>CM039673.1:19850509-22250509 GCA_022496015.1 Hordeum marinum | reverse complement strand
GACTGGCTCAAGTATTGCATGATGATCCTGTTTTCCTGATCATGGGCATGGCTATGCCGTCAATTTTGAGGGCGCAATATTGGTAGAGCACTTGTGTTGAATCAAACCGAATTGATGTTATGCTACGAGATACATTCATCACAAGTTAATGGTTTATAACACAGAGATGGTTAACGTTTGCATGATTCCTTAGACCATGAGAGTATCGAGTTTCTTCATGCTTGCTTCATGAACTTTGAGGTTTGTTAAACTTCATCCATAAATGGGTGGCTATTACAGTGACTTACAGGTTCATGGAAAAGTATGTCAAGTAACTTGATAGCTCAAGATTGGGAGTTGCTACTCCAACGATGGAGAGATATCTCTGGGCCCTTTCGGTGTTACGGTATCCATCATCGTCTGGCCAGACACTTTGTGATTTGATCACAAGGATGCCGGAACATGGAAACGAGAAAAGAGAACAATACCAGTAACGAGGTAACCGGCATAGTGGACAAGTTGTTGATCCACGAGGATGCCAACATGTCTCACCTCGGGTATTTGTAACATATCACAAAGCAACAGGAATAGCACACGACAACTGGAGGTTCACTCGAATATTCATTCGTGTGGGTATAGGCCTCAATATGGGTGTCTATGGCTCCGATGTTGATAATTGATCTGAAGGGGTTCCAGGTCATGTCTATACTTCACTGAACCTATAGGGTCACACGCTTAAGGGTCATCTATCTGTTGAATACTAGACAGGGTGTCTGAGAGAAAATCACCGGAAAAGTTTCGGACAACAGAAAAGTTTCGCAGAGAGAACATCAGAATTGTTTTGGTAAAACCGAAAAGTTGTTTCGGAGTGTACCATTAAGTCAAACTGGTTCAGCACATGCCTGGAATTATTGGAGGGTACCAGAATTGTTCCGGTAACTTCTGCGATTTTTTAGAGACAAAAACCGGAAATGTTCCGGACTGCCGGAACCACTTTAGTTGCTTTTCACAAATGAAAATCACTAAACCGAAAAGTTGTTTCAGAGTACACCATTAAGTCAAATTGGTATCGGCACACGCCTGATAATTCTTGGAGGGTGCCAGAATCATTCTAGAAACTTCTGGGAATTTTCCGGAAGAAAAACCGGAAATGTTACGGAGCTGCCGGAACCGCTTTGTTTGCTTTTCGTAGATGAAAATCACTAATCCAGAATTGTTTCGGAATGCATCGAAAATTATTTTAGTGGGTACTCGAAATGTTTTAAGGCCACATAAATATTTTTGGTTCGAACCGATGCTGAAAAATGTCGTCGTGAATAGTGCTTTTTTGGGTAGCTTCTTGGAGAAGCCACCTTGAGGGCCCTTTGGTATTTTCCACTTGACTTCTTGGAGAAGCCACCCTTGGGCTTGGCCTATAAATAGGGGTGGAGTGGGCTGCCTAAAGACTGACTTTTTCTCATATACAAGTGCCATGCATGATCTGGCTTTCTCTCTCCCTCGCAGCGAAATAGTTTCGTAGAGCCGAAAGGTTGTCTGGGTTCCGGTGGGAACTAGTTCTGGACGGCGAAGCCCTGCCATTTAGATGACACCGTATGTGTGCAACTCTATAGAGATATCGTAGTTTCGGTCTTAGTTCGAGAGGTCATCCCGAAGGGCTGACCGAGTGACCGTCCGAGTTTCGAAGGTCCTTCCGAAGGGCTGTCCGCGACACCGTCTAGGGTACTGTCCGACCGCCTCCCGGAGGGCTGTCCGAGGGGCAGATGATGGTATACATCCTCGCGGTTGGGAGGTTGTAAATCCTAGCTGCGGGGATCTGCACCGCCGAACATCATTGATTCTACTTCCGCTCCGCTACGAGTCAGTAACAAAGAGGATCAAACCTTGTACGCAGTCTCCATAGTGGTCCTGGGCTGGTGCGTAGGTCAGAATTTTTTTGTTTTCTGCTGCGTTTCACAACAGTGGCATCAAGAGCCGTGCTATGCGTATATCAAGGTTACGATCTAGAATACATAGAGATGTATGGGTGTTGCACAATATAATTAGGTCGTAGATGAGATCTTTTGCTGAAAATTATTTGTGCGGGTAGCAGATGAAATCTGTTACCTGATCTTGTTGCTTCCCTAGAATTTGCATATTTCTGATCTTGATAATAGTATGGTGGAGTTTCAATGTTCTGGCAATCCGCGATCCTGATTGATCAAGGAAGTGATAACAGTTCATTGAATTCCACCGTAGTTAAAAAGAAAGATGAAATTTTGCAGACGAAAGGGCAATACATATATGATCTGCACGGGGGTCATGTGTATGGCGAAGTTTAGTATGGGGCTCGAGATTTTATTATCTCGTGTTTCATACATCCCGCAATGTTAATCTAGCGACTTGGATTATCATGCTTAATGATGGACGTTGGTAGCTTCGGTTTGTTTCGAAACCTTAGAAGCCACGTAAAACTCTACTTCCGCTGTGCTACGAGTCGGTAACAAAAGGGATCAAACCTTCTATGCAGTCTCCGTAGTGGTCCTGGGCTGGTGCGTAGGTCGGAATTTTTTTGTTTTCTGCTGCGTTTCCCAACAGATGACACTTATATTTCATGACAAGACCAATTTCAGAGACTCATACTCGACTTCATCCCTAGCAAATGGACGCGTCTTAGTTAATAAACGGAGGTGAATTCTGCAGGATTGCAAGGTGAAATTGAAGATCGATGGATCTCCATTCTCTGCCATGGAGATACTATGGTTTTTCTATTCTTCGCATCCATTCCTAAAGGAGAGGAGCAGCTATTTATTGACATCACTCCTTCGGATACATACAAAACTCCATTGGATATACAAGGACCGATCACTAGAGCTCAAGCGCGACAATTGAATTTACAGGTGAGCTCGTTCCTAAGCACTTCTTTATATGTTCTAAGAATAGATTTCTATCTAATGATTATATTATGATTAGGAACCATGGAGAGCACCAGGAGATACTTGGAGAGGGTCTTCGAGGTGGAGAGGACCAGCAAGGGCGTCCAAATCAAGGTGGAGCCCGAAACAAAGTTGACTTTGTAGCAATTAATCTAGTTGTAGTCTACGTAAGTATAGAGTCCTAGATAGTTTAGTATTAGTTTGCTTCAAGTCTGTTTAAGAAACCGTTCACGTGTGTAAACCGGACGACGTGCCTGTACGTACAATCCGGAGTTGCGTCGTGTTGGTTGCCAACTCGGACGGCAACGCGTTGGACGCGGCGTAGTTGTATCCCTTTATATAGCAAGCAAAGACCAGAAAACGGTGCAAGTTTTACGCACCACCAAAACAGTTTTCCTCTAATCAGTTTCCGTCGCTGGTTACGTCCAGAGTCACCGGCTAAACACACGTACAAGCCAGCCTCGGTTCGTTTGTATTGACAGAATCCATCAAGCTACTTGCTTGCTAGCTTGACTAGCTAGCTTGCACGTATACGGGAGGATTTGATCAGCGTTCTAAAGGCCAACAATTGATATCTAGAGCCTCGACGATTTACGATCTACGATGACGGACAGCGACGCTGAGCCGGTCAAGTCCGGCAACGGCGGTTTTAAGGCGAACAAGAACGGCGACAAGGTGAAGAAGAGCGGCAAGTCAGCGACCAGTGGTGGAGGAACCGGCGGCGCCAATGTCCAGGCGCATCGCAACATCCCCATCCAGTACCCAATGCTCACCGACGCCAACTATGGCGTGTGGGCGGTGAAGATGAAGATTATTCTCCGAACCCTTCGAGTGTGGTAGGCAATCACGGACGACGACGTCGACGAGGAGTGCGACGAAGGTGCCATGGCTGCCATAGCCCAGTCCGTGCCGGATTCCGTGCTGATGACATTGGCGGAGTTCGAGACAGCAAGAGAGGCGTGGAACGCACTCAAGGAGATGAGGATCGGAGAAGATCGCGTCACCAAGGCTCGGGCACAAGTGCTGAAGCGCCAATTTCACAAGTTGCAGATGGAGGAAACTGAATCGGTGAACGACTATGCCATGCGTCTTACTACATTGGTGGGAGAGATCCCGCTTGGTGCAAAGCTCGAGGAGACCGAGATTGTGGAGAAATTTTTCAGTTCGGTGACTGAAAAATTCACGTACATCATCGGCACGCTCGAGCAGCTTTACGACATCGACGACATGACCATAACGGAGGCGATCGGACACCTGCGAACGTGGGAAGAGAATTCGCGTGGCTGTCGGAAAGGCAAAGGAGGAGGTAGTGACCAACTCATGTACTCATGCACAGATTGGGAGGCCCCAAGTAGCAAAGGAAGGTGTGACGGTGGCGAAAGCTCAAGCATGTGAAACGCGACGGACAAACCGGAAAAGGAAAAGGAAAAGGCAAGCCATAAGGTCGTGGTAAGACGGACCAATCTAAAGGGTGGAAGCCACGAAACTTGTATTTATCCAAGGTCAAGTGCTATAACTGCAACGAGATGGGTCACTTTGCAAAGGATTATCCAAAGCCTAATTGTCCAAAGCTTAACAACTGGGAGATCAAGGAAAATTTGGCAAAGCAAGAAGGCGAAGGTCCAGGTCTTCTGATGGCCGAAGTTTGTGATCTCGCTGAAACGATGGTTGTGAAACCAAGCCGGAAGGTGCTACTTCATGAGAAGAAAGTGACACCGAAGCTATCCGGGTATCAGAACATGTCGTGGTATCTCGACATGGGTGCCAGTAACCACATGACGGGGTGCAAGGAGAAATTCCTCGATCTGGAATACGATGTTGAAGGCTCGGTCAAGTTCGGTGGTGGTTCAGTTGTGGAGATTTGCAGGCAAGGATCTGTCCTCTTCAAGGATCTCACAGGCAAACATCGCATACTCACCGGAGTGTACTACATCCCACGGCTTCGCAACAACATCATCTCTATCGGGAAGCTTGACGAGAATGGATGAAAGGTGAATATCGAGAACGGAGTGATGACGATCTTCGACAACCTCCGAAACGTGCTGGCTCGTGTTAATCGCACACGGAACGGACTCTATATCCTCAACCTTGATCAATCTCAACCGGAGTGTTGGCTCGCCAAGAGTGATGATGATTCATGGTTATGGCATGCTAGATTTGGACATGTTAACTTCTACGCCTTGAAGAAGATGTCAAAGATGAAGATGGTATCCGAGATGCCATTTATCGACCATGTTAATCGAGTATGTGACGCATGCTTGGTTGGAAAACAGCACCGCAGGCCGTTCCCTGCTCAGTCTACCTATCGTGCAAGTGATGCACTCGAGCTGCTCCATGGTGATCTATGTGTCCCCATCACTCCGGCAACTCACGCAGGAAAGAAGTACTTCTTCCTTGTGGTAGATGACTACTCGAGATATATGTGGGTCGTCCTCCTACGATCTAAAGATGAGGCGTTTGAAGCGTTCAAGAAGCTAAAGGCTGCAACTGAGATGGAACACAAGTTGAAGGTTCGCGCTCTACGGACAGATCGCGACGGAGAGTTTACGTCGAACGAGTTAAACGACTACTGCGAGCAGATTGGCATAAAAAGGTTCCTCACGGCACCTTATACGCCGCAGCAGAATGGGGTTATTGAAAGGCGCAATCGAACCGTCATTGACATGGCAAGGAGTTTACTCAAGAGCAAGAACCTGCCGGGGATTTTTTGGGGAGAAGCTGTCTCGACGACGGTCTATCTTCTCAATCGGGCTCCAACGAAGGAGGTGATTGGCAAGACTCCGTATGAAGCAATTTACGGACGTAAGCCGAATGTGTCTCATCTACGGACGTTCGGGTGCATGGCGCATGTGAAGACAGCGGAGTTGCATCTCTCAAAGCTTGCCGATCGTAGCACAAGATGGTGTTCATCGGATACGAGAGCAGTTCCGGCACCAAGGCATACCGCTTCTATGATCCACAAACCAAGCGTCTACGGATTTCACGCGACGTCGTGTTTGAAGAAAACAAAGCGTGGAATTGGAGCGCAGCAACCAATGATGCTCCAAACGGTAACATGTTCACAATTGAGTTTCCTGATGATGATGCAGGGGAAGATGTCCAGGTGGTTGGCAAGATGCCAAACCAAGGTGACCACAGTGGTAGTGATCATCATGGTGCCGACACCGACGAAGGCGCACATGGGTCGCAAAGTGATAGCGACAACGACGTGCACGACACAAGCGGAGATCTCAGCAATGGACATCGACAGCGAGGCGCATAGTGACAACGACAATCAAGATGATGGTCACAGTCACGACGACTACGCCGACGACGCGGATGCCGATGACACGCCCGAGACTCAACCGTATTCCTCAAGTGCATCAACACCGACACAATTTGTGTCGCCTCCTTCGCAAGCCACAACGGACTCCTCCGGGCCTTGCCGCTACAAGACCCTCAAGAAAGTCTACAAGTACACAAAGCTAGTTACGCTCGAGTACTCCGGACTATGTCTGCTCGGAGTTGAGGAGCCATTAAACTTCGTAGAGGCAAGGAAAAGTCCTAGCTGGATGCACGCCATGGATGAGGAGATGAAGGCAATTGAGAGCAATGGCACGTGGACTTTGGTAACCCGACCACCAAACCAAAAAGCCATAGTTTTGAAGTGGGTTTACAAGTTAAAGAAGGACACACCGGGTGCTATTGTGAAGTACAAAGAAAGACTCGTCGTGAAGGGCTATGTACAACGTCAAGGAGTTGACTACGATGAGGTGTTTGCACCGGTTGCTCGACTCGAGACAGTGAGAATGCTCCTAGCTTTGGCAGCACAAGAGGATTGGAAGGTTCATCATATGGATGTTAAATCCGCTTTTCTCAACGGTGATCTCACAGAAGAAGTGTACGTAGAACAACCCCTCGGCTACGAGAAGAAAGGCGAAGAAGGGAAAGTTTACAAGCTCAATAAGGCACTTTACGGGTTGAAGCAAGCGCCAAGAGCTTGGAACTCAAAGTTAGACCGAAGTTTGGTCTCGCTCGGGTTCAAGAGATGTCCCCTCGAGCACGCAGTCTATACAAAGAACTCCAAAGGCTCAAACCTGCTAGTGGGAGTTTATGTCGACGATCTGATTATCACCGGAGATAGCGTAGAAGAAATTGAACGTTTGAAGGCACAAATGAAGAACAAGTTTAGCATGAGCGATCTGGGATTACTCAGCTATACTTGGGCATCGAAGTGAAGCAAAGCTCCGATGAGATTTCCCTATGTCAATCGGCTTATGCGGTCAAGTTATTGGAAAAGTGTGGCATGCCAGATTGCTACGAGACACAAGTCCAATGGACCAACGTCACAAGTTGAGCAAGCGTAACTCAAATCCGCCGGTGGGCACCACAATGTATCGAAGCGTTGTGGACAGGCTAAGATACTTGATGCACACCTGACCTGACTTGGCTTATTCAGTCGGGATCGTGAGTCGTTTCACGGAGAATCCGACAACCGAACACATGAGCGTGGTCAATCAAATCTTGCGCTATGTGAAAGGCACTATTAATCTTGGCTGCACGTACAGAAAGGGAAAGGAAGGATTGATCCTTCGTGGATATTTAGATAGTGACATGGCAGGTGATGTGGATGACCGAAAGAGCACAACGGGCATGGTATTCTACCTTGGTCCGAATCCGATTAGCTGGAATTCTCAGAAGCAAAAGGTGGTGGCACTGTCTTCATGCGAGGCAGAATACATAGCGGCAAGCACAGCGGCTTGTCAAGCTGTGTGGCTGAAAAGACTCCTAGCTATTCTTGCGAAGTGGGAGGTGCAGAAGGTGTCATTGAAGATTGACAACCAAGCTGCAATCTCATTGTGCAAAAATCCGGTTCATCACGAAAGGAGCAAGCACATAGATACCCGGTTCCACCACATCCGGGAGTGCATGATGAAGGGATGATCGACGTTCAGCACATGAACACGAAGGATCAGCTTGTCGATATTTTCACCAAGTCTCTCGGTCGACAGAAGTTCATCGAGGAGGAAGAAAGTCGGAGTGCAAGCAATGGAGACAAAACAACCAGGTTAAGGAGGTGAATGTAGCAAGTCTACGTAAGTATAGAGTCCTAGATAGTTTAGTATTAGTTTGCTTAAGTCTGTTTAGGAAACTGTGCACGTGTGTAAACCGGACGCCCGTGCCTGTACGTACAATCCGAAGTTGTGTCGTGTTGGTTGCCGACTCGGGCGGCAACGTGTTGGACGCGACGTCGTTGTATCCTTTATATAGCAAGCAAAACCAGAAAACGGTGCAAGTTTTACGCACCACCAAAACAGTTTCCTCTAATTAGTTTCCGTCGTTGGTTACGTCGAGAGTCACCGGCTAAACACACGTACAAGCCAACCTCGGTTCGTTTGTATTGGCAGAATCCATCAAGCTACTTGCTTGCTAGCTTGACTAGCTAGCTTGTACGTATACGGGAGGATTTGATCAGCGTTCTAAAAGCCAACAGACTTCGAGTCTGTTTCGGAGTCCAGGAACAGTCTGCACTAAGACGGTTGTCCAGGTCGCATACAGGCTCGGTTTTTTACGTTCTATATATGCACGGATAGCTGAGAAGATAACCTTTCCAATGGTGCTGGTCCCATGGTCAAATTCCTCCTGATCAACGGGAATCATCGAAACAAAAGACGTCCAGAATCTGTCTCGGTGCTGCGCCATCTTTTTTGGCCTTTGGGCCATGTATCTTTTTGAGCCCAACTAGGGGCGTGACCAGAGGGTCCTTGGTTAACCCTAGACCATATTTACAGCCGCCGGTGCTTAGGTTAGGGTTGGATTTTGCTTAGATTATTCTGTCAAGAACAGTTTCGCCGTTCGTCGGTTTGTGAGACCCCAACTTCGTGAGATTAATCATACATATGCAATTTTGTTGCATTCTTTCTTGTTCTTGCCTGTGTTCTTCGATTCGCGGGCAAGGATTAGCCTTCTTGGCGAGGTCGACTATGCAACGCCGGTCGATAACCAGAGGAGACGTGGTGCTGCGATTGCGGGGTTCAGAACGTGCTGTTCGGAGCCAGATCGAGTTGTGTCAAGTTTCCACCAAATTGAGAGTTATCAGAACCTTTCGGAAGATCGGGACACCCTTGTTCATATCAATGATTCATACTAATATGTGGATATATTGCGAATCGTGTTTTTAAGCCAGTATGTATTGTCTAGCTAGTTAGGATGTCTATTGATAAAGTTCTATTTAGTTAGTGGATGTTATTTAGTCATGATCGTGTTAAGACAGAAAAATACATGCATGAAATGATGTGTATCAACTCAGTGTACTTATATTTCTTATCGGAATTAATGTAGTTGCAGCATATTGCAATTTCTTGGTATTACGTAAAACACAGCCATGGCAGCAAAATGATGCATAATTTCAAATTTACCTAGCCAGGCTTTTCAGTTGCGGGCACATTGTAGCGCCTACCACTACCACCTACATTATCAGTGGCGGTCGTCTGCCTGGCACTGATGACATGTTACCAGTTGTGAAAGGTCGGTGATGGGCGCCCTTCATAGCTAAGTTCGCCATTGCTAGGCTATTTATGCCCGTTGTTGGTCAATCCTAAAGTAGTGTGCCCTTGCTGGAGTACGGCTTGGAGCAAGGTGCATCATCCGGATCTGTGTGTACAAGGCTGGTACGGACGACCGCATTGTCTTCGGCAAGGAGGGGTGGAAGGAGTTCCTTGCTGGGAAGAATCTCCGGGTTCAACAGACCATTCTACTTACTATTAGGAGCATCGCACGCCCCAACTTGAAGATGTTGATCGCCATTGATATCATTTAAATTGAAGTACTTACTCACCAGTGTGTGATACTTATGTATTAATGAAACTTCATAATTCACTTGTGGATGATGACTAGTTAGTTCATTTCGGTATAGAGAGTTGTTTCTAGATAATTAACGAACTTGTGACATGGTGGTCGTTTTATTTTTAAACTAATTGTTGGTCTTGTTTATCTTTATAATATGTGTCATTGCCATGCGAGATGCGCTGCTATGTTGTCGCCTGTTCTTCGTTGGAAAACAAGTTGTTGGCGTGCCTACTATGGCAACAGCACTATTTAAGAAATTATATTGCTGGCGTTCTAATACATGGCACACCATTTGTATATCTTCTCACTGGTGTCGGGATCCACACATCACCACTATTTTTTATCAATGGTACCATTGGAGACGTGGGGATGAAATGCCACCAAGGGCGTTTTTGGCACGCCATGACTAGTATTTTCTGCACTATTATGGAAAGGTCGAAGGATATATATTAAAATGAAACCAACTCTTACAAGAACTTCACTATAACAATAAGAAATTACAGGCAAGTTATTCAACAAATCAACATTGTCTTCCTTATCAATACACCGACGATGCGTGATGACTAGAGCTCATTGTCGCCTCTGGGTCTCTTTCTTATGGGACCAAACTTGTTGCAACCCAAAAACTGGTAGAAGGTGTAGATGGAAAGTCACCGGTTGTAAACTAGAAGACACAGGCGACTACGAACATGATAGATCACCGCCCCGAAGAATACGGCGATGTAGGCCAGAAGACACATGTTTTCCTATTTAATTATTTATATTTTAAAACTAAATTATTTTTAAATGTACAAATAATTTTGTAGATTACAAAACATTTATAGGAAATATAAGACCCTTCGAAACTTACATAAACATTTTTCAGAAAAATAATATTTTTTTGCTACATGAATATATTCCAAATACATGATGGGCGCTTTTAAGTGGATCTTGAATATATTCTGAAAATGGGTGACAGTTTTTTATATAGATGATGGATACTTTTTAATACACAAAGCAAAGTTTCCAAACAGCCCTATGAACTATTTTAAAGACACAATAAACTTTTCTAATACACAATGAACATTTTTATTATAAAACATTTAATTTTTCCGCACAACACAATATCCATTTATTGAAATTTACACATGAACATTCTTTTTACAACAGGTACCTGCAATTTTAAATTTCTTCTTCGCATTTTTTAGAAACTATTAAATCTGAGAAAAAAGGAAAAATAAAATTGTAGCTATGTTCATGGGCCATCATGACGGCGGACCATTCAACCTTTGTTATTAGCCTCGCTCAGAGCAAGAGCAATGACATGCTTGCTATGAGATGTATGCTCATGTCGCCTCTCCACTCGACATGCACTCGCTTTAATGAACTAATCAAATAGAGTAGTATTAAAAATTATCTACACACTAGTACTTGGAAATTTTAAAACTATTTGTGCGATCTTAATTTTCATTTTTTTACATTGTGTTCGCTTATCTATTGGTTTAACTTCCTTGCTTTTTATTTACCTTTTTTTTAATTACATCCTAACTTTATTAGAATACACCGTAAACATTTACCTAATAAACACTAAATACTTTTTCAAGTTATTCTTCAAGTTTGCCAAAATCTCATTGAACATTAGGTTAATACACAATTAAAATTTTCGAAAACACATTTGATTTTTTTATAGAAAATTGTATTCATATTGTTTTACATGCATCAATATTTAAAAAAAATGGAATTTTTTAGTGTATTTCAACAAATATAAAAAATTGGCAATAACATTATTTATATTTTCCTATATTTTTTAATATTATGTGAACAACTTTTTCATATGTCCTCAACATATTTTGAAAGTGTAAGTAATATATATTAAAATACATGCACGATGAACAATTTTAGTATACTGTTTTAGTTATTTACTGATACATGTTGTACACTTTCCAAATAGATGATAAATACTTTACATAAAATCATGAGGAACATTAGCCAGATGCACATTAAAAAATTTAAATACATTTATATCAAATTTTAAACACATATGGAGTATTCCTTAGAAGCGTCATGAAAGTGTTTTCAAATTGTGCGGATATATTTAGAATGTACAAATATTTTTTCAAAATATCATTACTTTTTTTAAATGATCTGTATCCATTTTTAGAAAATTATTTTTAAACGCCTGAATATTTTTCTAAATGCCTTCAACGCTCTTTTGATTGATATGCTTTTCTTTAAAAATTATGCAAAAAACTTCCATATTTCATGAAAATTTACAAAAGGAAGAAAGTGTTATTTGGAACCTCCAATCAAATCCAACAAAATATGTAAGAATAACGGGTGTAAATCTGATTAGAAAATAGTCAACGAAAAAGGGAGCTCCTATTCCCGCTCCTTGCGGCAAAGTTCCGTCACTTCGCACAGCGGCGGCTAACCTGGGCCGGCCCATTCAAAGTGGCACGCGTAGGCACGTTCCCGAAATGAAAAATAGGAAAAAAATAAAATAGTCAGATGCACATTAAAAAAATTGAAATAAATTTATATCAAATTTTAAACACACATGGGGCATTCCTTAGAAGCGTCATGAAAGTGTTTTCAAATTGTGCGGTTATATTTAGAATGTACAAACATTTTTTCAAAATATCAATACCTTTTTTAAGTGATATGAATCAGTTTTTCGAGAATTATGCAATAAAATTAATTTTAAACGCCTGAATGTTTTTCTAAATACCTTCAACACTCTTTTGATTGACATGCTTATCTTTAAAAATTATGCAAAAAACTTCCATATTTCATGAAAATTTATGAAAGGAAGAAAGTGTTATTTGGCCCCTCCAATCAAATCCAACAATATATTTAAGCATAATGGGCGTAAATCTGATTGGAAAATAGTCGACCGAAAAGGGAGTTCCTATTCCCGCTCCTGGCGGCAAAGTGTCGGCACTATGCACAGGGGCGGCTAGCCTGGGCCGGACCATTCAAAGTGGCACGCGTAGGAACGTTCCCAAAATGACAAATAGCAAAAAAATAAAAATACAATAGCGCTAGCGCTATTACTCGAACACATGACATACTAGTAATTGTCCCGGCGTGCAAGCCACTGGGATATAGACACTCTCATGTTCAATTTGCAGCGTGACACTTAAGGTGACATAGACAGCGACAAATCTTAAACATTAATTCGCAAAAAATCCCAAAAACTACATTCCAGAGGGTGGACTAAGTTGCCTTCCACTGGCTCTTGACGTGGCGGTAACGGGGATTTCTAGTTCCCGTCACCGTCATGTTTCGCTAACCCGCGCTCGCCCTTTACAAAAAAATCTAACTTTAGCGGTGGCGGGCACTATATAGCGCCCCATGATGCCCACCACAGGTTTTGTAAGTAAATAACTGTGCTAGAAATATCACGTTTATTAGCGCAAATTAGTCCTAAGCTATAGCATGGCGTTTTCTATGGTGTATGTTTAACATAGAAAAAGGTGAAATGTGAAATGATATTAAAATGTAGTTTCAATAGTTCTTCGTTCGTTGGAGAGTGTTCAGTTTGTACACGAAGCGTTTAGCTTTTTCCGTAATGCTTTCAAATTTTACCACACCTTACAAGAGTACTATGAAGACAACATGCTAAGTTTCATCTATTTTTGAGCTTATTTGCATATTATGTTGACTGGAAGAGCTTTTTATCAATTTTAGTGTACGGGAAACTCTATTATGCTTTAAAAATAGCAAACCAACTCAAAATGTTTGAAAATTTAAGCATGCGAATTCCAATGGTGTGTATTAATCATATAAAAGGTTTCAATTCAAACCCTAACACTTCATCGAAGAGTGTATGGTTTCTACACGAAGTACGTCTAGTTTTTCCCGTAACGCTGTATTTTTTACCACACCCTAGAG
Source organism: Hordeum marinum (assembly GCA_022496015.1). Taxonomy (NCBI): domain Eukaryota; kingdom Viridiplantae; phylum Streptophyta; class Magnoliopsida; order Poales; family Poaceae; genus Hordeum; species Hordeum marinum. The sequence goes on along the minus strand of CM039673.1, from coordinate 22,236,917 downwards.
GGGTCCTACAAAGACACAAGGCCAAGTTCCATTAATTTCAGAACTCGTATGCCTGTTATGTTAAGAAAAGAACTTTTTTGTTCATTCTAGTGTATGAAAAAAATCAGTTAATGCTTAAAAATAGCAAATCAACTCAAACTGTTCTAAAGCTTTAGCATGGGGCTTCCAATGGTGTGTATTAATCATAGAAAACATTTCAAGTTGAAATGATGTAAAATATTGGAGTTGTGTGTGTAAGGGGAGGTTTCCATTGGAAACTCTGGTCCTTCGTGGATATTGTTTGGTTTGTACATGAAGCACGTCTAGTTTTTTTGCTTAAACGCTCTCAAATATTGACAACATGCTACGAGGGTCCTATGAATACACCATCCCAAGTACATTTCTGAGCTCTTCTGCGTGCTATGTTGAACGGAAGAGATCCTTACCTCTTTATTGGCCGGAAATTTGTTAATGCTTTAAGTGAAGAAAATCAACTCAATTTTCCCTTAATTAAATCAGTTTTGCTTTCAAAATACCAAACCAACTCAAGATGTTAGAAAATTTAAGCATGGAAGCTCCAATGGTGTGTAATAATCTTATAAAAAGTTTCAAGTCAAAATCATGTAAAAAATGGAGTTCTATGTACGAGGCGGCGGGTTGGAAACCCTGATACTTATTGTTTGGTTTCTACACGAAGTGCGTCTAGTTTTTGCCACAATTATCTAAAAAATTACCACACCCTCCAGGGGTCCTATATATGAAGATGACTTGTCAAGTTTCATCAATTTCCGAGCTCATCTGCATGTTATGTTGAAGGCAATAGCATTTTGCCCTTTCTAGTGGACGGAAAATCAGTTAATGCTTTAAAAATAGCAAACCGGCTCAAAACAAATTAAAAAATAAATATGGGACTTCCAATGGTGTATATACTAATTGTACAAAAGTTTCAAGTTTTAAAAGTTTCCGTCCTCGTTTGTATGTAATTTTCAACCAAAAAACCAGAAACAAGTGTGGCGGGCACTTAGCACAGGCTGCCACAGCTAAGTTGGTCAGTAGAGGGAGTTAGGCAGCGCCCGCCACATCGTGCACAAATTAACTACACATAACACTTTGGCCACCATAGACTTATACACAACTCCTTCTCTTGCACGACCACTCCTCTCCCTTCCCCTCTTGTCCGATTTGTCGTCGGCTCCTTCATCATGCATCATTCCCTCTATTGTCCTCGTCCACCAGATCTGTCATCCGCCAAAGTTGTTGTCTGCCGTCGCAAGAATCACATTTACCTCACGTCCATGGTAACCTTCCATGCCTTGCTTTATATTTGTCTGTCCTCTCGGCGCCACATGCAATGCTCTATATCCATCCACCAATTATGCCCTCCGCCGTCCCGGTGTCGCACATTGTATCTTCTAGGGTTGCGTTTACTATGGACGATAGGGCAATTGGTTTGATGTTATGGATGGGATGGAACAAAGATAATTAGTTTGGATGCTATGGATGCTAGGGTAATTAGTTTGGACGCTATGGATAGTGCTATGGATGCTAGGGTAATTAATTGTATGCTACGAATGGTGATATGAATTCTAGGATAATATGTATGGATGTAATTACTTTGGATGCTATGGATAGTGCTATTGGATGATGGGTAATTAGTTTGGGTGCTATGTAGTGTTAAGTAGGTAACTAGGGTGGATGCTGCTTATACATGGTATTTATATTGTGTTGTACCATGTGTCTTAAATTTTTTATAGTGATTTGTACTAAGTGACAATGTTTTGGTGAACATGGATTGATTACCATTTTGCCAAATTTCTAGCATTTCATTTTTCCAATATTGAGCAAAGGTCATGTCAATTTTTTCCACCATTTTAGATCACTTATGTTTATTTGTTAATATGAACGCAGAAAATGAAGTGCCCCGAGTGTTGTGACACACGAGGGTTGTGCGGCTGCCTCTGACTAGACAACAATTGCTTCTCCACCATGCTTCACCATGATATCAAAAATTTAAAATAGTTGGTTTTAAGAACTTGCACATATTTCCTTCTTAAGCATGCCTTAAGGGTTTTGTTTTAAGTATATATTTTTCTAAAATTCAAGTAGCGCATCCCTGCTTTCCAAGGCATGATGTCCAAGATAAATATTTTGTCCCTGCCATGGATAAGCATACTGAAATCCTTGCTTACCTCAAGACCAAAGATGGTTTTCATTTCAAATGTATGATGTATAATACATCAATGTACACATATTTGGGTTGTCCTAATTGGAGAGGATTGACCAAAGTATACGGTTTGAGCCTGTTATGAATATAATCTTTGGTAGTGGCAACTTTTCTGACAATCATCGAGACATATGGGTGGATTTGTACATGGTTACAGTTCTTCCCCCGTGTTAGTTTCTAAAAAAATGGTTAAATATTCTTTATATTAGTGAAAAATAGTTGTTATTCACCCATAATGTATCATCCTTATTTAAAATGGGACAACTTATTTTCGAGCTCCAAGAAAAGTACGGGGGATAGTAGACAACACCTGTTACACTCTTGTCACGACGCTTAATTGGGAGGAGAAACGACACCCCTTGTCTCCTTTGTTGATGGTATTGAGTCACTTACATACATTACATGTGAAAATGATGCACCATACATGCTAGTTCATGAACAAGACCAACATTCATAAGAATACCTGTTATGAATTGTTACTATTGTGCCATTAGTACATGTCTCTTTCATACATTCTTCTTAAATTAACTAAATTGCATACTATTTACTATTGTGTTCTTGAACAAAAGATAACAAGGTGGCTTGCGCATGAGGTGATGGATGGTGATGGTGAGATGATGTAGGAGATATGCCCTAGAAGGAATAATAACTGTTATTGATTATCTCCATGTTCATAATTAGGTTTATGTTCCATGCTATAATTGCTATGGTTCTCGAGTCTACAATAACCACGAGGCTCGAAAGAAGACTCATATGCACGTGTGGAATAATAAATGGTAAAATGTATTCCTAGTCTGGCCTCTAAGACTGGCTCAAGTATTGCATGATGATCCTGTTTTCCTGATCATGGGCATGGCTATGCCGTCAATTTTGAGGGCGCAATATTGGTAGAGCACTTGTGTTGAATCAAACCGAATTGATGTTATGCTACGAGATACATTCATCACAAGTTAATGGTTTATAACACAGAGATGGTTAACGTTTGCATGATTCCTTAGACCATGAGAGTATCGAGTTTCTTCATGCTTGCTTCATGAACTTTGAGGTTTGTTAAACTTCATCCATAAATGGGTGGCTATTACAGTGACTTACAGGTTCATGGAAAAGTATGTCAAGTAACTTGATAGCTCAAGATTGGGAGTTGCTACTCCAACGATGGAGAGATATCTCTGGGCCCTTTCGGTGTTACGGTATCCATCATCGTCTGGCCAGACACTTTGTGATTTGATCACAAGGATGCCGGAACATGGAAACGAGAAAAGAGAACAATACCAGTAACGAGGTAACCGGCATAGTGGACAAGTTGTTGATCCACGAGGATGCCAACATGTCTCACCTCGGGTATTTGTAACATATCACAAAGCAACAGGAATAGCACACGACAACTGGAGGTTCACTCGAATATTCATTCGTGTGGGTATAGGCCTCAATATGGGTGTCTATGGCTCCGATGTTGATAATTGATCTGAAGGGGTTCCAGGTCATGTCTATACTTCACTGAACCTATAGGGTCACACGCTTAAGGGTCATCTATCTGTTGAATACTAGACAGGGTGTCTGAGAGAAAATCACCGGAAAAGTTTCGGACAACAGAAAAGTTTCGCAGAGAGAACATCAGAATTGTTTTGGTAAAACCGAAAAGTTGTTTCGGAGTGTACCATTAAGTCAAACTGGTTCAGCACATGCCTGGAATTATTGGAGGGTACCAGAATTGTTCCGGTAACTTCTGCGATTTTTTAGAGACAAAAACCGGAAATGTTCCGGACTGCCGGAACCACTTTAGTTGCTTTTCACAAATGAAAATCACTAAACCGAAAAGTTGTTTCAGAGTACACCATTAAGTCAAATTGGTATCGGCACACGCCTGATAATTCTTGGAGGGTGCCAGAATCATTCTAGAAACTTCTGGGAATTTTCCGGAAGAAAAACCGGAAATGTTACGGAGCTGCCGGAACCGCTTTGTTTGCTTTTCGTAGATGAAAATCACTAATCCAGAATTGTTTCGGAATGCATCGAAAATTATTTTAGTGGGTACTCGAAATGTTTTAAGGCCACATAAATATTTTTGGTTCGAACCGATGCTGAAAAATGTCGTCGTGAATAGTGCTTTTTTGGGTAGCTTCTTGGAGAAGCCACCTTGAGGGCCCTTTGGTATTTTCCACTTGACTTCTTGGAGAAGCCACCCTTGGGCTTGGCCTATAAATAGGGGTGGAGTGGGCTGCCTAAAGACTGACTTTTTCTCATATACAAGTGCCATGCATGATCTGGCTTTCTCTCTCCCTCGCAGCGAAATAGTTTCGTAGAGCCGAAAGGTTGTCTGGGTTCCGGTGGGAACTAGTTCTGGACGGCGAAGCCCTGCCATTTAGATGACACCGTATGTGTGCAACTCTATAGAGATATCGTAGTTTCGGTCTTAGTTCGAGAGGTCATCCCGAAGGGCTGACCGAGTGACCGTCCGAGTTTCGAAGGTCCTTCCGAAGGGCTGTCCGCGACACCGTCTAGGGTACTGTCCGACCGCCTCCCGGAGGGCTGTCCGAGGGGCAGATGATGGTATACATCCTCGCGGTTGGGAGGTTGTAAATCCTAGCTGCGGGGATCTGCACCGCCGAACATCATTGATTCTACTTCCGCTCCGCTACGAGTCAGTAACAAAGAGGATCAAACCTTGTACGCAGTCTCCATAGTGGTCCTGGGCTGGTGCGTAGGTCAGAATTTTTTTGTTTTCTGCTGCGTTTCACAACAGTGGCATCAAGAGCCGTGCTATGCGTATATCAAGGTTACGATCTAGAATACATAGAGATGTATGGGTGTTGCACAATATAATTAGGTCGTAGATGAGATCTTTTGCTGAAAATTATTTGTGCGGGTAGCAGATGAAATCTGTTACCTGATCTTGTTGCTTCCCTAGAATTTGCATATTTCTGATCTTGATAATAGTATGGTGGAGTTTCAATGTTCTGGCAATCCGCGATCCTGATTGATCAAGGAAGTGATAACAGTTCATTGAATTCCACCGTAGTTAAAAAGAAAGATGAAATTTTGCAGACGAAAGGGCAATACATATATGATCTGCACGGGGGTCATGTGTATGGCGAAGTTTAGTATGGGGCTCGAGATTTTATTATCTCGTGTTTCATACATCCCGCAATGTTAATCTAGCGACTTGGATTATCATGCTTAATGATGGACGTTGGTAGCTTCGGTTTGTTTCGAAACCTTAGAAGCCACGTAAAACTCTACTTCCGCTGTGCTACGAGTCGGTAACAAAAGGGATCAAACCTTCTATGCAGTCTCCGTAGTGGTCCTGGGCTGGTGCGTAGGTCGGAATTTTTTTGTTTTCTGCTGCGTTTCCCAACAGATGACACTTATATTTCATGACAAGACCAATTTCAGAGACTCATACTCGACTTCATCCCTAGCAAATGGACGCGTCTTAGTTAATAAACGGAGGTGAATTCTGCAGGATTGCAAGGTGAAATTGAAGATCGATGGATCTCCATTCTCTGCCATGGAGATACTATGGTTTTTCTATTCTTCGCATCCATTCCTAAAGGAGAGGAGCAGCTATTTATTGACATCACTCCTTCGGATACATACAAAACTCCATTGGATATACAAGGACCGATCACTAGAGCTCAAGCGCGACAATTGAATTTACAGGTGAGCTCGTTCCTAAGCACTTCTTTATATGTTCTAAGAATAGATTTCTATCTAATGATTATATTATGATTAGGAACCATGGAGAGCACCAGGAGATACTTGGAGAGGGTCTTCGAGGTGGAGAGGACCAGCAAGGGCGTCCAAATCAAGGTGGAGCCCGAAACAAAGTTGACTTTGTAGCAATTAATCTAGTTGTAGTCTACGTAAGTATAGAGTCCTAGATAGTTTAGTATTAGTTTGCTTCAAGTCTGTTTAAGAAACCGTTCACGTGTGTAAACCGGACGACGTGCCTGTACGTACAATCCGGAGTTGCGTCGTGTTGGTTGCCAACTCGGACGGCAACGCGTTGGACGCGGCGTAGTTGTATCCCTTTATATAGCAAGCAAAGACCAGAAAACGGTGCAAGTTTTACGCACCACCAAAACAGTTTTCCTCTAATCAGTTTCCGTCGCTGGTTACGTCCAGAGTCACCGGCTAAACACACGTACAAGCCAGCCTCGGTTCGTTTGTATTGGCAGAATCCATCAAGCTACTTGCTTGCTAGCTTGACTAGCTAGCTTGCACGTATACGGGAGGATTTGATCAGCGTTCTAAAGGCCAACAATTGATATCTAGAGCCTCGACGATTTACGATCTACGATGACGGACAGCGACGCTGAGCCGGTCAAGTCCGGCAACGGCGGTTTTAAGGCGAACAAGAACGGCGACAAGGTGAAGAAGAGCGGCAAGTCAGCGACCAGTGGTGGAGGAACCGGCGGCGCCAATGTCCAGGCGCATCGCAACATCCCCATCCAGTACCCAATGCTCACCGACGCCAACTATGGCGTGTGGGCGGTGAAGATGAAGATTATTCTCCGAACCCTTCGAGTGTGGTAGGCAATCACGGACGACGACGTCGACGAGGAGTGCGACGAAGGTGCCATGGCTGCCATAGCCCAGTCCGTGCCGGATTCCGTGCTGATGACATTGGCGGAGTTCGAGACAGCAAGAGAGGCGTGGAACGCACTCAAGGAGATGAGGATCGGAGAAGATCGCGTCACCAAGGCTCGGGCACAAGTGCTGAAGCGCCAATTTCACAAGTTGCAGATGGAGGAAACTGAATCGGTGAACGACTATGCCATGCGTCTTACTACATTGGTGGGAGAGATCCCGCTTGGTGCAAAGCTCGAGGAGACCGAGATTGTGGAGAAATTTTTCAGTTCGGTGACTGAAAAATTCACGTACATCATCGGCACGCTCGAGCAGCTTTACGACATCGACGACATGACCATAACGGAGGCGATCGGACACCTGCGAACGTGGGAAGAGAATTCGCGTGGCTGTCGGAAAGGCAAAGGAGGAGGTAGTGACCAACTCATGTACTCATGCACAGATTGGGAGGCCCCAAGTAGCAAAGGAAGGTGTGACGGTGGCGAAAGCTCAAGCATGTGAAACGCGACGGACAAACCGGAAAAGGAAAAGGAAAAGGCAAGCCATAAGGTCGTGGTAAGACGGACCAATCTAAAGGGTGGAAGCCACGAAACTTGTATTTATCCAAGGTCAAGTGCTATAACTGCAACGAGATGGGTCACTTTGCAAAGGATTATCCAAAGCCTAATTGTCCAAAGCTTAACAACTGGGAGATCAAGGAAAATTTGGCAAAGCAAGAAGGCGAAGGTCCAGGTCTTCTGATGGCCGAAGTTTGTGATCTCGCTGAAACGATGGTTGTGAAACCAAGCCGGAAGGTGCTACTTCATGAGAAGAAAGTGACACCGAAGCTATCCGGGTATCAGAACATGTCGTGGTATCTCGACATGGGTGCCAGTAACCACATGACGGGGTGCAAGGAGAAATTCCTCGATCTGGAATACGATGTTGAAGGCTCGGTCAAGTTCGGTGGTGGTTCAGTTGTGGAGATTTGCAGGCAAGGATCTGTCCTCTTCAAGGATCTCACAGGCAAACATCGCATACTCACCGGAGTGTACTACATCCCACGGCTTCGCAACAACATCATCTCTATCGGGAAGCTTGACGAGAATGGATGAAAGGTGAATATCGAGAACGGAGTGATGACGATCTTCGACAACCTCCGAAACGTGCTGGCTCGTGTTAATCGCACACGGAACGGACTCTATATCCTCAACCTTGATCAATCTCAACCGGAGTGTTGGCTCGCCAAGAGTGATGATGATTCATGGTTATGGCATGCTAGATTTGGACATGTTAACTTCTACGCCTTGAAGAAGATGTCAAAGATGAAGATGGTATCCGAGATGCCATTTATCGACCATGTTAATCGAGTATGTGACGCATGCTTGGTTGGAAAACAGCACCGCAGGCCGTTCCCTGCTCAGTCTACCTATCGTGCAAGTGATGCACTCGAGCTGCTCCATGGTGATCTATGTGTCCCCATCACTCCGGCAACTCACGCAGGAAAGAAGTACTTCTTCCTTGTGGTAGATGACTACTCGAGATATATGTGGGTCGTCCTCCTACGATCTAAAGATGAGGCGTTTGAAGCGTTCAAGAAGCTAAAGGCTGCAACTGAGATGGAACACAAGTTGAAGGTTCGCGCTCTACGGACAGATCGCGACGGAGAGTTTACGTCGAACGAGTTAAACGACTACTGCGAGCAGATTGGCATAAAAAGGTTCCTCACGGCACCTTATACGCCGCAGCAGAATGGGGTTATTGAAAGGCGCAATCGAACCGTCATTGACATGGCAAGGAGTTTACTCAAGAGCAAGAACCTGCCGGGGATTTTTTGGGGAGAAGCTGTCTCGACGACGGTCTATCTTCTCAATCGGGCTCCAACGAAGGAGGTGATTGGCAAGACTCCGTATGAAGCAATTTACGGACGTAAGCCGAATGTGTCTCATCTACGGACGTTCGGGTGCATGGCGCATGTGAAGACAGCGGAGTTGCATCTCTCAAAGCTTGCCGATCGTAGCACAAGATGGTGTTCATCGGATACGAGAGCAGTTCCGGCACCAAGGCATACCGCTTCTATGATCCACAAACCAAGCGTCTACGGATTTCACGCGACGTCGTGTTTGAAGAAAACAAAGCGTGGAATTGGAGCGCAGCAACCAATGATGCTCCAAACGGTAACATGTTCACAATTGAGTTTCCTGATGATGATGCAGGGGAAGATGTCCAGGTGGTTGGCAAGATGCCAAACCAAGGTGACCACAGTGGTAGTGATCATCATGGTGCCGACACCGACGAAGGCGCACATGGGTCGCAAAGTGATAGCGACAACGACGTGCACGACACAAGCGGAGATCTCAGCAATGGACATCGACAGCGAGGCGCATAGTGACAACGACAATCAAGATGATGGTCACAGTCACGACGACTACGCCGACGACGCGGATGCCGATGACACGCCCGAGACTCAACCGTATTCCTCAAGTGCATCAACACCGACACAATTTGTGTCGCCTCCTTCGCAAGCCACAACGGACTCCTCCGGGCCTTGCCGCTACAAGACCCTCAAGAAAGTCTACAAGTACACAAAGCTAGTTACGCTCGAGTACTCCGGACTATGTCTGCTCGGAGTTGAGGAGCCATTAAACTTCGTAGAGGCAAGGAAAAGTCCTAGCTGGATGCACGCCATGGATGAGGAGATGAAGGCAATTGAGAGCAATGGCACGTGGACTTTGGTAACCCGACCACCAAACCAAAAAGCCATAGTTTTGAAGTGGGTTTACAAGTTAAAGAAGGACACACCGGGTGCTATTGTGAAGTACAAAGAAAGACTCGTCGTGAAGGGCTATGTACAACGTCAAGGAGTTGACTACGATGAGGTGTTTGCACCGGTTGCTCGACTCGAGACAGTGAGAATGCTCCTAGCTTTGGCAGCACAAGAGGATTGGAAGGTTCATCATATGGATGTTAAATCCGCTTTTCTCAACGGTGATCTCACAGAAGAAGTGTACGTAGAACAACCCCTCGGCTACGAGAAGAAAGGCGAAGAAGGGAAAGTTTACAAGCTCAATAAGGCACTTTACGGGTTGAAGCAAGCGCCAAGAGCTTGGAACTCAAAGTTAGACCGAAGTTTGGTCTCGCTCGGGTTCAAGAGATGTCCCCTCGAGCACGCAGTCTATACAAAGAACTCCAAAGGCTCAAACCTGCTAGTGGGAGTTTATGTCGACGATCTGATTATCACCGGAGATAGCGTAGAAGAAATTGAACGTTTGAAGGCACAAATGAAGAACAAGTTTAGCATGAGCGATCTGGGATTACTCAGCTATACTTGGGCATCGAAGTGAAGCAAAGCTCCGATGAGATTTCCCTATGTCAATCGGCTTATGCGGTCAAGTTATTGGAAAAGTGTGGCATGCCAGATTGCTACGAGACACAAGTCCAATGGACCAACGTCACAAGTTGAGCAAGCGTAGCTCAAATCCGCCGGTGGGCACCACAATGTATCGAAGCGTTGTGGACAGGCTAAGATACTTGATGCACACCTGACCTGACTTGGCTTATTCAGTCGGGATCGTGAGTCGTTTCACGGAGAATCCGACAACCGAACACATGAGCGTGGTCAATCAAATCTTGCGCTATGTGAAAGGCACTATTAATCTTGGCTGCACGTACAGAAAGGGAAAGGAAGGATTGATCCTTCGTGGATATTTAGATAGTGACATGGCAGGTGATGTGGATGACCGAAAGAGCACAACGGGCATGGTATTCTACCTTGGTCCGAATCCGATTAGCTGGAATTCTCAGAAGCAAAAGGTGGTGGCACTGTCTTCATGCGAGGCAGAATACATAGCGGCAAGCACAGCGGCTTGTCAAGCTGTGTGGCTGAAAAGACTCCTAGCTATTCTTGCGAAGTGGGAGGTGCAGAAGGTGTCATTGAAGATTGACAACCAAGCTGCAATCTCATTGTGCAAAAATCCGGTTCATCACGAAAGGAGCAAGCACATAGATACCCGGTTCCACCACATCCGGGAGTGCATGATGAAGGGATGATCGACGTTCAGCACATGAACACGAAGGATCAGCTTGTCGATATTTTCACCAAGTCTCTCGGTCGACAGAAGTTCATCGAGATGAGGAAGAAAGTCGGAGTGCAAGCAATGGAGACAAAACAACCAGGTTAAGGAGGTGAATGTAGCAAGTCTACGTAAGTATAGAGTCCTAGATAGTTTAGTATTAGTTTGCTTAAGTCTGTTTAGGAAACTGTGCACGTGTGTAAACCGGACGCCCGTGCCTGTACGTACAATCCGAAGTTGTGTCGTGTTGGTTGCCGACTCGGGCGGCAACGTGTTGGACGCGACGTCGTTGTATCCTTTATATAGCAAGCAAAACCAGAAAACGGTGCAAGTTTTACGCACCACCAAAACAGTTTCCTCTAATTAGTTTCCGTCGTTGGTTACGTCGAGAGTCACCGGCTAAACACACGTACAAGCCAACCTCGGTTCGTTTGTATTGGCAGAATCCATCAAGCTACTTGCTTGCTAGCTTGACTAGCTAGCTTGTACGTATACGGGAGGATTTGATCAGCGTTCTAAAAGCCAACAGACTTCGAGTCTGTTTCGGAGTCCAGGAACAGTCTGCACTAAGACGGTTGTCCAGGTCGCATACAGGCTCGGTTTTTTACGTTCTATATATGCACGGATAGCTGAGAAGATAACCTTTCCAATGGTGCTGGTCCCATGGTCAAATTCCTCCTGATCAACGGGAATCATCGAAACAAAAGACGTCCAGAATCTGTCTCGGTGCTGCGCCATCTTTTTTGGCCTTTGGGCCATGTATCTTTTTGAGCCCAACTAGGGGCGTGACCAGAGGGTCCTTGGTTAACCCTAGACCATATTTACAGCCGCCGGTGCTTAGGTTAGGGTTGGATTTTGCTTAGATTATTCTGTCAAGAACAGTTTCGCCGTTCGTCGGTTTGTGAGACCCCAACTTCGTGAGATTAATCATACATATGCAATTTTGTTGCATTCTTTCTTGTTCTTGCCTGTGTTCTTCGATTCGCGGGCAAGGATTAGCCTTCTTGGCGAGGTCGACTATGCAACGCCGGTCGATAACCAGAGGAGACGTGGTGCTGCGATTGCGGGGTTCAGAACGTGCTGTTCGGAGCCAGATCGAGTTGTGTCAAGTTTCCACCAAATTGAGAGTTATCAGAACCTTTCGGAAGATCGGGACACCCTTGTTCATATCAATGATTCATACTAATATGTGGATATATTGCGAATCGTGTTTTTAAGCCAGTATGTATTGTCTAGCTAGTTAGGATGTCTATTGATAAAGTTCTATTTAGTTAGTGGATGTTATTTAGTCATGATCGTGTTAAGACAGAAAAATACATGCATGAAATGATGTGTATCAACTCAGTGTACTTATATTTCTTATCGGAATTAATGTAGTTGCAGCATATTGCAATTTCTTGGTATTACGTAAAACACAGCCATGGCAGCAAAATGATGCATAATTTCAAATTTACCTAGCCAGGCTTTTCAGTTGCGGGCACATTGTAGCGCCTACCACTACCACCTACATTATCAGTGGCGGTCGTCTGCCTGGCACTGATGACATGTTACCAGTTGTGAAAGGTCGGTGATGGGCGCCCTTCATAGCTAAGTTCGCCATTGCTAGGCTATTTATGCCCGTTGTTGGTCAATCCTAAAGTAGTGTGCCCTTGCTGGAGTACGGCTTGGAGCAAGGTGCATCATCCGGATCTGTGTGTACAAGGCTGGTACGGACGACCGCATTGTCTTCGGCAAGGAGGGGTGGAAGGAGTTCCTTGCTGGGAAGAATCTCCGGGTTCAACAGACCATTCTACTTACTATTAGGAGCATCGCACGCCCCAACTTGAAGATGTTGATCGCCATTGATATCATTTAAATTGAAGTACTTACTCACCAGTGTGTGATACTTATGTATTAATGAAACTTCATAATTCACTTGTGGATGATGACTAGTTAGTTCATTTCGGTATAGAGAGTTGTTTCTAGATAATTAACGAACTTGTGACATGGTGGTCGTTTTATTTTTAAACTAATTGTTGGTCTTGTTTATCTTTATAATATGTGTCATTGCCATGCGAGATGCGCTGCTATGTTGTCGCCTGTTCTTCGTTGGAAAACAAGTTGTTGGCGTGCCTACTATGGCAACAGCACTATTTAAGAAATTATATTGCTGGCGTTCTAATACATGGCACACCATTTGTATATCTTCTCACTGGTGTCGGGATCCACACATCACCACTATTTTTTATCAATGGTACCATTGGAGACGTGGGGATGAAATGCCACCAAGGGCGTTTTTGGCACGCCATGACTAGTATTTTCTGCACTATTATGGAAAGGTCGAAGGATATATATTAAAATGAAACCAACTCTTACAAGAACTTCACTATAACAATAAGAAATTACAGGCAAGTTATTCAACAAATCAACATTGTCTTCCTTATCAATACACCGACGATGCGTGATGACTAGAGCTCATTGTCGCCTCTGGGTCTCTTTCTTATGGGACCAAACTTGTTGCAACCCAAAAACTGGTAGAAGGTGTAGATGGAAAGTCACCGGTTGTAAACTAGAAGACACAGGCGACTACGAACATGATAGATCACCGCCCCGAAGAATACGGCGATGTAGGCCAGAAGACACATGTTTTCCTATTTAATTATTTATATTTTAAAACTAAATTATTTTTAAATGTACAAATAATTTTGTAGATTACAAAACATTTATAGGAAATATAAGACCCTTCGAAACTTACATAAACATTTTTCAGAAAAATAATATTTTTTTGCTACATGAATATATTCCAAATACATGATGGGCGCTTTTAAGTGGATCTTGAATATATTCTGAAAATGGGTGACAGTTTTTTATATAGATGATGGATACTTTTTAATACACAAAGCAAAGTTTCCAAACAGCCCTATGAACTATTTTAAAGACACAATAAACTTTTCTAATACACAATGAACATTTTTATTATAAAACATTTAATTTTTCCGCACAACACAATATCCATTTATTGAAATTTACACATGAACATTCTTTTTACAACAGGTACCTGCAATTTTAAATTTCTTCTTCGCATTTTTTAGAAACTATTAAATCTGAGAAAAAAGGAAAAATAAAATTGTAGCTATGTTCATGGGCCATCATGACGGCGGACCATTCAACCTTTGTTATTAGCCTCGCTCAGAGCAAGAGCAATGACATGCTTGCTATGAGATGTATGCTCATGTCGCCTCTCCACTCGACATGCACTCGCTTTAATGAACTAATCAAATAGAGTAGTATTAAAAATTATCTACACACTAGTACTTGGAAATTTTAAAACTATTTGTGCGATCTTAATTTTCATTTTTTTACATTGTGTTCGCTTATCTATTGGTTTAACTTCCTTGCTTTTTATTTACCTTTTTTTTAATTACATCCTAACTTTATTAGAATACACCGTAAACATTTACCTAATAAACACTAAATACTTTTTCAAGTTATTCTTCAAGTTTGCCAAAATCTCATTGAACATTAGGTTAATACACAATTAAAATTTTCGAAAACACATTTGATTTTTTTATAGAAAATTGTATTCATATTGTTTTACATGCATCAATATTTAAAAAAAATGGAATTTTTTAGTGTATTTCAACAAATATAAAAAATTGGCAATAACATTATTTATATTTTCCTATATTTTTTAATATTATGTGAACAACTTTTTCATATGTCCTCAACATATTTTGAAAGTGTAAGTAATATATATTAAAATACATGCACGATGAACAATTTTAGTATACTGTTTTAGTTATTTACTGATACATGTTGTACACTTTCCAAATAGATGATAAATACTTTACATAAAATCATGAGGAACATTAGCCAGATGCACATTAAAAAATTTAAATACATTTATATCAAATTTTAAACACATATGGAGTATTCCTTAGAAGCGTCATGAAAGTGTTTTCAAATTGTGCGGATATATTTAGAATGTACAAATATTTTTTCAAAATATCATTACTTTTTTTAAATGATCTGTATCCATTTTTAGAAAATTATTTTTAAACGCCTGAATATTTTTCTAAATGCCTTCAACGCTCTTTTGATTGATATGCTTTTCTTTAAAAATTATGCAAAAAACTTCCATATTTCATGAAAATTTACAAAAGGAAGAAAGTGTTATTTGGAACCTCCAATCAAATCCAACAAAATATGTAAGAATAACGGGTGTAAATCTGATTAGAAAATAGTCAACGAAAAAGGGAGCTCCTATTCCCGCTCCTTGCGGCAAAGTTCCGTCACTTCGCACAGCGGCGGCTAACCTGGGCCGGCCCATTCAAAGTGGCACGCGTAGGCACGTTCCCGAAATGAAAAATAGGAAAAAAATAAAATAGTCAGATGCACATTAAAAAAATTGAAATAAATTTATATCAAATTTTAAACACACATGGGGCATTCCTTAGAAGCGTCATGAAAGTGTTTTCAAATTGTGCGGTTATATTTAGAATGTACAAACATTTTTTCAAAATATCAATACCTTTTTTAAGTGATATGAATCAGTTTTTCGAGAATTATGCAATAAAATTAATTTTAAACGCCTGAATGTTTTTCTAAATACCTTCAACACTCTTTTGATTGACATGCTTATCTTTAAAAATTATGCAAAAAACTTCCATATTTCATGAAAATTTATGAAAGGAAGAAAGTGTTATTTGGCCCCTCCAATCAAATCCAACAATATATTTAAGCATAATGGGCGTAAATCTGATTGGAAAATAGTCGACCGAAAAGGGAGTTCCTATTCCCGCTCCTGGCGGCAAAGTGTCGGCACTATGCACAGGGGCGGCTAGCCTGGGCCGGACCATTCAAAGTGGCACGCGTAGGAACGTTCCCAAAATGACAAATAGCAAAAAAATAAAAATACAATAGCGCTAGCGCTATTACTCGAACACATGACATACTAGTAATTGTCCCGGCGTGCAAGCCACTGGGATATAGACACTCTCATGTTCAATTTGCAGCGTGACACTTAAGGTGACATAGACAGCGACAAATCTTAAACATTAATTCGCAAAAAATCCCAAAAACTACATTCCAGAACATTTTTGACAATTACAAATATTTCCTTCAAAAGACAAACATTTTCCTTATTTTTGAACAAATTTTGATGATGTGATTTAGTGAACAAAATGTAAACATGAACTTGTGAACAAAAAGTAAACATTTTCCTTATTTTCCAAATTCCAGATCATTTCTGCATTTGTGAACAAAATTTGAAAACACAAACTGTTATTGAATTTGTGAAAATATTTGGAAAGCAGGAAAAAATGTAATTCCAAAAAAAACTAGAATTACAAAAAAATCTTGAAAATTTGAGAAACTTGAATGTGTGAACAAACAAAAATGCATACAGTTTTTGAATTTACGTAGAAATTTTTAAAACCTGAAAAAAAAGTGAACAAAATATGAAAATTGGAACAATGGTTTAAATGAAAAACATGTTTTCACTTTTGCGAACCAACTTTGGAAACGTAAAAATAAATTAAATAACTGAATAAAAAAATTCAAAATGAAAATATTTTTTCAAAAATTTGTGATCAATGTATTAAAGTGGTAACTTATTTTGAATTTATGAGCAACTTTTGAGAACACTTCTATTTTCTGAGAAACTAAACATTTTCCGAAAGCACGAGCATTTGTTTTAAATTCCAAACAATTTTGGAACATGAACATTTTGGAAAAAGGAAAAAAACATGAAAAAAAGAAAGGAAATTAAAAATGACTAAAAAAGAAACAGAAAAGGAAGAAGAAAAGTACGAAAGAGAGAAGAAAATTTAACAGGAATATCAAAAAATAGGGAAACAAATCGTGAAAACCCAAAGACAAACAAGAAAACTGGTAAAGAGAAAAATAATCAGGGAACCTACTACAATGTTGTCAAAACCATAAAAACTCGGTTGGGAACCTCTAGAAGGTTCCCAATACGGGAAACACTTCAATGGCCCGGCCCAATCGGAGCGACATTTTTGTTTTTACGTTTTTTTTGTTTTCATTTCTTTATTTCCTTTTTATGTATTTTACCTTTTTCTTTTTAATTTTTTCGCATTGTTGGAAAATGTTTGGATGATTCAAAAAATGTTCAAATTTCAATACACACACACACAGATATATATATATATATATATATATATATATATATATATATATATATATATATTTCAAGAAATGTTCATGTGTCTTAAAAATTGTCCAGAATACCAAAAACGTTCACAATTTCAAATTTTCGTGACAAATTAAAGAAATCATGTTTTTGAAAAATGAGAAAATTACTTATATACCACGTACAAATCCATCAATGTCTCATTTGGCATCAAACAAAGGCCTTGTGCTGATATGCCAAACACAACAAATTTTTTGTGCTTATTTGCCATCGCCGTCAACTCCCTGTTACCCTTCCGTTAGCCACATGTGGGGTCACAATGTCAGAATAGAAAGGAGAAAAGAAAGAGATCTAAAAAAAGAGCTCTCCAAAAAGAAAACCCAACCGCCCATCGAGTCTCTCTATCCCAAGCAGGACTCATCGTATCCCCATGCCCTCACCGCCGTCGGACCACACGCCGCCCGTCCCCATGCCCCCACCGCCGCTGGACCTCGCGCCGCCCGTCCCCATGGCCCCGCCGGCGACAGCCGGCCACTCCGCGCTGCCGCCGACCCTCCAGGCCCCGCCTCCGACGGTCCTCCAGGCCCCGTGGAAGCCGGTTTTGGAGCCCCCGTCGCCGCCGGCCATTCAGGCCCCGTCGCCGCCGGCCCTCCAAGCCGCGTCGCCACCGGTCCCCATGCCCCTACCGGTAGCCAGTAAGTCCCCGTCGCCGCACCTCCTGGCCCCTACAGCCAGGCAGTCCCGATCGCCGCCAATTCCCGAGCCCCCGCCGTTGTCGCGCCTGCAGGCGATTGCGAGCATGTCGTGCTCTAGGGTGATGGAATCGAGCGAGGTGGCGAGCTGCGCAGTTGCGCCACTGGCAGAGGCCCTCCCTAAGCTTACTCCTGTTGTCGTAGAAGCCCCCATGCCCCAGCACGGCAACCACCGCAAGCCCTATGATCAGGAATGGGTGGCCGACGAGGGTGACTCCACCAGAACGCTCTCTGCTCCAAGGTAAAATTTCATGGTAAAGTTTTTGATGATCATATGTGGCCAGTTGCTTATTCATGGACGCCTCAAGCATTCGAATACCACATGAGAGCCATAGAGGACAAGAAGGCTGCTGCCATAACATACTTAAACAAGTATCATAACAGGTTGTGGTCAAGGAGCAAATTTTCAACCTCCTCAAAGGTGGACTATGTCACAAATAATCTAGCCTAGTGTTTTAATAATTGGATCCACAAACACAAAGGCCTTATGTTGGTTCAGCTCATGGACAAGATCAGAAGAAAGATAATGGTTAAGTTTGAGAAGAGAAGAAGGATTGCTAGAAAACTTCATGGCAAGTGCATACTTCTGAGTGTCATGAAAGAGTTGAGAGACATGAGTAGAGGGTTGGACATTGAATATGGGAGAATTGATGACTTGAAAGCAGAGGTGAGTGAGAGTGTTGCGCTAGGTGGCAAGCGCCACATCACTGATCTAGAAAAGAGAGAATGCACATGTCGCGCCTTTCAAGTTTCTGGGAAGCCTTGCAAACATGTAATCAACTTTATAACTGGTATTAGGGGGGTCACCATAGAAGATTTTGTTGATGACTACTATAGCATTGAGAAGTTCGCAGCAGCTTATGCTCCTGTTATTCCTGGCCTAACCGACATGTCTCAATGGCCCGAGGTGAGCAAAGAGTTCGTCTTGAACCCTCCAATCCCTCGAAGGCCCGCTGGGAGGCCAAAGGTACAAAGATACAAGAGTGGTGTTGAGAACAGCAAGAGTAAAGGAAATAAAGGTCAGCACCAATGTCCCATTTGCAAGGCCTACGGACATAGATGGCAGAGTTGCAAAGAAGCTGCTCCTGAAGCATTAGAAGCCTATGCCGATGTAGCAAAGAAAAAAAGGTACTTGCTGTTTAAGTTTTTCAATTCAGCATTGCTCTTGCCATAATCAAACTAATATGTGACACTCATGCAGGGACAAAAGAAAAAATAAATGCATTACAAAAGCTAGTTCTACAACAATAGATCAAGCAATTGAAGGTAAATCAACTGAAGGTACTGAAACTGCACTAGCTCTTCTATGTCCAAGTGAAGTAATCAATGGGGCTGAGAAACAAACATCTTCCGAACCAGCAAGGTACTAAATAATATACTGGATCTTCTTTTGTATAATATTCCGCTACCTTCATGTGCAATATTATGAGGTTTTTAAAGCAGGTCAAAGAAGAAGAAGCGCAAGGTCAAGACCATATCTGCTGCACCTGATAGCCCTGCAATGAGCACTCGAAGCAAGCAGAAAGTTGCGCCTACTCTTTCGCCAATGGGTACTCGAAGCAAGAAAAAGCTGAAAGTTTAAAATATTTATTGCTGTTAACTTGCTTGGTGGTTAGTGTGTTGAGGGCATCCATATTTTGGGTTATGTATCAGACCTCCTAGTGCGTCTATTAGCTGGACGTGTGTGTGTTGACAACCATGTTTTGGTTCAGTAATGTGTTGCTGATCACTTTATTACTGAAATAGCTTGATTATGGCTTGTTGCTGGAATTGCTTTTGTACCACTTACAAATGCTTATTGTAGCTTATTTACCATCTAACGGAAGAGTTAACAGGGAGTTGACGGTGATGGCAAATGAGCACAAAAATTGCTTTGTGTTTGGTATATCAGCACAAAGCCTTTGTTTGATGGCAAATGAGACATTGGTGGATTCGTAAGTGGTATATAAGCAAATTGCTCTTGAAAAATTAATCCAGAATTCCAAATTTTGTTCTCGATCCTGATTTTTTTCCACCAATATGAAAAATGTTCATGTTTGTCAAAAAATGTTCAGAACTATGGACTTATTCGAGATGAAAAACAGGAAACATTCATGTTGTTCTTCAACACCTTTTAAATATGTATGGTTGGCAAAGCTCCCAACTCAGTCATAACAGATCAAGATGTTGCTACGAAAAATGCAGTTCCAAATTGTTTTCCTAACAATAATCATAGAAATTGCCCATTTCCCATATTGACTAAAGCTCAAAATAGAGCCAGTAGGAACAAAAAAACATCTTCATGACTACATCTCGTGAAGTGTCCTTCCTTTCGACAGCTCGTGAAGTGTCGTTCCGTCCTACAGCTGATAGGGAAAACTGTTGTTTTTCCAATTCCTCTAATTATGAACCCCGTGTGAGATACAGTGGAATAAGCTATTCTTTTTTGCAATTTCGTTGACTCTCTTGGTATATCCAGACAATAGGTAGGAACGAAACTGAAACATTCTGGCGCTACCAACTCTATTGTACTGCAATTAGTGCATTAATATTTGTAGTGTTGTTGCTTTTTGCTGGTTGGTTCCATTATCACAAAGCCGTTCCCAAATTGGCCTGGAGGTTCTTCTTATTTTCATTGGCTTTGGAATAATAGAGTAATTTGGAATAGTAGATATGCAAGAAGTGGAAAAGAATAGACAATATGAAGTATAAAAATCCCTAACTCAAGCAAGGTTCGACTACAACCCAAGACCATTCATAGTCATGATAATTTTCGGAAAGATGAGATGTTGTGCATTTGTGCAAAGTTTCACAAAGATGGGATGGTGTGCTATCATGCACTAAAACTCATAAAATCATTGAACATTTACAAATTACTTAATAAATACCTCATAGATAGATGGATACCTAAAGAAAACAGTAATTCAGATGGAAGAAGAAGCTGAAAAGATAGAATCGGTGGATAATCAAATGGCATTCTTGTCAATGCTAAGAAGACTGATTGAATTAGCCTCCAAAGCAACAAAAAAATTCAGAAATAAAGAAGTTTCTGAATGAAGTGATAAGAAAATTGTAGAAGAAGGTTCGAGACAGTCCATGCAATACAGTATATGAGCAATATAAAAATCATTCTGAAATAAGATTTGGAAATGACATTGTAATAAGTTTTGAAGGTACTCTGCAGCCACACTAAAGGATCCAACTTATTTTAAAACAAAAGGATGAACAAAGATAACATTCAAACAGAAAGGATTAGTGGAACAACTCATCAGCAAGAACAAGTTCACTTGTTCAGGTTGTGGCTCACACTTGCATAGTATCGCCGGATGCAAACAAATCCATGTAGAGTCAACAGAGACAGCAACAACGAAAGGTAAAGTGTTCTTTGACAATTATAAAACATTTAAATGATTAGTTAAAGAATCAAGCAATTTATGAATAGTTGAGAATAATGGTCTCTGAATTGCATGCACAAACAAGAAATCTAAAACAACCAGAAGGAACAACAAGGAGTAGATGCATGAAAGAGGCCAATAGTAGAGATCACAAAAATTAGCTACTCTAGGAAAATTGCATGTTACCAATTTTTGTAATAGATGTGTCAGAATTGGAAATTAAATACTGCAGAAATAATGGTTAATTTATTTTCATAAACAAGTACTATTTTTGAATATATTATCATACTGTTGAAAATAAAAGTACGGATGCAATCAAAACAGGCAGCTTTAGAAACTTATAAGAAACAACTTGCACTTAATCTAAACGCCTGCTCAAGTATCTTTTGTATATGTTGTTCGTAAAATTCTCTTGGAATCCTACAAAAATACTTCACAACAAATACACAACAAGTACAAACAATTGTTTGACCATAATTGCACAACAAATACACAAAACTTGTAATAGAAGATTGAAAACAAATTCAAGTTCATGTGGAAGACTTGCTAAACTATTCACGCCTTCTAAATTAATTATTTTTAAAATTATTCCAAATGTTGTATGCGTGAAAACAAACCTTGGTAACTACCTGCTACAACCCCCTTTGTTTGGTCTCCAAATTCTTCAAAATCACTTCAGTTGTGATTTTTTAGAATCGGTTGTGGCTTTGGATTCTCGGGAATGATTGTTTGTTTACCCTGATGTGGGAATGGTATTGTGAAATGTCACTAATGCCCTGAATGTCGAGTATGATTTTTATATGCTTATTTAGTGATCTTCAACTTTGGTTCTAGAAACATTATTGTCTTGGAGCGATTGATCTCGGGAAGATCCACACGAAATAAGGTGTTTCTTTCCTATTTTGTTGGTAAACACAACACTTGCTTCAATGGGAACAAAGAATGGATGAGAAGAAGAACTAGATGACGTGCTCGTCGTTCCTGTTTGTGCACAAATAACACTTGTGTCTTCTTTCAGTATGTGGCAGCCTCAACTTCAATACGACGATGACATTCTCGCGGTTAACAACAGCAGCCACGCCGTGCTATCCAGTGGAGGAAGAGAAGGCCACCAATACGAAGAGAAGAGCACTCGTCCACATGAGTTCAGGATCGGATTCCCACCCCGTCGGTGGACTACCTACTCCTGGAAAGACATCGGCGCTGGGTAGTTTACCAGCTGGCGCGTGACCATGCCACTATGCGGCCTCCTCCTCTCATCCTCGGCATCCTCTTACATGTCCCCTACAGCCGGTCACCTCTGACAGCCTTACAACCCACGGCGCCCGAGGACACAGCCACTCAGACACGACGATGACATTTCCTGACGCGTGAAGAGATGGTTGATGAGGCCCTGTGGGAGGCCGGCATCCATCGCCACTGATATGTCTCCAACGTATCGATAATTTATGAAGTATTCATGCCATATTTACCCATGTTTACAATATTTTTATATGTTTTGTTGCACTTTATATGATTTCATTGGAACTAAACCGGACTGGAGTTGTTTTCACCAGAATTATCGTGATGTTCTTTGTGTAAAAAATGAAATTTCTCGGAATTGAACGAAACTTTTTAATACTTTTTCTGGAAGGAAAGGAACCCGGGAAGCTTCGAGGGAGTACTAGAAGACCCATAGGGGCCCCACAAGGCACCTGGGCGCACCTAGGGGGGTGGCCGCGCCTAGGTACCTTGTGGGACCCCTATGGCTCCTTTTCGCGTGATTCCAACACCAAAAATTCCTATATATTCAGAACCCCCCGAAAATTAACCTTGAACTCCCTCTTCACCGCCGCAACTTTCTGTATCCAATAAATCTCATCTGAAGCTCTTTTTGGTACCCTATCGGAGGGGGAAATCATCACCAAAGGCCATCTCACCATCCGAACAGTCTCCATGAGGACGAGGGAATAGTTCACCCTCGTAGTTGAGGGTATGTACTAGTAGCTATGTGTTTGATCTCTCTCTCTATATATATATATATGTCTATCTCTCTCTCACGTGTTCTTGAGATGGTACCAAGGGCTTTGTTAATATAGTTGAATCATATGGTATTCTTCCCTCTCTATCTTGATGTGATGTATTGAGTATTTCCCTTTGAAATCTCATTATGTTGGATTGAATACTTTGGATTTGAGAACACTTGATATATGTCTTGCTTGTGGATATCTGTGGTGACAATGCATGGGGTATTCTATCGATTCACTTGGTATATGTTTTCGTAATTAACTTGCAGATTCATGCGGTGACATTGGGGTAATCTATGCATATGCGTTGATACACGTTCTTGTCCTCATTTATTCGATAGAAATCTTGGGCTACTCTTTGAAGTTCTTTGTGTTGATTGAATATGATGAATATGAAATTGTTTGATGCATGCCGAATAATTAACCCACGGATACTTGAGGTGATATTGGAGTATCTTGGTAACATTAGGGTTGATTGATGCGTATCATAGGTGATAAAAGTGCTTGGAAACAAGGCCTAGGGTTCATACTTTCATTAGTTCAATATCTCGACATCATAAACATAAATGAATCATACATTAATCCCTCAAAGTTGCGACAAAAAATCTCTCCAAAGTTTCTATTTCTCTAGAAGAAATGTAGGATCAAATGCCGTAGGTAGTAGACAAATGGTTAGAGGCCATGAAATCCGAGAAAGGATCCATGTATGAAAACCAAGTGTAGACTTTGGTAGACTTGCTCGTTGGAGGGCAGGTCGTCGAGTACAAATGGACCTTTGAGATGATGATAGACGCTAATGGTAAATGTCACCATTTATAGAGCTCGACTTGTCGCAAAGAAGTTTCCGACAAGTTCAAGGAGTTGACTGCGATGGGACTTTCTCACTCGTAGCGATGCTAAAGTCTGTTGGAGTTATGTTAGCAGTTGCTGCATTTTTCAATTATGAAATCTGGTAGATGGATGTCAAAACATCGTTTCCTTCCTTAAGGAAAGGTTGTATGAGATACAACCAGAAGGTTTTGTCAGTCTAAGGATGCTAAAAGGTGTGCAAGCTTTAGTGATCCTTCTATGAACTAAAGCAAGCATCTCGGAGTTGGAATATACACTTTGATGAGGTGATCAAAGTTTTTGAGTCTATACAAAGTTTATGAGAAACTTGTATTTACAATAAAGTGAGTGGGAGCACTATAGAGTTTCTGGTAAGCATATGTGGTTGACATATTGTTGATCGGAAATGATGTAGAATTTCTAGAAAGCATAAATGGTTGTTTGAAAAGAGTTTTTCAAAGGAAGACCTTGATAAAGCTACCTAATTGTTGAGCATCAAGATCTATAGAGATAGATCAAGATGCTTGATGAGACTTTCAATGAGTACATACCTTGACAAGATTCTGAAAGAGTTCAAAATGGATCAGTCAGAGAAAGAGTTCTCGCCTGATTTGTAAGGTGTGAAGTTGAGTGAGACTCAAAGCTCGACAACAGTAGAAGAAAGAGAAAGGACAAACATCGTCCCCTATGCCTTAGCCATAGGCTCTATATTATGCCATGTTGTGTACCGTACCTGGTGTGTGCCTTGCCATGAGTCTGTCAAGGGGTACAAAAGTGATCCAGGAGTGGATCACTGGACAGCGGTCAGGATTATCCTTAGTAACTAGAAGACTAAGGAAATATTTCTCGATTATGGAGGTGATAAAGAGTTCGTCGTAAAGGGTTACGTCGATGCAAACTTTAACACCAATCCGGATGACTCTAAGTAGCAATCCGAATACGTATAGTTGAGCAGCCATTTGGAATAGCTCCAAGTGGAGTGTGGTAGTAGTGTCTACAGTATGACATAGAGATTTGCAAAGTACACACGGATCTGAATGTCGCAGACCCGTTGACTAAAAGACCTATCTCACATGCAAAGCATGATCGAGCCCCAGAACTCATTGGGTATTAGATTCATAACAATGCGAATCACATGGTGATGTGAACTAGATTATTGACTCTAGTGCAAGTGGGAGACTGTTGGAAATATGCCCTAGAGGCAATAATAAATTGGTTATTATCATATTTCCTTGTTCATGATAATCGTTTATTATCCATGCTATAATTGTATTGATCGGAAACTCAGATACATGTGTGGATACATAGACAACACCATGTCCCTAGTATGCCTCTAATAGACTAGCTCGTTGATCAAAGATGGCTATGGTTTCCTAGTCATGGACATGAGATGTCATTTGATAACGGGATCACGTCATTAGGAGAATCATGTGATGGACAAGACCCAAACTACAAACATAGCATATGATCGTGTCAGTTTATTGCTACTGTTTTCTGCATGTCAAGTATTTGTTCCTATGACCATGAGATCATGCAACTCACTGATACCGGAGGTGTACCTTGTGTGTATCAAACGTCGCAACATAACTAGTTGATTATAAAGGTGCTCTACAGGTATCTCCGAGGATGTTTGTTGGGTTGGCATGGATCAAGACTGGGATTTGTTACTCCGTGTGACGGAGAGGTATCTCAGGGCCCACTCGGTAATACAACATCACAATAAGCCTTGCAAGCAATGTGACTAAGTGTTAGTCACGGGATCTTGTATTACGGAACGAGTAAAGAGACTTGCCGGTAACGAGGTTGAACTAGGTATGGAGATACCGACGATCAAATCTCGGGCAAGTAACATACCGAAGAACAAAGGGAACATCATACGGGATTAACTGAATCCTTGACACAGAGATTCGACCGATAAAGATCTTCGTAGAATATGTAGGAACCAATATGGGCATCCAGGTCCCGCTATTGGTTATTGACCGTAGAGGTGTCTCGGTCATGTCTACATAGTTCTCGAACCCGTAGGGTCTGCACACTTAAGGTTCGGTGACGTTTTGGTAGTATAGAGTTATGTATGGTGGTGACCGAAGGTTGTTAGAAGTCCCGGATGAGATCCCGGACGTCACGAGGAGGTCCGGAATGGTCCGGAGGTAAATAATCATATATAGGAAGTCCTGTTTTGGTCACCGGAAAAGTTTCGGGCTCATCGGTAGTGTACCGGGGGACCATCCGGAGAGGTATTTCGACCCAAGAGGCTACATGGGCTGTGGGAGTAGGTAAACCATCCCCTGGTGGGCGGGTCGAAGCCTCCTCTAAGGGCCCATGCGGCTGGAGTGGTTTGAGAAGGAAAAAATCCAAAGGTGGAGAGGTGGAAAGAGTTTCCAAGTGGAAAAGGAGGAATCCTACCCCTAATAGGATTGGAGTAGGACTCCTCCACCTACAATTTTGACCAAACCATGAGGGTTTGAGGCTGCCTCCTCCCCTCCCTCCCTCCTATATATACTAGAGGATTTAGAGGAAAAAGCTAACCCTAATAGTCGGTGCTACCTCTCCTCTAGATTGCAGTTTCTCCTCTAGATCGGTTTTCAGCTGTGCTTAGGTGAAGCCCTGCTGGAATAGGTCCACCACCATCGTCGCAACGCCGTCGCGCTGCCGGAGAACTCATCTACCTCTCTGCTCCCTCTTGGGGGATCAAGAAGGCGGAGATCATCATCGAGCTGTACGTGTGCTGAACGCGGAGGTGCCGTCCGTTCGGCACTAGATCGGAAGGACCGTGATCAAGATCGCGAGACGAATCATGATGAGATCGCGGGACAGATCGTGATGAGTTCGCGGGACAGATCGTGATTGGATCGCGGGACGGATCGTGATGAGATCACAGGATGCTTAGCGGCTCGCGAAGACGTTCGACTACACCAACCGCGTTTCTTAACGCTTCCCGCTTAGCGATCTACAAGGGTATGTAGATCCACTCTCCATCTCATAGATGCTCATCACCATGGATAGATCTTGCGTGTGCGTAGGAAATTTTTTGTTTCCCATGCAACGTTCTCCAATAGATACAAGTGTAATATGGATGGTAGATATAGGTTTTTGTACTCTGAAAATATAAAAACAGCAAGGTAACTAATGATAAAAGTGAGCACAAACGGTATTGCTATGCTTAGAAACAAGGTCTAGGGTTCATACTTTCACTAGTGCAATTTCTCTCAACAATACTAACTTAGTTGAATCATATGTAAATCACTCACGCGCGACAAAGAGTTCACTCCAAAGTCACTAATAGCGGAGAACAAATGAAGAAATTATTGTAGGGTACGAAACCACCTCAAAGTTATCTTTTTCGATCAATATTATGAGCTATCCCTATAAGTGTCACGAACAGCCCTAGAGTTTGTGCTAAAATAACACCATAATATACACATCAACCAATTTCCTAATGTCACCTAGATACTCCAAAGTCACCACGATTACCCATGGGCTTGATTATACGATATGCATCACACAATTTCAGATTCATCATGTTCAATCCTACACAAAGAATTTCAAAGAGTGCCCCAAAGTTTCTACCGCAGAGTCAAGACAAAAACGTGTTCTAACTCCTATGCATAGATTCTCGAGGTCACGGAACCCGCAAGTTGATCACCAAAACATACATCAACTGAATCAATAGAACATCCTATTGTCACCACATATATCCCATCGCAAGACATACATCAAGTGTTCTCATATCCTTAAAGACTCAATCTGATAAGAAAACTTTAAATGGAAAACTCAATTCATCACAAGAAGATAGAGAGGGGAAAACTCCATATGATTCATTTATATTAATAAACCTTGCGGTACATCAAGATCGTGTCATCTCAACAACACGAGAGAGAGAGAGAGAGAGAGATCAAACACATAGCTACTGGTACATACCCTCAGCCTCGGGGGTGAACTAGTCCCTCCTCGTCATGGAGACCGCCGGGATGATGAAGATGGCCTCCGGTGATGGTTTCCCTCTCCGGTAGGGTGCCGGAACGGGCTCCCGATTGGTTTTTCGTGGCTACAGAGGCTTGGGGCAGCAGAACTCCCAATCTAGGTTTATTTCTGGAGTTTTCAGTATTTATAGGAATTTTTGGCGTCAGTCTCATGTCAAAGGGGTGCTCGATGAGTCCATAAGCCACAGGGGCACGGCCTAGGGTGTGGCCGCTCCCGGCAGGCTTGTGGCCTCCTCGTCCACTTCCTGGCCCAGCTCTTCGCTCTAATATTTTTGTATATTTTCCAAAAATATTCTCCATAAATTTCAGCCCATTCCGAGGACTTCTATTTCTGCGCAAAAACAACACAACGGTAGTTCTGCTGAAAACAACGTCAGTCCGGGTTAGTTCTATTAAAATCATACCAAAATCATATAGAATTATTGTAAACATGGCATGAATACTTCATAAATTAAAGATACGTTGGAGACGTATCAACATCCCCAAGCTTAATTCCTGCTCGTCCTCGAGTAGGTAAATGATAAAAGAAATAATTTATGAATTGTGAATGCTAGCATAGTGCATAAATTTGATCAATGATAGTTCCAAACACTTTTTCTTGCATTATTATATATTATAAACAGTAGCTCATCTCATAAAAGTTCTCACGATGAAGTAACAAGCTATTCACGTGTTAAAGTATAGACCATAAAGTTTCTTGAAAACTAACAAAATATGCTTTCAGTCACCAAACAATTGCAATTCATCTTATTTTCAGGAAGGGTCTATGTAAGAGCTTTGATTTAGGAAATTCCACATACTCAACTATCATATAGTCTTCCATGATTTCTAACACTCAAATCATATTTTTAGAGCAAATGGCATCCGTCGAACACATAGAAAGATAGGGGCTTAATATTTCGCCTCCCAACATACTTATCATATAGATAATTGTCAACAATAATAATTCATGGTCAAATATATTTGAATGGCCATATATGCTTGGATCTTTCCCCACCACATGGTGCTTGCCAAGAGAAAAAGGCGAAATATAGGAAGTGGTGAAGATCACCATGACTCTTGTATAAAGGTAAGTACTAGAAAGTAAAAGATAGGCCCTTCGCAAAGGGAAGAATTGATTTTCAGAGGTGCAAGAGCTCGAGCTTTTAAAACAATGATGAATAATAATTTTGAGCGGTATGCTTTCATTGTCAACATAACAACCAAGAGATCTTGGTATCTTTCATGCTAGATACATTATAGGCGGTTCCCAAACAGAATGGTAAAGTTTTTACTCCCCCTCCACCAATCAATCACACTCCACGGTGAGCCGAATCCATGGGTATTGTCCATACAAACAACAATCCTGGGGTGTTTTGTTTCATCATATTTTGATTTGATTTTTGAGCATGAAACTGGGCATCCCGAATACCAGCCACTTTCTTGTGAATGATAGTGAATCAACACATATCGTGAGAAGAACTCACCTAGCATGGAAGATAAATGACAGCCCCTAGTCATGATATGAGCAATTCGGGCATACCAAATAGAATAATATTTGAAGGTTTAGAGTTTGGCACATGCAAATTTACTTGGAACGACAGGTAAATACCGCATATGTAGGTATGGTGTACTCATATGAAACAACTTTGGGTTTAAGGGCGTTTGGATGCACGGGTAGTATTTCTACTTGGTGAGGAAGTTTTGGATAGTATGAGGTGGAAGCATGCACCACATGTTGGAGGATCCACAACAATATAACTTCTATACAAATATACCCAAGCATAACTCAATACGTTTCCTTGTCCAACTTCAACTAAGTTGCTCAAGTTTGAATATAATTAATAGGTATTCACAATCATAGAATATGTCCAAGATAGTATATTTATATGTGAAATCTCTC
Source organism: Hordeum marinum (assembly GCA_022496015.1). Classification (NCBI taxonomy): domain Eukaryota; kingdom Viridiplantae; phylum Streptophyta; class Magnoliopsida; order Poales; family Poaceae; genus Hordeum; species Hordeum marinum. The sequence continues at coordinate 22,207,114 of CM039673.1, read as the reverse complement.
TTCCTTCAATATTCTTTCATGAATTGTTCAAGTGACCAATGCGATGTTTGCTAACTTTCAATAAATGTTACCACATATACTTCTTATATGTGAAGTCATTACTCCCCATGGGATAAGCATATAAAATATACATAATCTTAGATTTATGATATTCAATTCATTCAACCATTTACTCATAGGATATAAGTGAAGCATGAGAGTAAATGAAAAAACTACCCCAAAACATATAAGTGAAGATCAATGGGTAGTCAAGCAATTAAGTAGCTATGTGATGACTTTCTCTCTCTCTCTCTCTCTCTCTCCATCTGTCTATCAATAAAGATTTTCAGATCTGATTATTTTATTTAAACAACAAGCAAAAGGAGAATAGCACTCCAATAATAGCACGCATCATGTGAACGAATAAAAATTTAGGCTCAACATAGGCTAACCGATAGTTGACACAAAGAGGTGGGATGCATAGCATCCCCAAGCTTAGATGCTTGAGAGTTCTTGAAATATTTACTTGGGGTGCCTTGGGCATCCCCAAGCTTGAGATTTTGTATCTTGTTCAATCCTCTCATATCCCGGTTTCACCTATTCTCAAAAACTTCATCCACACAAAACTCAAAAAGAACTCGTGAGATAGGTTAGTACACATAAGAACAAATCAACACTTCATGTACTGCCAAGAAAAGTTCCACAATAATATTCAAACATTAGGTACTATATACTATCGTTTCCACAATTTATATCTACCAATATAGACTATGGAAACTATAGGATAAGTAGATAACAAAACTATGACAACAATCTATCCAAATAGAACAGTCTGTAGCAATTTATTAAACCAGTGTACTTCTGTAACTCAAATAATAATGAAAAATTATGACATGATAAATAACTTATATGAAAATATTGTGTAAAAAATTCAGAAACTTTCCACATCCAATAAAATATGAAAATTCAAACACTACAGCAGAAGTTTCTGTTCTTACCCAGCACATATCAAAACATGCAATGCAAGCATCCTAAGGCAATTCTTGGAACTTTATTTAAAAAAGATTATAAATAACACCTAACAAAGAACAAAAAAATAAAATGACGCTCCAAGAAAAACTCATATTATGTGACGAATAAAAATATAGCTCCAAGTGAGATATACCGATAGTGTTGAAGATGAAAGAGGGGATGCCTTCCGGGGCATCCCCAAGCTTAGGCGGTTGAGTATTCCTTGTATATTACCTTAGGGTGCCTTGGGCATCCCCAAGCTTAGGTTCTTCTCAGTCCTTGTTCTCCTCATATCGGTGTCTCACCCAAAACTTGAAAACTTCAATCACACAAAACTTAACGAAACTTCGAGAAAAGGGTTAGGGTAGTAAAGATAAATCATTAACTTAGGTAATGTCAAGAAAAGATTCATAATTTTTCCCAAATGATACCTACTGTATTCCATAATTCCAACAATTTATATTACTCAATATAAGCTTTAGGAACACTTGAAACAAGCAAACTATGCATGCAAAACAGAATCTGTCAAAAACAGAACAGTTTGTAAAGATCTGAATGATCACCATACTTCTCTGACTCTAACAATTCTGAACTATTAGAACAACTCAAGGAATTTGCATACAAACATTTTCTAAAAAATTCAGCATTTGTTGACTCTCCAGTAAAATCAGATAATTCATATACTGGACGCAAAACTTTCTGTTTTTGCACAGAATCAAACAAGCAAGTATCCACACTATCTCAAAGGCTTTACTTGGAACTTTATTGAAATAAAAGATACAAAACATGATTACTACAGTATATTAATCATGTGAACACATAAAAACAGGGTAAAAGTGTTGGGTTGTCTCCCAACAAGTGCTTTTCTTTAATGCCTTTTAGCTAGGCATGATGATTTCAATGATGCTCGCATATGAATAATAACTGAAACGTGTAAAATAGCATCATGAATCTCAGGACAAGCACATTTAAGTCTAACCCACTTCCTATGCATAGGGATTTTTTGAGAAAACAATTTATGGGAGCAAGAATCAACTAGCATAGGAAGGCAAAAGAAGCATATCTTCGAAACCTTGAACACATAGAGAGGAAACTTGATATTATTGCAATTCCTACAAGCATATGTTCCTCCATCATAATAATTTTCAGTAGCATCAGAAAGAATCTCACAATATAACTATCATATACATCATTATTTTCATGATCTACAAGCATAGAAAATTTACCACTCTCCACATAAGCAAACTTCTTCTCATTCATAGTAGTGGGAGCAAACTCAACAAAATAACTATCGTGTGAAACTTGATTGACATAACCACATTGGATATTAAAATCATGATAATAGGTTTCATGGTTGTCATTACTCTTTATAGCATACATGTCATCACAATAATCATCATATATAGGAGGCATGCTATCATCATAATAGTTTTGCTCATCAAAACTTGGGGGACAAAAAATATCATCTTCATCAAACATAGCATCCCCAAGCTTGTGGATGTGCATATCATTAGCGTCATGAATATTCAGAGAATTCATACTAACAATATTGAAATCATGCTCACCATTCAAAGATTTAGTGCCAAACATTTTAATAACTTCTTCTTCTAACACTTGAGCACAATTTTCCTTTCCATCATTTTCACGAAAGACATTAAAAAGATGAAGCATATGAGGGAACCTCAATTCCAATTTTTTTGTTTTCTTATATAAAACCAAACTACTGAAAAACAAGAAACTAAAAGATTTGATTAGAATATCTAAAGATATACCTTCAAACACTCACCTGCCCGACAACGACGCCAAAAAAGAGCTTGATGTATACTACGCAACCTTCTTCTTGTAGACTCGTGTTGGGTCTCCAAGCGCAGAGTTTTGTAACACATTAGCAAATTTCCCTCAAGTGGAGACCTAAGGTTTATCAATCCGTGGGAGGCGTAGGTTGAATATGGTCTCTCTCGAACAATCCTGCAACCAAATAAGAAAGAGTCCCTTGTGTCCCCAACACACCCAATACAATGGTAAACTATATAGGTGCACTAGTTTGGCGAAGAGATGGTGTTGCAAGTGTAATATGGATGGTAGATATAGGTTTTTGTAATCTGAAAAAATATAAAAACAACAAGGTAACTAATGATAAAAGTGAGCACAAATGGTATTGCAATGCTTAGAAACATGGCCTAGGGTTCATACTTTCACTAGTGCAATTTCTCTCAATAATACTAACATGGTTGAATCATATGTAAATATCTCACGTGTGACAAAGTGTTCACTCCAAAGTCACAAATAGCAGATAACAAACATAGAAATTATTGTAGGGTACAAAACCACCTCAAAGTTATCTTTTCCGATCAATCTTGTGAGCTATCCCTATAAGTGTCACGAACATCCCTAGAGTTTGTACTAAAATAACACCTTAAGATACACATCAACCAATACCCTAATGTCACCTAGATACTCCAATGTCACCATGAGTACCCTTGGGCTTGATTATACGATATGCATCTCACAATTTTGGATTCATCATGTTCGATCCAACACAAAGAACTTCAAAGAGTGCCTCCAAAGTTTCTACCGGAGAGTCAAGACGAAAACGTGTGCCAACTCCTATGCATAGATTCCCAAGGTCATGGAACCCACAAGTTGATCACCAAAACATTCATCAAGTGAATCAATAGAACATCCCATTGTTACCACAAATATCCCATCGCAAGACATACATAATGTTCTCATATCCTTAAAGACTCAATCCGATAAGAAAACTTCAAAGGGAAAACTCAATTCATCACAAGAAGATAGAGAGTGGAAAATTCCATACGATTCATCTATATTAATAAAGATCGCGGTACATCAAGATTGTGTCATCTCAAGAACAAGAGAGAGAGAGAGATCAAACACATAGCTACTAGTACATACCCTCAGCCCCGAGGGTGAACTACTCCATCCTCATCACTGAGACCGCCGAGATGATGAAGATGGCCTCCCGTGATGGTTTGCCTCTCCGGTAGGGTGCCGGAACAGGCTCCCGATTGGTTTTCGTGGCTATAGAGGCTTGCAGCGGCGGAACTCCCGATCTAGGTTTCTTTCTGGATGTTTTAGTATTTATAGGAATTTTTGGCGTCGGTCTCACGTCAAGGGGGTGCTCGAGGAGTCCACAAGCCATAGGGGCGCGACCTAGGGGGGTGGCCGCGCCCAGCACACTTGTGGCCTCCTCGTCCACTTCCTGGCCCAGCTCTTCGCTCCAGTATTTTTTATATTTTCCAAAAATATTCTCCGTAAATTTTCAGCCCATTCCGAGGACATTTATTTCTACACAAAAACAACACCACGGTAGTTCTGCTGAAAACAACGTCAGTCCGGGTTAGTTCTAATAAAATCATATAGAATTATTGTAAACTCAGCATGAATACTTCATAAATTATAGATACGTTGGAGACGTATCATAGCTCTTTTATGATTCTTGAGTTATAGTGATCCCGCACTATTAAGAGGGGACCAAAGGGGTTCGTGATGGATTTGCGCAAATCAACATCTTCCATAAACAATTCCACTCATATCCTTTGCATACTTTGCACACTCCATTTTGTCTTATCATGGGTCGTTCTCTATGTGAGGACCTGAGGTTTTTCACTAGCTTTAAAACGAGCCCAAGGTCATCAAAATCGGAGTTCGTACGAGAGAGTTATGCATGTTTTAGTTTTGCGGCGCTTGCAGTTTTTGTGTGGGGCGAATTTTCGGGAGGATGCCTCGGACATCCGGCCGCTGATGTCCAGAAGCTACCTCAAACTATTGTTTGTGTCCCCCGGAAGTCTGGTACTTGGCCGGATGTTTGGGACCCCAACTTTGGCCAGATATCCGGGGCCCTGGCCAGATGTCCGGGTCCTCTACATTGACATTGTTTCTCTCTGTTCGTGTGCACACTTCACAACCCCCGGATGTCCGGCCCGACACAGCCACTTATACTACAACGATCATATTTTCTCTCACACTATATATACCCCTTCACCACTTCGTGGAGGGGTTGAGCAAGACACTTATAGGAACCCTAGAACACAAAAAGGTTCCCTCTCACTTCTACACCAAATCTTAGATCCCAAAGAGATTAGTGAGAGTTCTTGAGGGATTTTTCAATCAAGTGATAGATCCACTCCCTCTCCCTATTGTGACCAAAGGAATTCGTGATTTGAGCAAGTCTTGAACATTTCCCCCTTGATCTTGTTACTCTTGGAGGTCGGAGACTCCTAGGCGGTAGGAGTGCTCCGGTGAGGAATCAACTTGTGATTTGTCCCCCGAAAAGTTTGTGAAGGTTTGGAGGCCGCCTCAAGGCCTTCCACTAGTGCTTAGGAATCGTCTTCGTGGTGATATCTCAAGGAGAATTGGGTGAGCCTTCGTGGTAACATCCACCTCTCTAACTATGACTAGCTTCCCTTCAAGGAAGTGAACACCGGGATACATCCTCGTCTCCGTGACTTCGGTTATCCCTAACCCTAACTCCTTACTTGTGGTTTACTTGGTCTACTTGAGCATACATTCCCTATATATTGTTGTCCTCATTATATTGTGTTGGGTATTTCCTTGTAAAGATTAACTATTTAAGCCTACACTTTATATTCCGCAATTCATACTTGCTACTACTAATATATCTTATGTTTAGTGTGAATTGCTAACTTGTGTCATACACCTCCATATCTTCTGATATTGCTCAAGTAAGTTTGTGTAACTTACTTGTGCTTGTTAGTCTCCTTGTTGTGCTCATCTTATTTGAACAAGTTGTTGCTACACTTAGTTGAGCCCACTATATTTAGGATTTGTGCTTGAAACATATCCTCTTAATTTATTTCTGCAATAGGATATAGCCAAATCCGTAGAAGTTTTTAAAACGCCTATTCACCCCCCCCCCCTCTAGGCAACATCGTGGTCCTTTCACATGCCACGTGGCGCGGGACCCACTTGAAGTGCCGGGATTCGAACCAGGCATCTCAGACAGTACATCACCCATGATAACCTATTCGCCCACATGATTTTATTGCGCAATTTGCATCGCTATCCTATATCTACCCAGAAATACTCATGGAGTTGTTTTTCCTTTTGTCAAAATTATAAAACACTATGTAAACTATAATCACAATAATAAATGAAAGTTCATGTAGTTTAAATAATCACGTAATTAAAATAATGGTTAAGAATTAATAAAATGGTTTTTTAATTTTGGAAAGAAATCACATATCTAACAAAAAAATTAATTTTTCATATATAATTTGTTTAAATCTAATTAAAAAAACATTTTTTAAATAATATTCATGTGGTAAGTTCTTGGAGTATTAGTTTTTTACCTTATTTATACGTGGCCCTTCCAGACGTGATTTCTTTTTATTTTTAAGAAATTTGTAAAAATAATGTACATTATTTTAATAGTATTAAAAATAAAATTTCTTGTCTTACTAATAATATGCCGATAAAAATAACTTACTTTTATAACATGTTATTGTTAATAAAAATTAGGTAATTCAATTTTTTTAGTTCTAAAAATGTATATATTTTTTGAAAAGTGTTCATTTGAGGATCAATAATGATGGGGGCACAATAGACTATTAATTATTTTTGTACACATATTCTAAATTTAATGTTGTTCGAAAATAAACCTTTTGACAAACACATAAACTTTATTAAAACACGTGAACACTTTTTGAAACTAGAAATACATTTTCTGAAAGTGGGAACATCATACAACTCGAATATTTTTGTAGTTTGCAATATGGGCCGCACTGAGTGTATCACGTTTTACTCGACGAGGGTTTTTGGCTATATTGTGTAGCGATGTTTATTCGAGAACAAACTCATCTGCGAATTGGTTAGCATGGGTCATATGATGTGCGAGCGACCCGGTTCGATTCCTAGCTTAGCCCCGTTTTTGTTTATCATGCGGGACGTATACTCTGCATGGCAGTCCAAGATATATGTATTTATATGTGATTTGGACCGTATTGGAACCATACTGCCAATTTTTAGAACCTGATCGGTGTATTTTTCAAATTCAATCACCAAACTAAACATCGATGGCAAGTTTAAGCACCAGTGGTGTTATTACCTCACTATAAAGTTCAACTTCTTGTTGACGAAACCAATGAAGTAGCCCAAGTTTTTTCGAAATGGCAGTTATCCTATATTCATTAAGAAAAAAAGAGTTGCTTGGTTAATTAAGGAAAACCGATCGAAAACCAGATTGCGCTGTTAATTATCAAAAACCGAGCGAAAATCATCACAACAGTTGAGCAGTGCACATAGAAAACCCACGCACGCCACTCCAAATAGGACCAAGACAGAATAGCACGCAGGCGTCATCGTCATCACTCCTCCCCTAGAGGCATCATCACTATCCCTACACTCTGAGCAAACGACTCCGACTTCGTCGTAGGCTATCGCCGACTCAACCCAGATCATAGCGGACGTGTGAAGCTACATGAAGATACGCACCAAAGCTCAGCCACCTACGGCCAGACAGCGCAGCTCCGACTCTGACAGAGAACTCTCAAGAGCAAAACCAGGCATGGCTGGCGCCACGGGAGATACGGTGGACAGGCCGAAGAAGAGACGACTACCGCAACCATTGCCGCATCGGCGACATCTCTCCCACCATCATCGATGCCACAAAAGCCTGGTCGCCACAAGCGCCATCATCCACGGGTTCCGCCCATCGATGCCGAGCTCCCAAAACGAAGCCCCTAAGAGGGAATACGACACCAAGGCGACATCATCGTCCGATCACAGATAAGGGGTTTCCCCCGGAGAGACCAAGTTGGCCGGATCCGTGCAGGAGGGGAGCGGCAGCAAATCAGCGATGCCTTCAAGAAGGTCAATGACGGGCACAGCCGCCGCCATCACTGGTCACGACAAAAGGCCGGGACAGGGTCTTCACCCAAGCTCCCACACCACCTCACCACACATCATCCCGCCCCGACGCCGGTGAACCCACCAACCACCACCATCATCGGAGCTTCCCAACGAAGAAGAAGCCTCAAGATCCACCGTAGTCAAAACACCTCGCGAAGACCACCGGCAGCGTACGACAAGGACGAGGCGACAGATCCATCAATGGCCTTCCGGACGCCCAACCACCGGACGTAGCATGAGCCGTCGGGCCCTGCCAAGCACCATGCCGGCAAGAATGGAGGAGCGCCGCCCGAAGCCAAGAACCACCATGGTTTCGAGCTGTGGCCAAGCACCAGAAGCACCAGCGCACCCCATGCATGCCACCGCAACCGTCGGAGACCGGATCTGCATCACACACACCTGGGACGCTCTTCGTCGACAACCCGGGGCCTCCGACCCGCGTAGCACCACGTCGTGTCGCGCCCCTTGACGCTCTTGGCCGCAAGCACCACGCCAGCCGCATCACTTCAACATCGAACTGTTACTCCTAAACGCACCAGAGCCGGCCGTCGGCGCACAGGCCGAGCTCCACGCCATGCGCACGTAGTAGGCCCTACACGGCCCAGATCGGGCCCACAGCGCCGCCGCCCACGCCCTGTGCCTCGCCCTGCACTGCTGGCACCCCTCGCCGCACCCGAGGACCACGAACCCATGCCACAACACGCCGGAGGAGCGCCCGTGACCAGCTGCCACCATGTCGAGCAGATCCAGATCCCACCGGGCAGGACGCACCTTCTGTGATAGCCTGGCTTATTAGGGATGATAGACTACTCATATCAATAAGGAATTCCTTCTTTTCTGGGAACCCATTCAAACAGAACTCCCAGGTTAAGCGTGCTTGGCTTGGAGTAGTTCTAGTATGGGTGACCAACCGGGAAGTTGGTTCCGGGTGTGCATGAGTGAGGACAAAGTGCCTAGAAAAGGCTAGTATGGATTTGTGAGGCCAGTCTAGATCCCGCCAGGAGTAACGACCATCGGCGGGTGTGTCCGGGGTGTTATAAGTTGGTATCAGAGCCGGCCCTCGCGGTTACACGAATGTTTGCCGACAGGTGCTAGGTCATGTTGTTTATGAAGTTGGTGACCCGTGTGGCACACGGAATGACACATGTATCGGACTGAAATCACAAACGTAACGTTCCTGTGACCCGACAAGGACGTCGGTTCCTCTGAGTGGTGGTGTATGTGATAGCCTGGCTTATTAGGGATGATAGGCTACTCATATCAATAAGGAATTTCTTTATTTCCGGAAGCCCATTCAAATAGAACTTTCAGGTTAAACGTGCTTGGCTTGGAAACTGAGGTTTTGATTGATGCAGCGAGTCATTTTTTGTATTGCAAATTTGTTCAGATATTGGAACTAGTAGCTGCCGGGCATATGTTCAAATTTGGTGAAAGATCATAAGTAGTATCTGTTGGGCATCTGTTTCGGATTATATTTTTTGTTTGGATTTTTATTTTTGAAATGCACTTTTTTCCAGTCTCAGAGTGGGGTTGCTAGCAATTTGTGTGCTAGGCATGATATGGTGAATTACTATCAGTTATAATTAGTAGTAGTAATTATATCTTGTCAAAGATCATAGCACCTGTTATATTTTTTCTTTTCTGATTTATAAACACTGGTTTATAGCTATTGGGAGTTAACATAATAGCACAAATTTAACAGAGCTAGAGAATTTTGTTCAGTAAACCAGCACACACATACATAGTTAATGCTTTTTCTTTTTTCCCCAAGCGTGCCAAACAATCACATACACACACAACGAGCTGAGGACGGTTACTCCTCCGGTCCTTTTTACTCCGCATATTAGATTTGTGTCAAGTCAAACTCTGCAAATTTTGACCAACGATACATTAATAAAATATAGATATCTATAATATCAAAATATATTTCATGAAACTATATTTCGTAATGAATCTAACAATATTGATTTAGCATTGTGAATATTGATAGTTTTTTTTATAAGTTTGATTAAAATAGAGATACTTTGACCAAAAATTATATACAGACAAAAAAGACCGAAGGGAATACTATTTAGCGCGCTTCAGGCACCACGGTTGCAGTTTTTTCTAATATATGGCGCACACAAGGAGTCTGCAAAACTGGTTTATAAACACTGGTTTATAGCTATTGGGAGTTAACATAATAGCACAATTTTAACAGAGCTAGAGAATTTTGTTCAGTAAACCAGCACACACATACATAGTTAATGCTTTTTCTTTTTTCCCCAAGTGTGCCAAACAATCACATACACACACAACGAGCTGAGGACGGTTACTCCTCCGGTCCTTTTTACTCCGCATATTAGATTTGTGTCAAGTCAAACTCTGCAAATTTTGACCAACGATACATTAATAAAATATAGATATCTATAATACCAAAATATATTTCATGAAACTATATTTCGTAATGAATCTAACAATATTGATTTAGCATTGTGAATATTGATACTTTTTTCTATAAGTTTGATTAAAATAGAGATACTTTGACCAAAAATTATATACAGACAAAAAAGACCGAAGGGAATACTATTTAGCGCGCTTCAGGCACCACGGTTGCAGTTTTTTCTAATATATGCGCACACAAGGAGTCTGCAAAACTGCGGGCTGCTGGGTTCGAACCGCTGATCTCGCTGTTGCAAGGGAACTGCACTAACCACCGTGCCTTCCTTTCTTATATTTATATAAGTAGAGGAAATACCCATATTTTCTATGTTTATTTTCTTTTGTCTTTTTTAAATGTGTGAACTATTTTCAATCAATGTTTTTTTTTCAAATTTGGAGAACTATTTTCAAATTGGATAAACTTAAAAAATGGCGAACATTTTTTAGAAATCAATGATTTTGTTTCAAATTAAATGAAGTTTTTTCAATTCAATACATATTTTTCGAAACTGATGAACTTTTTTATAATTCAGTGAACTTGTTTTCAAGTTTGATCTACTTTTCTAAAATGTGATGAACTTTTTTTAGTTTTTTTGAACTCTTTGTGAAAATTGATGAAATTGTATTAAAAAAATTTGATGAACTTTTTTCAAATTCGTGTGAACTATTTTTTAAAATTGATGAACTTTTTTCAAAATCAATAAGCCTTGTTTGAACGGGGAACTTTTTTTTGCGTGTTCATGAACTTTTTTCTAAAAACTGTGAAGTTTGGATTTTCTTTTACTAAAATCATGTATGAGCGGCTATAATAGTTCTTAAAGTATTAGCATGTTTTTATGTCACTTGCAACTACATGTCCCCCATTTGTTAGCAAAACACGTACATGAATTGTAGGGGTGCAAGTTTGATTTGTTGCGGGAGCACAAATTTTTTTTTTTGCGTGCGGTTTGAATATTATTCTATGCGCTACGCCTTCGTGGGCCGGCTCACTTGGCTCTGTAGTGACTAGTGAGCACCCGTAGTGTTCTGCAGCGCTAACATCGATCGCTAAATAGGAGCCCCCAAGCTGAGTGCTTCTTGGTATAGAGATCAGCCAAACAGCTTCCAGCTTTTTCACAGCTAAAAGTTCACAACAGCTTTTTCACAGCTCACAGTTCACAGCAGCTTTTATAGAATCTGCAGCTCAACCAAACACAGCCTAACTTACCGACCTTGTGAGCTTCTCTGCCATCGACGCCACCATGGCGTCAGACAACATCCTCCTCCTGCGCGAGTCCATCTCCACGCATCGGACGTCGAGTCTCCATAGCGCCACTCTGCCGAGATCCGCCACCATGAATGTGTAAGATGAAGCGCCGCTCCACCAAAGAAGCCGTCCTTCGATCCCTCGAGCCCATGTGTACTCCAAGAATGACACACCAAGGGGTAAATGACACCAGAGAGCCACCGTCATCCGATCTATTGATCAAGGGTTTCCCTCGCAGATAACAGAGAGTGGCCTCGAACTTCTCCATGGCAATGCCTTCAGGAAGGGAATGACGCAAACAACGCCACCATCATCGGCCTTGGCAATAGCCGATAGCAGGTTTTCACCAAGATCTGTCGAAGAACCTCTAACTCTCGTGCATGGATCTAGGTCGCCGCTGACAGATCACAACAAGGAGAAGCCCCACCAAGACACATCGGCTGCTCAGGGGAGGCCGAGACCGCGCTCGCAGGACCAAATTCGTGATGGATCAGTGCCCGTGCTGCCGCCCAGGAGGCAACCCCATGTGCAGCCGCCACGCCCTGGCCACCCGCTCGCGTCGTCGCCTGCCCGCCGCGCCGCCCGACGTGCCCGCATGTATTAGCGCCAATCCTCCACCGCGTCGCCGCATCTCGCGCTGCAGCCGTACACCGGGAGAGGAAGAGGGGCCCGCCGCCGCCGATGCGCATCGGGCCTCGCCCGGTGGCACCTTATATTAAGGTTATTTTTATTCTGATCTCGGTATCGCTAATTAGGAAGTCTCAACTATAACGCGAGATTTTTATCAAAGGTAAGTTACGGATATTTTATGCCTTCCGTTTCAAAATAAAATAAAATATGCCTATGATAAACTGATGGAAGACAATTACATAGATTGATAGTTAACATAATTTTAATGATGTGTATTAATGTGGAGGATTTAAAAATATGTAATCACTGGACGGTTTTGCTAAACCACATCTAGATATGCCCTAATTATTGTACATCTAAAAACTATGTCATTGATTTTACAAAAAAAAAATGTCACTTAGGTGTGCAATACTTAGCCCTAGACAGACCCATCAGTATATTAAAGTAGCAAGAGATAGCTAATAGATATTGAGAAAAAATAAATAATAGATACTACCTGTATCTCTAAATATATGATGATTTAGTAGGCTAAACTAACAGCCAAAACTTCTTACATTTTGCAACATATTGCAACAATTTGTAACTCAATGAATACTAGTCTTATTTAGTGTTTCTTGAGATAAGCACGAAATTTAATTATGTTGCTGAGGACTTCAGAAGTTTTTATTTTTGCTATCAATCTGAGCGACAATCCATGGGAGCTTTTGGTTTTAAAAAACCATTTTTGGCCGTTCAATACAGAACTTGGTACGTTATATGTAGCCCTTTATACGAACCTAAGTTATATGTAACTGCACACACACACAAAAAAAAAACTAGGAATGTGTAAACAAGTTACCAAAAAAGCCATGTGACTTTCTTAAGAGCAAAATGGGAACCAGAAAAATGATGCACCAACAAAAAGAAAAAAAAAGAAGAAGAAAAACTAGTGCATTGGAACTTCAGTCACTAGTTTCCACGGGTTGACTTATCTTAACTAGCAGGTCAGACATGTTCAGTTACGCAAGTGAAATACGCGTGAGCATACTATAGTCGTCGACATGTGCCTTGACGTACTACTACACCATATCATGTGGTCTGCAGTCTGCACCCTCAATGTCTCACGGAGAACGTTACTTTGTCGTCCTCATGGTTAGAAGCAAAGACCTACCAAAATTGCGTGTCACACACATGTTTGAAAAATACCTGCGGTACTTGCACTGGTTTAAAGAAAAAAATAAACCCCACATTTGACTAGGATAATCGAGTACTACGTGGTTGCATAACATATTCTACCGAACATCATTAAGGACCATTTGTTTTGTTGGTTTCTAGGATAAACTGGAATAAGCTGCCACCTATACCCAACTTATTCTAAAAGGTCAATCAAATTTATTTATGCAGAAGCCTACTAATTAAATTTGACTAGTAGTCATCTATTTTTTTTTTTTTGATTGGGCTTCTAAAATAAGCCGGGTAAGGAAAAGCTTATTGTAGAAACATAAAAAAGCCATCAAAAAGGCTGGCCCTAAATTAAGAGCGAGTGTGATATTTCGTTATAATATTCAATTTCCGCTAAGACTATTCTTTTTTTTTTCTTTTGGAATTGAACCTGTGCTCAATACTATATCATTTTGCCTCCTGTTTTGACTAAGCCAGTGCCTCTTCTTATCTTATCTGTCCCCATCATTTTCCTGTCTATTTCCTTGCTTTGTCCACCTCATGTTCCAAAAGTGAGGAGACTTACGTAAAAGAACAAAGAAGAACAGAAAAAAATACATGGCAAATTGTTTCTGGTGCTAAACATGTCAATTTGATAAACTTATTTGGTACACCAGGGAGTTTTGATCCTGTAGTAGAAGTCCGGTATCGAGGCGCAGGTTCTGTGACTGTAGAGTTGGTAGGTCGAAAATGACATGGCACGAGCATGTGGCACGAAGATTGTCATGGTTATCACATATGCTGCACTGCATAATTGAACAAAGTTTCTTAGTTTCAATTACACGCTGAATATTAACAGAATAATGTCTATTAACAAGCATTAGATGGTTACAGGTACAAAATTGTTTTAAGTCACTTTGTATGTCTACTACTCCCTCCGTCTGGAATTACTTGTCATCAAAATAAAAAGAAATGAATGTATCTAGAACTAAATTATGTCTAGATACATTTATTTTTATGACAAGTATTTCCGGACGGATGGAGTATTTGATAGAGGAACGAGGACTAAATGAATATTGCATCTAATTCATTTTTTATGTCCACTTGGTAAATAACCATCTAATCATAACGACATTTATAAAGCGGCATCCGTTTGCTTCCAAAGAAGGTTTCTCAAGATTCGACAATTACCTAGTAATATGCCATTTTCCTTTATCTAATTTCAGTCAGTTCTTGCAAGTATGAGTCACTAGCGCCGCCGGCCCTCCTCTCCGGTAGATTCCTACTACCATTGCCGCCGGTGTTCGTCACAGTGGCGGCTGCGCCCATTGCCAAAGGTGCTACGGTGGGAGGATTGTGGCTGTTCCCTCATGAGGCGGCGGGTGCGGCTCTTGTGGGGTGCCCGCGCACGGCATGAAGGACGGAGGCCCTGGTTGTGCGGCGGTAGTCAGCAACTTCATGGTCAGCAGGGTGATTCAATGGATTACCTGTTGTGTGATGGGCGGTGGCAATGGCCGTGGATCTGGCGTCCTAGCTATATCAGAGTGGCCCTTGCTGGCCAGCGGCACGTGATGGGATTGGTGTCGGGCATCTCAAAGCCCTCAACTAGTTTCCTACATAGCGAGGCTGCACATGAATCCACTCAGCCGCAAGTTCAGGGTTGTGTGACTTCTAGTGAAAATTGTGTCAACTTCGGTCATGACAGACAATAACGACGTTTGCGACATCATTTCTTTGTCGAGGCACCGTCGTTGTAGGTTGCGTCACCACGCTCGGGATGTTCCGATTGACGACGGCTATTTTGATGTCGTAGGTTGTCCCTCATAGGGACATCATTTTGGAGCAGGTGTTGGATGAAGGGGACACTAAGTGGAGTGTTGTTGCGTCTTTAACAATGACTACAACGGGTCACTGCAGCATGGTCCAATGGGGTCTCAGTATTGGACGCGTATTAATGTGCGTGCACAGAAGGATGTCGATGTCTGGTGTCATGGTGACATTGACAATAGAAGGAACTAGCAAGATCGATGAATAGATCATTCATGAAGATGGGATGACCGAAGATGATGGCGGCAGATTATAGATTATGTATATGATGCATGTTGAGGGTCTGCTTGGCTGGTTGGTGCTCCCGGCTAGCTGGCGGGCGGCTTGGTGAGGACACCAGATTACATGGTGTGGCCGCGCTTGGTCAGGGCACATCATCAAGCTTGTATGTATGGCGACAGTGTTCCGTAAGGAGGTGGCTTTGTGTTGATACATGTATTTATTTTGTTAGGCTTCATAAAGTAATATAATACAGTTGCCTGTATGCATCGCTCGATGCAAAAATCGAGGGTTATCCTTCTTTAAGAAAAAAGTATGAGTCGCTAATTTCACAACACATGTTCTACGGAACCAACATATAGTATGCGAGTCAATGAAAGGGATATGTTAGAACATCATGCATAGTGCATACAAGTCGCTACAGATGTGCTGCCCTTGTCGTACTTGTGCTGCTATAAAATGGACACACGACTCCCTCCTTGCATAACGACTCCCTGCACCTCCGCTCTCACTAAGTCTGGGCACCTCCGTTCTTCTTCTTCTTCCCCATGTCGACAGCTAAAGTGTTGCTCCCCGTACCCAAGTCTGGCTCACAACATCATCAAAGGAACCCTCTTGGCCTCGCCCTTGCCCATGCCTCCACCGGAGCATTCTTCCCGCCTAGTAACCGTCGTCCTTCCTCCTTCCACTCGATTTGCACGAGGTCTCAGAAGATACCTGCTTGTACTGGTAAGAAGCCGCAGTTCGGTTTTTTTCTACAAGGTCGTGTTTGTTCATTCAGTTTTGTTGGTACGGGGTAGCAGCGACAGTTTTGACGCATCTCCAACATTTCGTTAATCAGATGCCAGTTTTTCTCTCACCAATTAGTCAGTAGTGTAGAGATCGGATTTTTAACACCTGGGTGTCTAGGCGCCCGGCTATCTACAGTCAAAGTTTTAAATAGCTGGCTATAGTTCAGTTATAACGGGGCTATAGCTGCTTGAACAGGTGCTGCTATGTGGCATAGTCCGCTAAACATAGAAAATAGTTGGCTATAGGCTATAGCCTAGCTGTAGCCTATTTGGAGAGTTGTCGCTATTTGACATAGTCCGTTATTTAAAACATTGTCTATCGTATCCATTTCATTGTAATATGTGTCAGTCCTGCACTATCGTTTGGATTAGCAGGGTTGATGAATAGTAAACAGATGTGACTATACACTTTTGCCAACGTGGGGAACTGTTGGCTACAGGTAAATTCTCCATGCACATGTCACTATTGCAGGAAAGATGTGTCTCACCCACATCGCTTATATTCAAGCAATTGTTTTTCTCCCTCGTACAACCTCTCTTTTCTGACATTTCTCTGTCTCACACGGGCTATCAAAGAGAGCCTCCCACCTTTCTTCTCCCTCAGTTCCTCAGTTCATAGTAGTCCTGGCCATAAAAAACCCGGCCCGGTCGGTCCGGTCCGACCTTGCATACGGGCCGGGTTTGGACCTAGATTTTTAGCCCGATGGTCAGGATGGACAGGGTCCAGGCCTGTTGTTTTTGCATTTTACTGAAGAGGCCCGGCCCGAGGCCTGGGCCCGACGGGATTTTACACTTTCGGGCCAGGCTTGGGCCTGTTTTTAGGTCTGATATTCAGGCCGAGCCAGGCCTGGGCCTGAGTTTTCTGTTTCGGGCCCAGCCCGGCCCGACCCATGGCCAGGTATAGTTCACAGCCTCTCTCGCTCTTCCATGAAAAATATGCGGTTCTTTTCTATCCTCACTATTGTCTCTCTCACAGCCTCTCTCTCACACACAGGCTCATAAAAAGGCTCTCTCTCCTCACCTTTCTCGTATATCTTCACTCATAAGAAAATATATTACTCTTTCCATTCCATAATGTAATGTGTTTGCGTTTTTCGATATCTAAGTTTAATCATATATTTAACAAACGAGACCGATTGCGACGGAAGCAAAAATCAAACCACTGAATTCGTATTTTCATGCACCCTTGTGTTGACTACATACTAGCGGCGCCGTGTGTTATTTCCCATAGGGGGGGGTGGCTCGCTCCATCTTAAGTTTGACCAAACTTCTAGAATATGTACTAAAGCGGGTCATTTAGCGGCAAATCAAGACTATTTGTACACAAAATCATTTAGCGGCATCCCGTTGAAAATGCTATAGCGAGGCTAAAGCGGGGCTATAGCCGGCTATTTATAACTATGTATTATTGTATTATTAGATCCATAATTAAGTATATTTTTATGATAAAATTCTGTACAAAGCTGGTCAAACATATGGCAGATTGACCTAGGACAAACCTAAAAATGGACTTATTTAGGGCGGATGGAGTATATATTAGAGCTAGCCAATGTATGCATGGGATAATTAATTGAATGCTTAGATTATTGTCCCCTATGAAAAACACAAAAAATAAAGGACACTAATTTCAGAATATATGCCCAAGATCAAGGTGTGATGTATTTCACAAAAAATCTGGACCTAGAATGTTCAGTATTGTGACATGGACAGAGCACGTAGAGTGGTAAATTTACATTCCGTATAAATGCCTTGTTTTAGTTAGGCAGTGTGTATCTTTTGGTGCAGGACTTGTAAGAGGCCGCTCTATTTTTATCTAACAAATTTGTGTTAGTTTATTTTACAGTTATGGTGAGCAGCCTAAGAGTGTATTACCACCTGGAGCGTTTGCATGAATGGTGTTCTAATCTATATTCCGTATCATTTCATATCTTAAAACAGCATATGTCGAGGGCAAGCCGTTGGGGGAACAAAATTTAAACCGACAAAACATGGTATGAACATCAAGCCTGATATTTTATTATGACACTATTATCTCAATTAAAATACATATAATAATCATATTAATTAGGTTCGGGAGGCGAGGATTCGGAAGCATCTACAAAATCCAAAATTCCTGCCATCGCCGTACGACACGGCATGGGTAGCTATGGTTCCATTGCGAGGTTCTCTTCAGGCTCCATGCTTCCCACAGTGTGTGGAATGGATATTGCAAAACCAACATCGCAATGGATATTGGGCATTCAACGAATTTGACTCATCAACCACTAGGGATGTTCTGTTATCCACATTGGCATGTGTTATAGCACTTAAGAAATGGAATGTTGGCCCCGAGGAAATAAGGAGAGGTATAGACGCAAATTCATTCACCGCTCAAAATGGGTTTCAAATGTATTCTATTTTCTCGAGTTGATGACATTGCAATGATATTTGCAGGACTACGGTTTATTGGAAGCAAATTTTCTGTTATCATGGATGAGCAGACTGCTGCTCCAATTGGCTACAATCTAACTTTCTCTTCTTTGCTCATCCTGGCCATTGAGATGGGTTTGGAACTTCCCGTTAGCCATACCGATATTAATATTATACTTCACCTTCGGGAGATGGAAGTAAAAAGGTTTGTCAATAACAGTTTTGGCATGAAGTTAGGTTTATTATTTTACCTTTATTTGTACTTCATGAATCTGATTGGTAAAGCTCTACATATATTTTGGGACAAAACAGGGTTCCTAAAGTTAGTATGCATAGTTTGTATCAGCTTTCATTGAAAAAGAATTCAGGATTCTCTCCTGGACACGAACGTGAGACTCAGGGTTGACCTATAGTTCTCACCGGTGGAATCCGTCACCGTCAAGTTTTCTCACCTTGTTGACAGTAAGAGCAGCCTCGGAACCTCTCGCAGTGGCCATATATATATATATAGTAGTCATCATTGTCTTCCATTCTGTGAGGGAAGGGCGTGACACTTCATCCACTTGCAAGATGACAAATGCTAGCCCGCAGATGCAAACCATGCACTGCATCCTGTCCAAAAGGGATGATAAAGTCACATATAGTCCTCTTAATAAGTATACTTTTCTGTACCTTCGGAATACATGTATATCAGCCTTGAGTAACATATGTAAACCCTTATTTTATTTAATCAAGACTTGACGAGGAGAAATCTTCTACGAGAGAAGCATACTCAGCCTATGTGGCTGAAGGATTAGTGAATGTGCTAGACCTGAGTGAAGTTATGACGTTCCAAATGAAGAACGGATCATTGTTTAACTCTCCATCCGCAACTGCTGCTGCATTAGTCCGCAACTATGATCTTGGAGCCTTTGAATACCTAAATTTGATTGTCAGCGAATTTGGAGGTGCAGGTGTGTCCCTGAGTCCCTGTACCTTTTCTTGTGAAAAATTTGCAAGTGCTTAAATGGTTGCTAAGAATAACTAATCCCACTATACCTTTGCAGTGCCTGCAATGTATCCACTTACGGTACATTATCAGCTTTCAATGGTCGATACACTCCAAAAGGTCGGAATATCTCGGGTTTTTTCTTGTGAGATAAATCAAGTCTTGGACATGGCATATAGGTATTTTTCATGACTAAAGATTTGATATGTGCTACTAGTGCCTAGTAAACTTAATTCTATACATTTTTGCAGTCTGTGGTTACGGAGAGATGATGAACTCATGTCCAATGTAGAAACATGTGCAATGGCTTTTCGCATTTTACGAATGAATAGATATGATATATCCTCAGGTACTTCATTAATTAGGTAGAACAAAATAATGTCCTATATGTAACCTTCTATTTCATATTAACATGCCTTTAATTTCGTGTAGATATGTTGTCCCATGTTGCTGAAGCGTCCACTTTACTTGACCCACCTCAAGAATATGTTAGTGATACCAAATCTTTATTGGAACTATACAAAGCTTCAAAAGTTATTTTTTCACAAAATGAATTTGTACTGGAGAAAATTGAAAAGTGGTCAAGCAGCTTATTAAAGGAAATGATGTGCAGTGATCTGGTCCAAAGAATACCTGCACTCATGGAAGAGGTAACTGCACATAATTTAAAATCCACGTGTGACCTGGTAGTGCCGCATATGTTGACTTATGTGATTTTATAAAATTTCAGGTAGAGTATGCTCTTAAAATTCCATTCTATGCCACAGTGGATCCTCTTGATCACAAGTGGAGCATTGAACATTTTGATGCAATGGATTCTCAGATGATGAAGACAAAATACCTGTAACATATACATATCTAAAAATTATTTTTTCATCAAATCATGTTAATATATATTCAAGACATAAAATGTTTCAATTATTTTTCTGAATCAGGTCATGTGGTGTCAATAAAGATATTCTAGCTTTGGCCGTTCAAGATTTCTGTATTTCTCAATCTATTTACCAGCGTGAAGTTGAGCACCTTGATAGGTAACATAACTATTATATGCTCACTTGTGTTCTTAACTTCCTTTCTTAGACTCTCCATTTTGTTCCATTTTGCAACAGTTGGGAGAAAGAGTGCAGGCTTGGGGAGCTACAGTTTGCACGACAGAAAATGAAATATTGCTATCTCTGTGCTGCTGCCTCCATAACTCCTCATGAACTGTCTGAAGCTCGTGTTGCTTGTGCCAAAGCTACTATTCTCACAATTGTCATTGATGACTTCTTCGATTCTGGAGCAGGGTCACCGGAAGCACTAGCAAACCTCATAAGTTTAGCTGAGAAGTAAATCTTTAACTTGATGTCTTTATCAACACTTTTTTGAAGTAGTGATGTTGTCTTGTGCATTTCTAGTAAATCATGCTACCTGTTTTAATAATGATTGCGTTAGGTGGGAGGATCCTCATGAAGATGACTTCCACTCAGAGGAGGTTAAAATTCTATTCTATGCTCTGTATAATACAATGAACCAGATTGCGGAAACGGCTTCTCCATTACAAAACCGTGATGTTACCAAGGAACTAGTTGAAACAGTGAGTTTCAGATATATTTTTGCCCCCCTGATTCATAACTACATTGCGTTCAATGTTGACATGCCGATATCCATCTGCAGTGGTTAGCTCTAATGAGGACTGAGATGACTGAGGTAGAATGGAGGAATAGCAAACATCTACCAACTTTTGAGGAATACATGAAGGTCGCATATGTCTCATTTGCACTAGGTCCCATTGTGCACACACCAATGTATTTTCTTGGAGTAAACTTCCCGGAGTACGTGCTCAGAGATGAAGAGTATGATGAGTTGTTTACCATAATGAGTTCATGTTGTCGTCTTTTGAATGACATTCGAGGCTTTGAGGTATGTGATTTTATATTTCAACCAAATGTCCATGGCATAACGACTCAACCATTTATGCACATTTTTATCTTATAATTGGGAAGTTCATGAAAAGCAGAATAACTATCAGTCTTGTGGCTTCTTCTGCAGAGGGAACTCAGCCATGGTAAACTAAATAGCACTTTACTGCTTGTTCGTCACAGTGGTGGCTCCCTATCCATAGAAGAGGCTAAACAGGAGATACAGAAGTCCATAGCCTCATTAACAAGAGACCTGCTGAGGTTGCTTCTTAGAGAAGATAAAGTTGTTCCCATGCCATGCAAGGAGATCTTCTGGAGGTTCAACCAGACAGGTCACTTGTTCTACACTCGGATCGATGGTTTCACCTCGCCTGAGGAAATGGTTGGCGCTGTGAATGCAGTGGTCTACGATCCCCTAAAGCTCCAAGGTGGAACCACCACATCTTTGGATGCTCAATGGGAAAACTAAGGAAGTGTAAATTAATAAAAGATGCTAGGCCTGACTCTATCTTTTGTTTTCTGTTACATGCCAAAGGCCCTGCAACCTAATCAATAATTTTTCTAGATCATGTGGTCTTTAATGTAATAATTTGTGGCTTCATAATATTTGTCAGAGATTTTGGATATACATGGGAATTCGAGAAACCCATTAAGGATACAAGAGAACTAGAATTGTTGACAAGGTTCTACTGAAGCCTATGTTCCCGAGGCATGAATATGGACGCACCTCCCCATGATGACCACAATACAACCATTGGAAGATCTTTGGCACATGATGGTCTTTGAATATCAATTTATAATATCTTGGAGATGTGGATATGTCATTTATGCATATATAAGTCCACAATCATCTAGCTCAGGCCTATAATGCAATTCTTCAATCATATCCTCTAACATATTAAATCCCCCTAGTGCTTGTGAAGATAATGGCAAATTCAACAATGTATGTAATATGGACGTGGTGTTTCTACACCCGAGCTCAAATGAGCTCGGGTGAATAGTAACACCAAAAAAAATTTGTGACTCTTTATATTTGTCCACCCATAAGAAGTACCTTCTAGCGTGATTGAGGATATCAATCACCACCTGCACCTGCAGAATATATAGCATACAGAGATAGTGTTGGTAAGTGGATATAACTACGGTATTCAAAAGGAAAATACTTATGGTGTCTTGGCATTGTTGGAAAAGGCAGTGCCTAGGAGGCGCTTAGGCACGCCTAGGCGCAAGGCAACGGCCAAACGCCTCGTCTAGGGCATAAGCGAAAGCCTAGGCAGGACAAACAAGAAATTGTCTACCCAAAAGGAAAATCATGCCATATTGCAGTAATATGCCAAATGAGCCATATTTCAATGGCAGTAGATGGTAGTTAATTTATATGTATACGTTGAATTAAGATAATACACATATAATAACCATAGATCCATCATAACAGTAGGAACTATATTACTGCCTAGGTTGCGCCTAGGGCGCTTAAGCACCTCTTAGGCACTAGGCGGAGGCAAACCGCGTCGCTTACGCCTAACGCAATTTTTGACCTTGTGCCTTGGTCCTACGTACCTAAGGCTTGGTACCCCGTACTAAGTTGCTTGGTCTTGTCATCCTTGACCTCCAAAAGGTACCCCACGATAGGCATGCATCCTGGGATACGGGGGCCTTGATCTTACCGACCGACGGTGCTATCCACCACCTTAGGGTTGGGTTAGGCTATCCTTATCAACATATGTAAGGGAGGAATACTCGACCCAAAGGGCACAAGATTTTAGAAGATAGAACCAATCCTTACCCTTCGGGCCACGACTCCTTGTAACCTACTATTGATAGAAACCCCACACCACTAGATATAGGGATATTACCCATCGGAGGGGGCTGAATTAGCATATATCGTCTCCCTCTATACTTTTTTCCCTCGTTTGTCCGAGGTTCCGGGAGCAATAAGCTAAAAGGATACTTCCCCGGTATCTTGGATGGTACTGACATAGCAAAATTTTCACTATTCGTCGCCACATGTTATGTAGACTATGAAGTGAACACAAATGTTATAACCCGTAGACGACTACCGTATGACTAATAAGCAAAGCTAGAAGATAATCTTTTTTTCCAAAGGATAAGTCAATGAAGAGAAATCATATACAATTCATTTAGGCTCCTTTTGGTTTCTAGAGTTCCGTAGGATTGGTGAAGGATATTATTAATATTGAAAAATAACCTTTAGATAAAAATGGTTTGTTGGATTAGAATCATGTAAATGATAAGATTTGTTTCTTACATGGAATATGATTTTTTAACCCCAAAAGACAATTGGCTCCAATCTAGTGAAAATTCCCTACATATAATATATTTTTAGATGCATGCCATCTCATTTACTACCAATATTTCCATCCTATGCACGAAATGAAGCCTAGAGACCCTTCCATTTGGAGTCAACGTCCCTCTCTTATAGGGTTTCCCCTCTCTATTAATGCTATCACCCCTCTAAAAATGACCCTAGGCTCCATTCCCCCTCCTAAATAAAAAACCTAGCTATATAACCGTTGATCCGGGCCATCAGATCTTGGTCCAAAGGCCTAGATTGCTCCAACCAGCCATCGACACTGTCCACGTCTAGTGCCATGACATGTTCAGTCGCAGCCGTCCCCAAGTAGAGGAGCCCGCAGGTGCCCGTCGCATCTGCTCCTCCCGAGCCGTCGCTCACCCCTTCCCTTGTCCCCCCTTCCTTGCTCTTCCTTTCCACTAACCATTGACACCCCCCCCCCCCCGTGCCACTATTGATCCACCATGGGAGCCATCCCAGAGGTTTAGTCCAACGCAAACCATTTGGGCCAGTATACACTACTGTAACACCCTTGTAATCAAGCTACGGTAACCCTTTTTGATTAAGCTAATCATTTTGCTAAACAATGCTTGATTATCTTTGAAATCATATCTCATTTCAAATTCCAATTTATCAATTACTCGTGTCGGCCACCACTGATAAAAACCATATAGCAGTGTTGTTTGTCCCTCGCACCGCTAGTATCAGGTTAGCAATGGTGTTATACTAGTGCATGTCCTTTCAATGCCACTAACGTCGTTTTCCGAACACCATTAGTAGGATTTTCTGTACTAGTGCTAGCCAGAGCCACTCTCTCCGCGCTTGCCGCTCTTCTCAAGGTTTGTGTCTATTTCATTAGCGTCGTTGTACATAAAAGGTCTTCCAAGCTATCGTATTTTCCTTATCCATAGTTGTTTTCATACCTACTTCCATGTCATTCTATATAATAACTTACCATCCATACATATGTTTTAGTATCATCCATAACTATTAAACTAGCTGCTATATAATAGCTTCTTACTCCTAGCATGGGCAGAAAGTCATCCCAGACCCGCAAATCTGGGACTAAGATGAGGTGACAGAGGATCTGAGGACTTCTCTCCCTTGCAGGGCAAGACCTCATGTCATCTCTGAGTCCTATCCATGAAGAAGTAAAGTGTGAGACATCATGTGAATGATGATCCAATGCAATTAAGTAGAAAGTTAAGTTAAGTTGAATGGGTGAGTGCTTTCTTTGTGTGTTTGATTCTCGCTTGAGAAGAAAATGTGTGGGTAATTTCTTTATTTGTACGTTCGACTCTTGCTTTGTCATGAGAAGAAAAAGCGTGGCATCGAGTTATGCTCCCTTTGGACTGAGCTTGGTGTTGGTGTCCATTAGGACATCGTTGTAGGTGGTCATGCTAGAACCAGCCCCAGCCACAAATACCTCGCACGCTGGGTCATTGATATTGATCGCCTCAAGGATCATGGAATGTAGTGCCATTTTGAGGCCAATAGATGTCGGAGTGTTGTGGCACATAGTATTTCGGTCAGCATCTCGCCTTTAGGCATTCGACCAAAGAGGCTTGGCTCTTGGTGAAAATGAGGTTCATGGCCATGTTCGTTGCACCCGGAGCACTCACACATTGGATGTTGTCCTCACTTCAGCGGTTAGCATGGTAAGCATCAGTTTCCACCATGATGACCCCGTTAGGACCTGACATCGCTGGCTAGAGATAAGTATAATTGGATTTGTCATGAACTTTGCGAAGTGGGGTGACCTCGGATGGTGTGGTAGATTCACTGCAAATCTACGACCTCAAAATGCAGGGTCTCAGTCCTATGATTCTCTAGGGTGTCGAATTTAACATGAAGGTTGATCTTTCGGAACGTTTTGTCTTGGCGTTTTGTCTTGGTGTACAGTGATGATACCTTGTAATGGTTCACCAGGTTGGTTGACTCGGGACGCAGGGATGCACATCTTGTCGATGGTGTTTACATATATATTGTTGAGGCCAGTGCCTCTATCCATAATCACCTTCTCAAGACAACCATAACTTACGAGGTGTTCCAAGACCAGTGGTAATCTGCCTGGTTTTGGAACCCTCTCTGTCATATCCACTGGCCCGAATGTGATTTGCTTCTCTGAACACATTAGAACACAAGTTCTATCATCATGGAAGCACGATTTCTCTAGAATAGGGATGCATCCGCCCAATCGAGGACCTATCACCGTACGAGGGGTTCATTCCTTTTCTTCCCTCAACATGAGGAATCCAAAGAGTACCCCCAACAATTTACCATAGGTGGAAGTGGCGCACTGTTCAGTTCGGATCACAGTCCATATTACAGGACACATCCCCTTCCCAAGGAGGTGTTGGTGCACTGCCACACAATCCATATAGGATGACCTGTGCCCTCCGATGACTGATGGGGGAGTTGTGGTACTCTCTGCCACTCAGAGCTCCTTTGTTGATGGTCCATCGTTGATTGCAAAGAGGCCATCTATACTGTAACACGCCAAGAAACTTCATCGTAGGCATGCAGGTTGCCGAAGTCTTTCGATTCAAATCCTAGGCTCTTTGTCTCATTTGATACTAAGTGGAGGGAGTCGATGGAGAGACCCATCGCATGGCTAGAAGCCGCCGTTCATGGGAATAAAAGAAGTCATCTCAATCTGGGTAGTGGATCCAGGTGCGCCGCCCCTAACCTGCCATGTCTAATGTCGATTTTCTTGAGACTAGTAATACCGTCGAGCGACAACATATTATTTGGAAGGAGAAGTGTGAGTGGCGGATTTATATAGTAAGGCATGAGCATGGGATTTACCCAGATTTGAGCCCTCCGGGAGGAGGTAAAACGCTACTCCTGACTTTGCTAGTTGTATTAGCCATGTTATCTTAGCAATCACAAGAATCACTTCCAGATCGGTTTCTTGCATTACAACCTCTTACTATGAGAACTGTACCTCTAGGATGATCTAGAATGTCCCCCTCCAGCGACCGCCTTAGATACTCGGTCGAGGAAGGATCATCAATCAGGTTGTCCACTCATGGGCCCGTCCCATAGAATGCCCAGATGAGACCCTGCGTCAATGGCTATCACTTCCAAGCTCCTTCGGATGGTTGATCCATGAACCTGACCCTCTATCCGAGGCTCCTTCGGGTGGGATGGTTGGCTCAATGGGATAGGTTCTCCCAAGGGTTTTCAGTGCAGAGACGCCTTATCCTCGTTGATTGGATTTCAATTATTCAAAATAACGGTTTTGTTTTTCCATTAACGCGAGTTACTAATTTGAAAATAAATTGATCCAAATTTTTCAGAAATGTTTCATATTGCTCAAAAATGTTTTCAGCTATTTGAAAAATAATGGATTTAAATTGTTTGAAAACAGTTGTTTCAATTGTTTCAATATTTAGAAAAAATACATGTTTTAACGAATTGAAATATGTTTCAATTAAGATTGGTCTTGTTATGAACGTTTTGTCACTGAAAAGTCAAATATACATAAAAGTTCCAAAATCAAATTTTGGTTAAATGATTTAAAATATGACCAAGCAATGAATAAATGGCTGCTTTTTCTTTGGGGAAAGAGAACAGGAAGCATGCATGCAGCCGTCCTTCCCTCCACCCTCTCTTTCTCTCTGCTGACAAAAGTTGATCTCTCTGCGTCCAACTGTGGATCATTGTCCAGCATGTACCATCAACTTTAGATTTACCATTCCCTTGTTACTGCTGCAAGAACTTCTAGCTTGTCTTTATGCTGATATATCTATATACAAATTTGTTGCATTTGGCGTAAGATAAATCGAGCCATACACGGCTAGAAAATAAGACTTAATCGTACATCAGATTCTTTAGGAGTACACGAATAAAAAAACGGTCACTAACTGGCTCGCCGAGTCAAGGATATTATTCGGTCATGGCCATCTTTCCGCAACGACTAAGTATAAAACTCTGAGGTACCGCTGCTGTGACATGATGAGCTTTGTCTTGTCTTGTTCGGAACTTTGCGGTAAAATATGCGGAATATAATTAAGCAAGTTCCACAGAATAGCAGCCTTGTTTGACATACACCTCCAGAATATTGTGCATTTGAACTCAATGATACGACTAATTAGTTAATTTGAGGCCATTCATGCACAAGTTCAGAAAAATCACGTCTACACCACTTGTTATTATCAGTTGTCACATGGACTCAAAATGGTGAATGATGTCTCGCCGGGCAGTCACGCAAAACACCTTGAAAGCCGTTCAACATTATTCGGCGCAGCTCACATGCTTGTTCCTCTGTCATGTAGTCAAAACACATGCTTGACCATGCTACTTTGAAACAAAAAAACTTATAAACAGTATGGTCAATCAAACAACCCAGAAAACTATTCCACAGAATAACAGCCTTGTTTGACATACGCCTCCAGAATACTACCTCCGTCCTGATTTACTAGTCCTTCTCGTATTTTGGGTCATATATTGACCATGATTTTAACTAATGAAATATACGTTATACGTAGCAAAACTTATATCATTGGAAACTAAATCTAAATACAAATCCATCAACATAATTTGTGGTGACATGCATTGGCATTTTGCTAATTAAATATGTAGTCAAACTTTGACTCAAAATACAATGAGGACTAATAAATCCAAACGAACGTAGTACTATGCACTTGAAGTGAATGATATGACTAATCAGTTAATTTGGACACATTCATGCACAAGTTCAGAAAAGTCACGTCTACACTACTTGTTATTATCAGTTGTCACATGGACTCAAATGGTGAATGATGTCTGGTCGGGTAGTCACACAAAACACCTTGGAAGCCGTTCAACAGTCTTCGGTGCAGTTCACATGCTTGTTCCTCTATCACGTAGTCAAAACACATGCTTAATCACGTAACTTCGAAACAAAGGAACTTGCAAACAATTTGGTCAATCAAACAACGCAGATAACTTGCAAACGGTGTAGTCAAATGGTGTGATCACATACCTGCGTTCTTGAAAAATGGATCGGTGCTTTGTTTTTTGTTTCCTATGTGGAGTTGGTGCTCGGACCCTCGTGTGATGTGTTAAGTATTCCACAGAATAACAACCTTGTTTGACATACGCCTCCAGAATACCGTGCACTTGAAGTCAATGATATGACTAATCAGTTAATTTGGACACATTCATTCACAACTTCACAGAAGTCACGTCTACACCACTTGTTATTATCAGTTGTCACATGGACCCAAATGGTGAATGATGTCTCGTCGAGCAGTCACACAAAACACCTTGGAAGCCATTCAACAGTCTTCGACGCAGTTCACATGCTTGTTCCTCTATCATGTAGTCAAAACACATGCTTGACCACGCTACTTCGAAACTAAAAAACTTGCAAACAGTGTGGTCAATCAAACAACGCAGAAAACTTGCAAACAGTGTTGTCAAATGGTGTGATCACATACCTACGGTCTAGAAAAAATGGATCGGTGCTTTTTTTCTTGTTTCCCATGCATGTAGAGTTGGTGCTCGGACCTTCATTTTATGTGTTATCTATTCCACGAAATAACAGCCTTGTTTGGCATACGCCTCCAGCATACCGTGCACTTGAAGTCAATGATACGACGAATCGGTTAATTTGGAGCCATCTATGCACAAGTTCAGGAAAGTCACGTCTATACCACTTTTTATTAGCAGTTGTCACATGGACTCAAACGGTGAATGATGTCTCGTCGGGTAGTCACACAAAACATCTTGGAGGCTATTGAGCATTCTTCGGCGCAGTTCACATGTTTGTTCCTTTGTCATCTAGTCAAAGCACATGCTTGACTACGCTACTTTGAAACAGAAGTACTTGCAAACGGTTTGCTCAATCCAACAACGCAGAAAACTTGCAAACGGTGTGGTCAAATGGTGTGATCACATACCTACGGTTTTAGAAAAATGGATTGGTGCTTTGTTTTTCGGAAACGTTTCCCCACGGCGCGCCGGCGAACGCTTCGGCCGGTCCTGCGCGAGTCGTGCAATTCTCTTCCTTTGTTTTTGGTTGCGAGGCATCATTTTTTTTGTAACTGTTATCTTTTTTTCTACCGCCGACAGGATTTTTGTGCAATCGTTGGTGATTTTTGCTATATTTTTGTTCACTAAAAAAGCTGCATCCATGTTTAGTTGCAACCCGAGTTCGTCGAATTTTTTTGCTACAACCGGTGCTAATTTTTGCTACAACCGGTGTCATTTTTTGCTACAACCGTTCACTAAAAAAATATGCATACACGTTCGTCAGAGTTGCAACCCGAGTTTACCGGATTGTTTTGCTACAACCCACATTTTGTTTTGCTACCACGCATCATCAACGTCGTTTTTTTACTACGGTCACGTTGATATTTTTTTGCTACAACCGTATTTCTGTTGCATCCGTGACCGAAATTTACTACATCGTGATCGAAATTTACTGCATCGAGGATTTTTACTACATGAACAGATCTGACTGTCAAACCAGATCCAATCTGACGAATCGGAGGGCCCGCGTGCGGTTTCGGCCGGCGCGCCGGCGCACAACACTGCCCTTTGTTTTTTGTTTCCCATGTAGAGTTGGTGTCCGGGCCTTTGTGTGATGTGTTAACTATTCCAAGCATGTTTTTTTTCTTTTCCAAAGAGTAAGTGGCATTCATGTTGGATACGTGTTATTCCAAACATATGTGTTATTTGGGACGGTGGGAGTATGGGGTAACTATTCATGTTGGATATTTGTACTTGTTAGCGTGACAGGTACCGGTGGAACTTGGACTTGTCAACCTTAATGGTACTTGGACTAGTCAAAGTGACTGGTCAAGAAAATACGAATTTTATACTTGGCCTTTGTCGACGTGGCTGGTACCAGTGGTACGTCCAGCAACTTGGAATGAACGGCCAAGCAGAACGGCCAAGTATGCATAGTAGCGGGATGATGACCTTCTAGGCATGAATTCGAGTCCATCGGCACATCTGTCGTCGCTATCAACCATGCAATCGTCACACCGGTGTCCAATCCGTCGTAGCTATCGCTGTCGTCGTCCTAGGGTGGAAGGCCCGACAAGCGCTACTGCAACATGGCTCGGTCGTTTTGACATGATCGTTGTGCGAATGTCCACCACATACTCTACCGTCTTGCGCTTCTTGTCGACAGCGTGGGGGAGAGGGTGTACTGCGACTTCACTATCCCTAGTTGGAGAACCTGGTTTTTGAGTCAGCGGCGGTGGCTGGCGTCCGACTCAAAGGTAGTCTTGGACAGCACAAGGGCCCATGTCGCCACGAGCGTGGGGTCCATGAGCACACAGGTGGCGCCAGCTTGGCCTTGGCAAGCGCGAAGCCCCCCTCCCATGGTGCTCCTGCACCGTGGCTTTGCACTTCTTGATGGCAAGGAGGACAGGATTTCATGGGATGCCCGGCTGGAGATTCGGTGTGGACGACAAATCTTCAATCACACAACATGTGATCTGAACGATGTTGTTGCGCAAAGGGGATGATGTTGTTGAACCTCGAGCGGTCAACGACTAGTGCAACGCATCCTCCATCTATAGAACTTGTGGTTCGTCGACTTTCCTATGTCGAGCAAGGGCGGAGTTCCGCTCCTCCTCATCTGAGGAAAGCATATCCAATTTCACGGTGGACAAAGCTGTGAATGATGAATGGCGAGATGATTGTGAGTGACCATGTGAACTAGACCTGTAGTCCCCTTCCCTCCCCTCGGATCCGATATTCTGGCACGAAGACGACACACCGAAGTTGTAGCCGCTAAGCACCCACCATGTCAAGGACTTGTTGACGGCCCGTTTCTTGTCCATTCCGGTGGTGAGTGGTGTTGTGCAGATAAAGTTTGCGCAAAGAAGTCCGACCGGCTTGAAAGCCGGACTAGGCTTCTTGGTCGTCTCACTTGCGGATACGCAAGCGGGTTGTCAGTCTTCTGTGAATGTGTGGAGGTTCTATTGTCAGATGGCTGGGGAAGGTTTTGGGTGGTTATGAGCTATCAGAGTCCGACCTAGAGAACATCCAGACACCCCAGAGCTCCCTCGGATTTTCGGGCCGGCTTGTGATATATTTTGGACGTTTGGACCAGTCCATGGTTTTGGGTACCAAATTCCCAAAAAACATCCAGGAGGCGACAAACGTTGTTACCAGGGTTACCGTGAAATACCGATCAAATAACGTTCGTAATTTCAAATGAATTTGAATTCAAATATTCAGGGCAAGTCAATTAATTAAGGATCTGGAATTATTCACAAACTTCTACATGGCCTAGCATTGATTTTGGATTCTTCACACTCGGCATAGCTTGTGGATACACATTAGCAGCATCTTTAGACTAGTCACAATGGAGAGTAACATAGAATAGTAACATGCATATGTTACTAGTCTAAGTTACTACCTCCATAGTGGATAGTAACATAGGGATAGTAACATAACACTTTTCATTTATTAGCTTATAGACTCATTTTGTCTTGGTATGCGCTATGTTACTCATAAAGATAGTAACATGATAAGTTATTCAATTTCTCTTTCTTCTCATTAATTAGCTGCCACATCATATTTTTTGCTTAGATGACATCTATGTTACTATCTATGTTACTTCCATTGTGACTAGTCTTAGGATATGTACCTCGACCAAACTATTACATCTGGATACATTCGTTTGGACGTCAATTAATATGAAACGAAGGGAGTAGTACAAACTTAATTACTCTTGCATGCACTAGTCTGTAACGTCAAACACTCTTGTTCGATGGCAAAACAAAAATTCTCATCAATCCGGTAATTGCAAGCACACATAAGCTTGATGATGATGACGTACACATTTATTTCTTTTTGAAGACGTAAGTCTATACTTCCTCTGATTCATATTACCTGTTCTTGATCTAGTATAAACTTTTTTCTGCGAGAAAGAGAGAAAAATACATCTCTGGAACACAACACTCTCTAGTACGTAATTAAGTAGATGTCCTCGGAACGAGGCGAGCACGGAGCGGGTCCTTGAGGACGATGATAGTGTCCAAATCCTCAGTCATGTCGATCTGTTGT
Source organism: Hordeum marinum (assembly GCA_022496015.1). Lineage (NCBI taxonomy): Eukaryota > Viridiplantae > Streptophyta > Magnoliopsida > Poales > Poaceae > Hordeum > Hordeum marinum. The sequence goes on along the minus strand of CM039673.1, from coordinate 22,174,332 downwards.
CCTTGCACCGCCGGCAGCCAGTGGAAGGCCTTGACGAGGCTGCCCACGAAGTACTCCAAATGCAGGGTGGCGAGGGAGTAGCCGGGGCACAGCCGGCGCCCGGCGCCGAAAGGCATCATCTTGACCTCCCTGCTCCCCGTGACGTCGACGCCGCAGCCCTCGCCGCCGTCCAGGAAACGCTCCGGTCGGAACTCCTGTGGGTCTGTCCACGCCGTCTCGTCGAGCCCGTAGTCGGCGACCAGGAAGTGGACCTGGGCGTCCTTGGGCACCGTGTAGTCGCCGATCTCTGTGTCCTCCATCGCCCTGTGGGTGAAAATCAGGTGTGCTCCGGGGTGCAGCCGCAGCCCCTCGAGCACGACGGCCTTGAGGTACCGCATCCCGCCAAGGTCGCTTTCCTTGAGCTCTCCCTCACGCCTCACCTCCTCGTAGACCTTGGCTTGCACGTCCGGGTGGCTCACCAGCTCCGCCATTATCCACTCAAGCAAGCTGGCCGTGGTGTCCGTGCCGGCGACCATGACCTCCGCGCAGAGCGTCGTGATCTCGCCGTCGGTGAGCGCGCGGTTGCCCTCGTCCGGCAGGCGCACTGCGAGGAGGTTGTCCGCGTAGCACGGCGGGTCATCGTCGGTGTTGTTGCTGGGCGAGGGCGAGGCTCGCCTGGCCTGGAGCAGCGGGAAGAAGAGCTCTTCACGGGTTTTTGCCAAGGCCTCGTACGAAGCCCACCGCTTGGAGAATATCCTCTTGGTGAGTGCCGGCAGGAAGGAGAAGACGGGAAAGCTGAGGACGGCGTCGAAACCCTTGATCTGCAGCGCGAAGATGTCGTCCAGCGTCTGCGTGCTAAGCCCGGACCCGAGGCTCATGTACGTGAGCAGGTCGAACATGGTGCGACGGAATATCATCCTCACCTTGACGGGGGAGCCGTCGGCGGCGGCAAGCCGGGCGAGAAGCGCGTCGAGCGTGCGGCGTCTGGCCTGCTCGAAGCGCGCGACGCGGGCCGGGCTGAGCGTCTCGACGAGGTTGCGGCGCACGCGGCGCCAGTAGGGCCCGTACGGCGTGGTAATGACGGAGCCCTTGAAGAAGAGGGGCCACGGGTCGTAGAGCGTGGCGGGGCGGTCGGCGAAGGTGGCGCCGCCCTGGACGAGCATGCGGTGCGCGATGGCGCGGTCCTGGACGAAGACGAGCGTCTTGAATAGGCGGACGGAGATGATGCCGCCGTAGCGCGCGTGTAGGTCGCGCAGGATGGGGCCGACGTGGAAGACGGAGCGGCGGAGCTTGACGAACATGGCCAGGAATTCCAGAGTCGACGGGCCTGGCGGCAGCTCTCCTTTTCCGGCCGGTTGCTTGGTCCTTCCTCTGCCGAGCAAGAAGAGGACTGCGCCGGCAAGAGTGAGGGCGCCCAGGAGGAGAGGCGACGAGGTGGCCGTGAGCCCCTCCATTCCCATTGTTAGTGCGGCCGGGATGACGAACTGAGCTCTGGTTCTATCACGGACTGCAGCATGATACTCGTGATCACAAGTATGTATAAACCCTCGATCGGATTGGATGAGCAAGAAGCACCGATCAGATCAAATACCTGCACTGCTTGTTCCAGAGTGTAGAAACCGAGAGCGCTCCACCGATGCCCCACGATGTGTTGAGCCTGCGATAAAGATGAAAAAAAGATTCAGAGAACGCGTCACATTTCCCATATTCAACACATTTTGCTTGTTTGTATTCCTCCATGTTATCACATGAATTAGTATAGTTACCATGTGGCCGATGTCCAGCAAGCTGTATGTTCATGGAAGGTTGTCGCCATGGCGCGGCTGTGGGGCGGACCAGAGGAACATGGAAGAGTGACGCCTGCATCGCTGCTGGTCCCTCCCCTCTTCTTTTCCTTTGTATAAGAGAAGAATACTTATGCAAAACTTGATAACTCCGCTTATCCTTGAGCACTATCTAACCCCTATTTATAAGAGAAGGCTACCTACTGAAAGCGCAGCAATTGCGGGCGCAAATAGCCTAGCAGTGGTCAATTCGTAGGAACTGGCTTTGCACGAATTGTTTACTATGCATATTAGTTTTGACTGAAGTCAATCTTTATAAAGTTTGACCGAGTTTACAAAAAACAATATGAATATTTAAAGTAACAAATTTATATGATATGAAAATATATGTAATGATGAATCCGATGGTATTCATAAAACTATATAAATTAAAACAGAGCTGGTCTATATATGAATATATTTTTCTATGAAATCGTTAAAACTATATAAAGTTTGACTTTAGACAAATCTAATATGTTGAATAAATAAAAACAGAGGGAGTACCATCTAATTTCCACTTTTAGTTTGTATTGAAAACCGTGAACTTTTCTACAGGGTGTACGGAAGCAAAGTTCATTCTGGAATACGATGATTACAACAAGTATGCATGTTGTCAGTTTTACCATTTTTGTAGCAAAATTATAAGCTTATCTTTTTTATATGTTTTTAATTTTGCATCACGGCAAATTTATATGTTTTTCTACAATTTAACATGCTATTTCCCTATTTTTGGCAGTGCGGAAATTCGTCTTTTTGTGTGGGCCAAACAGAGGCTCGATCTGATAGATTAGTAGTGAAGCCGAGAGGGATGCTTGCGCTGAGTGTACTCCCCCGGCACACTATTTGTTTGCTCGCTCCTCTCCTTTGGAACAGTCGCCAGATATTGACATCCTATAATATTCTGTTTCGTCGAAGACTATTCATCTTTCATATATCATCTTGCTTCCTCTTTTGACCAAACCAGTAGATATCTTTTGAACACAACAGAGATGCAAGCGTTCATATATACGCGCATATATTTATCCCTATGAAAGCACACATCTAGACCCTATCCCTACGATGGAGCACCTCTGAAAGACTGAACCGGGATATCATCTTGAGATTTATGAAGTCTCCATAGCCGCCTTGTCGTCGACGGGGAACACCTCCTCCTAGTGAATTGCACTGCTGAAAATCCTAAAATAAATTCAGAAATAATACGAGCATTATGACTTGAACCCTGATGAACTAAGGATACCACTGTCCTTCTAACCATCTAACCATAGGTACATCTCTATTTCCTTGTTTTCTCCACCACATGTTCCAATACGTGAGAAGACTTCATTTAAAGAGCAAAGAAGAATAGAAAAAAAACATGATTTGTTTCCCGTGCTAAACATGTCAATTTGGCAAACGTATTTGGCACACAACGGGATTAGGATCCTGTAGTAGAAGTCCAGTAGTGAGTAAACGTTCTGTTATTATAGAGTTGGTGTGTGGGAAACTCATTGCATGAGAAATTCATACATAGATTGTCATGGTGATCACACATGTTGCACCTCAAAATTGAACAAAGTTTCTAAGTTTGAATTAGCACTCCAAAAAAGAAACGTTGTATCAATCAATCAAATCACCGCAATTAGCATTAAAAATAAACATTATTTCAATCAGTCAAACAATATAATTATTTCATATAAAAAGACACAAAGGAGATGCAACTAATATCGGCCATTAAACTATGTGCATCTAATGACCTAGATTGCTCCAATGGTGAACTCTCAACATATTTAGAGTGCAATCAATATCATATTCAATATTAACATTACCACCAATCATATAATTTACGTGTAACTAGTACTACTAATTTCCAAACGATAATTAGAGGGTGCTTGGATCCAAGGGACTAAAACTAGTCTGACTAAAAATAGTCTTTTTAAGAGGCTAAAGTTCCAAGCACCCCTAACTAAAGAGGGGCTAAAACTAGTCTTGAGACTAAATTTTTTTAGTTAGGGGAATCCTACTAAAATGTGGATTAGTCCTCTCTCTCCTTATTTAATTCCTCTCTTTAACACAGACGATCCACTCCAACGTGATAGGATTGGGACAGAGGGAATATAATAAATGCTCATCAACTTAATTTTAATTTCTTTAGTATTTGGATCCAAGCATGGGTGAGGCTAGCAAGTTTTAGTCCCACTACTTTTAGTCATGGGACTAAAACGTATCCAAGCACCCTCTTATACTGCTACTACATCAGCATGCAACTAGTGGTCCATCAGTATATTCTATCTTATTTAACTCTTACTTAATACCCCATCAGATATCAATGTGCAGTGCACATATGCATTTACTAGTGGATCAAAAGACAACACGGGCCATTCATCAACCCAAAATCACGACCGGCTGAAAATGGCCTAATGAAAACATGGGCCGTTAATAGAGTAAAAGGAGCGACGGTCCAAAGATGTTCCATGGGCATCACATACCGTTAATGGATCAAAAAGGACGACATGCCGAAAAAGGCCCAGTTGCATGACGGGGCGTTAATGGGCCAAAAAATGTGACGGTTCGAAGATGTCCCTGAGTAAACACATGTCGTTAATGGAGCAAAAGACACCAGGCGCCAGAAATGGCCCGAGCCATGACTGACCATAAATTGCTGAAATGCACCACGAGTAATATGGCCTCAGGACTCCACGTGACATAAAAGGGCCAGATCATACAAAAGGACGCAGACTATCCAGATGTATCATTGCCCGTAATTGGACCAAAATACATCACATATCGTAAAGATCTAAGTGGGTGCACAGGCCGAAATCAAGTATCGGCACAAATTGAAAAAAAAATACCATGGGCTAGACATGGGCCTAATGTATTAATGGGCTGGAACCATATAAATTAGATTGTCCACATGCCCCTAATTGGCTGAATTCTGACAAGTCATAGAAGACCTTGCGTACCAGGACATAAATGGGCTGCAAATAGGTTGTTAACATTCTTATAATGGCTGGCCCTCCAAATTTTAACCAAGTCAAGCGGATCTTAAGCAGCCTTCATACTGGGCTAGCCTTTCTACAAAACAAAGCACTCTTGGACCATGTCACATGTCAATATTTCATAGGTGCATCTCGTCTGTTGGATGGACGACACCTATCACAAGGTAGAGCTGACACATGGCTCCTCTGGTGAATGAGAAGCCAACACGTAAAAAATCATCATTTGTCAAGGCTGTTAGTGTGTATTAGATCCAAAACCTGCATCTGGTAGCGTAACGGCGACCTGTTACGATGGCTGGTACGCGTATGTTACCCTTTACAAAAAATAGTTTGATGACAAACCAATTATTATATGAAAAAGTGTTTTGTCATGGAACACATCCCCGATAGTACATGTATGACTGTCTTGTTTCTATCCTGAAACAATGTGAGTTATATATGAATGACAGAAAACGTGACCTACTTTGACAAACGTCTATCATCATAGATGTGTGTTTTTTATAGTGACGGTGGCGGACACGTCGGGATGCTTTCAATGGCGCCCGGCAGCAGGGAGTTTCAGATTGGGATTATCTATGACATTGGTTTTGGTTTTTGTCGGCTGCCGTGATGACCCAAATATGCCAATCATGTGCCAATTTTTTTTGTCTTGACCAGAAAAAAATAGGATTTTCTCACTTTTTTCACTAGTTGTATCATACTAATCAATTTTGTTAGTGGAAGTTCCAACAACTCAAAAATGACATCCTTCCATTACCGTTTGGTCACAGGCATTGGCGGAGCTAGCTCACGGTATAAAGAATTTGCCCGGGCTCCTTGAACTGGCTGGCTCCGCCACTGACTCAAAGGCCATTAGCCGGGGGTGAATTGACTGCCATGGGCCCCACTTGCTGAGTCTCAGTTATAAACTATGGGTCCTACTTGTCAACACATAAATAATTAAATTAGAAGAACAAAAAATTAGACATCCTGATTCGATAACCCTTGCGCGAAGCTATTTCTGTTACTAATTTTATTCTCTGTGTACTGAGAAGTAGGACTCATAGGTAATAGTTAGTTATAGAGGGAACACTGAGCAGTGAAGTCTAGATGTATTTGATCACTTCACCCCGATCAATGGCCTTTGATCCGAAGTAATAGTGTCGAGCGGCATTTTTCACACAGGAAGGATGTTATTATGGAGTTGTTGAAATTTCTAGAGCTAACATTTACTAGTATGACGTAATTAATGGAAATTGTTATAAAATTCATAGTTTTGAATAGCGGGCTATGACCACATGGTGACAATCCTCCGAATCAGTTATACCGGGCGTATGCCCGGCTATTTTGTAACTTCATGGGACATTTAAAACTTTTATATTTTTTTACAAAATTGTGGGCATGCAAGTTTTGATCTGTTGTTGCTGTTGGTGTCGTTTGTTAGCCTCAAGAACAAATAAAATCGTTCTTTTTGTTTCAACTGCATTTGTTTTTGTTATGCACAGGGAGGAGTTGAGACTGGGGATGAGTGAAGACCATACACGTTGAAAAATACAACCGAAGTCGTTCACATATACAAACATACACTCATCCCTATACAAACACACACACACTTTATCCTTATGAATACCTCTGAGTATGGAGACCATACACTTTTTAAAGAGCATAGGAGATATCCATGCATGTATGTAATTTCTGTTATTTTTAGGAAATGACGGAACATAATTTCTTACTTTCCATTTTTTTGAAGTATTTGCTTTGCAGTAGCTGCACTTCGTAGGATTTATGATACTTTGTAGATGAACCGGGGAACTTGTACTGGTGCGTTTGACGTGACACCTGCGAGGTGTTACACACGATCCTATTCAAACCATGACAACACCAGGCTTATAAAAGGCTTCTCATTCTTGCCATTCTTTTACCAAGCAAAACTGCAACCATCCACGATCATGGAGCTAACCGGAGCCACCTTATTCTTCGTCTCTCTCACCTCATTGGTGATTCTAGCTTCCCTGCTGAGCCGCAAATTAAACCAACTTCCAAAAACAGGCGGCCTCCTGGCCCATGGCGTCTGACCTTGATCAGAAACCCGCACCAGATCGTCGGGTCCAAGCTGCCCGTCGTCCTCGGGGACCTGGCCAACAAGCACGGGGCCAGTGATGTACCTTCGGCTGGGCCAGGCTGACACCCTCGTGGTCACCTCGCAGTCGGCCGCAGAGGAGGTGCTCCCGGAGAATGACCTCTCCTTCGCGTTGCGGCCCACCCATATGGTCTCGGAGATCAGCCTCTACGGAACCTCGACATCGCCTTTGCGCCGTACGGCGCGTAGTGGCGGACGCTGTGCAAGATCTGCACGGTAGGTCTCCTCAGCAAGCGGAAGCTGAGGTATTTCTCGCCGGTGAGGGACAATGAGACCTTGACCCTCGTTAGGAACATCGCGAGGCAGGTTCGGGTGGTAAAGTCATTCATATTAAGTTAGAGCAACTTCAACGGGCACCCAAACCGACGCCGAATTTGTTTGCTTTTTGTCCGTATGGGTCGGTCGTCCGCACAGTGTCTGTCCACTTTACCATTTGTGTCGGCTGTACGCCCAACGTCCGCGATCCATTTCATGTGCGCACGTAAAATTCTAAAAAAGTCCATGGCCATAGATCATGCCAGCGACCATCGTCGTCCGAAGTTCATGCCGGCACCATGCCAACGCCGGCATACAAATGCCAGCTTCAAAAAGAGCATGCAGTTCAGCTGGCGTGCTTGCCAGTGGGCGGCACACATGCCAACACACAAAAAGGGGCGGGGAGCTCGACCACACAGTCATGCCAGCACACTTGCTGGCATACAAAAAAGGATGGCGCAGGCTGCCATAGATCACTCGTCGTCAAACTTGACCATGTTGGCCTACATCTTCTCGAACCACGACCTCTTCCTTGGCGACACGGTGCTGATCTCCACCTTCATGATCTCCACCCCCGTCATTATGCTCGCGAGAGCCACTTCTTTCGCCTTGGTCTTGGCATTGGCAGCCTCGATCTCTAGCATCTTGGCTTGCTTTTCCGCCTTCATCTCAAGTATCTTTACTTGCTTCTCCGCCTCCATGTTAAGCCTCCTTCTCTGAATCTCCATGAAGGCGTTCATGGACCCTTCCTTGTATCGCCGGCGCTCCACCCCTCGAGTCCTTCTTGCTCATCATGCCCTCGACCTCTGCGATCAAGGCGTTCGCCGCCGCATCCCGGTGGTCCTCCTTGTTGGAGTTGTCCTTTCCACACGGCCGTGGTTGCTCGCCGTCTTCCTCCTCCACGGCCTTCTTCCCTCGACGTGCCTTGATGCCGGCCTATTGGGCCTTGAACTTCTCCTCGTCTTTGACGATCCTCCGATAATGGGAGAGGTTGAAGCACTTGTCAGCATGTTGGACCTTGAATGCCTCCAGATCTTGGAATACCTACAATTGAATTGCATGCAAGCATATTGACAAAATCGATATGGAAATGAACATGCAAGCATCAAGCATTAATGAAATGACACAAAAGAGGACCGCTTGCTAGCATACCATGTCTTGCACGCCAATGCCACTCACGGGGCGTGCCTTGATGCTCTCAAGAGTGGCACAAAACTTGTTGCATTCTTGTTGGATCACCTTCAAACGCTTCGTAACGGACACCCATCCGCGCGCGCTTTGCATTTGATATGGTGAAAACTTCTTGCGCTCATGGTACTCACGATGGACACGAATCCAAAAGGTTGATAACTTTTGTTCGGCGGCGTTCTTGGGGTCTTGCCCAATGTCCCTCCAACAATCAAAAAGAAGCTTGTCCTCGAACGCTGAATACGCCTTCGTCCGCCTGCTCTTGCGCTTCATTTTCTCCCTGGCGGCTTGGTCGGCGAGCTTGTCCTCGAACAAAGGCTCCCCATCGATGTCCACCTCATCCTCTTCTTCGAGACCGTAGTCGTCCGGAAACTCTTGGTCGAGCGGGAAGCGATTCGGGTCCACGCCGACCTGATCATGCATGAAGGCGACTTGATTTGGATGAAAGGTGTACGGTGCTCGGCCGTCCTGGCTTTGTGTCTCGTCGGGATCCAAGCCAGCCGCGGCGGCAGGGTCAGCAGCAGGCGCACCGCCCTCGAAGATCATGTGCTGCATGAAGTCATCATCGCTGGAGGCCGGCACTCCGTCGAACAGGTTGCGTGCGCCCGGCAACACGTCCGCTAGCATCTTCCCAACGCATTTCCTCGCCCCTTCGGATGACGAGCCACCGGCCACCAGTGTGGCGTTGAGGTCCATGGGCACGGGAGCGGGAGCGGGCGTGCTAGGCGCAACCACGCTCACCTCGGGCGAGCACTCCCCGAAGAGCCAGCAGGCCTGTGGGTGGACGTGGAAACCGGGCACCTGCTGCGTCGCCGACGTGCGGAGCGAGTCGGGTAGCAGCCATGGAAACGCGGATGATCTGGTGCTGGCCGCGGCCACGGCGGCGTTGACGAGACCATGCTGGCCAGGGTTTAACCCTAGGTACATTAGCGCCTCCCTCGTCGCCACCACGACGCGAGCGCTGGTGGCCTCCTGCTGCTCGGCGGCGGCGATGGCAGCCACCACGATGGCTTCCTCCCTCGCGTCTACCGCGTGCCTCCGGTTCTTTCTCTTCGTTGACTCCCATGCCCGCTCCTTTGGCATCAACTCCTTCTTTGTCTTGGGCGTGGCGGCGGTCTTGCAGGGGGGGTGCGAGGCTTGCCTTTGCCGGAGGGGGCGCGACGCTTGGGGGGGGGGGGGGGGCGGACGAGGCGAGGGAGGCGAGGGAGACGAGGCCGGCGGCGGCATCCAGGTATGTGTCCATGGCGTCCATGGCGAGAGCGCGCGCGGGCGGGAGTTTTTGGGTGGAAATTGAGGGAAATGGTGGAGGCTGCCACCGACAAGCGGGCCAGGGGAAGGAGTAGGCGGGCGCGCGCGCGTCCGTCTCGTGTCCGCGCCGACGCAAAATTGGCTCAAAAATGGGACGGGAATGGGGCTGCAAGCGGACGAAAAGCAGACGCCCGTCCGTTTGTGTCTCCGCGTCCGTTTGCGCGCGGACGAAATGGGTCTCCGCGTTGGAGTTGCTGTTATGCTCCAAATCCAAGTATAAAGAGAAAGGCTAATTTCTGAAGAGTACGCTGAGCGAGGCCCGTCGTTGATACGGATCGATGTTGACCTATGTCACCTATGTTAATACTACCTCTTGTAAGCCGTTATAATGCTTGTGGTTTTTTCTCTTCGTCTTGAAGACGTTTTCCACGTTAAAATCGCATATCTCCTGTGTTGATTTCGTTCTTCGTTGAATCATTGCATGCGGTATCTCTAACAATTCAACCTCGACAGACTGCTCGTGTCGTGTTCCAGTTCGGTAACCGAAAAGGCTGCGTTCGGTGAGAAGTGCAGCTCCAAGCTCCAGACCAGTTTCTCTCGACGATGGATGTGGGGCTCAAGCTCAGCGGGGGCTATGCGTCGGGGACATCTTCCTGTCGCTCTGGTTTTTCATTGTCGTCACCGGACTCAGAGACAGGCTATGCCGAGCCATCCAGTAGCCGGACGAGGCCATCGATCAGATCATCTCTCGGCAGGATCTGCGGGGGATCATGGACGAGGGGGAGCTTGACTTGGTCATGGAAATGGATAGCGTCAAGGCAATCATAATGGTACGTACGTAATCTCTGGTCGTACGATCGTCATGTTTTTTTGCAAAAACGTCCTTATGCTTTGTGATGTTTCAACCCACGGTCCCTTCTTAAGTGGATCTGAAAAAACGTTTCATTTTTACAAAACAACCTCTACATCTATAAGAATTCAACCTTCGATTATTTGTTTTATCTTATCCACACGCAGGTGAGGGGCGACGTTGGCTAAGCGGCGGAGGTCGACAAGGCGACCGCCGTGCTCGGGCTGGAGGAGGGAGACCGCCTCCATCTGGCCGCCGCCGTCGCCCTGCTCCGGAGGGAGGAGGGAGGCCGCCTCATTCTGGACGTCGCGGGAGCCGTGCTCGGGCGGGAGGAGGCAGGCCACCGCCGACCGCCGTGCTCCTGCAGGAGGAGGGAGGCCGCCTCCATCCGGCCGCCGCTGGACGCAGTGCTCGCGCGGGAGGAGGTAGGCCGCCTCTATCTTGCAGCCGCCGGCGCCATGCTCGGGCGGGAGGAGGGAGGCCGCCTCATTCTGGACGTCGCGGGAGCCGTGCTCGGGCGGGAGGAGGCAGGCCACCGCCGACCGCCGTGCTCCTGCAGGAGGAGGGAGGCCGCCTCCATCCGGCCGCCGCTGGACGCAGTGCTCGCGCGGGAGGAGGTAGGCCGCCTCTATCTTGCAGCCGCCGGCGCCATGCTCGGGCGGGAAGAGGGAGGCCTCCTCCATCTGGACGACGCCGGCCACCGTGCTCACATTGGAGGAGGGAGGCCGCCTCCATCTGGCCGCCGTCGGACGCGGTGCTCACACAGGAGGATGGAGGCCGCCTCCATCTGAACACCGCCGGTGGCGTCCACGCGGAGGAGCTGCCGCCATCGCCTATCGTTTCCACGCGCCGCACACGATCGGTCATGGCAGCCTCGAGTTCGTCTCGTGAGAAGGTGCTCGCCCACGTTGACCCCCTGCTGTGGTCCAGCAGCTAGGCTAGCTCCCTCCCCTGTCCCCTCTAGTGACCGTCGTCGTTCCAGGTCCAGGCCGCCCGGAGAGGAGCCTCCCCTCCGTGTGGTTCTGTTCGGGGGCGATGACGAAGTCGTGCGGTTCCGGGCGAGGAGAGGCCGCAACTGCTGCTTCCCGCACTTGCTTTGCCTCGCTGCGGCGGCAGAGGCCTGCCAGAGTGGGCTATAGTTTTGGCCGCATGATTTGCTGTTGATCCCCTCCTCATTGTGTTCCGGTGACCTGCTTCGAAGTGATACTTCGTCGTCCGACCAGCCGTCCATGGAGCAAAGACCACCGGCGTCAGCAGGGCCTTCACCACCACGGTATGCCCTCCTCTCTTGCCTTTCCCATCATGTAAGTCCATAACTTGCTAGCTTGTGATGTTGCCCGATTACTTTCAACAGTGTTAATTAGCTTCTGATGTTTCGATTCAGTCAGTGTGTGGAATGAACCATGCTCGTGTCAAGTGCTTGTGTTTGTGAGTAAAGCTGCTCAATCGTGCTCCTGTATGTAAATTGTAATGTCAAGGCAAAATATTTTTTTTACCAAGTTGCATGTTGATTGACTCATTTTATTTATGTTCTACATACGTGTGATGGTTGCCTGCTACATCTCTGCTTAAATTGGCAATGAATATTAAGGATTCTACTGCCCACATTTTATTTATGTTCTAAATCTCTGCTTAAATTGGCGAGAAACATTGAGGATGCTACTGCCACATTTCATTTATGTCGTGCATATGTGAGGCCGGGTTGCTTGGGCATTTCTTAATCTTGAAGCTTCTGATGGGTGGGTGGTGCAGATAGACACCGGATATTGACTAATGTACCAGTGTATGTAGGGCGCAGGACGAAGGCGATCAGGAGGGTTATTGGGCTGCCCAGCGACCTGATAAGTGTCCTGGAAATCCAGAAGATACTAGGGAAGCTGCTGTTTCTACCATCGCTCAAACCAACCAGGAGTTGCTCGCCTCAAAAGACCAAGGTATGATAAGTTTCTTAACCTGGACAAACCTATCTTAAGAGTTAAAGATTGCTAGGGGCTTCGTCTGAAACCGAGCTCAATGAGGGGAAACTATTCAAGCTGCAGTTCGTGTTCTTTCTCTACTTCTTTGTTTTCCTGTCACCTTGTCATCATCTCGTTTTGGTTTCGTAGCATAGGAAGTCAAGTCTGGGCGACTACTGTTACTTTGAATTGTTACTACTCTCTTATGCCCTTCACGTCAATTTATGAGGCACACCCTTGACATGTGTATCACCCGGTAGTGGGTCATAACATTCTAAGCAAGTCATTCGCGTGTACTCACCCAGTCATATTTCAATCCATAACATTTCATTTATGTCCTGCATATATGAGGTTGGGTTGGTTGGACATTTCATGAATGTTGATGCTTCCAACGTGTCATCGTTTTGTCACGGCAGATGTTCGAAGACTTAGGTTCAAGTCCATCGCTAAGGTAGTGGACTCAAAGGGGTTGGTCGGGACAAAAAACACGGATTTACCCAGGTTCGGCCCCCCGAGATGAGGTAAAAGCCTACGTCATGCTTTGTGTATATTGATTGGAGTATCAATTACAAGGGAGTGTATTCACATTACCTAGCTCTCGATCGATTGGTTTCTGTCTAAGTCGTCCCCGAGTCTTGCCTTTATTTAGGAGGTCAAGACCACAGGTTACACAAATCTCATACCGACTCTTACAACGTGTCTGACTCTGTCTCTAAGGCGCCTTGCCAACTCTGGCAGGCTGTCTCCGGGCGGCTTAGGTGCCCGGGTCTTCCGTCTTCTTCCTGACTCCGGGCCTTCGTCTCAGCCCATCTGGTGAGCCGTCGTGTAGCCCAATCTTCCTTTTCCATCCCATACGCTAACGAGCCGCCAGGTATGACCCGGTCTCTCCTGGGCGAGTCTTTACCTCGGGGTTATATCCCCAACATTACGCTCCAGATTGATTTGAGCTTGCTGATGTCAATCTCCACTTTCTACCCAGCGACGAGTCTCACACCCCTATCACCTGAAAGGGAAAACACATAACCCGCCATGACGTCACCTTCATACATGTCGAAAAGATTCCGTGATGTGTGTCGTAGATCCTCTCATTAAACGGTCAGGCCAAAAATCGAGGCGTCCATCTCGGCCGGTCATCATTTCTTGCCTTGATCCCCGCGCGTCCCGTTCGGCCTTCACCCCCTTTAATTGGGCCACGAGGGGGTCTTTTCATTTTCTCCGCCGCCACTACTCTTCTTCTTCCTCTCGACGCCAGCGCTCCTGAGCTCCGTCGCGCCGGTGGAGTCCCGTTGCGTCAACGAACTTGGCCGCTGCATCTAACCTGAACGTTTCCAGACTCCCGCCCGCGTCCGCCGCATCCTTAAGGTATGCTTTTCGTCCTCCCTTAGATCTGTAGCTTCCCACTTGAATCCTGTCGAGTTCATCGGACCCTATTAGCATGCCTGTTCTTCTTCATAATGCCAACTGATGAACAACCCTGTAGATCTTGTGATGTTGCTTATCCACCGCGGCCACCCGTGCAAAACCAACAACAGTCCGACCTAGATCTACACTCTATTCCTCTTCCTGTGTTAAACCGCTCGTTCTTCCTCAGCTCCCTTTTAGGGTTTAATTAAATCTGATTTTTTCCTTGCCTGTAGATCTTGTAGTTTCAGTATAATATGCAAAACCTGTTTGTATGTCCTTAGCAATTTTTGCATCATGGTCTTGTTCACTTAACCCGCCATCAAATCTCTGGCTCTTTCGATAAACTGTACCAACATCTTAATGTCACAACATTTAATTTCATAAGTCGTCTTGGTTGTCTAGTCACTTTCTGACCCGCCGCGTCTTGCCCCCTTTTCGCAGCCTTGACCCGCCGTCATGTCTCGAGCATCTTCATCCTGTGACTGGGTCGGCTCCGGGGTCAATGAACAGTTCCTACTGGATTTTGTAGAGGCAGGAACATTGCCGGCTCAGAACGTCATTCATTGGCGGGTTCTGGGGCTAGAGAAGAGACCCATCCCACAAGAGGGTGAAGTTGTTATCTCCGCCGACCATCTTATGCGTGGTTTCAACCCGCTCGGATCTAAGTTCTTCCGAGATGTCCTCAATTTCTTTCAATTGCATCCTCAAGACATTGCCCCAAACTCGGTCTCCAACTTGTGCAACTTTCAAGTCCTCTTTAAAGTTTACTTGCAAGAAGAGCCGTCCGTCGATCTCTTCCGTGACTATTTCTATGTCAACCGTCAAATGGAAGTGGCGGACGGCTTGGAGCTCGACGGAGTCTCCATCCAAAGAAGAAGAGATCTGGTTTACCCAGCTGTTCAAATGCCAAGCCATCCCAAAGACCGGAACAGAACTTGGTTCTACTACAGAGACACGTCTCCAGAGAGTGAAAAAACCCTGTCGGGTTACCGTCCTACCCGGTTCTGTACTTCTACTGAGCTTCCAGACCGGATGTCAGCCGCGGCCCGAGCGAAGTATGCTCCGGCTTTTGCCAAAATCAAAGCCCTTCTGGCGAACGGGTTGACGAGAGTGGACCTAACCCGTTGTTGGATCACATGGAAGGTCTTACCACTGAGCCGACGTGACCGGCTTATGTGTGAATACACAGGTGATGCAAATGATCCTCTCTGCTTCAACCACACACCCTTGACAGAAGAGAACATCACCTCTGTTGTCAAGGGACTTACTCCCGAATCCCAAGAAGCTTAACGTTCAGTCGGGCTAAAACCTTTCTGCGCCGCAAACCCGGCTCCATACGTAAGGGCGGATCTCAAATTTACTTTCTCTCTGTCTTGACTTTTGTAAATATGGCACTCTTAGCTCTTTTGGTGACTTCACCTACAGGCCAGCTCCAGCTTTTGGAAGAAAAAATACACTCCCCCAGTGAACAAAAAGTCTCAGGCAGGTAACACCCGTGGCCGCAAGCCAAAAACATCAGCTCAAAACTTGCTTGAACTTGATGACTCAGAGGTAGAACTTGATTCCCTTGGCCGTCTATTTATGCAACTTATTGACAATGATTATACACAGGAGGAGACAAAGACGAGCCACGCCAATGCCCCTGAGGTAACTTATCTTTCTTCCAACTCAAAAATCTTCCCACAAGCGAAGATGCGGCGGGTCATCCAAAAATTTCCTTTTTCGCACCCTCTCGCTTACTTAGATCTCGAATTTTCCTTGAAAAAACCACATCACGACTCTCGGCGTCAGACCCGGAGCACCGGCTCTAGGGATCTTATGAACGGCTTACCTAACTTCCCGGCGCCGCGGAAACGCCCCGCTGAGGTACTTATCTGGAACCCAATATCCGTCTTATATTTCTATAATGTTGTTTTACTATTGTATATTATTTTTTTATCTTTGTAGGAATCACCTCCTTCTTCTGGCGACTCAACCGCCTCCAAACTTCCTCCCATGAAGGTCAACCCAGAGTATGTCTTCACCTCTGTCGTGTGTACATTACTTGTATTACCTTTGTACTGTGTTGATTCTTTTCACTTTCAGGGCACAAGCCAAACATAGGAAACCAGATGGGTCTACCGTTGCTCCAAACGTTCAACAGCCGGATCCCGCTGAGCCGTCCCGCTCTCCTGCTAAACCTTCTGAAGCTAACAAAGAGACACCTGAGCAATCTCCCCCGCCTTCAGAGTTGGCGAGTCGTCATTCGGCGGCTTCCGATAGTCCAGCGGCTGACCCTAAGCCACCCAATCCTACCGCTGAAGACTCGTCTCTCCCTGACGTTACCATCACTGGGACGGGTTATGAATCTCCCACACACCATACTCTGACAAGGCATTCCGGCAAGGTTGCTACTTGCTCTCCCGAGAAGCTTGACTTCGAATTCCCTGTCTTGGAGAAGATGACTACAGACAACTTACACGCCGGCTATCTGAACCACCTGTATGCCAGTCGCAACATGGAAAGCAAGCTTGTTGGCTTGATGAAGAAAAAATATGAGGTATCTTTCATCTTCTATCTTTCTCTTATACCCATACATAGCCCCCAAGAACCGGGTTAATATTGCAAATAATAGACCTGGTCTTCCAAACCTTCAATCATATTGTATAGAGCTTAACCTGTGACCCCCAAGTACCGGGTTAAATTGTATATAAGCTGGTACTTTATACTCAGTCATAGATCCAATTGTAGCCCCCAAGTCTGGAGCATTATGATAATGATGAGCCGGATCTTCCACATTTGGAAAGCTCGCCGGGTGTAGCCCCCAAGTCTGGCTTCACTTTGGCGACTTAATCCTTATAATCATCCACTTCGTGTAACACAGGAGGCTCTAGACGCAGCCGAGTCTGAACGTGTCGGCTTAAGGGAAAACTTGACCATGCAACAAAAAGCCTGAGCCACCACGGAAGAAGAGTTACGGGCAGATGTTGAACAATTAGAGAAACTTCAATTCGAATTCTCTGCATATAAGAAGACTATTGAATCTGAGCAAACTACCTTGTTGAAGCGTATTGTCGATGCTGAAGAGTAGTTAAAACTTGCATCAGTAGAACTGAAGATTCTCAAGGATCACATATCCAAGATGACTGTCGCTATCTTTGGTAAGCACATATGGCTTAACAAATTTCTTTATGACAGAAATACCAGCTGGATGTCTTATAACTTTGACCTTTTTCTGGCAGGAGAAAGAAGCCGCCAGCTATCCTCTGATAGTTTGCTGAAATTGAAAGCAATCTACACTCTGACTGAGCAACTCTATAGCGGCGTCCTCTGTACTATCAAGGCCATGATGACGGCCAAGTATGTCCCCAAGTTTATGAAGGGTGTCATAGAAACCTTGTCTGCCTTGCTCAAGCAAGTGGATGAAATAAGGCGATCAGCCGCAAGGAGAGGGGCCATAGCCGCGCTGAGCCGGTCCCTGGCCTTCGCTCCGGAGTTAACCGCTAAAGAGATGATGAACGGCTTACCTTCCAAGAAGGACGACGGCTCAGACTTCACCGAAGCAGATTATGCCAAGTGCGTTAAGGCCTCCAGGCAGCTTGCCTCCATACTGGTTGATGAGACGGACCTAGTTCCTTACCAGGCGGCTTATGACGAGAACAACCAACGGCTGCGCTGCCCGATCTTTGAAGCCAGAGACTTAGTCCCTGCACGTCATAAGACGCTCTTCGCCCCTGACGTTGATCCGTTTCCACTTTTCGACGATGCATAATTAGAAGCCATACTAAACTGCAACTGGGATGTGGATCGTCTTCAGATCGAAGAACCTGAAGACCCAGTGCAGGATAACCCGCCGACCAGTTAAACTCTTTGTTCCCAACTGAATGTAACCCGTCCAGCTGAGCCGAACAAGTGCAAAACTTTAAGTCCTTTGTCTTTTGAGCTCTTGGAGAGCCTTGTAATATATCTTGCAATCTTCTTATGTCTTAACGGCGACTCGTCTTTAGAGATTAAGCCTGCAAAAACCAAACAGAATTCTCTGCAATGTTTGCCTGGGCGGCTTTGGAAAAGCATAACCCGGAGATCTTAATATAGCCTTGCTTCATCTTTCACAATCTTGCTCTGGCCCGACTTATAACATGAATGCAATGTATGATGCAATATGTGGTGTAATGCATGATGGTCTTGCTTTCCCCTTGTTTTTTGTTTTTTGAAAACTCATTTGCTGGCCCTTCTGGGGGGGGGGGGCTATTGCTTTGAACCGCCTAACAGTGTAGGGTCTCTAAAGAGAGTGATCGCCAATCTTGCACGGTTCAGGGTCTCTAGGCGAGATGAACTGTTAAGGGCGCAACAAACCAGAATTTGCAACGGGGTGAGTGCCCCAGGCTCATAAGCTACTTCTCACGTAACATAAATCCGTCGTTTGAACCTTAAGGGTGTCACTTGCTTAAGAGTACGATGGGCCACTTGGCGGAGAGTACGTAGCAGATGAGAGAGTTTCCCTCGCCGATGTATGAGGCCCTCACAGGGGGTGAGTTGACAGCTCGCTGCACCCCTGGACGAGCGGCAGCTACATACAGGCAGTTATAACCCGGCCTTACAACGGCTGAAAAGCCAACCAAGAGTGGGGGCGACCTTCACCCACTCTTGACCTTGCTTTGGGTCCGCAACCCGTCTTAAAATGGCTGAAGAGCCGATCGAGAGGGTTTGAAGCTTAACACGGAAGGTTGAAACCCCCCAAACGATTGTCAGGTACCCATGTTTGGACGGCTCGCTACATGGCGGCTCGTCCTCTTGGGCGGCTTTTGAGTAACCTTAAATCTTTCATCAGTAAGGCGGTGCACCCATGTTTGAACGACTCGTAACGTGGCGGCTTGTCCTCTTGAGCGACCTTAAGTCTTTCGTCAGTAAGGAGGTGCACCCATGTTTGAACGGCTCATAACGTGGCGTCTCGTCCTCTTGAGCAACCTTTAAGCCTTTCGTCGGTAAGGTGGTGCACCCATGCTTGAAGGGCTCGCAACGTGGTGGCTCGTCCTCTTGAGCGACCTTAAGTCTTTCATCAGTAAGGTGGTGCACCCATGTTTGAACGGCTCACAACGTGGCGGCTCGTCCTCTTGAGCAACCTTTAAGCCTTTCGCCGGTAAGGAGGTGCACCCATGTTTGAACGGCTCGCAACGTGGCGGCTCGTCCTCTTGAGTGACCTTAAGCCTTTCGCCATCTTGCACGTCACCATCGTGTGGGCCACCGATTTGTAAGCCGTCATCTTGCAGACCGCCATCTCGTCGCACAATGGTGCTATTTTGGTTGAAGAGCCAGTCCAAAAGGGTGAGCAAGCTAAACCCGGCGGGTTGGAAGCCCCCAAGTGACCATGTAGAGGTGTTCATCTTTGCACAAATCTGTAATGCAAAAAAGGAAAAACGGCAGAGGCCCCGTCTTGCAGGGATGCCAACTTTATTATATGAGAAGCATAAATACAATGAAGTATGTATGTACAAAGATAGGAGTCGATGACTCAAGTATAGTAAGGCCGTAGATGAGCGATATTACACGGCCGGTGAGTTTCCTGTCCGGAGGTACGTGACTTGTCTCGTACGTCGATGAGATAATAAGACCCATTGTTCAGATTTCTGCTAACCACGAAAGGTCCTTCCCATGGGGTGATAACTTGTGCGCATATGTCTGATCTTGAATCAAACGTAACACCAAGTCGCCTTCTTGGAACGTCCGGGTCTTGACCCCGCGGCTATGGTAGCGATGCATGTCCTGTTCATAAATCCAATGCATCCTGATGCGCCGTCTCATTGTCAGCTTTCACATAAGCCGCCACCCGTGATGAATCATGACGTATGTCGCTTGGTAACACGGCCTCCGCACCGTAAACCATGAAAAAGGGGGTGTAACCCGTCGACCTGTTAGGCGTAGTATTGATGCTCCAAAGGACGGACGACAGCTCCTCAACCCAACAACCCGACGTTCTCTGTAAAGGAACCATAAGCCAGGGCTTGATACCTCTCAATACTTCCTGATTGGCCTGCTCCGCCTGGCCGTTGGACTGTGGATGAGCAACAGCCGAAACATCAAGCCGGACGTGCTCGCTTTCGGAGAACACCTTCATAGCCCCCTTGGACAAATTTGTGTCGTTATCTGTGATGATGCTATGAGGGTATCCAAATTGGTAGATCAATTATTTGACAAACTAAACCGTCGTGGCCGCATCACACTTACTAACCGGCTCAGCCTCCACCCATTTGGTGAATTTGTCCACAACCATTAAGAGGTGGATCTTCTTATCCTTAGACCGTTTGAAAAGTCCAACCATATCAAGCCTCGATACTACAAACGACCAAGTGATTGGTATCATGCGCAACTCCTGAGCCGGCACGTGAGCACGTCTTCCAAATTTCTGACACCTGTCGCACTTAGCGACCAGATCCTCCGCATCCTTATGAGCCGTCAACCACAAGAAGCCATGTCGGAAAGCCTTAGCCACCAAAGACTTTGACCCGGCGTGATATCTGCAATCGCCAGCATGTATTTCATATAAGATTTCCTTGCCTTCCTCCGGTGAGACAGAACACCGGAAAACACTGGTGACTCTGCACTTGTGCAACTCTCCATTAATGATGGTCTTGGACTTAGAACGCCTCACGATTTGCCGCGCGAGGGTCTCATCTTCAGGCAACTCGCCCCAGGTCAGGTATGCTAGGTACGGTAATGTCCAGTCCGGAATAGCATGTAAAGCCGCCACTAGCTGCCCTTCCGGGTCAGGTATAGCCAGATCCTCCTCTGAAGGTAGCTTAACAGATGAGTGATAAAGTACGTCCATGAAAATGTTAGGCGGCACCGGCTTATGCTGAGAGCCCAGTCTTGACAATGCATTCGCCGCTTCATTCTTGTGACGATCAATATGATCCACCTGATAACCCTTGACCAGCGACAATATCTACCTCTTGCTAATAAGCCGCCATCCGCGGGTCCTTGGAATCCCATGTGCCTAACACCTGTTGTGCCACAAGATCTGAGTTGCCAAGGCACCTAACCCGGCTCAGGTTCATCTCCTTGGCCACGCAAAATCCATGAAGCAAAGTTTCGTACTCAGCTGCATTGTTCGTGCAAGGAAACATCAACCTTAATACATAACAAAATTTATCACCTTTGGGGGAGGTTAAGACAACTCCAGCCCCCGAGCACTCCAACTGTCTGGATCCATCAAAGTGAATCGTCCAATACGTGTTGTCCGTCTTTTCCTCCGGCGACTGACACTCCGTCATGTCATTTATGAAATCGACCAATGCCCGAGACTTCATGGCTGTGCGAGGTGCATACTTCAAATTGAGAGGCCCAAGCTCCAGCACCCACTTAGCAATTCTACCAGTGGTTCCCGATTCTGAATTATATCTGCCAATGGAGCAGAGCTAACCACCATGATCTAGTGTCCAAAGAAATAATGCTTCAACTTGTGATTTGCCATGAACACCCCGTATATTAGTTTCTGCCAATGTGGGTATATTTGCTTTGATTCTATAAGCACCTCACTGACATAATAAACCGGCCTCTAAACCGGATACTCTTTCCCTGCCTCCTTGCACTCTACCACAATCGCATCACTGATCGCCCTATTGTTAGCCACCACATAAAGGAGCAAGGGTTCCTTCTCAGTTGGAGCGGTTAAGATCGGCGGCTCAACCAACTGCTTCTTAAGCACTTCAAGAGCTTCATCTGCAGCCTTACTCCAAACAAAGTCATTCGTCTTCTTCATCATCCGGTACAGAGGAATGGCCTTCTCCCCCAGGCGGTGGATGAAGTGGCTTACAACAGCAATATGACCTGCCAAGCGTTGCACATCATTGATGCTCGCCAGCTTAGCTAGTGACGTGATGGCCTTTATTTTGTCTGGGTTGGCTTCGATACCTCGTTCTGAAACCAAGAAACCCAAAAGTTTGCCTGCAGGAACTCCAAAAACACATTTAGCCGGGTTAAGCATCATCTTATAGACCCGTAAGTTATCAAATGTTTCCTTCAGGTCGTCTAGCAACGTCTCCTTCTTCCTTGACTTAACCACAATATCGTCCACATAAGCATGAACATTGCGCCCAATCTGACCATGAAGGCAATTCTGCACACAACGTTGGTAAGTCGCCTGCGTACTTTTGAGCCCAAACGGCATGGACACATAGCAGAAAGCTCCAAAAGGTGTTATAAACGAGGTCTTCTCTTGGTCTTTAACTGCCATCTTGATTTGATGATAGCCTGAATATGCGTCCAGGAAACATAAACTCTCACAACCCACCATTGCATAAGTAATCTGGTTGATACGAGGGAGAGAAAACGGGTCAACTGGACAGGCCTTGTTAAGATCCGTGTAATCTATACACATGTGCCACATGCCATTCTTCTTGAGCACCAGGACATGATTGGCTAACCACTCTGGGTGAAATACTGTTGGGGAACGTCGCATGGGAAACAAAATTTTCCCACGCGGTGATGAGCATCTACGAGAGGGAGAGTGGATCTACGTACCCTTGTAGATCGCTCAGCGGGAATCGTTAAGAAACGCGGTTGGTGTAGTCGAACTTCTTCGCGATCCAAATCGCCTAGCGTCCCGCGATCCAATCACGAACCGTCCCGCGAACCAATCACGAACCGTCCCACGATCTCGTCACGATCCGTCCCACGATCCAATCACAAACGTCTCGTGGCCTTGATCACGATCCTTCCGATCTAGTACTGAACGGACGACACCTCAGCGTTCAGCACACGTGCAGCTTGATGACGATCTCCACCGTCTTGATCCAGCAAGAGGGGTGGAGAGGAGAGAGAGTTCACCGGAAGCGTGACGGCGCTCCGGTGATGGTGGTGGAGCAATTCCGGCAGGGCTTCGCCTAAGCACTGCGGAACTACGATATAGAGGAGAAACTATGCACCAGTGGAACGGGTAGCACGTGGCCGGAAATTCTGTCCAAAAACCACCCAATCCACTAGTATATATAGGAGGAGAGGAGAGGAGAGGCAGCCAAGGCCTTTGGGTTGGCCTAAATAGGAGGTGGGAGCAATCCTACTTCACCTCCAATCCTAGTTGGAGTAGGATTGCCTCCTATTGGCTGATTTTCCACTTTTTGCTTTAGGACTTTCTCTCCTGCGCCATGGGCCTTTGTGGCTGTTTTCCCAGCCCACTAAGGGCTCGTTATTATTCTCCCACAGCCCATGGACCTCTTGGGGTCGAAATAACCCTCCCGGAGGTCCCCCGGTACACTACCGGCACTCCCGGTACACTACCGATACTCCTGGTACACTACCGATGAGCCCGAAACTTTTTCGGCGACCAAACTGGGACATCCTATATATGAATCTTTACCTCCGGATCATTCTGGAGCTCCTCGTGACGTCCGGGATCTCATCCGGGACTCCGAACAACCTTCGGTCACCACCATACATAACTCTATACTACGGAAACGTCACCGAACCTTAAGTGTGCAGACCCTGCGGGTTCGAGAACTATGTAGACATGACCGAGACACCTCTACGGCCAATAACCAATGGCGGGACCTGGACGTCCACATTAGTTCCTACATATTGTACGAAGATCTTATCGGTTGAACCTCTATGTCAAGGATTCAGTTAATCCCGTATAACGTTCCCTTTGTTCTTCGGCATGTTACTTGCCCGAGATTCGATCGTCGGTATCTCTATACCTAGTTCAATCTCATTACCGGCAAGTCTCTTTACTCGTTCCGTAATGCAAGATCCCGCAACTAACAATTAGTCAAATTGCTTGCAAGGCTTATTGTGATGTTGCATTACCGAGTGGGCCCCGAGATACCTCTCCGTCACACAGAGTAACAAATCCCAGTCTCGATCCATGCCAACTCAACGGACACCATCGAAGATACCTGTAGAGCACCTTTATAGTCACCCAGTTACGTTGCGACGTTTGATACACACAAGGCACTCCTTCGATATCCGTGAGTTGCATGATCTCATGGTCATAGGAACATATACTTTGACATGTAGAAAACAGTAGCAATAAACTGACATGATCATATGCTATGTTTGTAGTTTGGATCTTGTCCATCACATCAGTCTCCTAATGATGTGATCCCGTTATCAAATGACATCACATGTCAATGGCTAGGAAACCCTGACCATCTTTGATCAACGAGCTAGTTCACTAGAGGCATACTAGGGACATAGTGTATGTCTATTTATCCACACATGCAATGTGTTTCCGATCACTACAGTTATAGCATGGATAATAAACGATTATCATGAACAAGGAAATATAATAATAAACACTTTATATATTGCCTCTAGGGCATATTTCCAACAGTCTCCCACTTGCACTAGAGTCAATAATCTAGTTCACATCACTATGTGATTTACATGGTAATGAATCGAACACCCATACAGTTCTGGTGTTGATCATGTTTAGCCCTTGGAAGAGGTTTAGTCAACGGGTCTGCAACATTCAGATCCGTGTGCACTTTGCAAATATTTATGTCCTTCTCCTCGATGTAGAACCGGATGGAGTTGAAGCGTCGCTTTATGTGTCTGGTCCTCTTGTGAAACCTTGGTTCCTTGGCTAGTGCAATGGCACCAGTGTTGTCACAGAACAGATTTATTGGATTCAGTGCACTAGGCACTACTCCAAGATCTGTCATGAACTGCTTCATCCAGACACCTTCCTTCGCTGCCTCCGAGGCTGCGATGTACTCCGCTTCGCACGTAGAATCAGCTACCACGCTTTGCTTGGAACTGCACCAGCTTACCGCTCCCCCGTTAAGAATAAATACGTATCCGGTTTGCGATTTAGAATCGTCCGGATCAGTGTCGAAGCTTGCATCGACGTAACCCTTTACGACGAACTCTTCACCATCTCCATAAACGAGAAACATGTCCTTAGTCCTGTTAAGGTACTTAAGGATATTCTTGACCGCTTGCCAGTGCTCCATTCCAGGATCACTTTGAAACCTTCCGGCCATACTTATGCAAGGCTGACATCGGGTCTTGTGCACAACATTGCATACATGATAGAGCCTATGGCTGAAGCATAGGGGATGACGCTCATCTTTTCTTTATCTTCTGTAGTCACTGGGCATTGAGTCTTACTCAACTTCACACCTTGTAACACAGGCAAGAACCCTTTCTTGGACTGCTCCATTTTGAACTTCTTCAAAACTGTATCAAGGTATGTGCTCTGTGAAAGTGCTATTAAGCGTCTCGACCTATCTCTATAGATCTTAATGCCTAATATGAAAGCAGCTTCTCCTAGGCCCTTCATTGAAAAACACTTATTCAAATATTCCTTCACGCTTTCCAGCATTTCTATATTGTTTCCAATCAGCAATATGTCATCCACATATAACACTAGAAATGCTATAGAGATCCCAATCACTTTCTTGTAAGTACAAGCTTCTCCATAAACTTGTATAAACCCAAACGCTTTGATCACCTCATCAAAGCGCTTATTCCAACTCCGAGATGCTTGCACCAGTCCATAAATGGATCGCTGGAGTTTGCAAACTTTGTCAGCATTCTCTGGATCGACAAAACCTTCGGGTTGCATCAGATACAACTCTTCCTCAAGGCAACCATTGAGGAACGCCGTTTTGACGTCCATCTACCAAATTTCATAGTCGAAATAAGCAACTATTGCCAACATGATTCTGACAGACTTAAGCATCGCTACGGGTGAGAAAGTCTCATCATAGTCAACTCCTTGAACTTGTGAAAAACCCTTTGCCACAAGTCGAGCTTTATAGACGGTGACATTACCGTCCGCATCCGTCTTCTTCTTATAGATCCATTTGTTCTGAATGGCCTTTCGCCCTTCAGATAGTACTTCCAAAGTCCATACTTTGTTTTCATACATGGATCCCATCTCAGATTTCATGGCCTCTAACCATTTCTTGGAATCCGGGCCCATCACTGCTCCTCCATAGCTCGTAGGTTCATTGTTGTCCAACAACATGACCTCTAAGACAGGGTTGCCGTACCACTCGGGAGTAGTACACGTCCTTGTCGACCTACAAGGTTCAATAGCAGCTTGATCCGGAGCTTCATGATCATCATCATTAACTTCCTCTTCTACCGTTGTAGGTTCCACAGAAACATCTTTCTGTGTTGTGCTACTCTCTGGTTGAAGTAAAGGTTCAATAACCTCATCAAGCTCTATTTTCCTCCCACTCAATTCTTTCGAGAGAAACTCTTTCTCAAGAAATGTTCCGTTCTTAGCGACAAACACTTTGCCCTCGGATCTGAGATAGAAGGTATACCCGACTGTCTCTTTTGGGTATCCTATGAAGACGCACTTTTCCGCTTTAGGTTCCAGCTTTTCCGGCTAAAGCTTTTTGACATAAGCATCACATCCCCAAACTTTAAGAAACGACAACTTCGGCTTTTTGCCAAACCACAGTTCATATGGCGTCATCTCAACGGATTTTGATGGTGCCCTATTTAAAGTGAATGCAGCTGTCTCTAATGCATAACCCCAAAACGATAGTGGCAAATCGGCAAGAGACATCATAGAACGTACCATATCCAATAAGGTCCGATTACGACGTTCAGACACACCATTACGTTGTGGTGTTCCGGGCGGTGTCAACTGTGAAACAATTCCACACTGTCTTAAGTGATTGCCAAACTCATAACTCAGATATTCACCTCCTCGATCAGATCGAAGAAATTTAATCTTCTTGTTACGATGATTCTCAACTTCACTCTGAAATTGCTTGAACTTTTCAAATGTTTCAGACTTGTGCTTCATCAAGTAAATATACCCATATCTACTCAAGTCATCAGTGAAGGTGAGAAAATAACGATAACCACCGCGCGCTTCGACATTCATTGGACCGCACACGTCAGTATGTATGATTTCCAATAAGTCACTCACCCGTTCCATTGTTCCAGAGAACGGCGTTTTGGTCATCTTGCCCATAAGGCATGGTTCACATGTGTCAAGTGATTCAAAATCAAGTGACTCCAAAAGTCCATCAGCATGGAGCTTCCTCATGCGTTTTACACCAATATGATCTAAACGGCAGTGCCACAAGAAAGTGGTACTATCATTAACTACTCTACATCTTTTGGCATCAATGTTATGAACATGTGTGTCATCACTATCAAGATTCAATATGAATAAACCCCTAACATTGGGTGCATGACCATAAAATATATTACTCATATAAATAGAACAACCTTTATTCTCTGATTTAAATGAGTAACCGTCTCGCAATAAACAAGATCCAGATATAATGTTCATGCTTAACACAGGCACTAAATAACAATTATTTAGGTTCATCACTAATCCTGATGGTAATCGAAGAGAGAGCGTGCCGACGGCGATCACATGAACCTTGGAACCATTTCCCACGCGCATCGTCACTTCGTCCTTTGCCAGTCTTCGTTTATTCCGTAGTTCCTGTTTTGAGTTGCAAATGTGAGCAACCGAACCGGTATCAAATACCCAGGCACTACTACGAGAACTAGTAAGGTACACATCAATAACATGTATATCATATATACCTTGTTTGTCGTTGGCCGCCTTCTTGCCAGCCAGGTACTTGGGGCAGTTCCGCTTCCAGTGACCAGTTCCCTTGCAATGAAAGCACTCAGTTTCTGGCTTAGGTCCATGCTTAGGCTTCTTTGTAGGAGTAGCAACTGCTTTGCCATCCTTCTTGGTTTTACCCTTCTTGCCTTTGCCTTTGCCGTTTTTCTTGAAACTAGTGGTTTTATTGACCATCAACACTTGATGTTCTTTCTGGATTTCAGACTCAGCGACTTTTAGCATCGCAAACAGCTCGGCGACTGACTTGTTCATCCCGTGCATGTTATAGTTCATCACAAAGCTCTTGTAACTAGGTGGCAGCGATTGAAGAACTCTATCAGTGATTGCCTCTGGCGGAAGGGTAATTCCCAACTCCGCTAGACGGTTTGAGTACCCAGACATTCTGAGTATGTGCTCACTAATAGACCCGTTCTCCTCCATCTTGCAAGCATAGAATTTAATGGAGGTCTCATACCTCTCGATCTGGGCATTCTTCTGAAAGATAAACTTCAACTCGTGGAACATCTCATATGCTCCATGACGTTCAAAACGTCTTTGAAGTCCCGGTTCTAAGCCATACAATATTGCGCACTGAACTATTGAGTAGTCTCCAGCACGAGCCTCCCAAGCGTTCTTAACGTCTTCGGAGGTCATGTCTTCTGGGTGGTCACCAAGCGGTGCCTCAAGGACATATGACTTCTGGGAAGCCATGAGAACAATCCTCAGATTACGGGCCCAGTCAACAAAGTTACTTCCATCATCTTTCAATTTAGCTTTCTCTAGGAACGCATTAAAATTCAGGGGTGCTACTGCGCGAGCCATTGATCTACAACATAAATATGCAAAGGTTACTTAGACTATTGTGCAAGATAATGAGTTTAGTTAATCAAATTACTAAAGCTCCCACTCAAATTGACATCCCTCAGGTCATCTGAGTGTCACATGATCCAAATTCACCAACTCAAGTCCGATCATCACGTGAGTTAAGGTGGCTTCAATGGTGAACATCATTATGTTGATCATATCTACTATATGACTCATGTTCGACCTTTCGGTCTCTTGTGTTCCGAGGCCATGTCTGTACATGCTAGGCTCGTAAAGTTTAACCCGAGTGTTCTGCACGTGCAAATCTGGCTTGCACCCGTTGTATGTGAACGTAGAGTCTATCACACCCGATCATCATGTGGTGTCTCAACACGACGAACTTTCACAACGGTGCACACTCGGGGAGAACACAGTTCATCTTGAAATTTAAGTGAGGGATCACCTTATAATGCTACCGTCGTACTAAGCAAAACAAGGTGCATAAAAGGATTAAAATCTCATGCAATTCATAAGTGACATGATATGGCTATCAACTTGTGTTTAAGATCTTCATCTTCGAAACACCGGCATGATCTCCATCGTCATCGACATGACACCATGATCTCCATCATCTTGATCTCCATCAACATGTCGCCATCGGGGTTGTCACACCCTGCATGCTTCTACTACTATTGCTACCGTAGCGATAAAGTAAAGCATTACATAGCGCTTAATGATTGACACGCAGGTCATACAATAATTAAAGACAACCCTATGGCTCCTGCCGGTTGCCGTAATCACCGACATGCAAGTCGTGATAATCTATACATCACATGATCATCTCGTACATCACATATATCTCATCATGTAATTGTCCATATCATATCATAACATACCCTGCAAAAACAAGTTAGACGTCTTCTAATTGTTGTTGCATGTTTTACATGGCTGCTACGGGTATCTAGCAAGAACGATTCTCACCTACGTATAAACCACAACGGTGATACATAGATTGCTTTTCAACCTTCTCAAGGACCGCCTTTGTCGGATCCGATCCAACTAAAGTGAGAGAAACTGTCACCCGCAAGCCATCTAAGCAACAAGTTGCGTTGAGGGAACCGGTCTCTCGTAAGCGTACGAGTAATGTTGGTCCGGGCCGCTTCGTCTCACAATCCCGCTGAACCAAAATCCAACCAAGCGAGGAAGCAATCTTAGCATCAACGACCACAAACCTTTTGTGTTCTACTCGAGATCTCATCGAACCATCAACCTAGCTCATGATGCCACTGTTGGGGAACATCACATGGGAAACAAAATTTTCCTATGCACACGCAAACCTATCAATGGTGATGAGCATCTACGAGAGGGAGAGTGGATCTACGTACCCTTGTAGATCGCTAAGCGAGAAGCGTTAAGAAACGCGGTTGGTGTAGTCGAACTTCTTCGCGATCCAAATCGCCTAGCGTCCCGCGATCCAATCATGAACCGTCCCGCGAACCAATCACGAACCGTCCCACGATCTCGTCACGATCCGCCCCACGATCCAATCACGAACGTCTCGTGGCCTTGATCACGATCCTTCCGATCTAGTACCGAACGGACGGCACCTCAGCGTTCAGCACACGTGCAGCTTGATGACGATCTCCACCGTCTTGATCCAGCAAGAGGGGTGGAGAGGAGAGAGATTTCACCGGCAGCGTGACGGCGCTCCGGTGATGGTTGTGGAGCAATTCCGGCAGGGCTTCGCCTAAGCACTGCGGAACTACGATCTAGAGGAGAAACTATGCACCGGTGGAACGGGTAGCACGTGGCCGGAAATTCTGTCCAAAAACCACCCAATCCACTAGTATATATAGGAGGAGAGGAGAGAAGAGGCAGCCAAAGCCTTTGGGTTGGCCGAAATAGGAGGTGGGAGCAATCCTACTTCACCTCCAATCCTAGTTGGAGTAGGATTGCCTCCTATTGGCTGATTTTCCACATTTTGCTTTAGGACTTTCTCTAGTGCGCCATGGGCCTTTGTGGCTGTTTTCCCAGCCCACTAAGGGCTGGTTATTATTCTCCCACAGCCCATGGACCTCTTGGGGTCGAAATACCCCTCCCGGAGGTCGCCCGGTACACTACCGGCACTCCCGGTACACTACCAATACTCCCGGTACACTACCGATGAGCCCGAAACTTTTCCGGCGACCAAACTGGAACATCCTATATATGAATCTTTACCTCCGGATCATTCTGGAGCTCCTCGTGACGTCTGGGATCTCATCCGGGACTCCGAACAACCTTCGGTCGCCACCATACATAACTCTATACTACTGAAACGTGACCGAACCTTAAGTGTGCAGACCCTACGGGTTCGAGAACTATGTAGACATGACCGAGACACCTCTACGGACAATAACCAATGGCGGGACCTGGACGTCCACATTGGTTCCTACATATTCTACGAAGATCATATCGGTTGAACCTCTATGTCAAGGATTCAGTTAATCCCGTATAACGTTCCCTTTGTTCTTCGGCATGTTACTTGCCCGAGATTCGATCGTCGGTATCTCTATACCTAGTTCAATCTCGTTACCGGAAAGTCCCTTTACTCGTTCCGTAATGCAAGATCCCACAACTAACAATTAGTCACATTGCTTGCAAGGCTTATTGTGATGTTGCATTACCGAGTGGGCCCCGAGATACCTCTCAGTCACACAGAGTAACAAATCCTAGTCTCGATCCATGCCAACTCAACAGACACCATCGGAGATACCTGTAGAGCACCTTTATAGTCACCCAGTTACGTTGCGACGTTTGATACACACAAGGCACTCCTTCGATATCCGTGAGTTGCATGATCTCATGGTCATAGGAACATATACTTTGACATGCAGAAAACAGTAGCAATAAACTGACACGATCATATGCTACGTTTGTAGTTTGGGTCTTGTCCATCACATCAGTCTCCTAATGATGTGATCCCGTTATCAAATGACATCACATGTCAATGGCTAGGAAACCCTGACCATCTTTGATCAATGAGCTAGTTCACTAGAGACATACTAGGGACATAGTGTTTGTCTATTTATCCACACATGCAATGTGTTTCCGATCACTACAGTTATAGCATGGATAATAAACGATTATCATGAACAAGGAAATATAATAATAAACACTTTATATATTGCCTCTAGGGCATATTTCCAAAAAATACTTCCACGATGAACCCCGCTGCCAAGAGCCGGGCTACCTCTTCTCCAATTGCTTTACGCTGCTCCTCGTTGAAACGGCGGAGGAATTGCTTAATCGGTTTAAATTTAGGATCCACATTCAGGTGGTGCTCAGCGAACTCTCTCGATACACCCGACATGTCAGATGGCTTCCATGCAGAGATGTCCCAATTCTCACAGATGAATTCGATGAGCGCGCTTTCCTATGCGGGGTCCATCCCCGATAGTGAACTGCTTGGATGAGTCACCCGGAGTAAAATTCACCAGCTTCGTGTCATCTGCCGCAAACTTCACGGGCGGCTCAGACTCTGTACTAAGCTTCTTGAACAAAGTCATATCTGCCGGGTCAACGTTATCTTTGTAAAACTTAAGTTCTGCCTCTGCACAACTTGACTCTGCATAAGCCGCGTCTCCTTCCTCGCATTCAATGGCTACCTTCCGATCACCATGGACCGTGATTATTCCATTGAGAGACGACATCTTGAGCTGCAGATAGACATAACTAGGCCTAGCCATAAACTTTGCGAAAGTCGTCCGGCCAAACAAAGCATGATATAGGCTCTTAATTTTCACCACCTCGAACCACAAGGTCTCCACCCTGTAGTTGTATTCATCTCCAAACACCACTTCCAAGGCAATCTTCCCCACTAGATAGGCCGACTTGCCGGGCACCACCCCATGGAAAACTGTCGATGACAGCTTAAGAGCCTTGTCAGTTAATTCCATCTGCTAGAAGGTGTCTAGTATAGGATATTGATACTGCTACCACTGTCCATGAGCACTTTTGTGAACTTGTATCCTCCAACCTGAGGAGCGACCACCAGAGCTAGATGACCCGGATTGTCGACTCATGGCGGGTGATCCTTCCGACTCCATGTAATCGGGTACTCTGGCCATTTTAAGTATCGTCGGAGAGCCGGCATGGCCGCATTGACCGCCCTCTTGTGCAAGTTCTGATCCCGCTTGTCCAGGCTCGTAGTGAAGACATGATACTCTCCACCACTAAGTTGTTTCGGGTTGCTCTGATATCCTGAGTGGTTATTCTGTTGCTAACCACCATTGCTCTGCTGCTGAGGATTTCCTTGATTTTCTCGATTCTGATTGTTTTAGCCTTGGTAACCTGAACCTGACCCGCCCGCACCAAAGCCTGCTCCTAAGCCGCCCGTACCTTGACTGTTGTATCTGTGCATGTAGGTCGTTGGTGGACCACACGTTGAAGGCGATCAAGTGGGTTATTGGGTTGCCCGACAACTTGATAAGCGCCCTGGAAATCCGGAAGATACCAGGGAGGCCATCCATGTCAGTTGTTTCCGCCGTCGCTCAAACCATCCAGGAGTTGCTCGCCTCAAAGGACCAAGGTACAACAAGTTTTTGAACTTGGACAAACTTACATCCATTAAGCGTTAAAGGTTGCTAGGGGCTTGATCTGAAACCGAGCTCAAATGAGGAAAAATTACTTGAAGCTGAAGTTCATGTTCTCTCTCTTTTATGTTTTCCTGTTATCGGGGAATGTTGCATGGGAAACAAAAATTTTCCTACGCACATGCAAGATCTATCCATGGTGATGAGCATCTACGAGAGGGAGAGTGGATCTACGTACCCTTGTAGATCGCTAAGCGGGAAGCGTTAAGAAACGCGGTTGGTGTAGTCGCACATCTTCGCGATCCAAATTGCCGAGCGTCCCGCGATCACATCACGATCCGTCCCGCGGTCCAATCACGATCCGTCCTGCGAACTCATCATGATCCGTCTCGCGATCTCATCATGATCCGTCCCGTGAACACATCACGAACCGTCTCGCGATCTTGTTCACGGTCCTTCCGATCTAGCGCCGAACGGACGACACCTCCGCGTTCAACACATGTACAGCTTGATGACGATCTCCACCGTCTTGATCCAACAAGAGGGAGTGGAGAGTAAGAAGAGTTCTCCGGCAGCCTAACGGCGCTTCGGCGATGGTGGTGGAGCAATTTTGGCAGGCCTTCGCCTAAGCACTGCAGAAACGATCTAGAGGAGAAACTATGCACTAGAGGAACGGGTAGCACGTGGCTGAAAATTCTGTGCGAAAACCCTAAAATCCTCTAGTATATATAGGAGGAGAGGAGGAGGAGTCTTGGCTGCCAAAAAGCCAGCCCTTGGATCGACCAAAGTGGGGAGGAGAGGAGGACTCCTCCTCCAATCCTAGTAGGACTAGGATTCCTCCTTTTTTGGCCTTTTTCCACCTTTTTCCCTTTGGGGTTTTTCTCCCAGCCGCATGGGCCTTGTGTGGGACTTCCACCAGCCCACAAAAGGCTAGTATTTACTCTCCCATAGCCCATGAAGCCTCTTGGGTCGAAATACCCCTCCCGGTGGTCTCCCGGTACACTACCGGCACTCCCGATACACTACCGATAAGCCCGGAACTTTTCCGGCGACCAAAACAGGACTTCCTATATATGAATCTTTACCTCCGGACCATTCAGGAGCTCCTCATGATGTCCAGGATCTCATCCGGGACTCCAAACAAAGTTTGGTCACCACCATACATAACTCTATACTACCGAAACGTCACCAAACCTTAAGTGTGCAGACCCTGCGGGTTCGAGAACTATGTAGACATGACCGAGACACCTCTACGGTCAATAACCAATGGTGGGACCTGGATGTCCACATTGGTTTCTACATATTCTACGAAGATCTTTATCGGTCGAACCTCTATGTCAAGGATTTAGTTAATCCCGTATGATGTTCCCTTTGTTCTTCGGTATGTTACTTGCCCGAGATTCGATCGTCGGTATCTCCATACCTAGTTCAATCTTGTTACCGGCAAGTCTCTTTACTCGTTCTGTAATACAAGATCCTGCAACTAACAATTAGTCACATTGCTTGCAAGGCTCATTGTGATGTTGTATTACCGAGTAGGCCCTGAGATACCTCTCCGTCACACGGAGTAACAAATCCCAGTCTTGATCCATGCCAACTCAACAGACACCCTCGGAGATACCTGTAGAGCACCTTTATAGTCACCTAGTTACGTTGTGACGGTTGATACACACAAGGTACTCCTCCGATGTTCGTGAGTTGCATGATCTCATGGTCATAGGAACACATACTTTGACATGCAGAAAACAATAGCAACAAACTGACACGATCATATGCTACGTTTGTAGTTTGGGTCTTGTCCATCACATCATTTTCTAATGATGTGATCCCATTATCAAATGACATCACATGTCAAAGGCTAGGAAACCTTGACCATCTTTGATCAAGGAGCTAGTTCACTAGAGGCATACTAGGGACAGAGTGTTGTCTATTTACCCACACATGTAATGTGTTTCCATTCAATACAATTATAGCATGGATAATAAACGTTTATCATGAATAAGGAAATATGATAATAACTAATTTATTATTGCCTCTAGGGCATATTTCCAACAGTCTCCCACTTGCACTAGAGTCAACAATCTAGTTCACATCACCATGTGATTCGCATTGTTATGAATCTAACACCCAATGAGTTTTGGGGCTCGATCGTGCTTTGCATGTGATAGAGGTCTTATAGTCAACGGGTCTGCGACATTCAGATCCGTGTGTACTTTGCAAATTTCTATGTCAAACTGTAAACACTGCTACCATACTCCACTTTGTACTATTCCAAATGGCTGCTCCTACTATACGTATCTAGATTGCTACTACGAGTTATCCGGATTGGTGTTAAAGCTTGCATTGACGTAACTCTTTAGGACAAACTCTTTATCACCTCCATCATCGAGAAACATCTCCTTAGTTTTTAGTTACTAAGGATAATCTTGACCGCTGTCCAGTGATCCACTCCTGGATCACTCTTGTACCCCTTGATGGACTCATGGCAAGGCACACACAGGTGCGGTACACAACATGTCATACTATATAGAGCCTATGGCTAAGGCATAGGGGACGAGATTCGTCCTTTCTCTTTCTTCTGCCGTGGTCGAGCTTTGAGTCTCACTCAACTTCATACCTTACAAAGCAGGCGAGAACACTTCTCTCTGACTAATCCATTTTGAACTCTTTCAAAATCTTGTCAAGGTATGTACTCATTAAAAGTCTTATCAAACATCTTGATCTATCTTTATAGAGCTTGATGCTCAACAATTAGGTAGCTTTATCCAGGTCTTCCTTTGAAAAACTCTTTTCAAACAACCGTTTATGCTCTCTAGAAATTCTACATCATTTCCGAATAGCAATATGTCATCCACATATACTTATCGAAAACTCTATAGTGCTCCCACTCACTTTATTGCAAATACAAGTTTCTCGTAAACTTTGTATAGACTCAAAAACTTTGGTCACCTCATCAAAGTGTATATTCCAACTCCGAGATGCTTGCTTCAGTTCATAGAAGAATCACTGAAGCTCGCACACCTTTTAGCATCCTTAGGACTGACAAAACCTTCTGGTTGTATCTCATACAACCTTTCCTTAAGGAAGGAAACGATGTTTTGGCATCCATCTGCCAGATTTCATAATTGAAAAATGCAGCAAGTGCTAACATAATTCCAACATACTTTAGCATCGCTACGAGTGAGAAAGTCTCATCGCAGTCAACTCTTTGAACTTGTCGTAAACTACTTTGCAACAAGTCGAGCTTTACAAATGGTAACATTTACCATCAGCTTCTGTCTTCATTTTAAAAATCCGTTTGTACTTAACGACCTGCCGTCCAATGACCAAGTCCACCAAAGTCTATACTTGGTTTTCATACATGGATCCTTTCTCGGATTTCATGGCCTCTAACCATTTGTTGGTTTCCGGGCCCATCATCGCTTCTCCATAGTTCGTAGGTTCATCGTTGTCCAACAACATGACCTCCAAGACAAGGTTGTCGTACCGCTCAGGAGCAGTACACATCCTTGTCGCCCTACGAGGTTTGATAGTAACTTGATCCGAAGCTTCATGATCATCATTATTAATCTTGCTCTTCAACTAACGTAGGCTTCACAGAAACAACTTCCTGCGCTGCGCTACTCTCTGGTTGAAGTAAAGGTTCAATAACCTCATCAAGCTCTAATTTCCTCGTAGGTCGATAGTAACTTGATTCGAAGCTTTCGTGATCATCATCATTAACTTCCTCTTCAACTGACGTAGGCTTCACAGAAACATTTTTCTATATTGCGCTCCTTTCTGTTTGAAGCAGAGGTTTTCAACAACCTCATCAAGTTCTATCCTCCTCCCACTCAATTCTTTCAAGAGAAACCCTTTCTCGAGAAAGGACCCAGTTTTAGCAACAAACATTTTATGCTTGGATCTGAGATAGAAGGTTCACCCAACTGTTCTTAGGGTATTCTATGAAGATGCATTTGTCTGCTTTGGGTTCGAGCTCATTAGGTGAAAACATTTTCCACACAAGCGTCACTTCCCCAAGCATTAAGAAATGACAGCTTAGGTTTCTATCAAACCATAGTTCACACAGTGTCATCTCAACGGATTTAGATGGTGACCTATTTAAAGTGAATGTAGTTGTCTCTAATGCATAACCCCAAAATTATAGTAACAAAACGATAAGAGACATCATAGCATGCACCATATCAATAGAGCACGACTATGACGTTCGGACAGACCATCACACTATGGTGTTCCAGGTGGCGTGAGTTGTGAAACAATTTTCACATTGTCTAAAGTTGTATGCCAAACTCGCAACTCAGATATTCATCTCGACGATCATATCATAGACATTTTTATCTTCTTGTCACGATGATCTTAAACTTCACTCTGAATTTGCTTGGACCTTTCAAACGATTCATACTTGTGTTTCATTAAGCAAATATACACTATATCTACTCAAGTTATTAGTGAAGGTAAGAAAATAACGATATCCACCACACGCTATAAGACTCATTGAATTGCATACATCAATATGTATCATTTCCAATAAGTCACTTCCCCGCTCCATCAAACCAGAAAACGGGGTCCTTAGTCATCTTGACCAAGAGGCATGGTTCGCATGTTCTCAATCAATTCAAAATCGAATGAGTCCAAATATCCATCAGCATGGAGTTTATTCATGCGTTTTATACCAATATGATATTTAGCGGCAGTGCCACATGTATGTGGTACTATTATTATCAACTTTGTATCTTTTGGCATCAATGTTATGAACATGTGTATTACTACGATCAAGATTCAACAAACCATTCTCACTGGGTGCTTGACCATTGAAGGTATTATTCATGTAAATAGAATAACCATTATTCTCTAACTTAAATGAATAACCGTGTTGCAATGAACATGATCTAATCACATTCATGCTCAACGCAAAAACACCAAATAACATTTATTTAGGTTCGTCACTAATCTCGAAGGTAGAGAGAGCGTGCGATGTTGATCACATCAACCTTGGAAACATTTCCAAGACACATCGTCACCTCACACTTTAGCTATATCTCCGTTTATTCCGTAGCTTTTATTTCGAGTTACTAACATTTAGCAACCGAACCAGTATCCAATACCTAGGTGCTACTAGGAGTACAAGCAAGGTACACATCAATAACACGTATATCAAATATACTTCTGTCGACGTTGCCAGCCTTCTTATCTACCAAGTATCTAGGGTTGTTCCGCTTCAGCGACCTCTCTCCTCATAATTGAAGCACTTAGTCTCGGGTTTGGGTTCAACTTTGGGTTCCTTCACTGGAGCAGCAACTGACTTGCCATCCATGAAGTTTCCCTCCTAGCCCTTGCCCTTCTCGAAACTAGTGGTTATACTAACCATCAACACTTGATGCTCCTTCTTGATTTCTACCTTCGCGGTGTCAAACATCGCGAACAGCTCAGGGATCATTCATTCTATCCCTGGCATTTTATAGTTCATCACCAAGTTCCAACAGCTTAGTGAAAGTGACTTGGCAAACTATATCAATCACCATCTTACCTGGAAGATCAACTCCCACTCGATTCAAGCGATTGTAGCACCCAGACAATCTGAGCACATGCTCAACGATTGAGCTATTCTCTTTCATCTTACAGGCAAATAATCTTGTTGGAGATCTCATATCTCGCAACACGAGCACGAGCCTGAGATCCTAATTTCAGCTCTTAGAACATCTCATTTGTTTCATGACGTTCAAAACATTTCGGAGCCTCAACTCTAAGCTGTAATGCATGACGCACTAAACTATCAAGTAGTTATCAGAACGTGCCTATCAGATGTTCACAACATCTACAAACAACGCTAGAGGGGTTGGCGCACCAAGCGGTGCATTAAGGACATAAGCCTTCTGTGCAGCAATGAGGACAATCCTCAGATCACGAAGCCAGTCCGCAATATTGCTACCATCATCTTTCAACTCTATTTCTCTAGGAACATATAAAAATTCAAGGGAGCTACAGCGCGAGCAAGTAATCTACAACATAATTTGCAAAGACACTACTAACTATGTTCCTGATAATGAGTTCAATTAATCATATTACTTAAGAACTCCCACTCAAATTGACATCCCTCCGGTCATCCGAATGATACATGATCCAAATTCACCAACTCAAGTCCGATCATCACGTGAGTTGAGGTGGTTACAATGGTGAACATCATCATGTTGATCATATCTACTATATGACTCATGTTCGACCTTTCGGTCTCTTGTGTTCCGAGGCCATGTCTGTACATGCTAGGCTCGTCAAGTTTAACCAGAGTGTTCTGCGCGTGCAACACTGGCCTGCACCCGTTGTATGTGAACGTAGAGTCTATCACACCCGATCATCACGTGCTGTCTCAACATGACGAACTTTCGCAACGGTGCACACTTGGGGAGAACACAATTTATCTTAAAATTTAAGTGAGGGATCACCTTATAATGCTACCGTCGTACTAAGCAAAACAAGGTGCATAAAAGGATTAACATCACATGCAATTCATAAGTGACATGGTATGGGCATGAACTTGTGCTTTAGATCTCCATCTTGAAAGCACAGGCATGATCTCCATCGTCACCGGCATGACACCATGATCTCGATCAACGTGTCGCCATCGGGGTTGTCATGCCCTGCATGCTTCGACTACTATTGCTACCATTTAGCGATAAAGTAAAGCATTACATGGCGCTTAATGATTGACACGCAGGTCATACAATAATTAAAGACAACCCTATGGCTCCTGCCAGTTGCCGTACTCATCGACATGCAAGTCGTGAAATTCTTACATCACATGATCTCACATAACATATATCACATCATGTAATTGGCCACATCACATCACAACATACCCTGCAAAAACAAGTTAGACGTCCTCTAATTGTTGTTGCATGTTTTACGTCGCTGCTACGGGTTTCTAGGAAGAACGATTCTCACCTACACATAAACCACAACGGTGATACATAATTTGCTTTTCAACCTTCTCAAGGACTGCCTTTGTCGAATCCGATCCAACTAAAGTGAGAGAAACTACCACCCACAAGCCATCTTGGCAACAAGTTGCGTCGAGGGAACCGGTCTCTCGTAAGCGTACGAGTAATGTTGGTCCGGGCCGCTTCATCTCACAATACCGCTCAACCAAAATCCGACCAAGGGAGGAAGCAATCTAAGCATCAACGCCCGCAAACCTTTTGTGTTCTAGTCGAGATCTCATCAACACATAGACCTAGATCATGATGCCACTGTTGGGGAATGTTGCATGGGAAACAAAAAAATTCCTACGCACACGCAAGATCTATCGATGGTGATGAGCATCTATGAGAGGGAGAGTGGATCTACGTACCCTTGTAGATCGCTAAGCGGGAAGCGTTATGAAACGCAGTTGGTGTAGTCGAACATCTTCGCGATCCAAATCGCCGAGCGTCCCGCGATCACATCACGATCCGTCCCGCGGTCCAATCACGATCCGTCCTGCGAACTCATCATGATCCGTCCCGCGATCTCATCATGATCCGTCCCGTGAACACATCACGAACCATCTCGCGATCTTGTTCACGGTCCTTCCGATCTAACGCTGAACGGATGGCACCTCCGCGTTCAGCACACGTACAGCTTGATGACGATCTCCACCGTCTTGATCCAGCAAGAGGGAGTGGAGAGGAAGAAGAGTTCTCTGGCAGCCTAACGGTGCTCCGGCGATGGTGGTGGAGCAATTTCGGCAGGGCTTCGCCTAAGCACTGCAGAAAACCGATCTAGAGGAGAAACTATGCACTAGAGGAATGGGTAGCACATGGCTGAAAATTCTGTGCCAAAACCCTAAAATCCTCTAGTATATATAGGAGGAGAGGAGGAGGAGTCTTGGCTGCCAAAAAGCCAGCCCTTGGGTTGACCAAAGTGGCGAGGAGAGGAGGACTCCTCCTCCAATCCTAGTAGGACTAGGATTCCTCCTTTTTTTTGGCCTTTTTTCACCTTTTTCCCTTTGGGCTTTTTCTCCCAGCCGCATGGGCCTCGTGTGGGACTTCCACCAGCCCACAAAAGGCTGTTATTTACTCTCCCACAGACCATGAAGCCTCTTGGGTCGAAATACCCCTCCCGGTGGTCTCCCGGTACACTACCGGCACTCCCGGTACACTACCGATAAGCCCGGAACTTTTTCGGCGACCAAAACATGACTTCCTATATATGAATCTTTACCTCTGGACCATTCCGGAGATCCTCGTGACGTCCAGGATCTCATCCAGGACTCCGAAAAAACTTTGGTCACCACCATACATAACTCTATACTACCGAAACGTCACCAAACCTTAAGTGTGCAGACCCTGCGGGTTCGAGAAATATGTAGACATGACCGAGGCACCTCTACGGTCAATAACCAATGGCGGGACCTGGATGTCCACATTGGTTCCTACATATTCTACGAAGATCTTTATCGGTCGAACCTCTATGTCAAGGATTCAGTTAATCCCATATGATGTTCCCTTTGTTGTTCGGTATGTTACTTGCCCGAGATTCGATCGTCGGTATCTCCATACCTAGTTCAATATCGTTACCGGCAAGTCTCTTTACTCGTTCCGTAATACAAGATCTCGCAACTAACAATTAGTCACATTGCTTGCAAGGCTCATTGTGATGTTGTATTACCGAGTGGGCCCTGAGATACCTCTCCGTCACACGGAGTAACAAATCCCAGTCTTGATCCATGCCAACTCAACAGACACCCTCGAAGAAACCTCTAGAGCATCTATATAGTCACCTAGTTACGTTGTGACGTTTGAAACACACAAGGTACTCCTCCGATGTCAGTGAGTTGCATGATCTCATGGTCATAGGAACACATACTTTGACATGCAGAAAACAGTAGCAACAAACTGACACGATCATATGCTACGTTTGTAGTTTGGGTCTTGTCCATCACATCATTCTCCTAATGATGTGATCCCGTTATCAAATGACATCACATGTCAATGGCTAGGAAACCTTGACCATCTTTGATCAACGAGCTAGTTCACTAGAGGCATACTAGGGACAGAGTGTTGTCTATTTACCCAGACATGTAATGTGTTTCCATTCAATACAATTATAGCATGGATAATAAACGATTATCATGAACAAGGTAATATGATAATAACTAATTTATTATTGCCTCTAGGGCATATTTCCAACACCTGTCACCTTGCCATATCCCGGTTTTTACTCCATGGGATAGGAAGTCAAGTCATGGCGACTATAGTTACTTGTAGGGATCGGCAATTTGGAATGTAGTGGTTGATTGTTTTACCTTCAATTTTCCGAATGTTGTTAGTGACTAACTATTTCCTAATTTTGTTTATTTAGGTTTGAGAGAATATGTAAGGCTAATATTTGAGCAGAAGGAGAGTGAAAAGATGCAAGAGTGATACACCCAAGCACTTGATTTGACTCAGACATGGTTTGTTGCACAGGATTCCACCGTATTGTCCGCACAAATAGTTCTTGATATTTACTCATGATAGTTTTTCTCCATAGTTCATAGTTCAGTGTCTACCTCTTTATTATTCTAATTTAGTCATATTTTCCATATAAGTGCAACTTTTTTTTTAGTTCTTCCTGGGTGCCACTCTGAAGGCGAATTCTTCCCGGATGTATCATGCACCTGTGTCTTGTCGTTCTATATTCTCAAGTCTCAACTGCAAATTCTCAAAGGTTTAGGACACCACTTTGACGTGCGACAAATATTTGGACAATTTAATTTAGTGACATTGATCATAACTACCCGCAGGTTTTATCCACCCACCAGCTCTGGCTTTTGGTGTACACGGTACACTGTGAGGCAAGTAGGTTGGCATGTTCATCTGTTAACACAAGTGTTGTATTTACTCATTCAGTTAAGTTACTAAGGTTAAGCTAAAGATCTAATTGTACTGTCTAGAGGTGGAGTGGCTAATCTCTCTTTATAATCCCTTGCAAATGGCACATTAAAGGGCATGCAATTATTAGGTGTGTAGTCCACTATGTTGCTATGTCTATGGATCCGCGAAATGTTGAAGCTTTATTGGCCTTGGTCACAAAAATGTTAGCTGTACATGCTTTCATCTTGAATATATGTTGCTCTAAAGTAATACTATTTCCCAGTTAGTTCATTGTCAACATCTTTATTTTCCTAATAGTCATATATTGCCTCTCTCGCCTCTTACCGTAGCACGGAAGAGGGGTAATAAAACAAAGATATCTACGAAATTGTAAAATCAAGTGATTTTTTCTTTGATTGTAAGATCATTTTGTTTCTTCGTTGCAACGCACATACACATGTACTAGATTTTAGATTGCTAAATAAATGGTCGGATCTTTCTAATTTTTGTGGTAGTTTCTTCTTTATTTCTCTTTTTATGGTCTGCCCATCAAATACTTTTTTATGTATAATAGATATTTCCATTCAGAAATTTATGACAAAAACAAAATCTGTTTAAAAATTGTTCTTTTAAAAGAAATGTTCGATCACTGAATATGATGTGTTTGATTCCTTGCAATAGTTTTGCGATATAAAGATGGTGATATTAGAGTCATGCTAGTGAGTAATTGTGGATTGGTAGAAATACTTATGTAAAGGTTTGTGATTCCCGTAGCATGCACGTATGGTGAACTATTATGTAACGAAGTCGGAGCATAATTTGTCTATTGATTGTCAACCTTTGTGTGAGGGTCGGGAGCGCACAATGGTTAACTCCTACCAACCTCTCGCCTCGGAGCATGCGTCTAATACTTTGCTTCGATGGCTAATAAACATTTGCAATAAGTATGTGAGTTCTTTATGACTAATGTGAGTCCATGGATTATACGCACTCTCACCCTTTCACCTTTGCTAGCATTTCTAGTACTGCGCAACTTTCGTCGGAGCATTAAATCCACCATATATCCTCCGTAAAAACAACCACCATACCTACCTATTATGGCATTTCCATAGCCATCCCGAGATATATTGCCATGCAACTTCCACCGTTCGTTTATTATGACA
The DNA here is from genome assembly GCA_022496015.1 of Hordeum marinum. Lineage (NCBI taxonomy): Eukaryota > Viridiplantae > Streptophyta > Magnoliopsida > Poales > Poaceae > Hordeum > Hordeum marinum. Next base: position 22,130,643 of record CM039673.1, on the reverse strand, counting down.
TGCACCATAATTTTCATATTGCTTTGCATGATCGTAAGATAGTTAGCATGATGTTTCCATGGCTTGTCCGTTTTTTGATGTCATTTGCTATGCTAGATCATTGCATATCCCGATACACTGCCGGAGGCATTCATATAGAGTCATATTTTGTTCTAGATATCGATCTGTAATTCTTGAGGTGTAATTAAATAAAACTATGATGACCATCATTATTAGACCATTGTCCCATGTGAGGAAAGGATGATGAAAGCTATCATTCCCTCACAAGTTGGGATGAGACTCCAGACTTTATGAAAAATAAAAGTGGTCAGCGAAGCCCAAATAAAAAAGAGAGGTCTTAGATGCCCACCCAAAAAAAGAGAAAAGAGAGAAGGGACAATGCAATCCTTTTTCCACACTTGTGCTTCAAAGTAGCTCCATGATCTTCATGACAGAGAGTCTCCTATTAGGTCACTTTCCTATACTAGTGGGAATTTTTCATTATATAACTTTTCTTGTATATTTCAATGATGGGCTTCCTCAAATTGCCCTAGGTCTTCATGAGCAACCAAGTTGGATGGACGACAAAGCGGACAACGAAGCTAGTGAGAAGCTCTTTGCCATACTAGTGAGAAGCTCTTTGCCATTAGCTAGTTCTTTGTCATCTGCTAGCAAACAACAAAGCTAGTTTGCTGTCAGCTAGCAGACGACAAAGAGGAAGGGTGGCCCACTAACGGTTATCAGCTAATGGACATTTTCTTTGCGGTCTGCTAGCAGACGGTAAAGCTTCTTTGCCGTCTGCTAGCAGACGGCAAAGAAGTAACGTGTGTCCCCCCGTCCCACCCCACTAGATAGTCTCTTTGCCGTCTCCTAGCAGACGACAAAGAGATTAACCTACCTAACCCCCGCGCCCCACCCCTCTCTCTCCCTCACCTCACCCGCGCCGTTCCCCATTTCCCGAGCCACCGCCGCCCCCGCGCTACCCCCCCGGAGAATGCTACCGCCGCCGCCTAGCCCCGTCCCTCGCCGCCCGCCCCATCGCCCCACCCCTCTCTCTCCCCTCACCTCACCAGCCCCGCCTCTCGCCGCCCGTCCCGTCAGCCCACCCCGAGCCACCGCCCCCGCGCCACCACCCGGAGCCCCCGCAGCCACCAGCCAGCCCCGCCCACCGGTGCCCGCCCCGCCCCACTCGCCCCTCCCAGCAGAGGCAGGTCGTGGCCACCGCGCTACCCTGCCACACCGCCGGAGCCGCGCCGCGCCACCCCGCCCCACCACTGGCGCCGCGCCGCCCAGCGCCGCCCTGCCGCCGGAGCCGCACCGTTAAACCCTAAGGTGTTTTGTTTTGTTTTGATTTGTTTTTTAGATTTAGTTTAGCTAGGTTTAGATTTAGTTTAGCTAGGTCGAGGATCGAGGGGAAATGGAGTCAAGGATCGTCCCCTACACGACACCCCGACCCCCGACACGACACCCCGACACGGCAGCCTCGACCCTGACATGACACCCCCGACACCCCGTGTTGGGGAACATTGCATGGGAAACAAAAAATTTCCTACGCACACACAAGATCTAACCATGGTGATGAGCATCTACGAGAGGGAGAGTGGATCTACATACCCTTGTAGATTGCTAAGCGGGAAGCGTTAAGAAACGCGGTTGGTGTAGTCGAACGTCTTCGCGATCCAAATTGCCGAGCATCCGGCGATCTCATCACGATCCGTCCCTCGAACCAATCATGATTCGTCTCATGATCTCATCATGATCCGTCCCGTGATCTAATCATGAATCGTCTTGCGATCTTGATCACGGTCCTTCCGATCTAGTGCCGAACGGAATGGCACCTCTGCGTTCAGCACACGTACAGCTCGCTGGTGATCTCTGCCTTCTTGATCTAGCAAGAGGGAGCGGAGAGGAAGAAGAGTTCTCCGGCAGCGCGACGGCGTGGCGGCGATGGTGGTGGAACAATTCCAACAGGGCTTTGCCTAAGCACCACTAAAATGATCTAGAGGAGAAACTACGATCTAGAGGAGAGGGTAGCACGTGGCTATTAGGGTTAGATTTTTCCTCTAAATCCTCTAGTATATATAGGAGGGAGGGAGGAGAGGAGGCAGCCTCAAACCCTCAAGGTTTGGTCGAAATTGGAGGTGGAGGAGTCCTACTCCAATGCTATTAGGAGTAGGATTCCTCCTTTCCACTTGGAAACTCTTTCCACCTCTCCACCTTTTGGGTTTTTCCCACCCCTAGCCACATGGACCTTAGTGGGGGCTTAGTCCAGCCCACCAGGGGCTGGTTTGACTCCTCCCACAGCCCATGAGGTCCTTTGGGTCGAGACACCCATCCCGATGGTCCCCCGACACCCTCTCGGCACTCCCGGCACAGTACCGATGAGCCCGAAACTTTTCCGGTGACCAAAACAGGACTTCCTATATATTAATCTTTACCTCCGGACCATTCCAGAGCTCCTCGTGACATCCAGGATCTCATCCGGGACTCCGAACAACCTTCGGGCACCACCATACATAACTGTGTACTACCGAAAAGTCACCAAACCTTAAGTGTGCAGACCCTGCGGGTTCGAGAACTATGTAGACATGACCGAGACACATCTACGGTCAATAACCAATAGCGAGACCTCGATGCCCATATTGCTTCCTACATATTCTATGAAGTTCTTTATCGGTCGAACCTCTGTGTCAAGGATTCAGTTAATCCCGTATGATGTTCTCTTTGTTTCTTCAGTATATTACTTGCCCGAGATTCGATCGTCGGTATCTCCATACCTAGTTCAACCTCGTTACTAGCAAGTCTCTTTACTCGTTCCATAATACAAGATCCCATGACTAACACTTAGTCACATTGCTTGCCAGGCTTATTGTGATGTTGTATTACCGACTGGGCCCTGAGATACCTCTCCGTCACACGGAGTAACAAATCCCAGTCTTGATCCATGCCAACCCAATAGACACCCTCGGAGATACCTGTAGAGCACCTTTATAGTCACCCAGTTATGTTGCAACGTTTGGTACACACAAGGTACTCCTCTAGTGTTAGTGAGTTGCATGATCTCATGGTCATAGGAACATATACTTGACATGCAGAAAACAGTAGCAATAAACAGATACGATCATATGCTATGGTTATAGTTTGGGTCTTGTCCATCACATCATTCTCCTAATGATGTGATCCCATTATCAAATAACATCTCATGTACATGGGTAGGAATCCTTGACCATCTTTGATCAACGAGCTAGTCTATTAGAGGCATACTAGGGACATGGTGTTGTCTATGTATCTACACATGTATCTAAGTTTCCGATCAATACAATATAGCATGGATAATAAACGATTATCATGAACAAGGAAATATGATAATAACCAATTTATTATTGCCTCTAGGGCATATTTCCAACACCCCAACCCGGACACGACAGCCCCGACACGCCGACCCTGACACGACACCCCGACCCCCAACATGACACCCCGACACCCCGACACGGCACCCCCGACCATGACACAACACCCTACCCCGACACGACACCCTCAACACCCCGACCGCAACACGACACCCCCGACACCGCCGACACCCCCGACACCCCTAGATTTAGTTTAGGTTTATTTAGATTGTCGGGGGTCGAGGATCGAGGGGAAAAGGAGTCGAGGATCAACCTCGACACGACACCACCGACACCCCGACCCCTGACACGACACCCCGACACGGCACCCTCGACCCCCCGACACCCCGACCCTGACACGACACCCCGACACCCCGACACGGCACCCCCGACCATGACACAGCACCCCTACCCCGACACGACACCCCCAACACCCTGACCCCGACACGACACCCCGACACCCCGACCCGAGACGGCACCCCCGACACCTCGACCCCGACACCCCGACCCCGACACGGCACCCCCGACACCCCGACCCCGACACGACACCCCCGACACCCCGACCCCGACACGACACCGCGACACCCAGACACGGCACCCCCGACCATGACACAACACCCCTACCCCGACACGACACCCCCGACACCCCGACCCCGACACGACACCCCCGACACCCCGACCCCGACACGACACCCCCGATACCCTGACCCTGACACGACACCCCCGACACCCTGACCCCGACATGACACCCCCGACACCCTGGCCCCGGCACGACACCTTCGACACCCCAACCCCGACACGACACCCCTGACACCCCGGCCCCGACACGACACCCTCGACACCCCGACCCCGACATGACACGGGTCATATATTTGTGAATTATGAGTTAGGTCATATATTTTTCGATTTTGTTATACATAACTTTATATTTATGTTGATCAGGTGGATTTAAATGTGGAGTTGTTTCGTCGCTGCGAGGGTCTGCTGTTCAACGACCTCCCCGTGCGTTCGATGAGCTCCACCCCTGCGTTCATGGGTGAGCACAAATGACATCTCCTCTTGCCCCCTTCAGTTACTCTGTTCCGGTCTTCGTGCCGATGAAACTTGCTAGCTATAGGTGTCTTCAATCATCAGTATGCGTGACCACTATGCGTCTCCCGTTCGAAAGGGTTGCATCTATAAATATGCATTCATTAGCATATTTATAACCGTGATTCATTCGAAATGTCCAACGTTATCCATGGACAGCCCGAGTATGTGTAGGTTGGGTTCATTTTCCCATATGCTCTGCTCCGAATCCGATGCAAAATTTCGTCAGTGCCTCCCTGTTGTTCTCTGGGTACACATCGTCTTTGCTTATTGCTGAGACGTGTATCAGGAGAACAGCGGGGAGGTGCTGCCAAAATTGTGTGTCGGATCCAGAGCAGAGCATGGGAAAATAAATCCAATCTACACATACTCGGGTGGGATTAGGACCTATCTTTAACTACTAGCATCTAGGTTGCATCGACGTAATAAAACTAACAAACTCTATTAACTGACGAATATGATTTGCTGAATTATGTATAAATTTTGTGTGTGTCCAGTAGCTAGGCAAGATGAGTGATCGTGGGTGGATGTACACCGGTCACACTAGTCAGCAAGACATGACCCGTGAATGGATAACAAAAACCAAGGAGTTTGTGAGAGTCGCATTTGCAAATGGACAGAAAACAACCTGGTGCCCTTGTGTCGATTGCGACAACTTTAAGAAGAAGTCAGAGTTTGAAATGATCAAACACCTGCAGAAGTGGGATTTTACGCCTAATTATACGGTCTCGACATTTCATGGTGAGTCTGCCTAACGTGCCAGAGCTGAGGTGCTTCGTCGTCGCACCGACGAGCATGGTACCGGGATCGAAGACATGGTGCAAGACTTTGATGATGCTCGGGATTCGGACGATGAGATGGAGGAATCTGCAAAGGCCTTTTATTAAATGTTGGAGTCTTCAAAATGTCCTCTCCACGAGCACACTGAGCTTTGTTAGCTGGATGCCATCGCGCAAGTAATGGATCTGAAGGCTCAGTTCAACCTGGGCAGAGAATGCTACGACGCGATGATTACAATATTTGGATGCTTTCTACCCAAAGGCCATGTATTGCCACCAAACCTGTACCAGTCGGAAAAAATCCTACGTGCGCTTAAGATGCCCTATGAGAAGATAGATGCCTGTGAGAATGGATGTGCCTTATTTAGGCTTGAGTATGCGGGCTTGAACTATTGCCCCATTTGCAATGCTTCCAGGTATGTTCTGGTAGACAACGGTATGGGTGAGAAGAGTCAGAACAAAATCCCCATTAATGTTATTCGGTATCTGCCAGTCATACCAAGACTTCAACGTCTTTTCATGGTCGAAGAGATGGCCAGACAGATGACGTCGCATAAATTGGGCAAAAGAAAAACACGAGATGCAGATGGGAATCCGATGTTAGGAGACACTTCAGACGCTTTTGTGTGGAAGCACTTCGATGCATTACATAAGGATAAAGCGGCAGATCCCAGGCATCCTCGAGTTGCCATCAGCACGGATGGGTTCAATGTGTATGGTATGATGGAGGCACAATACAGTTCTTGGGCTGTATTTGTCATTCCACTCAATCTCCCCCGGAGAGATTATGAACAGAAAGAACATTTTCCTGACATTGATAATTCCAGGGCCCAAATATCCGGGGAAGAATATGAATGTGTACATGCAGCCGCTTAAGGATGAATTGCAAGAAGCCTGGGATAATGGGATCAAGACATACGATGCCGCTACCAAAAAGGATTTCAAAATGCATGTGTGGTACATGTACTCGTCGCATGACTTGCCGGCATATGCGCTATTCGTTGGCTGGCGTGTGCATGGAAGGTTTCTGTGCCCCACATGCAAGGCATCTCTTGAGTTCCGTTGGCTGTAGGCGGGTCACAAGTTTTCTTGCTTCGACATGCATAGACAGTTCCTGGATCCTGACCATAAGTTCAGAAAAGACAAGAAGAATTTCATCAAAGGTAGAGTTGTCGAAAACACTGCACCACCTCCATTTACAGGCCAACAGATCCTGGATCACATAAACGCTCTCGAGCCGGATCCAGATCCTCTAGGGTATTTGAAAGGGTATAATACGGAACACGCCTGGACTCACAAGATATGTTTGTGGGATCAGCCTTACTTTAAAGACCTCCTTTGCTCACACAACATCGACATGATGCACACTGAAAAGAATATTGCGGAGGCCCTTTTTGGTACATTGTTCGGCATAGAGGGGAAGTCGAAGGATAATCCTAAGGCTAGAGTCGATCAGGAGGCTCTATGTGATAGACCGCTACAAAACATTCGACAATCGAAAGGAAAGAAGAACTGGAGGAAGCCAAAGGCATGGTTCAATCTTGGAAGGACAGCTATGAGGGAAATGATCTTGTGGGTGAAAATGTAGTTGATGTTCCCCGATGGGTATGCAGCGAATCTAAAGAGGGGAGCGAGTCTTGACAAATTGAAAATGTGTGGTCTCAAGAGTCATGATTGGCACATATGGCTTGAGCGGGTAATGCCGGTGATGTTGCGTGGCTTTATCCCTGAGGATGAATGGCTAGTACTGGCAGAGCTGAGCTATTTCTTTCGTGCTCTTTGTGCGAAAGAACTATCGCCTCATGTGCTAGTCGAACTGGAAGAGTTGGCGCCGGAGTTGATCTGCAAGTTAGAAAAGATCTTTCCACCGGGCTTCTTTAATCCAATGCAACATTTGATTTTGCATCTCCTGACCGAGGCAAGATTGGGGGGGGCGTGCAAAATCGTTGGTGCTTCGCAACTGAGAGGATGCAGAAGACGCTTCGAGCAAAATGTAAAAATAAACGTAGAGTTGAAGCATCGATAGCTGAGGCATTCATTACTGAGGAGGCGACAAACTTCATGACAGCACACTACAAAGCCAAGAATAATCATTTGCATAATCCGAAACCTCGGTACAATGATGGCAACCGTGAAAAAGGTCGATCCAACCTCAGCCTATTCGAAGGGAAGCTCGCACCAGCCGGTGCTTCGAAAGCAATAGCGCTGGATGTCGAAGAATGGCGGACCATTTCGTTGTATATCTTCAACAACCTAACAGAAGTGCGGCTGTACATCGAGTAAGTTCTCGATACAATCTTCCGCAACTTCTAATTCCATTGAAATGCTCTTATTCTCGGATATGTGATACAGTCGATACGTCGCCAAATTCTGAGATGGAGCGGTGATCCAAAAGGATTCCATTGAAGAGTATGAGCTTCTGGCAAAGCATGGAGGTGGCTATCCCGGTTTCATCTCTTGGTTCAAGCAAACGGTAATTTCCATTAATTACACGATTTCATTTCTGCGCCTGGTTTGCGGCTAATGCAACAATCCTTTCGTATTAAACTTGTAGGCTAATGCAGAGTCTATGGACTCCGAATTGAGACAAGTCGCTAATGGTTTTGACTATAAGGTCCATTCATTTGACAAATACAACATCAACGGGTATCGCTTTCGTACTTTTGGCAAAGAGCTATCTATGGCTGATCAAAAGTCTACAAATTGTTGTGTCTCCGCTGTCGGCGAAGGAGGGGTCGAGTATTATAGAAGAGTTGAAGTAATTTATGAACTTACATTCTTTGGTGAAAACCCACCAAACGTCGTAGTCTTCAAATGTTATTGGTTCCAGCCGAAGAAGACTAAAAGGACTCATGAACATATAGGGCTAGTCGAAATCAAACAAAGCACCCATTTAGATGTTCCCGATGTCTATATTACGGCTCAACAGGCGACCCAAGTTTTCTATCTACTGTGGGCCTGCCGAATGGATCCAAATTTGAAAGGTTGGGATGTCATTTATGATGTGCCACCACATTTTAGACTACCTCCCCTCAATGAAGATGATTATGAACCTCACATTAACCTATACACATATGAAGGAGAATTCTTGCAAGAAACACGTGTTTCCAAAAAACGTTTCAAGAACCGCTCTACTTCACCCCAGAACATTGAGGTCGACAGCGACAGTGAATCCGACATCACCCCTGAGCCGGAACAGGAAGAGACGGAAGAAGAAGAGGTTACTACTGCGGATGACCTATCAATGCTTGACCGATTACATAGAGGCCTTCCACATGTTGATGCATTTATTGATGATGCTGATGAGCACGTCATTACTGATAGTGATGATGATTATGCATTTATTGATCCCGGAGCCTATATAGATGATCAAGATTAATATTAATAATGTCAGGTATTCAATTATTATTATGTACATATATATTATTAATTAGTTCATGTTATTAGGTATTCAATTTTTTCATGTTGAACTAATTTTGTTCACTCTTTGTCTTGCAGGTGTTGACACTTGGTGGGCTCATGTCGAGAGCCCTCTGAGCCTCCTTCCTCAGCACGTGCTGGGAGGGGTGCTATTATTCCACCCAAGCAACTCCGGAGAGCGCTGGTACACAGTATGTAGACACCGAAGGGCGCTTCTTCTTCGACTAGGAGAGGTCGGGGGAAGACGAAGAGAGGTGCTAGAAGTAGGAAGGCTGCTGCGCCTTCCTCGCCGCCACCCCCAGCTGATTCTCCCGACCACAGGAGTGCTCCGTCTCAGGTGGACCCGTCTGACTTGAACCCGTCTCGGACTCTGGTCGACGAGCCTCGGGTCACCGAGCCTTCGTCTCAGGAGACTCTGGTCCCAGAGTCTTCGTCCTAGGAGACTCGGGTCCCAGAGTCTTCGTCCCACGTGACTCCGGAGGCTAGTGGCCTTGCTGATGGTGGCAAGGACAACTTGTCTGAGGACACCTATAGCGAGGTCGAGCTGGTTGAGGAGGGGAAGAAGGTCTACCAGCGTGGTTGTACAAAGCTCCCACCCGTGCCGACGACCCGTGATCAGAGGTGGTTGATTGAGCCTAATGCAAATAAGTAAGTGCATTTACTCTTTTTTAACCTTTTGCCTTCATGTTTCTTCAAATTAATATCTAATGTGTTGGCCTTGTCATACTGTAGGGATTGGAAACACGAGCGTGGTGTCCGCATGCCCAACCAGGTTCTTGGTGTGCTTCTCAGGCACCACTTCCCGGGGAAGGTCTAGTTATCCGGTGAGGGTGAGGTTCCACAGGTAGCACTGACCTAGGAGCTGTACAGGGCTGCCCCGGCCCTGCCGGAGGAGATGGTCAACGGTGTCTTGTGCGAGACGGTGACTGACATAGTGATCCGTCGCTTTTGGGTAATTTCTCCTTTACAGAATTAAAAATCAACAGTACCTAGTGATTGTACTAATCAGTGTTGTCTTGTTTGATTGCCGACCTTCTACAGGTGTCTTGAGGAACACGAGGCAAAAGCGGCTGCTGTTCTCGAAGCTGAGTGCAAGCGCCTACTTCAGAACTTACGGGACTAGGCTCGGGTGCAGGCTATTCGAGACTACTACGCCTCGACTAACATTAAGAGGGCCAAGAAGAAGTGCCGCAAAAATTATCTGAGTAAGGAGAAGTTAATGAAGGTAATTATCTATTCTTAATGCTTTGTACTTAGTTTCCTTGATTTGATTCGTAGGCGTAGCGCTGAAATTTCTCTTGTCTAACTTAGGTGCCCCCGAGATGGTGTGCGGATAGGATGGACTGTTGGGAGGCATTGGTGGATGAGTGGTGCTCTCCCGAATGGCTAGCCGAACACAACAAGGCCAAGCATAAGTGTGCACAAATGAGAGGTGTGCCACACCATCAAGGGAGCTCCAACCTGTTTGAGTATGGGGATCACCGGGTATGTGGTTTGCTTCATGATTCATGCAATTTCATTCTTCATGATAGCTGGAGCACTTAACTAATATTTGTTTCCTCTCTTTTAGGCGCGAGAAAACAAGAAGGAGGTGCCACCTCTGTTCGACCTCTATGCCATGGCCCATACTGCCTCGTACAAGAAGGCCAAGGCATTCTCTGAGGATGACCTCGATCATCCAGAGACCTTCAACAACATATCCTCCCACAACAAGCTCGTGAGGTACAGAGATGAGGGGAAGGCGAGGAAAGGGGAGGCCTTCAACCCAAGCCAGAGCCCTTTTGATCTAGAGCTCGTGATGATATCTGGTGGCGGGAGGCCCCATGGCTCGATAGCCATTGAGGACGGACTGATACGTTGTCCTAGAACTCTCCCGGAGATCAAGAAGCGCCATACGAGCTCTGATCCTGAGATAAGGCCTCGTCCACGACCAATGGAGATCGCCATCGGGGCTAGGGCCCAGGAGCTTCTGGCGGAGGCAAACAGGCAGGCGGTGCAGAGGGAGAGGGACATGGAGGAGAGGACGGCTAGGCTGTTGGAGGAGGAGAGGAACGGAACGACGCGTCTCACCGGGCCCTATACGAGCTCCTCATGGTATGTTTCTCCTACATATTAGCCAAATCATGCATGTAATGTTCGTTTCATCACTAACTAATATGAATGACTCGTGAAAACAAAATGTGCAGACCGTGTGCCAGAACAATGGTCAGACCCCTCCGTCGATGCCCCAGATTGGTATAGCACTCATGGTGAGTTTCATTTTAATGGTCATTTGTTACTAGTATTCACATTTGAGTTGCATCATGCTAAGGAGATACTGCAAATGATCTTTGGTGCAGCGTGCCTCCCGACAAGCATCGATCGATCCTTCTGTGTTTGCCGCAACCCCGACCGGTCCTTCTACGTCTCACCCTAGCGCAAACCCGACCTGTCCTTCACCTCCGTGATGATGGTAAGTTTTCCCAAGTGTTTTGTTTAACAAATGCATACTTAGCTTAAGAAATGACCTACTTAGCTCCAAAATGACCTATACTTAGCTTATTTTCCTCAAAAATGACATAATAACCTTACTTACCTCCAAAATGATATATTCTACCTAGGATAGCTATAAAATGACCTATACTTAGCATTTTTTCCTCCAAAATGACTTGATATGCTTAGTTAGCTAGAAAATGTCATAACTACATAGGATAGCTCAATAATGATATATAGCTAGCTTAACTAGTACATTTATGACATAATTATCTCACTTAGGTACAAAATGACATAACTACCTAGGAAAGCTCAATAATGATCTATAATTAGCTTAGCTAGTTCATTTATGACATAATTAGCTCACTTAGGTAAAAATGGCATAATGACCTTGGTTTAGCTCCAAAATGACCTATACTTAGCTTATTTTTCTCAAAAATGACATAATAACCTTACTTAGCTCCGAACTGACATACTTTACCTAGGATAGCTATAAAATGACCTATACTTAGCATTTTTTCCTCCTAAATGACTTAATATGCATGCTTAGTTAGCTGAAAAATGTCATAACTACCTTGGATAGCTAAATAATAATCTATACTTAGCTTACCTAGTTCATTTATGAAATAATTAGCTAACTTAGGTAAAAATGTAATAATAACCTTACCTAGCTCCAAACTATCATATAATTAGTTTATTTTCCTCCATAATGACAAAATAACCTTACCTAGCTCCAAAATGACCGATTTTAACTAGGATAGCTCTAAAATGACCCACACTTACCATTTTGTCCTCCCAAATGAATAAATATGCTTAGTTAGCTAAAAAATGGCATAACTACCTAGGTTAGCACCAAAATGACATATTTACCTATCTTAGCTCTAAAATGACCTACACACTTAGCATTTTTACCTACCTTAGCTAAAAAATGGCATTTTTACCTACCTTAGTTAGAAGAAGAAGAAGATAAAGAAGAGGAGAGGAGAAAAAGAAAGAGAAGATAAATTCTTCTTCTTCTTGTTTTTCTTCTTCTTTTTCTTCTTTTTCTTCTAGCTAGTCTTCTTCTTCTAACTTTCATCTTTCCTAATTTGCAGATTTGTTATAGATGAGGAAGCTTGCATTGATGGAGTGTACTCTTCTACTTGTGCTTCCTTTTTCTTTATGGAAACTTGCTGGAAACTTGTTTTGGATATGTATGTATGGATATGTTGTTGGAAACTATTGTATGTTGGATATGTTGTTGTAAACTTGTATGTTGGATATGTTGTTGGAACTTATTGCTGGTATGCTTGTTGAAACTTATTATTGGTATGCTTGTTGGAAACTTGTATTGTTGGTATGTTGGATATATATGTGAAATTCTGTCAAATTGAATCATTTTAAGAAAAGACAGAAAAAACAGGGGCTATATAGCCACTTTGCCGTCTGCTGGCAGACGGCAAAGACCTTTGCCGTCTACCAGCAGACGGCAAAGCTGCCACGTGGCAGCTACCTGTGCAACCTGGGGTAGCACTAGGCTGGCCTAGGTGGGTTCTTTGCCGTCCGTTGGCAGACGGCAAAGATGCAAAGGTTCTTTGCTATCTGCCAGCGGACGGCAAAGAAACCACCTAGGCCGGCAAAGAAACAGGTGCTTTGCTGTCAATTGGCAGACGACAAAGAACTAGGGTCTTTGATGTCTGCCAGCGGACGGCTAAGAATGTCGTTAAGCCCTTAACGGACCTAAGTTGCCACGTGTGCCGTCCATGCCCTTTGCCGTCCGTTGGCAGACGGCAAAGATGCAAAGGTCTTTGTTGTCTGCCAGCAGATGGCAAAGCGCCCTTTACTGTGGCTTATTCAGCCGGACAGTTGGTCGTCCGCTGGCTGAGGGCAAAGCCTTTGCCGTCCAGCATGCATGCCTTTGCCGTCCGGGATGGCTGACAGCAAAGTGCCTAATTCATGTATTGTTGGGCCCTTGTGACCAGCCCTTAGGTCGGTTGTAGCTGTCCTTTCGCCACAAGAAAGCTAACTTTTGGATAAAAATCCCCCCAAATTTTTAGCCCGATCGGAGTTACGGATCTCTGGATATTTAAGAAACGGTGGAAGGCTAGAATCTGGGAGCGCGGAAATAGAAGGAAATAGAGAGAGATCCAATCTTGGAGGGGCTCTCGCCCCTCCACCGCCATGGAGGCCATGGACCAGAGGGGAAACCATTCTCCCATCTAGGGGGAAGGTCAAGGAAGAAGAAGAAGGAGGGGGCTCTCTTCCCCTCTCTCCCGGTGGCGCCGGTATGCCACCGGGGCCATCATCGTGACAACGATCTACTCCAACAACTTCGTCATCTTCACCAACACCTCCATCACCTCCCCCATCTATATATAGTGGTCCACTCTCCCACAACCCGTTGTACCCTCTACTTGAACGTGGTGCTTTATGCTTCATATTATTATCCAATGATGTGTTGCCATCCTATGTTGTCTGAGTAGATTTTTGTTGTCCTATGGGTTGAGTGATGATCATGATTGGTTTGAGTTGCATGTTTTATTATTGGTGTTGTCCTATGGTGCTCTCTATGTAGCGCAAGCGCGAGGGACCCTCGCTGTAGGGTGTTGTAATGTGTTCATGATTTGCCTATTATTGGGGATATAACGACATGGTAAGACCCGCCCAGGAGGGGCCGGGTCATACCTGGAGGCTCGTTAGTGTATGGGCTGGAAGAGGAAGATTGGGCTGCATGGTGGTTCACCAAGATGGTCTGCGATGGAGGCCCAGAGTCAGGAAGAAGATGCAAGACCAAGGCATTTAAGCCGCCCAGAGACAGCCTGCCAGAGTCGGTTAGGCGTCTTAGAGACAGAGTCCGATATGTTGTAAGAGTCGGTATGAGACTTGTGTAACCCATGGTCTTGACCTCCTATACAAAGGCGAGACCCCATATGGCTTAGACAGGATCCAACAAATCGAGAGCTAGGTCAAGCGAATACGCTCCCTTGTAATCGATACTCCAATCAATACACACAAAGAAGGACGTAGGCTTTTACCTCATCTCAAGGCGCCGAACCTGGGTAAATCCGTGACTTTCGTCCCGTCCAACCCCTTTGAGTCCACGGCCTTAGCGATGGCCTCGAATCTAAGTCTTCGGACATTTGCCGTGATAAAACAACGATAGTTGGTGCCCACCTTGGGGCTAGCACACGGTGGTGTTGAGTTCTCAAAGGGCTTTCTCTCAGGGATCGAAGGATACGCCGTCGGCTTGATGACCAAGAGTCGCCGCGGCAAGCTCTACATCGATGACTCAGGATGAGGGCCTGAAGCCGGCTTAGTCGAGTACGGCTATCGGGTTCCCATTCGGAAGATGCACGTGGTCATCGGCAAGCTGGATGGATCTACCTTTGGGTCGGACATCTACACCAGCCTCGTCGAGCCGGCCTGGCGTGCAACACCCGCCCGTGTTCAACCCGGGCGGAAGAGTGTTTTCGTTGGCTTTACACAGGACAGGGGAGATTCCTTATCAGGAGAGATCTTGGCTTTCTCGGATGAAGGATCTTCCAGCGAGGATGGGGAATCGATCTATCAACTTCATGACGGCGGGTTAAGGGGCTATACTGATGGCGACAGTATTTCGGAGCCTTATGACCCGCCGAGCAGAGCCGACGTGTTCATGGCGGCCCCGGCGTTGGCTCCCAATGGTGCAACATCCAGAGCGGCGGCTGGAGCGGCTCCCCCTAATGCGGATCCTCCTAAGGCATCGACACAGGTTCTACTGGAGCTCATGAAGGAGTTGGCGGCTCTGATGGCCACAAAGATGATGGCAGAGAATCAAGCAGAGCGTAACGCCGAGGTCAACCAGATCAAGGGACAGATGGCTCAGGCCCAAGAGGATATTAATGCGATGCAAGCCTAGATGAATGCTGAGTCGGAACGTTTGAGGATGGAGGCTCTCCATTTTCATCTGGATCAGCGGGCGATAGAGGCGGTTTAGCGTAGAAGGACTCAAGTCGGTTTATCGATACAACCTCGGAATCTTTTCAATACTCCGGGGGCTGGTCCAAGTACGCCACCAGTGGTGACCCGGACGGTAGAGGCGCCGCGGTAGTTAGACCAGCCGCAGAGGAGCAGGCCTTTGTCGCGACACGTTGTGACACCGCCTAGCCATTACTCAAATCTGGTGGAAAATATGATAGCGATGGCTGCTAAGCTTGATGCTCTCCCTTTGGCCGAAGGAACGCCATTTGCTGAAGAGGCGAGGAACGTGGTTAGCCTGTTGCAGATAGTGGTAGCTCAACAAGAAAGGTACACGCACAGCCGGAGCCAGGTGCACTCCACGCCAGTTCGTAGCCGTAGCTACAGCCGGCGGATTGAGTCACCCGCGGTCTCCAGCAGTGAGCAAAGGCAAAACCTGCCCAATAACAACCCGCCTGAGATGGATATTTAGGGGGCTATGGATAGGGGTCGGGCTCAGCGAGGGTCGACACCGATGACGGATTATTCGGAGGTCCCTGAGCCGGCACTAGCAACACCCGTCGGTGTCTCAGCCAGGGGATTTGTTGTGCAGTGTCTTGCAGCGGATCTGAGGAATGCACGACTGCCCAAGGACTTTAAGGGGACACGGAAGGTGCCCAATTACACGACGGATCTGCCCCCAAAGGCTTGGATTGAATGCTATGAGCTTGCTTTGGAGATGCTAGAGGTCAACGAAACAGTCTATGCGAAATACTACGCCATGATGTTGGAAGGACCGGCCCACACTTGGTTACCACCGAATACCATCACGTCGTGGGCTGAGTTGAAGGCACGGTTCATCAAGAACTTCAAAGGAACTTGCAAGCAGCCGATGACGATTGTGGATCTGGATCTTTGTGCGCAGCAAGAGGTGAGTCAGACCATCATTGGGTGCGGCAGGTCTCGACGGTGATCCACTCATCTTAGAATATTTCGGCGTCTCATGCGGTTCTGATCTTGGAAAGGAACTGTCATTTTGTGCCCCTGAAGCAGAAGCTCGGGTGCTTGAAGCATTTTTGTCAGAATATGGGTGAGCTCATGACGGATCTCACCAAGTATGCGGATTCAGATACCACCAAGGACCCAGACTCCGATGACGAGAAGTCAGGAGAGGGTAAGAAGGGTAGTAATAGTAAGAACCAGCAGGGAGGTACTGGGAATGGCAGCCAAGGCAAGAGGAAGAACCCGGATGGCGGGTCAAAATTTGTGGCGAACATGAACACACAATCATCCGGGAACAATCGCCCTAGGGGAAATAGGAACTTCAGGCCGCCGTTCGACAGGAATAGGGCACCTGTATCCCCCATGCCCTACACCTTAGAAGAGGCCTTGAACAGACCTTGCCCGGCGCACAGCCGGCGGACAGGGAGGCCACCCACACTTGGAAGGATTGCAATGTTATGCGCTCGTTTCGGGAGCAAAGCCTTTGTCAAAATCATAACAATGGCAACGTCCCGTCAGGCGGGTCAGGACCGGGCGGCTCAAGTGCGAGCTTCGGCGCTGGCGGGTCAGGTTCAGGTCATCCAGGCCAAAGCAATCAGAATCAAGGAAACCAAGGAAGTCATCAGCAGCAGAGCAATGGTGGTCAGTTACATAATAATCACTCAGAGTATCAGAGCAACCTGAAGCAATTGAGTGAAGGGAAATACCACGTCTTCACTACGAGCCTAGATAAGTGGCGTCAGCAGCTGCACAAGAGGGCGGTCAATGCGGCCACGCCGGCTCTCCCGCGATACTTAAAATGGTCAGAGTACCCGATTACGTGGAGCTGGGAGGATCACCCGCCACGAGTCGACAATCCGGGTCACTTAGCTGTGGTGGTCGCCCCTCAGGTTGGAGGGTACAAATTCACAAAAGTACTCATGGACGGTGGTAGCAGTATCAACATCCTATACTATGACACCTTCCAGCGGATGGAGTTAACCGACAAGGCCCTTAAGCCGTCATCGACTGTTTTCCATGGAGTGGTGCCAGGCAAGTCAGCTTACCCAGTAGGAAAGATTGCTTTGGAGGTGGCGTTTGGGGATGAGTGTAACTACAGGGTGGAGACCTTGTGGTTTGAGGTGGTAAAGATTAAGAGCTCATATCATGCTCTGTTTGGCTGGACGGCTTTCGAAAGTTTATGGCCAAGCCCTATTATGTTTACCTGCAGCTCAAAATGCTGGCTCTCAACGAAACAATCACGGTCCATGGTGATCGGAAGGTAGCCATCGAGTGCGAGGAAGGAGATGTGGCTTATGCGGAGTCAAGCTACGCAGAAGCAAAGCTTAAGTTTTATAAGGATAACGTTGACCCGGCAAATATGACACCGTTGAAGAAGCCCAGTACAGAGTCTGAGCCGCCTTTGAAGTTTGCGGCTGATGACACGAAGCAGGTGGATTTTACCCCGGGTGACTCATCCAAGCAGTTCACTATTGGAGCTAACATGGATCCCGCATAGGAAAGCACGCTCATCGAATTCATCCGTGAGAATCGGGACATCTTTGCATGGAATCCATCTGACATGCCAAGTGTACCGAGAGAATTCGCTGAGCATCACCTTAATGTGGATCCTAAGTTTAAGCCGATTAAGCAATTCCTTCGTCGTTTCAACGAGGAGCGGCGTAAAGCAATTGGAGAAGAGGTGGCCCGGCTCTTAGCGGTAGGGTTCATCGTGGAGGTATTTCACCCCGAGTGGTTAGCCAACCCTGTGCTGGTTCTCAAGAATGGCACATGACGTATGTGTATACACTACACGGATCTTAACAAAGCTTGCCCAGTTGACCCGTTTGCTCTCCCCCGTATCGACCAAATTATTGATGCAACGGCGGGTTGTGATCGTTTATGTTTCCTGGACGCCTATTAAGGCTATCATCAGATCAAGATGGCAGTTAAAGACCAAGAGAAGACCTCGTTCATAACACCTTTTGGAGCTTTCTGCTATGTGTCCATGCCGTTTTGACTCAAGAGTGCACAGGCGACTTACCAACGTTGTGTGTGCAAAATTGTCTTCACAGTCAAATTGGACGTAATGTTCATGCCTATGTGGATGATATCGTGGTCAAGTCAAGGAAGAAGGAGACGTTGTTGGACGACGTGAAGGAAACGTTAGATAACTTACGGGTCTATAAGATGATGCTTAACCCGACTAAATGTGTTTTTGGAGTTCCTACAGGTAAACTTCTGGGTTTCTTGGTTTCAGAGCGAGGTATCGAAGCCAACCCGGACAAGATAAAGGTCATTACGTCACTAGCCAAACCGGCGAGCATCAATGATGTACAACGCTTGGCGGGTCGTATTGCCACTTTAAGCCGCTTCATTAGCTGCCTGGGGGAGAAGGCTATTCGTCTGTACCAGATGATGAAAAAGACAAATGACTTTGTGTGGAGTAAGGCTGCAGATGAAGCTCTTGAAGCGCTTAAAAAGCAGTAGGTTGAGCTGCCGATCTTAGCTGCTCCGGCTCAGAAGGAACCCCTGCTCCTTTATGTGGCGGCTAATAATCGGGCGGTTAGTGCAGTGATTGTGGTGGAGCGTAAGGAGGCAGGGAAAGAGTATCCGGTTTAGAGGCCGGTTTATTATGTCAGTGAGGTGCTTATCGAATCTAAACAAAGATACCCGCACTGGCAGAAGCTAATATATGGGGTGTTCATGGAGAATCGTAAGTTGAAGCATTATTTCCTTGGACATCAGATCTGGTGGTTAGCTCTGCTCCGCTGGGACACATAATACAAAATCGGGAAGCCACTGGTAGAATTGCCAAGTGGGCGCTGGAGCTTGGGCCTTTAAATTTGAAGTATGCACCTCGCACAGCCGTGAAGTCTCAGGCATTGGTGGGTTTCATAAATGACTGGACGGAGTGTCAGTCGCCGGAGGAAAAGCCGGACAATATGTACTGGACGATTCACTTTGATGGGTCCAGACAGTTGGAGGGCTTGGGGGATGGAGTTGTCTTAACCTCTTCAAATGTGATAAGTTTTGTTATGTATTAAGGCTGATGTTTCCTTGCACAAACAATGTAGCTGAGTACAAAGCTTTGCTTCACGGACTTCATGTGGCCAAGGAGATGAACCTGAGCCGGGTTAGGTGTCTCGGCGACTCTGATCTTGTGGCACAGCAGGTGTCAGGCACGTGGGATTCCAAGGACCCGCGGATGGAGGCTTATCGGCAAGAGGTAGATATCATCGCTGGTCATTTCAAGGGTTATCAGGTAGACCATATCGATCGTCGCAAGAACGAGGCAGCGGATGCATTGTCAAGGTTGGGCTCTCAACGTAAGCCGGTGCCGCGTAATGTTTTTTGGGATGTACTTTATCATCCGTCTATTAAGCTACCGTCGAAAGAGGATCTGGCTATACCTGACCTGGAGGGGCAACTAGTGGTGGCTTTGCATGCTATTCCAGACTAGACGTTGCCATATATGGCATACCTGACCCGGGGCGAGTTACCTAAAGATGAGACTCTGGCACGGTAGATCATGAGGCGTTCTAAATCCATGACCATCATCGGAGCGGAATTACACAAGTGCAGCGTCACCGGCGCCTTCCAGCGTTGTGTCTCACCGGAGGATGGCAAGGAAATCTTATATGAAATACATCGAGGCGATTGCGGACATCACGCCGGATCAAAATCTTTAGTGGCCAAGGCCTTCCGACATGGTTTCTTTTGGTTGATGGCTCATAAGGACGTGAAGGATTTGGTTGCTAAGTGCGACGGGTGCCCGAAGTTTGGAAGACGTGCTCATGTGCCAGCTCAAGAATTATGGATGATACCGATCACTTGTCCGTTTGCAGTCTGGGTGCTTGACATGGTTGGACCTTTCAAACAGTCTAAGGATAAAAAGACCCACCTATTGGTGGGAGTAGACAAGTTCACCAAATGGGTGGAAGCTGAGCCCGTTAGTAAGTGTGATGCAGCCACGTCGGTTTGGTTTGTCAAGAAATTGATCTATCGGTTTGGATATCCTCATAGCATCATTACAGATAATGGCACAAATTTGTCCAAGGAGTCTATGAAGGTGTTCTGCAAAAGCGAGCACATCCAGCTTGATGTTTCGGCTGTTCCTCATCCATAGTCCAACGGTCAGGCAGAACGGGCAAATCAGGAAGTATTGAGAGGTATCAAGCCCCGGCTCATGGTTCCTTTACAGAGAACGCGAGTTCTTGGGTGGAAGAACTACCGTCCGTCCTTTGGAGCATCAATACTACGGCTAACAGGTCGACGGGTTACACCCCTTTCTTCATGGTTTACAGTGAGGAGGCTGTGTTGCCAAGCGACATATGTCATGATTCACCACATGTGGCGGCTTATGTGGAAGCTGACAATGAGGCGACGTGTCAGGATGCATTGGATGCGCTGGATGAAGCACGTGATCTTGCAGCGGCTCGATCGGCGATTTATCAACAGGACCTGCGTCGCTAACATAGCCGCAGGGTCAAGACCCGGACGTTCCAAGAAGGCGGCTTGGTATTACGTTTGGTTAAATATCAGACAGATGCGCACAAGTTATCACTGCCATGGGAAGGACCTTCCATGGCTAGCAGGAATCTGAACAATGGGTCTTATTATCTCATCGACGTGTGAGATGAATCACGTACCTCCGGACAGGAAACTCACCGGCCGTGGAACATCGCTCATCTACGACCTTACTATACTTAAGTCATCGACTCTTACTTTTGTACATACATATTTTCTTGTATTTATACTCATATTTATACTCATATAATAAAGTTAGCATCCCTGCAAGATGTGGCCTCTGCCGTTTTTTCTCTTTGGCATTACAGATTTGTGCAAAGATGAACACCTCCATATGGTCACTTGGGGGCTTCCAACCCATCGGGTTTAGCTTGCTCACCCTTTTGGTTGGCTCTTCGGCCAAAATAGCACCATCGTGCGACAACTTACAAGATGACGGTTTACAAAATGGCGGCCCATGGGATGATGGCGTGCAAGACGGTGAGAGGCTTAAGGTCACCCAAGAGGACGAGCCACCACGTTGCGATCTGTTAAAACATGGGTGCACCGCCTTATGGACGAAAGTTTTCCAGGTCACTCAAGAGGATGAGCCGCCACGTTGTGAGTCATTCAAACATGGGTGCACCATTTTATTGATGAAAGATTTAAGGTTACTCCAGAGGATGAGCTGCCATGATGCGAGCAGTTCAAACATGGGTGCCTTACCTTATCGGCGAAAGATCTCAAGTTGATCAAGAGGGCGAGCCACCATGATGCGAGCCGTTCAAACATGGGTGCCAAGCCGCTCAAGAGGGCGAGGCTCCATGAAGTGAGCCGTACAAACATGGGCGCTAAGTCTCTCAAGAGGATGAGCCGCCATGATGCAAGCCGTTCAAACATGGGTGCCAAGCCGCTCAAGAGGGCGAGGCTCCATGAAGCGAGCCGTACAAACATGGGTGCTAAGTCTCTCAAGAGGATGAGCCGCCATGATGCGAGCCGTTCAAACATGGGTGCCATGGGAGCCAAAGAGGATGAGCCGTCAGGATGCAAGCCGTTCAAACATTGGTCCCATGATGCAAGACGGGTCGTGGACCAGAGCAAGGCGCCAGAGTGGGTGAAGGACGCCCACCACTCTTGCCAGAATCGTACCTGCCTGTATGTAGCTACCGCTCGCGCAGGGGTGTAGGGAGCTGTCAACTCACCCCCTTTGAGGGCCTCATACAGCGACGAGGGAATCTCTCTCTCATATGCTACGTACTCTCCGCCAAGTGGCCCGTCGTACTCTTAACAAGTGACATTGTTTAAGGTTCAAACGACAGATTTATGTCACGAGAGAAGTAGCTTATGGGCCTCGGGGCACTCACTTCGTTATAAATTCTGGTATGTTCCGCCCTTAGTAGTTAATCTCGCCTAGAGACCCTGAGCCGTGCAAGATTGGCGGTCACTCTCGTTAGAGACCCTGCACTGTTAAGCAGTTCAAAGCAACAGTTCCCCTTCAAAAGGGCCAGAATATGAGTTTTCGAAAAACAAAAAACAAGAGGAAAGCATGACCATCATGCATTACATCATTGCATCATACATATTGCATCATACACATTGCATCATATATTGCATCATAGTTGTATCATACATTGCATTCATATCATACGTATGGCCAGAGCAAGATGAAAGATGAAGCAAGGTTACATTGAAGATCTCGGGGTTATGCTTTTCTTAAAGCCGCCCAGGTAAACATTGCAGATTGTTTTGTTTGGTTCTTACAGAATTTATCCCTAAAAGATAAGCCGCTGATCAAAGCATAAGAAGATTGCAAAGTATATTACAGGGCTCTCTAAGAGCTCAAAAGACGAAAGGCTTATCAGTTTTGCACTCGTTCCAGCTCAGCTTGCCGGGTTACAATCAGTCAAGGACAAGGAATTTAATTAGCTGGCGGGTCATCCTGCGTCGGGTCTTCGGGCTCTTCGATCTGAAGACGATCCACATCCCAGTTGCAGTTTAGTAAGGCTTTGAATTGTGCATCATCGGAAAGTGGAGATGGATCAACATCAGGGGGGAAGAGCGGCTTACGACGTGTAGAAACCAAGTCTCTAGCTTCAAAGGTAGGGCAGCGCAACCGTTGGTTGTTTTCGTCATAAGCCGCCTGGTACGGAACCAGGTCCGTCTCATCAACCAATATGGAGGCAAGCCGCCAAGAGGCCTTAACGCACATGGCATAATCGGCTTCGGTGAAGTCCGAGCCATCATCCTTCTTGAAAGGGAAGCCGTTCATCATCTCTTCAGCAGTTAATTCCGGAGCGAAGGCCAGGGACCGGCTCAGTGCAGTTATAGCTCCTCGTCAGGCGGCTGATCGCCTTATTTCCTCCACCTGTTTGGGAAAAGTTGATAAGACTTCTAGGATGCCCTTCATAAATTTGGGGACGTACTTGGCCATCATCATAGCCTTGATGGTGCATAGGGCCCCGCTATACACTTGCTCCGTCAAAGTGTAGACTGCTTTCAACTTCATCACACTATCAGAATATAGCTGGCGGCTTCTTTCGCCTGCAAGAAAAGGTTGAAGATATAAGCCGCCCGGCGGGTGTTTATTTAATGAGAATATTTTTTGAGCCATATATACTTACCAAAGATAGCAGCAGTCATCTTGGAGATGTGATCCTTGAGGATTTTCAGCTCCGCTGTTGCAAGATTGAGTTGTTCCTCTGCATCGCTCGAATGCTTCTCCAAGGCATTTTGCTCTGTTTCGGCAGTCTTCTTATATGCAAGGAATTCAGCTTGGAGTTTCTCAAGCTCTTCAATAGCCACCCGTAACTTCTCTTCTATTATGGCCCAGGCGGTCTGTTGGGCTGACAGGTTCTCCCTCAAGTCGGCCCGCTCAGACTCGGCAGTATTCAATGCTTCCTGCATTTCACAAGTGAAAGGTTATTAATGTTAAGTCGCCGGATGAAATAACTCTTATAAAGATCCAAGCACATTACAAGCAATATACTTGGCACTTGAGGGCTAATTTCTGTGTTTTCATTTTTCAAGTCTGCGATGAAAGTTCCGGCTCATCATTATCATAATGTTCCGAACTTGGGGGATAAAAGCGGCGAAACTTCTTACATATGAAAGATCTGGATCATCATTATAATAATGCTCTGGACTTGGGGGCTACAATTGGATCTATAACTTAGTACTAGCTTATATGCAATTTAACCCAGTACTTGGGAGTCACAGGTTAAAGCTCTATATAACAGAATCGAAGGTTTGTAAGACCCGGTCTATTATTTGCAATATTAATCCGGTTCTTGGGGGCTAAGTACGGGTGGAGGATACCTCATATTTCTTTTTCATCAAACCAACAAGCTTGCTCTCCATGTTGCGACTGGCAGACAGGCGGTTCAGATAGCCGACGTCTAAGTCATCTGCAGTCATCTTCTCCAAGGCAGGGAATTCGAAATCATGCTTCTCAGGAGAGTAAGTAGCAACTTTACTGGAATGCTTCATCAGAGTATGGTGTGTGGGAGATTTATAACCCGTCCCAGTGATGGTGACATCAGGGAAAGGCGAGTCTTCAGTGGAAGGCTTGGGCGGCTTAGGGTCAGCCATGGGGCTATCAGAAGCCGCCGAGTGATGACCCGCCAACTCTAAGGGCGGGGGAGATTGCTCAGGCGTTTCTTTGGTAGCTTCAGAAGGTTTAACCGAAGAGTGGGACGACTCAGCAATATCCGGCTGTCGAGCAGTCGGAGCAGCGGTAGACCCGCCGGCCTTTCTGCGTTTAGCATGCACCCTGAAAAAGCAAGGAGTCAGCACATAGTATAAAGGTGATACAGGTAATATATACACAACAGAGGTGAAAACTTACTCTGCGTTGACCTTCATGGGAGGAAGCTTGGAGGCAGTTGAGTCGCCAGAGGAGGGAGGGGAGTGCTACAAAATCAGATCAGTAAGGTACAGTGTTAAGACATTATTGCAGAAATATAAGACGGATATTGGGTTTATGTTAAGTACCTCAGCAGGACGTTTCCGCGGCGCCGGGGTGTTAGGTAAGCCGGTCATGAGGTCCCCAGAGCCGGTACTCTGGGTCTGACGTCGAGAGTCGTGTTGTTGTTTTTTCAAGGTAAATTTGGGATCCAAGTAAGTGAGAGGGTGCAAAAAACGAACTTTTCGGACGACCCGCCGTATCTTCGGTTAGGGGAAGTTTTCTGAGTCGGAAGAAAGATAAGTTACCTCAGGGGTGTTGGCGTGGCTCATTTCTGTCTCCTCCTGAGTAAAATCATTGTCAGTAAGTTGTATAAAAAGACGGCCAAGGAAATCAGGTTCTACCTCTGAGTCATCAAGCTCAAGCAAGTTTTGAGGCGACATCTTTGGTTTGCGGCCACAGGTGTTACCCGCCTGAGATTTCTTATTCGCAGGAGGAGTGTAGTTTTTCTTAAAGAAGCTAGAGTTAGCCTGAAAGGAAGAGCCACCAAAAGAAATTAAGGTTGCTGCATATATATAGTCAAGACAGAGGTAAAAGAGATTTGAAAGCCGTCCTTACATCCTGGGGCTGGGTTGGCGGCGTAGAAAGGCTTTAACCCGACTGTACGGCAAGCTTCTTGGGGCTCATGGGTAAGCCCCTTGATAGCAGAAGTAATGTTTTCTTCTGTTAGAGGGGTGTGATTGAAGCAGAGAGGATCATTTGCATCACCCGTATACTCACACATAAGCCGGTCACGCCGGCTCAGTGGTAAGACCTTCCAAGAGCTCCAACAGCGGGATAAGTCAATTCCTGTCAAACCGTTCGCCAAAAGGGCTCTGATCTTGGCAAAAGCCGGAGCATACTTCGCTCGTGCTGTGGCAGACATCCGGTCTGGAAGTTCAGTTGTGGTGTAGAGCCGGGTAGGACGATAACCCGACAGTGGATGTTCTCCCTCTGGAGAGGTGTCTCTACAATAGAACCAAGTTCTGTTCCAATCCTTGGGATGACTTGGCATTCAAACAGCTGGAAAAACCATATCTCTTCTTCTTTGGATGGAGACTCCGTCGAGCTCCAAGCTTGGGCCAGCCGCCACTTCCGTTTGGCGGTTGACGTAGAAAAAGTCACGAAAAAGATCAACTAACGGCTCTTCTTGTAAGTACACTTGCAAAGGACTTGGAAGTTGCACAAGTTGGACACAGGGTTAGGGGCAATGTCTTGAGGATGCAATTTAATGAAATGGAGGACGTCTTGGAAGAACTTAGATCCGGGCGGGCTGAAACCACGTATAAGGTGGTCAGGAAAGATACCAATTTCACCCTCTTGTGGGATCGGTTTCTTCTCCGAACCCGGAACTCGCCAATGAATAACATTCTGAGCCGGCAAGGTTCCCGCGTCTACAAAACGCTGTAGGAATTTTTCGGAGACCCCAGAGCCGACCCAGTTACAAGAAGAAGACGCCCGAGACATGATGGCAGGTCAAGGCTGTGAAAAGGGACAGTATGCGGCGGGTCAGAAAGTGACTAGACAAACCAAGACGACTGATGAAATTAAAGACTGTGATGCTAAGCCGCCGGTACAGTTTATCGGAAGAGCTGGAAGTTTGGTGGCAGGTTAAGTGAACAAGGCCATGATGCGAAAACTGCTAAGGACATACAAACAAGTTTTGCATAATAAACTGAAACTACAAGATCAACAGACAAGGAAAAATCAGATGTTATTAAACCTTAGCGGGGAAATGAGGAAGAACGAACAGTCTAGCGCAAGAAGAGGAAACAGGTAAAGATCTAGGTCGGGCTACTGCTGACTTTGCACGAATGGGCGCAGTAGATAGGCAAACATCGTAAGATCTAAGGGGTTGTTCATCGATTGGCATTATGAAGAAGAGCATGCGCACTAATGGAGGCTGATGAACTCGACAGGGTTCAAGTGCTAAGCTACAGATCTAAGGGAGGATGAAGAACATTCCTTAAAGGATGCGGCGGACACGGGCGAAAGTCTAGAACGTTCAGGTTGATGCAGCGGCCAGGTTCGTTGACGGCAACGGGGATCCACCGGCGTGACGGAGCTCGGGAGCATTGGAGTCGAGAGGAAGAAGAAGAAGTGGGGGCGGGGGAGAAAAATGAAAAGACCCCTCGCGGTCCTATTTAAGAGGATGGAAGGCCAAACGGGCGCGCGGGAATCAAGGCGAAAGATGATGACCGACCAAGACGGACGCCTCGATCTTGGGGCCGACCATTTAATGACAGGATCTACGACATATGTCACAGAATCTTTTCAAAGTAAATGAAGGTGACGTTAGGGCGGGTTATGTGTTTTTCCCTTTCAGGTGACTAGGGTGTGAGACTCGCCGCAAGTTAAAAGGTGGAGATTGACATGAGCAAGCTCAAATCAATCTGGGGCCTAATGTTGGGGATATAACCCCGTGGTAAGACCCACCCAGAAGGGGTCGGGTCATACCTGGCGGCTCGTTAGTGTATGGGCTGGAAGAGGAAGATTGGGCTGCATGGCGGTTCACCAAGCTAGGCTGCGATAGAGGCCCAGAGTCAGGAAGAAGATGCAAGACCCAGGCACATAAGCCGCCCGGAGACAGTGTGCCAGAGTCGGTTAGGCAGCTTAGAGATAGAGTCAGATACGTTGTAAGAGTCGGTATGAGACTTGTGTAACCCGTGGTCTTGGCCTCCTATATAAAGGCGAGACCCGGAATGGCTTAGACAGGATCCAACAAATCAAGAGCTAGGTCAAGCGAATACGCTCCCTTGTAATCGATACTCCAATCAATACACACAAAACAGGATGTAGGCTTTTACCTCATCTCGAGGGGCCGAACCTGGGTAAATCCGTGTCTTTCATCCCGTCCAACCCCTTTGAGTCGACCGCCTTAGCGATGGCCTCGAATCTAAGTCTTCAAACATCTGCCGTGACAAAACTACGACACATATGGTGGCTTGCTTGAGTGACAGAAGCATAAATCCGAGTAGGTGGGTTGTTGCATATGGGAGTAAAGAGGACTTGATACCTTATAATGCTATGGTTGGGTTTTACCTTAATGATCTTTAGTAGTTGCGGATACTTGCTAGAGTTCCAAACATAAGTGCATATGATCCAAGTACAGAAAGTATGTTAGCTTATGCCTCTCCCTCATATAAAATTGCAATAATAATTACCGGTCTAGTTATCGATTGCCTAGGGACAATTCCGCAACTCCTACCACCACTTTTCCACACTCGTTAAACTAACTTAGTTGTTTCTTTATCTTAACAGCCCCTAGTTTTATATGCATGCTCTTTATTATCTTGCAAATCTATCCTATCATACCTACAAAGTACTTCTAGTTTCATACTTGTTATTGGTAAAGTGAACGTTAAGCGTGCGTAGAGTTGTATGAGTGGTCGATATAACTTGAGAGAATATTTGTTCTTTCTTTAGCTTCTCGTTGGGTTCGACACTCTTACTTATCGGAAGAGGCTACAACTGATCCCCTATACTTGTGGGTTATCAGCCACGTGAAGCTCCTTTAGTCCCGGGTCGTAACATAACCGGGACTAAAAGTGAGTGCCTTTAGTCCTGATTGATTAGTCCGGTTGCAAAACGGGGACTAAAGGTCCTTTACAGCCGGGACCAATGCGTTGTTTTCTACTAGTGCTAGCTCGTGTCCATATTGGACGTCATGGTTAGGACGGCAGCTGTGTGTACTTATATAAACGGTAGGTTGGAAAATATTTATTTATTTTTGAACATAATACAGACGCAAACGCTCATATATACGCGTATATTTCTTTATGCCCTATATTTATGAGTATCTTCGAAAAACCGAGCCGATATGTCATCTTGAGATTTAAGAAGTCATCTTTGACGACTTGTCGTTGACAGGAATGTCTCCTCTCATTGAATGTGCATTGCCCGAAACCCCGAAATAAATTTAAAAATAATGGGAGTATCAGGACTTGAACCCTAATGGGTCGGGGTTACCACTGTCCCTTTAACCATTGAATCACAGGTTGGTTCGCCATAGGCTGGACAATATTGTAACCTGAAAGCAAACTAATAAAATCAAAAGAGGAAAAACAAAAGACACGACAAGAGTCCTTCGCTAAAAGTTGTTGTGTGCGTGTGTGCACGTATTCTTGTGATTTAACTAGTAAAACGTTCATGCGTTGTTACGGGTTACAATGCATATCAATGATTCACTTAAATAATTAAGGTCATCTTCACGGTTAAAACTCATTTCTCCATCATATGCCCGATCGTGTTCGGACATCAAACTTGTGTATGAGGGAGAAATGAGTTTCGACGGTCTGGATAGTCTGGACGCCCTAAGTCTAGACCATACGTGTGAGAGAAATATGATTGTCCGGACTATTCGTCATGTTAGCTGGATCATGGAGGCCGGTCAGGCAGGGGACGGTGCATAGTGCTACTCCTACTCCACCCTCCTCTTCCTCTATGCGGACAATGTCACCCTTCCACACCTCCACGGAGGCTGCGTCCACCACCGTAGCACTGCGTGGCCCTTCAATTCTCCGAATCGCTTTCATACGACATAGCATCTGTTTCGTAAGAAAGCTAATGCTTGAACTTTTCCAAGGTATTTCTATTCTCAAGATCCTCAAAACGACTTAATGTATTGTGACTTGTGAGACACGCTTGATGATACAACACTTATCTCATCTTTATGTTCATTGATGAAATTCACCGTTGATTAAACGTTTGCTTCCGTTGCCTGATTTGAGTGTTCTAGCTGGTGAAATTGGAAAAAGATATTTCCCCTTTGTGTGAACTGTGAGAACGTAATCAAATATCAAACAAAAATATAACGTAAGCTGGGGTGGAATTGAATTTAAGTAAACCGAATGTAAGCCTTTAGTGGACACTTACCTTAACTGAGCTACCGAAAATGTTTGTAATTATCTAACGCAACCTTGAAGGATCGCCCAACATAGGATCTCACGAACTCCTTCAGAGACATATACAAACAAATCAGGAGACCAACATGTACTAATTAAACATGCACTTGTACTTGAACGACCAGGACGCATATCTGCGAGATAGCGGCTGAACAAGAAAATTTGAAAATCAGAAAAATCACACGCTAAGATTGCATGTGCGTTACAACGGGGGATATATAGACTACTAAAACATGTCACAGAAGCAAAAGCAGGCTACCATAGCAGAAAAATCCTAACTGGACCGTAGTAATTAGCGCATGACACCCAGTTATCAGATTACAAGAACATCATAAAACTAATGAAACCATGCCAAATTTATTCGAATAATAGGGATTGAGCTGAGCTTGACAGAACAGGGACCAGGCTCTACCTTGCGTTGGTCGTCGTGGGGAGCGGTGGTCCTCCTCAACTATAAATTGCCGTGAATAATAATTACATATCAGCAGGTGCATTTTGTTTCTGAATCAGCAGGTGGAATTTGCTTCCATCTTTTTAATTTGCAAACGTTGCTACATGTGTAATTACAACCCTAACCTTGAATTTTATTTGTTCAGTTTAGCAGGACACACCGAAAAGAAATTTCCACTGAAATGTGTGATCAAAAGATGGGGAAATTAAGGGAACACAAAGTATGGATGTTTATAAACGCATCCAATAACTGCACCTTACTAATTCAGTATCAATGAGGTTTATGGTATGGTACTAAGCAAACCTTTCTAGGTTGTGTCTGTTTGCCCTAGTGCATAATGAAATCTAAAAATACCTTTTCTACTCACAACAATCACTATTAGGGTCCCATTACCATATTAATACTTCTGAGCCCGTAAATAATAATATGCAATTAGTACTCCCTCCGTAAAGAAATATAAGAGCGTTCGAGTATTTCACATAGAAAGGGGAGAATAGGTAGGAACATATTTTTTACTTCCTTTTACCGAAAAACAATGCTAGTATTGCCACAAAAGAGGATAAAAAATAGCTAACATTTAGTTTAAACATGACAACCTGTTCCCAAGACATGTAAATTGCTGTAACTTCGACATGGAAACCAAATACTAATGCTTTTGATGGAAACCATCCGAAAATTCAATAAAGCTTGATTGTATTTACTTATGGGACACGTACATTAATTCACATGATTCTGCATATATAGAGAGACCAAATTTTTTGAAGCTTCCTTTCCCGTCTCAATAAATCTGCAAGCAAATAACCAAGGGAAAGTTACAGTCACAGTTATACACAAAACATAAAGTGGAGCATGATTTATTTTTAAGAAAATATTCAATCTTAAAAGACAATGGATAAATGAGAACAAGAAGCTATTATTATTAAAATTGCATGCAGACCTTATATACTGAAATCAGTCTGAAGAAGAAATGTTTCAGATATATTGAAACACAAATAGTGTTCATTTACAACTTACTTGAGACTAAGAAGCAGAATATTTCCAAAAATAATATGCAGCCATCCAGTAAATGGTTGAATTATAAGCATAAACTTGTATGTTGTGCCATTTGCAAGGATCTGCTCTACCAATTCGTCCACAATGAATTCACTAATGTTGGGTGAATGTAGAATCTGAATGGCTTTGTTTCTGGCAAGAGAATTCATAACTCATAAGTTGAACACCATTGACACAACCAACGAAAGAATGGCTCACGATTTCTTCAGCGATTTCTCCCTCCTTTTGATTTCTTGTAGCCACGGAAAAAAACAATGTGAGACTAAAAGCTACCGCTTCAGAATTGATTCCGACGAAGACAATTCCCTCGCCTCGCCACTCTTGTCATGTGCTATACGTACCAACGACGGCTGAACGAAATAAATTAGAAGAGAAAGCAGTCAAACAATGTTGAGAAAGTACACGGAAATAAGTCTTTGATTTTTTTGAACATATGAAACATTAGTAAAAAACTCCATTGAAGGTAACCATATAAGTGGCTAGTGCATAGTTATTTGCTCCAGATTTGAGGGAAAGGTATCCATGCAGATGAGCAATTATAACACAAGAAGATTGGCCACGGACAACATCTACAATAATTGATGCAGTAATGAGATATTAAAAAGTGTGGATGTTCTATCAACAGCTACCCATTAAGCAACGGCTCTGGACTTATGGAGTACCTAGTAGCACCTAGCTCAGGGAAAGAATTTATCGCTGTGAGGCATGCACGTCCTCTTAATTGTCTTTGCAGAGGTTAGTTTGATTGGCTTCTGCAGTCAGAACTCATGATCAGAATCAAAATATATGGAAAGGATTGCAAAGCGACGGGGCAAAACCAGCGGCAGTGCATCCGGTTAGGGCATCAGTGGCAGCGCTGTTGGGAACATT
Organism: Hordeum marinum; assembly: GCA_022496015.1. Classification (NCBI taxonomy): domain Eukaryota; kingdom Viridiplantae; phylum Streptophyta; class Magnoliopsida; order Poales; family Poaceae; genus Hordeum; species Hordeum marinum. The sequence goes on along the minus strand of CM039673.1, from coordinate 22,098,892 downwards.
GCATGGGAAACAAATAATTTCCTACGCACACGCAAGATCTATTCATTGTGATGAGCATTTACGAGAGGTAAATGGATCTACATATCCTTATAGATCGCTAAGCGGGAAGCGTTAAGAAACACGGTTGATGTAGTCGAACGTCTTCGCAATCCAAATCGCCGAGCGTCCCGCGACGATCCGTCCCCATGTAGCGCCGAACGGACGGCACCTCCGCGTTCATCACACGTACAGCTCGATGACGATCTCTGCCTTCTTAATCTAGCAAGTGGGAGCGAAAAGGTAGACGAGTTCTCCGGCAGAGCGACGGCGCGGCGGTGGGGGTGGTGAAACTATTCTGGCAATGCTTCGCCTAAGCACCTCTGAAACTAGACTAGAGGAGAAAACGATCTAGAGGAAGAAGAGGGAAGCACGTGGCAATTAGGGTTAGGGCTTCCCTCAAATCCTCTAGTATATATAGAAGGGAGGGGAGGGAGGCTGGCGCCCCAAGGGCTGCCCCTTTGGTGCGGCCGAAGTGGGAGGTGGAGGAGTCCTACTCCAATCCTACTAGGAGTAGGATTCCTCCTCTCCACTTGGAAACCATTTCCATCTTTGGGTTTTTCCTTTCCCAGTCGCATGGGCCTTAGTGGGGGATACGTCCAGCCCACCAGGGGCTGGTATGTCTCCTCCCACAGACCATGAGGCCCTTTGGGGCGTGAGGCCCCTCCCGATGGTCCCCCAGTACCCTCCTGGCACTCCCGGTACACTACCGAAGTTACCGGAACTTTTTCGGTGACCAAAACGGGACTTCCTATATATCAATCTTCACCTCCGGACCATTCCGGAGGTCCTCGTGATGTCCGGGATCTCATCCTGGACTCCGAACAACCTTCGATGACCACCATACATAACTCCATACTACCGCAACGCCACCGAATGTTAAGTGTGCAGACCCTGCGGGTTCAAGAACTATGTAGACATGAGCGAGATACCTCTACGGTCAAGAAACAATACTGGGACCTGGATGCCCATATTGGTTCATACATATTCTACGAAGATCTTTATCGGTCGAACTTCTGTGTTAAGGATTCAGTTAATCCCGTATGTTGTTCCCTTTGTTCTTCGGTATGTTATTTGCGTGAGATTCGATCGTCGATATCTCTGTACCTAGTTCAATCCCATTACCGGCAAGTCTCTTTACACGTTTCGTAAAACAAGATCCTATGGCTATCACTTTAGTCACATTGCTTGCAAGGCTTGTTGTGATGTTTTATTACCGAGTGGGCCCTGAGATACCTCTCCATCATACGGAGTAACAAATCCTAGTCTTGATCCATGCCCACACATCAGACACCCTCGGAGATACCTGTAGAGTATCTTTATAGTCACCCAGTTACGTTGCGACGTTTGATACACACAAGGTATTCCTCCGGTGTTAGTGAGTTGCATGATCTCATGGTCATAGGAACAAATACTTTGACATGCAGAAAACTATAGCAATAAACTGACACGATCATATGCTATATTTATGTTTGGGTCTTGTCCATCACATCATTCTCCCAATGATGTGATCCCGTTATCAAATGACATCTTATGTCTATGGCTAGGAAACCTTAACCATCTTTGATCAACGAGCTAGTCTACCAGAGGCATACTAGGGACACATTGTTGTCTATGTATCCACACATGCAATTTGTTTCCAATCAATACAATTATAGCATGGATAATAAATGATTATCATGAACAAGGAAATATAATAATAACCATTTATTATTGCATCTAGGGCATATTTCCAACAAGCGCATCCGGCTAGGGCATGAGTGGTAGCGACAGCATCAGCTTATCCAAACGCGTACATGCTCATGGCCTAGAGGAAGTGAGCATCCAGGGCCACGGAAGCCGTAGCTCGTCCGGTTTGGGAGGCAGTTACCCTGCGGAGTGTCCTGGCTGTTGCACCCCTAGGCCAGATGAGAAGCCCCCTTCATCAACCCCCAGATGAGAAGCCCCCTTCATCACCTGAGGAATTTGATGCTCTCATTACTAACGGAACGTGGTTTCTTATTCCACGTCCTTCTCGTTCTCATGTTGTTTCAGGGAAGTGGATTTTTAAACACAAGTTCCACTCAGATGGCAGCCTTGCCGGTACAAGGCTAGATGGGTGGTAAGCGGCTATTCTCAACAACATGGCGTTGATTATGATGAGACATACAACTCCGTTGTCAAGCCCCCCCCCCCCCATCCGCATCGTCCTCAACGACTTGTCATTTTTCCTTGGCATCTCCGTCACTTGGACATCATCGGGCATGGTTCTCTCTCAACGCGAGTATAGAGTTGCTTCATCGCGCAGGCATGGTTGATTGTAATCCCTCTGCCACTCCGATCGACACAAAGTGCAATCTTTCAGCTCAAGATAGTCTTCTTCTCTCCGAAACCACTGAGTATCGTAGCTACGCTGGTGCCTTACAGTACTTGACACTCACGTGTCCAGATATTGCGCATGCAGTTCAACAGGCACGTTTATACATGCATGTGCCCCGAGAGACTCATATGCACTTGGTTAAGCGCATTCACCAGTACATCAAGGGCACCCTAGACCTCAGCTTGCACCGCTCATGCTCCTCATCCACAGCGCTTACATCATACTCTGATGTTGATTGGGCTGGGTGCCCGGACACCCGCCGCTCTATGTCTGGCTACTATGTCTATCTTGGTGATAACCTTGTCTCTTGGTCGTCTAAATGACAGACCACTATGTCTCTCTCCAGTGCAGAGGTGGAGTATCGCGCGGTTGCTCATGTTGTTGCTGAGTGCTGTTGGATCCGTCGGCTCCTTGGGGAGCTTCATCACCCTTTGACGTCTGCCACAGTTGTCTTCTATGACAACGTCATAACTGTGTACATGGCCTCTAATCCGGTCCAGCACCGTCGTACCAAGCAGATTGAGATTGACATTCACTTCGTCCGGGAGAATGTGTCGCTTCGCGAGATCAGGGTTCTTCATGTGTGATCCTCACATTAGTATGCCGACATCATGACAAAAGGATTGCCCTCACAGCTATTCTATGAGTTTCGTTCCAGCTTATGATTGCTTCTCTATGACGCACAAGCTGAGGGGGCATGTTAAAGTATACCTTTTGTCTGTAATCCTTATAATAGGAAACTAGCACAATATCCCACCTAATATTGTTGTATGATTCGGTTGAGTATCTGCATTGATTTGCCTTGATTAGCAAGGCATGTAATCTATATATTGTGGATACAAGGACCGCCCTGGTGTGGCGTGATTGACACAAACCAATCATGTTTCAATAACACTGAAATATATTTATTTAGATACATCTGTATAGACAACGTAAGAGAAGTAATTTGGGACCGAAGTAGTACTTTCTTCATTCCACAATGCAGTGCATTCGCGCTTCTCGAGATTTAAGTTTAATCATATATTTTACCAGCAAGACCCGCAGTCAGTCTCGTTGGTTAAATTTATGGTCAAACTTAGATCTCACTATATTATGAAATGGAGGGAGTAGTATTTATCTAGCAAGCACCCTTATAAGGGGAGGCCACTAGGTGCAGCTGGTTCTTTCTCCTCGCGGTTATCCCCACGCTTGTTTCCATGTCGAGCTCATGAGGCCGCGTTCCGGCAGGGAGGCTCCAATCGAAGTAGTAGAGGAGCCGTGCCACCACGAGCTCCAGCGTGGCCAGCCCAAAGGTATCGCCGGGGCACTTCCTCCTCCCAGTGCCGAACGGCAAGTACTCGAACCGCGAGCCCTTGTAGGTGGCTGTGTCGTCGTCGAACCTCTCCGGCCTGAACTCCTCCGCGTCTTTCCAGTACTCGGGGCTTCTCGCCATGGCCCACGCATTGACCAAGACCCTGGTGCCCTCCTTGACCTCAAATCCGCCAACATCACAGGTTTCCCGGCAGAGATGAGGGACAAGCAACGGCACCACAGGATTTAACCTCATGGTCTCCTTGATCACCATTTGCGTGTAGCGCAGATCATCTATGTGTTTTTCATGGTCTACTGGGCTCTTATTGTCGAAGGCACACCGAACTTCAGCCTGCGCCTTGGCCATCACCTTGGGGTTCCTCATGAGCTCGGACATGACCCATTCGGCCACTGCCGACGTTGTCTCCGTCCCTGCCGTGAACATATCCTGAAGGAGCATGAACAGGAATGAAAAATTTAGTTACCCTTCCAGAAAAAAAAAATCTAGATCTTTTCTAGTACTATACCGATACGATCGCCTTGATGTTTCTCGTGTCGATGGGGAATTCAAGATTCCCCTCATCCCTGATCCTAAGCATAACCCCGAGAAGGTGGTCACCTCGCTGCCCCTCGCTGCACTCATCAGCGATGATCTTGTCCAAGATGGCATCCAGCTGTCGGCGCGCACGCCACAGGCGGCCTCTCAGCCCGGTGAGGGCGTCGACGAACCACAGCGACGGGAAAAGGTCCCCGACGCTGGATGCGCCAGCGGCCTTGATCGCTAGGCCGGTCACGGACATGAACTGCTCCTGCAGCTCGTCGTCGCACACCTGGCCGAACGTCGCCTTGGCGGTGATAGTGTTGGTGCAGGAATTGAGCAGCTTTGTGAGGTTCAACGGCACGCCGCCCTGACCGGTGGCGCGGACGTTCTCGACCAGGGACATGGTCTCGCTGTCTCGGAAGGGTGCGAACTGCCGCACCTTCCGTTCACTGAGCAGCTCCACCGTGCAGAGCTTGCGCGTCGTCCGCCAGTACGGGCCGTATGGCGCGAGGGCGACGTCGCGGCCGCCGTAGCAGAAGATCTCCGACACGAGGATGTTGGGCCGCGACGCGAAGGCGAGGTCCTTGTCCCGGAGCACCTCCTGCGCCGCCGCCGGCGAGGAGACGACGACGGTGTCGATCTGGCCGAACCGGAGGTACATGACCGGGCCGTGCTTCTTGGCCAGGTCCCGGAGGGCGACCTGCGGCTGCGACGTGAGGACGTGGTGGAGGCTTCCGAGGAAGGGGAGACGCCATGGGCCTGGAGGCCGCCTCTGGTTTTTCGGTTTGCGGCTCAGTACCGACGCAAGGATCACAAGTGAGGCGAGAGTGAGGAACGCGAGGGTGACTGCGCCTGCGCTTGGCTCCATCACCATCACCATTACCATCAGGTTGGTTTGCAGCAAAAACTGAGTATGCCTTTCAGTGTGGCATAAGACTCACGAACACTTTTTCTATATATAGCCGCCACATCCTTTCAGTGTGGCATAAAATTTGACAACTCGACCATTGCCTGCAGGTCAGCATGATCCCTGCATATCATTTTTCCAGTCAAAGCTCCATAAGTTGGTTATTATACAACTGAGTAAATAAATTAATAGAGAGAATACTTACTTAGTCATGGACATGTTCCTTGACTATGCACTCTCATATCAAGTTAGTGTGGTATATAATATGCCTCGCAGGCGCTCCCGTTAAGTACACCAACCGGACACCTTGTAGATGTATCCATCTGTTTTCGAAAAATTGACAACTCGAACATTGCCTGATCAGCATGACTTCATTTTCCAATATGGTCGACATTAAAAGGTCCATAAGTTAGTATAGAATTGAAGAAATAAATACACTTAAGCATACTTTGTCATTAACATGTGCCTTGACTGTGCGCCCCTCATGTTTTGACTCTCAGAGGTCGTCAGCCTCGACAATGCTGCGGCAGATTAGTTAACAATGTGGTACCGGCGGCAGTGACCTTAAGCTCTGAGCCTGTCCCAATGTTTCATCTTGTACATGTGCTAAGGTTAATATGTAGATAAAAAATCTGATGTGACAAGCTAATTAAAAGGAGAGAAATGAGTGTGGTGATCCAGAAAGAAAGAATGCTAAGAACGTGAACCTAGGCAACACAATTAAACGGAAAAAGCTCAACAATGCTTGTAGATCTTTAGTTGCAAAATCAGTAAATGAAGAATGCTTAGCAACAACAAGTTAAGCACCAATGGAATTGAGACTTTAGTTAGTAAACTTTTTAAATTGCTTAGAGCATTTATAACCGGACTTGGCAAATGCGACCCCTCAAACGCCCGCGGACGCGTCCGCGGACACTGACCGGTCACCCCTCATAAAACGCATTTCACATCCGGACATCTCAACTTAAAAACCTCAAATCCATATTATTACATGCAACGTGATCCGATCTTTGAGCGGAGCTCGTCCGGTTCTGCTCCCAGCTCGCCCCTCCGCCGTGGGCATGTCCGGCGGCCGGCTGCACTTCCGAGAGTGTTGGTCAGGTCGCCGGCAACGTAGGATAGGGCATGGGACACGACCTGGCTCACGAGACTCATGGCCCCGACATCTGATATGTCTCCATCGTATCTACTTTTTCAAACTCTTTTGCCCTTGTTTTGTACTCTAATTTTCATGATTTGAATAGAACTAACCCGGACTGACGACGTTTTCAGCAGAATTGCCTTGGTGTTGTTTTTATGTACAAATAAAAGTTATCGGATTAACCTGAAAATTGATGGAGAATATTTTTGGAATTAATAAAAAATACAGGCAAAAGAATCAACTAGAGGGCCCCCACCCATTGGCCACAAGCCAGGGCGGCGCCCCCCCCTAAGGGCACGCCTAGGTGGCTTATGGGCGCCCTGCAGCTCCACCGATCTCAATTCTAACTCTATATATTCGCATCCGTGGAGAAAAAATTAGAGAGAAGATTTCATCGCCTTTCACGACACGGAGCCGCTGCATCTGGAGGATCTGGAGTCCAGATCTGGAGTCCGTTTTGGGCTCCGAAGAGGGGAAATCGATGTCATCGTCATCACCAACCATCATTCATCACCAATTCCATGATGCTCTCCGCCATTCGTGAGTAATTCCATCATAGGCTTGTTGGACGGTGATGGGTTGGATGAGATTTACCATGTAATCGTGTTAGTTTTGTTAGGGTTTGATCCCTAGTATCCACTATGTTCTAAGATGGATGTTGCTATGACTTTGCTATGCTTAATGCTTGTCACTAGGGTCCGAGTGTCATGATTTCAGATCTGAACCTATTATGTTTTTATGAACATATATGTGTTCTTGATCATATCTTGCAAGTTGTAGACACCTATTACGAGTTATGATCCGCATCCATAGGGTGACAATAACTGGGATTCTTTCCGGCGATTACCGAAGTTTGAGGAGTTCATGTATTCACTAAGTGCCAATGCTTTGGTCCGGTTCTTTATTAAAAGGTAGCCTTAATATCCCTTAGTTTCCATTAGGACCCCGCTGCCATGGGAGGGTAGGACAAAAGATGTCATGCAAGTTCTTTTCCATAAGCACGTATGATTATATATGGAATACATGTCTACATTACATTGATGAATTGGAGCTAGTTTTGTGTCACCCTATGTTATAACCGTAATTCGATCTTGAGTTAATTACTTTCGTTGAATATGATCCTTTCCATGGTTATGAATCTCAAACTGTTGTGGCACGTCTTACTAAATTGAATAATATAGCCACCCTATTTACTCATGAGGAAAAAATTCATTATTACTATATTCTTATGTTGTTTCCTTTCTCATTAAAGGGTGATGCTAAGATATGGTTTAATTCTCTTGCTCCTGGTTGTGTGCGTAGTCCACAGGATATGATATATTACTTCTTTGAAAAATATTTTCCTACCCATAAGAAACAAGCTGCCTTGCAGGAAATGTTTAACTTTGTGCAAATTAAAGAAGAGAGTCTCCCACAATCTTGGGAGAGGCTTCTCCAATTACTTAATGCTTTGCCTAATCATCCCCTCAAGAAAAACGAAATACTTGATATCTTTTATAATGGACTAACCGATGCTTCTATGGACCACCTAGATAGTTGTGATGGTTGTGTTTTCAGGGACCGAACTATTGAACAAGCTGAACTACTATTGAATAATATATTGAACAATGATAATGATTGTACTATTCCCGAACCACCTCCAAAACCCACTCCGAAGAAAAGAGGTATTATATTTCTCAGTCATGAAGATATGCAAGAGGCAAAGAAATCTATGAAATAAAAAGGTATTAAAGTTGAAGATATTAAGAATCTACCACATAGAAATACATGGTCTTGATAACCCGACACAGGTAGTAGAGGTAAATTCTCTTCGTAGATTTGATGCAGGTGATATTCCTTATAATAAGTCTACTAGCCAATGCTTGGATGAGTTTGATAACTTTGTTGTTAAGCAAGAAAAATTCAATGCTTATGTTAGTAGACAATTGAAACATAATGCTTACATGCTTGATCGCTTAGGTGATTATATGAGTACAACTATTAATGATCTTAAGCTTATTAGTAAACATGCTTCCATGGTAACTACTCAAGTAGAACAAGTACTTAAGGCAAAAAATGACTTGCTTAATGAGATGAATGGTAAGAACAATGATCATTCTGTTAAAGTTGTGACTAGGGTGGTAAAATGACTCAGGAATCTTGGTATCCTCACGGCTATCCTAAGAGAATTGAGAAAGAGATCAATACTGATGCACCTAGTCGTTCGAGTAATAAAAGGAAAAAGAATGATGATAGGACCTTGCATGCTGCTAGTGAACCTGTTATAAATACACCTGAAAACCCAAATGATATTTCTGTTTCTGATGTTGAGACACAGTCTGGTAATGAACATGAGCTTAGTGTTAATATTAATGATGATGTTCATGTTGATGCTCAACCTAGTAATGATAATGATGTGGAGATTGAAGCTGTTGTTGATCTTAATAACCCACAACCTAAGAATAAAAGATATGACAAAAGAGAGTTTGTTGCTAGGAAGCATGGTAAAGAAAAAAACCATGAGTTCAGAAACCCATGCCCTTTCCTCCTAAACCATCCAAGAAAAAGGAGGATGAGGACTTTGAGCATTTTTTTGAAATGTTTAGACCTATATTTTTGCGTATGCGCTTGACTGATATTCTGAAAATGTCTCCTTATGCTAAGTATATGAAAGATATTGTGACAAATAAAAGAAAGATACTGGAAGCTGAGATTTCCACCATGCTTGCTAATTATACCTTTAAGGGTGGAATACCAAAGAAACTAGGAGATCCCGGAGTACCTACTATACCATGCTCTATTAAAAAAATTATGTTAAAATTGCTTTATGTGACCTTGGAGATGGTGTTAGTGTTATGCCTTTCTCTTTGTATCGTAGGCTTGATTTGAAGAAGTTGACAACTACTGAAATCTCTTTGCAAATGGGTGGTAAATCAACTGCTTTACCCATTGGTATTTGTGAGGATGTGCCTGTTGTAGTTGCAAATGTTACTATCCTAACGGACATTGTTATTCTTGATATTCCCGAGGACGACAGTATGCAGATCATCCTTGGTAGACCTTTTTTAAATACTGTAGGGGCTGTTATTGATTGCAACAAGGGCAATGTCACTTTTCATGTTAATGGTAATGAGCATACGATACACTGTCCGAAGAAACAACCTCAAGTTCATAGTATCAACTTCATTGGAAAATTTTCAATGATTATTATTGGAGATTTTGAATTTCCTCCCCCTATTGTCAAGAAGAAATATGAAATAATCATGGTAGGGGATAAGCCTGTCCCTGTTGAGGTAACTTAATGCTATTTGAAATTTTTTTGGTTCCGTGTCATTCGAAAAAAGATTGTCAATAAGACTTGATCAACCTTATTGTGGGACTCCTTTTGACGGGCATAAGATGGATGAATTTGGAAAGAACAACCTTCTGTATCCAACTTTTACTTTATGTTGTTTAGTTTAGACTTAGTAAAAATGCTATTATTTTTCTATTTTCTGATTTATCCGTGCAATAAAAAAATGACCTGGAAATAAAAATTCTCCAAATGCCCTGAAAATGTAGTATGATTTTTTCTCGAATATTTAAGAATTTCTGGCACTGAGAACATATCAGGGGGCTGCACCAGTGGGCCACGAGCACACAGGGCGCGGCCACCCCCTGGGCACGCCCAGGTGGCTTGTGGGTCCCACGTAGGCCCACCTCACTTATTCCAGCACCCATCCAGTACGTCTTCCTCCATAAAAAAATCCCACCATTGCTCAAAGCCGTGTTCTAGCTCATTTTGCTGCCATTTTCAATCTCCTTGTGCAAAGCTCCATTTGCAAAACTGTTTTGGGAGACTGATCTTCGGTATGTGACTCCTCCAATGGTCCAATTAGTTTTTGTTTTTTGTGTTTTATATATTGCAAAAATTTTCTACTGTGGTGACCTTGTTCTTGAGCTTGCATGTCATATTTGTATGGTCCCAAGTGTTGGGGAACGTTGCATGAGAAACAAAAATTTTCCTACGCGCACGCAAGATCTATCCATGGTGATGAGCATCGACGAGAGGGAGAGTGGATCTACATACCCTTGTAGATCGCTAAGCGAGAAGCGTTAAGAAACGCGGTTGATGTAGTCGAACGTCTTCGCGATCCAAATCGCCGAGTGTCCCGCGATCCCATCATGATCCGTCTCGCGGTCCAATCACGATCTGTCCCGCGATCCAATCATGAATCGTCTCGCAATCTTGATCACAGTCCTTCCGATCTAGCACCGAACGGATGGCACCTCCGCGTTCAGCACACGTACAACTCGATGACGATCTCCGCCTTCTTGATCCAGCAAGAGGGAGAGGAGAGTTAGATGAGTTCTCCAGTAGAGCGATGGCGTGGCAGCGATGGTGGTGGAACAATTCTAGCAGGGCTTCGCCTAAGCACCGCTGAAATCTATCTAGAGGAGAAACGACGATCTAGAGGAGAGGTAGCACGTGGTTGTTTTCTATGTCTCAAAACCCTCAAAACCTCTAGTATAAACATGAGAAGGGAGGGAGGAGGCTTGGCGCAAAAGGAGCCAGCCCTTGCCCTTGGCGCAAGGAGGAGAGGAGTCCTCCTCCAATCCTAGTAGGATTAGGACTCCTCCTTCCCACTTGGAATCTCTTTCCACCTTGTGTTTTTTCCTTCCCAATCCACTCCAGCCGCATGGGCCCTTAGAGGAGGCTTCTTCCAGCCCACTAGGGGCTGGTTTACCTCCTTCCACAGCCCACGTAGCCTCTTGGGTCGAGACAACCCTCCCGATGGTCCCCCGGTACCCTCCTGGTACTCCTGGTACACTACCGATGAGCCCGAAACCTTTCCTATGACCAAAATAGGACTTCATATATATCAATCTTTACCTCCGAACCATTTCAAAGCTCCTCGTGACGTCCGGGATCTCATACGGGACTCCGAGCAACCTTCAGTCACCAACATACATAACTCAATACTACCGAAACGTCACTGAACCTTAAATGTGCAGACCCTGCGGGTTCGAGAACTATGTAGACAAGACCGAGACACCTCTACGGTCAATAACCAATAGCGGGAACTAGATGCCCATATTTGTTTCTAGATATTCTACAAAGATCTTTATCGGTCGAACCTCTATGTCAAGGATTTAGTTAATCCTGTATGCCGTTTTCTTTGTTCTTCGGTATGTTACTTGCTCGAGATTCGGTCGTCGGTATCTGTATACCTATTCAATCCCGTTTCCGGCAATTCATTTTTACTCGTTCCATAATACAAGATCTCGTGGCTAACACTTAGTCACATTGCTTGCAAGGCTTGTCATGATGTTGTATTACCGAGTGGGCCCTGAGATACCTCTCTGTCACACAGAGTAACAAATCCCAGTATTGATCCATGCCAACTCAACAAACACCCTCGAAGATACCTGTAGAGCACCTTTATAGTCACCCAGTTACGTTGCGACGCTTGATACACACAAGGTACTCCTCCGGTGTCAGTGAGTTGCATGATCTCATGGTCATAGGAACAGATACTTGACATGCAGAAAAATGTAGCAATAAATAGACTAGATCACATGCTACGTTTATAGTTTGGGTCTTGTCTATCACATCATTCTCCTAATGATGTGGTTCCGTTATCAAATGACATCTCATGCCCATGGCTAGGAAACCTTAACCATCTTTGATCAACGAGCTAGTCCATCAGAGGCATACTAGGGACATGGTGTTGTTTATATATCCACACATGTATCTGAGTTTCCGATCAATACAATTCTAGCATGGATAATAAACGATTATCATGAACAAGGAAATATGATAATAACTAATTTATTATTGCCTCTAGGGCATATTTCCAACACCAAGTAGTTTTGATGCATGATATAGGCTCTAGCACTTGTGGGAGTAGTTGCTATAAGTTTTGTGGAGTTTTGTTCACCTTAATTTCGAGTCACTAAAAATTTCAGAAATTTTTCAGAGAGAGAAAAAATGTTGAGGCGAATATACCAATGGGGTTCCTCGAGAAAGAAGGCCTCGAGACTCACAATTCGTGAGCCCGACTTTGAACCACCGAGGGAAGCTCAAGTGTGCCCTTGTGAATGGCCATCGGATCTATTCATGGATCATGCCGGTTTCAAGGAAGAATTTTACGTGTACACACGGAATGATGGCCTTGAGGATTTCGTTTCAGACCAATGCAAGCAATATTATCAACTCAATGATTCTTTCGTGCGGAGGAAAAATGGAGACACTTTATAACCAGAAAGGAGGCAAAGGAGTACCAGAGAAAGGCAGAAGCCGCTCGCCTCCACGCTGCAGCCGTTCAGGCGGTAGCCGCCGCAGCCCAGTACAACCCCAACTATGACTTTGGATATTATCCGGGCCAGCCATGGCCCTAGACCAACTCAGGCCCAAGGCCTAAGCTCATCTTAGTAGTCGGTGCTCATACTTTTTTATTGTACCATCTATGGTAGTTTATTTCTTCTTTCCGCTTTCTTCTTGTGTGCTTAATTAACCTTGAGAAAATCAAAAAAAAATAGTTCTAGCTTTACCTTGTAGTCTGTTTAGTTGTAGCATTAAAAGAAAACCCAAAAAGATTTCTTATTATTCTTTTGCGTGTTGGGAGCTTTCCCGTGTAAATAGTTTTTCTCGTTCTTGTTTTGAATTTTTTTTCTTTGGGTCGTAAGGAGAAGACCACAATGAGAATGATGAGTGGCTCTCATATGCATTATTGTTTATCTATCAGAGAGCCCTTATTAACTTGCCTTCTCCCTTGAGTTATTGCTTGCACATTCCATCTTAGTCCAATGCACGTGCACTCTTATTATTATTCACACCGTTCGGTCGTTCAAGTGAAAGGCACTAATGACGATATATGATGAAGTGATTGAGATGGAGAAAAGCTGGTACGAGCTCGACCTATTTTGTTTTCATAAATATGATTAGCTCATCGTTCTGGATTCAACTCATTATGGATGAAACATATTTGCAATGACAATTAGAGATTATAGTTACTCATGCCATGTTTAATTAGCTAAGAGTTTATAATGGTTTGCCTTGAGTGCCAACATACATTTCAAAATGGTTGTCATGTAGTATGATAGGATGATATCATCCTTTGAATGATTCAAGTGGCTTGACTTGACACATGTTCATGGTGTTGGAAATATGCCCTAGAGACAATAATAAATTAGTTATCATCATATTTCCTTGTTCATGATAATCGTTTATTATCCATGCTATAATTGTATTGATCGGAGACTTAAATGCATGTGTGGATACATAGACAAAACCATGTCCCTAGTATGCCTCTAATGGACTAGCTCGTTGATCAAAGGACGGTTAAGGTTTCCTAGCCATGGACATGAGATGTCATTTGATAACGGATCACATCATTAGGAGAATGATGTGATGGATAAGACCCAAACTACAAACATAGCATATGATCGTGTCAGTTTATTGCTACTGTTTTCTGCATGTCAAGTATATATTCCTATGACCATGAGATCATGCAACTCACGGATATCGGAGGAGTGCCTTGTGTGTATCAAACGTCGCAACGTAACTGGGTGACTATAAATATGCTCTACAGGTATCTCCGATGGTGTTTGTTGAGTTGGCATGGATCGAGACTGGGATTTGTTACTCCATGTGACGAAGAGGTATCTCAGGGCCCACTCGGTAATACAACATCACAACAAGCCTTGCAAGCAATGTGGCTAAGTGTTAGTCATGGGATCTTGTATTACGGAACGAGTAAAGAGACTTTCCAGTAACGAGGTTGAACTAGGTATGGAGATACCGACGATCGAATCTCAGGCAAGTAACATACCGAAGAACAAAGGGAACGTTATACGGGATTAACTGAATCCTTGACATAGAGGTTCGACCGATAAAGATCTTCGTAGAATATGTAGGAACCAATGTGGAAGTCCAGGTCCCGCCATTGGTTATTGACCGTAGAGGTGTCTCGGTCATGTCTACATAGTTCTCGAACCCGCAGGGTCTGCACACTTAAGGTTCGGTGACGTTTCGGTAGTGTAGAGTTATGTATGGTGGTGACCTAAGGTTGTTCGGAGTCCCGGATGAGATCCCGAACGTCACGAGGAGCTCCGGAATGGTCCAGAGGTAAAGATTCATATATAGGATGTCCCAGTTTGGTCGCCGGAAAAGTTTCGGGCTCATCGGTAGTGTACCGGGAGTGCCGGTAGTGTACTTGGAGTGCCGGTAGTGTACCGGGAGGCCTCCGGGAGGGGTATTTCGACCCCAAGAGGTCCATGGTCTGTGGGATAATAATAACCAGCCCTTAGTGGGCTGGGAAAACAGCCACAAAGGCCCATGGCGCAGGAGAGAAAGTCCTAAAGCAAAAAGTGGAAAATCAGCCAATAGGAGGCAATCCTACTCCAACTAGGATTGGAGGTGAAGTAGGATTGCTTCCCACCTCCTATTTCGGCCTACCCAAAGGCCTTGGCTGCCTCTCCTCTCCTCTCCTCCTATATATACTAGTGGATTGGATGGTTTTTGGACAGAATTTCCGGCCACGTGCTACCCGTTACACCGGTGCATAGTTTCTCCTCTAGATCGGTTTTCTGCAGCGCTTAGGCGAAGCCCTGCCGGAATTGCTCCACCACCATCACCGGAGCGCCGTCACGCTGCCGGTGAACTCCCTCTCCTCTCCACCTCCTCTCAGTGGATCGAGACGGTGGAGATCGTCATCAAGCTGCACGTGTGCTGAACGCGGAGGTGCCGTCCGTTCGGCGCTAGATCGGACGGACCGTGATCGAGATCGCGAGACGGTTCGTGATGTGATCACGGAACGGATCGTGATCAAGATCGTGAGATGGATCGTGATGAGTTCGCGGGACGGATCATGATGTGTTCGCGGGACGGTTCGTGATTGGATCGCGGGACGCTCGGCGATTTGGATCGCGAAGAAGTTCGACTACACCAACCGCGTTTCTTAACGCTTCCCGCTTAGCGATCTACAAGGGTATGTAGATCCACTCTCCCTCTCGTAGATTCTCATCACCATGGATAGGTTTGCGTGTGCGTAGGAAATTTTTTGTTTCCCATGCGACGTTCCCCAACACATGGATGTAGTTGAAACAGAATCAACATAGCCTTCACGATATTTATGTTCATGGTGATTTATATCCTACTCATGCTTGCATTCAATGTTGGTTAATCTCAATGCATGTTTATGACTGTTGTCGCTCTCTAGTTGGTCGCTTCTCAGTCTCTTGCTAGCCTTCACTTGTACTAAGTGAGAATACTGCTTGTGCATTCACTTCCTTAAACCCAAAGTTGTTTCATCTGAGTCCACCATACCTACCTATATGCGGTATTTACCTGCCGTTCCAAGTAAATTTGCATGAGCCAAAACTCTAAACCTTCAAATAATATTCTTGTTTGTATGCCCGAATGGCTCATGTAGCGACTCGGGGCGGTCAGTATCTTCCATGCTAGGTGTGTTATTCTCACGATATGTGTTGATTCACTATCATTCACGAGAAATTAGATGGTATTCGGGATGCCCAGTTCCATGCTCAAAAATTAAATCAAAATATAATGAAACAAAACTCCCCTAGGATCGTTGTCTGTATGGACGGTACCCGTGGATTCGGCCAGCCGTGGAGTGTGTTCGACAGGTGGAGGGGGAGTAAAAACTTTCTAATTCTATTTCGGAACCGCCAATAATGTATCTAGCACGGAAGATGGTGAAATCTCTTGGTTGTTATGTTGGAAATGAAAGCATACCGCTCAAAATTATTATTCATCCCTGTTTTAAAAAGCTCGAGCTCTGGCACCTCTTCAAATCCATGCTTCCCTCTGCGAAGGGCCTATCTATTTTACTTTACTATTGAGTCATCCTTCTCTTATAAAAAAACTCCAGTTAGAGAGCACCACCGTCATTTGTATGTTTTCTATTAATTGATATTGAGTATGATTATGACTGGATCTCTTTTACCATGAATTACAATTTCCAGTCAGTCGTTGTTCTTCAGGGGTGCTTTGCATTTATGTTTTGCGGTCTCAAAAAGGGCTAGCGATATACCATTATATCATATTGTATCATGATTGTTTTGATAAAATTGTTACCATCCATGATTTATTATTATTGCTCTCTAGTTGATTATGCCATTGATATGAGTAAATATGAGACCTAAATGTTATTGTGAACGTGGTTAGTCTATAATCTTTGCTGAAAATCTGAACATCAGTTAGACATATTTACAACAACAAGATCAAATAGTGTTTGTATAAGTTTTTCTTTGTCATTTTCAGTTTGTCAACTGAATTGCTTTAGGACAAGCAATGGGTTAAGCTTGGAGGAGTTAATACGTCTCCATCGTATCTATTTTTCCAAACTCTTTGCCGTTGTTTTGGACTCTAAATTGCATGATTTGAATGGAACTAACCCGGACTAACGTTGTTTTCAGCAGAATTGCCTTGGTGTTATTTTTATGCAGGCCCAGTGCTTTTCCTCTGCAATACTCGTCGCAAGAGTCGGAGCTGTCTGGTCGTCGGCACGTGTGGTGGACTGTTTGGCATAGGCCGACTCCGGCCTTGGTGCTTGTTTGTTGTGACGGCTACATCGGTGGTTGTTGAGTGTGGAGTCAGAGTCGCCATCGCGGAGGTCTGATAACGATGACACCGAATTGCATCCTCGACGACGCTTTTCTTTTCGACGGCGTGTGTGCGTTCTTGTGTTGGTTGCCAGGTTGTCCTGTGTACCTTGTTTTTACGGGTTGTTATAACGGTTTTCGTACGATTCTCCGTTAATTAACTGGACAACTCTCTTCAATATTTTTGTAATGAATCGGGCCCTAAGAGACAACATTCCAACAAAAATAAGAAGTGCTGTTTTTTTCGAAAAGAGGTTAGAACACCCGGGATGTGCATCAAGTGATGCACACATCTATTTTTATTAAAGTTCATGCAAGGCAAGGAGGCCAAAAGTCATCCATGGATGAAGTACATAACAAAAGCAACAAGGCCAATACCATTAAAAGATATGAATGTAACACCTAGGAGTATGCCAACGTCTTCCTCAACAATGCCTTCATGAAGGTATAAACGCCCTCACGTCGCCATCATCATAGAGATGATGTCTTCAACAAGAAACGACGCATGTTCAACATTGTCGAGCCCTATCAACAAGGTTTTTCACCCTGGAGAAAAGTATGGCGCTGCCCTTGTCTTGGAAGGGAAGAAGACCATCCACGCCTCCTTAGGGCTTCTCCTTTGCCCTGGGCCTTGTTGGCCTCTGGTTGGACCCCCCCCCCCCCCCCCGCGTCACCCCGCCCGGTGTAGGACACTATCATGTAGTATCTTATTACATTTGGTGCATTTTTACTAGGAGTGTAGAATAAGCTATTCTACACCGACGCCAAGGTTAGTAGTACTATATAATTAAAAATATATTTGTGTCCTTAATTTTACAAAAATATATTTGAAACATAGTGAAAATTTCATTTTTCCTTTAAAAATATCAATTTGTACATACAAAAAATTACATACATTGATATAGATGTTAGTGATAAACTTTTGAAGTTGTTTTTTACGAAAATGTACATTTCTTATTAGAAATGTTCATAGCGCATTTTCAGAAATGTACATTATATATTTAAAAATTGTTCATCCAGTATCTGCAAAAATATTCATCATATATTGAAAATGGTTCACTGTGTATTTCTCTATTTGAAATATGTTAATGCAACGAAAACCTATTCATTAGGAAAATGTTTGGGTAATTTCTAAAAGTGTTAACGGATATTTTAAACTATATTTAAAATATTTTAAACAAATACAAGAATTTCAAAATGGTCATGAATTATAGTAATTGTACATGATTTTTGAAAATTTTAATAAATTAGAAATAGTCAGTTTCATGTATTGGAAAGGAAGAAAAAAAAGATATGGAATAAAAATAATTATACAAATAACATAGATAAAATAAAATATAAGATAAGATAACCAAAAAAACTAAGGGATATCATCAGAGAATCCTACGGAAATACACAGAGAAATAAACCAAATGGAAAAATGACAGAATACAAATCAGCCGAACCAGCTACTTGGGTCAGCCCATATGTTCTGCCGCTGTGCAATTTATACCATGTTTCTACTACTTAGCCTACGGAAACGTTTTATATTTTGAAATGGAGGTAGTGTACATTTGAACGAGCAATGAATAGGAAAATTTCCCTGAAGTGTCAAATAGGTAGGTAAATATCCTCTCCTATATGGTGGTGCCCAGAACGGCCCCTCATAAATTTTTCTTACTTATATTAAAATTGCCATTTTAGACAACCTTTTCTCTTATAAAAGTATTTTTTAAAGAATTTTCGAACTAAAAATGAAAAACATTTTCATTGTCTATTTAAGAGATTCCCACTGTGTATTTCAAAAAATATTGTGTATTTGTTAGAAATATTCAAATTACAAAAATATGAAGTACTTTGAAATGAGAAGAAAAAATCAAGCGAAAAAGAGAAACCCAAGAAAAAAACCTAACTTAAATAGAATTGTTTTACAAAATCTTAATGAAAATAAAAAATGGATCTAGCCTAGGAGACACGCGCTTGCACGTTTTCCCACCTATCTTGATGCTTTCTGCGTTGCTTAACGGAGCTCCTAGTTATTGCTGCATGGTCCCTATGTGGTTACGCGTAGCTGGCCAACCTATTTAACTCCCTGTGTGTCCTGCTTACTTCGACAAAAGCTAGCTGCACCCATTACCAACAGTGGTGTTTTGATAGACATCTTACATGTTCATAAACCCAAAAACTGTTCATATTTTAACATGAGTTTAAAAATGTTCATATATTTTAATTAATATTTTTGAATTTATGATTTTTTACAAATATTTAAAATGTTTGTGAAAAAAATACTAATTATTTAGAAAATTCTTTTTAGAAAATAGTTCATAAATTCCACAAATTTATAGTAAATTGGTAATATTTCTAGATTGTACAAGATAACCAGGATAGAAAATAAAAAGAGAAAGAGAAATAGGAAAAATTCGAAACAACATCAATGAAGATATGCAGAAATCTACTACACATTATCTTTAGCATTCCTTTATCCCACCCACTTACAACTAAATAGCCCCTGTTTATCTACCACTGCACTCCACTACATCTTTCATACATTTCTCTCGTTTTTTAACTTCACCCCTTCCACAACTCTCTCTATCTATCTATCTATCTATCTCCACTACTTCATTGTCATGAATCCCTTACACTGGTAGAAAAAGGCTCATTTGTCCCGGTTCCAGAGGCCCATCCCGGTTTCGGAACCGGGACTAAAGGGTCGGTACTAAATCCCAATACCTTTAGTCCCGGTTCGCCTACGAACCGGGACAAATGGGGCTCCACGTGGGCTGCTGTGGTGCGCTGGGGCGGAGGACCTTTAGTTCCGGTTGGTAACACGAACCGGGACCAAAAGGCATCCACGCGTCAGTAGTCCAGGGCCTGGGGTTTTTTTTTTGAAAGGGGGGGTGGGGGTTTAGGGGGTTTTGCAGGGTTAATTTAGGGGTTTCATATATTATTTTAGCTAGCTAATAGAGAGAAGTGTCCTCTCTTATCTCCGTGCTTGGTCGACGCTACGTACTATACGTATAAAGAGGACTCGACACGCTAGCTAGTAAGAAAATGAAGGAAACCATTAAGTACAGAAGATCGTCATGAACATATACAGAGAGAAGTGGTCGACCTCTCCTTCTCCGAGAGATTGGTCGAACAACAAGTTTTCGTATATCTATCCGACGCTACTGGCTACATATATACAATATAAGATCTCTTACAATCCCCTAACATCTGAACTCAACTTCCACATGGTATTCTCGGTGTTTAGAGATGACGTGGTCAAGAAAGAATCCCGCCAATTCCTCTTGAATTGCTTTTCTGCGATCTTGTGGTAGGAGTTGATCCTGCAGCTCCGAAAGCTAATTTGAAGAAGGGGGTCAATACATATATATGAATGAAACTCAACACAAATGATGGTAATAAAATAAAATTGTGAATATTATTGCTTACGCACTTCAAAATCTTCTTTAGAGTAGCCGACATGCTTAGAGGTCGTCGCATCATAGATGTACTCGCAAACGTAGTATCCACAAAGATTAGTCCCTTTTTCCTGCCACAACCACTTTACGAGAAATAGAGGTCAATCAAACTGATAATCAAACAATATAAATGGTATTGATGAAAACTAGCTAGAATCAATGGGAGATGCGCGAAACTAGCTAGTAGTACTTACTTTCGGGTATGTAAATTGCAGCTTCCCCGACAGTCCCGGAGCTATTGCGGTGAACTGTTTCCAAACCCTGCCAGACAAAGAAAATAATTATTACCTGATATCAGGAAATGAATAAAGTTGTCGATATGGTGCGATAATGATCGATTGAACTTACTTCACGAGCATTTCAGTGATCGCCGCATACTGCTTGCGATCTTTTCGTCTTGAGTCTAAGACGGTTACTAGTCCCTCCACAAGCTTAATCTCTAGAAGAATAAAGTGGAAGCTGCGCACGCATGCATAACTAATCAGTTACATTACTATAACCTCGAGTAATAAGGAAAACCGAATATGCACAAGACAGTAACACTCACTCGAAGTTGTAAGGAAAGATTATTTTATCTTTGTTTTGATGTTTAAGCAACAAATTTAGCAAGTTGGCCTCGGCTCATTTGGCATCATGTTTAATTTCCCATTCATTAAAGAGATTTAGGTTAATGAACCCAATATTATAGATTTATTTATTCTTGCATTCGACGATCTTCAATTTGCATGATATAGTGAGGATAATTATATGTACATGCAATGAAAGAGCTGAGCTATATATAGAGACTTAATTAAAGAAGTAGTACTTACAGACAGTAGCAAGTGACGATTACTTTATCGATGGCCATTTGATTGAAAAACTGGAATAACTCCTCAAATGGAACATACAACAGTTCAATTCCAACGAGGTTGTGCTCCTCTTTAACTGTTAGCATCAAAGTATCCGTCCCAGACTTGCAGGTGTCCATGTACCACTCATGGAATCTTCGCATCATCATTGTTAGAGGAGAATGACCAGGTCTGATGAGAGGCTTCCCGTGCCGGTATTTGTGATCGTCCTCCTCCATTATATCAAAATGTAAATCGTCGGGCAGGTAATCACCAGGATTGGTACCGGGCACCATTACCGGCAGATTTGGGACGATATCGCTAGACACTTTCAGCGGGGGGCACGATTGGTTCGCCTGTTCGCCGAGCTGGGATTTTTTTCCCTTTTGTAATTTGTTCTTGTCTCCTTTTGTCAGTTCTACTGGTTCCAGACCGGCGCGCTTGTAGCGCTGTCTTTTTAATAGTGTGGACATAGTTGTCATCCGGCGGAGGCGGTGGTGGTCGCTTCAGGGCATCCAAAGTGCGCTTCACTTTCACCGGATCTATCTTCTCCTCCGGAGGTGGATTTTTCTTTGCACAAAACTCCTTCACTTGGCCTTTAGAGATCTTCACGTTTTCCTCGTCGCTCTTCTCGTAAGGTAACTGCTCGAGAGGCTTGAGAGATGATGGACCGTATTGGTATCGCCTCCCGCCACTGGTTGTACTGCTAGACGCCGGAGCAGCCAGAGCGGCGGCGGCTGTCTTCCTTTGTTGCTTACGAGGCGGAGAAGGAGTGTTACGAGGAGGCGGAGCAGCCGGAGCGGCGGCGGCTCTCTTCTGCCCTTGCTGAGGAGGCGGATGAGGAGGCGGGCTGCTCGGACGCGCCGGCGCAGGTGGAGAAGGAGGCGGAGTGCCACCACGCGCCGGAGCAGGCGGAGTGCCCTGATCACTCGCCGAAGGAGGAGGGGGAGGAGGAGGTGCAGTGCCCTGACTTGCCGGAGGAGGCGGAGGCGTCCAGTTCGGAAGCTTGATGAGCTCCTTCCGCCATAGACATGTAGTCTTCAGAGCACATTCCAGCAGAGTCTCCCCTTCACGGTAGGGTGGTCAAGCTCGAGGTCCTCAAATCCCTCCTCTATCTCATCGACCATCACAATAGCATAGCCTTGTGGAATCGGAAGGCAGTGAAAAGTTGCGCCGGGTTTGGAAGAGAGCCGACAGCCGCCTTGACTTTGCGGTGATGCCATTGCGTCTTAATGTTGCAAGGTTGAGCCTCCTTGATAGCATCCACGGGGTAGCTGGGAGCCGTGAAGTCAGGCTGGTCAAGCTCGGTGGAAGCCACGCTGCTTCTCCATTGAGATGGCGGGGTAGCTTCTTGGATAGCTTCGTCCCGCTGAGATCGCTGGTTCTCAACTGCTTGTTTCTCTAGCGCTAGTACTCTTTCATTCAGCTTCTGCAGATCGCTTTGCTCCTGTTTCTGCTTCCTCTCCCGGGATTTGTAACCGTCTGCGTCGGGAAACCCAACCTTCCACGGAATGGAGCCTGTCGTGCCTCGTGTTCGTCCTGGATGCTCAGGATTCCCGAGGGCCTGTGTGAGCTCGTCATTCTCTCTGTCAGGAACGAACGTCCCTTCCTGCGCTGCGGCGATATACTGTCAAAGATTCTTGACAGGTATTGACAGTTGCTCGTTCGTCCAAACGCACTTCCCTGTTTCAGGGTCCAAGGTTCCCCCAGCCCCGAAGAACCAAGTCCTTGCACGGTCTGGCCAGTACAATGGCTCTGGTTGGACCCCTTTAGCAAGCAGGTCCTTCTCAGCCTTGTCCCACAATGACCGGGCTTTGATGTAGCCACCTGACCCCGTGCGATGGTGAAGCTTCTTCTTTGCAGCATTTATCTTGTTTGTCGCTGACATCTTCCTACTCTTCTCCAATGTCTTGTGGGCCACAAATGCGGGCCAGTGATCTCTTATCTTCTCAAATCGGCCGGTGAATGTTGGAGTCTTCCCTTTGTCGAAAAACGTTGATTTCAACTCATTCTTCCACCTCCTGAATAGATCTGCCATCTTCTTAAGAGCATGAGCCTTGACCAATGGCTCTATAACTGGCTTATCCGGATCCTCCTCTGCCGGTAGGGTGAAATTTGCCTTCAGTGTCGTCCAAAGATCATCTTTCTATCTATCCTTGACAAAAGACACTTCAGGGTCTCCGCTCTTCGGCTTATTCCATTGGTGGATGGTGATCGGGATCATGTCCCTAACAAGAACCCCGCATTGAGAAGAAAATGCTTCCTTGGTCTGGCTGGGTTCAATCGGTTGGCCATCTCTATTGATGCTGGTGATCGTGAACCTTTCATCCTGGCGCAACTTTTTCTTTGGGCCTCGTCTCGTTACCGAAGTTTGGCTCGATCCGGATCCGGAGGGCTAGAAAAGAAGAAAGAAAAGAGTTAATATGTGTACATAACAAAACAATTAATGCATTAATTAGCTAGTCAGCACAGGCTTAATTAATATATACCTCGCCGGACTTTGCAACTGCTCCTTCCTCCGTTCGCTCACCGGAGCCATCATAATCATGTTCTTCCACCTCCATTGTCCGATCATCGGAGCCTTCTTCACCCTCTTCTTCCAGACCATCGGTGTCGTTCAGAAACGATAAGACAACATCACCTCCTTCCCGGATGATCTCCCCCAACAACGCTTCTTCTTGTAAGTTTCTTTGTGGAAGATTCGGATCGTCCATAGTTTCTGCAAATATTACAACATGACAATTAATATATTAGTGGCAAACATAGACCTAGCTAGCTCGACGCTTCTACGGTTTGGGGATGGATACACAAGGCAACCTCTCGACCCCTCGGCGATCCACGACCCTCTACCCTAGTTCCCGACCCTCGACCCCCTCATGTCACGTTTGTCTAGTGTCAAAGGATTCAACAAATAAAACCATGTCTTCATCATTAGGCGAAAGTAACAGGTGAAAGTACGTATGAAGCTCTCCAAAGTTATTTTAGAACGGAGTCCCAGATAGGATAATTTGCTTTTTGGTGGCATTTTTTTTTGCTTTATTTTATTTTGTTTCCACTTTTTTGCTTTTAATGTTTTGAACAAAAAATACTTTTTCCTATTTTTTGTTTTCTTTTTTGCTTTATTTAATTTATTTTGTTTCCACTTTTTTGCTTTTAATGTTTTGAACAGAAAATACTATGATAAGTTTAGTTGCATAAATTTTATATAATTTTAGTTTTAATAATACTATAGGGAAACACGCGAAGAAATAGGGTCGTGTGCCTCTTTAGTACCGGTTGCGCGATAGGGAAACACAACCATAATTCAACGACTCACAAGCGTGATCCAACGACTCACAAGCGCTTGAAAGAAACATGCGATCCGTGTGCTTCTTCCTGATTGGTTGGATTCAGAATCGTGTGGGGTTAAAGGGGTGTGGCGCGTGCAAAGCTATACGCCACTATTTCTCTTCTCGTGCACTCTTTCCACTTCCGCGGAACCGCCACCATGCCGCCCAGCCACCGAATCCACCCCCGCTACCAAGGCGTCCGCGGGCGCCTCGACGGCACATACACGGCGGTGATCACCTGCGCCAACAACGAGCTTGTGTGGCTCGGCACGTTTGCCCATGCATCTTCAGCCGCCCGCGCGTACGACGCTGCGGCGTGGAGGCTCGGCCGTCCGCGCACGGAGATGAATTTTCGCAACTGCAGTAACGCGGAAGAGGCGGTGGACATGGAAGATGCGCCGCGCCTCCTCACTGAAGAGGACCACCGCCTCCATCACCGACGAGCGGTGCTCGGCCTCGTCTCGGAGCAGGACCAGCGCGCCGGGCAGGATTGGTACGCGAGCCATCCCCATGAAGCCGCGGAGGAGGGGGAACAATGGACAAGGCTAGCGGCCGAGAGTGCGGAGCAGAGGCGCGAGCATCATGAATGGCGGAGGAGCGGCGGGCGGCCAAGGCGATGGCGGAGGTGAAACTGGCGAGAGGCGCCGCCAACTGGCCCATTGGTGACCCCCGCTGGATAGCGCTGGAGGATGACATCAACTCCGACGTCACCGAAGACGATTTCTCTGACGACGAGGAGGAGTAGTTTTTTTATGTTTTAAAATAAAATGTTCTAGGTTTGAGATGTTACTTTGTTGAATGTTTTAAGTTTCCCGCGCCGCCGCCACCATGCCACCATATGTTCTAGGTTTCCCGCGCAGAAGCAGAAGCAATAAAGATATGCCAAATGTTCTAGCACTATAAATGAACTTCGAAAATGTTTAAACTTGGCATGGTATCATCATTTCACCCACATAGAATGTGTACAAAATTTTACAGGGTTACGGCAAAAATT
Source organism: Hordeum marinum (assembly GCA_022496015.1). Lineage (NCBI taxonomy): Eukaryota > Viridiplantae > Streptophyta > Magnoliopsida > Poales > Poaceae > Hordeum > Hordeum marinum. The sequence continues at coordinate 22,073,438 of CM039673.1, read as the reverse complement.
GGATGCACTTCGTGAACAAACTGGACCATCTCCTTCGAAGTATCAGGGTTTCGGACGAAAGCAGTACAAATGAACTCAGAAAAGGTTGAAACTTGGCATGGTATCATCATTTGACCAACATAGCATGTGCTAAAAAGTTGAGAGGGTTATGGCGAAAACTGGATGCACTTCGTGTACAAAATGGACAATCTCTTTCGAAGTATCAGGGTTTCGGACAAAAACTCATCTGTTACAAAGGTTTTTGAACTTATTTGAACTTCAGACTATTTGTGTGTTCAAAATGAACCATTCAAAGCCACATCATCAATTTTCAACCCTTTCTAACTTCATCTGTCTTCACTTTTTCTTCGCTTGTGTCCTTTGCTTATTGCGCCGTAACCATAGATATTCTTCATCGCTTAACAGGGTGCTTGGATCAGCCTTGACTTTGAAGGGAGGAATTTCATGAAACTTTTCATAATCTTCAGACATGTTTGTCTTGCCCTCCAATCCCATGATGTCTCTTTTTCCTGAAAGAACTATGTGGCGCTTTGGCTCATCGTATGATGTATTCGCTTCCTTATCTTTTCTTTTTCTCGGTTTGGTAGACATGTCCTTCACATAGAAAACCCGCACCACATCATTGGCTAGGACGAATGGTTCGTCTGTGTACCCAAGATTGTTCAGATCCACTGTTGTCATTCCGTATTGTGGGTCTACCTGTACCCCGCCTCCTGACAGATTGACCCATTTGCACTTAAACAAAGGAACCTAAAAATCATGTGCGTAGTCAAGTTCCCATATGTCCACTATGTAACCATAATATGTGTCATTTCCCCTCTTGGTTTCTGCATCAAAGCGGACACCTCTGTTTTGGTTGGTGCTCTTTTGATCTTGGGCGACCGTGTAAAATGTATTCCCATTTATCTTGTATCCTTTGTAAGTCAATACAATATAAGATGGTCCCCTGGACAACGAGTACAGCTCATCAGAAACAATGTTGTCAGCTCTGAGACGTGTTTCCAACCAACTGCCGAAAGTCCTGATGTGTTCACGTGTAATCCACTCATCACACTGCTCCGGGTGTTTGGAGCGCAGACTGTTCTTGTGTTCATCGACATACGGGGTCACCAAGGTAGAGTTCTGTAGAACTGTGTAGTGCGCTTGAGACCAAGAATGCCCGTCCCTACATATTATTGAGTCCCCTCCAAGCGTGCCTTTTCCAGTCAGTCTCCCCTCATACCGTGATTGAGGGAGACCAATCTTCTTAAGGCCAGGAATGAAGTCAACACAGAACCCAATGACATCTTCTGTTTGATGGCCCATGGAGATGCTTCCTTCTGGCCTAGCACGGTTACGGACATATTTATTTAGGACTCCCATGAACCTCTCAAAGGGGAACATATTGTGTAGAAATAAGGGGCCCACTAGATGAACTAGGATGTGCGTCATGATATTGAAGAAGGATGGTGGGAACACCAGCTCGAAACTGACAAGACATTGCACCACATCACTCCTTAGACTTGGTAGGATTTCTGGATCGATCACCTTCTGAGAGATTGCATTGAGGAATGCACATAACTTCACAATGGCTAATCGAATGTTTTCCGGTAGAAGCCCCCTCAATGCAACCGGAAGCAGTTGCGTCATAATCACGTGGCAGTCATGAGACTTTAGGTTCTGAAACTTTTTCTCGGCCATATTTATTATTCCCTTTATATTCGATGAGAAGCCAGACGGGACCTTCATACTGAGCAGGCATTCAAAGAAGATTTCCTTCTCTTCTTTGGTAAGAGCGTAGCTGGCAGGACCTTCATACTGCTTTGGAGGCATGCCGTCTTTTTTGTGCAAACGTTTCAGGTCCTCCCGTGCCTCCGGTGTATCTTTTATCTTCCCATACACGCCCAAGAAGCCTAGCAGGTTCACGCAAAGGTTCTTCGTCACGTGCATCACGTCGATTGAAGAGAGTACCTCTAGGTGTTTTCAGTAGGGTAGGTCCCAAAATATAGATTTCTTCTTCCACATGGGTGCGTGTCCCTCAGCGTCATTCGGAACAGATAGTCTGCCGGGACCCTTTCCAAATATTACGTGTAAATCATTGACCATAGCAAGTAGGTGATCACCGGTACGCATGGCGGGCTTCTTCCGGTGATCTGCCTCGCCTTTGAAATGCTTGCCTTTCTTTCGACATTGATGGTTGGTCGGAAGAAATCGACGATGCCCCAGGTACACATTCTTCCTGCAATTGTCCAGGTATATACTTTCGGTGTCAGCTAAATAGTGCGTGCATGCGTGGTATCCCTTGTTTGTCTGTCCTGAAAGGTTACTGAGAGCAGGCCAATCATTGATGGTTATAAACAGCAATGCATGCAGGTCAAATTCCTCCTGTTTGTGCTCATCCCACACACGTACATCGTTTCCATTCCACAGTTGTAAAAGTTCTTCAGCTAATGGCCTTAGGTACACATCAATGTCGTTTCCGGGTTGCTTAGGGCCTTGGATGAGAACTGCCATCATAATGAACTTCCGCTTCATGCACATCCAAGGAGGAAGGTTATACATATATAGAGTCACGGGCCAGGTGCTGTGATTGCTCCTTTGCTCTCCGAAAGGATTAATGCCATCCGCGCTTAAACCAAACCATACGTTCCTTGGGTCAGCTCCAAACTCAGCCCGGCCGTACTTTCTCAGGATTTTTCTCCATTGTGACCCGTCAGCGGGGTGTCTCAAATTCCCGTCTTTCTTACGGTCTTCATTGTGCCATTGCAACAACTTGGCATGCTCTTTGTTTCTGAATAGACGTTTCAACCGTGGTATTATAGGAGCATACCACATCACCTTGGCAGGAACCCTCTTCCTGGGGAGATCGCCATCAACATCACCAGGGTCATCTCGTCTGATCTTATACCGCAATGCACCGCATACCGGGCATGCGTTCAAATCCTCGTACGCACCGCAATAGATGATGCAGTCATTAGGGTATGCATGTATCTTCTCCACCTCCAATCCTAGAGGGCATATGACCTTCTTTGCTGCGTACGTACTGTCAGGCAATTCGTTATCCTTTGGAAGCCTCTTCTTAAATATTTTCAGTACCTTCCCAAATCCCTTGTCAGGTATACCATACTCTGCCTTCCATTGCAACAATTCCAGTGTGGCATCGAGCTTTGTGTTTCCCTCTTCGCAATTGGGGTACAACCCTTTTCTGTGATCCTCTAACATGCGATCGAACTTCAGCTTCTCCTTTTCACTTTCGCACTGTCTCCTTGCATCAACAATGACCCGGCGGATATCATCATCGGGCACATCATCGCCTAGTTCCTCTTGATCTTCAGCTTCCCCCGTTGCAGCATCACTGTATTCAGGGGGCACATAGTTGTCATCGTTCTCTTCTTCTTTGATGTCTTCCATCATAACCCCTATTTCTCTGTGCTTGGTCCAAACATTATAGTGTGGCATGAAACCCTTATAAAGCAGATGGGTGTGAAGGATTTTCTGGACAGAGTAAGACTTCGTATTGCCACATAGAGGGCATGGACAACACATAAAACCATTCTGCTTGTTTGCCTCAGCCACTTCGAGAAAATTATGCACGCCCTTAATGTACTCGGAGGTGCGTCTGTCACCGTACATCCATTGTCGATTCATCTGCAAGCATTATATATAATTAAGTGTGTCAAAAACTATTACAAAACATCATGAATAGATAAGTGACCAAATTAATATAATTTTTTTTCTTTTAGAAAGAAGATAAGAACAAGAGGATCACCATGGTGGTGTCGGCGACGAGATCGGCGCGGGCGATCGACGGCGGTGAAGACGGGGACGGGACGTGACGGACCGCTAAACCTAGACAAATCTTGAGGAAAATGAAACTTGTAGGTCGAGTTTGGAGAGGAGAAAGCTTAAGTAGTGTGGCTCGGGCATTTCATCGAACACCTCATGTGCATAGGAGGTGAGCTAGAGCACCACAAAGCCCTCCCCTCACACTCCAGGAAAAAACAGAGCAGTGGAGTGCTCTACTCGCGGGGGAGGGGTATATATAGACACATCATTGGTCCCGGTTCGTGGCTGGAACCGGGACTAAAGGCCACACTTTAGTCCCGGTTCCAGACACGAACCGGGACCAATGGATGTGGGCCAGGAGCGAGGCCCATTGGTCCCGGTTCGTGTCTGGAACCGGGACAAAAGGGTCGATACGAACCGGGACCAATGCCCCACGAGGCCCGGCCGGCCCCCTGGGCGCACGAACCGGGATGTATGCCCCCATGGGTTCCGGTTCGTGACCGAACCGGAACTAATGGGCTGGCCAGGCCTGAACCAAAGCCCAGTTTTCTACTAGTGTTACTCATAGACCTGGATGGATAGCATTTATCCTTGGGTGCTCGCTCGGTGAATACATTAAGTTCGTGAAGTCTATGGAGGTATGCTCTCTGTTTAATAGCATGTGTGAGCTACGTAAAGAGGAACATGTTGTGTTGTCAAAGACGACGAAGACAGAGATTAAGAGTGATGCACAAGCCAGCCAAATGTGTTTTTTTAGAAAAGAAGAATATACCCCCGGCCTCTGCATCTGGATAATGCATCAACCGTTTTATTAATTATTCACAATGACCTTACAAAGTAATACATCAATAAGTCTGAAACCACCATCTTGGCAACAATTCTCGCTACTCCTATCCCTTGATGAAGGGTGTCGAATGTCCGAGCCAAATACCAAACAGACATCACACCAAACCCTAACATCTAAATCCGGACGCCCTAGCCCAGCCACATACGGGGACTAGGTCACACCGGTCTGACGCACTCTTAGAGGCCGCCGCCGCCGTCTTCCACCAACCCATCTCTAGAGAAGGTACTGACACACCGACCTTGCCAAGCCTGCCGTCGACGCCACCATGGCGCCAAACAAATCCACCTTCCTGCATGTATCCATCCACATGCGCACGTCGCTGAAACTCCGCAGCGCCATGCCGCCGGGACCCATCGTCGGCCTTGCGGTAGATGTAACACCACTCCTCCTCTTGTCCCCTCCAGCCAGCTCCTGCTCCAAAACAAGGCCTCAGGAGGGAGAAAGACATCGCAGGCGCAGTCATGTTGACGCAACTTGCAACGATGATGCCTCAACAAAGGAGACGCCGGAGATGCCGTCGCCGTCCGCAGTGACCGAAGTCTGCGCGATTTTCACCCGAAGGAGCGCCACCATGATCTCGCCGTTGACTGGATCCGATCTCACCCTCGCCATGTAGACGTACGGTGTCATCGGAAAGCCGGTTGAGGACCTACGGCCGCCCTACCCTGGCCCTATCATGCGTCGTCGGCCGGCAAAACCCGAACCACGACGAATCTGGCCAGGAAGCCAGATCCACGGCCACCGTCGCCGTCCATCGCATAGCGAAGGATCCCATCGGAGCACCTCGCCAGCCATAGGTGTTGGAAATATGCCCTAGAGGCAATAATAAATTAGTTATTATCATATTTCCTTGTTCATGATAATCGTTTATTATCCATGCTATAATTGTATTGATCGGAGACTTAAATAAATGTGTGAATACATAGACAAAACCATGTCCCTAGTATGCCTCTAATGGACTAGTTCGTTGATCAAAGGATGGTTAAGGTTTCCTAGCCATGGTAATGAGATGTCATTTGATAACGGGATCACATCATTAGGAGAATGATGTGATGGATAAGACCCAAACTACAAACATAGCATATGACTGTGTCAGTTTATTGCTACTGTTTTCTGCATGTCAAGTATATGTTCCTATGACCATGAGATCATGCAACTCACGGATATCGGAGGAGTGCCTTGTGTGTATCAAACATCGCAACGTAACTGAGTGACTATAAAGGTGCTCTACAGGTATCTCCGATGGTGTCTGTTGAGTTGGCATGGATCGAGACTGGGATTTGTTACTCCGTGTGACGGAGACGTATCTCAGGGCCCACTCGGTAATACAACATCACAACAAGCCTTGCAAGAAATGTGGCTAAGTGTTAGTCACGGGATCTTGTATTACGGAACGAGTAAAGAGACTTGCCAGTAACGAGGTTGAACTAGGTATGGAGATACCGACGATCGAATCTCGGGCAAGTAACATACCGAAGAACAAAGGGAACGTTATACGGGATTAACTGAATCCTTGACATAGAGGTTCGACCGATAAAGATCTTCGTTGAATATGTAGGAACCAATGTGGATGTCCAGGTCCCACCATTGGTTATTGACCATAGAGGTGTCTCGGTCATGTCTACATAGTTCTCGAACCCGCAGGGTCTGCACACTTAAGGTTCGGTGACGTTTCGGTAGTGTAGAGTTATGTATGGTGGTGACCAAAGGTTGTTCGGAGTCCCGGATGAGATCCCGGACGTCACGAGGAGCTCCGGAATGGTCCGTAGGTAAAGATTCATATATAGGATGTCCTAGTTTGGTCGCCGGAAAAGTTTCGGGCTCATCGGTAGTGTACCGGGAGTATCGGTAGTGTACCGGGAGTGCCGGTAGTGTACCGGGGGACCTCCGGGAGGGGTATTTCGACCCCAGGAGGTCCATGGGCTATGGGATAATAATAACCAGCCCTTAGTGGGCTGGGAAAACAGCCACAAAGGCCCATGGCGCAGGAGAGAAAGTCCTAAAGCAAAAAGTGGAAAATCAGCCAATAGGAGGCAATCCTACTCCAACTAGGATTGGAGGTGAAGTAGGATTGCTCCCACCTCCTATTTCGGCCGACCCAAAGGCCTTGGATGCCTCTCCTCACCTCTCCTCCTATATATACTAGTGGATTGGGTGGTTTTTGGACAGAATTTCCGGCCACGTGCTACCCGTTCCACCGGTGCATAGTTTCTCCTCTAGATCGTAGTTCCGCAGTGGTTAGGCGAAGCCCTGCCGGAATTGCTCCACCACCATCACCGGAGCGCCGTCACGCTGTCGGTGAACTCTCTCTCCTCTCCACCTCCTCTTGCTGGATCAAGATGGTGGAGATCGTCATCAAGCTGCACGTGTGCTGAACGCGGAGGTGCCGTCCGTTCGGCGCTAGATCGGAAGGACCGTGATCGAGATCGCGAGACGGTTCATGATGTGATCACGGAATGGATCGTGATGAGTTCGCGGGACAGATCATGATCAAGATCGTGAGACGGATCGTGGTGAGTTCGCGGGACGGATCATGATGTGTTCGCGGGACGGATCGTGATTGGATCACGGGACGGATCGTGATGAGATCGCGGGACGCTCGGCGATTTGGATCGCGAAGATGTTCGACTACACCAACCGCGTTTCTTAACGCTTCCCGCTTAGCGATCTACAAGGGTACGTAGATCCACTCTCCCTCTCGTAGATGCTCATCACCATGGATAGGTTTCCGTGTGCGTAGGAAATTTTTTGTTTCCCATGCGACGTTCCCCAACAGTGGCATCATGAGCTAGGTTGATGGTTCGATGAGATCTCGAGTAGAACACAAAAGGTTTGTGGGCGTTGATGCTTAGATTGCTTCCTCCCTTAGTCAGATTTTGGTTCAGCGGGATTGTGAGATAAAGCGGCCCGGACCAACATTACTCGTACGCTTACGAGAGACCGGTTCCCTCGACGCAACTTGTTGCTTAGATGGCTTGCGGGTGACAGTTTCTCTCACTTTAGTTGGATTGGATCCGACAAAGGCGGTCCTTGAGAAGGTTGAAAAGCAATCTATGTATCACCGTTGTGGTTTATGCATAGGTGAGAATCGTTCTTGCTAGATACCCGTAGCAGCCACGTAAAACATGCAACAACAATTAGAGGACGTCTAACTTGTTTTTGCAGGGTATGTTGTGATGTGATATGGCCAATTACATCATGAGATATATGTGATGTATGAGATGATCATGTGATGTATAGAATTTCGCGACTTGCATGTCGTTGAGTACGGCAACCGGCAGGAGCCATAGGGTTGTCTTTAATTATTGTATGACCTGCGTGTCAATCATTAAGCGCTATGTAATGCTTTACTTTATCGCTAAGCGGTAGCAATAGAAGTAGAAGCAGGGCTGGCGCCACAACCCCAATGGCAACACATTGATGGAGATCAAGATGATGGAGATCATGGTGTTGTGCCGGTGACGATGGAGATCATGCCGGTGTTTCGAAGATGGAGATCTTAAACACGAGTTCATGGCCATATCATGTCACTTATGAATTGCATGAGATTTTAATCCTTTTATGCACCTTGTTTTGCTTAGTACGGCGGTAGCATTATAAGGTGATCCCTCACTTGAATTTCAAGATGAACTGTGTTCTCCCCGAGTGTGCACCGTTGCGAAAGTTCGTCGTGTTGAGACACCACGTGATGATCGGGTGTGATAGACTCTACGTTCACATACAACGGGTGCAAGCCAGATTTGCACGCGCAGAACACTCGGGTTAAACTTGACGAGCCTAGCATGTACAGACATGGCCTCGGAACACGAGAGACCGAAAGGTCGAACATGAGTCATATAGTAGATATGATCAACATAATGATGTTCACCATTGCAGCCACCTCAACTCACGTGATGATCGGACTTGAGTTGGTGAATTTGGATCATGTATCACTCGAATGATCGGAGGGATGTCAATTTGAGTGGGAGTTCTTAAGTAATATGATTAATTGAACTCATTATCATGAACATAGTCAAAGTGTCTTTGCAAATTATGTTGTAGATTACTAGCTCGCGCTGTAGCTCCCTTAAATTTGTATATGTTCCTAGAGAAATAGAGTTGAAAGATGTTGGTAGCAATATTGCGGACTGGGTCCATGATCTGAGGATTGTCCTCATTGCTGCACAGAAGGCTTATGTCCTTAATGCACCGCTCGGTGCGCCACCCCCTCTAGCGTCGTCTATAGATGTTGTGAACATCTGACAGGCACATTTCGATGACTACTTGATAGTTTAGTGCGTCATGCATTACGGCTTAGAATTGAGGCTCCGAAATGTTTTGAACGTCACGAAACATATGAGATGTTCTAGGAGTAGAGATTGTGATCTCAGGCTCGTGCCTGTGTTGCGAGATATGAGATCTCCAAAAAGATTCTTTGCCTGTAAGATGAAGGAGAATAGCTCAATCATTGAGCATGTACTCGGATTGTCTGGGTACTACAATCGCTTGAATCAAGTGGGAGTTGATCTTCCAGATAAGATAGTGATTGACATAGTTCTCCAAGTCACTGTCACTAAAGCTACTAGAACTTAGTGATGAACTATAGTACACCAGGGATAGAAGTATTGATCCCTGAGCTGTTCGCGATGTTTGACACTACGAAGGTAGAAATCAAGAAGGAGCGTCAAGTGTTGATGGTTAATCAAACCACTAGTTTCGAAAAGGGCAAGATCAAGGAGGGAAACTTCATGGATAGCAAGTCAGTTGCTGCTCTAGTGAAGCAACCCAAAGTTGAACTCAAACCCGAGACTAAGTGCTTCTATTATGAGGTGAGAGGTCGCTGAAGCGGAACAACCCTAGATACTTGGTAGATAAGAAGGCTGGCAACATCGACAGAAGTATTTTTGATATATGAGTTATTGATGTGTACCTTGCTAGTACTCCTAGTAGCACCTGGGTATTGGATACAGGTTCGGTTGCTAAATGTTAGTAACTCGAAATAAAAGCTACGGAATAAACGGAGACTAGCTAAGGGTGAGGTAATGATGTGTGTTGGAAATGTTTCCAAGGTTGATGTGATCAACATCGCATGCTCTCTCTACCTTCAGGATTAGTGACGAACCTAAATAAATGTTATTTGGTGTTTTGCGTTGAGCATGAACATGATTAGATCATGTTTATTGCAATACGGTTATTCATTTAAGTTAGAGAATAACGGTTATTCTGTTTACATGAATAATACCTTCAATGGTCATGCACCCAGTGAGAATGGTTTGTTGAAATCTTGATCGTAGTATTACACATGTTCGTAACATTGATGTCAAAAGATACAAAGTTTATAATGATAGTACCACATACTTGTGGCACTGCCGCTAAATGTCATATTGGTATAAAGTGCATGTAGAAACTCCATGCTGATGGATATTTGGACTCATTCGATTTCGAATCGGTTGAGACATGCAAACCATGCCTCTTGGGCAAGATGACTAGAGGACCCCGTTGGATGGAGCGGGCAAGTGATTCATTGGAAATGATACATGTTGATGTATGCAATCTAGTGAGTCTTGTAGCGTGCAGTGGATATCGTTATTTTCTTACCTTCACTGATGATTTGAGTAGATATAGTGTATATTTACTTAATGAAACACAAGTCTGAATCGTTTCAAAGGTTCAAGCAAATTCAGAGTGAAGTTTAAAGATCATCATGACAAGAAGATAAAAATGACTGCGATATGATCGTGGAGGTGAATATCTGAGTCACGAGTTTGGCATACAACTTAAGACAATGTGAAAGTTGTTTCACAACTAAACGCCACCTGGAACACCATAGTGTGATGGTGTGTCCGAACATCATAGTTATGCTCTATTGGACATGGTGCGTGCTATGATGTCTCTTGTAGTTTTACTACTATAATTTTGGGGTTATGCATTAGAGACAACTACATTCACTTTAAATAGGGCACCATCTAAATCCGCCGAGATGACACCATGTGAATTATGGTTTGATAGAAACCTAAGCTGTCATTTCTTAATATTTGGGGATGTGACACTTGTGTGGAAAATGTTTTCACCTAATGAGGTCGGACCCAAGGCGGACAAATGCATCTTCATAGAATACCCTAAGATCAGTTGGGTGAACCTTCAATCTCAGATCCTAGTGCAAAGTGTTTGTTGCTTAAACGGATCCTTTCTCGAGGAAATGTTTCTCTCGAAAGAATTGAGTGGGAGGAAGATAGAACTTGATGAGGTTGTTAAACCTTTGTTCAACCAGAGAGTAGCGCAGCGTAGAAAGATGTTTCTGTGAAGCCTATGTTAGTTGAAGAGGAAGTTAATGATGATGATCATGAAGCTTCAGGATCAAGTTACTATCTAACTTCGTAGGTCGACAAGGATGTGTACTGCTCCTAAGTGGTACGACAACTCTATCTTGGAGATCATGTTGTTGGACAACGATGAACCTACGAGCTATGGAGAAGCGATGATGGGCCCGGATTCCGACAAATGGTTTGACATAGAGATTTGCAAAGTACACACGGATCTGAATATCGCAGACTCGTTGACTATAAGACCTCTCTCACATGCAAAGCATGATCGAGCCCCAAAACTCATTGGGTGTTAGATTCATAACAATGCGAATCACATGGTGATGTGAACTAGATTATTGACTCTAGTGCAAGTGGGAGACTGTTGGAAATATGCCCTAGAGGCAATAATAAATTAGTTATTATCATATTTCCTTGTTCATGATAATCGTTTATTATCCATGCTATAATTGTATTGATCGGAGACTTAAATGCATGTGTGGATACATAGACAAAACCATGTCCCTAGTATGCCTCTAATGGACTAGCTCGTTGATCAAAGAATGGTTAAGGTTTCCTAGACATGGACATGAGATGTCATTTGATAACGGGATCACATCATTAGGAGAATGATGTGATGGATAAGACCCAAACTACAAACATAGCATATGATCGTGTCAGTTTATTGCTACTGTTTTCTGCATGTCAAGTATATGTTCCTATGACCATGAGATCATGCAACTCACGGATATCGGAGGAGTGCCTTGTGTGTATCAAACGTCGCAACGTAACTGGGTGACTATAAAGGTGCTCTACAGGTATCTCCGATGGTGTCTGTTGAGTTGGCATGGATCGAGACTGGGATTTGTTACTCCGTGTGACGGAGAGGTATCTCAGGCCCCACTCGGTAATACAACATCACAACAAGCCTTGCAAGCAATGTGGCTAAGTGTTAGTCATGGGATCTTGTATTACAGAACGAGTAAAGAGACTTGCCAGTAACGAGGTTGAACTTGGTATGGAGATACCGACGATCGAATCTCGGGCAAGTAACATACCGAAGAACAAAGGGAACGTTATACGGGATTAACTGAATCCTTGACATAGAGGTTCGACCGATACAGATCTTCATAGAATATGTAGGAACCAATGTGGACGTCCAGGTCCCTCCATTGGTTATTGATCGTAGAGGTGTCTCGGTCATGTCTACATAGTTCTCGAACCTGCAGGGTCTGCACACTTAAGGTTCGGTGACGTTTCGGTAGTGTAGAGTTATGTATGGTGGTGACCGAAGGTTGTTCGGAGTCCCGGATGAGATCCCGGACGTCACGAGGAGCTCCGGAATGTTCCGTAGGTAAAGATTCATATATAGGATGTCCCAGTTTGGTCGCCGGAAAAGTTTCGGGCTCATCGGTAGTGTACCGGGAGTATCGGTAGTGTACCGGGAGTGCCGGTAGTGTACCGGGGGACCTCCGGGAGGGGTATTTCGACCCCAAGAGGTCCATGGGCTGTGGTATAATAATAACCAGCCCTTATTGGTCTGGGAAAACAGCCACAAAGGCCCATGGCGCAGGAGAGAAAGTCCTAAAGCAAAAAGTGGAAAATCAGCCAATAGGAGGCAATCCTACTCCAACTAGGATTGGAGGTGAAGTAGGATTGCTCCCACCTCCTATTTCGGCCAACCCAAAGGCCTTGGCTGCCTATCCTCTCCTCCTATATACACTAGTGGATTGGGTGGTTTTTGGACAGAATTTCCGGCCACGTGCTACCCGTTCCACCGGTGCATAGTTTCTCCTCTAGATCGTAGTTCCGCAGTGGTTAGGCGAAGCCCTGCCGGAATTGCTCCACCACCATCACCGGAGCGCCTTCACGCTGCCGGTGAACTCTCTCTCCTCTCCACCTCCTCTTGCTGGATCAAGATGGTGGAGATCGTCATCAAGCTGCACGTGTGCTGAACGCGGAGGTGCCGTCCGTTCGGCGCTAGATCGGAAGGACCGTGATCGAGATCGCGAGACGGTTCGTGTTGTGATCATGGAACGGATCGTGATGAGTTCGCGGGACAGATCATGATCAAGATCGTGAGATGGATCGTGATGAGTTCGCGGGACGGATCATGATGTGTTCGCGGGACGGATCGTGATTGGATCACGGGACGGATCGTGATGAGATCGCGGGACGCTCGGCGATTTGGATCGCGAAGATGTTCGACTACACCAACTGCGTTTCTTAACGCTTCCCGCTTAGCGATCTACAAGGGTACGTAGATCCACTCTCCCTCTCGTAGATGCTCATCACCATGGATAGGTTTCCGTGTGCGTAGGAAAATTTTTGTTTCCCATGCGACGTTCCCCAACAATAGGTTCGCCGACTGCCGCCGCACAGCCAGGACGCCGCCATTGCTGTCGTGCACAGACATCCTACCCGAGGCGCCCCAGCCGCCTCATGGGAGATCCGGCACATCCCTCTTGCCCTAGCCCTTCTGGCGTCGCGCACCGCCACCACCGCGGCTTGTGCCGGCGGCAGTGATCTGCCACACGGGAGGACCGACGGCGTGAGGGAGTTGGTCCCCCTGGCGTCGCGCTGGGTGGCGGCGTGAGGGGGTCGTGCACGATGTGTGGCGTGTTATTGTGTTGTGTTAGTGAACCTACTGTTGTGGCGATGGAGGAGGTTAAGTCGGCAATCCATATCAAAGAGCTTGATAGGCCAAGTATATGTTTATTGCAACTACTAGTGACCACACGATTGTCATGATGGTGTAGGCTACCATCTTCTCGAGGACGATGAGGATAAGGAGATGATGGATGATGCTAATGACGAAGAAGTTGAGATGGAGGATGTTGGTAATGCCAGTGTGGTAAAGATGGTGGTCAAGGCTCCTGAGGTAGGCTGCCCCGTAAGGCCTTTGGAGGTCGACGATTACAAGCCTCAATGCTCGTTGTGGCTAGGCTCTACCGCATGTTGGATTGGACTTGAATGGATGTGAGTGGAATGTACTCAATTTAACCCTGTTGGTGAAAATCATACGAAATCCCATTCCAAGTACTCAATTCCTAATCGGATATGCATTGTTGAGTCCCAATTCAAAGGCTACAAGTATATTTGATGACTAACCGAGTGTGTGGCATAATCGACTTATAAAACGAACCCGAGCATGCCAATTAATGCCATCTTGAACTGAGGGCTTACCTCCATTGACGAATGCATGCCTAAGGGGTGATGAATTCGGTTCTCGATCCCGGTGCTCGTCGTTTAGATCTTGTTGTATCCGCCGCCAGTGAGAGAGTGGAAAAGAGAAGAATGAGCGGTGAGAGAAGGGTGAGATGATTTACGGCGCCACTTTGCAAAAGAACGCGGCGTCTCTCGTGTGTCCTTGCGCGTGTCGCCGCATCCACCACGTGCCTAGATTTGAATTGTTCGGCCCTGGCGATGAGAAGCAGCCGACTCAAGAGTTCATCCATAGCCGAGCAAAATTACAATGCAAATAATGCAACTAAATAGCTAAAAATGCAAATAACGAAGCAGGGCATCTCCATCGACGACCTGTAAATTTCATCCCGCATCCGTTTGCGGACAAGGGGGGCCAGTTTACGGACACGGATACGGGAGGCCGTCATCCAACTCTATCCGCATACATTTCAAACAGGTTATGAACCAACCATACATAAATCCGTGCAAACACAAGCGAATTTCATACAACCCGGAACGACATTCATTATATTTTGGGCATATTTTAACAAAAATAGGCAAAACTATGTGCACTACTATGTGGAGCTCCACTCCCATGACACGGATACACTACACTTGTCTACGCTGACCACGGTGGATCCATTTGTCTTCCCTATGCCTGGTAACCCTCTCATCAGACTGCTGGAAGCCCCGCAGGTATATTCATCCCCCTTTTCCTAACTACGGCTATGGTGATCGTCGGAATGACAATTAGGGTGCTTCAATCGGAGGGGAAGGGTTGCATCCACTTTTGTGAAGCATGGATCTGTGCTTGTTTTTAGGGCCGGGAAGGACGGTGGCCAGCGAGAGAGGATGAGACACCGGCGACGCGCCTGTGGTGGCCATCTTGGGGCCAATGCGGTGGTGGCCTCCAGTGTTCTACTTTTCCTCGGTGTTCTCGGCTGTCACATACATCCTGGCCACCACCTCGTCTAGCTCTGCGAAGCCAGCTTCTTTCTATATCGACCAAGTGCGGTTTTGCCAACATTGATGACAGATGGCACGGTGTCTGGCCTCGTCCATGCCACCATGATGGACGCTTCGCCGTACTCCCTCGCGTTCCACCATGGAGCAACTCATCGCTCCTTCGTGAGCTGGCTTAGAGTGGTGAGTTGCTGAAACAAGAGTTGGCTTGGAGTGGCGACTTGCTCCGTCGGGCTAGGCGAGGGAGGTGGAGTAGCCGTCTCCTCCGCTCATATTTGGAGGGCTCGGCAGGCCACCCAACCAACTTTTATGCCGGAGAACTGCTCATCCTGTTCGTCGGATGCCATCAAAAGGATGGAGAAAATGGTGGAAGAAGGAGATGGGGAGCGGCGGAGTCTGGCATTGTGCTTAATGCAACTCATTCGTGAAAGACGTGTGGCCGGAGTAGGTTTCTCAGCTTCCACGTGGGTTTAATGATGACACTTGACAACATCGAGGAGGCGTGTTTAGCCGGGCGTGCGGCGAGCGGCGTCCTCGACCAATGCGTCACTTCAATGTCAGAGACAGCGAGGAGTCGCGTCCGCCTGCACCGTCTTCAATTTGAAGAGGCGCGCTCTACAACACCATGAATGCGGGCAGCTGGCTCCGCATGGGAACGCACACGGGTGAGAGAGGAGGTGTTGATGCGTATTGAATGACTTTTGTGATGTTGTTGGACCCAATAAAACCCACATTTGTTTTCGATTTGTAAGAAAACGTTCGTTTAGATCGCCTTTTACATTAATATACATATTCGTGATGGATGACTTGGAGATGCGCTTAGCATGAGTTTATATCTAAAACATGGGAATGTTACGGGCGTAAAACAGTGCCGGTGAAAAGCAACAAGGGTGACATTAACCACACGCACCTACCTCTCCAGACTATACTAGGCGTGGCCACGCGTCAGTCGCACGAACTGTCCAGTCCATGTCCATGTCCAGGTCCATGTCCGTGTCCCCACCTCCGCCAGTCCGCCACCCTCACACCACACCACACCACCAACAACAACGCACGAACACCAAAGCTCCCATGGGCCGCGGCCGTGCCAAGAGGCGCCCTCCGACCCCCTCCGACTCCTCCTCGTCGGAGGAGCTCGTGCTGACGGCAGGCTCGGAGACGGAGGATGAGGATGAGGCGGATGACAGGTCGGAGCTCATGCTTCCGGTGGGCGCGGAGGTGGAGGTGCGCAGCGACGACCCGGGCTTCGACGGCTCCTTCTACGAGGCCACCGTCGCCGGCCACCTGCTCTCCGGCGGCCGCCGCGGGCGCTACACGGTGGCCTACTCCACTCTCCTGGCCGACGACGGGGGCGAGCCGCTCAGGGAGACCGCGGCCGCCGCCAACGTGCGGCCCCGGCCACCACCGCCCGAGGCGGGGAGGGACTTCGCGGCCCACGAGATGGTGGAGGCGTTCCACAACGACGGGTGGTGGGCCGGCGTGGTCGCCTCCGTCCTCCCGCCACCGGTGATGGCCGGGGATCGCCGGGCGCCGGGGGCGTACATGGTCACGTTCCCCACGTCGCGGGAGACGCTGGAGTTCGTGGAGACGGATCTACGGCCGCACCGCGTTTTCGAGGGTGGCCGTTGGGTCCCGGCTGCAGAGGTGGTAAGTGGGGCGGCTCACTCTGTTCAGTGTTCACAATTCACATACTTTGGGTTGCATTCAGATGATTAATTTGTTCGATTGTTGATTATAGGTAAAACATTTCACTTTCTGTACTATTTCAGATGCTTGGAGTATCCTGTGCGACTGTCCCCAAATGGATTTGTTGCATGTAGCGTGTTCTATATCAATTTTAGAACATCAATATATATATTCATCATGTGTTGGACGAAGTGTAGCTAATTTTTTTAAAATGGCTATTTTCAAAACTTTGAAAGTTAAGTTTACATTTTCGTCAGACAATTCATGGTAACTAGTTCTCTTCCTTGTAAATTAGCTATAATTCATCCAAGAAACGGCAATTAGAAAATATCAGATAGGTTAAATGACTTGGCTTTACACTTCCCCCAACGGTGTGTTGGATGCTGGTTCAAGTCTAAGAAGTGTGCAGTTTCTCATTTGAGATTTCCTGCTATCTTTATCATCTGAATTAGCGTAACTTCTTGATAACAAATACAAAAATATTAGCACTACTTTGGGCTGTGCGCTCTGTACTTATTCAGACCGGCCATTGCAAGTCAAGTGATGACAAATACTGAAATATTAGCACTACTACAAGATGTTTCTCAAAAATTAATGATGAACATTTGACATTTTAACTTCCAAATTTGGGGGCTACCGGACTATACA
This sequence comes from Hordeum marinum, assembly GCA_022496015.1. Classification (NCBI taxonomy): domain Eukaryota; kingdom Viridiplantae; phylum Streptophyta; class Magnoliopsida; order Poales; family Poaceae; genus Hordeum; species Hordeum marinum. The sequence goes on along the minus strand of CM039673.1, from coordinate 22,056,062 downwards.
ACCAAGTTTGTTCAATCTATGATAATTTGCAGCCTTGAGATAAATATAAATATTTTCGAAAGGTGTATTAAAGTAAAAGGATGTGGGTGGATCATTTTAAATGCATGACACTTTTCAACTTCAGTGACTAATCTGCACACGTGGTGCAGTTATCTCTTCCGTTTTTTCTTATACTCTTGTTGTGTGCAGGACAATGGAACTCCTTTGTACAGTGAGGGAAACCAAGTTGAAGTGAGTGGAAAATCCTTCGGGGCATCCTGGAGTCCAGCTACTGTTCTTAAAGTGGTTGGTGCTACACATTTTCTAGTACAGTACATGCATACTGAAAATGACGGGGAATTTTCTACTGAGATTGTGGATTCTCAAGATATTCGGCCAGCACGCACCGTCACCCGTATGGACTCCAAGTACAGATTTTCTCCTTCTTCTCATGTTGAGGTCCACCATGAAGGTGGCTGGTGGCCTGGCGTCATTTTGGAGGTTTTAGGTAGTGGAATCGACAAGAAGTATGTAGTAGAGTTAAAGAATCACAAGGCAGACATGGAGGATGTGGAACCTGTGGATGTTTTGACGGTTGAAAATACGCAACTAAGGCCACGGTTTGACTGGGATGGTAAAAAATGGGTACGCTGCGTGAAAGAGGTACAGTTACTGCATAATCCATGTGTTTTCTTCTGTCATTCTTTTCTGGTGTTCTTTTTGTTGATTGCAACAAGTATATTATACTTAATTTTTGGTCTTCGATATTTCAAAGAAATTTGACAACATTGTGATAGTACTTTGGCTCCCCTTATCACTACTGCTGCAGCATGCTACTCATTTTATCCACCTTCATTGTGCACCGTTTGGATCAGAGATAATGACACTTTCCATCTGTTTGTTTTTCAATCCCTTGGCCCAGTAAACTGTGATAGACCTAGTGCTGTTATGATGCCCATATATTCATCTTATATATTTAGGAAAACGAATGCGCACTTGAAAACATAAGCTGCTGCAAATGAATTAGGAATATGCAAGTTTATTCATAGTTGGAATGTTATCCCTACTCTACGTTCCAAACATCAATGTTGTTATTAAATGTTGCCTCAAATATTTATGGTGTACTGATATGTTATTGTTTCCTATATTAGCTTTCACACCAAACTTATGTCCATGAGGTGCATCTATTTCAGAAATCTTCTAATGAACCTCCAATAACCTCTCGAAAAAGGCTAGTTTCTGTCTTGTATGATTACGCTGATGAAATCAGTAATGAAGCTCATTCTCGTCGTGACAAAAAGTTGAAGAATGAAGATGTGATATCAAGACAAATTTCTCCTCTTCCTTTGTACATTTGCAATGAGAACAATGGAATTACTCATAATCAAGGAAATGCAGTATTGGCATTACGGTCCGAGCAATCACTTCCTTCACTGCCACCAATGGAAGCATTTAACCAGCTGAGTTCATCTTATCTTGCTCCAAGCTGTCATCTGGAACAATCATCTTCTCAGATGACTATCATACCCTCTACGCCACAAAGTCGGCAGTTACGGGCTTTGTTGTTTGGAGCGTTTGGACAACTAAGACCTGACCGACGGGACCGACTATTAGGAATGCGATCACTTAACTCATGTGTTCATAGTATTGAAGTGCCAAAAACAGTATTAAGCGATCAGGATGAGCAGTCAACTGTCGAACTGTCCAACCAAATAGAGGAATGTGTTTCTTGTCAAATATCAATTAATCCTGAAACTGTGAGTTTTAATTTCTATCACATCCCCTGATTATCTTAACTGTTTTAAACTAGTCATAAGATCATTTAAAATTTCATTTGTTCTTATTTTCTACATTTGTAATAATAAATGCAGCCAATGAGAGGGATAATTGCCAACGCTATCAAGGAAGACAACAACGTTATATCTGTCTCTGCAAACTGTAAGTTTTGGACTATTTAACTTCTATAATCGTACTAGATAAACTGCAAATACTAATTAAATAAATTCTGCAGTAGCTGAACTTCCTAAGGATATGACTGCTGGATGTGGAATTCTTCCTAAAATAAATATGGCGAGCTGTATTGACTCGACGCCACAAAATGGCATCAGAGGTATCTGTTCTGATTTCTGAACAGTCAGCCATATTTACTCATTACAGAGATGTCAGAAAACATTTTCGTTATGTTACTAGCAGTTGCATGCATCATGATACTTTCCATTTCTAGGTTCAGAAGAAGGTAGTGGAATAGACCATCTTCAGCAAGGAGGCTATGCTGGTGAAACTAGTGTTGAGCAGGACTCTGGTGGAGCATTATGTCAGAGGTATTTGGGTATGGCTGATATCAGTGCCAGCGTTCCGTTGTTGCCTTCCGCAGAAAGTTGTGAAGCTAATGTGCATGACAACCAGCTCTGGAAGGACAATACAGCAGCTGTGGTGGAGTGTGTTACTTGTTATGCTGCTTCAGTCGAGGACTTGCCTCTCATACCTGCAGCTACTTTAGATGATGTCGTACCGAATCTGCTACCACCAGATAGGGATTTGGAGGTCAATACAACTGAACATATGGATGAGGAAAACCATCAGGGAGGAAATGTGGTTGGGTTAGCCAGCAATAGGCATCATAATCAGTATACTAGTGTTGACTGTCCAAACTCAGTCACGTCTTTAACTGCACTCGAGGATGGCATGATTTCCACTGAAAGTCCAAGCAGTAAGTTCTTAGGCAGTAACCAATCCATCGAGAAGTCGACGGTAACTCCATTGTCTTCTGTTGGTATGAGCAATTATGGTGTCACAGAACCTTTGGATGATAGCTTGGCTATTACAGATGGTGTGGAGGGCACACCAGTATATAGGTATGTTGCAAGCAGAACAAATAACGATTATGTCTTGCCCTTGTCACCGGAATCTCTAGCTGTGCGTGAGAGTCCCATGGACACGAATGGCCGGCTTTCAGGATCCTTGGTAGTCCAGCATTTTACATTTGTGAAGACCTCCCCAATGTGGGCACATCTTGAGGCACTGGAAATATTCAGGAAAGCGCCACAACGGCCACATTTCCGTCAGTTTGAGCAGTTTGGTCCAGAGCTCCGAGAAGGAATGGCATTAGGTTTGATGCACTCTTTTGCCAGTTTATCAGAAAGCATAAACAAGCTGGATGTTCATCAGGGTGACAAAGAACTACTTGAACAGAAGATGAAGAGCCTGGCTTTGCTCGAGGAGAATGGTTTCGATGTCAGGGACCTGAGATCACGCGTCGAGACCCTACTCGCCGCAAGTAATAGTTGCGTCGAAAGACTGGAGGAGAAGATTGCTCACATAGAAACCTACGACCAGGAACTCCGCACGCACGTTTGCGCGCTAACTATGACTGTCCATCGTCTCGAACTACAGTCCTATCTGATGCGCAACATGACGCGGTTAGCCATCATGCAGAAGATGAGCAATGCTATGAAGATCTCAAGACTTAAGGCAGAAGCAAAGAATCTCGAGAGATCGTATCTTTCCAACGCGGCGCCACGGTGAGTTTGGCCTATGATGGGATCATGTCGACAGGCTTGTGAATAGGTAGTTACCACTTACCAATATGGTAAGTGGTGGTGAACACCCAGCTAGATGTTATGTACATAGTTTTCGATGTTATCCTGCAGTTTGCCGTGCGACGGGCGAGTCTTTTGTGTAAGGTTGTTGCTCTGGTGGTGGTATGTGACAGCCATCTGTGAAATACCACGTAAGCTGAACCTGGACAGTAAATGCAAGGGCTACTGAAGTTACGCTTGGCATTGTATATATATATATATATATATATATATATATATATATATATGCGTGTGCGTGTGCTGCTCTGTTCTGTTATTCAGTGTCTTCAACAGCGAACTACTTTTAGTATTGCAGCTCATAGTGGTCTGCTGCCTAGAGTCTAGACTGTTTTTGTGCTCAAAACATGCATGTTTCGAATTGAATCTTGTGGTGGTATGTATATCATTTTGTTGATGACTACGGTTACGGAGGAGAAGCTACAAACTGACATGTCCAGGCTGCAATTGCTTTTGTACTTTCCTAGCCTAGCCTTCGCCGTCGTCGTTGCCATGCAGCAGGTAGATGGGCGCGTAGGAGGGCTCTGGCTCCTCCTCCTCATCCATAGACCCGAGCATCTCGTCAAAGACCACGGTGTTCTCCACCTCCGCCTCCTGCAGATGGCGGCGGTTGGCAGGGCCGGGCCGGCAAGTTGGGGGCCCTGTGCCAAACTCTAAGATGGGAGCACCTCATTAGAGAAAAGTCCACTGGATCAAATCGCCGTCCACGGCGGGCTGCATGCATGAGATTTTTTGTAGAAAAAGATGTTTATTGCATTATGCCTCAAGTGATTGAAAATACCAAAGCGTCTCAGCATTTTGGAAAATACATCCACAAATGCTAGGAAGCCTATAGCTGGGTAATTTATATACTGATAGAGAGTAGAAAATAAAGGTTATTTTTCTCAACTAATCATAGAACTTCACCCGTCTAGTTGGTTGCCGCAACTTTTTGACGGGTCTTATCCTAGAGCTAGCTATAAATTTGGGGCACTGTGCGGGCAGCACATACTGCACTACCTCTGGCCCGGGCTTGGGCCTGGCGGTTGGCCTCCGATTCCGACAGGAAGGAATCGAGGAGCATCTATTTCTCCTCCTGTAGATCTGCGTCCCCTTCTCTTCCTCTTCAACCTCATCCTCCTTCACCTCCAAGACCTTCTCCGGATTCATCATGTCGAGAGGTAGCCCCTCGGCGATCTGGGCTTTGCGCCTTGCCTGGATATGCTCAAGGAGCTCCAGCCGAAGCTGCCTCGTTAGATATGCGTAACTCCTTAACCTGCGGCGTGGGGGCATGTCTACTAGTGATGGCGGACGACTACTGGAAAGTGGCAGTGACGACAGATGGGAGGGCGGAAATATGGACGAATAGGGTTTCGGTGCCGGCTGCCGGCTTTAAATAGCCGGGTAGGCACTACGCGGTCCGCCGGAACGGCGTCACACGGTGCCATCTGTCCGGCGGAGGAGACGAGCTTCGGACCGACGGGTTTTGGAGTATTTTCCTGTGGGACTCACCGTTTGTCCTACGTGGCGGACGCATCCGGGGTGGCCTCATATCTAACCATATTTGGGCTAAATATAAGAGATGCCGGTCAGTCCGCACATTTGAGACGCTTTGAAAAGGCCATATAGATCATATTTTCGTGACCGATCAGTGATCGGGTCGTCCACCCGGGTATTTGAGGCGGGTTTGGATTGTCCGGCTAGGTGCTCTTACACTTGAAACTTGGATGATGTAAAGGATATCTCAATATATTAAATTATGGGCGCACTGCCTATATAACATCAGCACATTGCACGTAATCTAGCATGAGGATGAGATATTTTATCTGCACATTATCAGATGACTGTGTTATTCGTCGTCTTCTTTTCTTATAGGGTTAGCCGAAAATTCATTTTAGAGGTCGAGATTCATGGAGGTCTTCTTTTGCATAATTCAAAATTCATACCTTCTACATTTCAAAAAAAAAAAAACTGAGTAAATACAGATATACATGGAGGCAGAATGTACATGCATGCAAACATTCAGAACAAAATACCTTGAATTGAGGGTTGTGCAAACAAAAAACAAATCTAAGACTTTTCAACACATAGTACTATTCATTCTCAAAGTCCAGGAATATATCTTTTCTATACAGTTCGCACTTAAGGTATTTCATCCTGAATCTTTACAAATATATACATTTCGTCCTTCTATACTTGCATATTTTTAAGATTTTTGAAAACTGAAAAGTTTGAATTTTGAATTTTTCTAAATTAAAGGGCTCCATGGAGACTGGTACCCAAAACGCCCTACTCGTTACACTCGATGCACATATGGACTATGGTCCAGTTTTCAGCATAAGAAAAAAATTGTAGCTAGTATTAGTTGTATTTTTATTTTAACTTGTTATTTATTTGGAAAATAAAAAATATTAACTATGGCGTTCAATTTTAATATCGTGTATAACTATCAAGCCAACAAGGTTACACCCTTAATAGTATTGTTGGGGCACACGTGAAGTTTTATTTGTGTTGTAGAACTTACCATTTGTGTAAGAACCTTGTACTTCGACCGATTGATTATTCATTAAGGGAAGTTGCCCCTTGCTACAAACCCTTGCAGTTGGGGCCCAACTCATTGTCAGGCTATACACCTAGCAGCTAGCAAGACAGCAAACAACCTCTATCTTTACTCGTTCGAAACTACTTCATGTACGACACCACTTGTCCGATTGTCTTACGACATGCAATCCAACGATGTGTTGCAATCTGATGTTAGGTGTCGATGGTTCGATCTTCAACATCGTACCAAAATCGGATGTTAATTGTCGTACGCATAGCAGGTCTCTTACTCGTTAGTGTTACTCCACGAAGTCATCGCTGGTGGATTGCCAAGCAGGCCTTCAGTGGTGTACTGGTGTAAGTCTTGCAGTACGTTTGTCCAATCAATCATATGATTCTCCATAGGTACTCGAAAGAAACAAAAGGAGTGGCTATTTCAACCATAAGTATTTTCTTATGAACAAGATAATATCAGAACACCAACGATTTTCTAAAATATCATAAAAAGTATTGCAGCCTTGCTTGGAGTAATAAAACTCAATCATCGATCTCACCATTATATATAGTTTCATAAAATACAGTGACATACTCTGGAGACAACTGCGCTTAATAGAAGATCTGACATGACAACACACATAGACTTCCTGCACACATACATATGAACGTGTAGGCCTCCAGGTATGTGTGCAACTTATTGTGCCAATTAATATGGTATAGATCACCCAGCCTTCATGGGTAGATCTCAATTACTGAGTAGGGACCCAATACTGGCAAAATTTTGTAATCATCACCGAAGCCAGCATCAGAAAATATCCTCTTCCACTCAATTTCGTCTCGTTCCGCCCCGGTGATGTACATCATGAACAAGTTCTGTATGGCTTCCATCTCGTTGATTTTCCTGTCGCCATTTGCAGATCCTCTTACCATATCAATAATTATCACCTTTCCTCCAGCATTTCTAGCAGGGATGGCTTCCTTGCAACGTTGAAGTATTTTGACGCAATCGTCGTGATCCCAGTCATGCAAAATGTTCTAGGAGATATAGAGAAACAATTTAGAAGAAGAAAAAGGAAACAATTGCATTATAAGGATTTATAGTGCTACTTTCGCACGAAAATTGAGATCATCAGACACGTATGATTATAAAGTTACTCCAAGCAAGGCTGCAATATTTTTATGATATTTTAAAATGCCTTTTGTGTTGTAGCCCCTTAATTTATTCTATCAAAGCTTCAACCCATTTTATGTCATTTTCCATGGGTTAGTTTCCCCCCATGCATCCAACCCATTATACACTACTCAATTGACAACCCAGATACAAAAAGGCATGTTTCCAAGGGATAGGTAATATATATGTGAAGTATTGTTTCAACCAACAATGCATTTATGGGTATATTTTTTCGGTTTGTCTAAACCGTTGTTTCTCCCTCGGTTGATCCGTTCAATCTTTACCCTTGTCCAGTAGTGCATTATAATTGTCCAGTTTACCGAGAATGCTCGTTACATTACTTTTCTCAACAGATAAAATTTGAAGTGCGATTATTATTCTACTGCCTCTGGTACAAATAATTGTCACAACTCAAGTACAACTTTAGTACCAGAGCTGCATCAATTAATTTGGATCAAAGGGAGTAACATTTCTATTTGTCGAAAGAGTTTTCAGTGGTTCATAATGTATTCCTGTCATTAAATATTGGTATATGTCTCTTTTCTTATAGCTAGTGGGGCGTCGATATCTAAGTATTGTGAGCGGGGGGACACTAATTTTTTAGTTTATTTATTTTTTGGACATTTTATCGCAATCGAAATCAGTTTTGCAATTTTGAACACGTGTACTTGTCGATAAGTTAATATGACAAGTGTTGAGTGAGTAATAAGCTTGCAATTAATCACAAAGACACACTGATGAAACCGCATGCTTGATATGGATGGGTACCTTGAGTAAGACAACTTCGGCAGATGGAATGGATTCAAACATGTCACCCGCAATTATTTAAATTGCTTTTTGTGTTGTAACCCCTTAATTTATTTTATGAAGCTTCAAGCCATTTAATGTCATCTTCCATAACCCCCAGTTCATCCAACCCATTAGATTACTCAACTGGCAACAGGAGAAAAGGCCATGTTTCCGAATTACGAGCGACACGTCATATATATGTTAAATACTGTTCCAACCAACAATGCGTTTAAGGATATATTCTTTTCCGGTTGTTCCAACCAACAAGCCATTTAATGTCTCCCTCGATCGATCCATTCAATCATTATCCTTTTCTGGTATTGCATAATATTTGGCCAGTTTACTCAGAATGCTCATTTCATAACTTTTGTCCATAGATAAAAATGAAATGTGATTATTCCAATATTTTCAACCTTTACTACTAATTTGTGGCAACAAAAGAGTTTTCAGTACAGTGAATTAAGTGTCGCACCGAAAGAGTTTTCAGTATTGTGAATTACGTACTCCTACTGCAAATTAATTAATTTGTCCACATCCTTTAGTACCATTTTAGTTTATTTCTTTTTTGGACACTTCAGCACAATGGAATTAAGTGTTGCAATCTTGGACACTTGTCCTTGTCGACCAGTTAGTAATACTACAAGTGTTGAGCGAGTAACTCTAAGGGTGCAATTAATGACTGAGACGCAGTGATGAAACCACATGTACGCTTGATATGATATGATATGGTTGGGTACCTTGAGTAAGACAGCATCGGCAGATGGAATGGATTCAAACATGTCACCGGCGACGAAACTCAGGTTGTCATCACCGGCGGCGGCCTGCCTGGCAGCGACAACGTGAGGAAGGTCCATGACGGTGCACTTGATGCGCGGGAAGGCCTTGGCGATCACCTGTGTACCCGCGCCGTTGCCGCCGCCGACGTCGACCAGCGACTTGAGGCCGCGGAAGATGCGGCCCTTGTCGACAATAATGACCTCGAGGAATACCTGGCTGTCGGCGGCCATGGAGTGGTTGAGGACGTCGTTGAAGCCGGTGTCCTTGATGACCATCTCCCACTGGGAGCAGCCATCTGCGAGCTCGAAGAGGGAGCCGGCGCCGGCGGCCTCGGGCTCGGTCCTGAACCATTTTGGCATGCTGAAGAAGGAGGAGACGACGAGAGGGTTCACAAGGAAGGGCACCATGGGGGACAGGTTGCGCCAGCCGACAAGGATGCGGCAGGCCGTGGTTAGCCCGTACACGACGGTTACGGTGTCGCCATCCCCGGCGCCGGCAGTGGTGGCGGTGAAGATGCCGGAGGTGGTAAGCAGTTCCATCACGCGCTGGAGGTCGGCAACCTTACCTGGATGTACCTTTGCGTCGGTCGCGATGTCGGCGAGGGTAGCGGTGCCGCCCCGGCAATGGATGGCTTCAGGGATGCCTAGATCGACGACACACCTGAGCGACATGGATTTGACGTAACCGAGCAGGTGGTTTTGGAGCTGGGCAAGACCTTCGAGCAATTCCTGCGGGCTCACTTCAGCCAAGAGCTTAAGCGTCATGTTGCCTAGGGCTTAAGCTAGCCAACTTCACTGCAAATGAAGCTCGATGTGCGTGTACGTACTCCTTAGCCTTGCCAACGGCTTTTATACACGGCCGACTGGTTAGTGTCCGCACTTCTCTAATTATTCAGATCAGCTCGAGGTTTCTACAAATAAAAATAAATTTATGACACAACAAAATCTAACTACCAAGGTACGACAATAATTTTTCAAATTTAAGAAAGTAAATAAATAAAAAGTAAATGTACCCTTGACTCATAGAAAACTAGAAAATAACCCGCCTGTTGCTGCTGGAATTGGTTGATAAAAAATTGAATTGATAACATGAGAATCAAAATTTAAAATACATATGGCTTACTATTATATTTAATTATGTATTATTGTAATGATATTTATTTAATATAAATAGAATAATTGAATGCAGATCACTTTCATAAATGGTTGAATGTTGTGGTGGGTCATTTCCCATACATGATTGCGTGTTAAGCTGGGCCTTATATCATTCATAATTGTATGGTGAGGTGTCATATTTACATGTTGAATAAGTTAGTGGGAATGACTCTCTTAGGTATATAAAATAAGCAAAGAATCGTAGATTTAGCGCATCTATAGTTCGATACCTCAAAGGCTCCCTATAACGTCCGGCATGCAGCGCGGTCGCCATCCCGTAACAAAATGGCCACCCAACCGGAACCCGCACGACCAACCCACAAGTCCGGTTTGTCTGGCACCCCCCCAAGCCCAGCCTGTATGTGGAGCGGATATGGGGTGATACGGAGGCGTGGGTGCGTCCGCCATGCCGGAAGATCGCAAGCGGGTGAAAGCACATTTGCTTCCTTGGTGGTTTTGGTAATTAATAACAACATATATATCTTTGAACTAATGTTTCCACTAAGTATGTTTTAGGAAAAGTTCAATGATGGGTTGGCACAAGGATTGTGGAATACCCCAAGATGCAAGGAAATAGGTTGGCAAAGCTTCAAGCAAAGGACTATACATTTTATCTTTTGTGAGAAATCACTTTGAGTCCATAGGAAAGCCAATACTATTAAAAGGGGGTAAGGTTTTGTTGGTGAAAAAATGCTCATACGTGCACAAGGGATAGTCACCACATACACCCACAAGCTCTTTCACAAAAGTCTGTCCAGCAGGAAGGAGAGATTGAGAGAGAGCTCTGGCAGCAGGACGGCGTGGTGACGGTAGAGCTGCATGTTCTCCGACAGGGCTTCGCCAAGCACCGCGGAGAACGAGGAAGAGGAAGGGTAGGACTATGCCGAGAGAGAGAGAGAGAGAGAGAGAGAGAGAGAGAGAGAACTCGTGTCTTGGCAGGCCCCAAAACCCCCACTATATATAGGAGGAGGAGGGAGGGCTGCGCCCTAGGGGCCGGCGGCAGCCCCAGATCCCATCTGGTGTGGCGGCCAGAGGGAGAGAGGGGAGGCCAGCGCCCTAGGTGGGCCTTAGGCCCATCTAAGCCTAGGGTTTGCCCCCTCTCCTCCCTTGCTGCGCCTTGGGCCCTTGTGAGGGGTGCACCAGCCCACCTAGGGGCTGGTTCCCTCCCACTTGAGGCCAATGCAGCCCTCTGGGGCTGGTGGCCCCACGTGGTGGACCCCCGAAACCCTTTCGGTGGTCCCGATACGTTACCGGTAATTCCCGTAACACTTCTGGTGGCCAAATCCTCACTTCCTATATATCATTCTTTACCTCCGGAACATTCCGGAACTCCTCATGACGTCCGGGATCTCATCCGGGACTCCGAACAACCTTCGGTAACCACATTTACTATTTCCCTATAACCCTAGCGCCATCGAACCTTAAGTGTGTAGACCCTACGGGTTCGGGAGGCACGTAGACATGACCAAGACACCTCTCTGGTCAATAACCAACAGCGGGATCTGGATAACCATGTTGGCTCCCACATGCTCCACGATGATCTCATCAGATGAACCACGATGTCGGGGATTCAATCAATCCCGTATACAATTCCCTTTGTCTACCGGTATGATACTTGCCCGACATTCGATCGTCGGTATCCCTATGCCTTGTTCAATCTCGTTACCGGCAAGTCTCTTTACTCGTTCCGTAACGCATCATCCCGTGGCTAACTCTTTAGTCACATTGAGCTCATTATGTTGATGTCTTACCGAGTGGGCCTAGATATACCTCTCCGTCATACGGAGTGACAAATCCCAGTCTCGATTCGTGCCAACCCAACAGATACTTTTGGAGATACCCGTAGTGCACCTTTATAGCCACCTAGTTACGTTGTGACATTTGGCACACCCAAAGCATTCCTACGGTATCCGGGAGTTACACAATCTCATGGTCTAAGGAAATGAGACTTGACATTAGAAAAGCTTTAGCAGACGAACTACACGATCTTGTGCTATGCTTAGTATTGGGTCTTGTCCATCACATCATTCTCCTAGTGATGTGACCCCGTTATCAACGACATCCTATGTCCATGGTCATGAAATCGTGACCATCTATTGATCAACAAGGTAGCCAACTAGAGGCTCACTAGGGACATGTTGTGGTCTATGTATTCACACATGCATTACGGTTTCCGGTTAATACAATTATAGCATGAACAACAGACAATTTTCATGAACAAGGAAATACAATAATAACCATTTTATTATTGCCTCTAGGGCATATTTCCAACAGTCTCCCACTTGCACTAGAGTCAATAATCTAGTTCACATTGCCATGTGATTAACATTTACATCACCATGTGATCATATCATCATGTGATTAACACCCAATCAGTTCTGGGGTTTGATCATGTTTTGCTCGTGAAAGAGGTTCTAGTCAACGGATCTATGACATTCGGATCCGTGTGTACTTTGAAAATGTCTATGTCATACTGTAGACACTGCTCCCATGCTCCACTTGGAGCTATTCCAAATGGCTACTCCACTATACATATCCGGATTGCTACCAAGAGTCATCCGGATTGGTGTTAAAGCTTGCATCGTCGTAACCCTTTACGACAAACTCTTTGTCACCTCCATAATCGAGAAATATTTCCTTAGTCCTCTAGTTATTAAGGATAATTTCGACCACTGTCTAGTGATCCACTCCTGGATCACTCTTGTACCCCTTGACAGACACATGGCAAGGCACACATAGGTGCGGTACATAGCATGGCACACTATATAGAGCCTATGGCTGAAGCATAGGGGATGACACTCATCTTTTCTCTATCTTCTGCCGTGGTCGAGCACTGAGCTGTGCTCAATCTCACACCTTGTAATACAGACAAGAACCCTTTCTCGGACTTATCCATATTGAACTTCTTCAATATCTTGTCAAGGTATGTACTTATTGAAAGTATAATTAAGCATCTTGATCTATCTCTATAAATCTTGATGCCCAACAATAGGTAGCTTTATCCAGGTCTTCCTTTGAAAAACTCTCTTCAAACAACCGTTTATTCTTTCCAGAAATTATACATAATTTCCGATCAATAATATGTCAACTACATATGCTTATCAGAAATTGTATAGTGCTCTCACTCACTTTCTTGTAAATACAAGTTTCTCATAAACTTTGTATAAACTCAAGAAACTTTGATCACTTCATCAAAGCGTATATTCCAACTCCGAGATGCTTGCTCCAGTCCACAGAAGGATCGCTGGAGTTTGCATACCTTTTAGCATCCTTAGGATTGACAAAACCTTCTGGTTGTATCACATACAACTCTTCCTCACGGAAACCGTTAAGGAAACCTTTGTTTTGATATCCATCTGCCAGATTTCAAAATCAAAAAATGCAGCAACTGCTAACATAATTTCAATAGACTTTTACAATCGCCACGGATGAGAAAATCTCATCGCAGTCAACTCCTTGAACTTGGCGGAAACTTCTTTGCGACAAGTCGAACTTTAGAAACGGTGACATTCACAATCAGCGTCCGTCTTCATCTCAAAGATCCATTTGTATTTAACGACCTGCCATTCAACAGGAAAGTCTACCAAATTCCATAGTTGGTTTCCATACATGGACGCTTTCTCGGATTTCATGGCTTCTAGGCATTTGTTGGAATCCGGGCCCACCATCGCTTCTCGATAGTTCGTAGGTTCATCGTTGTCCAACAACATGACCTCCTAGACAGGGTTGGCGTACTACTCAGGAGCAGTACATGCCCTTGTCGACCTACGAGGTTCGATAGTAACTTGATCTGAAGCTTCATGATCATCATCATTAACTTCCTCTCCAACTGATGTAGGCTCCACAGAAACATCTTTCTATGCTGCGCTACTCTCTGGTTGAAAGAAAGGTTCAACAACCTCATCAAGTTCTATCTTCCTCCCACTCAATTCCTTCGAGAGAAACTCTTTCTCGAGAAAGGACCCGTTCTTAGACACAAACACTTTTTGCGCTTGGATCTGAGATAGAAGGTATAACCAATGTCTCCTTAGGGTATTCTATGAAGATGCATTCGTCTACTTTGGGTTCGATCTCACTAGGTGAAAACCCTTTTCACATAAGCGTCGCAGCCCCAACCATTAAGAAATGACCGCTTAGGCTTCTGTCAAACCATAATTCACATGGTGTCATCGCAACAGACTTGGATGGTGCCCTATTAAAGTGAATGGATTTTTCTTTAATGCATAACCCCACAACGATAGTGGCAAAACGATAAGAGATATCATAGTACTCACTATATCCAATAGAGAGCGATTACGACGTTCGGACACACCATCACACTATGGTGTTCCAGGAGGCGTGAGCTGTGAAACAATTTCCACATTGTCTAAAATTGCATACCAAACTCGTAACTCAAATATTCACCTCCACGATCATATCGTAGACATTTTATCTTCTTGTCACGATGATCTTTAACTTCACTCTGAAACTCCTTGAACCTTTCAAACATTTCAGACTCGTGTTTCATTAAGTAAATATCCTCATATTCACTCAAATCATCAGTGAAGGTAAAGAAAATAACGATATCCACTGTGTGTTTCAACACTCATTGGACCACATACATCAACATGTATCAATTCCAATAAGCCACCAACCCGCTCCATCATACCGGAAGACGGAGAATTAGTCATCTTGCCCAAGAGGCATGGTGCGCATGTCTGAACCGATTTGAAATCGAATGAGTCCAAAGATCCAGCATCATGGAGTTTCTTCATGCGCTTTACACCAATATGACGTTTGTGGTAGTGCCATAAGAATGTGGTACTATCATTATTAACTTTGTATCTTTGGTACCAACGTTATGAGGATATGTATTACTACGATCAAGATTCAATAAACCATTCCCATTGGGTGCATGACCATTGAAGGCATTATTCATGTAAACATAATAACCAATATTTTCTAACTTAAATGAATAATCGTATTGCACTAAACACGATCCAATCATGTTCATGCTCAACGCAAACACCAAATAACATTTATTTAGGTTCATTACTAATCCCGAAGGTAGAGAAAGCGTGCGATGGTGATCACATCAACCTTGGAAATACTTCCAACACACATAGTCACCTTTCACTTAGCTAGCCTCCATTTATTCCGTAGCTTTTATTTCGAGTTGCTAACATTTAGCAGCTGAACCGGTGTCTTATACCCAAGTTCTACTAGGAGTACTAGCAAGGTACACATCAATCACACGTATATGAAATATACTTCTGTCGATATTGCCAGCCTTCTTATCTACCAAGTATCTAGGGTTGTTCCTCTTCAATGACCGTTCTCCTCATAATACAAGCACATAGTCTCGGGTTTGGGCTCAACCTTGGGTTTCTTCACCAGAGCGGCAACTGGCTTGTCATTCCTGAAGTTTTCCCCTTCTTACCCTTGCCCTTCTTGAAACTAGTGGTTTTCACTTAACCATCAACACTTGATGCTCCCTCTTGATTTCTACATTCGCAGTGTCAAACAACATGAATAGCTCAGGGATCATTATCTCCATCCCTGGCATTTTATAGTTCATCACGAAGCTCCAGTAGCTTGGTGGCAGTGACTTGGAGAACTGTATTATTCACTATCTTATCTGGAAGATTAACTCCCACTCGATTCAAGTGATTGTAGCACCCAGACAATCTGAGCACATGCTCACCAATTGAGCCATTCTCTTTTATCCTGCCGGCAAAGAATCTTGTTGGAGGTCTCATACCTCTCAACACAGGCATGAATCTCAGATCCCAATCTCAGCTCTTAGAACATCTCATATTTTCCGTGATGTTCAAAACATTTTGGAGCCTCAATTCTAAGCTATAATGCATGACGCACTGAACTATCAAGTAGACATCATAAAGTGCATGTCAGATGTTCACAACATCTACAGACAACACTTGAGGGAGTGGTGCACTGAGCGGTGCATCAAGGACACAAGCTTTTTGTGCAGCAATGAGGACAATCCTCAGATCACGGACCCAGTCCGCATTATTGCTACCATCATCATTCAACTTACTTTTCTCTAGGAACGTATCAATAAGACATGGGAGCTATAGTGTGAGCTATCTACAACATAATTTGCAAAGACACTTTTAGACTAAGTTCATGATAATTAAGTTCACATAATCAAATTATTTAATGAACTCCCACTTAGATAGACATCCCTCTAGTCATCTAAGTGATACATGATCCACGTCAACTAGCCCGTGGCCGATCATCACGTGAGACGGACTAGTCATCCATGGTGAACATCTCCATGGTGATCGTATCTTCTATACGACTCATGTTCGACCTTTCGGTCTTCCGTGTTCCGAGGTCATGTCTGTACATGCTAGGCTCGTCAAGTCAACCTAAGTGTATCGCGTGTGTAAATATGGCTTACACCCGTTGTATGCAAATGTTAGAACCTATCACACCCGATCATCACGTGGTGCTTCGGAACAACGATCCTTAGCAACAGTGCACAGTTAGGGTGAACACATTTCTTGAAATTTTATTGAGTGATCATCTTATTTACTACCGTCATTCTAAGAAAATAAGATGTAAACATGATAAACATCACATGCAATCAATATAGTGACATAATATGGCCAATATCATCTTGCTCCTTTGATCTCCATCTTCGGGGCACCATGATCATCACTGTCACCGGCATGACACCATGATCTCCATCATCATGATCTCCATCATCGTGTGTTCATGAAGTTGTCTCGCCAACTATTACTTCTACTACTATGGCTAACAATTAGCAATAAAGCAAAGTAATTACATGGCATTTATGATTGACACGCAGGCCATACAATAAAATAAGACAACTCCTATGGCTCCTGCCGGTTGTCATACTCATCGACATGCAAGTCGTGAATCCTATTACAAGAACATGATCAATCTCATACACCACAATGCATCACATCACATCCTTTGGCCATATCACATCACAAGGCATATGCTGCAAAAACAAGTTAGACGTCCTCTAATTTGTAGTTGCAAGTTTTTACGTGGCTGCTATAGGTTTCTAGCAAGAAAGTTTCTTACCTACACCAAAACCGCAACGTGATATGCCAATTTCTATTTACCCTTCATAAGGACCCTTTTCATCGAATCGAATTCGACTAAGGTGGGAGAGACAGACACCCGCTAGCCACCTTATGCAACAAGTGCATGTCAAGCAGTGGAACCGGTCTCACGTAAGCGTACGTGTAAAGTTGGTCTGGGCCGCTTCATCCCACAATAGCTCCGAATCAAGATAAGACTAGTAGTGGTAATAAAATTAACAAGATCGACGCCCACAACAACTTTGTGTTCTACTCGTGCATAGATTCTATGCATAGACCTAGCTCATGATGCCACTATTGGGAGACGTAGTAGTAAATCAAAATATTTCCTATGACCACCAAGATCTATCTATGGAGAAACCAGCAACGAGTAAGGGGAGATTGCATCTTCATACCTTTGAAGATCGCTAAGCGGAAGCGTTACAAGAACGCGGTTGGTGGAGTCGTACTCGCAGCGATTCACGTCGCGGTGGATTCCGATCTTAGCGCCGAATAACAACGCCTCCGCGTTCAACACACGTGCATCCCAGTGACGTCTCCTATGCCTTGATCCAGTAAGGAGGAAGGAGAGATTGATGGAGAGCTCCGGCAGCACGATGACATGGTGACGGTGGAGTGATACACCACAAGTATAGGGGATCAATTGTAGCCTTTCTCGATAAGTAAGAGTGTCGAACCCAACTAGGAGCTAAAGGTAGGACAAACATTCCCTCAAGTTCTATCGACCACCGATAGAACTCTACGCACACTTTACGTTTGCTTTACCTAGAACAAGTATGAAACTAGAAATACTTTGTAGGTGTGATAGGATAGGTTTGCAAGATAATAAAGAACACGTAAATAAAAACTAGAGGCTGTTTAGATAAAGAAACAATTACGTTAGTTTAACGAGTGTGGAAAAGTGGTGGTAGGAGTTGCAGAATTATCCCTAAGCAATTGACTATGTTACTAGACCGATAGCAAGTTTTATGTGGGAGAGGCCACTGCTAGCATGTCATCCCTTACATCGAATTCACTTATGATTGGAACTATTAGCAAGCATCCGCAACTACTAATGTTCATTAAGGTAAAACCCAACCATAGCAATAAGATATATTGGTCCCCCTTCAGTCCCGTATGCATCAATTTCTATGCTAGGCTGAAGCTTCTGTCACCCTTGCCCTCCAATACATAGTCCTATCAACATACAACTAACCCTATGGTGTGATCCACGCACGCGCTCATATGATGGGCACCAAAGGACAGAAACATAACCACAAGCAATTTAAACCAATCATAGCACTTCAACAATCACCGATAGGACAACGAAAATCTACTCAGACATCATAGGATGGCAACACATCATTGGATAATAATATGAAGCATAAAGAACTATGTTCAAGTAGAGGGTACAGCGGGTTGCGGGAGAGTGGACCTCTGAATATAGATGGGGGAAGGTGATGGAGGTGTTGGTGAAGATGACGGAGGTGTTGGTGTAGATCGCCGTCACACGATGATGTCCCGGGCGGCGTTTCGGCACCGCCGGGAGAGAGGGGGAGAGAGACCCCCTTCTTCTTCTTCTTCTTCTTCTTCTTCCTTTACTTCCTACCTAGATGGGAGAAGGGTTTCCCCTATGTTCCATGGTCTCCATGGTGACGGAGAAGCGAGAGCCTCTCCGAGATTGGATTCTCTGTCTCTGTGTCCTTCTGTTTCTGCGCTCCCTGATTTTGGCCTTTCACCGTTTCTTAAATTCCCGGAGATCCGTAACTCCGATCGGGCTGAAATTTTGAGGGGATTTTCCTTATAAAAATATCTTTCTTGCGGAGAAATAAGGGCCCCAACCACATTAAGGGTTGGTCACGAGCCTGCCAGGCGCGCCTGGGGGGTAGGGCACGCCTCCTGGGCTCGTGACCCTCTCGGGCATCGTTTCGTGTTGATTATTCTTCCCAAAAATCATAAATATTTCAAAAAAATCCACGTAGGTTTTTTATTGCGGTTGGACTTCGTTTGGTATGGATATTCTGCGAAACAAAAAACATGCAACAAACACGAACTGGCACTAGGCACTGGATCAATATGTTAGTCCCGAAAATAGTATAAAAAGTTGCCAAAAGCATATGAAAGTTTTAGAATATTGGCATGAAACAATAAAAAATTATAGATACGACGGAGATGTATCATGGAGCTGCATGGTCTCCGGCAGGGCTTCGCCAAGCACCGCGGAGAATGTGGGAGAGGAAGGGTAGGGCTGCGCCGAGATAGAGAGAACTCATGTCTTGGCAGGCCCCAAAACCCCCACTATATATAGGAGGAGGACGGAGGTCTGCACCCTAGGGTTCCCATCCTAGGGGCCGGCGGCAGCCCCAGATCCCATCTGGTGCGGCGGCCAGAGGGAGAGAGGGGAGGCCGGCGCCCTAGGTGGGCCTTAGGCCCATATGACCGTAGGGTTTGCCCACTCTCATCCCTTGCTGCGCCTTGGGCCCTTGTGGGGGGTGCACCAGACCACCTAGGGGCTGGTTCCCTCCCAATTGAGGCCCATGCAGCCCTCTGGGGCTGGTGGCCCCACTTGGTGGACCCCCGGAACCCTTCCGGTGGTCCCGGTACGTTACCGATAATTCCCGAAACACTTCCTGGATGAGATCCTGGACATCACAAGGAGCTGCAGAATGGTCCGGAGGTAAAGATTGATATATAAGAAGTCCTGTTTTGGTTGCCGGAAAAGTTTCGGGCTTATCGGTATTGTACCGGGAGTGTCGGTAGTGTACCGGGGGACCACCGGGAGTGGTATTTCAACCCAAGAGGCTACATGGGCTGTGGGAGGACTAATACCAGCCCTTAGTGCACTGGCCAAAGTCCCACACAAGGCCCATGCGGCTAGGAAGAGATTCCTAAGTGGAAAAGGTGGAAAAAGGCAAAACGGTGGAAATACAGAAGGAGTCAAAATCCTACTAGGAGTGGAGGAGGAGGACTCCTCCTCTCCACTTTGGCCGAAGCCTAGAGGGGCTGGCCCTTGCGCCAAGCCTCTTGCTCTGCTCCTCCTATATATACTAGAGGGTTTTAGGGTTTTGGCAGAAGATTTTCAGCCACGTGCAACCCAACCCTCTAGTCCGTAGTTTCTCCTTTAGATCGGTTTCGGCTGTGCTTAGGTGAAGCCCTGCTGAGATTAGTCCACCACCATCGCCGCAACACCATCACGCTGCCGGAGAATTCGTCAACCTCTCCGCTCCCTCTTGCTGGATCAAGAAGGCGGAGATTGTCATCAAGCCGTATGTGTGCTGAATGTGGAGGTGCCGTCCGTTCGGTGCTAGATCGGGACGGATCGTGATTGGATCGCGGGACGCTCGGGAATTTGGATCGCGAAGACGTTCGACTACATCAACCGCATTTCTTAATGCTTCCCGCTTAGCAATCTACAAGGGTATGTAGATCCGGTCTCCCTCTCGTAGATGCTCATCACCATGGATAGATCTTGCGTGTGCGTAGGAATTTTTTTGTTTTCCCATGCAACGTTCACCAACAGTGGCATCATGAGCTAGGTCTATGTGTAGATGAGATCTCGAGTAGAGCACAAAGAGTTTGTGGGTGTTGATTCTTAGATTGCTTCCTCCCTTGGTCGTGTTTTGGTTCAGCAGTATTGTGGGATGAAGCAGCCCAGACCAACCATACTCGTACGCTTACGAGAGACCGGTTCCATCGACTGGCGTGTAACTTTGTTGCACAAAGATGCCTGGCAGGTGTCTGTTTCTCCTACTTTAGTTGGATCGGATTCGACTAAGGCGGTCCTTGAGAAGGTTAAAAAGCAACTTATGTATCACCATTGTGGTTTATGCGTAGGTGAGAATTGTTCTTGCTAGGTACCCGTAGCAGCCACGTAAAACTTGCAAAAACAATTAGAGGACGTCTAACTTGTTTTTGCAGGGTATGTTGTGATATGATATGGCCAATTACATCATGAGATATATGTGATGTATGAGATGATCATGTGTTGTATAGAATATCACGACTTGCATGTCGATGAGTACGGCAACCGGCAGGGGCCATAGGGTTGTCTTTCATTATTGTATGACCTGTGTGTCAATCATTAAGCGCTATGTAATGCTTTACTTTATCGCTAAACAGTAGCAATAGTAGTAGAAGCATGGTGGGCGCGACAACCCTGATGGCGACACGTTGATGGAGATTAAGATGATGGAGATCATGGTGTCATGCCGGTGACGATGGAGATCATGCCGGTGCTTTCAAGATGGGGATCAAAAGCACAAGTTCATGGCCATATCATGTCACTTATGATTTGCATGTGATGGTAATCCTTTTATGCACCTTGTTTTGCTTAGGACGATGGTAGCATTATAAGGTGATCCCTCACTTAAATTTCAAGATAAATTGTGTTCTCCCCGGGTGTGCACCGTTGCGAAAGTTCGTCGTGTCGAGACACCACGTGATGATCGGGTGTGATAGACTCTACGTTCACATACAACGGGTGCAAGCCAGTGTTGCACATGCAGAACACTCGGGTTAAACTTGACAATCCTAGCATGTACATACGTGGCCTCAGAACACAAGAGACGGAAAGGTCGAACATGAGTCATATGGTAGATATGATCAACATGATGATGTTCACCATTGAAACCACCTCAACTCACGTGATGATCGGACTTGAGTTGGTGAATTTGGATCATGCGACACTCAGATGATGTGAGGATGTCAATTTGAGTGGGAGATTTAGTAATGTGATTAAATTAAACTCATTATCTTGAACAATAGTCTAAGTAACCTTTGCATATTTATGTTGTAGATCAATGGCTCGTGCAGTAGCACCCCTGAATTTTAATGCTTTCCTAGAGAAAGCTAAGTTGAAAGATGATGGAAGTAACTTTGTTGAATGGGACCGTAATCTGAGGATTATCCCCACGACTTCCCAGAAATCATATGTCCTTGATGCACCGCTTGGTGACCAACCCGAAGACATGTCATCCGAAGACGTTAAGAACGCTTGGGAGGCATGTTCTAGGGATTACTCAGTAGTTCAGTGTGCTATGTTGTATGGCTTAGAACAGGGACTTCAAAGACGTTTTGAACGTCATGGAGCATATGAGATGTTCTAGGAGTTGAAGTTTATCTTTCAGAAGAATGCCCGGATCGAGAGGTATGGGACCTCCGATAAGGTCTATGCTTGCAAAATGGAGGAGAACGGGTCTATCAGTGAACATATACTCAGAATGTCTGGGTATTCGACTTGTTTGGCTGAGCTGGGAATGCCCCTTCCGGCAGAGGCGATCATTGACAGAGTTCTTCAATCACTGCCACCTAGCTACAAGAGCTTTGTGATGAACTATAACATGCACTGGATGAACAAGTCAGTCGCCGAGCTGTTTACGATGCAGAAAGTCGTTGAGTATGAAATCCAGAAAGAACATCAAGTGTTGATTGTCAATAAAACCACTAGTTTCAAGAAGAATGGCAAGGGCAAGGGCAAGAAGGGTAAATCCAAGAAGGATGGCAAAGCAATTGCTACTCCTGTAAAGAAGCCCAAGGCTGGACCCAAGCCAGAAACTGAGTGATTTCATTGTAAGGGAACTGGTCACTGGAAGCGGAACTTCCCCAAGTACCTAGCTGACAAAAATGCAGCCAACAACAAATAAGGTATATATGATATACATGTTATTGAGGTGTACCTTACTATCTCTTGTTATAGTGCCTGGGTATTTGATACCGGTTTGGTTGCTCACATTTGCAACTCAAAGCAGGACCTATGGAATAGACTGAGGCTGGCTAAGGACAAAGTGACGATGCGCGTGGGAAATGGTTCCAATATTGATATGATCGCCGTCGGCATGCTCTCTCTTCGTTCACCATCGGGATTAGTGATGAACCTGAATAATTGTTATTTAGTGCCTGCGTTAAGCATGAACATTATATCTGGATCTTGTTTATTGCGAGACGGTTACTCATTTAAATCAGAGAATAATGGTTTTTCTATTTATATGAGTAATATCTTTTATGGTCATGCACCCAATGTGAGGGGTTTATTCATATTGAATCTTGATAGTGATGATACACATGTTCATAACATTGATGCGAAAAGATGTAGAGTTGATAATGATAATACCACTTTCTTGTGGCATTGCCGTTTGGGTCATATTGGTGTAAAACGCATGAGGAAGCTCCATGCTTTGGAGTCACTTGATTTTGAATCACTTGACACATGTGAACCATGCCTCATGGGCAAGATGACTAAAACGCTGTTCTCTGGAACAATGGAACGGGCGAGTGACTTGTTGGAAATCATACATACTGATTTGTGCGGTCCAATGAATGTTGCAGCGCGTAGTGGATATCGTTATTTTCTCACCTTCACTTATGACTTAAGTGGATATGGGTATATTTACTTAATGAAACATAAGTTTGAAACGTTTGAAAAGTTCAAGCAATTTCAGAGTGAAGTTGAGAATCATCGTAACAAGAAGATCAAATTCCTACGATCTGATCGAGGAGGTGAAGATCCGAGTTATGAGTTTGGCAGTCACTTAAGACAGTGTGGACTTGTTTCACAGTTGCCACCACCCGGAACACCACATCATAATGGTGTGTCCGAACATCGTAATCGAACCTTATTAGATATGGTGCGTTCTATGATGTCTCTTGCCGATTTGCCACTATCGTTTTGGGGTTATGCATTAGAGACAACTGCATTCACTCTAAATAGGGCACCATAGAAATCCGTTGAGATGACGCCATGTGAACTGTGGTTTGGCAAGAGGCCAAAGTTGTCGTTTCTTAAAGTTTGGGGATGTGATGCTTATGTCAAAAAGCTTCAGCCTGAAAAGCTGGAACCCAAAGCGGAGAAATGCGTCTTCATAGGATATCTGAAAGAGACAGTTGGGTATACCTTCTATCTCATATCCGAAGGCAAAGTGTTTGTCACTAAGAACGGAACATTTCTTGAAAAAGAGTTTCTCTCGAAAGAATTGAGTGAGAGGAAAATAGAGCTTGATGAGGTTGTTGAACCTTTACTTCAACCAGAAAGTAGCGCAACACAGAAAGATGTTTGTGTGGAGCCTACAACACTTGAAGAGGAAGTTAATGATGATGATCATGAAGCTTCAGATAAAGTTACTATTGAACCTCGTAGGTCGACAAGGGCGCGTACTGCTCCTGAGTGGTACATCAACCCTGTCTTGAAGGTCATGTTGTTTGACAACAATGAACGTACGAGCTATGGAGGAGAGATGATGGGCCCGGATTCTGAGAAATGGCTAGAGGCCATGAAATCCGAGATGGGATCCATGTATGAAAACAAAGTATGGAGTTTGGAAGTATTACCTGCAGGGCAAAAGGCCATTCAGAACAAATGGATCTTTAAGAAGAAGACGGACGCGAACGGTAATGTCACCGTCTATAAAGCTTGACTTGTGGCAAAGGGTTTTTCACAAGTTCAAGGAGTTGACTATGACGAGACCTTCTCACCCGTAGCGATTCTTAAGTCCGTCAGAATCATGTTAGCAGTAGATGCATATTTCGACTATGAAATTTGGCAGATGGATGTCAAAACAGCGTTCCTCAACGATTTCCTTAAGGAAGAGTTGTATATGATGCAACCGGAAGGTTTTGTCGATCCAGAGAATGCTGACAAAGTTTGTAACCTCCAGAGATCCATTTATGCACTGGTGCAAGCATCTCGGAGTTGGAATAAGCGCTTTGATGAGGTGGTCAAAGCGTTTGGGTTTATACAAGTTTATGAAGAAGATTGTATTTACAAGAAAGTGAGTGGGAGCTCTATAGCGTTTCTAATATTATATGTAGATGACATATTGCTGATTGGAAACAATATAGAAATGCTGGAAAGTGTGAAGGAATATTTTAACAAGAGTTTTTCAATGAAGGACCTAGGAGAAGCTGCTTTCATAGTAGGCATTAAGATCTATAGAGATAGATCGAGACGCTTAATAGCACTTTCACAGAGCACATACCTTCATAAAGTTTTGAAGAAGTTCAAAATGGAACAGTCCAAGAGGGGGTTCTTTCCTGTGTTACAAGGTGTGAAGTTGAGTAAGACTCAATGCCTAGTGACTGCAGAAGATAGAGAGAAGATGAGTGTCATCCCCTATGCTTCAGTCGTAGGCTCTATCATGTATGCAATGCTATGCACAAGACTTGATGTCAGCCTTGCCATAAGTATGGCCGGAAGGTTTCAAAGTGATCCTGGAATGGAGCGCTGGACGGCGGTCAAGAATATCCTTAAGTACCTGAAAAGGACTAAGGAAATGTCTCTCATTTATGGAGGTGATGAAGAGCTCGTCGTAAAGGTTTACGTCGATGCAAGGTTTGACACTGATACAGATGACTCTAAGTCGCAAAACGGATACGTATTTATTCTCAACGGGGGAGCGGTAAGCTCGTTCAGTTCCAAGCAAAGTGTGGTAGCCGATTCCACATGCGAGGCGGAGTACATCGCAGCCTCGGAGGCAGCGAAGGAAGGTGTCTAGATGAAGCAGTTCATGACAGATCTTGGAGTAGTGCCCAGTGCACTGAATCCAATGACTCTGTTCTGTGACAACACTGGTGCCATTGCTCTGGCCAAGGAACCAAGGTTTTACAAGAGGACCAGACACATAAAGCGATGCTTCAATTCCATCCGCGATTACATCGAGGAGAAGGACATAATAATTTGCAAAGTGCACACGGATCTAAATGTTGTAGACCTGTTGATTAAACCTCTTCCAAGGGCTAAACATGATCAACACCAGAACTGCATGAGTGTTCGATTCATTACAATGTAAATCACATAGTGATGTGAACTAGATTATTGACTCTAGTGCAAGTGGGAGACTGTTGGAAATATGCCCTAGAGGCAATAAATAAAGTGTTTATTATTATATGTCCTTGGTCATGATAATTGTCTATTATCCATGCTATAATTGTATTGATTGGAAACACATTGCATGCATGGATAAATAGACAACACTTTGTCCCTAGTATGCCTCTAGTGAACTAGCTCATTGATCAAAGATGGTCAAGCACTAGTAGAAAAGAAACCTTTTGTCCCGAGCATTAGTCCCGGTCTGGTCACGAGCCGGTACTAAAGATGGTATTAGTCCCGGTTCATGCTGGCTCCAACGGCTAGCCGGTACTAAAGGGGGCGTGGCAGGCTGTTGGTCAGACTTGGGCCCCGCTTGCACCTTTAGTACCGGCTGGTGACACCAACCGGTACTAAAGGGCAACCTTTAGTACCGGTTCGTGTCACCAGCCGGTACTAAAGACTTCCTACATATATGCTTTGTCTGCAGCCGATCGAAAGGGCTCTCATTTCTCTGTTTTCTCCCCTGTTCTTCTTCTTGCTCGAAGCTCATCCTCCATTTTGCCAAGGATTTGTCAAGATTTAAGGGCACCCCATCTATCCAAGTGTTCATAAAGGTTAGAAACTTTGCTCCTTCATCTCTCATTGATAGATTAGCTTGTGGTATGCTCAAAGATATGTGCTATGTGATTTGTGGGAGTTTATTTGATTTATATGGAATTTGAGCTCAAATTAACTTGTTAGGTTGCATATGTGTAGGTGTGGTTTATTTGGTGCGCCTTCCCATCCCCGTCCTAACCACCATCGATCGTCCGCACCTTCTCGTCACGGCACCGGCAACCTTGGTGAGCCTCTTGTTCTTCTTAAAACCTTTTTTGTTAAAAAAATTTATTTGTATGATTTAGATAGCTGTGTGTACGATTTACTTACTTGTATTATTGTTAGTTATTCTATAGTGTCATGGTTATGGTATCAGCCCACATCGGCCCTCGTCCAGTCTATGATTCAGATGTGGTATGCCGTTATCTTTTATAACTATTTCACACATCATATAATGTCTATGACAATTAATTATGCCACCAAATTGGCGTAGATGTTTTTATCTATAGGAAGTAGTTGAACCAGAAATTCCAACCGACTATGCAATTCTGCTCGAGAAATTAACACAAGCTGAAAAAGAAATTGATCATTTAAAAGAAAAAATGAAAAGAAATGAAGATGAGAATATGAGATTGGAGTGGCATGTTGCCAATATCGTCGATGATCACAAGAACAAGATGGCCGTAATGCGCTTGAAGCTTAGAAATATTAGAAAATATGCCATTGATAAAGAGGCTTGGTATCATTATGATGTTGGCTCAATTGTTACTTTAGTTGCGATTATGATCGCATTTGTTGTTGTATTTACATGTTTTAGATAGTTGGTGTTGTTTTATGAGATGTATGTATGAACTATAAGTATCCATTATTTGCAGTAATAACATTTGGTCACTGCTATCTCTACTTTTGGTTGTAATGTGATGATGAAGTTGTATTAATTTGGTCACTTCGATGTTGTGTAGTGAACATGAGCCGGCAATGGATGTATGATGACCGACTAAGTCCAGGGTTTCTTAATGGCCTGCATGATTTTATTCATGTGGCTGAGGCAGACAAGCAGAATGGTTTCATGTGTTGTCCATGTCGTGACTGTAAGAATGATAGGAATTACTCAACCTCAAAAACCCTTCACTACCACCTGCTGAAGTCCGGTTTCATGTCCGGCTATAGCTGTTGGACCAAGCACGGAGGAAGAAGGGTTATAATGGAAGACAATGAAGAAGAAGAGGATGATGACAACTATCCTTTCGCTGATACAACAATGGGGGAAGCTGAAGAAGAGGCATCAATGGAGGAAGCTGAAGAAGAGGCATCAGATGAGCCCGCTGATGATTTGGGTCAGGTCATTGCTGATGCAAAAAGAAACTGCAAAAATAATAAGGAGAGGTTGATGTTGAAACGCATGTTAGAGGATCACAAGAAATTATTGTATCCAAATTGTGAAGATGACCAGAAAAAGTTGGGTACCACGCTGGTCTTGCGGCAATGGAAGGCGAAGAATGGTGTAACTGACAAGGGATTTCAAGAATTGCTGATAATGATAAAGAAGATGCTTCCAAAGGATAACAAATTGCCTAAATGTACGTACGAAGCAAAGAAGGTTGTCTGCCCTCTAGGATTAGAGGTGCAGAAGATACATGCATGCCCTAATGACTGCATCCTCTACCGCGGTGAGGAGTACGAGAATTTGGATGCATGCCCGGTATGAGGTGCACTACGCTATAAGATCCCCTGCGATGACCCTGGTGATGTGGAGGGCGAACGCCATAGGAAGAGGGTTCCGGCCAAGTTGATGTGGTATGCTCCTATAATACCACGGTTGAAACGTTTGTTCCAAAACAAAGAGCATGCCAACTTGTTGCGATGGCACAAAGAAGAACGTAAGAAAGATGGGATGTTGAGAGCACCCGCTGATGGGTCGCAGTGGAGAAAAATCCAGAGGGAGTTCGAGGACTTTGAAGCTAACGCAACAAACTTATGGTTTGGTCTTAGTAAAAACGACATGAATCCTTTTGGGGAGAAGAGCTCCAGTCATAGCACCTGGCCCGTGACTCTATGTATCTACAACCTTCTTCCTTGATTGTGCATGAAGCGGAAGTTCATTATGATGCCAGTGCTCATCCAAGTCCCTAAGCAACCCGAAAACGACATTGATGTATACCTAAGGCCACTAGTTGATGAACTTCTACAGTTGTGGAAAAAACCAGGTGTACATGTGTGGGATGCGCACACACAGAAGGAAATTGACCTACGAGCGTTGCTGTTTGTAACCATCAATGATTGGCCTGCTCTTAGTAACCTTTTAGGACATACAAACAAGGGATACAATGCATGCACGCACTGTTTAGATGATATTGAAAGTATATATTTGGATAAATGTAAGAATAATGTGTACCTAGGACATCGTCGATTTCTACCGATCAAGCATATCTTAAGAAAGGCAGGCAACCATTTCAAAGGTGAGCCAGATAACCGGAAGAAGCCTGGCCTCCGTACTGGTGAATATATATTTGATATGGTCAAGGATTTACTGGTAATCTTTGGAAATGGTCATGGCAGACAATCTGTTCCGAATGACGCCAACGGACACGCACCCATGTGGAAGAAGAAATCTATATTTTGGGAACTTGAATATTGGAAAGCCCTAGAGGTCCGCAATGCAATCGACGTGATGCATGTGACGAAGAATCTTTGTGTGAACCTACTAGGCTTCTTGGGCGTGTATGGAAAGACAAAAGATACACGGGATGCATGGGAGGACAAGCAAAGAATTAACGAAAAAGACGACATGCCTCCAAAGCAGTATCAAGGTCCTGCCAGCTACGCTCTTACGAAAGAAGAGAAGGAAATGTTTTTTGAATGCTTGCTTAGTATCAAGGTCCCATTTGGCTTCTCGTCGAATATAAAGGGAGTAATAAATATGGCAGAGAAATTTTTTCAAAATCTAAAGTCTCATGACTGCCACGTGATTATTATGCAATTACTTCCGGTCGCACTTAGGGGCTTCTACTGGAAAATGTTCGATTAGCCATTGTGAAGCTGTGCGCATTCCTCAATGCAATTTCTGAGAAGGTAATCGATCCAGAAATCCTACCAAGGTTACAGAATGACCTGGTCCAATGTTTTGACAGTTTTGAGATGGTGTTCCCTCCATCCTTCTTCAATATTATGACGCACATTCTAGTTCACCTAGTCGAAGAGATTAACATTCTGGGTCCTATATTTCTACACAATATGTTCCCCTTCGAGAGGTTCATAGGAGTCTTAAAGAAATATTTTTATAACCGTGCTAGGCCAGAAGGAAGCATCGCCAAGGGATATGGAACAGAGGAGGTTATTGAGTTTTGTGTTGAATTTTTTACTGACATTAAGCCGATTGGTCTTCCTGAATCGCGGCATGAGGGGAGACTGGGTGGAAAAGGCACATTAGGAAAGAAAGAAGCAATAAATATGGACGGGCATTCTTTCACTCAAGCACACTACACGGTTCTACAAAATTCCACCTTGGTGACTCCATATATGGAGGAACACAAGGATACTGTACGGTCCAAGAACCTAGAGTAGTTTGGCCCCTGGATTGAACGTAAACACATGGAGACTTTTGCCAGTTGGTTGCAAACAAAGCTCATCAATGACAACGATGTTCCATATGAACTGGACTGGTTGGCCAAGGCACCAAGTTAGACTGTAACGACTTTTAAAGGGTACGAGATAAATGGGAATACATTTTACACGATCGCCCAAGATAAAAAGAGCACCAACCAAAACAGTGGTGTCCGCTATGATGCAACCAAGTTTGAAGACATATATTATGGTTACATAGAGGAGATATGGGAACTTGACTATGGACCTGATCTTAAGGTCCCTTTGTTTCGTTGCAAATGGGTCAAATATACCGGAGGCGGGGTACAGGTAGACCTGCAGTACGGAATGACAACGGTAGATCTCAACAATCTTGGATACACAGACGACTCATTCGTCCTAGCCAATGATGTGGCTCAGGTTTTCTATGTGAAGGACATGTCTAGCAAACCGAGGAGAAAAAAAGATAAGGAAGAGAATACATCATACGATGAGGCAAAGCGCCACATAGTTCTTTCAGGGAAAAGAAATATTGTGGGAGTGGAGGACAAGACAGACATGTCAGAATTTTATGAAAAGTTTCATGAAATCCCTCCCTTTAGAGTGAACACTGACCCAAGCATCCTGTTAAATGGTGAAGATTATCCATGGTTACGGCGCAATCATAAGAAAGGGACAAACTCACAGAAAAAGTCTTACACCGCGAGATCCCACTCTGGGATGTGACCGGCTTCACCGTCATCACTTTCTATATGAGTTTTCGACCCAAACCGTCATACTTCGACAGAGATTGTCCAATTTGTACACGAAGTGCATCCAGTTTTTGTCGTAACCCTCTCAACTCTTTAGAAGTTGCTATGTGGGTGAAATTATGATGTCATGCCAAGTTAAAACCTTTTCAGAGTTCATTTGTACTGCTTTTAAAATTCAGGGTCATCTAGCTCAAAATAAATCGTTAAATGCATGAAAAATATCAAACGAAGTCAGAAAAGGTTGAAAATTGATGATGTGCCTTTGAATGGTGCATATTGAACACACAAAAAGTATGGAGTTAAAATAAGTTTTCTAAAAATGAAATCCCTTTATAATAGATGAGTTTTCGTCCGAAACCCTCATACTTACAAAGAGATTGTCCAATTTGTACACGAAGTACATCTAGTTTTTGCCGTAACCCTCTCAACTCTTTAGAAGTTGCTATGTGGCTGAAATTATGATGCCATGCCAAGTGAAATCCTTTTCAGAGTTCATTTAACTGCTTTTCAAATTCAGGGTCATCTAGCTAAAAATAAATCATTAAATGCATGAAAAATATCAAATGAAGCCAAAAAGAGTTGAAAATTGATGATGTGCCTTTGAATGGTTCATATTGAAGACACAAAAAGTATGGAGTTGAAATAAGTTATTAAAAATGAAATCCTTTTGTAATAGACGAGTTTTCGTCCAAAACCCTCAGACTCCGAAAGAGATTGTCTAATTTGTACACGAAGTGCATCCAGTTTTTGCCGTAATCCTATAAACTTTTTAGAAGTTGCTATGTGGGTGAAATTATGATGTCATGCCAAGTTAAAACCTTTTCAGAGTTCATTTGTACTGCTTTTTAAATTCAGGGTCAACTAGCTCAAAATAAATCATTAAATGCATGAAAAATATCAAATGAAGTCAGAAAGGGTTGAAAATTGATTATGTGCCTTTGAATGGTGCATATTGAAGACACAAAAACTACAGAGTTAAAATAAGTCGTTAAAAATGAAACCACTTTGCAATAGATGAGTTTTCGTCCGAAACGCTCATACTTCGAAAGAGATTGTCCAATTTGTACATGAAGTGCATCCAGTTTTTGCCGTAACCCTATCAACTCTTTATAACTTGCTATGTGGGTGAAATTATGATGTCATGCCAAGTTAAAACCTTTTCAGAGTTCATTTGTACTGCTTTTCAAATTCAGGGTCTTCTAGCTCAAAATAAATCATTAAATGCATGAAAAATATCAAATGAAGTCAGAGAGGGTTGAAAATTGATGATGTGCCTTTGAATGATGCATATTGACCACACAAAATGTATGGAGTTAAAATAAGTTATTAAAAATGAAATCCCTTTGTAATAGATGAGTTTTCGTCTGAAACCCTCATACTTCGAAAGAGATTGTCCAATTTGTACACGAAGTGCATGCAGTTTTTGTCGTAACCCTCTCAACTCTTTAGAAGTTGCTATGTGGGTGAAATTGTGATGTCATGCTAAGTTATCACCTTTCAGAGTTCATTTGTACTGCTTTTCAAATTCAGGGTCATCTAGCTCAAAATAAATCATTAAATGCATGAAAAATATCAAATGAAGTCACAAAGGGTTGAAAATTGATGATGTGCCTTTGAATTTTTCATACTGAACAGACAAAAAGTATGGAGTTAAAATAAGTTGTTAAAAATGAAATCCCTTTGTAATAGATGAGCTTTCGTCCGAAACCCTCATACTTCGAAAGAGATTGTCCAATTTGTACACGAAGTGTGTATAGTTTTTGCCATAACCCTCTCAACTCTTTAGAAGTTGCTATGTGGGTGAAATAGTGATGTCATGCCAAGTTAAAACCTTTTTAGAGTTCATTTGTATTGTTTTTCAAATTCAGGGTCATCTAGCTCAAAATATTCTTTGAATGCATGAAAATATCAAATGAAGTCAGAAAGGGTTGAAAATTGATGATGTGCCTTTGAATGGTGTATAGTGAAGACACAAAAGTATGGAGTTAAATAAGTTACTAAATATGAAATCCCTTCGTAATAGATGAGTTTTCGACCGAAACCGTCATACTTCGAAAGAGATTGTCCAATTTGTACATGATGTGCATCCAATTTTTGCCGTAACCCTCCCAACTCTTTAGAAGTTGATATGTAGGTGAAGTTATGATTTCATGCCAAGGTAAAACCTTTTCAGAGTTCATTTGTACTGCTTTTCAAATTCAGGGTCATCTAGCTCAAAATAAATCATTAAATGCATGAAAAATATCAAATGAAGTCAGAGAGGGTTGAAAATTGATGATGTGCCTTTGAATGGTGCATATTGATCGCACAAAAAGTATGGAGTTAAAATAATTTATTAAAAATGTAATCCCTTTGTAATAGATGAGTTTTCGTCTGAAACCCTCATACTTCGAAAGAGATTGTCCAATTTGTACACGAAGTACATCCAGTTTTTGCGTAACCCTCTCAACTCTTGAGAAGTTGCTATGTGGGTTAAATTATGATGTCATGCCAAGTTAAAACGTTTTCAGAGTTGACTTATACTGCTTTTCAAATTCAGGGTCATCTAGCTCAAAATAAATCATTAAATGCATGAAAAATATAAAATGAAGTCAGAAAGGGTTGAAAATTGAGGATGTGCCTTTGAATGGTGCATATTGAAGACACAAAAATTATGGAGTTAAAATAAGTTATTCAAAATGAAATCCCTTTGTAATAGACGAGTTTTCGTCCGAAACTCTCATACTTCGAAAGAGATTGTCCAATTTGTACACGAAGTCCATAGAGTTTTTGCCGTAACCCTCTCAACTCTTTAGAAGTTTCTATGTGGGTGAAATTGTGATGTCATGCCAAGTTAAAAGCTTTTCAGAGTTCATTTGTACTGCTTTTCAAATTCAGGGTCATCTAGCTCAAAATAAATCATTAAATGCATGAAAAATATCAAATGAAGTTAGAAAGGGTTGAAAATTGAGGATGTGCCTTTGAATGGTGCATATTGAACACACACAAAGTATGGAGTTAAAATAAGTTGTTAAAAATGAAATCCCTTTGTAATAGATGAGTTTTCGTCCGAAACCCTCATACTTCGAAAGAGATTGTCCAATTTGTACACGAAGTGCATACAGTTTTTGCCGTAACCCTCTCAACTCTTTAGAAGTTGCTATGTGGGTGAAATTATGATTTCATGCCAAGTGAAAACCTTTTGAGAGTTCATTTGTACTGCTTTTCAAATTCAGGGTCATCTAGCTCAAAATGAATCATTAAATGCATGAAAAATATCAAATGAAGTCAGAAAAGGTTGAAAATTGATGATGTGCCTTTGAATGGTGCATATTGAACAAAAAAAAGTATGGAGTTAAAATAAGTTATTTAAAATGAAATCCCTTTGTAATAGACGAGTTTTCGTCCGAAACCATCATACTTCGAAAGATATTGTCCAATTTGTACACGAAGTGCATCCAGTTTTTGTCGCAATCCTCTCAACTCTTTAGAAGTTTCTATGTGGGTGAAATTGTGATGTCATGCCAAGTTAAAACCTTTTCAGA
The DNA here is from genome assembly GCA_022496015.1 of Hordeum marinum. Lineage (NCBI taxonomy): Eukaryota > Viridiplantae > Streptophyta > Magnoliopsida > Poales > Poaceae > Hordeum > Hordeum marinum. The sequence goes on along the minus strand of CM039673.1, from coordinate 22,021,769 downwards.
GTTCATTTGTACTGCTTTTCAAATTTAGGGTCATCTTGCTCGAAATAAATAATTAAATGCATGAAAAATATCAAATGAAGTCCGAAAGGATTGAAAATTTAGGATGTGCCTTTGAATGGTGCATATTGAAGACACGAAAATTATGGAGTTAAAATAAGTTATTTAAAATGAAATCCCTTTGTAATAGACGAGTTTTCGTCCGAAACCCTCATACTTCGAAAGAGATTGTCCAATTTGTACACGAAGTGCATACAGTTTTTGCCGTAACCCTCTCAACTCTTTAGAATTTGCTATGTGGGTGAAATTGTGATGTCATGCCAAGTTAAAACCTTTTCAGAGTTCATTTGTACTGCTTTTCAAATTCAGGGTCATCTAGCTCAAAATAAATCAGTAAATGCATGAAAAATATCAAATGAAGTCCGAAAGGGTTGAAAATTGAGGATGTGCCTTTGAATGGTGCATATTGAACACACACAAAGTATGAAGGTAAAATAAGTTGTTAAAAATGAAATCTCTTTGTAATAGATGAGTTTTCGTCCGAAACCCTCATACTTCGACAGAGATTGTCCAATTTGTACACGAAGTGCATATAGTTTCTGCTGTAACCCTCTCAACTCTTTAGAAGTTGCTATGTGGGTGAAATTATGATGTCATGCCAAGTTAAAACTTTTTTAGAGTTCATTTCTACTGCTTTTCAAATTCAGGGTCATCTAGCTCAAGATAAATCATTAAATGCATGACAAATATCAAATGAACTCAGAAAGGGTTCAAAATTGATGATGTGCCTTTGAATGGTGCATATTGAAGACACAAAAATTATTGAGTTAAAATAAGTTGTTCAAAATGAAATCCCTTTGTAATCGACGAGTTTTCGTCCGAAACCCTCATACTTCGAAAGATATTGTCCAATTTGTACACGAAGTGCATCCAGTTTCTGCCGTAACCCTCTCAACTCTTTAGAATTTGCTATGTGGGTGAAATTGTGATGTCATGCCAAGTTAAAACCTTTCCAGAGTTCATTTGTACTGCTTTACAAATTCAGGGTCATCTAGTTCAAAATAAATCATTAAATGCATGAAAAATATCAAATGAAGTCAGAAAGGTTTGAAAATTCAGGCTGTGCCTTTGAATGGTCTATATTGAACACACACAAAGTATGGAGTTAAAATAAGTTGTTAAAAATGAAATCCATTTGTAATAGATGAGTTTTCATCCGAATCCCTCATACTTCGAAAGAGATTGTCCAATTTGTACATGAAGTGCATACAGTTTTTGCCGTAACCCTCTCAACTCTTTAGAAGTTACTATGTGGGTGAAATTATGATGTCATGCCAAGTTAATACCTTTTAAGAGTTCATTTGTACTGCTTTTGAAATTCAGGGTCATCTACCTCAAGATAAATCATTAAATGCATGAAAAATATCTAATGAAGTCGGAAAGGGTTGAAAATTGATGATGTGCCTTTGAATGGTGCATATTGTAGACACCAAAAGTATGGAGTTAAAATAAATTCTTAAAAATCAAATCCCTTTGTAATAGATGAGTTTCCGTCTGAAACCCTCATACTTCGAAAGAGATTGTCCAATTTGTACACAAAGTGCATCCAGTTTTTTCCGTAACCCTCTCAACTCTTTAGAAGTTGCTATGTGGGTGAAATTATGATGTCGTGCAAAGTTAAAACCTTTTCAGGGTTCATTTGTACTGCTTTTCAAATTCAGGGTCATCTAGCTCAAAATAAATCATTAAATGGATGAAAAATATCAAATGAAGTGAGAAAGGGTTGAAAATTGATAATGTGCCTTTGAATGGTGCATATTGAAGACACAAAAAGTATGGAGTTAAAATAAGTTGTTAAAAATGAAATCCCTTTGTAATAGATGAGTTTTCGTCCAAAACCCTCATACTTCGAAAGATATTGTCCAATTTGTACACGAAGTGCATACAGTTTTGGTCGTAATCCTCTCAACTCTTTAGAAGTTGCTATGTGGGTGATATTATGATGTCATGCCAAGTTAAAACCTTTTCAGAGTTCATTTCTACTGCTTTTCTAATTCAGGGTCATCTAGCTGAAGATAAATCATTAAATGCACGAAAAATATCAAATGAAGTCAGAAAGGGTTTAAAATTGATGATGTGCCTTTGAATGGTGAATATTGAAGACACAAAAAGTATGGATTTAAAATAAGTTATTAAAAATGAAATCCCTTTGTAATAGATGAGTTTTCGTGTGAAACCCTCATACTTCGAAAGAGATTGTCCAATTTGTGCACGAAGTGCATCCAGTTTTAGCCCTAAGCCTCACAACTCTTTCGAAGTTGCTACGTGGGTGAAATTATGATGTCGTGCCAAGTTAAAACCTTTTCAGAGTTCATTTGTACTGCTTTTCAAATTCAGGGTCGTCTAGATCAAAATAAATCATTAAATGCATGAAAAATATCAAATGAAGTCAGAAAGGCTTGAAAATTGATGATGTGCCTTTGAATGGTGCATATTTAACACACAAAAAGTATGGAGTTAAAATAAGTTGTTAAAAATGAAATCCCTTTGTAATAGATGAGTTTTCGTCCGAAACCCTCATACTGTTAGGGAACGTCGCATGGGAAACAAAAATTTTCCTACGCACACGCAAAACTATCCATGGTGATGACCATCTACGAGAGGGAGAGTGGATCTACATACCCTTGTAGATCGCTAAGCGGGAAGCGTTAAGAAACGCGGTTGGTGTAGTCGAACATCTTCGCGATCCAAATCGCCGAGCGTCCCGCGATCTCATCACGATCCGTCCCGCGATCCAATCACGATCCGTCCCGTGAACTCATCACGATCCGTACCGCGATCTCATCACGATCCATCTCACGATCTTGATCACGATTTATCCCGCGAACTCATCACGATCCGTTCCGTGATCACATCACGAACCGTCTCGCGATCTCGATCACGGTCCTTCCGATCTAGCGCCGAACGGACGGCACCTCCGCGTTCAGCACACGTGCAGCTTGATGACGATCTCCACCGTGTTGATCCAGAAAGAGTTTGTGGAGAGGAGAGAGAGTTCACCGGCAGCGTGACGGAGCTCCGGTGATGGTGGTGGAGCAATTCCGGCAGGGCTTCGCCTAAGCGCTGCAGAAAACCGATCTAGAGGAGAAACTATGCACCGGTGGAACGGGTAGCACGTGGCCGGAAATTCTGTCCAAAAACCACCCAATCCACTAGTATATATAGGAGGAGAGGAGAGGAGAGGCAGCCAAGGCCTTTGGGTCGGCCGAAATAGGAGGTGGGAGCAATCCTACTTCACCTCCAATCCTAGTTGGAGTAGGATTGCCTCCTATTGGCTGATTTTCCACTTTTTGCTTTAGGACTTTCTCTCCTGCGCCATGGGCCTTTGTGGCTGTTTTCCCAGCCCACTAAGGGCTGGTTATTATTCTCCCACAGCCCATGGACCACTTGGGGTCGAAATACCCCTCCCGGAGGTCCCCCGGTACACTACCGGCACTCCCGGTACACTACCGATACTCCCGGTACACTACCGATGAGTCCGAAACTTTTCCGGAAACCAAACTGGGACTTCCTATATATGAATCTTTACCTCCGGACCATTCCGGAGCTCCTCGTTACGTCCGGGATCTCATCCGAGACTCCGAACAACCTTCGTTCACCACCATACATAACTCTACACTACCGAAACGTCACCGAACCTTAAGTGTGCAGACCCTGCGGGTTCGAGAACTATGTAGACATGACCGAGACACCTCTACAGTCAATAACCAATGGCAGGACCTGGACGTCCACATTTGTTCCTACATATTCTATGAAGATCTTTATCGGTCGAACCTCTATGTCAAGGATTCAGTTAATCCCGTATAACGTTCCCTTTGTTCTTCGGTATGTTACTTGCCCGAGATTCGATCGTCGGTATCTCCATACCTAGTTCAACCTCGTTACCGGCAAGTCTCTTTACTCGTTCCATAATACAAGATCCCGCAACTAACAATTAGTCACATTGCTTGCAAGGCTCATTGTGATGTTGTATTACCGAGTGGGCCCTGAGATACCTCTCCGTCACACGGAGTAACAAATCCCAGTCTCGATCCATGCCAACTCAACAGACACCATCGGAGATACCTGTAGAGCACCTTTATAGTCACCCAGTTACGTTGCAACATTTGATACACACAAGGCACTCCTCCGATATCCGTGAGTTGCATGATCTCATGGTCATAGGAACATATACTTGACATGCAGAAAACAGTAGCAATAAACTGACACGATCATATGCTATGTTTGTAGTTTGGGTCTTATCCATCACATCATTCTCCTAATGATGTGATCTCGTTATCAAATGACATCTCATGTCCATGGCTAGGAAACCTTAACCATCCTTTGATCAACGAGCTAGTCCATTAGAGGCATACTAGGGACATGGTTTTGTCTATGTATCCACACATGCATTTAAGTCTCCGATCAATACAATTATAGCATGGATAATAAACGATTATCATGAACAAGGAAATATGATAATAACTAATTTATTATTGCCTCTAGGGCATATTTCCAACACATACTTCGACAGATATTGTCCAATTTGTACACGAAGTGCATACAGTTTTTGCCGTAACCCTCTCAACTCTTTAGAAGTTGCTATGTGGGTGAAATTGTGATGTAATGCCAAGTTAAAACCTTTTCAGAGTTCATTTCTACTGCTTTTCAAATTCAGGTTCATCTAGCTCAAAATAAATAATTAAATGCATGAAAAATATCAAATGATGTCAGAAAGGGTTGAAATTGAGGATGTGCCTTCGAATGGTGCCTATTGAAAACACACAAAGTATGGAGTTAAAATAAGTTGTTAAAAATGAAATCCCTTTGTAATAGATGAGTTTTCGTCCGAAACCCTCATACTTCGAAAGAGATTGTCCAATTTGTACACGAAGTGCATACAATTTTTGCCGTAACCCTCTCAACTCTTTAGAAGTTGCTATGTGGGTGAAATTATGATGTCATGCCAAGTTAAAACCTTTTAAGAGTTCATTTCTACTGCTTTTGAAATTCAGGGTCATCTAGCTCAAGATAAATCATTAAATGCATGAAAAATATCTAATGAAATCAGAAAGGGTTGAAAATTGATGATGTGCCTTTGAATGGTGCATATTGTAGACACAAAAAGTATGGAGTTAAAATAAGTTCTTAAAAATGAAATCCCTTTGTAATAGATGAGTTTTCATATGAAACCCTCATACTTCGAAAGAGATTGTCCAATTTGTACACGAAGTGCATCCAGTTTTTGCCGTAACCCTCTCAACTCTTTCGAAGTTGCTATGTGGGTGAAATTATGATGTCGTGCCAAGTTTAAACCTTTTTAGAGTTCATTTGTACTGCTTTTCAAATTCAGGGTCATCTAGCTCAAAATAAATCATTAAATGGATGAAAAATATCAAATGAAGTCAGAAAGGGTTGAAAATTGATAATGTGCCTTTGAAGGGTCCATATTGAAGACACAAAAAGTATGGAGTCAAAATAAGTTGTTAAAAATGAAATCCCTTTGTAATAGATGAGTTCTCGTCCGGAACCCTCATACTTCGAAAGATATTGTCCAATTTGTACACGAAGTGCATCCAGTTTTTGCCGTGACCAAGGTCATCTAGCTCAAGATAAATCACTAAATGCACGAAAAATATCAAATGAAGTCAGAAAGGGTTGAAAATTTATAATGTGCCTTTGAATTGTGCATATTGAAGACACAAAAAGTATGGAGTTAAAATAAGTTATTAAAAATGAAATTCCTTTGTAATAGATGAGTTTTCGTGTGAAACCCTCATACTTCGAAAGAGATCGTCCAATTTGTACACGAAGTGCATACAGTTTTTGCCGTAACCCTCTCAACTCCTTAGAAGTTGCTATGTGGGTGAAATTGTGATGTCATGCCAAGTTAAAACCTTTTGAGAGTTCATTTCTACTGCTTTTCAAATTCAGGGTCATCTAGCTCAAAATAAATCATTAAATGCATGAAAAATATCAAATGAAGTAAGAAAGGGTTGAAATAGAGGATGTGCCTTTGAATGGTGCATATTGAAGACACAAAAAGTATGGAGTTAAAATAAGTTATTAAAAATGAAATCCCTTTTTAATAGATGAGTTTTCGTCTAAAACCCTCATACTTCGAAAGAGATCGTCCAATTTGTACACGAAGTGCATACAGTTTTTGCCGTAACCCTCTTAACTCTTTAGAAGTTGCTATGTAGGTGAAATTATGATGTCATGCCAAGTTAAAACCTTTGCAGAGTTCATTTGTACTGCTTTTCAAATTCAGGGTCATCTAGCTCAAAATAAATAATTAAATGCATGACAAATATCAAATGTAGTCCGAAAGGGTTGAAAATTGAGGATGTGCCTTTGAATGGTGCATATTGAACATACAAAAAGTATGGAGTTGAAATAAGTTGTTAGAAATGAAATCCCTTTGTAATAGATGAGTTTTCGGCCGAAACCCTCATACTTCGAAAGATATTGTCCAATTTGTACACGAAGTGCATACAGTTTTTGCCGTAACCCTCTCAACTCTTTAGAAGTTGCTATGTGGGTGAAATTATGATGTCGTGCCAAGTTAAAACCTTTTCAGAGTTCATTTGTACTGCTTTTCCAACTCAGGGTCTTCTAGCTCAAAATAAATCATTAAATGCATGAAAAATATCAAATGAAGTCAAACAGGGTTGAAAATTGATGATGTGCCTTTGAATGGTGCATTTTGAACACACAAAAAGTATCGAGTTAAAATAAGTTGTTAAAAATGAAATCCCTTTGTAATAGATGAGTTTTCGTCCGAAACCCTCATACTTCGAAAGATATTGTCCAATTTGTACACGAAGTGCACATAGTTTTTGCTGTAACCCTCTCAACTCTTTAGAAGTTTCTATGTGGGTGAAATTGTGATGTCATGCCAAGTTAAAACCTTTTCCGAGTTCAATTCTACTGCTTTTCAAATTCAGGGTCATCTAGCTCAAAATAAATCATTAAATGCATGAAAAATATCAAATGAAGTCAGAAAGGGTTGAAATTGAGGATGTGCCTTTGAATGGTCCATATTGAAAACACACAAAGTATGGAGTTAAAATAAGTTGTTAAAATTGAAATCCCTTTGTAATAGATGAGTTCTCGTCCGAAACCCTCATACTTCGAAAGAGATTGTCCAATTTGTACATGAAGTGCATACAGTTTTTGCCGTAACCCTCTCAACTCTTTAGAAGTTGCTATGTGGGTGAAATTATGATGTCATGCCAAGTTAAAACCTTTTAAGAGTTCATTTCTGCTGCTTTTGAAATTCAGGCTCATGTAGCTCAAGATAAATCATTAAATGCATGACAAATATCTAATGAAGTCAGAAAGGGTTGAAAATAGATGATGTGCCTTTGAATGGTGCATATTGTAGACACAAAAAGTATGGAGTTAAAATAAGTTGTTAGAAATGAAATCCCTTTGTAATAGATGAGTTTTCGTCCGAAACCCTCATACTTCGAAAGAGATTGTGCAATTTGTACACGAAGTGCATCCAATTTTTGCCGTAACCCTCTCAACTATTTAGAAGTTCCCATGTGGGTGAAATTATGATGTCATGCCAAGTTAAAACCTTTTCAGAGTTCATTTCTACTGCTTTTCAAATTCAGGGTCATCTAGCTCAAGATAAATCATTAAATGCATGAAAAATATCAAATGAAGTGAGAAAGGGTTGAAAATTGATGGTATGCCTTTGAATGGTGCATATTGAATACACAAAAAGTATGGAGTTAAAATAAGTTATTAAAAATGAAATCCCTTTGTAATAGATGAGTTTTCGTGTGAAACCCTCATACTTCGAAAGAGATTGTCCAATTTGTGCACGAAGTGCATCCAGTTTTTGCCGTGACCGTCTCAACTCTTTAGATGTTGCTATGTGCGTGCAATTATGATGTCGTGCCAAGCTAAAACCTTTTCAGAGTTCATTTGTACTGCTTTTCAAATTCAGGGGCATCTACCTCAAAATAAATCATTAAATGCATGAAAAATATCAAATGAAGTCAGAAAGGGTTGATAATTGATGATGTGCCTTTGAATGGTGCATATTGAACACACAAAATTATGGAGTTAAAATAAGTTGTCAAAACGAAATCCCTTTGTAATAGATGAGTTTTCGTCCGAAACCCTCATACTTCGAAAGAGATTGTCCAATTTGTACACGAAGTGCATCCAGTTTTTGCCGTAATCCTCTCAACTCTTTAGAAGTTGCTATGTTGGTGAAATTATGATGTCATGCCAAGTTAAAACCTTTTGAGAGTTCATTTCTACTCCTTTTCAAATTCAGGGTCATCTAGCTAACAATAAATCATTAAATGGATGAAAAATATCAAATGAAGTCAGAAAAGGTTGAAAATTGATGATGTGCCTTTGAATTGTGCATATTGATGACACAAAAAGTATGGAGTTAAAATAAGTTGTTAACAATGAAATCCCTTTGTAATAGATGAGTTTTCGTCCGAAACCCTCATACTTCGAACGATATTGTCCAATTTGTACACGAAGTGCATACAGTTTTTGCCGTAACCCTCTCAACTCTTTAGAAGTTGCTATGTGGGTGAAATTGTGATGTCATGCTAAGTTAAAACCTTTTCAGAGTTCATTGCTATTGCTTTTCATATTCAGGGTCATCTAGCTGAAAATAAATTATTAAATGCATGAAAAATATCAAATGAAGTCAGAAAGGGTTGAAATTGAGGATGTGCCTTTGAATTGTGCATATTGAAAACAGACAAAGTATGGAGTTAAATTAAGTTGTTAAAAATGAAATCCCTTTGTAATAGATGGGTTTTCGTCCGAAACCCTCATACATCGAAAGAGATTGTCCAATTTGTACACGAAGTGCATACAATTTTTGCCGTAACCCTCTCAACTCTTTAGAAGTTGCTATGTAGGTGAAATTATGATGTCATGCCAAGTTAAAACCTTTTAAGAGTTCATTTCTACTGCTTTTGAAATTCAGGGTCATCTAGCTCAAGATAAATCACTAAATGCATGAAAAATATCTAATGAAGTCAGAAAGGGTTGAATATTGATGATGTTCCTTTGAATGGTGCATATTGTAGACATAAAAAGTATGGAGTTAAAATAAGTTCTTAAAAATGAAATTCCTTTGTAATAGATGAGTTTTCGTATGAAACCCTCATACTTCGAAAGAGATTGTCCAATTTGTACATGAAGTGCATCTAGTTTTTGCCGTAACCCTCTCAACTCTTTCGAAGTTGCTATGTGGGTGAAATTATGATGTCGTGCCAAGTTAAAACCTTTTCAGAGTTCATTTGTACTGCTTTTCAAATTCAGGGTCATCTAGCTCAAAATAAATCATTAAATGGATGAAAAATATCAAACGAAGTCAGAAAGGGTTGAAAATTGATGATGTGCCTTCGAAGGGTGCATATTGAAGACACAAAAAGTATGGAGTTAAAATAAGTTGTTAAAAATGAAATCCCTTTGTAATAGATGAGTTTTCGTCTGAAACCCTCATACTTCGAAAGATATTGTCCAATTTGTACACGAAGAGCATACAGTTTTTGTTGTAATCCTCTCAACTCTTTAGAAGTTGCTATGTGGGTGAAATTATGAACTGATGCCAAGTTAAAACCTTTTCAGAGTTCATTTCTACTGCTTTTCAATTTCAGGGTCATCTAGCTCAAGATAAATCATTAAATGCACGAAAATATCAAATGAAGTCAGAAAGGGTTGAAAATTGATGATGTGCCTTTGAATGGTGCATATTGAAGACACAAAAAGTATGGAGTTAAAATAAGTTATTAAAAATGAAATCCCTTTGTAATAGATGAGTTTTCTTGTGAAACTCTCATACTTCGAAAGAGATTGTCCAATTTGTACACGAACTGCATCCAGTTTTTGCCGTGACACTCTCAACTCTTTAGAAGTTTCTATGTGGGTAAAATTATGATGTCGTGTCAAGTTAAAACCTTTTCAGAGTTCATTTGTACTGCTTTTCAAATTCAGGGTCGTCTAGCTAAAAATAAATCATTAAATGCATGAAAAATATCAAATGAAGTCAGAAAGGGTTGAAAATTGATGATGTGCCTTTGAATGGTGCATATTGAACACACAAAAAGTATGGAGTTAAAATAAGTTATTAAAAATGAAATCCCTTTGTAATAGATGAGTTTTCGTCTAAAACCCTCATACTTCGAAAGAGATTATCCAATTTGTACACGAAGTGCATCCAGTTTTTGCCGTAACCCTCTCAACTCTTTAGAAGTTGCTATGTGGGTGAAATTTTGATGTCATTCCAAGTTAAAACCTTTTCAGAGTTCATTTGTACTGCTTTTCAAATTCAGCGTCATCTAGCACAAAATAAATCATTAAATGCATGAAAAATATCAAATGAAGTTAGAAAGGGTTGAAAATTGATGATGTGCCGTTGAATGGTGCATATTGAAAACACAAAAAGTATGGAGTTAAAATAAGTTATTAAAAATGAAATACCTTTGTAAAACATAAGTCTTCGTCTGAAACCCTCGTACCTCGAAAGAGATTATCCAATTTGTACACGAAATGCATCTAGTTTTTGCCGTAACCCTCTCATTTCTTTAGAAGTTGCTATGTGGGTGAAATTATGATGTCATGCCAAGTTAAAACCTTTCCAGAGTTCATTTGTACTGCTTTTCAAATTCAGGGTCATGTAGCTCAAAATAAATAATTAAATGCATGACCAATATCAAATGTAGTCAGAAAGGGTTGAAAATTGAGGATGTGCCTTTGAATGGTGCATATTGAACATACAAAAAGTATGGAGTTAAAATAACTTGTTAAAAATGAAATCCCTTTGTAATAGATGAGTTTTCGTCCGAAACCCTCATACTTCGAAAGATATTGTCCAATTTGTACACGAAGAGCATACAGTTTTTGTCATAATCCTCTCAACTCTTTAGAAGTTGCTATGTGGGTGAAATTATGAAGTCATGCCAAGTTAAAACCTTTTCAGAGTTCATTTCTACTGCTTTTCAATTTCAGGGTCATTTAGCTCAAGATAAATCATTAAATGCACGAAAAATATCAAATGAAGTCAGAAAGGGTTGAAAATTGATGATGTGCCTTCAAATGGTGCATATTGAAGACACAAAAAGTATGGAGTTAAAATAAGTTATTAAAAATGAAATCCCTTTGTAATAGATGAGTTTTCGTGTGAAACTCTCATACTTCGAAAGAGATTGTCCAATTTGTACACGAACTGCATCCAGTTTTTGCCGTGACCCTCTCAACTCTTTAGAAGTTGCTATGTGGGTGAAATTATGATGTCGTGTCAAGTTAAAACCTTTTCAGAGTTCATTTGTACTGCTTTTCAAATTCAGGGTCGTCTAGCTCAAAATAAATAATTAAATGCATGAAAAATATCAAATGAAGTCAGAAAGGGTGGAAAATTGATGATGTGCCTTTGAATGGTGCATATTGAACACACAAAAAGTATGGAGTTAAAATAAGTTATTAAAAATGAAATCCCTTTGTAATAGATGAGTTTTCGTCTAAAACCCTCATACTTCGAAAGAGATTGTCCAATTTGTACACGAAGTACATCCAGTTTTTTACGTAACCCTCTCAACTCTTTAGAAGTTGCTATGTGGGCGAAATTATGATGTCATGCCAAGTTAAAACCTTTTCAGAGTTCATTTGTATTGCTTTTCAAATTCAGCGTCATCTAGCTCAAAATAAATCATTAAATGCATGAAAAATATCAAATGAAGTCAGAAAGGGTTTAAAATTGATGATGTGCCGTTGAATGGTGCATATTGAAAACACAAAAAGTATGGAGTTAAAATAAGTTATTAAAAATGAAATCCCTTTGTAAAAGATAAGTTTTCGTCTGAAACCCTCATACCTCGAAAGAGATTATCGAATTTGTACATGAAGTGCATCTAGTTTTTGTCGTACCCCTCTCAACTCTTTGGAAGTTGCTATGTGGGTGAAATTATGATGTCATGCCAAGTTAAAACCTTTCGAGAGTTCATTTGTACTGCTTTTCAAATTCAGGGTCATCTAGCTCAAAATAAATAATTAAATGCATGACAAATATGAAATGTAGTCAGAAAGGGTTGAAAATTGAGGATGTGCCTTTGAATGGTGCATATTGAACATACAAAAAGTATGGAGTTGAAATAAGTTGTTAAAAATGAAATCCCTTTGTAATAGATGTGTTTTCGACCGATACCCTCATACTTCAAAAGATATTTTCCAATTTGTACACGAAGTGCATACAGTTTTTGCCGTAACCCTCTCAACTCTTTAGAATTGCTATGTGGGTGAAATTATGACGTCGTGCCAAGTTAAAACCTTTTCAGAGTTCATTTGTACTGCTTTTCCAACTCAGGGTCTTCTAGCTCAAAATAAATAATTAAATGCATTAAAAAAATCAAATGAAGTCAGAAAGGGTTGAAAATTGATGATGTGCCTTTGAATGGTGCATTTTGAACACACAAAAAGTATGGAGTTAAACTAAGTTGTTAAAAATGAAATCCCTTTGTAATAGATGAGTTTTCATCCGAAACCTTCATACTTCGAAAGATATTGTCCAATTTGTACACGAAGTGCATACAGTTTTTGCCGTAACCCTCTCAACTCTTTAGAAGTTGCTATGTGGGTGAAATTATGATGTCGTGCCAAGTTAAAACCTTTTCAGAGTTCATTTGTACTGCTTGTCAAATTCAGGGTCATCTAGCTCAAAATAAATCATTAAATGGATGAAAAATATCAAATGAAGTGAGAAAGGGTTGAAAATTGATGATGTGTCTTTGAAGGGTGCATATTGAAGACAAAAATTATGGAGTTAAAATAAGTTCTTAAAAATGAAATCCCTTTGTAATAGATGAGTTTTCGTATGAAACCCTCATACTTCGAAAGAGATTGTCCAATTTGTACACGAAGTGCATACAATTTTTGCCGTAACCCTCTCAACTCTTTAGAAGTTGCTATGTGGGTGAAATTATGATGTCATGCCAAGTTAAAACCTTTTAAGAGTTCATTTCTACTGCTTTTGAAATTCAGGGTCATCTACCTCAAGATAAATCATTAAATGCATGAAAAATATCTAATGAAGTCACAAAGGGTTGAAATTGAGGATGTGCCTTTGATTGGTGCATATTGAAAACACACAAAGTATGCAGTCAAAATAAGTTGTTAAAAATGAAATCCCTTTGTAATAGATGAGTTTTCGTTTGAAACCCTCATACATCGAAAGAGATTGTCCAATTTGTACACGAAGTGCATCCAGTTTTTGCCGTAACCCTCTCAACTCTTTAGAAGTTGCTATGTGGGTGAAATTATGATGTCATGCCAAGTTAAAACCTTTTTGGAGTTCATTTGTACTGCTTTTCAAATTCAGCGTCATCTAGCTCAAAATAAATCATTAAATGCATGAAAAATATCAAATGAAGTCAGAAAGGGTTGAAAATTGATGATGTGCCTTTGAATGGTGCATATTGAAGGCACAAAAAGTATGGAGTTAAAATAAGTTATGAAAAATGAAATCCCTTTGTAATAGAGGAGTTTTCGTCCGAAACCCTCATACATCGAAAGAGATTGTCCAACTTGTACACGAGGTGCATACAATTTTTGCCGTAACCCTCTCAACTCTTTAGAAGTTTCTATGTGGGTGAAATTATGATGTCATGCCAAGTTAAAACCTTTTAAGAGTTCATTTCTACTGCTTTTGAAATTCAGGGTCATCTAGGTCAAGATAAATCATTAAATGCATGAAAAATATCTAATGAAGTCAGAAAGGGTTGAAAATTGATGATGTGCCTTTGAATGGTGCATATTGTAGACACAAAAAGTATGGAATTAAAATAAGTTCTTAAAATGGAAATCCCTTTGCAATAGAGGAGTTTTCGTATGAAACCCTCATACTTCGAAAGAGATTGTCCAATTTGTACACTAAGTGCATCCAGTTTTTGCCGTAACCCTCTCAACTCTTTCGAAGTTGCTATGTGGGTGAAATTATGATGTCGTGCCAAGTTAAAACCGTTTCAGAGTTCATTTGTACTGCTTTTCAAATTCAGGGTCATCTAGCTCAAAATAAATCATTAAATGGATGAAAAATATCAAATGAAGTCAGAAAGGGTTGAAAATTGATGATGTGCCATTGAAGGGTGCATATTGAAGACACAAAAATTATGGAGTTAAAATAAGTTGTTAAAAATGAAATCACTTTGTAATAGATGAGTTTTCGTCCGAAACCCTCATACTTCGAAAGATATTGTCCAATTTGTACACGAAGGGCATACAGTTTTTGTCGTAATCCTCTCAACTCTTTAGAAGTTGCTATGTGGGTGAAATTATGAAGTCATGCCAAGTTAAAACCTTTTTAGAGTTCATTTCTACTGCTTTTCAAATTCAGGGTCATCTAGCTCAAGATAAATCATTAAATGCACGAAAAATATTAAATGAAGTCAGAAGGGGTTGAAAATTGATGATGTGCCTTTGAATGGTGCATATTGAAGGCACAAAAAGTATGGAGTTAAAATAAGTTATGAAAAATGAAATCCGTTTGTAATAGATGAGTTTTCGTCCGAAACCCTCATACATCGAAAAAGATTGCCCAATTTGTACACGAAGTGCATACAATTTTTGCCGTAACCCTCTCAACTCTTTAGAATTTGCTATGTGGGTGAAATTATGATGTCATGCCAAGTTAAAACCTTTTAAGAGTTCATTTCTACTGCTTTTGAAATTCAGGGTCATCTAGCTCAAGATAAATGATTAAATGCATGAAAAATATCTAATGAAGTCAGAAAGGGTTGAAAATTGATGATGTTCCTTTGAATGGTGCATATTGTAGACACAAAAAGTATGGAGTTAAAATAAGTTCTTAAAAACGAAATCCCTTTGTAATAGATGAGTTTTCGTATGAAACCCTCATACTTCGAAAGAGATTGTCCAATTTGTACACGAAGTGCATCCAGTTTTTGCCGTAACCCTCTCAACTCTTTCGAAGTTGCTATGTGGGTGAAATTATGATGTCGTGCCAAGTTAAAACATTTTCAGAGTTCATTTGTACTGCTTGTCAAATTCAGGGTCATCTAGCTCAAAATAAATCATTAAATGGATGAAAAATATCAAATGAAGTCAGAAAGGGTTGAAAATTGATGATGTGTCTTTGAAGGGTGCATATTGAAGACAAAAAGTATGGAGTTAAAATAAGTTGTTAAAAATGAAATCCCTTTGTAATAGATGAGTTTTCGTCCGAAACCCTCATACTTCGAAAGATATTGTCCAATTTGTACACGAAGAGCATACAGTTTTTGTCGTAATCCTCTCAACTCTTTAGAAGTTGCTATGTGGGTGAATTTATGAAGGCATGTCAAGTTAAAACCTTTTCGGAGTTCATTTCTACTGCTTTTCAAATTCAGGGTCATCTAGCTCAAAATAAATCATTAAATGCACGAAAAATATCAAATGAAGTCAGAAAGGGTTGAAAATTGATGATGTGCCTTTGAATGGTGCAGTTTGAAGAGACAAAAAGTATGGAGTTAAAATAAGTTATTAAAAATGAAATCCCGTTGTAATAGATGAGTTTTCGTGTGAAACTCTCATACTTCGAAAGAGATTGTCCAATTTGTACACGAACTGCATCCAGTTTTTGCCGTGACCCTCTTAACTCTTTAGAAGTTGCTATGCGGGTGAAATTATGATGTCCTGTCAAGTTAAAACCTTTTCAGAGTTCATTTGTACTGCTTTTCAAATTCAGGGTCGTCTAGCTCAAAATAAATCATTAAATGCATGAAAATATGAAATGAAGTCAGAAAGGGTTGAAAATTGATGATGTGCCTTTGAATGGTGGATATTGAACACACAAAAAGTATGTAGTTAAAATAAGTTATTAAAAATGAAATCCCTTTGTAATAGATGAGTTTTCGTCTAAAACCCTCATACTTCGAAAGAGATTGTCAAATTTGTACACGAAGTGTATCCAGTTTTTTCCGTAACCCTCTCAACTCTTTCGAAGTTGCTATGTGGGTGAAATTATGATGTCGTGCCAAGTTAAAACCTTTTCAGAGTTCATTTGTACTGCTTGTCAAATTCAGGGTCATCTAGCTCAAAATAAATCATTAAATGGATGAAAAATATCAAATGAAGTCAGAAAGGGTTGAAAATTGATGATGTGTCTTTGAAGGGTGCATATTGAAGACAAAAAGTATGGAGTTAAAATAAGTTTTAAAAAATGAAATCCCTTTGTAATAGATGAGTTTTCGTCCGAAACCCTCATACTTCGAAAGATATTGTCCAATTTGTACACGAAGAGCATACAGTTTTTGTCGTAATCCTCTCAACTCTTTAGAAGTTGCTATGTGGGTGAAATTATGATGTCATGCCAAGTTAAAACCATTTAAGAGTTCATTTCTACTGCTGTTGAAATTCAGGGTCATCTAGCTCAAGATAAATCATTAAATGCATGAAAAATATCTAATGAAGTCACAAAGGGTTGAAATTGAGGATGTGCCTTTGATTGGTGCATATTGAAAACACACAAAGTATGGAGTCAAAATAAGTTGTTAAAAATGAAATCCCTTTGTAATAGATGAGTTTTCGTTTGAAACCCTCGTACATCGAAAGAGATTGTCCAATTTGTACACGAAGTGCATCCAGTTTTTGCCGTAACCCTCTCAACTCTTTAGAAGTTGCTATGTGGGTGAAATTATGATGTCATGCCAAGTTAAAACCTTTTCAGAGTTCATTTGTACTGCTTTTCAAATTCAGCGTCATCTAGCTCAAAATAAATCATTAAATGCATGAAAAATATCAAATGAAGACAGAAAGGGTTGAAAATTGATGATGTGCCTTTGAATGGTGCATATTGAAGGCACAAAAAGTATGGAGTTAAAATAAGTTATGAAAAACGAAATCCCTTTGTAATAGAGGAGTTTTCGTCCGAAACCCTCATACATCGAAAGAGATTGTCCAATTTGTACACGAAGTGCATACAATTTTTGCCGTAACCCTCTCAACTCTTTAGAAGTTGCTATGTGGGTGAAATTATGATGTCATGCCAAGTTAAAACCTTTTAAGAGTTCATTTCTACTGCTTTTGAAATTCAAGGTCATCTAGCTCAAGATAAATCATTAAATGCATGAAAAATATCTAATGAAGTCACAAAGGGTTGAAATTGAGGATGTGCCTTTGATTGGTGCATATTGAAAACACACAAAGTATGGAGTCAAAATAAGTTGTTAAAAATGAAATCCCTTTGTAATAGATGAGTTTTCGTTTGAAACCCTCATACATCGAAAGAGATTGTCCAATTTGTACACGAAGTGCATCCAGTTTTTGCCGTAACCCTCTCAACTCTTTAGAAGTTGCTATGTGGGTGAAATGATGATGTCATGCCAAGTTAAAACCTTTTCAGAGTTCATTTGTACTGCTTTTCAAATTCAGCGTCATCTAGCTCAAAATAAATCATTAAATGCATGAAAAATATCAAATGAAGTCAGAAAGGGTTGAAAATTGATGATGTGCCTTTGAATGGTGCATATTGAAGGCACAAAAAGTATGGAGTTAAAATAAGTTATGAAAAATGAAATCCCTTTGTAATAGAGGAGTTTTCGTCCGAAACCCTCATACATCGAAAAAGATTGTCCAATTTGTACACGAAGTGCATACAATTTTTGCCGTAACCCTCTCAACTCTTTAGAATTTGCTATGTGGGTGAAATTATGATGTCATGCCAAGTTAAAACCTTTTAAGAGTTCATTTCTACTGCTTTTGAAATTCAGGGTCATCTAGCTCAAGATAAATCATTAAATGCATGAAAAATATCTAATGAAGTCACAAAGGGTTGAAAATTGATGATGTTCCTTTGAATGGTGCATATTGTAGACACAAAAAGTATGGAGTTAAAATAAGTTCTTAAAAACGAAATCCCTTTGTAATAGATGAGTTTTCGTATGAAACCCTCATACTTCGAAAGAGATTGTCCAATTTGTACACGAAGTGCATCTAGTTTTTGCCGTAACCCTCTCAACTCTTTCGAAGTTGCTATGTGGGTGAAATTATGATGTCGTGCCAAGTTAAAACATTTTCAGAGTTCATTTGTACTGCTTGTCAAATTCAGGGTCATCTAGCTCAAAATAAATCATTAAATGGATGAAAAATATCAAATGAAGTCAGAAAGGGTTGAAAATTGATGATGTGTCTTTGAAGGGTGCATATTGAAGACAAAAAGTATGGAGTTAAAATAAGTTGTTAAAAATGAAATCCCTTTGTAATAGATGAGTTTTCGTCCGAAACCCTCATACTTCGAAAGATATTGTCCAATTTGTACACGAAGAGCATACAGTTTTTGTCGTAATCCTCTCAACTCTTTAGAAGTTGCTATGTGGGTGATTTTATGAAGGCATGTCAAGTTAAAACCTTTTCGGAGTTCATTTCTACTGCTTTTCAAATTCAGGGTCATCTAGCTCAAAATAAATCATTAAATGCACAAAAAATATCAAATGAAGTCAGAAAGGGTTGAAAATTGATGATGTGCCTTTGAATGGTGCAGTTTGAAGAGACAAAAAGTATGGAGTTAAAATAAGTTATTAAAAATGAAATCCCGTTGTAATAGATGAGTTTTCGTGTGAAACTCTCATACTTCGAAAGAGATTGTCCAATTTGTACACGAACTGCATCCAGTTTTTGCCGTGACCCTCTCAACTCTTTAGAAGTTGCTATGCGGGTGAAATTATGATGTCGTGTCAAGTTAAAACCTTTTCAGAGTTCATTTGTACTGCTTTTCAAATTCAGGGTCGTCTAGCTCAAAATAAATCATTAAATGCATGAAAATATGAAATGAAGTCAGAAAGGGTTGAAAATTGATGATGTGCCTTTGAATGGTGGATATTGAACACACAAAAAGTATGTAGTTAAAATAAGTTATTAAAAATGAAATCCCTTTGTAATAGATGAGTTTTCGTCTAAAACCCTCATACTTCGAAAGAGATTGTCCAATTTGTACACGAAGTGCATCCAGTTTTTTCCGTAACCCTCTCAACTCTTTCGAAGTTGCTATGTGGGTGAAATTATGATGTCGTGCCAAGTTAAAACCTTTTCAGAGTTCATTTGTACTGCTTGTCAAATTCAGGGTCATCTAGCTCAAAATAAATCATTAAATGGATGAAAAATATCAAATGAAGTCAGAAAGGGTTGAAAATTGATGATGTGTCTTTGAAGGGTGCATATTGAAGACAAAAAGTATGGAGTTAAAATAAGTTGTTAAAAATGAAATCCCTTTGTAATAGATGAGTTTTCGTCCGAAACCCTCATACTTCGAAAGATATTGTCCAATTTGTACACGAAGAGCATACAGTTTTTGTCGTAATCCTCTCAACTCTTTAGAAGTTGCTATGTGGGTGAAATTATGATGTCATGCCAAGTTAAAACCTTTTAAGAGTTCATTTCTACTGCTGTTGAAATTCAGGGTCATCTAGCTCAAGATAAATCATTAAATGCATGAAAAATATCTAATGAAGTCACAAAGGGTTGAAATTGAGGATGTGCCTTTGATTGGTGCATATTGAAAACACACAAAGTATGGAGTCAAAATAAGTTGTTAAAAATGAAATCCCTTTGTAATAGATGAGTTTTCGTTTGAAACCCTCATACATCGAAAGAGATTGTCCAATTTGTACACGAAGTGCATCCAGTTTTTGCCGTAACCCTCTCAACTCTTTAGAAGTTGCTATGTGGGTGAAATTATGATGTCATGCCAAGTTAAAACCTTTTCAGAGTTCATTTGTACTGCTTTTCAAATTCAGCGTCATCTAGCTCAAAATAAATCATTAAATGCATGAAAAATATCAAATGAAGTCAGAAAGGGTTGAAAATTGACGATGTGCCTTTGAATGGTGCGTATTGAAGGCACAAAAAGTATGGAGTTAAAATAAGTTATGAAAAACGAAATCCCTTTGTAATAGAGGAGTTTTCGTCCGAAACCCTCATACATCGAAAGAGATTGTCCAATTTGTACACGAAGAGCATACAATTTTTGCCGTAACCCTCTCAACTCTTTAGAAGTTGCTATGTGGGTGAAATTATGATGTCATGCCAAGTTAAAACCTTTTAAGAGTTCATTTCTACTGCTTTTGAAATTCAGGGTCATCTAGCTCAAGATAAATCATTAAATGCATGAAAAATATCTAATGAAGTCACAAAGGGTTGAAATTGAGGATGTGCCTTTGATTGGTGCATATTGAAAACACACAAAGTATGGAGTCAAAATAAGTTGTTAAAAATGAAATCCCTTTGTAATAGATGAGTTTTCGTTTGAAACCCTCATACATCGAAAGAGATTGTCCAATTTGTATACGAAGTGCATCCAGTTTTTGCCGTAACCCTCTCAACTCTTTAGAAGTTGCTATGTGGGTGAAATTATGATGTC
Source organism: Hordeum marinum (assembly GCA_022496015.1). Taxonomy (NCBI): domain Eukaryota; kingdom Viridiplantae; phylum Streptophyta; class Magnoliopsida; order Poales; family Poaceae; genus Hordeum; species Hordeum marinum. The sequence continues at coordinate 22,001,341 of CM039673.1, read as the reverse complement.
ATGCCAAGTTAAAACCTTTTCAGAGTTCATTTGTACTGCTTTTCAAATTCAGCGTCATCTAGCTCAAAATAAATCATTAAATGCATGAAAAATATCAAGTGAAGTCAGAAAGGGTTGAAAATTGATGATGTGCCTTTGAATGGTGCATATTGAAGGCACAAAAAGTATGGAGTTAAAATAAGTTATGAAAAATGAAATCCATTTGTAATAGAGGAGTTTTCGTCCGAAACCCTCATACATCGAAAGAGATTGTCCAATTTGTACACGAAGTGCATACAATTTTTGCCGTAACCCTCTCAACTCTTTAGAAGTTTCTATGTGGGTGAAATTATGATGTCATGCCAAGTTAAAACCTTTTAAGAGTTCATTTCTACTGCTTTTGAAATTCAGGGTCATCTAGCTCAAGATAAATCATTAAATGCATGAAAAATATCTAATGAAGTCAGAAAGGGTTGAAAATTGATGATGTGCCTTTGAATGGTGCATATTGTAGACACAAAAAGTATGGAATTAAAATAAGTTCTTAAAAATGAAATCCCTTTGTAATAGAGGAGTTTTCGTATGAAACCCTCATACTTCGAAAGAGATTGTCCAATTTGTACACGAAGTGCATCCAGTTTTTGCCGTAACCCTCTCAACTCTTTCGAAGTTGCTATGTGGGTGAAATTATGATGTCGTGCCAAGTTAAAACCGTTTCAGAGTTCATTTGTACTGCTTTTCAAATTCAGGGTCAAAATAAATCATTAAAGGGATGAAAAATATCAAATGAAGTCAGAAAGGGTTGAAAATTGATGATATGCCATTGAAGGGTGCATATTGAAGACACGAAAATTATGGAGTTAAAATAAGTTGTTAAAAATGAAATCCCTTTGTAATAGATGAGTTTTCGTCCGAAACCCTCATACTTCGAAAGATATTGTCCAATTTGTACACAAAGGGCATACAGTTTTTGTCGTAATCCTCTCAACTCTTTAGAAGTTGCTATGTGGGTGAAATTATGAAGTCATGCCAAGTTAAAACCTTTTTAGAGTTCATTTCTACTGCTTTTCAAATTCAGGGTCATCTAGCTCAAGATAAATCATTAAATGCACGAAAAATATTAAATGAAGTCAGAAAGGGTTGAAAATTGATGATGTGCCTTTGAAAGGTGCATATTGAAGGCACAAAAAGTATGGAGTTAAAATAAGTTATGAAAAATGAAATCCGTTTGTAATAGATGAGTTTTCGTCCGAAACCCTCATACATCGAAAAAGATTGTCCAATTTGTACACGAAGTGCATACAATTTTTGCCGTAACCCTCTCAACTCTTTAGAATTTGCTATGTGGGTGAAATTATGATGTCATGCCAAGTTAAAACCTTTTACGAGTTCATTTCTACTGCTTTTGAAATTCAAGGTCATCTAGCTCAAGATAAATTATTAAATGCATGAAAAATATCTAATGAAGTCAGAAAGGGTTGAAAATTGATGATGTTCCTTTGAATGGTGCATATTGTAGACACAAAAAGTATGGAGTTAAAATAAGTTCTTAAAAACGAAATCCCTTTGTAATAGATGAGTTTTCGTATGAAACCCTCATACTTCGAAAGAGATTGTCCAATTTGTACACGAAGTGCATCCAGTTTTTGCCGTAACCCTCTCAACTCTTTCGAAGTTGCTATGTGGGTGAAATTATGATGTCGTGCCAAGTTAAAACATTTTCAGAGTTCATTTGTACTGCTTGTCAAATTCAGGGTCATCTAGCTCAAAATAAATCATTAAATGGATGAAAAATATCGAATGAAGTCAGAAAGGGTTGAAAATTGATGATGTGTCTTTGATGGGTGCATATTGAAGACAAAAAGTATGGAGTTAAAATAAGTTGTTAAAAATGAAATCCCTTTGTAATAGATGAGTTTTCGTCCGAAACCCTCATACTTCGAAAGATATTGTCCAATTTGTACACGAAGAGCATACAGTTTTTGTCGTAATCCTCTCAACTCTTTAGAAGTTGCTATGTGGGTGAAATTATGAAGGCATGACAAGTTAAAACCTTTTCGGAGTTCATTTCTACTGCTTTTCAAATTCAGGGTCATCTAGCTCAAAATAAATCATTAAATGCACGAAAAATATCAAATGAAGTCAGAAAGGGTTGAAAATTGATGATGTGCCTTTGAATTGTGTAGTTTGAAGAGACAAAAAGTATGGAGTTAAAATAAGTTATTAAAAATGAAATCCCGTTGTAATAGATGAGTTTTCGTGTGAAACCCTCATACTTCGAAAGAGATTGTCCAATTTGTACACGAACTGCATCCAGTTTTTGCCGTGACCCTCTCAACTCTTTAGAAGTTGCTATGCGGGTGAAATTATGATGTCGTGTCAAGTTAAAACCTTTTCAGAGTTCATTTGTACTGCTTTTCAAATTCAGGGTCGTCTAGCTCAAAATAAATCATTAAATGCATGAAAATATGAAATGAAGTCAGAAAGGGTTGAAAATTGATGATGTGCCTTTGAATGGTGGATATTGAACACACAAAAAGTATGTAGTTAAAATAAGTTATTAAAAATGAAATCCCTTTGTAATAGATGAGTTTTCGTCTAAAACCCTCATACTTCGAAAGAGATTGTCCAATTTGTACACGAAGTGCATCCAGTTTTTTCCGTAACCCTCTCAACTCTTTCGAAGTTGCTATGTGGGTGAAATTATGATGTTGTGCCAAGTTAAAACCTTTTCAGAGTTCATTTGTACTGCTTGTCAAATTCAGGGTCATCTAGCTCAAAATAAATCATTAAATGGATGAAAAATATCAAATGAAGTCAGAAAGGGTTGAAAATTGATGATGTGTCTTTGAAGGGTGCATATTGAAGACAAAAAGTATGGAGTTAAAATAAGTTGTTAAAAATGAAATCCCTTTGTAATAGATGAGTTTTCGTTCGAAACCCTCATACTTCGAAAGATATTGTCCAATTTGTACACGAAGAGCATACAGTTCTTGTCGTAATCCTCTCAACTCTTTAGAAGTTGCTATGTGGGTGAAATTATGATGTCATGCCAAGTTAAACCTTTTAAGAGTTCATTTCTACTGCTTTTGAAATTCAGGGTCATCTAGCTCAAGATAAATCATTAAATGCATGAAAAATATCTAATGAAGTCAGAAAGGGTTGAAAATTGATGATGTGCCTTTGAATGGTGCATATTGAAGAGACAAAAAGTATGGAGTTAAAATATGTTATTAAAAATGAAATCCCGTTGTAATAGATGAGTTTTCGTGTGAAACTCTCATACTTCGAAAGAGATTGTCCAATTTGTACACGAACTGCATCCAGTTTTTGCCGTGACCCTCTCAACTCTTTAGAAGTTGCTATGCGGGTGAAATTATGATGTCGTGTCAAGTTAAAACCTTTTCAGAGTTCATTTGTACTGCTTTTCAAATTCAGGGTCGTCTAGCTCAAAATAAATCATTAAATGCATGAAAATATGAAATGAAGTCAGAAAGGGTTGAAAATTGATGATGTGCCTTTGAATGGTGGATATTGAACACGCAAAAAGTATGGAGTTAAAATAAGTTATTATAAATGAAATCCCTTTGTAATAGATGAGTTTTCGTCTAAAACCCTCATACTTCGAAAGAGATTGTCCAATTTGTACACGAAGTGCATCCAGTTTTTGCCGTAACCCTCTCAACTCTATAGAAGTTGCTACGTGGGTGAAATTATGATGTCATGCCAAGTTAAAACCTTTTCAGAGTTCATTTGTACTGCTTTTCAAATTCAGCGTCATCTAGCTCAAAATAAATCATTAAATGCATGAAAAATATCAAATGAAGTCAGAAAGGGTTGAAAATTGATGATGTGCCTTTGAATGGTGCATACTGAAAACACAAAAAGCATGGAGTTAAAATAAGTTATTAAAAATCAAATCCCTTTGTAAAAGATAAGTTTTCGTCTGAAATCCTTATACCTCGAAAGAGATTATCCAATTTGTACATGAAGTGCATCTAGTTTTTGCCGTAACCCTCTCAACTCTTTAGAAGTTGCTATGTGGGTCAAATTATGATGTCATGCCAAGTTAAAACCTTTCCAGAGTTCATTTGTACTGCTTTTCAAATTTAGGGTCATCTAGCTCAAAATAAATAATTAAATGCATGACAAACATCAAATGTAGTCAGAAAGGGTTGAAAATTGATGATGTGCCTTTGAATGGTGCATATTAAGCATACAAAAAGTATGGAGTTGAAATAAGTTGTTAAAAATGAAATCCCTTTGTAATAGATGAGTTTTTGGCCGAAACCCTCATACTTCGAAAGATATTTTCCAATTTGTACACGAAGTGCAGACAGTTTTTGCCGTAACCCTCTCAACTCTTTAGAAGTTGCTACGTGGGTGAAATTATGATGTCGTGCCAAGTTAAAACCTTTTCAGAATTCATTTGTACTGCTTTTCCAACTTAGGGTCTTCTAGCTCAAAATAAATCATTAAATGGATGAAAAATATCTAATGAAGTCAGAAAGGGTTGAAAATTGATGATGTGCCTTTGAATGGTGCATTTTGAACACACAAAAAGTATGGAGTGAAAATAAGTTGTTAAAAATGAAATCCCTTTGTAATAGATGAGTTTTCGTCCGAAACCCTCATACTTCGAAAGATATTGTCCAATTTGTACACGAAGTGCATACAGTTTTTGCTGTAACCCTCTCAACTCTTTAGAAGTTTCTATGTGGGTGAAATTGTGATGTCATGCCAAGTTAAAACCTTTTCAAAGTTCATTTCTACTGCTTTTCAAATTCAGGGTCATCTAGCTCAAAATAAATTATTAAATGCATGAAAAATATCAAATGAAGTCAGAAAGGGTTGAAATTGAGGATGTGCCTTTGAATGGTCCATATTGAAGACACAAGAACTATGGAGTTAAAATAAGTTGTTAAAAATTAAATCCCTTTGTAATAGATGAGTTTTCGTACGAAACCCTCATACTTCGAAAGAGATTGTCCCATTTGTACATGAAGTGCATACAATTTTTTCCGTAACCCTCTCAACTCTTTAGAAGTTGCTATGTGGGTGAAATTATGATGTCATGCCAAGTTAAAACCTTTCCAGAGTTCATTTGTACTGCTTTTGAAATTCAGGGTCATCTAGCTCAAGATAAATCATTAAATGCATGAAAAATATCTAATGAAGTCAGAAAGGGTTGAAAATTGATGATGTGCCTTTTAATGGTGCATATTGTAGACACAAAAAGTATGGAGTTAAAATAAGTTCTTAAAAATGAAATCCCTTTGTAATAGATGAGTTTTCGTATGAAACCCTCATACTTCGAAAGAGATTGTCCAATTTGTAGACGAAGTGCATCACGTTTTTGCCGTAACCCTCTCAACTCTTTCGAAGTTGCTATGTGGGAGAAATTATGATGTCGTGCCAAGTTAAAACCTTTTCAGAGTTCATTTGTACTACTTTTCCAATTCAGGGTCATCTAGCTCAAAATAAATCATTAAATGGATGAAAAATATCAAATGAAGTCAGAAAGGGTTGAAAATTGATGATGTGCCTTCAAAGGGTGCATATTGAAGACACAAAAAGTATGGAGTTAAAATAAGTTGTTAAAAATGAAATCCCTTTGTAATAGATGAATTTTCGTCCGAAACCCTCATACTTCGAAAGATATTGTCCAATTTGTAGACGAAGGGCATACAGTTTTTGTCGTAATCCTCTCAACTCTTTAGAAGTTGCTATGTGGGTGAAATTATGAAGTCATGCCAAGTTAAAACCTTTTCAGAGTTCATTTCTACTGCTTTTCAAATTCTGGGTCATCTAGCTCAAGATAAATCATTAAATGCACGAAAAATATCAAATGAAGTCAGAAAGGGTTGATAATTGATGATGTGCCTTTGAATGGTGCATATTGAAGACACAAAAAGTATGGAGTTAAAATAAGTTATGAAAAATGAAACCCCTTTGTAATAGATGAGTTTTCGTGTGAAACTCTCATACTTCGAAAGAGATTGTCCAATTTGTACAGGAACCGCATCCAGTTTTTGCCGTGACCCTCTCAACTCTTTAGAAGTTGCTATGTGGGTGAAATTATGATGTCGTGTCAAGTTAAAACTTTTTCAGAGTTCATTTGTACTGCTTTTCAAATTCAGGGTTGTCTAGCTCAAAATAAATCATTAAATGCATGAAAAATATCAAATGAAGTCAGAAAGGGTTGAAAATTGATGATGTGCCTTTGAATGGTGTATATTGAACACGCAAAAAGTATGGAGTTAAAATAAGTTATTATAAATGAAATCCCTTTCTAATAGATTAGTTTTCGTCTAAAACCCTCATACTTCCAAAGAGATTGTCCAATTTGTACACGAAGTGCATCCAGTTTTTGCCGTAACCCTCTCAACTCTTTAGAAGTTGCTATGTGGGTGAAATTATGATGTCATGCCAAGTTAAAACGTTTTCAGAGTTCATTTGTACTACTTTTCAAATTCAGCGTCATCTAGCTCAAAATAAATCATTAAATGCATGAAAAATATCAAATGAAGTCAGAAAGGGTTGAAAATTGATGATGTGCCTTTGAATGGTGCATATTGAAAACACAAAAAGTATGGAGTTAAAATAAGTTATTAAAAATGAAATCCCTTTGTAATAGATAAGTTTTCGTCTGAAACCCTCCTACCTCGAAAGAGATTATCCAATTTGTACAGGAAGTGCATCTAGTTATTGTCGTAACCCTCTCAACTCTTTAGAAGTTGCTATGTGGGTGAAATTATGATGTAATGCCAAGTTAAAACCCTTCCAGAGTTCATTCCTACTGCTTTTCAAATTCAGGGTCATCTAGCTCAAAATAATTAATTAAATGCATGACAAATATCAAATGTAGTCAGAAAGGATTGAAAATTGAGGATGTGCCTTTGAATGGTGCATATTTAACATACAAAAAGTATGGAGTTGAAATAAGTTGTTAAAAATGAAATCCCTTTGTAATAGATGAGTTTTCGGCCGAAACCCTCATACTTCGAAAGATATTTTCCAATTTGTACACGAAGTGCATACAGTTTTTGCCGTAACCCTCTCAACTCTTTAGAAGTTGCTATGTGGGTGAAATTGTGATGTCGTGCCAAGTTAAAACCTTTTCAGAGTTCATTTGTACTGCTTTTCCAACTCAGGGTCTTCTAGCTCAAAATAAATCATTAAATGCATGAAAAATATCAAATGAAGTCAGAAAGGGTTGAAAATTGATGATGTGCCTTTGAATGGTGCATTTTGAACACACAAAAAGTATGGAGTTAAAATAAGTTGTTAAAAATGAAATCCCTTTGTAATAGATGAGTTTTCGTCCGAAACCATCATACTTCGAAAGACATTGTCCAATTTGTACACGAAGTGCATACAGTTTTTGCTGTCACCCTCTCAACTCTTTAGAGGTTTCTATGTGGGTGAAATTGTGATGTCATGCCAAGTTAAAACCTTTTCAGAGTTCATTTCTACTGCTTTTCAAATTCAGGGTCATCTAGCTCAAAATAAATTATTAAATGCATGAAGAATCTCAAATGAAGTCAGAAAGGGTTGAAATTGAGGATGTGCCTTTGAATGGTCCATATTGAAGACACAAAAACTATGGAGTTAAAATAAGTTGTTAAAAATTAAATCCCTTTGTAATAGATGAGTTTTCGTACGAAACCCTCATACTTCGAAAGAGATTGTCCAATTTGTACACGAAGTGCATCCAGTTTTTGCCGTAACCCTCTCAACTCTTTAGAAGTTGCTATGTGGGTGAAATTGTGATGTCATGCCAAGTTAAAACCTTTTCAGAGTTCATTTCTACTGCTTTTCATATTCAGGGTCATCTAGCTCAAAATAAATCATTAAATGCATGAAAAATATCAAATGAAGTCAGAAAGGGTTGAAATTGAGGATGTGCCTTTGAATGGTGCATATTGAAAACACACAAAGTATGGAGTTAAAATAAGTTGTTAAAAATGAAATCCCTTTGTAATAGATGAGTTTTCGTCCGAAACCCTCATACATCGAAAGAGATTGTCCAATTTGTACACGAAGTGCATACAATTTTTGCCGTAACCCTCTCAACTCTTTAGAAGTTGCTATGTGGGTGAAATTATGATGTCATGCCAAGTTAAAACCTTTTAAGAGTTCATTTCTACTGCTTTTGACATTCAGGGTCATCTAGCTCAAGATAAATCATTAAATGCATGAAAAATATCTAATGAAGTCAACAAGGGCTGAAAATTCATGCTGTGCCGTTGAATGGTGCATATTGTAGACACAAAAAGTATGGAGTTAAAATAATATCTTAAAAATGAAATCCCTTTGTAATAGATGATTTTTCGTATGAAGCCCTCATACTTCGAAAGAGATTGTCCAATTTGTACACGAAATGTATCCAGTTTTTGTCGTAACCCTCTCAACTCTTTCGAAGTTGCTTTGTGGGTGAAATTATGATGTCGTGCCAAGTTAAAACCTTTTCAGAGTTCATTTGTACTGCTTTTCAAATTCAGGGTCATCTAGCTCAAAATAAATCATTAAATGGATGGAAAATATCAAATGAAGTCAGAAAGGGTTGAAAATTGATGATGTGCCTTTGAAGGGTGCATATTGGAGACACAAAAAGTATGGAGTTAAAATAAGTTGTTAAAAATGAAATCCCTTTGTAATAGATGAGTTTTCGTCCAAAACCCTCATACTTCGAAAGATATTGTCCAATTTGTACACGAAGGGCATACAGTTTTTGTCGTAATCCTCTCAACTCTTTAGAAGTTGCTATGTGGGTGAAATTATGAAGTCATGCCAAGTTAAAACCTTTTCAGAGTTCATTTCTACTGCTTTTCAAATTCAGGGTCATCTAGCTCAAGATAAATCATTAAATGCACGAAAAATATCAAATGAAGTCAGAAAGGGTTGAAAATTGATGATGTGCCTTTGAATGGTGCATATTGAAGACACAAAAAGTATGGAGTTAAAATAAGTTATGAAAAATGAAATCCCTTTGTAATAGATGAGTTTTCGTGTGAAACTCTCATACTTCGAAAGACATTGTCCAATTTGTACACGAAGTGCATACAGTTTTTGCTGTCACCCTCTCAACTCTTTAGAGGTTTCTATGTGGGTGAAATTGTGATGTCATGCCAAGTTAAAACCTTTTCAGAGTTCATTTCTACTGCTTTTCAAATTCAGGGTCATCTAGCTCAAAATAAATTATTAAATGCATGAAGAATCTCAAATGAAGTCAGAAAGGGTTGAAATTGAGGATGTGCCTTTGAATGGTCCATATTGAAGACACAAAAACTATGGAGTTAAAATAAGTTGTTAAAAATTAAATCCCTTTGTAATAGATGAGTTTTCGTACGAAACCCTCATACTTCGAAAGAGATTGTCCAATTTGTACACGAAGTGCATCCAGTTTTTGCCGTAACCCTCTCAACTCTTTAGAAGTTGCTATGTGGGTGAAATTGTGATGTCATGCCAAGTTAAAACCTTTTCAGAGTTCATTTCTACTGCTTTTCATATTCAGGGTCATCTAGCTCAAAATAAATCATTAAATGCATGAAAAATATCAAATGAAGTCAGAAAGGGTTGAAATTGAGGATGTGCCTTTGAATGGTGCATATTGAAAACACACAAAGTATGGAGTTAAAATAAGTTGTTAAAAATGAAATCCCTTTGTAATAGATGAGTTTTCGTCCGAAACCCTCATACATCGAAAGAGATTGTCCAATTTGTACACGAAGTGCATACAATTTTTGCCGTAACCCTCTCAACTCTTTAGAAGTTGCTATGTGGGTGAAATTATGATGTCATGCCAAGTTAAAACCTTTTAAGAGTTCATTTCTACTGCTTTTGACATTCAGGGTCATCTAGCTCAAGATAAATCATTAAATGCATGAAAAATATCTAATGAAGTCAACAAGGGCTGAAAATTCATGCTGTGCCGTTGAATGGTGCATATTGTAGACACAAAAAGTATGGAGTTAAAATAATATCTTAACAATGAAATCCCTTTGTAATAGATGATTTTTCGTATGAAGCCCTCATACTTCGAAAGAGATTGTCCAATTTGTACACGAAATGTATCCAGTTTTTGTCGTAACCCTCTCAACTCTTTCGAAGTTGCTTTGTGGGTGAAATTATGATGTCGTGCCAAGTTAAAACCTTTTCAGAGTTCATTTGTACTGCTTTTCAAATTCAGGGTCATCTAGCTCAAAATAAATCATTAAATGGATGAAAAATATCAAATGAAGTCAGAAAGGGTTGAAAATTGATGATGTGCCTTTGAAGGGTGCATATTGGAGACACAAAAAGTATGGAGTTAAAATAAGTTGTTAAAAATGAAATCCCTTTGTAATAGATGAGTTTTCGTCCAAAACCCTCATACTTCGAAAGATATTGTCCAATTTGTACACGAAGGGCATACAGTTTTTGTCGTAATCCTCTCAACTCTTTAGAAGTTGCTATGTGGGTGAAATTATGAAGTCATGCCAAGTTAAAACCTTTTCAGAGTTCATTTCTACTGCTTTTCAAATTCAGGGTCATCTAGCTCAAGATAAATCATTAAATGCACGAAAAATATCAAATGAAGTCAGAAAGGGTTGAAAATTGATGATGTGCCTTTGAATGGTGCATATTGAAGACACAAAAAGTATGGAGTTAAAATAAGTTATGAAAAATGAAATCCCTTTGTAATAGATGAGTTTTCGTGTGAAACTCTCATACTTCGAAAGAGATTGTCCAATTTGTACACGAACTGCATCCAGTTTTTGCCGTGACCCTCTCAACTCTTTAGAAGTTGCTATGTGGGTGAAATTATGATGTCGTGTCAAGTTAAAAGTTTTTCAGGGTTCATTTGTACTGCTTTTCAAATTAAGGGTCGTCTAGCTCAAAATAAATCATTAAATGCATGAAAAATATCAAATGAAGTCAGAAAGGGTTGAAAATTTATGATGTGCCTTTGAATGGTGCATATTGAACACACAAAAAGTATGGAGTTAAAATAAGTTATTAAAAATGAAATCCCTTTGTAATAGATGAGTTTTCGTATGAAACCCTTATACTTCGAAAGAGATTGTCCAATTTGTACACGAAGTGCATCCAGTTTTTGCCGTAACCCTCTCAACTCTTTAGAAGTTGCTATGTGGGTGAAATTATGATGTCATGCCAAGTTAAAACCTTTTCAGAGTTCATTTGTACTGCTTTTCAAATTCAGCGTCATCTAGCTCAAAATAAATCATTAAATGCATGAAAAATATCAAATGAAGTCAGAAAGGGTTGAAAATTGATGATGTGCCTTTGAATGGTGCATATTGAAAACACAAAAAGTATGGAGTTAAAATAAGTTATTAAAAATGAAATCCCTTTGTAATAGATAAGTTTTCGTCTGAAACCCTCATACCTCGAAAGAGATTATCCAATTTGTACAGGAAGTGCATCTAGTTTTTGTCGTAACCCTCTCAACTCTTTAGAAGTTGCTATGTGGGTGAAATTATGATGTCATGCCAAGTGAAAACCCTTCCAGAGTTCATTTGTACTGCTTTTCAAATTCAGGGTCATCTAGCTCAAAATAAATAATTAAATGCATGACAAATATCAAATGTAGTCAGAAAGGATTGAAAATTGAGTATGTGCCTTTGAATGGTGCATATTGAACATACAAAAAGTATGGAGTTGAAATAAGTTGTTAAAAATGAAATCCCTTTGTAATAGATGAGTTTTTGGCCCAAACCCTCATACTTCGAAAGATATTTTCCAATTTATACACGAAGTGCATACAGTTTTTGCCGTAACCCTCTCAACTCTTTAGAAGTTGCTATGTGGGTGAAATTATGATGTCGTGCCAAGTTAAAACCTTTTCAAAGTTCATTTGTACTGCTTTTCCAACTCTGGGTCTTCTAGCTGAAAATAAATTATTAAATGCATGAAAAATATCAAATGAAGTCAGAAAGGGTTGAAAATTGATGATGTGTCTTTGAATGGTGCATTTTGAACACACAAAAAGTATGGAGTTAAAATAAGTTGTTAAAAATGAAATCACTTTGTAATAGATGAGTTTTCGTCCGAAACCCTCACACTTCGAAAGATATTGTCCAATTTGTACACGAAGTGCATACAGTTTTTGCTGTAACCCTCTCAACTCTTTAGAAGTTTCTTTGTGGGTGAAATTGTGATGTCATGCCAAGTTAAAACCTTTTCAGAGTTCATTTCTACTGTTTTCAAATTCAGGGTCATCTAGCTCAAAATAAATCATTGAATGCATGAAAAATATCAAATGAAGTCAGAAAGGGTTGAAATTGAGGATGTGCCTTTGAATGGTCCATATTGAAGACACAAAAACTATGGAGTTAAAATAAGTTGTTAAAAATTAAATCCCTTTGTAATAGATGAGTTTTCGTACGAAACCCTCATACTTCGAAAGAGATTGTCCAATTTGTACCCGAAGTGCATCCAGTTTTTGCCGTAACCCTCTCAACTCTTTAGAAGTTGCTATGTGGGTGAAATTATGATGTCTTGCCAAGTTAATACCTTTTGAGAGTTCATTTGTACTGCTTTTCAAATTCAGGGTCATCTAGCTCAAAATAAATCATTAAATGGATGAAAAATATCAAATGAAGTCAGAAAGGGTTGAAAATTGATGATGTGCCTTTGAATGGTGCATATTGAAGACACAAAAAGTATGGATTTAAAATAAGTTATTAACAATGAAATCCCTTTGTAATTGATGAGTTTTCGTCCAAAACCCTCATACTTCGACAGATATTGTCCAATTTGTACACGAAGTGCATACAGTTTTTGCCGTAACCCTCTCAACTCTTTAGAAGTTGCTATGTGGGTGAAATTGTGATGTCATGCCAAGTTAAAACCTTTTCAGAGTTCATTTCTACTGCTTTTCATATTCAGGGTCATCACGCTCAAAATAAATCATTAAATGCATGAAAAATATCAAATGAAGTCAGAAAGGGTTGAAATTGAGGATGTGCCTTTGAATGGTGCATATTGACAACACACAAAGTATGGAGTTACAATAAGTTGTTAAAAATGAAATCCCTTTGTAATAGATGAGTTTTCATCCGAAACCCTCATACTTCGAAAGATATTGTCCAATTTGTACACGAAGTGCATACAGTTTTTGCTGTAACCCTCTCAACTCTTTAGAAGTTTCTTTGTGGGTGAAATTGTGATGTCATGCCAAGTTAAAACCTTTTCAGAGTTCATTTCTACTGCTTTTCAAATTCAGGGTCTTCTAGCTCAAAATAAATCATTAAATGCATGAAAAATATCAAATGAAGTCAGAAAGGGTTGAAAATTGATGATGTGCCTTTGAATGGTGCATTTTCAACACACAAAAAGTATGGAGTTAAAATAAGTTGTTAAAAATGAAATCCCTTTGTAATAGATGAGTTTTCGTCCGAAACCCTCATACTTCGAAAGACATTGTCCAATTTGTACACGAAGTGCATACAGTTTTTGCTGTGACCCTCTCAACTCTTTAGAAGTTTCTATGTGGGTGAAAATGTGATGTCATGCCAAGTTAAAACCTTTTCAGAGTTCATTTCTACTGCTTTTCAAATTCAGGGTCATTTCTACTGCTCAAAATAAATTATTAAATGCATGAAAAATCTCAAATGAAGTGAGAAAGGGTTGAAATTGAGGATGTGCCTTTGAATGGTCCATATTGAAGACACAAAAACTATGGCGTTAAAATAAGTTGTTAAAAATTAAATCCCTTTGTAATAGATGAGTTTTTGTACGAAACCCTCATACTTCGAAAGAGATTGTCCAATTTGTACACGAAGTGCATCCAGTTTTTGCCGTAACCCTCTCAACTCTTTAGAAGTTGCTATGTGGGTGAAATTGTGATGCCATGCCAAGTTAAAACCTTTTCAGAGTTTATTTCTACTGCTTTTCATATTCAGGGTCATCTAGCTCAAAATAAATCATTAAATGCATGAAAAATATCAAATGAAGTCAGAAAGGGTTGAAATTGAGGATGTGCCTTTGAATGGTGCATATTGAAAACACACAAAGTATGGAGTTAAAATAAGTTGTTAAAAATGAAATCCCTTTGTAATAGATGAGTTTTTGTCCGAAACCCTCATACATCGAAAGAGATTGTCCAATTTGTACACGAAGTGCATACAATTTTTGCCGTAACCCTCTCAACTCTTTAGAAGTTGCTATGTGGGTGAAATTATGATGTCATGCCAAGTTAAAACCTTTTAAGAGTTCATTTCTACTGCTTTTAAAATTCAGGGTCATCTAGCTCAAGATAAATCATTAAATGCATGAAAAATATCTAATGAAGTCAGAAAGGGTTGAAAATTGATGCTGTGCCTTTGAATGGTGCATATTGTAGACACAAAAAGTATGGAGTTAAAATAAGATCTTAACAATGAAATCCCTTTGTAATAGATGATTTTTCGTATGAAACCCTCATACTTCGAAAGAGATTGTCCAATTTGTACACGAAGTGTATCCAGTTTTTGCCGTAACCCTCTCAACTCTGTCGAACTTGCTTTGTGGGTGAAATTATGATGTCGTGCCAAGTTAAAACCTTTTCAGAGTTCATTTGTACTGCTTTTCAAATTCAGGGTCATCTAGCTCAAAATAAATCATTAAATGGATGAAAAATATCAAATGAAGTCAGAAAGGGTTGAAAATTGATGATGTGACTTTGAAGGGTGCATATTGGAGACACCAAAAGTATGGAGTTAAAATAAGTTGTTAAAAATGAAATCCCTTTGTAATAGATGAGTTTTCGTCCGAAACACTCATACTTCGAAAGATATTGTCCAATTTGTACACGAAGGGCATACAGTTTTTGTCATAATCCTCTCAACTCTTTAGAAGTTGCTATGTGGGTGAAATTATGAAGTCATGCCAAGTTAAAACCTTTTCAGAGTTCATTTCTACTGCTTTTCAAATTCAGGGTCATCTAGCTCAAGATAAATCATTAAATGCACGAAAAATATCAAATGAAGTCAGAAAGGGTTGAAAATTGATGATGTGCCTTTGAATGGTGCATATTGAAGACACAAAAAGTATGGAGTTAAAATAAGTTATGAAAAATGAAATCCCTTTGTAATAGATGAGTTTTCGTGTGAAACTCTCATACTTCGAAAGAGATTGTCCAATTTGTACACGAACTGCATCCAGTTTTTGCCGTGACCCTCTCAACTCTTTAGAAGTTGCTATGTGGGTGAAATTATGATGTCGTGTCAAGTTAAAAGTTTTCAGAGTTCATTTGTACTGCTTTTCAAATTAAGGGTCGTCTAGCTCAAAATAAATCATTAAATGCATGAAAAATATCAAATGAAGTCACAAAGGGTTGAAAATTGATGATGTGCCTTTGAATGGTGCATATTGAACACACAAAAAGTATGGAGTTAAAATAAGTTATTAAAAATAAAATCCCTTTGTAATAGATGAGTTTTCGTCTAAAACCCTTATACTTCGAAAGAGATTGTCCAATTTGTACACGAAGTGCATCCAGTTTTTGCCGTAACCCTCTCAACTCTTTAGAAGTTGCTATGTGGGTGAAATTATGATGTCATGCCAAGTTAAAACCTTTTCAGAGTTCATTTGTACTGCTTTTCAAATTCAGCGTCATCTAGCTCAAAATAAATCATTAAATGCATGAAAAATATCAAATGAAGTCAGAAAGGGTTGAAAATTGATGATGTGCCTTTGAATGGTGCATATTGAAAACACAAAAAGTATGGAGTTAAAATAAGTTATTAAAAATGAAATCCCTTTGTAATAGATAAGTTGTCGTCTGAAACCCTCATACCTCGAAAGAGATTATCCAATTTGTATAGGAAGTGCATCTAGTTTTTGTCGTAACCCTCTCAACTCTTTAGAAGTTGCTATGTGGGTGAAATTATCATGTCATGCCAAGTTAAAACCCTTCCAGAGTTCATTTGTACTGCTTTTCAAATTCAGGGTCATCTAGCTCAAAATAAATAATTAAATGCATGACAAATATCAAATGTAGTCAGAAAGGATTGAAAATTGAGGATGTGCCTTTGAATGGTGCATATTGAACATACAAAAAGTATGGAGTTGAAATAAGTTGTTAAAAATGAAATCCCTTTGTAATAGATGAGTTTTCGGCCGAAACCCTCATACTTCGAAAGATATTTTCCAATTTGTACACGAAGTGCATACAGTTTTTGCCGTGACCCTCTCAACTCTTTAGAAGTTGCTATGTGGGTGAAATTATGATGTCGTGCCAAGTTAAAACCTTTTCAGAGTTCATTTCTACTACTTTTCCAACTCAGGGTCTTCTAGCTCAAAATAAGTAATTAAATGCATGAAAAATATCAAATGAAGTCAGAAAGGGTTGAAAATAGATGATATGTCTTTGAATGGTGCATTTTGAACACACAAAAATTATGGAGTTAAAATAAGTTGTTAAAAATTAAATCCCTTTGTAATAGATGAGTTTTCGTCCGAAACCCTCATAGTTCGAAAGATATTGTCCAATTTGTACACGAAGTGCATACAGTTTTTGCTGTAACCCTCTCAACTCTTTAGAAGTTTCTTTGTGGGTGAAATTGTGATGTCATGCCAAGTTAAAACCTTTTCAGAGTTCATTTCTACTGCTTTTCAAATTCAGGGTCATCTAGCTCAAAATAAATCATTGAATGCATGAAAAATATCAAATGAAGTCAGAAAGGGTTGAAATTGAGGATGTGCCTTTGAATGGTCCATATTGAAGACACAAAAACTATGGAGTTAAAATAAGTTGCTAAAAATTAAATCCCTTTGTAATAGATGAGTTTTCGTACGAAACCCTCATACTTCGAAAGAGATTGTCCAATTTGTACACGAAGTGCATCCAGTTTTTGCCGTAACCCTCTCAACTCTTTAGAAGTTGCTATGTGGGTGAAATTATGATGTCTTGCCAAGTTCATACCTTTTTAGAGTTCATTTGTACTGCTTTTCAAATTCAGGGTCATCTAGCTCAAAATAAATCATTAAATGGATGAAAAATATCAAATGAAGTCAGAAAGGGTTGAAAATTGATGATGTGCCTTTGAATGGTGCATATTGAAGACACAAAAAGTATGGATTTAAAATAAGTTGTTAGCAATGAAATCCCTTTGTAATAGATGAGTTTTCGTCCAAAACCCTCATACTTCGAAAGATATTGTCCAATTTGTACACGAAGTGCATACAGTTTTTGCCGTAACCCTCTCAACTCTTTAGAAGTTGCTATGTGGGTGAAATTGTGATGTCATGCCAAGTTAAAACCTTTTCAGAGTTCATTTCTACTGCTTTTCATATTCAGGGTCATCTAGCTAAAAATAAATCATTAAATGCATGAAAAATATCAAATTAAGTCAGAAAGGGTTGAAATTGAGGATGTGCCTTTGAATGGTGCATATTGACAACACACAAAGTATGGAGTTAAAATAAGTTGTTAAAAATGAAATCCCTTTGTAATAGATGAGTTTTCGTCCGAAACCCTCATACATCGAAAGAGAGTGTCCAATTTGTACACGAAGTGCATACAATTTTTGCCGTAACCCTCTCAACTCTTTAGAAGTTGCTATGTGGGTGAAATTATGATGTCATGCCAAGTTAAAACCTTTTAAGAGTTCATTTCTACTGCTTTTGAAATTCAGGGTCATCTAGCTCAAGATAAATCATTAAATGCATGAAAAATATCTAATGAAGTCAGAAAGGGTTGAAAATTGATGCTGTGCCTTTGAATGGTGCATATTGTAGACACAAAAAGTATGGAGTTAAAATAAGTTCTTAAAAATGAAATCCCCTTGTAATAGATGATTTTTCGTATGAAACCCTCATACTTCGAAAGAGATTGTCCAATTTGTACACGAAGTGTATCCAGTTTTTGCCATAACCCTCTCAACTCTGTCGAAGTTGCTTTGTGGGTGAAATTATGATGTCGTGCCAAGTTAAAACCTTTTCAGAGTTCATTTGTACTGCTTTTCAAATTCAGGGTCATCTAGCTCAAAATAAATCATTAAATGGATGAAAAATATCAAAGGAAGTCAGAAAGGGTTGAAAATTGATGATGTGCCTTTGAAGGGTGCATATTGAACACACAAAAAGTATGGAGTTAAAATAAGTTGTTAAAAATGAAATCCCTTTGTAATAGATGAGTTTTCGTCCGAAACCCTCATACTTCGAAAGATATTGTCCAATTTGTACACGAAGGGCATACAGTTTTTGTCGTAATCCTCTCAACTCTTTAGAAGTTGCTATGTGGGTGAAATTATGAAGTCATGCCAAGTTAAAACCTTTTCAGAGTTCATTTCTACTGCTTTTCAAATTCAGGGTCATCTAGCACAAGATAAATCATTAAATGCACGAAAAATATCAAATGAAGTCAGAAAGGGTTGAAAATTGATGATGTGCCTTTGAATGGTGCATATTGAAGACACAAAAAGTATGGAGTTAAAATAAGTTATGAAAAATAAAATCCCTTTGTAATAGATGAGTTTTCGTGCGAAACTCTCGTACTTCGAAAGAGATTGTCCAATTTGTACACGAACTGCATCCAGTTTTTGCCGTGACCCTCTCAACTCTTTAGAAGTTGCTATGTGGGTGAAATTATGATGTCGTGTGAAGTTAAAAGTTTTTCAGAGTTCATTTGTACTGCTTTTCAAATTCAGGGTCGTCTAGCTCAAAATAAATCATTAAATGCATGAAAAATATCAAATGAAGTCAGAAAGGGTTAAAAATTGATGATGTGCCTTTGAATGGTGCATATTGAACACAAAAAAAGTATGGAGTTAAAATAAGTTATTAAAAATAAAATCCCTTTGTAATTGATGAGTTTTCGTCTAAAACCCTTATACTTCGAAAGAGATTGTCCAATTTGTACACGAAGTGCATCCAGTTTTTGCCGTAACCCTCTCAACTCTTTAGAAGTTGCTATGTGGGTGAAATTATAATGTCATGCCAAGTTAAAACCTTTTCAGAGTTTATTTGTACTGCTTTTCAAATTCAGCGTCATCTAGCTCAAAATAAATCATTAAATGCATGAAAAATATCAAATGAAGTCAGAAAGGGTTGAAAATTGATGATGTGCCTTTGAATGGTGCATATTGAAAACACAAAAAGTATGGAGTTAAAATAAGTTATTAAAAATGAAATCCCTTTGTAATAGATAAGTTTTCGTCTGAAACCCTCATACCTCAAAAGAGATTATCCAATTTGTACAGGAAGTGCATCTAGTTTTTGTCATAACCCTCTCAACTCTTTATAAGTTGCTATGTGGGTGAAATTATGATGTCATGCCAAGTTAAAACCCTTCCAGAGTTCATTTGTACTGCTTTTCAAATTCAGGGTCATCTAGCTCAAAATAAATAATTAAATGCATGACAAATATCAAATGTAGTCAGAAAGGATTGAAAATTGATGATGTGCCTTTGAATGGTGCATATTGAACATACAAAAAGTATGGAGTTGAAATAAGTTGGTAAAAATGAAATCCCTTTGTAATAGATGAGTTTTCGGCCGAAACCCTCATACTTCGAAAGATATTTTCCAATTTGTACACGAAGTGCATACAGTTTTTGCCGTAACAATCTCAACTCTTTAGAAGTTGCTATGTGGGTGAAATTATGATGTCGTGCCAAGTTAAAACCTTTTCAGAGTTCATTTGTACTACTTTTCCAACTCAGGGTCTTCTAGCTCAAAATAAATTATTAAATGCATGAAAAATATCAAATGAAGTCAGAAAGGGTTGAAAATTGATGATGTGTCTTTGAATGGTGCATTTTGAACACACAAAAATTATGGAGTTAAAATAAGTTGTTAAAAATTAAATCCCTTTGTAATAGATGAGTTTTCGTACGAAACCCTCATACTTCGAAAGAGATTGTCCAATTTGTACACGAAGTGCATCCAGTTATTGCCGTAACCCTCTCAACTCTTTAGAAGTTGCTATGTGGGTGAAATTATCATGTCATGCCAAGTTAATACCTTTTCAGAGTTCATTTGTACTGCTTTTCAAATTCAGGGTCATCTAGCTCAAAATAAATCATTAAATGGATGAAAAATATCAAATGAAGTCAGAAAGGGTTGAAAATTGATGATGTGCTTTTGAATGGTCCATATTGAAGACACAAAAAGTATGGAGTTAAAATAAGTTGTTAAAAATGAAATCCCTTTGTAATAGATGAGTTTTCGTCCGAAACCCTCGTACTTCGAAAGATATTGTCCAATTTGTACACGAAGTGCATCCAGTTTTTGCCGTGACCGTCTCAACTCTTTAGAAGTTGCTATGTGCGTGCAATTATGATGTCGTGCCAATTTAAAACCTTTTCAGAGTTCATTTGTACTGCTTTTCAAATTCAGGGGCATCTAGCTAAAAATAAATCATTAAATGCATGAAAAATATCAAATGAAGTCAGAAAGGGTTGAAAATTGATGATGTGCCTTTGAATGGTGCATATTGAACACACAAAATTATGGAGTTAAAATAAGTTGTCAAAAAAGAAATCCCTTTGTAATAGATGAGTTTTCGTCTGAAACCCTCATACTTCGAAAGATATTGTCCAATTTGTACACGAAGTGCATACAGTTTTTGCCGTAGCCCTCTCAACTCTTTAGAAGTTGCAATGTGGGTGAAATTATGATGTCATGCCAAGGTAAAACCTTTTCAGAGTTCATTTCTACTGCTTTTCAAATTCAGGGTCATCTAGATCAAGATAAATCTTTAAATGCATGAAAAATATCAAATGAAGTCAGAAAGGGTTGAAAATTGATGATGTGCCTTTGAATGGTGCATATTGAAGACACAAAAAGTATGGAGTTCAAATATGTTATTAAAATGATATCCCTTTGTAATTGATGAGTTTTCGTCCAAAACCCTCATACTTCGAAAGAGATTGTCCTATTTGTACACCAAGTGCATCCAGTTTTTGCCGTAACCCTCTCAACTCTTTAGAAGTTGCTATGTTGGTGAAATTATGATGTCATGCCAAGTTAAAACCTTTCCAGAGTTCATTTGTACTGCTTTTTAAATTCAGGGTCATCTAGCTCAAAATAAATCATTAAATGGATGAAAAATAAGAAATGAAGTCAAAAAGGGTTGAAAATTGATGATGTGCCTTTGAATGGTGCATATTGAACACACAAAAAGTATCAAGTTAAAATAAGTTATTAAAAATGAAATCCCTTTGTAATAGATGAGTTTTCGGCCGAAACCCTCATACTTCGAAAGATATTTTCCAATTTGTACACGAAGTGCATACAATTTTTGCCGTAACCCTCTCAACTCTTTAGAAGTTGCTATGTGGGTGAAATTATGATGTCGTGCCAAGTTAAAACCTTTTCAGAGTTCATTTGTACTACTTTTCCAACTCAGGGTCTTTTAGCTCAAAATAAATTATTCAATGCATGAAAAATATCAAATGAAGTCAGAAAGGGTTGAAAATTGATGATGTGTCTTTGAATGGTGCATTTTGAACACACAAAAATTATGGAGTTAAAATAAGTTGTTAAAAATTAAATCCCTTTGTAATAGATGAGTTTTCGTACGAAACCCTCATACTTCGAAAGAGATTGTCCAATTTGTACACGAAGTGCATCCAGTTATTGCCGTAACCCTCTCAACTCTTTAGAAGTTGCTATGTGGGTGAAATTATCATGTCATGCCAAGTTAATACCTTTTCAGAGTTCATTTGTACTGCTTTTCAAATTCAGGGTCATCTAGCTCAAAATAAATCATTAAATGGATGAAAAATATCAAATGAAGTCAGAAAGGGTTGAAAATTGATGATGTGCTTTTGAATGGTCCATATTGAAGACACAAAAAGTATGGAGTTAAAATAAGTTGTTAAAAATGAAATCCCTTTGTAATAGATGAGTTTTCGTCCGAAACCCTCGGACTTCGAAAGATATTGTCCAATTTGTACACGAAGTGCATCCAGTTTTTGCCGTGACCGTCTCAACTCTTTAGAAGTTGCTATGTGCGTGCAATTATGATGTCGTGCCAAGTTAAAACCTTTTCAGAGTTCATTTGTACTGCTTTGCAAATTCAGGGGCATCTAGCTCAAAATAAATCATTAAATGCATGAAAAATATCAAATGAAGTCAGAAAGGGTTGAAAATTGATGATGTGCCTTTGAATGGTGCATATTGAACACACAAAATTATGGAGTTAAAATAAGTTGTCAAAAATGAAATCCCTTTGTAATAGATGAGTTTTCGTCTGAAACCCTCATACTTCGAAAGATATTGTCCAATTTGTACACGAAGTGCATACAGTTTTTGCCGTAGCCCTCTCAACTCTTTAGAAGTTGCAATGTGGGTGAAATTATGATGTCATGCCAAGGTAAAACCTTTTCAGAGTTCATTTCTACTGCTTTTCAAATTCAGGGTCATCTAGATCAAGATAAATCTTTAAATGCATGAAAAATATCAAATGAAGTCAGAAAGGGTTGAAAATTGATGATGTGCCTTTGAATGGTGCATATTGAAGACACAAAAAGTATGGAGTTCAAATATGTTATTAAAATGATATCCCTTTGTAATTGAAGAGTTTTCGTCCAAAACCCTCATACTTCGAAAGAGATTGTCCTATTTGTACACCAAGTGCATCCAGTTTTTGCCGTAACCCTCTCAACTCTTTAGAAGTTGCTATGTTGGTGAAATTATGATGTCATGCCAAGTTAAAACCTTTCCAGAGTTCATTTGTACTGCTTTTTAAATTCAGGGTCATCTAGCTCAAAATAAATCATTAAATGGATGAAAAATAAGAAATGAAGTCAAAAAGGGTTGAAAATTGATGATGTGCCTTTGAATGGTGCATATTGAACACACAAAAAGTATCAAGTTAAAATAAGTTATTAAAAATGAAATCCCTATGTAATAGATGAGTTTTCGTCTAAAACCCTCATACTTCGAAAGAGATTGTCCAATTTGTACACGAAGTGCATCCCGTTTTTGCCGTAACCCTCTCAACTCTTTAGAAGTTGCTATGTGGGTGAAATTATGATGTCATGCCAAGTTAAAACCTTTTCAGAGTTTATTTGTACTGCTTTTGAAATTCAGCGTCATCTAGCTCAAAATAAATCATTAAATGCATGAAAAATATCAAATGAAGTCAGAAAGGGTTGAAAATTGATGATGTGCCTTTGAATGGTGCATGTTGAAAACACAAAAAGTATGGAGTTAAAATAAGTTATTAAAAATAAAATCCCTTTGTAATAGATGAGTTTTCGTCTGAAACCCTCATACTTCGAAAGATATTGTCCAATTTGTACACGAAGTGCATACAGTTTTTGCCGTAGCCCTCTCAACTCTTTAGAAGTTGCAATGTGGGTGAAATTATGATGTCATGCCAAGGTAAAACATTTTCAGAGTTCATTTCTACTGCTTTTCAAATTCAGGGTCATCTAGATCAAGATAAATCTTTAAATGCATGAAAAATATCAAATGAAGTCAGAAAGGGTTGAAAATTGATGATGTGCCTTTGAATGGTGCATATTGAAGACACAAAAAGTATGGAGTTCAAATATGTTATTAAAATGATATCCCCTTGTAATTGAATAGTTTTCGTCCAAAACCCTCATACTTCGAAAGAGATTG
This sequence comes from Hordeum marinum, assembly GCA_022496015.1. NCBI lineage: Eukaryota > Viridiplantae > Streptophyta > Magnoliopsida > Poales > Poaceae > Hordeum > Hordeum marinum. The sequence goes on along the minus strand of CM039673.1, from coordinate 21,977,797 downwards.
TCCTATTTGTACACCAAGTGCATCCAGTTTTTGCCGTAACCCTCTCAACTCTTTAGAAGTTGCTATGTTGGTGAAATTATGATGTCATGCCAAGTTAAAACCTTTCCAGAGTTCATTTGTACTGCTTTTTAAATTCAGGGTCATCTAGCTCAAAATAAATCATTAAATGGATGAAAAATAAGAAATGAAGTCAAAAAGGGTTGAAAATTGATGATGTGCCTTTGAATGGTGCATATTGAACACACAAAAAGTATCAAGTTAAAATAAGTTATTAAAAATGAAATCCCTTTGTAATAGATGAGTTTTCGGCCGAAACCCTCATACTTCGAAAGATATTTTCCAATTTGTACACGAAGTGCATACAATTTTTGCCGTAACCCTCTCAACTCTTCAGAAGTTGCTATGTGGGTGAAATTATGATGTCGTGCCAAGTTAAAACCTTTTCAGAGTTCATTTGTACTACTTTTCCAACTCAGGGTCTTCTAGCTCAAAATAAATTATTCAATGCATGAAAAATATCAAATGAAGTCAGAAAGGGTTGAAAATTGAGGATGTGTCTTTGAATGGTGCATTTTGAACACACAAAAATTATGGAGTTAGAATAAGTTGTTAAAAATTAAATCCCTTTGTAATAGATGAGTTTTCGTACGAAACCCTCATACTTCGAAAGAGATTGTCCAATTTGTACACGAAGTGCATCCAGTTATTGCCGTAACCCTCTCAACTCTTTAGAAGTTTCTATGTGGGTGAAATTATCATGTCATGCCAAGTTAATACCTTTTCAGAGTTCATTTGTACTGCTTTTCAAATTCAGGGTCATCTAGCTCAAAATAAATCATTAAATGGATGAAAAATATCAAATGAAGTCAGAAAGGGTTGAAAATTGATGATGTGCTTTTGAATGGTCCATATTGAAGACACAAAAAGTATGGAGTTAAAATATGTTTTTAAAAATGAAATCCCTTTGTAATAGATGAGTTTTCGTCCGAAACCCTCGGACTTCGAAAGATATTGTCCAATTTGTACACGAAGTGCATCCAGTTTTTGCCGTGACCGTCTCAACTCTTTAGAAGTTGCTATGTGCGTGCAATTATGATGTCGTGCCAAGTTAAAACCTTTTCAGAGTTCATTTGTACTGCTTTGCAAATTCAGGGGCATCTAGCTCAAAATAAATCATTAAATGCATGAAAAATATCAAATGAAGTCAGAAAGGGTTGAAAATTGATGATGTGCCTTTGAATGGTGCATATTGAACACACAAAATTATGGAGTTAAAATAAGTTGTCAAAAATGAAATCCCTTTGTAATAGATGAGTTTTCGTCTGAAACCCTCATACTTCGAAAGATATTGTCCAATTTGTACACGAAGTGCATACAGTTTTTGCCGTAGCCCTCTCAACTCTTTAGAAGTTGCAATGTGGGTGAAATTATGATGTCATGCCAAGGTAAAACCTTTTCAGAGTTCATTTCTACTGCTTTTCAAATTCAGGGTCATCTAGATCAAGATAAATCTTTAAATGCATGAAAAATATCAAATGAAGTCAGAAAGGGTTGAAAATTGATGATGTGCCTTTGAATGGTGCATATTGAAGACACAAAAAGTATGGAGTTCAAATATGTTATTAAAATGATATCCCTTTGTAATTGAAGAGTTTTCGTCCAAAACCCTCATACTTCGAAAGAGATTGTCCTATTTGTACACCAAGTGCATCCAGTTTTTGCCGTAACCCTCTCAACTCTTTAGAAGTTGCTATGTTGGTGAAATTATGATGTCATGCCAAGTTAAAACCTTTCCAGAGTTCATTTGTACTGCTTTTTAAATTCAGGGTCATCTAGCTCAAAATAAATCATTAAATGGATGAAAAATAAGAAATGAAGTCAAAAAGGGTTGAAAATTGATGATGTGCCTTTGAATGGTGCATATTGAACACACAAAAAGTATCAAGTTAAAATAAGTTATTAAAAATGAAATCCCTATGTAATAGATGAGTTTTCGTCTAAAACCCTCATACTTCGAAAGAGATTGTCCAATTTGTACACGAAGTGCATCCCGTTTTTGCCGTAACCCTCTCAACTCTTTAGAAGTTGCTATGTGGGTGAAATTATGATGTCATGCCAAGTTAAAACCTTTTCAGAGTTTATTTGTACTGCTTTTGAAATTCAGCGTCATCTAGCTCAAAATAAATCATTAAATGCATGAAAAATATCAAATGAAGTCAGAAAGGGTTGAAAATTGATGATGTGCCTTTGAATGGTGCATGTTGAAAACACAAAAAGTATGGAGTTAAAATAAGTTATTAAAAATAAAATCCCTTTGTAATAGATGAGTTTTCGTCTGAAACCCTCATACTTCGAAAGATATTGTCCAATTTGTACACGAAGTGCATACAGTTTTTGCCGTAGCCCTCTCAACTCTTTAGAAGTTGCAATGTGGGTGAAATTATGATGTCATGCCAAGGTAAAACATTTTCAGAGTTCATTTCTACTGCTTTTCAAATTCAGGGTCATCTAGATCAAGATAAATCTTTAAATGCATGAAAAATATCAAATGAAGTCAGAAAGGGTTGAAAATTGATGATGTGCCTTTGAATGGTGCATATTGAAGACACAAAAAGTATGGAGTTCAAATATGTTATTAAAATGATATCCCCTTGTAATTGAATAGTTTTCGTCCAAAACCCTCATACTTCGAAAGAGATTGTCCTATTTGTACACCAAGTGCATCCAGTTTTTGCCGTAACCCTCTCAACTCTTTAGAAGTTGCTATGTTGGTGAAATTATGATGTCATGCCAAGTTAAAACCTTTCCAGAGTTCATTTGTACTGCTTTTTAAATTCAGGGTCATCTAGCTCAAAATAAATCATTAAATGGATGAAAAATAAGAAATGAAGTCAAAAAGGGTTGAAAATTGATGATGTGCCTTTGAATGGTGCATATTGAACACACAAAAAGTATCAAGTTAAAATAAGTTATTAAAAATGAAATCCCTTTGTAATAGATGAGTTTTCGGCCGAAACCCTCATACTTCGAAAGATATTTTCCAATTTGTACACGAAGTGCATACAATTTTTGCCGTAACCCTCTCAACTCTTCAGAAGTTGCTATGTGGGTGAAATTATGATGTCGTGCCAAGTTAAAACCTTTTCAGAGTTCATTTGTACTACTTTTCCAACTCAGGGTCTTCTAGCTCAAAATAAATTATTCAATGCATGAAAAATATCAAATGAAGTCAGAAAGGGTTGAAAATTGAGGATGTGTCTTTGAATGGTGCATTTTGAACACACAAAAATTATGGAGTTAGAATAAGTTGTTAAAAATTAAATCCCTTTGTAATAGATGAGTTTTCGTACGAAACCCTCATACTTCGAAAGAGATTGTCCAATTTGTACACGAAGTGCATCCAGTTATTGCCGTAACCCTCTCAACTCTTTAGAAGTTTCTATGTGGGTGAAATTATCATGTCATGCCAAGTTAATACCTTTTCAGAGTTCATTTGTACTGCTTTTCAAATTCAGGGTCATCTAGCTCAAAATAAATCATTAAATGGATGAAAAATATCAAATGAAGTCAGAAAGGGTTGAAAATTGATGATGTGCTTTTGAATGGTCCATATTGAAGACACAAAAAGTATGGAGTTAAAATATGTTTTTAAAAATGAAATCCCTTTGTAATAGATGAGTTTTCGTCCGAAACCCTCGGACTTCGAAAGATATTGTCCAATTTGTACACGAAGTGCATCCAGTTTTTGCCGTGACCGTCTCAACTCTTTAGAAGTTGCTATGTGCGTGCAATTATGATGTCGTGCCAAGTTAAAACCTTTTCAGAGTTCATTTGTACTGCTTTTCAAATTCAGGGGCATCTAGCTCAAAATAAATCATTAAATGCATGAAAAATATCAAATGAAGTCAGAAAGGGTTGAAAATTGATGATGTGCCTTTGAATGGTGCATATTGAACACACAAAATTATGGAGTTAAAATAAGTTGTCAAAAATGAAATGCCTTTGTAATAGATGAGTTTTCGTCTGAAACCCTCATACTTCGAAAGAGATTGTCCAATTTGTACACGAAGTGCATCCCGTTTTTGCCGTAACCCTCTCAACTCTTTAGAAGTTGCTATGTGGGTGAAATTATGATGTCATGCCAAGTTAAAACCTTTTCAGAGTTTATTTGTACTGCTTTTGAAATTCAGCGTCATCTAGCTCAAAATAAATCATTAAATGCATGAAAAATATCAAATGAAGTCAGAAAGGGTTGAAAATTGATGATGTGCCTTTGAATGGTGCATGTTGAAAACACAAAAAGTATGGAGTTAAAATAAGTTATTAAAAATAAAATCCCTTTGTAATAGATAAGTTTTCGTCTGAAACCCTCATACCTCGAAAGAGATTATCCAATTTGTACAGGAAGTGCATCTAGTTTTTTTCGTAACCCTATCAACTCTTTAGAAGTTGCTATGTGGGTGAAATTATGATGTCATGCCAAGTTAAAACCCTTCCAGAGTTCATTTGTACCGCTTTTCAAATTCAGGGTCATCTAGCTCAAAATAAATAATTAAATGCATGACAAAAATCAAATGTAGTCAGAAAGGATTGAAAATTGAGGATGTGCCTTTGAATGGTGCATATTGAACACACGAAAGTATGGAGTTAAAATAAGTTGTCAAAAATGAAATCCCTTTGTAATAGATGAGTTTTCGTCTGAAACCCTCATACTTCGAAAGATAGTGTCCAATTTGTACACGAAGTGCATACAGTTTTTGCCGTAGCCCTCTCAACTCTTAGAAGTTGCAATGTGGGTGAAATTATGATGTCATGCCAAGGTAAAACCTTTTCAGAGTTCATTTCTACTGCTTTTCAAATTCAGGGTCATCTAGATCAAGATAAATCTTTAAATGCATGAAAAATATCAAATGAAGTCAGAAAGGGTTGAAAATTGATGATGTGCCTTTGGATGGTGCATATTGAAGACACAAAAAGTATGGAGTTCAAATATGTTATTAAAATGATATCCCTTTGTAATTGATGAGTTTTCGTCCGAAACCCTCATACTTCGAAAGAGATTGTCCTCTTTGTACACCAAGTGCATCCAGTTTTTGCCGTAACCCTCTCAACTCTTTAGAAGTTGCTATGTTGGTGAAATTATGATGTCATGCCAAGTTAAAACCTTTCCAGAGTTCATTTGTACTGCTTTTTAAATTCAGGGTCATCTAGCTCAAAATAAATCATTAAAAGGATGAAAAATAAGAAATGAAGTCAAAAAGGGTTGAAAATTGATGATGTGCCTTTGAATCGTGCATATTGAACACACAAAAAGTATCAAGTTAAAATAAGTTATTAAAAATGAAATCCCTTTGTAATAGATGAGTTTTCGTCTAAAACCCTCATACTTCGAAAGAGATTGTCCAATTTGTACACGAAGTGCATCCCATTTTTGCCGTAACCCTCTCAACTCTTTAGAAGTTGCTATGTGGGTGAAATTATGATGTCATGCCAAGTTAAAACCTTTTCAGAGTTTATTTGTACTGCTTTTCAAATTCAGCGTCATCTAGCTCAAAATAAATCATTAAATGCATGAAAAATATCAAATGAAGTCAGAAAGGGTTGAAAATTGATGATGTGCCTTTGAATGGTGCATGTTGAAAACAAAAAAAGTATGGAGTTAAAATAAGTTATTAAAAATAAAATCCCTTTGTAATAGATAAGTTTTCGTCTGAAACCCTCATACCTCGAAAGAGATTATCCAATTTGTACAGGAAGTGCATCTAGTTTTTGTCGTAACCCTATCAACTCTTTAGAAGTTGCTATGTGGGTGAAATTATGATGTCATGCCAAGTTAAAACCCTTCCAGAGTTCATTTGTACTGCTTTTCAAATTCAGGGTCATCTAGCTCAAAATAAATAATTAAATGCATGACAAATATCAAATCTAGTCAGAAAGGATTGAAAATTGAGGATGTGCCTTTGAATGGTGCATATTGAACACACGAAAGTATGGAGTTAAAATAAGTTGTCAAAAATGAAATCCCTTTGTAATAGATGAGTTTTCGTCTGAAACCCTCATACTTCGAAAGATAGTGTCCAATTTGTACACGAAGTGCATACAGTTTTTGCCGTAGCCCTCTCAACTCTTTAGAAGTTGCAATGTGGGTGAAATTATGATGTCATGCCAAGGTAAAACCTTTTCAGAGTTCATTTCTACTGCTTTTCAAATTCAGGGTCATCTAGATCAAGATAAATCTTTAAATGCATGAAAAATATCAAATGAAGTCAGAAAGGGTTGAAAATTGATGATGTGCCTTTGGATGGTGCATATTGAAGACACAAAAAGTATGGAGTTCAAATATGTTATTAAAATGATATCCCTTTGTAATTGATGAGTTTTCGTCCGAAACCCTCATACTTCGAAAGAGATTGTCCTATTTGTACACCAAGTGCATCCAGTTTTTGCCGTAACCCTCTCAACTCTTTAGAAGTTGCTATGTTGGTGAAATTATGATGTCATGCCAAGTTAAAACCTTTCCAGAGTTCATTTGTACTGCTTTTTAAATTCAGGGTCATCTAGCTCAAAATAAATCATTAAAAGGATGAAAAATAAGAAATGAAGTCAAAAAGGGTTGAAAATTGATGATGTGCCTTTGAATGGTGCATATTGAACACACAAAAAGTATCAAGTTAAAATAAGTTATTAAAAATGAAATCCCTTTGTAATAGATGAGTTTTCGTCTAAAACCCTCATACTTCGAAAGAGATTGTCCAATTTGTACACGAAGTGCATCCCGTTTTTGCCGTAACCCTCTCAACTCTTTACAAGTTGCTATGTGGGTGAAATTATGATGTCATGCCAAGTTAAAACCTTTTCAGAGTTTATTTGTACTGCTTTTGAAATTCAGCGTCATCTAGCTCAAAATAAATCATTAAATGCATGAAAAATATCAAATGAAGTCAGAAAGGGTTGAAAATTGATGATGTGCCTTTGAATGGTGCATGTTGAAAACACAAAAAGTATGGAGTTAAAATAAGTTATTAAAAATAAAATCCCTTTGTAATAGATAACTTTTCGTCTGAAACCCTCATACCTCGAAAGAGATTATCCAATTTGTACAGGAAGTGCATCTAGTTTTTGTCGTAACCCTATCAACTCTTTAGAAGTTGCTATGTGGGTGAAATTATGATGTCATGCCAAGTTAAAACCCTTCCAGAGTTCATTTGTACTGCTTTTCAAATTCAGGGTCATCTAGCTCAAAATAAATAATTAAATGCATGACAAATATCAAATGTAGTCAGAAAGGATTGAAAATTGAGGATGTGCCTTTGAATGGTGCATATTGAACACACGAAAGTATGGAGTTAAAATAAGTTGTCAAAATGAAATCCCTTTGTAATAGATGAGTTTTCGTCTGAAACCCTCATACTTCGAAAGATAGTGTCCAATTTGTACACGAAGTGCATACAGTTTTTGCCGTAGCCCTCTCAACTCTTTAGAAGTTGCAATGTGGGTGAAATTATGATGTCATGCCAAGGTAAAACCTTTTCAGAGTTCATTTCTACTGCTTTTCAAATTCAGGGTCATCTAGATCAAGATAAATCTTTAAATGCATGAAAAATATCAAATGAAGTCAGAAAGGGTTGAAAATTGATGATGTGCCTTTGAATGGTGCATGTTGAAAACAAAAAAAGTATGGAGTTAAAATAAGTTATTAAAAATAAAATCCCTTTGTAATAGATAAGTTTTCGTCTGAAACCCTCATACCTCGAAAGAGATTATCCAATTTGTACAGGAAGTGCATCTAGTTTTTGTCGTAACCCTATCAACTCTTTAGAAGTTGCTATGTGGGTCAAATTATGATGTCATGCCAAGTTAAAACCCTTCCAGAGTTCATTTGTACTGCTTTTCAAATTCAGGGTCATCTAGCTCAAAATAAATAATTAAATGCATGACAAATATCAAATGTAGTCAGAAAGGATTGAAAATTGAGGATGTGCCTTTGAATGGTGCATATTGAACACACGAAAGTATGGAGTTAAAATAAGTTGTCAAAAATGAAATCCCTTTGTAATAGATGAGTTTTCGTCTGAAACCCTCATACTTCGAAAGATAGTGTCCAATTTGTACACGAAGTGCATACAGTTTTTGCCGTAGCCCTCTCAACTCTTTAGAAGTTGCAATGTGGGTGAAATTATGATGTCATGCCAAGGTAAAACCTTTTCAGAGTTCATTTCTACTGCTTTTCAAATTCAGGGTCATCTAGATCAAGATAAATCTTTAAATGCATGAAAAATATCAAATGAAGTCAGAAAGGGTTGAAAATTGATGATGTGCCTTTGAATGGTGCATGTTGAAAACAAAAAAAGTATGGAGTTAAAATAAGTTATTAAAAATAAAATCCCTTTGTAATAGATAAGTTTTCGTCTGAAACCCTCATACCTCGAAAGAGATTATCCAATTTGTACAGGAAGTGCATCTAGTTTTTGTCGTAACCCTATCAACTCTTTAGAAGTTGCTATGTGGGTGAAATTATGATGTCATGCCAAGTTAAAACCCTTCCAGAGTTCATTTGTACTGCTTTTCAAATTCAGGGTCATCTAGCTCAAAATAAATAATTAAATGCATGACAAATATCAAATGTAGTCAGAAAGGATTGAAAATTGAGGATGTGCCTTTGAATGGTGCATATTGAACACACGAAAGTATGGAGTTAAAATAAGTTGTCAAAAATGAAATCCCTTTGTAATAGATGAGTTTTCGTCTGAAACCCTCATACTTCGAAAGATAGTGTCCAATTTGTACACGAAGTGCATACAGTTTTTGCCGTAGCCCTCTCAACTCTTTAGAAGTTGCAATGTGGGTGAAATTATGATGTCATGCCAAGGTAAAACCTTTTCAGAGTTCATTTCTACTGCTTTTCAAATTCAGGGTCATCTAGATCAAGATAAATCTTTAAATGCATGAAAAATATCAAATGAAGTCAGAAAGGGTTGAAAATTGATGATGTGCCTTTGGATGGTGCATATTGAAGACACAAAAAGTATGGAGTTCAAATATGTTATTAAAATGATATCCCTTTGTAATTGATGAGTTTTCGTCCGAAACCCTCATACTTCGAAAGAGATTGTCCTATTTGTACACCAAGTGCATCCAGTTTTTGCCGTAACCCTCTCAACTCTTTAGAAGTTGCTATGTTGGTGAAATTATGATGTCATGCCAAGTTAAAACCTTTCCAGAGTTCATTTGTACTGCTTTTTAAATTCAGGGTCATCTAGCTCAAAATAAATCATTAAAAGGATGAAAACTAAGAAATGAAGTCAAAAAGGGTTGAAAATTGATGATGTGCCTTTGAATGGTGCATATTGAACACACAAAAAGTATCAAGTTAAAATAAGTTATTAAAAATGAAATCCCTTTGTAATAGATGAGTTTTCGTCTAAAACCCTCATACTTCGAAAGAGATTCTCCAATTTGTACACGAAGTGCATCCCGTTTTTGCCGTAACCCTCTCAACTCTTTAGAAGTTGCTATGTGGGTGAAATTATGATGTCGTGCCAAGTTAAAACCTTTTTAGAGTTCATTTGTGCTGCTTTTCAAATTCAGAGTCATCTAGCTCAAAATAAATCATTAAATGGATGAAAAATATCAAATGAAGCCAGAAAGGGTTGAAAATTGATGATGTGCCTTTGCATGCTGCATATTGAATGCACAAAAAGTATGGAGTTAAAATAAGTTATTTAAAAAGAAATCCCTTTGTAATAGATGAGTTTTCGTCCGGAACCCTCATACTTCGAAAGAGATTATCCAATTTGTACAGGAAGTGCATCTAGTTTTTGTCATAACCCTCTCAACTCTTTAGAAGTTGCTATGTGGGTGAAATTATGATGTCATGCCAAGTTAAAACCCTTCCAGATTTCATTTGTACTGCTTTTCAAATTCAGGGTCATCTAGCTCAAAATAAATAATTAAATGCATGACAAATATCAAATGTAGTCAGAAAGGATTGAAAATTGAGGATGTGCCTTTGAATTGTGCATATTGAACACACGAAAGTATGGAGTTAAAATAAGTTGTCAAAAATGAATCCCTTTGTAATAGATGAGTTTTCGTCTGAAACCCTCATACTTCGAAAGATATTGTCCAATTTGTACACGAAGTGCATACAGTTTTTGCCGTAGCCCTCTCAACTCTTTAGAAGTTGCAATGTGGGTGAAATTATGATGTCATGCCAAGGTAAAACCTTTTCATATTTCATTTCTACTGGTTTTCAAATTCAGGGTCATCTAGATCAAGATAAATCTTTAAATGCATGAAAAATATCAAATGAAGTCAGAAAGGGTTGAAAATTGATGATGTGCCTTTGGATGGTGCATATTGAAGACACAAAAAGTATGGAGTTCAAATATGTTATTAAAATGATATCCCTTTGTAATTGATGAGTTTTCGTCCGAAACCCTCATACTTCGAAAGAGATTGTCCTATTTGTACACCAAGTGCATCTAGTTTTTGCCGTAACCCTCTCAACTCTTTAGAAGTTGCTATGTTGGTGAAATTATGATGTCATGCCAAGTTAAAACCTTTCCAGAGTTCATTTGTACTGCTTTTTAAATTCAGGGTCATCTAGCTCATAATAAATCATTAAAAGGATGAAAAATAAGAAATGAAGTCAAAAAGGGTTGAAAATTGATGATGTGCCTTTGAATGGTGCATATTGAACACACAAAAAGTATCAAGTTAAAATAAGTTATTAAAAATGAAATCCCTTTGTAATAGATGAGTTTTCGTCTAAAACCCTCATACTTCGAAAGAGATTGTCCAATTTGTACACGAAGTGCATCCCGTTTTTGCCGTAACCCTCTCAACTCTTTAGAAGTTGCTATGTGGGTGAAATTATGATGTCGTGCCAAGTTAAAACCTTTTCAGAGTTCATTTGTGCTGCTTTTCAAATTCAGAGTCATCTAGCTCAAAATAAATCATTAAATGGATGAAAAATATCATATGAAGCCAGAAAGGGTTGAAAATTGATGATGTGCCTTTGCATGCTGCATATTGAATGCACAAAAAGTATGGAGTTAAAATAAGTTATTTAAAAAGAAATCCCTTTGTAATAGATGAGTTTTCGTCCGGAACCCTCATACTACGAAAGATATTGTCCAATTTGTACACGAAGTCCATACAGTTTTTCCCGTAACCCTCTCAACTCTTTAGAAGTTGCTATGTGGGTGAAATTATGATGTCATGCCAAGTTAAAACCTTTTCAGAGTTCATTTCTACTGCTTTACAAATTCAGGGTCATCTAGCTCAAAATAAATCATTAAATGCATGAAAAATATCAAATGAAGTCAGAAAGGGTTGAAACTTCAGGATGTGCCTTTGAATGGAGCATATTGAACACACAAAAAGTATGGAAGTAAAATAAGTTATTAAAAATGAAGTCCCTTTGTAATAGATGAGATTTCCTCCGAACCCTCATACTTCGAAAGATATTGTCCAATTTGTACACGAAGTGCATACAGTTTTTGCCGTAACCCTCGCAACTCTTTAGAAGTTGCCATGTGGGTGAAATTATGATGTCATGCCAAGTTAAAACCTTTCCAGAGTTCATTTCTACTGCTTTTCAAATTCAGGGTCATCTAGCTCAAGATTAATCATTAAATGCATGAAAAATATCAAATGAAGTCAGAAAGGGTTGAAAATTGATGACGTGCCTTGAATGGTGCATATTTAACACACAAAAAGTATGGAGTTAAAATAAGTTGTTAAAACTGAAATCCCTTTGTAATAGAAGAGTTTTCGTCCGAAACTCTCATACTTCGAAAGAGATTGTCCAATTTGTACACGAAGTGCATCCAGATTTTGCCGTAACCCTCTCAACTCTTTAGAAGTTGCTATGTTGGTGAAATGATGATGTCGTGCTAAGTTAAAACCTTTTCAGAGTTCATTTGTACTGCTTTTCAAATTCAGGGCCATCTAGTTCAAAATAAATCATTAAATGGATGAAAAAAATCAAATGAAGTCAGAAAGGGTTGAAAATTGTTGATGCGCCTTTGAATGGTGCATATTGAATACACAAAAAGTATGGAGTTAAAATAAGTTGTTAAAAATGAAATCCCCTTGTAATAGACGAGTTTTCGTCTGAAACCCTCATACTTCGAAAAGATTGTCCAATTTGTGCATGAAGTGCATATAGTTTTTGCCGTAATCATCTCAACTCTTTAGAAGTTGCTATGTTGGTGAAATTATGATGTCGTGCCAAGTTAAAACCTTTTCAGAGTTCATTTCTACTGCTTTTCAATTTCAGGGTCATCTAGCTCAAAATAAATCATTAAATGGATGAAAAATATCAAATGAAGTCACAAAGGGTTGAAAATTGATGATGTGCCTTTGAATGGTGCATATTGAAGACACAAAAAGTATGGAGTTAAAATAAGTTGTTAAAAATGAAATCCCTTTGTAAGAGATGAGTTTTCGTCCGAAACCCTCATACTTTGAAAGATATTGTCCAATTTGTACACGAAGTGCATACAGTATTTGCCGTAACCCTCTCACCTCTTTAGAAGTTGCTATGTGGGTGAAATTATGATGTCATGCCAAGTTAAAACCTTTTCAGAGTTCATTTCTACTGCTTTTCAAATTCAGGGTCATCTAGCTCAAGATAAATCATTAAATGCATGAAAAATATCAAATGAAGTCAGAAAGGGTTGAAAATTGATGATGTGCCTTTGAATTGTGCATATCGAAGACACAAAAAGTATGGAGTCAAAATATGTTATGAAAATGAAATCCCTTTGTAACAGATGAGTTTTCGTCCGAAACCCTCATACTTCGAAAGAGCTTGTCCAATTTGTGCACGAAGTGCATCCAGTCTTTTCCGTAACCATCTCAACTCCTTAGAAGTTGCTATGGGGGTGAAATTATGATGTCGTGCCAAGTTAAAACCTTTTCAGAGTTCATTTGTACTACTTTTCAAATTCAGGGTCATCTAGCTTAAAATAAATCATTAAATGGATGAAAAATATCAAATGAAGTCAGAAAGGGTTGAAAATTGATGATGTGCCTTTTAATGGTGCATATTGAATGCACAAGAAGTATGGAGTTAAAATAAGTTATTTAAAATGAAATCCCTTTGTAATAGATGAGTTTTCGTCAGAAACCCTCATACTTCGAAAGAGATTGTCCAATTTATACACGAAGTACATCCAGTTTTTGTCGTAACCCTCTCAACTCTTTAGAAGTTGCTATGTGGGTGAAATTATGATGTCATGCCAAGTTAAAACCTTTTCATAGTTCATTTCTACTGCTTTACAAATTCAGGGTCATCTAGCTCAAAATATATCATTAAATTCATGAAAAATATCAAATGAAGTCAGAAAGGGTTGAAACTTGAGGATGTGCCTTTGAATGGTGCATATTGAACACACAAAAATTATGGAGTTAAAATAAGTTATTAAAAATGAAATCCCTTTGTAATAGATGAGTTTTCGTCCGAAACCCTCATACTTCGAAAGATATTGTCCAATTTGTACACGAAGTGCATACAGTTTTTGCCGTAACCCTCTCAACTCTTTAGGAGTTGCTATGTGGGTGAAATTATGATGTCATGCCAAGTTAAAACCTTTTCAGAGTTCATTTCTACTGATTTTCAAATTCAGGGTCATCTAGCTCAAGATTAATCATTAAATGCATGAAAAATATCAAATGAAGTCAGAAAGGGTTGAAAATTGATGATGCGCCTTTGAATGGTGCATATTGAAGACAGAAAAACTATGGAGTTAAAATAAGTTGTTAAAAATGAAATCCCTTTGTAATAGACGAATTTTCGTCCGGAACCCTCATACTTCGAAAGATATTGTCCAATTTGTACACGAAGTGCATACAGTTTTTGCCCTAACCCTCTCAACTCTTTAGAAGTTGCTATGTGGGTGAAATTATGATGTCATGCCATGTTAAAACCTTTTCAGAGTTCATTTGTACTGCTTTTCAAATTCAGGGTCATCTAGCTCAAGATAAATCATTAAATGCATGAAAAATATCAAATGAAGTCAGAAAGGGTTGAAAATTGATGATGTTCCTTTGAATGGTGCATATTGAAGACACAAAAAGTATGGAGTTAAAATAAGTTGTCAAAAATGAAATCCCTTTGTAATAGATGAGCTTTCGTCAGAAACCCTCATACTTCGAAAGAGATTGTCCAATTTGTACACGAAGTGCAGCCGGTTTTTGCCGTAACCCTCTCAACTCTTTAGAAGTTGCTATGTGGGTGAAATTATGGTGTCATGCGGAGTTAAAACCTTTTCAGAGTTCATTTGTACTGCTTTTCAAATTCAGGGTCATCTAGCTCAAAATAAATCATTAAATGGATGAAAAATATCAAATAAAGTCACAAAGGGTTGAAAATTGATGATGTGCCTTTGAATGGTGCATATTAAAGACACAAAAAATATGGAGTTAAAATAAGTTGTTAAAAATGAAATCCCTTTTTAACACATGAGTTTTCGTTCGAAACCCACATACTTCGAAAGATATTGTCCAATTTGTACACGGAGTGCATACAGTTTTTGCCGTAACCCTCTCAACTCTTTAGAAGTTGCTATGTGGGTGAAATTATGATGTCGTGCCAAGTTAAAACCTTTTGAGAGTTCATTTGTACTGCTTTTCAAATTCAGGGTCTTCTAGCTCAAGATAAGTCATTAAATGCATGAAAAATATTAAATGATATTATAAAGTGTTGAAATTGATGATCTGCCTTTGAATGGTGCATATTTAACAGACAAAAAGTATGGAGTTAAAATAAGTTGTTAAAAATGAAATCCATTTGTAATAGATGAGTTTTCGTCCGAAACCCTCATACTTCGAAAGAGATTGTCCAATTTGTGCATGAAGTGCATACAGTTTTTGCCGTAATCCTGTCAACTCTGTAGAAGTTGCCATGTGGGTGAAATTATGATGTCATACCAAGTTAAAACCTTTTCAGAGTTCATTTCTACTGCTTTTCAAATTCAGGGTCATCAGGCTCAAGATAAATCATTAAATGCATGAAAAATATCAAATGAAGTCAGAAAGGGTTGAAAATTGATGATGTGCCATTGAATTGTGCATATCGAAGACACAAAAAGTATGGAGTTAAAATATGTTATGAAAATGAAATCCCTTTGTAACAGATGAGTTTTCGTCCGAAACCCTCATACTTCGAAAGAGCTTGTCCAATTTGTGCACGAAGTGCATCCAGTTTTTGCCGTAACCATCTCAACTCCTTAGAAGTTGCTATGGGGGTGAAATTATGATGTCGTGCCAAGTTAAAACCTTTTCAGAGTTCATTTGTACTACTTTTCAAATTCAGGGTCATCTAGCTTAAAATAAATCATTAAATGGATGAAAAATATCAAATGAAGTCAGAAAGGGTTGAAAATTGATGATGTGCCTTTGAATGGTGCATATTGAATGCACAAGAAGTATGGAGTTAAAATAAGTTATTTAAAATGAAATCCCTTTGTAATAGATGAGTTTTCGTCAGAAACCCTCATACTTCGAAAGAGATTGTCCAATTTATACACGAAGTACATCCAGTTTTTGTCGTAACCCTCTCAACTCTTTAGAAGTTGCTATGTGGGTGAAATTATGATGTCATGCCAAGTTAAAACCTTTTCATAGTTCATTTCTACTGCTTTACAAATTCAGGGTCATCTAGCTCAAAATAAATCATTAAATGCATGAAAAATATCAAATGAAGTCAGAAAGGGTTGAAACTTGAGGATGTGCCTTTGAATGGTGCATATTGAACACACAAAAATTGTGGAGTTAAAATAAGTTATTAAAAATGAAATCCCTTTGTAATAGATGAGTTTTCGTCCGAAACCCTCATACTTCGAAAGATATTGTCCAATTTGTACACGAAGTGCATACAGTTTTTGCCGTAACCCTCTCAACTCTTTAGGAGTTGCTATGTGGGTGAAATTATGATGTCATGCCAAGTTAAAACCTTTCCAGAGTTCATTTCTACTGATTTTCAAATTCAGGGTCATCTAGCTCAAGATTAATCATTAAATGCATGAAAAATATCAAATGAAGTCAGAAAGGGTTGAAAATTGATGATGCGCCTTTGAATGGTGCATATTGAAGAGAGAAAAACTATGGAGTTAAAATAAGTTGTTAAAAATGAAATCCCTTTGTAATAGACGAATTTTCGTCCGGAACCCTCATACTTCGAAAGATATTGTCCAATTTGTACACGAAGTGCATACAGTTTTTGCCGTAACCCTCTCAACTCTTTAGAAGTTGCTATGTGAGTGAAATTATGATGTCATGCCATGTTAAAACCTTTTCAGAGTTCATTTGTACTGCTTTTCAAATTCAGGGCCATCTAGCTCAAGATAAATCATTAAATGCATGAAAAATATCAAATGAAGTCAGAAAGGGTTGAAAATTGATGATGTTCCTTTGAATGGTGCATATTGAAGACACAAAAAGTATGGAGTTAAAATAAGTTGTCAAAAATGAAATCCCTTTGTAATAGATGAGCTTTCGTCAGAAACCCTCATACTTCGAAAGAGATTGTCCAATTTGTACACGAAGTGCAGCCGGTTTTTGCCGTAACCCTCTCAACTCTTTAGAAGTTGCTATGTGCGTGAAATTATGGTGTCATGCAGAGTTAAAACCTTTTCACAGTTCATTTGTACTGCTTTTCAAATTCAGGGTCATCTAGCTCAAAATAAATCATTAAATGGATGAAAAATATCAAATGAAGTCACAAAGGGTTGAAAATTGATGATGTGCCTTTGAATGGTGCATATTGAAGACACAAAAAATATGGAGTTAAAATAAGTTGTTAAAAATGAAATCCCTTTTTAACACATGAGTTTTCGTTCGAAACCCACATACTTCGAAAGATATTGTCCAATTTGTACACGGAGTGCATACAGTTTTTGCCGTAACCCTCTCAACTCTTTAGAAGTTGCTATGTGGGTGAAATTATGATGTCGTGCCAAGTTAAAACCTTTTGAGAGTTCATTTGTACTGCTTTTCAAATTCAGGGTCTTCTAGCTCAAGATAAGTCATTAAATGCATGAAAAATATTAAATGATATTATAAAGTGTTGAAATTGATGATGTGCCTTTGAATGGTGCATATTTAACACACAAAAAGTATGGAGTTAAAATAAGTTGTTAAAAATGAAATCCATTTGTAATAGATGAGTTTTCGTCCGAAACCCTCATACTTCGAAAGAGATTGTCCAATTTGTGCATGAAGTGCATACAGTTTTTGCCGTAATCCTGTCAACTTTGTAGAAGTTGCCATGTGGGTGAAATTATGATGTCATACCAAGTTAAAACCTTTTCAGAGTTCATTTCTACTGCTTTTCAAATTCAGGGTCATCTAGCTGAAGATAAATCATTAAATGCATGAAAAATATCAAATGAAGTCAAAAAAGGTTGAAAATTGAGGATGTGTCTTTGAATGGTGCATTTTGAACACACAAAAATTATGGAGTTAAAATAAGTTGTTAAAAATTAAATCCCTTTGTAATAGATGAGTTTTCGTACGAAACCCTCATACTTCGAAAGAGATTGTCCAATTTGTACACGAAGTGCATCCAGTTATTGCCGTAACCCTCTCAACTCTTTAGAAGTTGCTATGTGGGTGAAATTATCATGTCATGCCAAGTTAATACCTTTTCAGAGTTCATTTGTACTGCTTTTCAAATTCAGGGTCATCTAGCTCAAAATAAATCATTAAATGGATGAAAAATATCAAATGAAGTCAGAAAGGGTTGAAAATTGATGATGTGCTTTTGAATGGTCCATATTGAAGACACAAAAAGTATGGAGTTAAAATAAGTTGTTAAAAATGAAATCCCTATGTAATAGATGAGTTTTCGTCCGAAACCCTCGGACTTCGAAAGATATTGTCCAATTTGTACACGAAGTGCATCCAGTTTTTGCCATGACCGTCTCAACTCTTTAGAAGTTGCTATGTGCGTGCAATTATGATGTCTTGCCAAGTTAAAACCTTTTCAGAGTTCATTTGTACTGCTTTTCAAATTCAGGGGCATCTAGCTCAAAATAAATCATTAAATGCATGAAAAATATCAAATGAAGTCAGAAAGGGTTGAAAATTGATGATGTGCCTTTGAATGGTGCATATTGAACACACAAAATTATGGAGTTAAAATAAGTTGTCAAAAATGAAATCCCTTTGTAATAGATGAGTTTTCGTCTGAAACCCTCATACTTCGAAAGAGATTGTCCAATTTGTACACGAAGTGCATCCCGTTTTTGCCTTAACCCTCTCAACTCTTTAGAAGTTGCTATGTGGGTGAAATTATGATGTCATGCCAAGTTAAAACCTTTTCAGAGTTTATTTGTACTGCTTTTGAAATTCAGCGTCATCTAGCTCAAAATAAATCATTAAATGCATGAAAAATATCAAATGAAGTCAGAAAGGGTTGAAAATTGATGATGTGCCTTTGAATGGTGCATGTTGAAAACACAAAAAGTATGGAGTTAAAATAAGTTATTAAAAATAAAATCCCTTTGTAATAGATAAGTTTTCGTCTGAAACCCTCATACCTCGAAAGAGATTATCCAATTTGTACAGGAAGTGCATCTAGTTTTTTTCGTAACCCTATCAACTCTTTAGAAGTTGCTATGTGGGTGAAATTATGATGTCATGCCAAGTTAAAACCCTTCCAGAGTTCATTTGTACCGCTTTTCAAATTCAGGGTCATCTAGCTCAAAATAAATAATTAAATGCATGACAAATATCAAATGTAGTCAGAAAGGATTGAAAATTGAGGATGTGCCTTTGAATGGTGCATATTGAACACACGAAAGTATGGAGTTAAAATAAGTTGTCAAAAATGAAATCCCTTTGTAATAGATGAGTTTTCGTCTGAAACCCTCATACTTCGAAAGATAGTGTCCAATTTGTACACGAAGTGCATACAGTTTTTGCCGTAGCCCTCTCAACTCTTAGAAGTTGCAATGTGGGTGAAATTATGATGTCATGCCAAGGTAAAACCTTTTCAGAGTTCATTTCTACTGCTTTTCAAATTCAGGGTCATCTAGATCAAGATAAATCTTTAAATGCATGAAAAATATCAAATGAAGTCAGAAAGGGTTGAAAATTGATGATGTGCCTTTGGATGGTGCATATTGAAGACACAAAAAGTATGGAGTTCAAATATGTTATTGAAATGATATCCCTTTGTAATTGATGAGTTTTCGTCCGAAACCCTCATACTTCGAAAGAGATTGTCCTATTTGTACACCAAGTGCATCCAGTTTTTGCCGTAACACTCTCAACTCTTTAGAAGTTGCTATGTTGGTGAAATTATGATGTCATGCCAAGTTAAAACCTTTCCAGAGTTCATTTGTACTGCTTCTTAAATTCAGGGTCATCTAGCTCAAAATAAATCATTAAATGCATGAAAAATAAGAAATGAAGTCAAAAAGGGTTGAAAATTGATGATGTGCCTTTGAATGGTGCATATTGAACACACAAAAAGTATCAAGTTAAAATAAGTTATTAAAAATGAAATCCCTTTGTAGTAGATGAGTTTTCGTCTAAAACCCTCATACTTCGAAAGAGATTGTCCAATTTGTACACGAAGTGCATACAGTTTTTGCCGTAACCCTCTCAACTCTTTAGAAGTTGCTATGTGGGTGAAATTATGATGTCATGTGAAGTTAAAACCTTTTCAGAGTTTATTTGTACTGCTTTTCAAATTCAGCGTCATCTAGCTCAAAATAAATCATTAAATGCATGAAAAATATCAAATGAAGTCAGAAAGGGTTGAAAATTGATGATGTGCCTTTGAATGGTGCATGTTGAAAACACAAAAAGTATGGAGTTAAAATAAGTTATTAAAAATAAAATCCCTTTGTAATAGATAAGTTTTCGTCTGAAACCCTCATACCTCGAAAGAGATTATCCAATTTGTACAGGAAGTGCATCTAGTTTTTGTCGTAACCCTATCAACTCTTTAGAAGTTGCTATGTGGGTGAAATTATGATGTCATGCCAAGTTAAAACCCTTCCAGAGTTCATTTGTACTGCTTTTCAAATTCAGGGTCATCTAGCTCAAAATAAATAATTAAATGCATGACAAATATCAAATGTAGTCAGAAAGGATTGAAAATTGAGGATGTGCCTTTGAATGGTGCATATTGAACACACGAAAGTATGGAGTTAAAATAAGTTGTCAAAAATGAAATCCCTTTGTAATAGATGAGTTTTCGTCTGAAACCCTCATACTTCGAAAGATAGTGTCCAATTTGTACACGAAGTGCATACAGTTTTTGCCGTAGCCCTCTCAACTCTTTAGAAGTTGCAATGTGGGTGAAATTATGATGTCATGCCAAGGTAAAACCTTTTCAGAGTTCATTTCTACTGCTTTTCAAATTCAGGGTCATCTAGATCAAGATAAATCTTTAAATGCATGAAAAATATCAAATGAAGTCAGAAAGGGTTGAAAATTGATGATGTGCCTTTGGATGGTGCATATTGAAGACACAAAAAGTATGGAGTTCAAATATGTTATTAAAATGATATCCCTTTGTAATTGATGAGTTTTCGTCCGAAACCCTCATACTTCGAAAGAGATTGTCCTATTTGTACACCAAGTGCATCCAGTTTTTGCCGTAGCCCTCTCAACTCTTTAGAAGTTGCTATGTTGGTGAAATTATGATGTCATGCCAAGTTAAAACCTTTCCAGAGTTCATTTGTACTGCTTTTTAAATTCAGGGTCATCTAGCTCAAAATAAATCATTAAAAGGATGAAAAATAAGAAATGAAGTCAAAAAGGGTTGAAAATTGATGATGTGCCTTTGAATGGTGCATATTGAACACACAAAAAGTATCAAGTTAAAATAAGTTATTAAAAATGAAATCCCTTTGTAATAGATGAGTTTTCGTCTAAAACCCTCATACTTCGAAAGAGATTGTCCAATTTGTACACGAGGTGCATCCCGTTTTTGCCGTAACCCTCTCAACTCTTTAGAAGTTGCTATGTGGGTGAAATTATGATGTCATGCCAAGTTAAAACCTTTTCAGAGTTTATTTGTACTGCTTTTGAAATTCAGCGTCATCTAGCTCAAAATAAATCATTAAATGCATGAAAAATATCAAATGAAGTCAGAAAGGGTTGAAAATTGATGATGTGCCTTTGAATGGTGCATGTTGAAAACACAAAAAGTATGGAGTTAAAATAAGTTATTAAAAATAAAATCCCTTTGTAATAGATAAGTTTTCGTCTGAAACCCTCATACCTCGAAAGAGATTATCCAATTTGTACAGGAAGTGCATCTAGTTTTTGTCGTAACCCTATCAACTCTTTAGAAGTTGCTATGTGGGTGAAATTATGATGTCATGCCAAGTTAAAACCCTTCCAGAGTTCATTTGTACTGCTTTTCAAATTCAGGGTCATCTAGCTCAAAATAAATAATTAAATGCATGACAAATATCAAATGTAGTCAGAAAGGATTGAAAATTGAGGATGTGCCTTTGAATGGTGCATATTGAACACACGAAAGTATGGAGTTAAAATAAGTTGTCAAAAATGAAATCCCTTTGTAATAGATGAGTTTTCGTCTGAAACCCTCATACTTCGAAAGATAGTGTCCAATTTGTACACGAAGTGCATACAGTTTTTGCCGTAGCCCTCTCAACTCTTTAGAAGTTGCAATGTGGGTGAAATTATGATGTCATGCCAAGGTAAAACCTTTTCAGAGTTCATTTCTACTGCTTTTCAAATTCAGGGTCATCTAGATCAAGATAAATCTTTAAATGCATGAAAAATATCAAATGAAGTCAGAAAGGGTTGAAAATTGATGATGTGCCTTTGGATGGTGCATATTGAAGACACAAAAAGTATGGAGTTCAAATATGTTATTAAAATGATATCCCTTTGTAATTGATGAGTTTTCGTCCGAAACCCTCATACTTCGAAAGAGATTGTCCTATTTGTACACCAAGTGCATCCAGTTTTTGCCGTAACCCTCTCAACTCTTTAGAAGTTGCTATGTTGGTGAAATTATGATGTCATGCCAAGTTAAAACCTTTCCAGAGTTCATTTGTACTGCTTTTTAAATTCAGGGTCATCTAGCTCAAAATAAATCATTAAAAGGATGAAAACTAAGAAATGAAGTCAAAAAGGGTTGAAAATTGATGATGTGCCTTTGAATGGTGCATATTGAACACACAAAAAGTATCAAGTTAAAATAAGTTATTAAAAATGAAATCCCTTTGTAATAGATGAGTTTTCGTCTAAAACCCTCATACTTCGAAAGAGATTCTCCAATTTGTACACGAAGTGCATCCCGTTTTTGCCGTAACCCTCTCAACTCTTTAGAAGTTGCTATGTGGGTGAAATTATGATGTCGTGCCAAGTTAAAACCTTTTTAGAGTTCATTTGTGCTGCTTTTCAAATTCAGAGTCATCTAGCTCAAAATAAATCATTAAATGGATGAAAAATATCAAATGAAGCCAGAAAGGGTTGAAAATTGATGATGTGCCTTTGCATGCTGCATATTGAATGCACAAAAAGTATGGAGTTAAAATAAGTTATTTAAAAAGAAATCCCTTTGTAATAGATGAGTTTTCGTCCGGAACCCTCATACTTCGAAAGAGATTATCCAATTTGTACAGGAAGTGCATCTAGTTTTTGTCATAACCCTCTCAACTCTTTAGAAGTTGCTATGTGGGTGAAATTATGATGTCATGCCAAGTTAAAACCCTTCCAGAGTTCATTTGTACTGCTTTTCAAATTCAGGGTCATCTAGCTCAAAATAAATAATTAAATGCATGACAAATATCAAATGTAGTCAGAAAGGATTGAAAATTGAGGATGTGCCTTTGAATTGTGCATATTGAACACACAAAAGTATGGAGTTAAAATAAGTTGTCAAAAATGAATCCCTTTGTAATAGATGAGTTTTCGTCTGAAACCCTCATACTTCGAAAGATATTGTCCAATTTGTACACGAAGTGCATATAGTTTTTGCCGTAGCCCTCTCAACTCTTTAGAAGTTGCAATGTGGGTGAAATTATGATGTCATGCCAAGGTAAAACCTTTTCATAGTTCATTTCTACTGCTTTTCAAATTCAGGGTCATCTAGATCAAGATAAATCTTTAAATGCATGAAAAATATCAAATGAAGTCAGAAAGGGTTGAAAATTGATGATGTGCCTTTGGATGGTGCATATTGAAGACACAAAAAGTATGGAGTTCAAATATGTTATTAAAATCATATCCCTTTGTAATTGATGAGTTTTCGTCCGAAACCCTCATACTTCGAAAGAGATTGTCCTATTTGTACACCAAGTGCATCCAGTTTTTGCCGTAACCCTCTCAACTCTTTAGAAGTTGCTATGTTGGTGAAATTATGATGTCATGCCAAGTTAAAACCTTTCCAGAGTTCATTTGTACTGCTTTTTAAATTCAGGGTCATCTAGCTCAAAATAAATCATTAAAAGGATGAAAAATAAGAAATGAAGTCAAAAAGGGTTGAAAATTGATGATGTGCCTTTGAATGGTGCATATTGAACACACAAAAAGTATCAAGTTAAAATAAGTTATTAAAAATGAAATCCCTTTGTAATAGATGAGTTTTCGTCTAAAACCCTCATACTTCGAAAGAGATTGTCCAATTTGTACACGAAGTGCATCCCGTTTTTGCCGTAACCCTCTCAACTCTGTAGAAGTTGCTATGTGGGTGAAATTATGATGTCGTGCCAAGTTAAAACCTTTTGAGAGTTCATTTGTGCTGCTTTTCAAATTCAGAGTCATCTAGCTCAAAATAAATCATTAAATGGATGAAAAATATCAAATGAAGCCAGAAAGGGTTGAAAATTGATGATGTGCCTTTGCATGCTGCATATTGAATGCACAAAAAGTATGGAATTAAAATAAGTTATTTAAAAAGAAATCCCTTTGTAATAGATGAGTTTTCGTCCGGAACCCTCATACTTCGAAAGATATTGTCCAATTTGTACACGAAGTCCATACAGTTTTTCCCGTAACCCTCTCAACTCTTTAGAAGTTGCTATGTGGGTGAAATTATGATGTCATGCCAAGTTAAAACCTTTTCAGAGTTCATTTCTACTGCTTTACAAATTCAGGGTCATCTAGCTCAAAATAAATCATTAAATGCATGAAAAATATCAAATGAAGTCAGAAAGGGTTGAAACTTCAGGATGTGCCTTTGAATGGAGCATATTGAACACACAAAAAGTATGGAAGTAAAATAAGTTATTAAAAATGAAGTCCCTTTGTAATAGATGAGATTTCCTCCGAACCCTCATACTTCGAAAGATATTGTCCAATTTGTACACGAAGTGCATACAGTTTTTGCCGTAACCCTCGCAACTCTTTAGAAGTTGCCATGTGGGTGAAATTATGATGTCATGCCAAGTTAAAACCTTTCCAGAGTTCATTTCTACTGCTTTTCAAATTCAGGGTCATCTAGCTCAAGATTAATCATTAAATGCATGAAAAATATCAAATGAAGTCAGAAAGGGTTGAAAATTGATGACGTGCCTTGAATGGTGCATATTTAACACACAAAAAGTATGGAGTTAAAATAAGTTGTTAAAACTGAAATCCCTTTGTAATAGAAGAGTTTTCGTCCGAAACTCTCATACTTCGAAAGAGATTGTCCAATTTGTACATGAAGTGCATCCAGATTTTGCCGTAACCCTCTCAACTCTTTAGAAGTTGCTATGTTGGTGAAATGATGATGTCGTGCTAAGTTAAAACCTTTTCAGAGTTCATTTGTACTGCTTTTCAAATTCAGGGCCATCTAGTTCAAAATAAATCATTAAATGGATGAAAAAAATCAAATGAAGTCAGAAAGGGTTGAAAATTGTTGATGCGCCTTTGAATGGTGCATATTGAATACACAAAAAGTATGGAGTTAGAATAAGTTGTTAAAAATGAAATCCCCTTGTAATAGACGAGTTTTCGTCTGAAACCCTCATACTTCGAAAAGATTGTCCAATTTGTGCATGAAGTGCATACAGTTTTTGCCGTAATCATCTCAACTCTTTAGAAGTTGCTATGTTGGTGAAATTATGATGTCGTGCCAAGTTAAAACCTTTTCAGAGTTCATTTCTACTGCTTTTCAATTTCTGGGTCATCTAGCTCAAAATAAATCATTAAATGGATGAAAAATATCAAATGAAGTCACAAAGGGTTGAAAATTGATGATGTGCCTTTTAATGGTGCATATTGAAGACACAAAAAGTATGGAGTTAAAATAAGTTGTTAAAAATGAAATCCCTTTGTAAGAGATGAGTTTTCGTCCGAAACCCTCATACTTTGAAAGATATTGTCCAATTTGTACACGAAGTGCATACAGTATTTGCCGTAACCCTCTCAACTCTTTAGAAGTTGCTATGTGGGTGAAATTATGATGTCATGCCAAGTTAAAACCTTTTCAGAGTTCATTTCTACTGCTTTTCAAATTCAGGGTCATCTAGCTCAAGATAAATCATTAAATGCATGAAAAATATCAAATGAAGTCAGAAAGGGTTGAAAATTGATGATGTGCCTTTGAATTGTGCATATCGAAGACACAAAAAGTATGGAGTTAAAATATGTTATGAAAATGAAATCCCTTTGTAACAGATGAGTTTTCGTCCGAAACCCTCATACTTCGAAAGAGCTTGTCCAATTTGTGCACGAAGTGCATCCAGTCTTTGCCGTAACCATCTCAACTCCTTAGAAGTTGCTATGGGGGTGAAATTATGATGTCGTGCCAAGTTAAAACCTTTTCAGAGTTCATTTGTACTACTTTTCAAATTCAGGGTCATCTAGCTTAAAATAAATCATTAAATGGATGAAAAATATCAAATGAAGTCAGAAAGGGTTGAAAATTGATGATGTGCCTTTGAATGGTGCATATTGAATGCACAAGAAGTATGGAGTTAAAATAAGTTATTTAAAATGAAATCCCTTTGTAATAGATGAGTTTTCGTCAGAAACCCTCATACTTCGAAAGAGATTGTCCAATTTATACACGAAGTACATCCAGTTTTTGTCGTAACCCTCTCAACTCTTTAGAAGTTGCTATGTGGGTGAAATTATGATGTCATGCCAAGGTAAAACCTTTTCATAGTTCATTTCTACTGCTTTACAAATTCAGGGTCATCTAGCTCAAAATATATCATTAAATGCATGAAAAATATCAAATGAAGTCAGAAAGGGTTGAAACTTGAGGATGTGCCTTTGAATGGTGCATATTGAACACACAAAAATTATGGAGTTAAAATAAGTTATTAAAAATGAAATCCCTTTGTAATAGATGAGTTTTCGTCCGAAACCCTCATACTTCGAAAGATATTGTCCAATTTGTACACGAAGTGCATACAGTTTTTGCCGTAACCCTCTCAACTCTTTAGGAGTTGCTATGTGGGTGAAATTATGATGTCATGCCAAGTTAAAACCTTTTCAGAGTTCATTTCTACTGATTTTCAAATTCAGGGTCATCTAGCTCAAGATTAATCATTAAATGCATGAAAAATATCAAATGAAGTCAGAAAGGGTTGAAAATTGATGATGCGCCTTTGAATGGTGCATATTGAAGACAGAAAAACTATGGAGTTAAAATAAGTTGTTAAAAATGAAATCCCTTTGTAATAGACGAATTTTCGTCCGGAACCCTCATACTTCGAAAGATATTGTCCAATTTGTACACGAAGTGCATACAGTTTTTGCCGTAACCCTCTCAACTCTTTAGAAGTTGCTATGTGGGTGAAATTATGATGTCATGCCATGTTAAAACCTTTTCAGAGTTCATTTGTACTGCTTTTCAAATTCAGGGTCATCTAGCTCAAGATAAATCATTAAATGCATGAAAAATATCAAATGAAGTCAGAAAGGGTTGAAAATTGATGATGTTCCTTTGAATGGTGCATATTGAAGACACAAAAAGTATGGAGTTAAAATAAGTTGTCAAAAATGAAATCCCTTTGTAATAGATGAGCTTTCATCAGAAACCCTCATACTTCGAAAGAGATTGTCCAATTTGTACACGAAGTGCAGCCGGTTTTTGCCGTAACCCTCTCAACTCTTTAGAAGTTGCTATGTGGGTGAAATTATGGTGTCATGCGGAGTTAAAACCTTTTCAGAGTTCATTTGTACTGCTTTTCAAATTTAGGGTCATCTAGCTCAAAATAAATCATTAAATGGATGAAAAATATCAAATGAAGTCACAAAGGGTTGAAAATTGATGATGTGCCTTTGAATGGTGCATATTGAAGACACAAAAAATATGGAGTTAATATAAGTTGTTAAAAATGAAATCCCTTTTTAACACATGAGTTTTCGTTCGAAACCCACATACTTCGAAAGATATTGTCCAATTTGTACACGGAGTGCATACAGTTTTTGCCGTAACCCTCTCAACTCTTTAGAAGTTGCTATGTGGGTGAAATTATGATGTCGTGCCAAGTTAGAACCTTTTGAGAGTTCATTTGTACTGCTTTTCAAATTCAGGGTCTTCTAGCTCAAGATAAGTCATTAAATGCATGAAAAATATTAAATGATATTATAAAGTGTTGAAATTGATGATGTGCCTTTGAATGGTGCATATTTAACACACAAAAAGTATGGAGTTAAAATAAGTTGTTAAAAATGAAATCCATTTGTAATAGATGAGTTTTCGTCCGAAACCCTCATACTTCGAAAGAGATTGTCCAATTTGTGCATGAAGTGCATACAGTTTTTGCCGTAATCCTGTCAACTCTGTAGAAGTTGCCATGTGGGTGAAATTATGATGTCATACCAAGTTAAAACCTTTTCAGAGTTCATTTCTACTGCTTTTCAAATTCAGGGTCATCTAGCTCAAGATAAATCATTAAATGCATGAAAAATATCAAATGAAGTCAGAAAGGGTTGAAAATTGATGATGTGCCATTGAATTGTGCATATCGAAGACACAAAAAGTATGGAGTTAAAATATGTTATGAAAATGAAATCCCTTTGTAACAGATGAGTTTTCGTCCGAAACCCTCATACTTCGAAAGAGCTTGTCCAATTTGTGCACGAAGTGCATCCAGTTTTTGCCGTAACCATCTCAACTCCTTAGAAGTTGCTATGGGGGTGAAATTATGATGTCGTGCCAAGTTAAAACCTTTTCAGAGTTCATTTGTACTACTTTTCAAATTCAGGGTCATCTAGCTTAAAATAAATCATTAAATGGATGAAAAATATCAAATGAAGTCAGAAAGGGTTGAAAATTGATGATGTGCCTTTGAATGGTGCATATTGAATGCACAAGAAGTATGGAGTTAAAATAAGTTATTTAAAATGAAATCCCTTTGTAATAGATGAGTTTTCGTCAGAAACCCTCATACTTCGAAAGAGATTGTCCAATTTATACACGAAGTACATCCAGTTTTTGTCGTAACCCTCTCAACTCTTTAGAAGTTGCTATGTGGGTGAAATTATGATGTCATGCCAAGTTAAAACCTTTTCATAGTTCATTTCTACTGCTTTACAAATTCAGGGTCATCTAGCTCAAAATAAATCATTAAATGCATGAAAAATATCAAATGAAGTCAGAAAGGGTTGAAACTTGAGGATGTGCCTTTGAATGGTGCATATTGAACGCACAAAAATTGTGGAGTTAAAATAAGTTATTAAAAATGAAATCCCTTTGTAATAGATGAGTTTTCGTCCGAAACCCTCATACTTCGAAAGATATTGTCCAATTTGTACACGAAGTGCATACAGTTTTTGCCGTAACCCTCTCAACTCTTTAGGAGTTGCTATGTGGGTGAAATTATGATGTCATGCCAAGTTAAAACCTTTCCAGAGTTCATTTCTACTGATTTTCAAATTCAGGGTCATCTAGCTCAAGATTAATCATTAAATGCATGAAAAATATCAAATGAAGTCAGAAAGGGTTGAAAATTGATGATGCGCCTTTGAATGGTGCATATTGAAGAGAGAAAAACTATGGAGTTAAAATAAGTTGTTAAAAATAAATCCCTTTGTAATAGACAAATTTTCGTCCGGAACCCTCATACTTCGAAAGATATTGTCCAATTTGTACACGAAGTGCATACAGTTTTTGCCGTAACCCTCTCAACTCTTTAGAAGTTGCTATGTGGGTGAAATTATGATGTCATGCCATGTTAAAACCTTTTCAGAGTTCATTTGTACTGCTTTTCAAATTCAGGGCCATCTAGCTCAAGATAAATCATTAAATGCATGAAAAATATCAAATGAAGTCAGAAAGGGTTGAAAATTGATGATGTTCCTTTGAATGGTGCATATTGAAGACACAAAAAGTATGGAGTTAAAATAAGTTGTCAAAAATGAAATCCCTTTGTAATAGATGAGCTTTCGTCAGAAACCCTCATACTTCGAAAGAGATTGTCCAATTTGTACACGAAGTGCAGCCGGTTTTTGCCGTAACCCTCTCAGCTCTTTAGAAGTTGCTATGTGGGTGAAATTATGGTGTCATGCAGAGTTAAAACCTTTTCAGAGTTCATTTGTACTGCTTTTCAAATTCAGGGTCATCTAGCTCAAAATAAATCATTAAATGGATGAAAAATATCAAATGAAGTCACAAAGGGTTGAAAATTGATGATGTGCCTTTGAATGGTGCATATTGAAGACACAAAAAATATGGAGTTAAAATAAGTTGTTAAAAATGAAATCCCTTTTTAACACATGAGTTTTCGTTCGAAACCCACATACTTCGAAAGATATTGTCCAATTTGTACACGGAGTGCATACAGTTTTTGCCGTAACCCTCTCAACTCTTTAGAAGTTGCTATGTGGGTGAAATTATGATGTCGTGCCAAGTTAAAACCTTTTGAGAGTTCATTTGTACTGCTTTTCAAATTCAGGGTCTTCTAGCTCAAGATAAGTCATTAAATGCATGAAAAATATTAAATGATATTATAAAGTGTTGAAATTTATGATGTGCCTTTGAATGGTGCATATTTAACACACAAAAAGTATGGAGTTAAAATAAGTTGTTAAAAATGAAATCCATTTGTAATAGATGAGTTTTCGTCCGAAACCCTCATACTTCGAAAGAGATTGTCCAATTTGTGCATGAAGTGCATACAGTTTTTGCCGTAATCCTGTCAACTCTGTAGAAGTTGCCATGTGGGTGATATTATGATGTCATACCAAGTTAAAACCTTTTCAGAGTTCATTTCTAATGCTTTTCAAATTCAGGGTCATCTAGCTGAAGATAAATCATTAAATGCATGAAAAATATCAAATGAAGTCAAAAAAGGTTGAAAATTGATGATGTGCCTTTGAATGGTGCATAATGAAGACACAAAAAGTATGGAGTTAAAATAAGTTATTAAAAATGAAATCCCTTTGTAATAGAAGAGTTTTCGTCCGAAACCCTCATACTTCGAAAGAGATTGTCCAATTTGTACACGAAGTGCATCCAGTTTTTGTCGTAATCCTCTCAACTCTTTAAAAGTTTCTATGTGGGTGAAATTATGATGTCCTGCCAAGTTAAAACCTTTTCAGAGTTCATTTGTACTACTTTTCAAATTCAGGGTCGTCTAGCTCAAAATAAATCATTAAATGCGTGAAAAATATCAAATGAAGTCAGAAAGGGTTGAAAATTGATGATGTGCCTTTGAATGGTGCATATTGAATGCACAAATAGTATGGGGTTAAAATAAGTTATTTAAAATGAAATCCCTTTGTAATAGATGAGTTTTCGTCCGGAACCCTCATACTTCGAAAGATATTGTCCAATATGTACACGAAGTGCATCCAGTTTTTGCTGTAACCCTCTCAACTCTTTAGAAGTTGCTATGTGGGTGAAACTATCATGTCATGCCAAGTTAAAACCTTTTGAAAGTTCATTTGTACTACTTTTCAAATTCAGGGTCATCTAGCTCAAAATAAATCATTAAATGCATGAAAAATATCGAATGAAGTGAGAAAGGGTTGAAAATTGAGGATGTGCCTTGGAATGGTGCATATTGAAGACCTGAAAATTATGGAGTCAAAATAAGTTATTTAAAATGAAATCCATTTGTAAGAGACGAGTTTTCGTCCGAAACCCTCATACTTCGAAAGAGATTGTCCAATTTGTGCACGAAGTGCATACAGTTTTTGCCGTAATCCTCTCAACTCTTTAGAAGTTGCTACGTGGGTGAAATTATGATGTCATACCAAGTTAAAACCTTTTTAGAGTTCATTTCTACTGCTTTTCAAATTCAGGGTCATCTAGCTCAAGATAAATCATTAAATGCATGAAAAATATCAAATGAAGTCAAAAAAGGTTGAAAATTGATGATGTGCCTTTGAATGGTGCATAACGAAGACACAAAAAGTATGGAGTTAAAATAAGTTATTAAAAATGAAATCCCTTTGTAATAGAAGAGTTTTCGTCCGAAACCCTCATACTTCGAAAGAGATTGTCCAATTTGTACACGAAGTGCATCCAGTTTTTGTCGTAATCCTCTCAGCTCTTTAAAAGTTGCTATGTGGGTGAAATTATGATGTCATGCCAAGTTAAAACCTTTTCAGAGTTCATTTGTACTACTTTCCAAATTCAGGGTCGTCTAGCTCAAAATAAATCATTAAATGCGTGAAAAATATCAAATGAAGTCAGAAAGGGTTGAAAATTGATGATGTGCCTTTGAATGGTGCATATTGAATGCACAAAAAGTATGGGGTTAAAATAAGTTATTTAAAATGAAATCCCTTTGTAATAGATGAGTTTTCGTCCGAAACCCTCATACTTCGAAAGATATTGTCCAATATGTACACGAAGTGCATCCAGTTTTTGCCGTAACCCTCTCAACTCTTTAGAAGTTGCTATGTGGGTGAAATTATGAAGTCATGCTAAGTTAAAACCTTTTCAGAGTTCATTTCTACTGCTTTACAAATTCAGGGTCATCTAGCTCAAAATAAATCATTAAATGCATGAAAAATATGAAATGAAGTTAGAAAGGGTTGAAAATTGAGGATGTGCCTTTGAATGGTGCATATTGAACAGACAAAAAGTATGGAGTTAAATTAAGTTGTTAAAAAAGAAATCCCTTCGTAATAGATGAGTTTTCATCCGAAACCCTCATACTTCGAAAGATATTGTCCAATTTGTACACGAAGTCCATACAACATATTCCGAAACCCTCTCAACTCTTTCGAAGTTGCTATGTGGGTGAAATTATGATGTGATGCCAAGTTAAAACCTTTTCAGAGTTCATTTCTACTTCTTTACAAATTCAGGGTCATCTAGCTCAAGATAAATCATTAAATGCATGAAAAATATCAAATGAAGTTAGAAAGGGTTGAAACTTGAGGATGTGCCTTTGAATGGTGCATATTTAACACACAAAAAGTATGGAGTTAAAATAAGTTATTAATAATGAAATCCCTTTGTAATAGATGAGATTTCCTCTGAAACCCTCATACTTCGAAAGATATTGTCCAATTTGTGCACGAAGTGCATAAAGTTTTTGCCGTAACACTCTCAACTCTTTAGAAGTTGCTATGTGGGTGAAATTATGATGTCATGCCAAGTTACAACCTTTTCAGAGTTCATTTCTACTACTTTTGAAATTCAGGGTCATCTAGCTCAAGATAAATCATTAAATGCATGAAAAATATCAAATGAAGTCAGAAAGGGTTGAAAATTGATGATGTGCCTTTGAATGGTACATATTGAAGACACAAAAAGTATGTAGTTAAAATAAGTTATTAAAAATGAAATCCCTTTGTAATAGATGAGCTTTGGTCCGAAACCCTCATACTTCGAAAGAGATTGTCCAATTTGTACACGAAGTGCATCCAGTTTTTGCCGTAACCCTGTCAACTCTTTAGAACTTGCTATGTTGGTGAAATTATGATATCGTGCCAAGTTAAAACCTTTTCAGAGTTCATTTGTACTACTTTTCAAATTCAGGGCCATCTAGCTCAAAATAAATCATTAAATGGATGAATAATATAAAATGAAGTCAGAAAGGTTTGAAAATTGATGATGCGCCTTTGAATGGTGCAAATTGAAGACACAAAAACTATGGAGTTAAAATAAGTTGTCAAAAATGAAATCCCTTTGTAATAGATGAGCTTTCGTCAGAAACCCTCATACTTCGAAAGAGATTGTCCAATTTGTACACGAAGTGCAGCCGGTTTTTGCCGTAACCCTCTCAACTCTTTAGAAGTTGCTATGTGGGTGAAATTATGGTGTCATGCGGAGTTAAAACCTTTTCAGAGTTCATTTGTACTGCTTTTCAAATTCAGGGTCTTCTAGCTCAAGATAAGTCATTAAATGCATGAAAAATATCAAATGAAGTCACAAAGGGTTGAAAATTGATGATGTGCCTTTGAATGGTGCATATTGAAGACACAAAAAATATGGAGTTAAAATAAGTTGTTAAAAATGAAATCCCTTTTTAACAAATGAGTTTTCGTTCGAAACCCTCATACTTCGAAAGATATTGTCCAATTTGTACACGGAGTGCATACAGTTTTTGCCGTAACCCTCTCAACTCTTTAGAAGTTGCTATGTGGGTGAAATTATGATGTCGTGCCAAGTTAAAACCTTTTGAGAGTTCATTTGTACTGCTTTTCAAATTCAGGGTCTTCTAGCTCAAGATAAGTCATTAAATGCATGAAAAATATTAAATGATATTATAAAGTGTTGAAATTGATGATGTGCCTTTGAATGGTGCATATTTAACACACAAAAAGTATGGAGTTAAAATAAGTTGTTAAAAATGAAATCCATTTGTAATAGATGAGTTTTCGTCCGAAACCCTCATACTTCGAAAGAGATTGTCCAATTTGTGCACGAAGTGCATACAGTTTTTGCCGTAATCCTGTCAACTCTGTAGAAGTTGCCATGTGGGTGAAATTATGATGTCATACCAAGTTAAAACCTTTTCAGAGTTCATTTCTACTGCTTTTCAAATTCAGGGTCATCTAGCTCAAGATAAATCATTAAATGCATGAAAAATATCAAATGAAGTCAAAAAAAGTTGAAAATTGATGATGTGCCTTTGAATGGTGCATAATGAGGACACAAAAAGTATGGAGTTAAAATAAGTTTTTAAAAATGAAATCCCTTTGTAATAGAAGAGTTTTCGTCCGAAACCCTCATACTTCGAAAGATATTGTCCAATTTGTACACGAAGTCCATACAACATATTCCGAAACCCTCTCAACTCTTTCGAAGTTGCTATGTGGGTGAAATTATGATGTGATGCCAAGTTAAAACCTTTTCAGAGTTCATTTCTACTTCTTTACAAATTCAGGGTCATCTAGCTCAAGATAAATCATTAAATGCATGAAAAATATCAAATGAAGTTAGAAAGGGTTGAAACTTGAGGATGTGCCTTTGAATGGTGCATATTTAACACACAAAAAGTATGGAGTTAAAATAAGTTATTAAAAATGAAATCCCTTTGTAATAGATGAGATTTCCTCCGAAACCCTCATACTTCGAAAGATATTGTCCAATTTGTGCACGAAGTGCATAAAGTTTTTGCCGTAACACTCTCAACTCTTTAGAAGTTGCTATGTGGGTGAAATTATGATGTCATGCCAAGTTACAACCTTTTCAGAGTTCATTTCTACTGCTTTTGAAATTCAGGGTCATCTAGCTCAAGATAAATCATTAAATGCATGAAAAATATCAAATGAAGT
Source organism: Hordeum marinum (assembly GCA_022496015.1). Classification (NCBI taxonomy): domain Eukaryota; kingdom Viridiplantae; phylum Streptophyta; class Magnoliopsida; order Poales; family Poaceae; genus Hordeum; species Hordeum marinum. The sequence goes on along the minus strand of CM039673.1, from coordinate 21,943,174 downwards.
CAGAAAGGGTTGAAAATTGATGATGTGCCTTTGAATGGTACATATTGAAGACACAAAAAGTATGTAGTTAAAATAAGTTATTAAAAATGAAATCCCTTTGTAATAGATGAGCTTTGGTCCGAAACCCTCATACTTCGAAAGAGATTGTCCAATTTGTACACGAAGTGCATCCAGTTTTTGCCGTAACCCTGTCAACTCTTTAGAACTTGCTATGTTGGTGAAATTATGATATCGTGCCAAGTTAAAACCTTTTCAGAGTTCATTTGTACTACTTTTCAAATTCAGGGCCATCTAGCTCAAAATAAATCATTAAATGGATGAATAATATAAAATGAAGTCAGAAAGGTTTGAAAATTGATGATGCGCCTTTGAATGGTGCAAATTGAAGACACAAAAACTATGGAGTTAAAATAAGTTGTCAAAAATGAAATCCCTTTGTAATAGATGAGCTTTCGTCAGAAACCCTCATACTTCGAAAGAGATTGTCCAATTTGTACACGAAGTGCAGCCGGTTTTTGCCGTAACCCTCTCAACTCTTTAGAAGTTGCTATGTGGGTGAAATTATGGTGTCATGCGGAGTTAAAACCTTTTCAGAGTTCATTTGTACTGCTTTTCAAATTCAGGGTCATCTAGCTCAAAATAAATCATTAAATGGATGAAAAATATCAAATGAAGTCACAAAGGGTTGAAAATTGATGATGTGCCTTTGAATGGTGCATATTGAAGACACAAAAAATATGGAGTTAAAATAAGTTGTTAAAAATGAAATCCCTTTTTAACAAATGAGTTTTCGTTCGAAACCCTCATACTTCGAAAGATATTGTCCAATTTGTACACGGAGTGCATACAGTTTTTGCCGTAACCCTCTCAACTCTTTAGAAGTTGCTATGTGGGTGAAATTATGATGTCGTGCCAAGTTAAAACCTTTTTAGAGTTCATTTGTACTGCTTTTCAAATTCAGGGTCTTCTAGCTCAAGATAAGTCATTAAATGCATGAAAAATATTAAATGATATTATAAAGTGTTGAAATTGATGATGTGCCTTTGAATGGTGCATATTTAACACACAAAAAGTATGGAGTTAAAATAAGTTGTTAAAAATGAAATCCATTTGTAATAGATGAGTTTTCGTCCGAAACCCTCATACTTCGAAAGAGATTGTCCAATTTGTGCACGAAGTGCATACAGTTTTTGCCGTAATCCTGTCAACTCTGTAGAAGTTGCCATGTGGGTGAAATTATGATGTCATACCAAGTTAAAACCTTTTCAGAGTTCATTTCTACTGCTTTTCAAATTCAGGGTCATCTAGCTCAAGATAAATCATTAAATGCATGAAAAATATCAAATGAAGTCAAAAAAAGTTGAAAATTGATGATGTGCCTTTGAATGGTGCATAATGAGGACACAAAAAGTATGGAGTTAAAATAAGTTTTTAAAAATGAAATCCCTTTGTAATAGAAGAGTTTTCGTCCGAAACCCTCATACTTCGAAAGATATTGTCCAATTTGTACACGAAGTCCATACAACATATTCCGAAACCCTCTCAACTCTTTCGAAGTTGCTATGTGGGTGAAATTATGATGTGATGCCAAGTTAAAACCTTTTCAGAGTTCATTTCTACTTCTTTACAAATTCAGGGTCATCTAGCTCAAGATAAATCATTAAATGCATGAAAAATATCAAATGAAGTTAGAAAGGGTTGAAACTTGAGGATGTGCCTTTGAATGGTGCATATTTAACACACAAAAAGTATGGAGTTAAAATAAGTTATTAAAAATGAAATCCCTTTGTAATAGATGAGATTTCCTCCGAAACCCTCATACTTCGAAAGATATTGTCCAATTTGTGCACGAAGTGCATAAAGTTTTTGCCGTAACACTCTCAACTCTTTAGAAGTTGCTATGTGGGTGAATTTATGATGTCATGCCAAGTTACAACCTTTTCAGAGTTCATTTCTACTGCTTTTGAAATTCAGGGTCATCTAGCTCAAGATAAATCATTAAATGCATGAAAAATATCAAATGAAGTCAGAAAGGGTTGAAAATTGATGATGTGCCTTTGAATGGTACATATTGAAGACACAAAAAGTATGTAGTTAAAATAAGTTATTAAAAATGAAATCCCTTTGTAATAGATGAGCTTTGGTCCGAAACCCTCATACTTCGAAAGAGATTGTCCAATTTGTACACGAAGTGCATCCAGTTTTTGCCGTAACCCTGTCAACTCTTTAGAACTTGCTATGTTGGTGAAATTATGATATCGTGCCAAGTTAAAACCTTTTCAGAGTTCATTTGTACTACTTTTCAAATTCAGGGCCATCTAGCTCAAAATAAATCATTAAATGGATGAATAATATAAAATGAAGTCAGAAAGGTTTGAAAATTGATGATGCGCCTTTGAATGGTGCAAATTGAAGACACAAAAACTATGGAGTTAAAATAAGTTGTCAAAAATGAAATCCCTTTGTAATAGATGAGCTTTCGTCAGAAACCCTCATACTTCGAAAGAGATTGTCCAATTTGTACACGAAGTGCAGCCGGTTTTTGCCGTAACCCTCTCAACTCTTTAGAAGTTGCTATGTGGGTGAAATTATGGTGTCATGCGGAGTTAAAACCTTTTCAAAGTTCATTTGTACTGCTTTTCAAATTCAGGGTCATCTAGCTCAAAATAAATCATTAAATGGATGAAAAATATCAAATGAAGTCACAAAGGGTTGAAAATTGATGATGTGCCTTTGAATGGTGCATATTGAAGACACAAAAAATATGGAGTTAAAATAAGTTGTTAAAAATGAAATCCCTTTTTAACACATGAGTTTTCGTTCGAAACCCTCATACTTCGAAAGATATTGTCCAATTTGTACACGGAGTGCATACAGTTTTTGCCTTTACCCTCTCAACTCTTTAGAAGTTGCTATGTGGGTGAAATTATGATGTCGTGCCAAGTTAAAACCTTTTGAGAGTTCATTTGTACTGCTTTTCAAATTCAGGGTCTTCTAGCTCAAGATAAGTCATTAAATGCATGAAAAATATTAAATGATATTATAAAGTGTTGAAATTGATGATGTGCCTTTGAATGGTGCATATTTAACACACAAAAAGCATGGAGTTAAAATAAGTTGTTAAAAATGAAATCCATTTGTAATAGATGAGTTTTCGTCCGAAACCCTCATACTTCGAAAGAGATTGTCCAATTTGTGCACGAAGTGCATACAGTTTTTGCCGTAATCCTGTCAACTCTGTAGAAGTTGCCATGTGGGTGAAATTATGATGTCATACCAAGTTAAAACCTTTTCAGAGTTCATTTCTACTGCTTTTCAAATTCAGGGTCATCTAGCTCAAGCTAAATCATTAAATGCATGAAAAATATCAAATGAAGTCAAAAAAAGTTGAAAATTGATGATGTGCCTTTGAATGGTGCATAATGACGACACAAAAAGTATGGAGTTAAAATAAGTTTTTCAAAATGAAATCCCTTTGTAATAGAAGAGTTTTCGTCCGAAACCCTCATACTTCGAAAGATATTGTCCAATTTGTACACGAAGTCCATACAACATATTCCGAAACCCTCTCAACTCTTTCGAAGTTGCTATGTGGGTGAAATTATGATGTGATGCCAAGTTAAAACCTTTTCAGAGTTCATTTCTACTTCTTTACAAATTCAGGGTCATCTAGCTCAAGATAAATCATTAAATGCATGAAAAATATCAAATGAAGTTAGAAAGGGTTGAAACTTGAGGATGTGCCTTTGAATGGTGCATATTTAACACACAAAAAGTATGGAGTTAAAATAAGTTATTAAAAATGAAATCCCTTTGTAATAGATGAGATTTCCTCCGAAACCCTCATACTTCGAAAGATAGTGTCCAATTTGTGCACGAAGTGCATAAAGTTTTTGCCGTAACACTCTCAACTCTTTAGAAGTTGCTATGTGGGTGAAATTATGATGTCATGCCAAGTTACAACCTTTTCAGAGTTCATTTCTACTGCTTTTGAAATTCAGGGTCATCTAGCTCAAGATAAATCATTAAATGCATGAAAAATATCAAATGAAGTCAGAAAGGGTTGAAAATTGATGATGTGCCTTTGAATGGTACATATTGAAGACACAAAAAGTATGTAGTTAAAATAAGTTATTAAAAATGAAATCCCTTTGTAATAGATGAGCTTTGGTCCGAAACCCTCATACTTCGAAAGAGATTGTCCAATTTGTACACGAAGTGCATCCAGTTTTTGCCGTAACCCTGTCAACTCTTTAGAACTTGCTATGTTGGTGAAATTATGATATCGTGCCAAGTTAAAACCTTTTCAGAGTTCATTTGTACTACTTTTCAAATTCAGGGCCATCTAGCTCAAAATAAATCATTAAATGGATGAATAATATAAAATGAAGTCAGAAAGGTTTGAAAATTGATGATGCGCCTTTGAATGGTGCAAATTGAAGACACAAAAACTATGGAGTTAAAATAAGTTGTCAAAAATGAAATCCCTTTGTAATAGATGAGCTTTCGTCAGAAACCCTCATACTTCGAAAGAGATTGTCCAATTTGTACACGAAGTGCAGCCGGTTTTTACCGTAACCCTCTCAACTCTTTAAAAGTTGCTATGTGGGTGAAATTATGATGTCGTGCCAAGTTAAAACCTTTTGAGAGTTCATTTGTACTGCTTTTCAAATTCAGGGTCTTCTAGCTCAAGATAAGTCATTAAATGCATGAAAAATACTAAATGATATTATAAAGTGTTGAAATTGATGATGTGCCTTTGAATGGTGCATATTTAACACACAAAAAGTATGGAGTTAAAATAAGTTGTTAAAAATGAAATCCATTTGTAATAGATGAGTTTTCGTCCGAAACCCTCATACTTCGAAAGAGATTGTCCAATTTGTGCACGAAGTGCATACAGTTTTTGCCGTAATACTGTCAACTCTGTAGAAGTTGCCATGTGGGTGAAATTATGATGTCATACCAAGTTAAAACCTTTTCAGAGTTCATTTCTACTGCTTTTCAAATTCAGGGTCATCTAGCTCAAGATAAATCATTAAATGCATGAAAAATATCAAATGAAGTCAAAAAAAGTTGAAAATTGATGATGTGCCTTTGAATGGTGCATAATGACGACACAAAAAGTATGGAGTTAAAATAAGTTTTTAAAAATGAAATCCCTTTGTAATAGAAGAGTTTTCGTCCGAAACCCTCATACTTCGAAAGAGATTGTCCAATTTGTACACGAAGTGCATCCAGTTTTTGTCGTAATCCTCTCAACTCTTTAAAAGTTGCTATGTGGGTGAAATTATGATGTCATGCCAAGTTAAAACCTTTTCAGAGTTCATTTGTACTACTTTTCAAATTCAGGGTCGTCTTGCTCAAAATTAATCATTAAATGCGTGAAAAATATCAAATGAAGTCAGAAAGGGTTGAAAATTGATGATGTGCGTTTGAATGGTGCATATTGAAGACCTGAAAATTGTGGATTAAAAATAAGTTATTTAAAATGAAATCCATTTGTAAGAGACGAGTTTTTGTCCGAAACCCTCATACTTCGAAAGAGATTGTCCAATTTGTACACGAAGTGCATCCAGTTTTTGCTGTAACCCTCTCAACTCTTTAGAAGTTGCTACGTGGGTGAAATTATGATGTCATGCCAAGTTAAAACCTTTTGAGAGTTCATTTGTACTGCTTTTCAAATTCAGGGTCTTCTAGCTCAAGATAAGTCATTAAATGCATGAAAAATATTAAATGATATTATAAAGTGTTGAAATTGATGATGTGCCTTTGAATGGTGCATATTTAACACACAAAAACTATGGAGTTAAAATAAGTTGTTAAAAATGAAATCCATTTGTAATAGATGAGTTTTCGTCCGAAACCCTCAAACTTCGAAAGAGATTGTCCAATTTGTGCACGAAGTGCATACAGTTTTTGCCGTAATCCTATCAACTCTGTAGAAGTTGCCATGTGGGTGAAATTATGATGTCATACCTAGTTAAAACCTTTTCAGAGTTCATTTCTACCGCTTTTCAAATTCAGGGTCATCTAGCTCAAGATAAATCATTAAATGCATGAAAAATATCAAATGAAGTCAAAAAAGGTTGAAAATTGATGATGTGCCTTTCAATGGTGCATAATGAAGACACAAAAAGTATGGAGTTAAAATAAGTTATTAAAAATGAAAACCCTTTGTAATAGAAGAGTTTTCGTCCGAAACCCTCATACTTCGAAAGATATTGTCCAATTTGTACACGAAGTCCATACAACATTTTCCGAAACCCTCTCAACTCTTTTGAAGTTGCTATGTGGGTGAAATTATGATGTGATGCCAAGTTAAAACCTTTTCAGAGTTCATTTCTACTTCTTTACAAATTCAGGGTTATCTAGCTCAAGATAAATCATTAAATGCATGAAAAATATCAAATGAAGTTAGAAAGGGTTGAAACTTGAGGATATGCCTTTGAATGGTGCATATTTACCACACAAAAAGTATGGAGTTAAAATAAGTTATTAAAAATGAATTCCCTTTGTAATAGATGAGATTTCCTCCGAAACCCTCATACTTCGAAAGATATTGTCCAATTTGTACACGAAGTGCATACAGTTTTTGCCATAACACTCTCAACTCTTTAGAAGTTGCTATGTGGGTGAAATTATGATGTCATGCCAAGTTACAACCTTTTCAGAGTTCATTTCTACTGCTTTTGAAATTCAGGGTCATCTAGCTCAAGATAAATCATTAAATGAATGAAAAATATCAAATGAAGTCAGAAAGGGTTGAAAATTGATGATGTGCCTTTGAATGGTACATATTGAAGACACAAAAAGTATGTAGTTAAAATAAGTTATTAAAAATGAAATCCCTTTGTAATAGATGAGCTTTGGTCCGAAACCCTCATACTTCGAAAGAGATTGTCCAATTTGTACACGAAGTGCATCCAGTTTTTGCCGTAACCCTGTCAACTCTTTAGAACTTGCTATGTTGGTGAAATTATGATATCGTGCCAAGTTAAAACCTTTTCAGAGTTCATTTGTACTACTTTTCAAATTCAGGGCCATCTAGCTCAAAATAAATCATTAAATGGATGAATAATATCAAATTAAGTCAGAAAGGTTTGACAATTGATGATGCGCCTTTGAATGGTGCAAATTGAAGACAAAAAAACTATGGAGTTAAAATAAGTTGTTAAAAATGAAATCCATTTGTAATAGATGAGTTTTCGTCCGAAACCCTCAAACTTCGAAAGAGATTGTCCAATTTGTGCACGAAGTGCATACAGTTTTTGCCGTAATCCTGTCAACTCTGTAGAAGTTGCCATGTGGGTGAAATTATGATGTCATACCTAGTTAAAACCTTTTCAGAGTTCATTTCTACCGCTTTTCAAATTCAGGGTCATCTAGCTCAAGATAAATCATTAAATGCATGAAAAATATCAAATGAAGTGAAAAAAGGTTGAAAATTGATGATGTGCCTTTCAATGGTGCATAATGAAGACACAAAAAGTATGGAGTTAAAATAAGTTATTAAAAATGAAATCCCTTTGTAATAGAAGAGTTTTCGTCCGAAACCCTCATACTTCGAAAGATATTGTCCAATTTGTACACGAAGTCCATACAACATTTTCCGACACCCTCTCAACTCTTTCGAAGTTGCTATGTGGGTGAAATTATGATGTGATGCCAAGTTAAAACCTTTTCAGAGTTCATTTCTACTTCTTTACAAATTCAGGGTTATCTAGCTCAAGATAAATCATTAAATGCATGAAAAATATCAAATGAAGTTAGAAAGGGTTGAAACTTGAGGATGTGCCTTTGAATGGTGCATATTTACCACACAAAAAGTATGGAGTTAAAATAAGTTATTAAAAATGAATTCCCTTTGTAATAGATGAGATTTCCTCCGAAACCCTCATACTTCGAAAGAGATTGTCCAATTTGTACACGAAGTGCATACAGTTTTTGCCATAACACTCTCAACTCTTTAGAAGTTGCTATGTGGGTGAAATTATGATGTCATGCCAAGTTACGACCTTTTCAGAGTTCATTTCTACTGCTTTTGAAATTCAGGGTCATGTAGCTCAAGATAAATCATTAAATGCATGAAAAATATCAAATGAAGTCAGAAAGGGTTGAAAATTGATGATGTGCCTTTGAATGGTACATATTGAAGACACAAAAAGTATGTAGTTAAAATAAGTTATTAAAAATGAAATCCCTTTGTAATAGATGAGCTTTGGTCCGAAACCCTCATACTTCGAAAGAGATTGTCCAATTTGTACACGAAGTGCATCCAGTTTTTGCCGTAACCCTGTCAACTCTTTAGAACTTGCTATGTTGGTGAAATTATGATATCGTGCCAGGTTAAAACCTTTTCAGAGTTCATTTGTACTACTTTTCAAATTCAGGGCCATCTAGCTCAAAATAAATCATTAAATGGATGAATAATATCAAATGAAGTCAGAAAGGTTTGAAAATTGATGATGCGCCTTTGAATGGTGCAAATTGAAGACAAAAAACTATGGAGTTAAAATAAGTTGTTACAAATGAAATCCCTTTGTAATAGATGAGTTTTCGTCCGAAACACTCATACTTCGAAAGATATTGTCCAATTTGTACACGAAGTGCATACAGTTTTTGCCGTAACCCTCTCAACTCTTTAGAAGTTGCTATGTGGGTGAAATGATGATGTCATGCCAAGTTAAAACCTTTTCAGAGTTCATTTCTACTTCTTTTCAAATTCAGGGTCATCTAGCTCAAAATAAATCATTAAATGCATGAAAAATATCAAATGAAGTCAGAAAGGGTTGAAAATTGATGATGTGCCTTTGAATGGTGCATAATGAAGACACAAAAATTATGGAGTTAAAATAAGTTATTAAAAATGAAATCCCTTTGTAATAGAAGAGTTTTCGTCCGAAACCCTCAAACTTCGAAAGAGATTGTCCAATTTGTACACGAAGTGCATCCAGTTTTTGTCGTAATCCTCTCAACTCTTTAAAAGTTCCTATGTGGGTGAAATTATGATGTCATGCCAAGTTAAAACCTTTTGAGAGTTCATTTGTACTACTTTTCAAATTCAGGGTCGTCTAGCTCAAAATAAATCATTAAATGCATGAAAAATATCAAATGAAGTCAGAAAGGGTTGAAAATTGATGATGTCCCTTTGAATGCTGCATATTGAATGCACAAAAAGTATGGGGTTAAAATAAGTTATTTAAAATGAAATCCCTTTGTAATAGATGAGTTTTCGTCCGAAACCCTCATACTTCGATAGATATTGTCCAATACGTACACGAAGTGCATCCAGTTTTTGCCGTAACCCTCTCAACTCTTTCGAAGTTGCTATGTGGGTGAAATTATGAAGTCATGCCAAGTTAAAACCTTTTCAGAGTTCATTTCTACTGCTTTGAAAATTCAGGGTCATCTAGCTCAAAATAAATCATTAAATGCATGAAAAATATCAAATGTAGTTAGAAAGGGTTGAAACTTGAGGATGTGCCTTTGAATGGTGCATATTGAACACACAAAAAGTATGGAGTTAAAATAAGTTATTAAAAATGAAATCCCTTTGTAATAGATGAGTTTTCCTCCGAAACCCTCATACTTCGAAAGATATTGTCCAATTTGTACACGAAGTGCATACAGTTTTTGCCGTAACACTCTCAACTCTTTAGAAGTTGCTATGTGGGTGAAATTATGATGTCATGCCAAGTTACAACCTTTTCAGAGTTCATTTCTACTGCTTTTGAAATTCAGGGTCATCTAGCTCAAGATAAATCATTAAATGCATGAAAAATATCAAATGAAGTCAGAAAGGGTTGAAAATTGATGATGTGCCTTTGAATGGTACATATTGAAGACACAAAAAGTATGTAGTTAAAATAAGTTATTAAAAATGAAATCCCTTTGTAATAGATGAGCTTTGGTCCGAAACCCTCATACTTCGAAAGAGATTGTCCAATTTGTACACGAAGTGCATCCAGTTTTTGCCGTAACCCTGTCAACTCTTTAGAACTTGCTATGTTGGTGAAATTATGATATCGTGCCAAGTTAAAACCTTTTCAGAGTTCATTTGTACTACTTTTCAAATTCAGGGCCATCTAGCTCAAAATAAATCATTAAATGGATGAATAATATAAAATGAAGTCAGAAAGGTTTGAAAATTGATGATGCGCCTTTGAATGGTGCAAATTGAAGACACAAAAACTATGGAGTTAAAATAAGTTGTCAAAAATGAAATCCCTTTGTAATAGATGAGCTTTCGTCAGAAACCCTCATACTTCGAAAGAGATTGTCCAATTTGTACACGAAGTGCAGCCGGTTTTTGCCGTAACCCTCTCAACTCTTTAAAAGTTGCTATGTGGGTGAAATTATGATGTCGTGCCAAGTTAAAACCTTTTGAGAGTTCATTTGTACTGCTTTTCAAATTCAGGGTCTTCTAGCTCAAGATAAGTCATTAAATGCATGAAAAATACTAAATGATATTATAAAGTGTTGAAATTGATGATGTGCCTTTGAATGGTGCATATTTAACACACAAAAAGTATGGAGTTAAAATAAGTTGTTAAAAATGAAATCCATTTGTAATAGATGAGTTTTCGTCCGAAACCCTCATACTTCGAAAGAGATTGTCCAATTTGTGCACGAAGTGCATACAGTTTTTGCCGTAATACTGTCAACTCTGTAGAAGTTGCCATGTGGGTGAAATTATGATGTCATACCAAGTTAAAACCTTTTTCAGAGTTCATTTCTACTGCTTTTCAAATTCAGGGTCATCTAGCTCAAGATAAATCATTAAATGCATGAAAAATATCAAATGAAGTCAAAAAAAGTTGAAAATTGATGATGTGCCTTTGAATGGTGCATAATGACGACACAAAAAGTATGGAGTTAAAATAAGTTTTTAAAAATGAAATCCCTTTGTAATAGAAGAGTTTTCGTCCGAAACCCTCATACTTCGAAAGAGATTGTCCAATTTGTACACGAAGTGCATCCAGTTTTTGTCGTAATCCTCTCAACTCTTTAAAAGTTGCTATGTGGGTGAAATTATGATGTCATGCCAAGTTAAAACCTTTTCAGAGTTCATTTGTACTACTTTTCAAATTCAGGGTCGTCTTGCTCAAAATTAATCATTAAATGCGTGAAAAATATCAAATGAAGTCAGAAAGGGTTGAAAATTGATGATGTGCGTTTGAATGGTGCATATTGAAGACCTGAAAATTGTGGATTAAAAATAAGTTATTTAAAATGAAATCCATTTGTAAGAGACGAGTTTTTGTCCGAAACCCTCATACTTCGAAAGAGATTGTCCAATTTGTACACGAAGTGCATCCAGTTTTTGCTGTAACCCTCTCAACTCTTTAGAAGTTGCTACGTGGGTGAAATTATGATGTCATGCCAAGTTAAAACCTTTTGAGAGTTCATTTGTACTGCTTTTCAAATTCAGGGTCTTCTAGCTCAAGATAAGTCATTAAATGCATGAAAAATATTAAATGATATTATAAAGTGTTGAAATTGATGATGTGCCTTTGAATGGTGCATATTTAACACACAAAAACTATGGAGTTAAAATAAGTTGTTAAAAATGAAATCCATTTGTAATAGATGAGTTTTCGTCCGAAACCCTCAAACTTCGAAAGAGATTGTCCAATTTGTGCACGAAGTGCATACAGTTTTTGCCGTAATCCTATCAACTCTGTAGAAGTTGCCATGTGGGTGAAATTATGATGTCATACCTAGTTAAAACCTTTTCAGAGTTCATTTCTACCGCTTTTCAAATTCAGGGTCATCTAGCTCAAGATAAATCATTAAATGCATGAAAAATATCAAATGAAGTCAAAAAAGGTTGAAAATTGATGATGTGCCTTTCAATGGTGCATAATGAAGACACAAAAAGTATGGAGTTAAAATAAGTTATTAAAAATGAAAACCCTTTGTAATAGAAGAGTTTTCGTCCGAAACCCTCATACTTCGAAAGATATTGTCCAATTTGTACACGAAGTCCATACAACATTTTCCGAAACCCTCTCAACTCTTTTGAAGTTGCTATGTGGGTGAAATTATGATGTGATGCCAAGTTAAAACCTTTTCAGAGTTCATTTCTACTTCTTTACAAATTCAGGGTTATCTAGCTCAAGATAAATCATTAAATGCATGAAAAATATCAAATGAAGTTAGAAAGGGTTGAAACTTGAGGATATGCCTTTGAATGGTGCATATTTACCACACAAAAAGTATGGAGTTAAAATAAGTTATTAAAAATGAATTCCCTTTGTAATAGATGAGATTTCCTCCGAAACCCTCATACTTCGAAAGATATTGTCCAATTTGTACACGAAGTGCATACAGTTTTTGCCATAACACTCTCAACTCTTTAGAAGTTGCTATGTGGGTGAAATTATGATGTCATGCCAAGTTACAACCTTTTCAGAGTTCATTTCTACTGCTTTTGAAATTCAGGGTCATCTAGCTCAAGATAAATCATTAAATGAATGAAAAATATCAAATGAAGTCAGAAAGGGTTGAAAATTGATGATGTGCCTTTGAATGGTACATATTGAAGACACAAAAAGTATGTAGTTAAAATAAGTTATTAAAAATGAAATCCCTTTGTAATAGATGAGCTTTGGTCCGAAACCCTCATACTTCGAAAGAGATTGTCCAATTTGTACACGAAGTGCATCCAGTTTTTGCCGTAACCCTGTCAACTCTTTAGAACTTGCTATGTTGGTGAAATTATGATATCGTGCCAAGTTAAAACCTTTTCAGAGTTCATTTGTACTACTTTTCAAATTCAGGGCCATCTAGCTCAAAATAAATCATTAAATGGATGAATAATATCAAATTAAGTCAGAAAGGTTTGACAATTGATGATGCGCCTTTGAATGGTGCAAATTGAAGACAAAAAAACTATGGAGTTAAAATAAGTTGTTAAAAATGAAATCCATTTGTAATAGATGAGTTTTCGTCCGAAACCCTCAAACTTCGAAAGAGATTGTCCAATTTGTGCACGAAGTGCATACAGTTTTTGCCGTAATCCTGTCAACTCTGTAGAAGTTGCCATGTGGGTGAAATTATGATGTCATACCTAGTTAAAACCTTTTCAGAGTTCATTTCTACCGCTTTTCAAATTCAGGGTCATCTAGCTCAAGATAAATCATTAAATGCATGAAAAATATCAAATGAAGTCAAAAAAGGTTGAAAATTGATGATGTGCCTTTCAATGGTGCATAATGAAGACACAAAAAGTATGGAGTTAAAATAAGTTATTAAAAATGAAAACCCTTTGTAATAGAAGAGTTTTCGTCCGAAACCCTCATACTTCGAAAGATATTGTCCAATTTGTACACGAAGTCCATACAACATTTTCCGAAACCCTCTCAACTCTTTTGAAGTTGCTATGTGGGTGAAATTATGATGTGATGCCAAGTTAAAACCTTTTCAGAGTTCATTTCTACTTCTTTACAAATTCAGGGTTATCTAGCTCAAGATAAATCATTAAATGCATGAAAAATATCAAATGAAGTTAGAAAGGGTTGAAACTTGAGGATATGCCTTTGAATGGTGCATATTTACCACACAAAAAGTATGGAGTTAAAATAAGTTATTAAAAATGAATTCCCTTTGTAATAGATGAGATTTCCTCCGAAACCCTCATACTTCGAAAGATATTGTCCAATTTGTACACGAAGTGCATACAGTTTTTGCCATAACACTCTCAACTCTTTAGAAGTTGCTATGTGGGTGAAATTATGATGTCATGCCAAGTTACAACCTTTTCAGAGTTCATTTCTACTGCTTTTGAAATTCAGGGTCATCTAGCTCAAGATAAATCATTAAATGAATGAAAAATATCAAATGAAGTCAGAAAGGGTTGAAAATTGATGATGTGCCTTTGAATGGTACATATTGAAGACACAAAAAGTATGTAGTTAAAATAAGTTATTAAAAATGAAATCCCTTTGTAATAGATGAGCTTTGGTCCGAAACCCTCATACTTCGAAAGAGATTGTCCAATTTGTACACGAAGTGCATCCAGTTTTTGCCGTAACCCTGTCAACTCTTTAGAACTTGCTATGTTGGTGAAATTATGATATCGTGCCAAGTTAAAACCTTTTCAGAGTTCATTTGTACTACTTTTCAAATTCAGGGCCATCTAGCTCAAAATAAATCATTAAATGGATGAATAATATCAAATTAAGTCAGAAAGGTTTGACAATTGATGATGCGCCTTTGAATGGTGCAAATTGAAGACAAAAAAACTATGGAGTTAAAATAAGTTGTTAAAAATGAAATCCATTTGTAATAGATGAGTTTTCGTCCGAAACCCTCAAACTTCGAAAGAGATTGTCCAATTTGTGCACGAAGTGCTTACAGTTTTTGCCGTAATCCTGTCAACTCTGTAGAAGTTGCCATGTGGGTGAAATTATGATGTCATACCTAGTTAAAACCTTTTCAGAGTTCATTTCTACCGCTTTTCAAATTCAGGGTCATCTAGCTCAAGATAAATCATTAAATGCATGAAAAATATCAAATGAAGTGAAAAAAGGTTGAAAATTGATGATGTGCCTTTCAATGGTGCATAATGAAGACACAAAAAGTATGGAGTTAAAATAAGTTATTAAAAATGAAATCCCTTTGTAATAGAAGAGTTTTCGTCCGAAACCCTCATACTTCGAAAGATATTGTCCAATTTGTACACGAAGTCCATACAACATTTTCCGACACCCTCTCAACTCTTTCGAAGTTGCTATGTGGGTGAAATTATGATGTGATGCCAAGTTAAAACCTTTTCAGAGTTCATTTCTACTTCTTTACAAATTCAGGGTTATCTAGCTCAAGATAAATCATTAAATGCATGAAAAATATCAAATGAAGTTAGAAAGGGTTGAAACTTGAGGATGTGCCTTTGAATGGTGCATATTTACCACACAAAAAGTATGGAGTTAAAATAAGTTATTAAAAATGAATTCCCTTTGTAATAGATGAGATTTCCTCCGAAACCCTCATACTTCGAAAGAGATTGTCCAATTTGTACACGAAGTGCATACAGTTTTTGCCATAACACTCTCAACTCTTTAGAAGTTGCTATGTGGGTGAAATTATGATGTCATGCCAAGTTACGACCTTTTCAGAGTTCATTTCTACTGCTTTTGAAATTCAGGGTCATGTAGCTCAAGATAAATCATTAAATGCATGAAAAATATCAAATGAAGTCAGAAAGGGTTGAAAATTGATGATGTGCCTTTGAATGGTACATATTGAAGACACAAAAAGTATGTAGTTAAAATAAGTTATTAAAAATGAAATCCCTTTGTAATAGATGAGCTTTGGTCCGAAACCCTCATACTTCGAAAGAGATTGTCCAATTTGTACACGAAGTGCATCCAGTTTTTGCCGTAACCCTGTCAACTCTTTAGAACTTGCTATGTTGGTGAAATTATGATATCGTGCCAGGTTAAAACCTTTTCAGAGTTCATTTGTACTACTTTTCAAATTCAGGGCCATCTAGCTCAAAATAAATCATTAAATGGATGAATAATATCAAATGAAGTCAGAAAGGTTTGAAAATTGATGATGCGCCTTTGAATGGTGCAAATTGAAGACAAAAAACTATGGAGTTAAAATAAGTTGTTACAAATGAAATCCCTTTGTAATAGATGAGTTTTCGTCCGAAACACTCATACTTCGAAAGATATTGTCCAATTTGTACACGAAGTGCATACAGTTTTTGCCGTAACCCTCTCAACTCTTTAGAAGTTGCTATGTGGGTGAAATGATGATGTCATGCCAAGTTAAAACCTTTTCAGAGTTCATTTCTACTTCTTTTCAAATTCAGGGTCATCTAGCTCAAAATAAATCATTAAATGCATGAAAAATATCAAATGAAGTCAGAAAGGGTTGAAAATTGATGATGTGCCTTTGAATGGTGCATAATGAAGACACAAAAAGTATGGAGTTAAAATAAGTTATTAAAAATGAAATCCCTTTGTAATAGAAGAGTTTTCGTCCGAAACCCTCAAACTTCGAAAGAGATTGTCCAATTTGTACACGAAGTGCATCCAGTTTTTGTCGTAATCCTCTCAACTCTTTAAAAGTTCCTATGTGGGTGAAATTATGATGTCATGCCAAGTTAAAACCTTTTGAGAGTTCATTTGTACTACTTTTCAAATTCAGGGTCGTCTAGCTCAAAATAAATCATTAAATGCATGAAAAATATCAAATGAAGTCAGAAAGGGTTGAAAATTGATGATGTCCCTTTGAATGCTGCATATTGAATGCACAAAAAGTATGGGGTTAAAATAAGTTATTTAAAATGAAATCCCTTTGTAATAGATGAGTTTTCGTCCGAAACCCTCATACTTCGATAGATATTGTCCAATACGTACACGAAGTGCATCCAGTTTTTGCCGTAACCCTCTCAACTCTTTAGAAGTTGCTATGTGGGTGAAATTATGAAGTCATGCCAAGTTAAAACCTTTTCAGAGTTCATTTCTACTGCTTTGAAAATTCAGGGTCATCTAGCTCAAAATAAATCATTAAATGCATGAAAAATATCAAATGTAGTTAGAAAGGGTTGAAACTTGAGGATGTGCCTTTGAATGGTGCATATTGAACACACAAAAAGTATGGAGTTAAAATAAGTTATTAAAAATGAAATCCCTTTGTGATAGATGAGTTTTCCTCCGAAACCCTCATACTTCGAAAGATATTGTCCAATTTGTACACGAAGTGCATACAGTTTTTGCCGTAACACTCTCAACTCTTTAGAAGTTGCTATGTGGGTGAAATTATGATGTCATGCCAAGTTACAACCTTTTCAGAGTTCATTTCTACTGCTTTTCAAATTCAGGGTCATCTAGCTCAAGATAAATCATTAAATGCATGAAAAATATCAAGTGAAGTCAGAAAGGGTTGAAAATTGATGATGTGCCTTTGAATGGTTCATATTGAAGACACAAAATGTATGGAGTTAAAATAAGTTATTAAAAATGAAATTCCTTTGTAATAGATGAGCTTTCGTCCGAAACCCTCATACTTCGAAAGAGATTGTCCAATTTGTACACGAAGTGCATCCAGTTTTTGCCGTAACCCTCTCAACTCTTTAGAACTTGCTATGTTGGTGAAATTATGATGTCGTGCCAACTTAAAACCTTTTCAGAGTTCATTTGTACTACTTTTCAAATTCAGGGCCATCTAGCTCAAAATAAATCATTAAATGGATGCCTAATATCAAATGAAGTCAGAAAGGGTTGAAAATTGATGATGCGCCTTTGAATGGTTCATATTGAAGACACAAAAACTATGGAGTTAAAATAAGTTGTTGAAAATGAAATCCCTTTGTAATAGATGAGTTTTCGTCCGAAACCCTCATACTTCGAAAGATATTGTCCAATTTGTACATGAAGTGCATACAGTTTTTGCCGTAACCCTCTCAACTCTTTAAAGTTGCTATGTGGGTGTAATTATGATGCCATGCCAAGTTACAACCTTTTCAGAGTTCATTTCTACTGCTTTTCAAATTCAGGGTCATCTAGCTCAAGATATATCATTACATGCATGAAAAATATCAAATGAAGTCAGAAAGGGTTGAAAATTGATGATGTGCCTTTGAATGGTTCATATTGAAGACACAAAATGTATGGAGTTAAAATAAGTTGTTAAAAATGAAATCCCTTTGTAATAGATGAGCTTTCGTCCGAAACCATCATACTTCGAAAGAGATTGTCCAATTTGTACACGAAGTGCATCCAGTTTTTGCCGTAACCCTCTCAACTCTTTAGAACTTGCTATGTTGGTGAAATTATGATGTCGTGCCAAGTTAAAACCTTTTCAGAGTTCATTTGTACTACTTTTCAAATTCAGGGCCATCTAGCTCAAAATAAATCATTAAATGGATGCATAATATCAAATGAAGTCAGAAAGGGTTGAAAATTAATGATGCACCTTTGAATGGTGCATATTGAAGAGACAAAAACTATGTAGTTAAAATAAGTTGTTAAAAATGAAATCCCTCTGTAATAGATGAGTTTTCGTCCGAAACCCTCATACTTCGAAAGATATTGTCCAATTTGTACACGAAGTGCATCCAGTTTTTGCCGTAACCCTCTCAACTCTTTAGAAGTTGCTATGTGGGTGAAATTATGCTGTCATGCCAACTTAAAACCTTTTCAGAGTTCATTTCTACTGGTTTACAAATTCAGGGTCATCTAGGTCAAAATAAATCATTACATGCATGAAAAATATCAAATGAAGTTAGAAAGGGTTGAAACTTGAGGATGTGCCTTTGAATGGTGCATATTGAAGGCACAAAAAGTATGGAGTTAAAATAAGTTATGAAAAATGGAATCCCTTTGTAATAGATGAGATTTCCTCCGAAACCCTCATACTTCGAAAGATATTGTCCAATGTGTACATGAAGTGCATATAGTTTTTGACGTAACACTCTCAACTGTTTAGAAGTTGCTATGTGGGTGAATTTATGATGTCATGCCAAGTTACAACCTTTTCAGAGTACATTTCTACTGCTTTTCAAATTCAGGGTCATCTAGCTCAAGATAAATCATTAAATGCATGAAAAATATCAAGTGAAGTCAGAAAGGGTTGAAAATTGATGATGTGCCTTTGAATGGTTCATATTGAAGGCACAAAAGGTATGGAGTTAAAATAAGTTGTTAAAAATGAAATCCCTTTGTAATAGATGAGTTTTCGTCCGAAACCCTCATACTTCGAAAGATATTGTCCAATTTGTACACGAAGTGCATACAGTTTTTGCCGTAACCCTCTCAACTCTTTAGAAGTTGCTATGTGGGTGAAATTATGATGTCATGCCAAGTTAAAACCTTTTCAGAGTTCATTTCCACTGCTTTTCAAATTCAGGGTCATCTAGCTCAAGATAAATCATTAAATGCATGAAAAATATCAAATGAAGTCAGAAAGGGTTGAAAATTCATGATGTGCCTTTGAATGGTGCATATTGAAGACAAAAAAAGTGTGGAGTTAAAATAAGTTATTAAAAATGAAATCCCTTTCTAATAGAAGAGTTTTCGTCCGAAACCCTCATACTTCGAAAGAGATTGTCCAATTTGTACACAAAGTGAATCCCGTTTTTGTCGTAATCCTCTCAACTCTTTAAAAGTTGCTATGTGGGTGAAACTATGATGTCATGCCAAGTTAAAACCTTTTCAGAGTTCATTTGTACTACTTTTCAAATTCAGGGTCGTCTAGCTCAAAATAAATCATTAAATGCATGAAAAATATCCAATGAAGTCAGAAAGGGTTGAAAATTGATGATGTGCCTTTGAATGGTGCATATTGAATGCACAAAAAGTATGGGTTTAAAATAAGTTATTTAAAATGAAATCCCTTTGTAATAGATGAGTTTTCGTCCGAAACCCTCATACTTCGATAGATATTGTCCAATATGTACCCGAAGAGCATCCAGTTTTTGCCGTAACCCTCTCAACTCTTTAGAAGTTGCTATGTGGGTGAAATTATGATGTCATGCCAAGTTAAAACCTTTTCAAAGTTCATTTCTACTCCTTTACAAATTCAGGGTCATCTAGCTCAAAATAAATCGTTAAATGCATGAAAAATATCCAATGAAGTCAGAAAGGGTTGAAAATTGATGATGTGCCTTTGAATGGTGCATAATGAAGACACAAAAAGTATGGAGTTAAAATAAGTTATTAAAAATGAAATCCCTTTGTAATAGAAGAGTTTTCGTCCGAAACCCTCATACTTCGAAAGAGATTGTCCAATTTGTACACGAAGTGCATCCAGTTTTTGTCGTAATCCTCTCAACTCTTTAAAAGTTCCTATGTGGGTGAAATTATGATGTCATGCCAAGTTAAAACCTTTTCAGAGTTCATTTGTACTACTTTTCAAATTCAGGGTCGTCTAGCTCAAAATAAATCATTAAATGCATGAAAAATATCAAATGAAGTCAGAAAGGGTTGAAAATTGATGATGTCGCTTTGAATGCTGCATATTGAATGCACAAAAAGTATGGGGTTAAAATAAGTTATTTAAAATGAAATCCCTTTGTAATAGATGAGTTTTCGTCCGAAACCCTCATACTTCGATAGATATTGTCCAATACGTACACGAAGTGCATCCAGTTTTTGCCGTAACCCTCTCAACTCTTTAGAAGTTGCTATGTGGGTGAAATTATGAAGTCATGCCAAGTTAAAACCTTTTCAGAGTTCATTTCTACTGTTTTGAAAATTCAGGGTCATCTAGCTCAAAATAAATCATTAAATGCATGAAAAATATCAAATGTAGTTAGAAAGGGTTGAAACTTGAGGATGTGCCTTTGAATGGTGCATATTGAACACACAAAAAGTATGGAGTTAAAATAAGTTATTAAAAATGAAATCCATTTGTAATAGATGAGATTTCCTCCGAAACCCTCATACTTCGAAAGATATTGTCCAATTTGTACACGAAGTGCATACAGTTTTTGCCGTAACACTCTCAACTCTTTAGAAGTTGCTATGTGGGTGAAATTATGATGTCATGCCAAGTTACAACCTTTTCAGAGTTCATTTCTACTGCTTTTCAAATTCAGGGTCATCTAGCTCAAGATAAATCATTAAATGCATGAAAATATCAAGTGAAGTCAGAAAGGGTTGAAAATTGATGATGTGCCTTTGAATGGTTCATATTGAAGACACAAAATGTATGGAGTTAAAATAAGTTATTAAAAATGAAATTCCTTTGGAATAGATGAGCTTTCGTCCGAAACCCTCATACTTCGAAAGAGATTGTCCAATTTGTACACGAAGTGCATCCAGTTTTTGCCGTAACCCTCTCAACTCTTTAGAACTTGCTATGTTGGTGAAATTATGATGTCGTGCCAACTTAAAACCTTTTCAGAGTTCATTTGTACTACTTTTCAAATTCAGGGCCATCTAGCTCAAAATAAATCATTAAATGGATGCCTAATATCAAATGAAGTCAGAAAGGGTTGAAAATTGATGATGCGCCTTTGAATGGTTCATATTGAAGACACAAAAACTATGGAGTTAAAATAAGTTGTTGAAAATGAAATCCCTTTGTAATAGATGAGTTTTCGTCCGAAACCCTCATACTTCGAAAGATATTGTCCAGTTTGTACATGAAGTGCATACAGTTTTTGCCGTAACCCTCTCAACTCTTTAAAGTTGCTATGTGGGTTTAATTATGATGCCATGCCAAGTTACAACCTTTTCAGAGTTCATTTCTACTGCTTTTCAAATTCAGGGTCATCTAGCTCAAGATATATCATTACATGCATGAAAAATATCAAATGAAGTCAGAAAGGGTTGAAAATTGATGATGTGCCTTTGAATGGTTCATATTGAAGACACAAAATGTATGGAGTTAAAATAAGTTGTTAAAAATGAAATCCCTTTGTAATAGATGAGCTTTCGTCCGAAACCATCATACTTCGAAAGAGATTGTCCAATTTGTACACGAAGTGCATCCAGTTTTTGCCGTAACCCTCTCAACTCTTTAGAACTTGCTATGTTGGTGAAATTATGATGTCGTGCCAAGTTAAAACCTTTTCAGAGTTCATTTGTACTACTTTTCAAATTCAGGGCCATCTAGCTCAAAATAAATCATTAAATGGATGCATAATATCAAATGAAGTCAGAAAGGGTTGAAAATTGATGATGCACCTTTGAATGGTGCATATTGAAGAGACAAAAACTATGTAGTTAAAATAAGTTGTTAAAAATGAAATCCCTCTGTAATAGATGAGTTTTCGTCCGAAACCCTCATACTTCGAAAGATATTGTCCAATTTGTACACGAAGTGCATCCAGTTTTTGCCGTAACCCTCTCAACTCTTTAGAAGTTGCTATGTGGGTGAAATTATGCTGTCATGCCAAGTTAAAACCTTTTCAGAGTTCATTTCTACTGGTTTACAAATTCAGGGTCATCTAGGTCAAAATAAATCATTACATGCATGAAAAATATCAAATGAAGTTAGAAAGGGTTGAAACTTGAGGATGTGCCTTTGAATGGTGCATATTGAAGGCACAAAAAGTATGGAGTTAAAATAAGTTATGAAAAATGAAATCCCTTTGTAATAGATGAGATTTCCTCCGAAACCCTCATACTTCGAAAGATATTGTCCAATGTGTACATGAAGTGCATACAGTTTTTGACGTAACACTCTCAACTGTTTAGAAGTTGCTATGTGGGTGAATTTATGATGTCATGCCAAGTTACAACCTTTTCAGAGTACATTTCTACTGCTTTTCAAATTCAGGGTCATCTAGCTCAAGATAAATCATTAAATGCATGAAAAATATCAAGTGAAGTCAGAAAGGGTTGAAAATTGATGATGTGCCTTTGAATGGTTCATATTGAAGGCACAAAAGGTATGGAGTTAAAATAAGTTGTTAAAAATGAAATCCCTTTGTAATAGATGAGTTTTCGTCCGAAACCCTCATACTTCGAAAGATATTGTCCAATTTGTACACGAAGTGCATATAGTTTTTGCCGTAACCCTCTCAACTCTTTAGAAGTTGCTATGTGGGTGAAATTATGATGTCATGCCAAGTTAAAACCTTTTCAGAGTTCATTTCCACTGCTTTTCAAATTCAGGGTCATCTAGCTCAAGATAAATCATTAAATGCATGAAAAATATCAAATGAAGTCAGAAAGGGTTGAAAATTCATGATGTGCCTTTGAATGGTGCATATTGAAGACACAAAAAGTGTGGAGTTAAAATAATTTATTAAAAATGAAATCCCTTTCTAATAAAAGAGTTTTCGTCCGAAACCCTCATACTTCGAAAGAGATTGTCCAATTTGTACACAAAGTGAATCCCGTTTTTGTCGTAATCCTCTCAACTCTTTAAAAGTTGCTATGTGGGTGAAACTATGATGTCATGCCAAGTTAAAACCTTTTCAGAGTTCATTTGTACTACTTTTCAAATTCAGGGTCGTCTAGCTCAAAATAAATCATTAAATGCATGAAAAATATCCAATGAAGTCAGAAAGGGTTGAAAATTGATGATGTGCCTTTGAATGGTGCATATTGAATGCACAAAAAGTATGGGTTTAAAATAAGTTATTTAAAATGAAATCCCTTTGTAATAGATGAGTTTTTGTCCGAAACCCTCATACTTCGATAGATATTGTCCAATATGTACCCGAAGAGCATCCAGTTTTTGCCGTAACCCTCTCAACTCTTTAGAAGTTGCTATGTGGGTGAAATTATGATGTCATGCCAAGTTAAAACCTTTTCAAAGTTCATTTCTACTCCTTTACAAATTCAGGGTCATCTAGCTCAAAATAAATCGTTAAATGCATGAAAAATATCAAATGAAGTGAGAAAGGGTTGAAATTTGAGGATGTGCCTTTGAATGGTGCATATTGAACACACAAAAATTATGGAATTAAAATAAGTTATTAAAAATGAAATCCCTTTGTAATAGATGAGATTTCCTCCGAAACCCTCATACTTCGAAAGATATTGTCCAATTGGTACACGAAGTGGATACAGTTTTTGCCGTAACACTCTCAACTCTTTAGAAGTTGCTATGTGGGTGAAATTATGATGTCATGCCAAGTTACAACCGTTTCAGAGTTCATTTCTACTGCTTTTCAAATCCAGTGTCATCTAGCTCAAGATAAATCATTAAATGCATGAAAAATATCAAATGAAATCAGAAAGGGTTGAAAATTGATGATGTGCCTTTGAATTGTTCATATTGAATACACAAAATTTATGGAGTTAAAATAAGTTATGAAAAATGAAATCCATTTCTAATAGATGAGCTTTCGTCCGAAACCCTCATACTTCGAAAGAGATTGTCCAATTTGTACAGAAAATGCATCCCGTTTTTGTCGTAATCCTCTCAACTCTTTAAAAGTTGCTATGTGGGTGAAACTATGATGTCATGCCAAGTTAAAACCTTTTCAGAGTTCATTTGTACTAGTTTTCAAATTCAGGGTCATCTAGCTCAAAATAAATCATTAAATGCATGAAAAATATCAAATGAAGTCAGAAAGGGTTGAAAATTGATGATGCGCCTTTGAATGGTGCATATTGAAGACACAAAAACTATGGAGTTAAAATAAGTTGTTAAAAAAGAAATCCCTTTGTAATAGATGAGTTTTCGTCCGAAACCCTCATACTTCGATAGATATTGTCCAATATGTACACGAAGAGCATCCAGTTTTTGCCGTAATCCTCTCAACTCTTTAGAAGTTGCTATGTGGGTGAAATTATGATGTCATGCCAAGTTAAAACCTTTTCAAAGTTCATTTCTACTGCTTTACAAATTCAGGGTCATCTAGGTCAAAATAAATCATTAAATGCATGAAAAATATCAAATGAAGTTAGAAAGGGTTGAATTTTGAGAATGTGCCTTTGAATGGTGCATATTGAACACACAAAAATTATGGAATTAAAATAAGTTATTAAAAATGAAATCCCTTTGTAATAGATGACATTTCCTACGAAACCCTCATACTTCGAAAGATATTGTCCAATTGGTACACGAAGTGCATACAGTTTTTGCCGTAACACTCTCAACTCTTTAGAAGTTGCTATGTGGGTGAAATTATGATGTCATGCCAAGTTACAACCTTTTCAGAGTTCATTTCTACTGCTTTTCAAATTCAGTGTCATCTAGCTCAAGATAAATCATTAAATGCATGAAAAATATCAAATGAAATCAGAAAGGGTTGAAAATTGATGATGTGCCTTTGAATGATTTATATTGAATACACAAAATGTATGGAGTTAAAATAAGTTATTAAAAGTGAAATCCATTTGTAATAGATGAGCTTTCATCCGAAACCCTCATACTTCGAAAGAGATTGTCCAATTTGTACACGAAGTGCATCCAGTTTTTGCCGTAACCCTCTCAACTCTTTAGGACTTGCTATGTTGGTGAAATTATGATGTCGTGCCAAGTTAAAACCTTTTTAGAGTTCATTTGTACTACTTTTCAAATTCAGGGCCATCTAGCTCAAAATAAATCATTAAATGGATGAATAATATCAAATGAAGTCAGAAAGGGTTGAAAATTGATGATGCGCCTTTGAATTGTGCATATTGAAGACACAAAAACTATGGAGTTAAAATAAGTTGTTAAAAAAGAAATCCCTTTGTAATAGATGAGTTTTCGTCCGAAACCCTCATACTTCGAAAGATATTGTCCAATTTGTACACGAAGTGCATAAAGTTTTTGCCGTAACACTCTCAACTCTTTAGAAGTTGTTATGTGGGTGAATTTATGATGTCATGCCAAGTTACAACCTTTTCAGAGTTCATTTCTACTGCTTTTCAAATTCAGGGTCATCTAGCTCAAGATAAATCATTAAATGCATGAAAAATATCAAGTGAAGTCAGAAAGGGTTGAAAATTGATGATGTGCCTTGGAATGGTTCATATTGAAGACACAAAAGGTATGGAGTTAAAATAAGTTATTAAAAAAGAAATCCCTTCGTAATAGATGAGCTTTCGTCCGAAACCCTCATACTTCGAAAGAGATTGTCCAATTTGTACACGAAGTGCATCCAGTTTTTGCCGTAACCCTCTCAACTCTTTAGAAGTAGCTATATGGGTGAAATTATGATGTCATGCCAAGTTAAAACCTTTTCAGAGTTCATTTGTACTACTTTTCAAATTCAGGTTCATCTAGCTCAAGATAAATCATTAAATGCATGAAAAATATCAACTGAAGTCAGAAAGGGTTGAAAATTGATGATGCGCCTTTGAATGGTGCATATTGAAGACACAAAAACTATGGAGTTAAAATAATTTGTTAAAAAAGAAATCCCTTTGTAATAGATGAGTTTTCGTTCGAAACCCTCATACTTCGAAAGATATTGTGCAATTTGTACACGAAGTGCATACAGTTTTTGCCGTAACCCTCTCAACTCTTTAGAAGTAGCTATATGGGTGAAATTATGATGTCATGCCAAGTTAAAACCTTTTCAGAGTTCATTTCCACTTCTTTTCAAATTCAGGGTCATCTAGCTCAAAATAAATCATTAAATGCATGAAAATATCAAATGAAGTCAGAAAGGGTTGAAAATTGATGATGTGCCTTTGAATGGTGCATATTGAAGACACAAAAAGTGTGGAGTTAAAATAAGTTATTAAAAATGAAATCCCTTTCTAATAGAAGAGTTTTCGTCCGAAACCCTCATACTTCGAAAGAGATTGTCCAATTTGTACACAAAGTGCATCCCGTTTTTGTCGTAATCCTCTCAACTCTTTAAAAGTTGCTATGTGGGTGAAACTATGATGTCATGCCAAGTTAAAACCTTTTCAGAGTTCATTTGTACTACTTTTCAAATTCAGGGTCGTCTAGCTCAAAATAAATCATTAAATGCATGAAAAATATCAAATGAAGTCAGAAAGGGTTGAAAATTGATGATGCGCCTTTGAATGGTGCATATTGAAGACACAAAAACTATGGAGTTAAATTAAGTTGTTAAAAAAGAAATCCCTTTGTAATAGATGAGTTTTCGTCCGAAACCCTCATACTTCGAAAGAGATTGTCCAATTTGTACACAAAGTGCATCCCGTTTTTGTCGTAATCCTCTCAACTCTTTAAAAGTTGCTATGTGGGTGAAACAATGATGTCATGCCAAGTTAAAACCTTTTCAGAGTTCATTTGTACTACTTTTCAAATTCAGGGTCGTCTAGCTCAAAATAAATCATTAAATGCATGAAAAATATCAAATGAAGTCAGAAAGGGTTGAAAATTGATGATGCGCCTTTGAATGGTGCATATTGAAGACACAAAAACTATGGAGTTAAAATAAGTTGTTAAAAAAGAAATCCCTTTGTAATAGATGAGTTTTCGTCCGAAACCCTCATACTTCGATAGATATTGTCCAATATGTACACGAAGAGCATCCAGTTTTTGCCGTAACCCTGTCAACTCTTTAGAACTTGCTATGTTGGTGAAATTATGATGTCGTGCCAAGTTAAAACCTTTTTAGAGTTCATTTGTACTACTTTTCAAATTCAGGGCCATCTAGCTCAAAATAAATCATTAAATGGATGAATAATATCAAATGAAGTCAGAAAGGGTTGAAAATTGATGATGCGCCTTTGAATGGTGCATATTGAAGACACAAAAACTATGGAGTTAAAATAATTTGTTAAAAAAGAAATCCCTTTGTAATAGATGAGTTTTCGTTCGAAACCCTCATACTTCGAAAGATATTGTGCAATTTGTACACGAAGTGCATACAGTTTTTGCCGTAACCCTCTCAACTCTTTAGAAGGAGCTATATGGGTGAAATTATGATGTCATGCCAAGTTAAAACCTTTTCAGAGTTCATTTCCACTTCTTTTCAAATTCAGGGTCATCTAGCTCAAGATAAATCATTAAATGCATGAAAAATATCAACTGAAGTCAGAAACGGTTGAAAATTGATGATGTGCCTTTGAATGGTGCATATTGAAGAAACAAAAAGTGTGGAGTTAAAATAAGTTATTAAAAATGAAATCCCTTTCTAATAGAAGTGTTTTCGTCCGAAACCCTCATACTTCGAAAGAGATTGTCCAATTTGTACACAAAGTGCATCCCGTTTTTGTCGTAATCCTCTCAACTCTTTAAAAGTTGCTATGTGGGTGAAACTATGATGTCATGCCAAGCTAAAACCTTTTCAGAGTTCATTTGTACTACTTTTCAAATTCAGGGTCGTCTAGCTCAAAATAAATCATTAAATGCATGAAAAATATCAAATGAAGTCAGAAAGGGTTGAAAATTGATGATGCGCCTTTGAATGGTGCATATTGAAGACACAAAAACTATGGAGTTAAAATAAGTTGTTAAAAAAGAAATCCCTTTGTAATAGATGAGTTTTCGTCCGAAGCCCTCATACTTCGAAAGAGATTGTCCAATTTGTACACAAAGTGCATCCCGTTTTTGTCGTAATCCTCTCAACTGTTTAAAAGTTGCTATGTGGGTGAAACTATGATGTCATGCCAAGTTAAAACCTTTTCAGAGTTCATTTGTACTACTTTTCAAATTCAGGGTCGTCTAGCTCAAAATAAATCATTAAATGCATGAAAAATATCAAATGAAGTCAGAAAGGGTTGAAAATTGATGATGCGCCTTTGAATGGTGCATATTGAAGACACAAAAACTATGGAGTTAAAATAAGTTGTTAAAAAAGAAATCCCTTTGTAATAGATGAGTTTTCGTCCGAAACCCTCATACTTCGAAAGAGATTGTCCAATTTGTACACAAAGTGCATCCCGTTTTTGTCGTAATCCTCTCAACTCTTTAAAAGTTGCTATGTGGGTGAAACTATGATGTCATGCCAAGTTAAAACCTTTTCAGAGTTCATTTGTACTACTTTTCAAATTCAGGGTCGTCTAGCTCAAAATAAATCATTAAATGCATGAAAAATATCAAATGAAGTCAGAAAGGGTTGAAAATTGATGATGCGCCTTTGAATGGTGCATATTGAAGACACAAAAACTATGGAGTTAAAATAAGTTGTGAAAAAAGAAATCCCTTTGTAATAGATGAGTTTTCGTTCGAAACCCTCATACTTCGAAAGATATTGTCCAATTTGTACACGAAGTGCATACAGTTTTTGCCGTAACCCTCTCAACTCTTTAGAAGTAGCTATATGGGTGAAATTATGATGTCATGCCAAGTTAAAACCTTTTCAGAGTTCATTTCCACTGCTTTTCAAATTCAGGTTCATCTAGCTCAAGATAAATCATTAAATGCATGAAAAATATCAACTGAAGTCAGAAAGGGTTGAAAATTGATGATGTGCCTTTGAATGGTGCATATTGAAGACACAAAAAGTGTGGAGTTAAAATAAGTTATTAAAAATGAAATCCCTTTCTAATAGAAGAGTTTTCGTCCGAAACCCTCATACTTCGAAAGAGATTGTCCAATTTGTACACAAAGTGCATCCCGTTTTTGTCGTAATCCTCTCAACTCTTTAAAAGTTGCTATGTGGGTGAAACTATGATGTCATGCCAAGTTAAAACCTTTTCAGAGTTCATTTGTACTACTTTTCAAATTCAGGGTCGTCTAGCTCAAAATAAATCATTAAATGCATGAAAAATATCAAATGAAGTCAGAAAGGGTTGAAAATTGATGATGCGCCTTTGAATGGTGCATATTGAAGACACAAAAACTATGGAGTTAAATTAAGTTGTTAAAAAAGAAATCCCTTTGTAATAGATGAGTTTTTGTCCGAAACCCTCATACTTCGAAAGAGATTGTCCAATTTGTACACAAAGTGCATACCGTTTTTGTCGTAATCCTCTCAACTCTTTAAAAGTTGCTATGTGGGTGAAACAATGATGTCATGCCAAGTTAAAACCTTTTCAGAGTTCATTTGTACTACTTTTCAAATTCAGGGTCGTCTAGCTCAAAATAAATCATTAAATGCATGAAAAATATCAAATGAAGTCAGAAAGGGTTGAAAATTGATGATGCGCCTTTGAATGGTGCATATTGAAGACACAAAAACTATGGAGTTAAAATAAGTTGTTAAAAAAGAAATCCCTTTGTAATAGATGAGTTTTCGTCCGAAACCCTCATACTTCGATAGATATTGTCCAATATGTACACGAAGAGCATCCAGTTTTTGCCGTAACCCTGTCAACTCTTTAGAACTTGCTATGTTGGTGAAATTATGATGTTGTGCCAAGTTAAAACCTTTTTAGAGTTCATTTGTACTACTTTTCAAATTCAGGGCCATCTAGCTCAAAATAAATCATTAAATGGATGAATAATATCAAATGAAGTCAGAAAGGGTTGAAAATTGATGATGTGCCTTTGAATGGTGCATATTGAAGACACAAAAACTATGGAGTTAAAATAAGTTGTTAAAAAAGAAATCCCTTTGTAATAGATGAGTTTTCGTTCGAAACCCTCATACTTCGAAAGATATTGTGCAATTTGTACACGAAGTGCATACAGTTTTTGCCGTAACCCTCTCAACTCTTTAGAAGTAGCTATATGGGTGAAATTATGATGTCATGCCAAGTTAAAACCTTTTCAGAGTTCATTTCCACTGCTTTTCAAATTCAGGGTCATCTAGCTCAAGATAAATCATTAAATGCATGAAAAATATCAACTGAAGTCAGAAAGGGTTGAAAATTGATGATGTGCCTTTGAATGGTGCATATTGAAGAAACAAAAAGTGTGGAGTTAAAATAAGTTATTAAAAATGAAATCCCTTTCTAATAGAAGAGTTTTCGTCCGAAACCCTCATACTTCGAAAGAAATTGTCCAATTTGTACACAAAGTGCATCCCGTTTTTGTCGTAATCCTCTCAACTCTTTAAAAGTTGCTATGTGGGTGAAACTATGATGTCATGCCAAGTTAAAACCTTTTCAGAGTTCATTTGTACTACTTTTCAAATTCAGGGTCGTCTAGCTCAAAATAAATCATTAAATGCATGAAAAATATCAAATGAAGTCAGAAAGGGTTGAAAATTGATGATGCGCCTTTGAATGGTGCATATTGAAGACACAAAAACTATGGAGTTAAAATAAGTTGTTAAAAAAGAAATCCCTTTGTAATAGATGAGTTTTCGTCCGAAGCCCTCATACTTCGAAAGAGATTGTCCAATTTGTACACAAAGTGCATCCCGTTTTTGTCGTAATCCTCTCAACTGTTTAAAAGTTGCTATGTGGGTGAAACTATGATGTCATGCCAAGTTAAAACCTTTTCAGAGTTCATTTGTACTACTTTTCAAATTCAGGGTCGTCTAGCTCAAAATAAATCATTAAATGCATGAAAAATATCAAATGAAGTCAGAAAGGGTTGAAAATTGATGATGCGCCTTTGAATGGTGCATATTGAAGACACAAAAACTATGGAGTTAAAATAAGTTGTTAAAAAAGAAATCCCTTTGTAATAGATGAGTTTTCGTCCGAAACCCTCATACTTCGAAAGAGATTGTCCAATTTGTACACAAAGTGCATCCCGTTTTTGTCGTAATCCTCTCAACTCTTTAAAAGTTGCTATGTGGGTGAAACTATGATGTCATGCCAAGTTAAAACCTTTTCAGAGTTCATTTGTACTACTTTTCAAATTCAGGGTCGTCTAGCTCAAAATAAATCATTAAATGCATGAAAAATATCAAATGAAGTCAGAAAGGGTTGAAAATTGATGATGCGCCTTTGAATGGTGCATATTGAAGACACAAAAACTATGGAGTTAAAATAAGTTGTTAAAAAAGAAATCTCTTTGTAATAGATGAGTTTTCGTCCGAAACCCTCATACTTCAATAGATATTGTCCAATATGTACACGAAGAGCATCCAGTTTTGGCCGTAACCCTGTCAACTCTTTAGAACTTGCTATGTTGGTGAAATTATGATGTCGTGCCAAGTTAAAACCTTTTTAGAGTTCATTTGTACTACTTTTCAAATTCAGGGCCATCTTGCTCAAAATAAATCATTAAATGGATGAATAATATCAAATGAAGTCAGAAAGGGTTGAAAATTGATGATGCGCCTTTGAATGGTGCATATTGAAGACACAAAAACTATGGAGTTAAAATAAGTTGTTAAAAAAGAAATCCCTTTGTAATAGATGAGTTTTCGTTCGAAACCCTCATACTTCGAAAGATATTGTGCAATTTGTACACGAAGTGCATACAGTTTTTGCCGTAACCCTCTCAACTCTTTAGAAGTAGCTATATGGGTGAAATTATGATGTCATGCCAAGTTAAAACCTTTTCAGAGTTCATTTCCACTGCTTTTCAAATTCAGGGTCATCTAGCTCAAGATAAATCATTAAATGCATGAAAAATATCAACTGAAGTCAGAAAGGGTTGAAAATTGATGATGTGCCTTTGAATGGTGCATATTGAAGAAACAAAAAGTGTGGAGTTAAAATAAGTTATTAAAAATGAAATCCCTTTCTAATAGAAGAGTTTTCGTCCGAAACCCTCATACTTCGAAAGAGATTGTCCAATTTGTACACAAAGTGCATCCCGTTTTTGTCGTAATCTTCTCAACTCTTTAAAAGTTGCTATGTGGGTGAAACTATGATGTCATGCCAAGTTAAAACCTTTTCAGAGTTCATTTGTACTAGTTTTGAAATTCAGGGTCGTCTAGCTCAAAATAAATCATTAAATGCATGAAAAATATCAAATGAAGTCAGAAAGGGTTGAAAATTGATGATGCGCCTTTGAATGGTGCATATTGAAGACACAAAAACTGTGGAGTTAAAATAAGTTGCTAAAAAAGAAATCCCTTTGTAATAGATGAGTTTTCGTCCGAAACCCTCATACATCGAAAGAGATTGTCCAATTTGTACACAAAGTGCATCCCGTTTTTGTCGTAATCCTCTCAACTCTTTAAAAGTTGCTATGTGGGTGAAACTATGATGTCATGCCAAGTTAAAACCTTTTCAGAGTTCATTTGTACTACTTTTCAAATTCAGGGTCGTCTAGCTCAAAATAAATCATTAAATGCATGAAAAATATTAAATGAAGTCAGAAAGGGTTGAAAATTGATGATGCGCCTTTGAATGGTGCATATTGAAGACACAAAAACTATGGAGTTAAAATAAGTTGTTAAAAAAGAAATCCCTTTGTAATAGATGAGTTTTCGTCCGAAACCCTCATACTTCGATAGATATTGTCCAATATGTACACGAAGAGCATCCAGTTTTTGCCGTAACCCTGTCAACTCTTTAGAACTTGCTATGTTGGTGAAATTATGATGTCGTGCCAAGTTAAAACCTTTTTAGAGTTCATTTGTACTACTTTTCAAATTCAGGGCCATCTAGCTCAAAATAAATCATTAAATGGATGAATAATATCAAATGAAGTCAGAAAGGGTTGAAAATTGATGATGCGCCTTTGAATGGTGCATATTGAAGACACAAAAACTATGGAGTTAAAATAAGTTGTTAAAAAAGAAATCCCTTTGTAATAGATGAGTTTTCGTTCGAAACCCTCATACTTCGAAAGATATTGTGCAATTTGTACACGAAGTGCATACAGTTTTTGCCGTAACCCTCTCAACTCTTTAGAAGTAGCTATATGGGTGAAATTATGATGTCATGCCAAGTTAAAACCTTTTCAGAGTTCATTTCCACTGCTTTTCAAATTCAGGGTCATCTAGCTCAAGATAAATCATTAAATGCATGAAAAATATCAACTGAAGTCAGAAAGGGTTGAAAATTGATGATGTGCCTTTGAATGGTGCATATTGAAGAAACAAAAAGTGTGGAGTTAAAATAAGTTATTAAAAATGAAATCCCTTTCTAATAGAAGAGTTTTCGTCCGAAACCCTCATACTTCGAAAGAGATTGTCCAATTTGTACACAAAGTGCATCCCGTTTTTGTCGTAATCCTCTCAACTCTTTAAAAGTTGCTATGTGGGTGAAACTATGATGTCATGCCAAGTTAAAACCTTTTCAGAGTTCATTTGTACTAGTTTTGAAATTCAGGGTCGTCTAGCTCAAAATAAATCATTAAATGCATGAAAAATATCAAATGAAGTCAGAAAGGGTTGAAAATTGATGATGCGCCTTTGAATGGTGCATATTGAAGACACAAAAACTGTGGAGTTAAAATAAGTTGTTAAAAAAGAAATCCCTTTGTAATAGATGAGTTTTCGTCCGAAACCCTCATACATCGAAAGAGATTATCCAATTTGTACACAAAGTGCATCCCGTTTTTGTCGTAATCCTCTCAACTCATTAAAAGTTGCTATGTGGGTGAAACTATGATGTCATGCCAAGTTAAAACCTTTTCAGAGTTCATTTGTACTACTTTTCAAATTCAGGGTCGTCTAGCTCAAAATAAATCATTAAATGCATGAAAAATATCAAATGAAGTCAGAAAGGGTTGAAAATTGATGATGCGCCTTTGAATGGTGCATATTGAAGACACAAAAACTATGGAGTTAAAATAAGTTGTTAAAAAAGAAATCCCTTTGTAATAGATGAGTTTTCGTCCGAAACCCTCATACTTCGATAGATATTGTCCAATATGTACACGAAGAGCATCCAGTTTTTGCCGTAACCCTCTCAACTCTTTAGAACTTGCTATGTTGGTGAAATTATGATGTCGTGCCAAGTTAAAACCTTTTTAGAGTTCATTTGTACTACTTTTCAAATTCAGGGCCATCTAGCTCAAAATAAATCATTAAATGGATGAATAATATCAAATGAAGTCAGAAAGGGTTGAAAATTGATGATGCGCCTTTGAATGGTGCATATTGAAGACACAAAAACTATGGAGTTAAAATAAGTTGTTAAAAAAGAAATCCCTTTGTAATAGATGAGTTTTCGTTCGAAACCCTCATACTTCGAAAGATATTGTCCAATTTGTACATGAAGTGCATACAGTTTTTGCCGTAACCCTCTCAACTCTTTAGAAGTAGCAATATGGGTGAAATTATGATGTCATGCCAAGTTAAAACCTTTTCAGAGTTCATTTCCACTGCTTTTCAAATTCAGGGTCATCTAGCTCAAGATAAATCATTAAATGCATGAAAAATATCAACTGAAGTCGGAAAGGGTTGAAAATTGATGATGTGCCTTTTAATGGTGCATATTGAAGACACAAAAAGTGTGGAGTTAAAATAAGTTATTAAAAATGAAATCCCTTTCTAATAGAAGAGTTTTCGTCCGAAACCCTCATACTTCGAAAAAGATTGTCCAATTTGTACACAAAGTGCATCCCGTTTTTGTCGTAATCCTCTCAACTCTTTAAAAGTTGCTATGTGGGTGAAACTATGATGTCATGCCAAGTTAAAACCTTTTCAGAGTTCATTTGTACTACTTTTCAAATTCAGGGTCGTCTAGCTCAAAATAAATCATTAAATGCATGAAAAATATCAAATGAAGTCAGAAAGGGTTGAAAATTGATGATGCGCCTTTGAATGGTGCATATTGAAGACACAAAAACTATGGAGTTAAAATAAGTTGTTAAAAAAGAAATCCGTTTGTAATAGATGAGTTTTCGTCCGAAGCCCTCATACTTCGAAAGAGATTGTCCAATTTGTACACAAAGTGCATCCCGTTTTTGTCGTAATCCTCTCAACTCTTTAAAAGTTGCTATGTGGGTGAAACTATGATGTCATGCCAAGTTAAAACCTTTTCAGAGTTCATTTGTACTACTTTTCAAATTCAGGGTCGTCTAGCTCAAAATAAATCATTAAATGCATGAAAAATATCAAATGAAGTCAGAAAGGGTTGAAAATTGATGATGCGCCTTTGAATGGTGCATATTGAAGACATAAAAACTATGGAGTTAAAATAAGTTGTTAAAAAAGAAATCCCTTTGTAGTAGATGAGTTTTCGTCCGAAACCCTCATACTTCGATAGATATTGTCCAATATGTACACGAAGAGCATCCAGTTTTTGCCGTAACCCTCTCAACTCTTTAGAACTTGCTATGTTGGTGAAATTATGATGTCGTGCCAAGTTAAAACCTTTTTAGAGTTCATTTTTACTACTTTTCAAATTCAGGGCCATCTAGCTCAAAATAAATCATTAAATGGATGAATAATATCAAATGAAGTCAGAAAGGGTTGAAAATTGATGATGCGCCTTTGAATGGTGCATATTGAAGACACAAAAACTATGGAGTTAAAATAAGTTGCTAAAAAAGAAATCCCTTTGTAATAGATGAGTTTTCGTTCGAAACCCTCATACTTCGAAAGATATTGTCCAATTTGTACACGAAGTGCCTACAGTTTTTGCCGTAACCCTCTCAACTCTTTAGAAGTAGCTATATGGGTGAAATTATGATGTCATGCCAAGTTAAAACCTTTTCAGAGTTCATTTCCACTGCTTTTCAAATTCAGGGTCATCTAGCTCAAGATAAATCATTAAATGCATGAAAAATATCAACTGAAGTCAGAAAGGGTTGAAAATTGATGATGTGCCTTTGAATGGTGCATATTGAAGACACAAAAAGTGTGGAGTTAAAATAAGTTATTAAAAATGAAATCCCTTTCTAATAGAAGAGTTTTCGTCCGAAACCCTCATACTTCGAAAGAGATTGTCCAATTTGTACACAAAGTGCATCCCGTTTTTGTCGTAATCCTCTCAACTCTTTAAAAGTTGCTATGTGGGTGAAACTATGATGTCATGCCAAGTTAAAACCTTTTCAGAGTTCATTTGTACTACTTTTCAAATTCAGGGTCGTCTAGCTCAAAATAAATCATTAAATGCATGAAAAATATCAAATCAAGTCAGAAAGGATTGAAAATTGATGATGCGCCTTTGAATGGTGCATATTGAAGACACAAAAACTATGGAGTTAAAATAAGTTGTTAAAAAAGAAATCCCTTTGTAATAGATGAGTTTTCGTCCGAAACCCTCATACTTCGATAGATATTGTCCAATATGTACACAAAGAGCATCCAGTTTTTGCCGTAACCCTCTCAACTCTTTAGAACTTGCTATGTTGGTGAAATTATGATGTCGTGCCAAGTTAAAACCTTTTTAGAGTTCATTTGTACTACTTTTCAAATTCAGGGCCATCTAGCTCAAAATAAATCATTAAATGGATGAATAATATCAAATGAAGTCAGAAAGGGTTGAAAATTGATGATGCGCCTTTGAATGGTGCATATTGAAGACACAAAAACTATGGAGTTAAAATAAGTTGTGAAAAAAGAAATCCCTTTGTAATAGATGACTTTTCGTTCGAAACCCTCATACTTCGAAAGATATTGTCCAATTTGTACACGAAGTGCATACAGTTTTTGCCGTAACCCTCTCAACTCTTTAGAAGTAGCTATATGGGTGAAATTATGATGTCATGCCAAGTTAAAACCTTTTCAGAGTTCATTTCCACTGCTTTTCAAATTCAGGTTCATCTAGCTCAAGATAAATCATTAAATGCATGAAAAATATCAACTGAAGTCACAAAGGGTTGAAAATTGATGATGTGCCTTTGAATGGTGCATATTGAAGACACAAAAAGTGTGGAGTTAAAATAAGTTATTAAAAATGAAATCCCTTTCTAATAGAAGAGTTTTCGTCTGAAACCCTCATACTTCGAAAGAGATTGTCCAATTTGTACACAAAGTGCATCCCGTTTTTGTCGTAATCCTCTCAACTCTTTAAAAGTTGCTATGTGGGTGAAACTATGATGTCATGCCAAGTTAAAACCTTTTCAGAGTTCATTTGTACTACTTTTCAAATTCAGGGTCGTCTAGCTCAAAATAAATCATTAAATGCATGAAAAATATCAAATGAAGTCAGAAAGGGTTGAAAATTGATGATGCGCCTTTGAATGGTGCATATTGAAGACACAAAAACTATGGAGTTAAATTAAGTTGTTAAAAAAGAAATCCCTTTGTAATAGATGAGTTTTCGTCCGAAACCCTCATACTTCGAAAGAGATTGTCCAATTTGTACACAAAGTGCATCCCGTTTTTGTCGTAATCCTCTCAACTCTTTAAAAGTTGCTATGTGGGTGAAACAATGATGTCATGCCAAGTTAAAACCTTTTCAGAGTTCATTTGTACTACTTTTCAAATTCAGGGTCGTCTAGCTCAAAATAAATCATTAAATGGATGAATAATATCAAATGAAGTCAGAAAGGGTTGAAAATTGATGATGCGCCTTTGAATGGTGCATATTGAAGACACAAAAACTATGGAGTTAAAATAAGTTGTTAAAAAAGAAATCCCTTTGTAATAGATGAGTTTTCGTCCGAAACCCTCATACTTCGATAGATATTGTCCAATATGTACACGAAGAGCATCCAGTTTTTGCCGTAACCCTGTCAACTCTTTAGAACTTGCTATGTTGGTGAAATTATGATGTCGTGCCAAGTTAAAACCTTTTTAGAGTTCATTTGTACTACTTTTCAAATTCAGGGCCATCTAGCTCAAAATAAATCATTAAATGGATGAATAATATCAAATGAAGTCAGAAAGGGTTGAAAATTGATGATGCGCCTTTGAATGGTGCATATTGAAGACACAAAAACTATGGAGTTAAAATAAGTTGTTAAAAAAGAAATCCCTTTGTAATAGATGAGTTTTCGTTCGAAACCCTCATACTTCGAAAGATATTGTGCAATTTGTACACGAAGTGCATACAGTTTTTGCCGTAACCCTCTCAACTCTTTAGAAGTAGCTATATGGGTGAAATTATGATGTCATGCCAAGTTAAAACCTTTTCAGAGTTCATTTCCACTGCTTTTCAAATTCAGGGTCATCTAGCTCAAGATAAATCATTAAATGCATGAAAAATATCAACTGAAGTCAGAAAGGGTTGAAAATTGATGATGTGCCTTTGAATGGTGCATATTGAAGAAACAAAAAGTGTGGAGTTAAAATAAGTTATTAAAAATGAAATCCCTTTCTAATAGAAGAGTTTTCGTCCGAAACCCTCATACTTCGAAAGAGATTGTCCAATTTGTACACAAAGTGCCTCCCGTTTTTGTCGTAATCCTCTCAACTCTTTAAAAGTTGCTATGTGGGTGAAACTATGATGTCATGCCAAGTTAAAACCTTTTCAGAGTTCATTTGTACTACTTTTCAAATTCAGGGTCGTCTAGCTCAAAATAAATCATTAAATGCATGAAAAATATCAAATGAAGTCAGAAAGGGTTGAAAATTGATGATGCGCCTTTGAATGGTGCATATTGAAGACACAAAAACTATGGAGTTAAAATAAGTTGTTAAAAAAGAAATCCCTTTGTAATAGATGAGTTTTCGTCCGAAGCCCTCATACTTCGAAAGAGATTGTCCAATTTGTACACAAAGTGCATCCCGTTTTTGTCGTAATCCTCTCAACTGTTTAAAAGTTGCTATGTGGGTGAAACTATGATGTCATGCCAAGTTAAAACCTTTTCAGAGTTCATTTGTACTACTTTTCAAATTCAGGGTCGTCTAGCTCAAAATAAATCATTAAATGCATGAAAAATATCAAATGAAGTCAGAAAGGGTTGAAAATTGATGATGCGCCTTTGAATGGTGCATATTGAAGACACAAAAACTATGGAGTTAAAATAAGTTGTTAAAAAAGAAATCCCTTTGTAATAGATGAGTTTTCGTCCGAAACCCTCATACTTCGATAGATATTGTCCAATATGTACACGAAGAGCATCCAATTTTTGCCGTAACCCTGTCAACTCTTTAGAACTTGCTATGTTGGTGAAATTATGATGTCGTGCCAAGTTAAAACCTTTTTAGAGTTCATTTGTACTACTTTTCAAATTCAGGGCCATCTAGCTCAAAATAAATCATTAAATGGATGAATAATATCAAATGAAGTCAGAAAGGGTTGAAAATTGATGATGCGCCTTTGAATGGTGCATATTGAAGACACAAAAACTATGGAGTTAAAATAAGTTGTTAAAAAAGAAATCCCTTTGTAATAGATGAGTTTTCGTTCGAAACCCTCATACTTCGAAAGATATTGTGCAATTTGTACACGAAGTGCATACAGTTTTTGCCGTAACCCTCTCAACTCTTTCGAAGTAGCTATATGGGTGAAATTATGATGTCATGCCAAGTTAAAACCTTTTCAGAGTTCATTTCCACTGCTTTTCAAATTCAGGGTCATCTAGCTCAAGATAAATCATTAAATGCATGAAAAATATCAACTGAAGTCAGAAAGGGTTGAAAATTGATGATGTGCCTTTGAATGGTGCATATTGAAGAAACAAAAAGTGTGGAGTTAAAATAAGTTATTAAAAATGAAATCCCTTTCTAATAGAAGAGTTTTCGTCCGAAACCCTCATACTTCGAAAGAGATTGTCCAATTTGTACACAAAGTGCATCCCGTTTTTGTCGTAATCCTCTCAACTCTTTAAAAGTTGCTATGTGGGTGAAACTATGATGTCATGCCAAGTTAAAACCTTTTCAGAGTTCATTTGTACTACTTTTCAAGTTCAGGGTCGTCTAGCTCAAAATAAATCATTAAATGCATGAAAAATATCAAATGAAGTCAGAAAGGGTTGAAAATTGATGATGCGCCTTTGAATGGTGCATATTGAAGACACAAAAACTATGGAGTTAAAATAAGTTGTTAAAAAAGAAATCCCTTTGTAATAGATGAGTTTTCGTCCGAAGCCCTCATACTTCGAAAGAGATTGTCCAATTTGTACACAAAGTGCATCCCGTTTTTGTCGTAATCCTCTCAACTGTTTAAAAGTTGCTATGTGGGTGAAACTATGATGTCATGCCAAGTTAAAACCTTTTCAGAGTTCATTTGTACTACTTTTCAAATTCAGGGTCGTCTAGCTCAAAATAAATCATTAAATGCATGAAAAATATCAAATGAAGTCAGAAAGGGTTGAAAATTGATGATGCGCCTTTGAATGGTGCATATTGAAGACACAAAAACTATGGAGTTAAAATAAGTTGTTAAAAAAGAAATCCCTTTGTAATAGATGAGTTTTCGTCCGAAACCCTCATACTTCGAAAGAGATTGTCCAATTTGTACACAAAGTGCATCCCGTTTTTGTCGTAATCCTCTCAACTCTTTAAAAGTTGCTATGTGGGTGAAACTATGATGTCATGCCAAGTTAAAACCTTTTCAGAGTTCATTTGTACTACTTTTCAAATTCAGGGTCGTCTAGCTCAAAATAAATCATTAAATGCATGAAAAATATCAAATGAAGTCAGAAAGGGTTGAAAATTGATGATGCGCCTTTGAATGGTGCATATTGAAGACACAAAAACTATGGATTTAAAATAAGTTGTTAAAAAAGAAATCTCTTTGTAATAGATGAGTTTTCGTCCGAAACCCTCATACTTCAATAGATATTGTCCAATATGTACACGAAGAGCATCCAGTTTTGGCCGTAACCCTGTCAACTCTTTAGAACTTGCTATGTTGGTGAAATTATGATGTCGTGCCAAGTTAAAACCTTTTTAGAGTTCATTTGTACTACTTTTCAAATTCAGGGCCATCTAGCTCAAAATAAATCATTAAATGGATGAATAATATCAAATGAAGTCAGAAAGGGTTGAAAATTGATGATGCGCCTTTGAATGGTGCATATTGAAGACACAAAAACTATGGAGTTAAAATAAGTTGTTAAAAAAGAAATCCCTTTGTAATAGATGAGTTTTCGTTCGAAACCCTCATACTTCGAAAGATATTGTGCAATTTGTACACGAAGTGCATACAGTTTTTGCCGTAACCCTCTTAACTCTTTAGAAGTAGCTATATGGGTGAAATTATGATGTCATGCCAAGTTAAAACCTTTTCAGAGTTCATTTCCACTGCTTTTCAAAGTCAGGGTCATCTAGCTCAAGATAAATCATTAAATGCATGAAAAATATCAACTGAAGTCAGAAAGGGTTGAAAATTGATGATGTGCCTTTGAATGGTGCATATTGAAGAAACAAAAAGTGTGGAGTTAAAATAAGTTATTAAAAATGAAATCCCTTTCTAATAGAAGAGTTTTCGTCCGAAACCCTCATACTTCGAAAGAGATTGTCCAATTTGTACACAAAGTGCATCCCGTTTTTGTCGTAATCCTCTCAACTCTTTAAAAGTTGCTATGTGGGTGAAACTATGATGTCATGCCAAGTTAAAACCTTTTCAGAGTTCATTTGTACTAGTTTTCAAATTCAGGGTCGTCTAGCTCAAAATAAATCATTAAATGCATGAAAAATATCAAATGAAGTCAGAAAGGGTTGAAAATTGATGATGCGCCTTTGAATGGTGCATATTGAAGACACAAAAAC
Organism: Hordeum marinum; assembly: GCA_022496015.1. Taxonomy (NCBI): domain Eukaryota; kingdom Viridiplantae; phylum Streptophyta; class Magnoliopsida; order Poales; family Poaceae; genus Hordeum; species Hordeum marinum. The sequence goes on along the minus strand of CM039673.1, from coordinate 21,901,551 downwards.
TGTGGAGTTAAAATAAGTTGTTAAAAAAGAAATCCCTTTGTAATAGATGAGTTTTCGTCCGAAACCCTCGTACATCGAAAGAGATTGTCCAATTTGTACACAAAGTGCATCCCGTTTTTGTCGTAATCCTCTCAACTCTTTAAAAGTTGCTATGTGGGTGAAACTATGATGTCATGCCAAGTTAAAACCTTTTCAGAGTTCATTTGTACTACTTTTCAAATTCAGGGTCGTCTAGCTCAAAATAAATCATTAAATGCATGAAAAATATCAAATGAAGTCAGAAAGGGTTGAAAATTGATGATGCGCCTTTGAATGGTGCATATTGAAGACACAAAAACTATGGAGTTAAAATAAGTTGTTAAAAAAGAAATCCCTTTGTAATAGATGAGTTTTCGTCCGAAACCCTCATACTTCGATAGATATTGTCCAATATGTACACGAAGAGCATCCAGTTTTTGCCGTAACCCTCTCAACTCTTTAGAACTTGCTATGTTGGTGAAATTATGATGTCGTGCCAAGTTAAAACCTTTTTAGAGTTCATTTGTACTACTTTTCAAATTCAGGGCCATCTAGCTCAAAATAAATCATTAAATGGATGAATAATATCAAATGAAGTCAGAAAGGGTTGAAAATTGATGATGCGCCTTTGAATGGTGCATATTGAAGACACAAAAACTATGGAGTTAAAATAAGTTGTTAAAAAAGAAATCCCTTTGTAATAGATGAGTTTTCGTTCGAAACCCTCATACTTCGAAAGATATTGTCCAATTTGTACATGAAGTGCATACAGTTTTTGCCGTAACCCTCTCAACTCTTTAGAAGTAGCAATATGGGTGAAATTATGATGTCATGCCAAGTTAAAACCTTTTCAGAGTTCATTTCCACTGCTTTTCAAATTCAGGGTCATCTAGCTCAAGATAAATCATTAAATGCATGAAAAATATCAACTGAAGTCGGAAAGGGTTGAAAATTGATGATGTGCCTTTGAATGGTGCATATTGAAGACACAAAAAGTGTGGAGTTAAAATAAGTTATTAAAAATGAAATCCCTTTCTAATAGAAGAGTTTTCGTCCGAAACCCTCATACTTCGAAAAAGATTGTCCAATTTCTACACAAAGTGCATCCCGTTTTTGTCGTAATTCTCTCAACTCTTTAAAAGTTGCTATGTGGGTGAAACTATGATGTCATGCCAAGTTAAAACCTTTTCAGAGTTCATTTGTACTAGTTTTCAAATTCAGGGTCGTCTAGCTCAAAATAAATCATTAAATGCATGAAAAATATCAAATGAAGTCAGAAAGGGTTGAAAATTGATGATGCGCCTTTGAATGGTGCATATTGAAGACACAAAAACTATGGAGTTAAAATAAGTTGTTAAAAAAGAAATCCCTTTGTAATAGATGAGTTTTCGTCCGAAGCCCTCATACTTCGAAAGAGATTGTCCAATTTGTACACAAAGTGCATCCCGTTTTTGTCGTAATCCTCTCAACTCTTTAAAAGTTGCTATGTGGTTGAAACTATGATGTCATGCCAAGTTAAAACCTTTTCAGAGTTCATTTGTACTACTTTTCAAATTCAGGGTCGTCTAGCTCAAAATAAATCATTAAATGCATGAAAAATATCAAATGAAGTCAGAAAGGGTTGAAAATTGATGATGCGCCTTTGAATGGTGCATATTGAAGACACAAAAACTATGGAGTTAAAATAAGTTGTTAAAAAAGAAATCCCTTTGTAATAGATGAGTTTTCGTCCGAAACCCTCAAACTTCGATAGATATTGTCCAATATGTACACGAAGAGCACCCAGTTTTTGCCGTAACCCTCTCAACTCTTTAGAACTTGCTATGTTGGTGAAATTATGATGTCGTTCCAAGTTAAAACCTTTTTAGAGTTCATTTGTACTACTTTTCAAATTCAGGGCCATCTAGCTCAAAATAAATCATTAAATGGATGAATAATATCAAATGAAGTCAGAAAGGGTTGAAAATTGATGATGCGCCTTTGAATGGTGCATATTGAAGACACAAAAACTATGGAGTTAAAATAAGTTGCTAAAAAAGAAATCCCTTTGTAATAGATGAGTTTTCGTTCGAAACCCTCATACTTCGAAAGATATTGTCCAATTTGTACACGAAGTGCATACAGTTTTTGCCGTAACCCTCTCAACTCTTTAGAAGTAGCTATATGGGTGAAATTATGATGTCATGCCAAGTTAAAACCTTTTCAGAGTTCATTTCCACTGCTTTTCAAATTCAGGGTCATCTAGCTCAAGATAAATCATTAAATGCATGAAAAATATCAACTGAAGTCAGAAAGGGTTGAAAATTGATGATGTGCCTTTGAATGGTGCATATTGAAGACACAAAAAGTGTGGAGTTAAAATAAGTTATTAAAAATGAAATCCCTTTCTAATAGAAGAGTTTTCGTCCGAAACCCTCATACTTCGAAAGAGATTGTCCAATTTGTACACAAAGTGCATCCCGTTTTTGTCGTAATCCTCTCAACTCTTTAAAAGGTGCTATGTGGGTGAAACTATGATGTCATGCCAAGTTAAAACCTTTTCAGAGTTCATTTGTACTACTTTTCAAATTCAGGGTCGTCTAGCTCAAAATAAATCATTAAATGCATGAAAAATATCAAATGAAGTCAGAAAGGATTGAAAATTGATGATGCGCCTTTGAATGGTGCATATTGAAGACACAAAAACTATGGAGTTAAAATAAGTTGTGAAAAAAGAAATCCCTTTGTAATAGATGAGTTTTCGTCCGAAACCCTCATACTTCGATAGATATTGTCCAATATGTACACGAAGAGCATCCAGTTTTTGCCGTAACCCTCTCAACTCTTTAGAACTTGCTATGTTGGTGAAATTATGATGTCGTGCCAAGTTAAAACCTTTTTAGAGTTCATTTGTACTACTTTTCAAATTCAGGGCCATCTAGCTCAAAATAAATCATTAAATGGATGAATAATATCAAATGAAGTCAGAAAGGGTTGAAAATTGATGATGCGCCTTTGAATGGTGCATATTGAAGACACAAAAACTATGGAGTTAAAATAAGTTGTTAAAAAAGAAATCCCTTTGTAATAGATGAGTTTTCGTTCGAAACCCTCATACTTCGAAAGATATTGTGCAATTTGTACACGAAGTGCATACAGTTTTTGCCGTAACCCTCTCAACTCTTTAGAAGTAGCTATATGGGTGAAATTATGATGTCATGCCAAGTTAAAACCTTTTTAGAGTTCATTTGTACTGCTTTTCAAATTCAGGGCCATCTAGCTCAAAATAAATCATTAAATGGATGAATAATATCAAATGAAGTCAGAAAGGGTTGAAAATTGATGATGCGCCTTTGAATGGTGCATATTGAAGACACAAAAACTATGGAGTTAAAATAAGTTGTTAAAAAAGAAATCCCTTTGTAATAGATGAGTTTTCGTTCGAAACCCTCATACTTCGAAAGATATTGTCCAATTTGTACACGAAGTCCATACAGTTTTTGCCGTAACCCTCTCAACTCTTTAGAAGTAGCTATATGGGTGAAATTATGATGTCATACCAAGTTAAAACCTTTTCAGAGTTCATTTCCACTGCTTTTCAAATTCAGGGTCATCTAGCTCAAGATAAATCATTAAATGCATGAAAAATATCAACTGAAGTCAGAAAGGGTTGAAAATTGATGATGTGCCTTTGAATGGTGCATATTGAAGACACAAAAAGTGTGGAGTTAAAATAAGTTATTAAAAATGAAATCCCTTTCTAATAGAAGAGTTTTCGTCCGAAACCCTCATACTTCGAAAGAGATTGTCCAATTTGTACACAAAGTGCATCCCGTTTTTGTCGTAATCCTCTCAACTCTTTAAAAGTTGCTATGTGGGTGAAACTATGATGTCATGCCAAGTTAAAACCTTTTCAGAGTTCATTTGTACTACTTTTCAAATTCAGGGTCGTCTAGCTCAAAATAAATCATTAAATGCATGAAAAATATCAAATGAAGTCAGAAAGGATTGAAAATTGATGATGCGCCTTTGAATGGTGCATATTGAAGACACAAAAACTATGGAGTTAAAATAAGTTGTGAAAAAAGAAATCCCTTTGTAATAGATGAGTTTTCGTCCGAAACCCTCATACTTCGATAGATATTGTCCAATATGTACACGAAGAGCATCCAGTTTTTGCCGTAACCCTCTCAACTCTTTAGAACTTGCTATGTTGGTGAAATTATGATGTCGTGCCAAGTTAAAACCTTTTTAGAGTTCATTTGTACTACTTTTCAAATTCAGGGCCATCTAGCTCAAAATAAATCATTAAATGGATGAATAATATCAAATGAAGTCAGAAAGGGTTGAAAATTGATGATGCGCCTTTGAATGGTGCATATTGAAGACACAAAAACTATGGAGTTAAAATAAGTTGTTAAAAAAGAAATCCCTTTGTAATAGATGAGTTTTCGTTCGAAACCCTCATACTTCGAAAGATATTGTGCAATTTGTACACGAAGTGCATACAGTTTTTGCCGTAACCCTCTCAACTCTTTAGAAGTAGCTATATGGGTGAAATTATGATGTCATGCCAAGTTAAAACCTTTTTAGAGTTCATTTGTACTGCTTTTCAAATTCAGGGCCATCTAGCTCAAAATAAATCATTAAATGGATGAATAATATCAAATGAAGTCAGAAAGGGTTGAAAATTGATGATGCGCCTTTGAATGGTGCATATTGAAGACACAAAAACTATGGAGTTAAAATAAGTTGTTAAAAAAGAAATCCCTTTGTAATAGATGAGTTTTCGTTCGAAACCCTCATACTTCGAAAGATATTGTCCAATTTGTACACGAAGTCCATACAGTTTTTGCCGTAACCCTCTCAACTCTTTAGAAGTAGCTATATGGGTGAAATTATGATGTCATACCAAGTTAAAACCTTTTCAGAGTTCATTTCCACTGCTTTTCAAATTCAGGGTCATCTAGCTCAAGATAAATCATTAAATGCATGAAAAATATCAACTGAAGTCAGAAAGGGTTGAAAATTGATGATGTGCCTTTGAATGGTGCATATTGAAGACACAAAAAGTGTGGAGTTAAAATAAGTTATTAAAAATGAAATCCCTTTCTAATAGAAGAGTTTTCGTCCGAAACCCTCATACTTCGAAAGAGATTGTCCAATTTGTACACAAAGTGCATCCCGTTTTTGTCGTAATCCTCTCAACTCTTTAAAAGTTGCTATGTGGGTGAAACTATGATGTCATGCCAAGTTAAAACCTTTTCAGAGTTCATTTGTACTACTTTTCAAATTCAGGGTCGTCTAGCTCAAAATAAATCATTAAATGCATGAAAAATATCAAATGAAGTCAGAAAGGGTTGAAAATTGATGATGCGCCTTTGAATGGTGCATATTGAAGACACAAAAACTATGGAGTTAAAATAAGTTGTTAAAAAAGAAATCCCTTTGTAATAGATGAGTTTTCGTCCGAAACCTTCATACTTCGATAGATATTGTCCAATATGTACACGAAGAGCATCCAGTTTTTGCCGTAACCCTCTCAACTCTTTAGAACTTGCTATGTTGGTGAAATTATGATGTCGTGCCAAGTTAAAACCTTTTTAGAGTTCATTTGTACTACTTTTCAAATTCAGGGCCATCTAGCTCAAAATAAATCATTAAATGGATGAATAATATCAAATCAAGTCAGAAAGGGTTGAAAATTGATGATGCGCCTTTGAATGGTGCATATTGAAGACACAGAAACTATGGAGTTAAAATAAGTTGTTAAAAAAGAAATCCCTTTGTAATAGATGAGTTTTCGTTCGAAACCCTCATACTTCGAAAGATATTGTGCAATTTGTACACGAAGTGCATACAGTTTTTGCCGTAACCCTCTCAACTCTTTAGAAGTAGCTATATGGGTGAAATTATGATGTCATGCCAAGTTAAAACCTTTTTAGAGTTCATTTGTACTACTTTTCAAATTCAGGGCCATCTAGCTCAAAATAAATCATTAAATGGATGAATAATATCAAATGAAGTCAGAAAGGGTTGAAAATTGATGATGCGCCTTTGAATGGTGCATATTGAAGACACAAAAACTATAGAGTTAAAATAAGTTGATAAAAAAGAAATCCCTTTGTAATAGATGAGTTTTCGTTCGAAACCCTCATACTTCGAAAGATATTGTCCAATTTGTACACGAAGTGCATACAGTTTTTGCCGTAACCCTCTCAACTCTTTAGAAGTAGCTATATCGGTGAAATTATGATGTCATACCAAGTTAAAACCTTTTCAGAGTTCATTTCCACTGCTTTTCAAATTCAGGGTCATCTAGCTCAAGATAAATCATTAAATGCATGAAAAATATCAACTGAAGTCAGAAAGGGTTGAAAATTGATGATGTGCCTTTGAATGGTGCATATTGAAGACACAAAAAGTGTGGAGTTAAAATAAGTTATTAAAAATGAAATCCCTTTCTAATAGAAGAGTTTTCGTCCGAAACCCTCATACTTCGAAAGAGATTGTCCAATTGGTACACAAAGTGCATCCCGTTTTTGTCGTAATCCTCTCAACTCTTTAAAAGTTGCTATGTGGGTGAAACTATGATGTCATGCCAAATTAAAACCTTTTCAGAGTTCATTTGTACTACATTTCAAATTCAGGGTCGTCTAGCTCAAAATAAATCATTAAATGCATGAAAAATATCAAATGAAGTCAGAAAGGGTTGAAAATTGATGATGCGCCTTTGAATGGTGCATATTGAAGACACAAAAACTATGGAGTTAAAATAAGTTGTTAAAAAAGAAATCCCTTTGTAATAGATGAGTTTTCGTCCGAAACCCTCATACTTCGATAGATATTGTCCAATATGTACACGAAGAGCATCCAGTTTTTGCCGTAACCCTCTCAACTCTTTAGAACTTCCTATGTTGGTGAAATTATGATGTCGTGCCAAGTTAAAACCTTTTTAGAGTTCATTTGTACTACTTTTCAAATTCAGGGCCATCTAGCTCAAAATAAATCATTAAATGAATGAATAATATCAAATGAAGTCAGAAAGGGTTCAAAATTGATGATGCGCCTTTGAATGGTGCATATTGAAGACACAAAAACTATGGAGTTAAAATAAGTTGTTAAAAAAGAAATCCCTTTGTAATAGATGAGTTTTCGTTCGAAACCCTCATACTTCGAAAGATATTGTCCAATTTGTACACGAAGTGCATACAGTTTTTGCCGTAACCCTCTCAACTCTTTAGAAGTAGCTATATGGGTGAAATTATGATGTCATGCCAAGTGAAAACCTTTTCAGAGTTCATTTCCACTGCTTTTCAAATTCAGGGTCATCTAGCTCAAGATAAATCATTAAATGCATGAAAAATATAAACTGAAGTCAGAAAGGGTTGAAAATCGATGATGTGCCTTTGAATGGTGCATATTTAAGACACAAAAAGTGTGGAGTTAAAATAAGTTATTAAAAATGAAATCCCTTTCTAATAGAAGAGTTTTCGTCCGAAACCCTCATACTTCGAAAGAGATTGTCCAATTTGTACACAAAGTGCATCCCGTTTTTGTCGTAATCCTCTCAACTCTTTAAAAGTTCCTATGTGGGTGAAACTATGATGTCATGCCAAGTTAAAACCTTTTCAGAGTTTATTTGTACTACTTTTCAAATTCAGGGTCGTCTAGCTCAAAATAAATCATTAAATGCATGAAAAATATCAAATGAAGTCAGAAAGGGTTGAAAATTGATGATGCGCCTTTGAATGGTGCATATTGAAGACACAAAAACTATGGAGTTAAAATAAGTTGTTAAAAAAGAAATCCCTTTGTAATAGATGAGTTTTCGTCCGAAACCCTCATACTTCGATAGATATTGTCCAATATGTACACGAAGAGCATCCAGTTTTTGCCGTAACCCTCTCAACTCTTTAGAAGTTGCTATGTGGGTGAAATTATGATGTCATGCCAAGTTAAAACCTTTTCAAAGTTCATTTCTACTGCTTTACAAATTCAGGGTCGTCTAGCTCAAAATAAATCATTAAATGCATGAAAAATATCAAATGAAGTTAGAAAGGGTTGAAAATTGATGATGCGCCTTTGAATGGTGCATATTGAAGACACAAAATGTATGGAGTTAAAATAAGTTATTAAAAATAAAATCCATTTGTAATAGATGAGCTTTCGTCCGAAACCCTCATACTTCGAAAGAGATTGTCCAATTTGTACACGAAGTGCATCCAGTTTTTGCCGTAACCCTCTCAACTCTTTAGAACTTGCTATGTTGGTGAAATTATGATGTCATGCCAAGTTAAAACCTTTTTAGAGTTCATTTGTACTACTTTTCAAATTCAGGGCCATCTAGCTCCAAATAAATCATTAAATGGATGAATAATATCAAACGAAGTCAGAAAGGGTTGAAAATTGATGATGCGCCTTTGAATGGTGCATATTGAAGACACAAAAACTATGGAGTTAAAATAAGTTGTTAAAAAAGAAATCCCTTTGTAATAGATGAGTTTTCGTCCGAAACCCTCATACTTCGAAAGATATTGTCCAATTTGTACACGAAGTGCATACAGTTTTTGCCGTAACCCTCTCACCTCTTTAGAAGTTGCTATGTGGGTGAAATTATGATGTCATGCCAAGTTAAAACCTTTTCAGAGTTCATTTCTACTGCTTTTCAAATTCAGGGTCATCTAGCTCAAGATAAATCATTAAATGCATGAAAAATATCAAATGAAGTCAGAAAGGGTTGACAATTGATGATGTGCCTTTGAAGGGTGCATATTGAAGACACACAAAGTATGGAGTTAAAATTAGTTATTAAAAATGAAATCCCTTTGTAATAGAAGAGTTTTCGTCCGAAACCCTCATACTTCGAAAGAGACTGTCCAATTTGTACACGAAGTGCATCCAGTTTTTGTCGTAATCCTCTCAACTATTTAAAAGTTGCTATGTGGGTGAAATTATGATGTCATGCCAAGTTAAAACTTTTCAGAGTTCATTTCTACTACTTTTCAAATTCAGGGTCGTCTAGCTCAAAATAAATCATTAAATGCATGAAAAATATCAAATGAAGTCAAAAAGGGTTGAAAATTGATGATGTGCCTTTGAATGGTGCATATTGAATGAACAAAAAGTATGGGGTAAAAATAAGTTATTTAAAATGAAATCCCTTTGTCATAGATGAGTTTTCGTCCGAAACCCTCATACTTCGAAAGATATTGTGCAATATGTACACGAAGTGCATCCAGTTTTTGCCGTAACCCTCTCAACTCTTTAGAAGTTACTTTGTGGGTGAAATTATGATGTCAAGCCAGGTTAAAACCTTTTCAGAGATCATTTGTACTACTTTTGAAATTCAGGGTCATCTAGCTCAAAATAAATCACTAAATGCATGAAAAATATCAAATGAAGTCAGAAAGGGTTGAAAATTGAGGATGTGCCTTGGAATGGTGCATATTGAACACACAAAAAGTATGGAGTTAAATTAAGTTGTTAAAAAAGAAATCCCTTTGTAATAGATGAGTTTTCATCCGAAACCCTCATACTTCGAAAGATATTGTCCAATTTGTACACGAAGTCCATACAACATTTTCCGTAACCCTCTAAACTCCTTAGAAGTTGTTATGTGGGTGAAATTATGATGCCATGCCAATTTAAAACCTTTTGAGAGTTCATTTCTACTGCTTTACAAATTCAGGGTCATCTAGCTCAAAATAAATCATTAAATGCATGAAAAATATCAAATGAAGTTAGAAAGTGTTTAAACTTGAGAATGTGCCTTTCAATGGTGCATATTGAACACACAAAAAGTATGGAGTTAAAATAAGTTATTAAAAATGAAATACCTTTGTAATAGATGAGATTTCCTCCGAAACCCTCATACTTCGAAAGATATTGTCCAATTTGTACACGAAGTGCATACAGTTTTTGCCGTAACACTCTCAACTATTTAGAAGTTGCTATGTGGGTGAAATTATGATGTCATGCCAAGTTACAACCTTTTCAGAATTCATTTCTACTGCTTTTCAAATTCAGTGTCATCTAGCTCAAAATAAATCATTAAATGGATGAATAATATCAAATGAAGTCAGAAAGGGTTGAAAATTGATGATGTGCCTTTGAATGGTGCATATTGAATGAACAAAAAGTATGGGGTAAAAATAAGTTATTTAAAATGAAATCCCTTTGTAATAGATGAGTTTTCGTCCGAAACCCTCATACTTCGAAAGATATTGTGCAATATGTACACGAAGTGCATCCAGTTTTTGCCGTAACCCTCTCAACTCTTTAGAAGTTACTTTGTGGGTGAAATTATGATGTCAAGCCAGGTTAAAACCTTTTCAGAGATTATTTGTACGACTTTTGAAATTTAGGGTCATCTAGCTCAAAATAAATCACTAAATGCATGAAAAATATCAAATGAAGTCAGAAAAGGTTGAAAATTGAGGATGTGCCTTGGAATGGTGCATATTGAACACACAAAAAGTATGGAGTTAAATTAAGTTGTTAAAAAAGAAATCCCTTTGTAATAGATGAGTTTTCATCCGAAACCCTCATACTTCGAAAGATATTGTCCAATTTGTACACGAAGTCCATACAACATTTTCCGTAACCCTCTCAACTCCTTAGAAGTTTCTATGTGGGTGAAATTATGATGCCAAGCCAGGTTAAAACGTTTTCAGAGATCATTTGTACTTCTTTTGAAATTCAGGGTCATCTAGCTCAAAATAAATCATTAAATGCATGAAAAATATCAAATGAAGTTAGAAAGGGTTTAAACTTGAGAATGTGCCTTTCAATAGTGCATATTGAACACACAAAAAGTATGGAGTTAAAATAAGTTATTAAAAATGAAATACCTTTGTAATAGATGAGATTTCCTCCGAAACCCTCATACTTCGAAAGATATTGTCCAATTTGTACACGAAGTGCATACAGTTTTTGCCGTAACACTCTCAACTCTTTAGAAGTTGCTATGTGGGTGAAATTATGATGTCATGCCAAGTTACAACCTTTTCAGAGTTCATTTCTACTGCTTTTCAAATTCAGTGTCATCTAGCTCAAGATAAATCATTAAATGCATGAAAAATATCAAATGAAATTAGAAAGGGTTGAAAATTGATGATGTGCCTTTGAATGGTTCATATTGAAGACACAAAAAGTATGGAGTTAAAATAAGTTATTAAAAATGAAATCTATTTGTAATAGATGAGCTTTCGTCCAAAACCCTCATACTTCGAAAGAGATTGTCCAATTTGTACACGAAGTGCTTCCGATTTTTGCCGTAACCCTGTCAACTCTTTAGAACTTGCTATGTTCGTGAAATTATGATATCGTGCCAAGTTAAAACCTTTTGAAAGTTCATTTCTACTGCTTTACAAATTCAGGGTCATCTTGCTCAAAATAAATCATTAAATGCATGAAAAATATCAAATGAAGTTAGAAAGGGTTGAAATTTGAGGATGTGCCTTTGAATGGTGCATATTGAACACACAAAAAGTATGGGGTAAAAATAAGTTATTAAAAATGAAATCCCTTTGTAATAGATGAGATTTCCTCCGAAACCCTCATACTTCGAAAGATATTGTCCAATTGGTACATGAAGTGCATACAGTTTTTGCCGTAACACTCTCAACTCTTTAGAAGTTGCTATGTGGGTGAAATTATGATGTCATGCCAAGTTACAACCTTTTCAGAGTTCATTTCTCCTGCTTTTCAAATTCGGTGTCATCTAGCTCAAGATAAATCGTTAAATGCATGAAAAATATCAAATGAAATCAGCAAGGGTTGAAAATTGATGATGTGCCTTTGAATGGTTCATATTGAAGACACAAAATGTATGGAGTTAAAATAAGTTATTAAAAATAAAATCCATTTGTAATAGATGAGCTTTCGTCCGAAACCCTCATACTTCGAAAGAGATTGTCCAATTTGTACACGAAGTGCATCCAGTTTTTGCCGTAACCCTGTCAACTCTTTAGAACTTGCTACGTTGGTGAAATTATGATGTCGTGCCAAGTTAAAACCTTTTTAGAGTTCATTTGTACAACTTTTCAAATTCAGGGCCATCTAGCTCAAAATAAATCATTAAATGGATGAATAATATCAAACGAAGTCAGAAAGGGTTGAAAATTGATGATGCGCCTTTGAATGGTTCATATTGAAGACACAAAAACTATGGAGTTAAAATAAGTTGTTAAAAAAGAAATCCCTTTGTAATAGATGAGTTTTCGTCCGAAACCCTCATACTTCGAAAGATATTGTCCAATTTGTACACGAAGTGCATACAGTTTTTGCCGTAACCCTCTCAACTCTTTAGAAGTTGCTATGTGGGTGAAATTATGATGTCATGCCAAGTTAAAACCTTTTCAGAGTTCATTTCTACTGCTTTTCAAATTCAGGGTCATCTAGCTCAAGATAAATCATTAAATGCATGAAAAATATCAAATGAAGTCAGAAAGGGTTGAAAATTGATGATGTGCCTTTGAATGGTGCATATTGAAGACACAAAAAGTATGGATTTAAAATAAGTTATTAAAAATGAAATCCCTTTGTAATAGAAGAGTTTTCGTCCGAAACCCTCATACTTCGAAAGAGATTGTCCAATTTGTACACGAAGTGCATCCAGTTTTTGTCGTAATCCTCCCAACTATTTAAAAGTTGCTATGTGGGTGAAATTATGATGTCATGCCAAGTTAAAACTTTTCAGAGTTCATTTGTACTACTTTTCAAATTCAGGGTCGTCTAGCTCAAAATAAATCATTAAATGCATGAAAAATATCAAATGAAGTCAAAAAGGGTTGAAAATTGATGATGTGCCTTTGAATGGTGCATATTGAATGAAAAATAAGTATGGGGTAACAATAAGTTATTTAAAATGAAATCCCTTTGTAATAGATGAGTTTTCGTCCGAAACCCTCATACTTCGAAAGATATTGTGCAATATGTACACGAAGTGCATCCAGTTTTTGCCGTAACCCTCTCAACTCTTTAGAAGTTACTTTGTGGGTGAAATTATGATGTCAAGCCAGGTTAAAACCTTTTCAGAGATCATTTGTACTAGTTTTGAAATTCAGGGTCATCTAGCTCAAAATAAATCACTAAATGCATGAAAAATATCAAATGAAGTCAGAAAGGGTTGAAAATTGAGGATGTGCCTTGGAATGGTGCATATTGAACACACAAAAAGAATGGAGTTAAATTAAGTTGTTAAAAAAATCCCTTTGTAATAGATGACTTTTCATCCGAAACCCTCATACTTCGAAAGATATTGTCCAATTTGTACACGAAGTCCATACAACATTTTCCGTAACCCTCTCAACTCCTTAGAAGTTGCTATGTTGGTGAAATTATGATGCCATGCCAAGTTAAAACCTTTTGAGAGTTCATTTCTACTGCTTTACAAATTCAGGGTCATCTAGCTCAAAATAAATCATTAAATGCATGAAAAATATCAAATGAAGTTAGAAAGGGTTTAAACTTGAGAATGTGCCTTTCAATGGTGCATATTGAACACACAAAAAGTATGGAGTTAAAATAAGTTATTAAAAATGAAATACCTTTGTAATAGATGAGATTTCCTCTGAAACCCTCATACTTCGAAAGATATTGTCCAATTTGTACACGAAGTGCATACAGTTTTTGCCGTAACACTCTCAACTCTTTAGAAGTTGCTATGTGGGTGAAATTATGATGTCATGCCAAGTTACAACCTTTTCAGAGTTCATTTCTACTCCTTTTGAAATTCAGTGTCATCTAGCTCAACATAAATCATTAAATGCATGAAAAATATTAAATGAAATCAGAAAGGGTTGAAAATTGATGATGTGCCTTTGAATGGCTCATATTGAAGACACAAAAAGTATGGAGTTAAAATAAGTTATTAAAAATGAAATCTATTTGTAATAGATGAGCTTTCGTCCGAAACCCTCATACTTCGAAAGAGATTGTCCAATTTGTACACGAAGTGCATCCGGTTTTTGCCGTCACCCTGTCAACTCTTTAGAACTTGCTATGTTCGTGAAATTATGATATCGTGCCAAGTTAAAACCTTTTCAGAGTTCATTTGTACTACTTTTCATATTCAGGGCCATCTAGCTCAAAATAAATCATTAAATGGATGAATAATATCAAATGAAGTCAGAAAGGGTTGAAAGTTGATGATGCGCCTTTGAATGGTCCATATTGAAGACACAAAAACTATGGAGTTAAAATAAGTTGTTAAAAAAGAAATCCCTTTGTAATAGATGAGTTTTCGTCCGAAACCCTCATACTTCCAAAGATATTGTCCAATTTGTACACGAAGTGCATACAGTTTTTGCCGTAACCCTCTCAACTCTTTAGAAGTTGCTATGTGGGTGAAATTATGATCTCATGCCAAGTTAAAACCTTTTCAAAGTTCATTTCTACTGCTTTACAAATTCAGGGTCATCTAGCTCAAAATAAATCATTAAATGCATGAAAAATATCAAATGAAGTTAGAAAGGGTTGAAATTTGAGGATGTGCCTTTGAATGGTGCATATTGAACACACAAAAATTATGGAATTAAAATAAGTTATTAAAAATGAAATCCCTTTGTAATAGATGAGATTTCCTCCGAAACCCTCATACTTCGAAAGATATTGTCCAATTGGTACACGAAGTGCATACAGTTTTTGCCGTAACGCTCTCAACTCTTTAGAAGTTGCTATGTGGGTGAAATTATGATGTCATGCCAAGTTAGAACCTTTTCAGAGTTCATTTCTACTGCTTTTCAAATTCAGAGTCATCTAGCTCAATATAAATCATTAAATGCATGAAAAATATCAAATGAAATCAGAAAGGGTTGAAAATTGATCATGTGCCTTTGAATGGTTCATATTGAAGACACAAAATGTATGGATTTAAAATAAGTTATTAAAAATAAAATCCATTTGTAATAGATGAGCTTTCGTCCGACACCCTCATACTTCGAAAGAGATTGTCCAATTTGTACACGAAGTGCATCCAGTTTTTGCCGTAACCCTCTCAACTCTTTAGAACTTGCTATGTTGGTGAAATTATGATGTCGTGCCAAGTTAAAACCTTTTTAGAGTTCATTCGTAATAATTTTCAAATTCAGGGTCATCTAGCTCAAAATAAATCATTAAATGGATGAATAATATCAAATGAAGTCAGAAAGGGTTGAAAATTGATGATGCGCCTTTGAATGGTGCATATTGAAGACACAAAAACTATGGAGTTAAAATAAGTTGTTAAAAAAGAAATCACTTTGTAATAGATGAGTTTTCGTCCGAAACCCTCATAGTTCGAAAGAGATTGTCCAATTTGTACACGAAGTGCATACAGTTTTTGCCGTAACCCTCTCAACTCTTTAGAACTTGCTATGTTGGTGAAATTATGATGTCGTGCCAAGTTAAAACCTTTTTGGAGTTCATTTGTACTACTTTTCAAATTCAGGGCCATCTAGCTCAAAATAAATCATTAAATAGATGAATAATATCAAATGAAGTCAGAAAGGGTTGAAAATTGATGATGCGCCTTTGAATGGTGCATATTGAAGACACAAAAACTATGGAGTTAAAATATGTTGTTAAAAAAGAAATCCCTTTGTAATAGATGAGTTTTCATCCGAAACACTCATACTTCGAAAGATATTGTCCAATTTGTACACGAAGTCCATACAACATTTTCCATAACCCTCTCAACTCTTTAGAAGTTTCTATGTGGGTGAAATTGTGATGTCATGCCAAGTTAAAACCTTTTCAGAGTTCATTTTGTACTGCTTTACAAATTCAGGGTCATCTAGCTCAAAATAATCATTAAATGCATGAAAAATATCAAATGAAGTTAGAAAGGGTTTAAACTTGAGAATGTGCCTTTCAATGGTGCATATCGAACACACAAAAAGTATGGAGTTAAAATAAGTTATTAAAAATGAAATCCCTTTGTAATAGATGAGATTTCCTCCGAAACCCTCATACTTCGAAAGATATTGTCCAATTTGTACACGAAGTGCATACAGTTTTTGCCGTAACCCTTTCAACTCTTTAGAAGTTGCTATGTGGGTGAAATTATGATGTCATGCCAAGTTACAACCTTTTCAGAGTTCATTTCTACTACTTTTCAAATTCAGTGTCATCTAGCTCAAGATAAATCATTAAATGCAGAAAAAATATCAAATGAAATCAGAAAGGGTTGAAAATTGATGATGCGCCTTTGAATGGTGCATATTGAAGACACAAAAACTATGGAGTTAAAATAAGTTGTTAAAAAAGAAATCCCTTTGTAATAGATGAGTTTTCGTCCGAAACCCTCATACTTCGATAGATATTGTCCAATATGTACACGAAGAGCATCCAGTTTTTGCCGTAACCCTCTCAACTCTTTAGAAGTTGCTATGTGGGTGAAATTATGATGTCATGCCTAGTTAAAACCTTTTCAAAGTTCATTTCTACTGCTTTACAAATTCAGGGTCATCTAGCTCAAATTAAATCATTAAATGCATGAAAAATATCAAATGAAGTTAGAAAGGGTTGAAATTTGAGGATGTGCCTTTGAATGGTGCATATTGAACACACAAAAATTATGGAATTAAAATAAGTTATTAAAAATGAAATCCCTTTGTAATAGATGAGATTTCCTCCGAAACCCTCATACTTCGAAAGATATTGTCCAATTTGTACACGAAGTGCATATAGTTTTTGCCGTAACACTCTCAACTCTTTAGAAGTTGCTATGTGGGTGAAATTATGATGCCACGCCAAGTTACAACCTTTTCAGAGTTCATTTCTACTGCTTTTCAAATTCAGTGTCATCTAGCTCAACATAAATCATTAAATGCATGAAAAATATCAAATGAAATCAGAAAGGGTTGAAAATTGATGATGTGCCTTTGAATGGTTCATATTGAAGACACAAAAAGTATGGAGTTAAAATAAGTTATTAAAAATGAAATCCATTTGTAATAGATGAGCTTTCGTACGAAACCCTCATACTGCGAAAGAGATTGTCCAATTTGTACACGAAGTGCATCAAGTTTTTTCCGTAATCCTGTCAACTCTTTAGAACTTGCTATGTTCGTGAAATTATGATATCGTGCCAAGTTAAAACCTTTTCAGAGTTCATTTGTACTACTTTTCAAATTCAGGGCCATCTAGCTCAAAATAAATCATTAAATGGATGAATAATATCAAATGAAGTCAGAAAGGGTTGAAAATTGATGATGCGCCTTTGAATGGTGCATATTGAAGACACAAAAACTATGGAGTTAAAATAAGTTGTTAAAAAAGAAATCCCTTTGTAATAGATGAGTTTTCGTCCGAAACCCTCATACTTCGAAAGATATTGTCCAATTTGTTCACGAAGTGCATACAGTTTTTGCCGTAACCCTCTCAACTCTTTAGAAGTTGCTATGTGGGTGAAATTATGATGTCATGCCAAGTTAAAACCTTTTCAAAGTTCATTTCTACTGCTTTACAAATTCAGGGTCATCTAGCTCAAAATAAATCATTAAATGCATGAAAAATATCAAATGAAATCAGAAAGGGTTGAAAATTGATGATGTGCCTTTGAATGGTTCATATTGAAGACACAAAATGTATGGAGTTAAAATAAGTTATTAAAAATAAAATCCATTTGTACAATTTTCAATTTGTACAAATAAAATCCAATTTGTACACGAAGTGCATCCAGTCTTTGCCGTAACCCTCTCAACTCTTTAGAACTTGCTATGTTGGTGAAATTATGATGTCGTCCCAAGTTAAAACCTTTTTAGAGTTCATTTGTACTACTTTTCAAATTCAGGGCCATCTAGCTCAAAATAAATCATTAAATGGATGAATAATATCAAATGAAGTCAGAAAGGGTTGAAAATTGATGATGCGCCTTTGAATGGTGCATATTGAAGACACAAAAACTATGGAGTTAAAATAAGTTGTTAAAAAAGAAATCCCTTTGTAATAGATGAGTTTTGGTCCGAAACCCTCATACTTCGAAAGATATTGTCCAATTTGTACACGAAGTGCATACAGTTTTTGCCGTAACCCTCTCAACTCTTTAGAACTTGCTATGTGGGTGAAATTATGATGTCATGCCAAGTTAAAACCTTTTCAGAGTTCATTTCTACTGCTTTTCAAATTCAGGGTCATCTAGCTCAAGATAAATCATTAAATGCATGAAAAATATCAAATGAAGTCAGAAAGGGTTGAAAATTGATGATGTGCCTTTGAATGGTGCATATTGAAGACACAAAAAGTATGGAGTTAAAATAAGTTATTAAAAATGAAATCCCTTTGTAATAGAAGAGTTTTCGTCCGAAACCCTTATACTTCGAAAGAGATTGTCACATTTGTACACGAAGTGCATCCAGTTTTTGTCGTAATCCTCTCAACTATTTAAAAGTTCCTATGTGGGTGAAATTATGATGTCATGCCAAGTTAAAACTTTTCAGAGTTCATTTGTACTACTTTTCAAATTCGGGGTCGTCTAGCTCAAAATAAATCATTAAATGCATGAAAAATATCAAATGAAGTCAAAAAGGGTTGAAAATTGATGATGTGCCTTTGAATGGTGCGTATTGAATGAACAAAAAGTATGGGGTAAAAATAAGTTATTTAAAATGAAATCCCTTTGTAATAGATGAGTTTTCGTCCAAAACCCTCATACTTCGAAAGATATTGTGCAATATGTACACGAAGTGCATCCAGTTTTTGCCGTAACCCTCTCAACTCTTTAGAAGTTGCTATGTGGGTGAAATTATGATGTCAAGCCAGGTTAAAACCTTTTCAGAGATCATTTGTACTACTTTTGAAATTCAGGGTCATCTAGCTCAAAATAAATCACTAAATGCATGAAAAATATCAAATGAAGTCAGAAAGGGTTGAAAATTGAGGATGTGCCTTGGAATGGTGCATATTGAACACACAAAAAGTATGGAGTTAAATTAAGTTGTTAAAAAAGAAATCCCTTTGTAATAGATGAGTTTTCATCCGAAACCCTCATACTTCGAAAGATATTGTCCAATTTGTACACGAAGTCCATACAACATTTTCCGTAACCCTCTGAACTCTTTAGAAGTTGCTATGTGGGTGAAATTATGATGCCATGCCAAGTTAAAACCTTTTCAGAGTTCATTTCTACTGCTTTACAAATTCAGGGTCATCTAGCTCAAAATAAATCATTAAATGCATGAAAAATATCAAATGAAGTTAGAAAGGGTTTAAACTTGAGAATGTGCCTTTCAATGGTGCATATTGAACACACAAAAAGTATGGAGTTAAAATAAGTTATTAAAAATGAAATCCCTTTGTAATAGATGAGATTTCCTCCGAAACCCTCATACTTCGAAAGATACTGTCCAATTTGTACACGAAGTGCATACAGTTTTTGCCGTAACACTCTCAACTCTTTAGAAGTTGCTATGTGGGTGAAATTATGATGTCACGCCAAGTTACAACCTTTTCAGAGTTCATTTCTACTGCTTTTCAAATTCAGTGTCATCTAGCTCAAGATAAATCATTAAATGCATGAAAAATATCAAATGAAGTCAAAAAGGGTTGAAAATTGATGATGTGCCTTTGAATGGTGCATATTGAATGAACAAAAAGTATGGGGTAAAAATAAGTTATTTAAAATGAAATCCCTTTGTAATAGATGAGTTTTCGTCCGAAACCCTCATACTTCGAAAGATATTGTGCAATATGTACACGAAGTGCATCCAGTTTTTGCCGTAACCCTCTCAACTCTTTAGAAGTTGCTATGTGGGTGAAATTATGATGTCAAGCCAGGTTAAAACCTTTTCAGAGATCATTTGTACTACTTTTGAAATTCAGGGTCATCTAGCTCAAAATAAATCACTAAATGCATGAAAAATATCAAATGAAGTCAGAAAGGGTTGAAAATTGAGGATGTGCCTTGGAATGGTGCATATTGAACACACAAAAACTATGGAGTTCAATTAAGTTGTTAAAAAAGAAATCCCTTTGTAATAGATGAGTTTTCATCCGAAACCCTCATACTTCGAAAGATATTGTCCAATTTGTACACGAAGTCCATACAACATTTTCCGTAACCCTCTGAACTCTTTAGAAGTTGCTATGTGGGTGAAATTATGATGCCATGCCAAGTTAAAACCTTTTCAGAGTTCATTTCTACTCCTTTACAAATTCAGGGTCATCGAGCTCAAAATAAATCATTAAATGCATGAAAAATATCAAATGAAGTTAGAAAGGGTTTAAACTTGAGAATGTGCCTTTCAATGGTGCATATTGAACACACAAAAAGTATGGAGTTAAAATAAGTTATTAAAAATGAAATCCCTTTGTAATAGATGAGATTTCCTCCGAAACCCTCATACTTCGAAAGATATTGTCCAATTTGTACACGAAGTGCATACAGTTTTTGCCGTAACACTCTCAACTCTTTAGAAGTTGCTATGTGGGTGAAATTATGATGTCATGCCAAGTTACAACCTTTTCAGAGTTCATTTCTACTGCTTTTCAAATTCAGTGTCATCTAGCTCAAGATAAATCATTAAATGCATGAAAAATATCAAATGAAATCAGAAAGGGTTGAAAATTGATGATGTGCCTTTGAATGGTTCATATTGAAGACACAAAAAGTATGGACTTAAAATAATTTATTAAAAATGAAATCCATTTGTAATAGATGAGCTTTCGTCCGAAACCCTCATACTGCGAAAGAGATTGTCCAATTTGTACACGAAGTGCATCCAGTTTTTTCCGTAACCCTGTCAACTCTTTAGAACTTGCTATGTTCGTGAAATTATGATATCGTGCCAAGTTAAAACCTTTTCAGAGTTCATTTGTACTACTTTTCAAATTCAGGGCCATCTAGCTCAAAATAAATCATTAAATGGATGAATAATATCAAATGAAGTCAGAAAGGGTTGAAAATTGATGATGCGCCTTTGAATGGTGCATATTGGAGACACAAAAACTATGGAGTTAAAATAAGTTGTTAAAAAAGAAATCCCTTTGTAATAGATGAGTTTTCGTCCGAAACCCTCATACTTCGAAAGATATTGTCCAATTTGTTCACGAAGTGGATACAGTTTTTGCCGTAACCCTCTCAACTCTTTAGATGTTGCTATGTGGGTGAAATTATGATGTCATGCCAAGTTAAAACCTTTTCAAAGTTCATTTCTACTGCTTTACAAATTCAGGGTCATCTAGCTCAAAATAAATCATTAAATACATGAAAAATATCAAATGAAATCAGAAAGGGTTGAAAATTGATGATGTGCCTTTGAATGGTTCATATTTAAGACACAAAATGTATGGAGTTAAAATAAGTTATTAAAAATAAAATCCATTTGTACAATTTTCAATTTGTACAAATAAAATCCAATTTGTACACGAAGTGCATCCAGTTTTTGCCGTAACCCTCTCAACTCGTTGGAACTTGCTATGTTGGTGAAATTATGATGTCGTGCCAAGTTAAAACCTTTTTAGAGTTCATTTGTACTACTTTTCAAATTCAGGGCCATCTAGCTCAAAATAAATCATTAAATGGATGAATAATATCAAATGAAGTCAGAAAGGGTTGAAAATTGATGATGCGCCTTTGAATGGTGCATATTGAAGACACAAAAACTATGGAGTTAAATTAAGTTGTTAAAAAAGAAATCCCTTTGTAATAGATGAGCTTTCGTCCGAAACCCTCATACTTCGAAAGAGATTGTCCAATTTGTACACGAAGTGCATCCAGTTTTTGTCGTAACCCTCTCAACTCTTTAGAACTTGCTATGTTGGTGAAATTATGATGTCGTGCCAAGTTAAAACCTTTTCAGAGTTCATTTCTACTGCTTTTCAAATTCAGGGCCATCTAGCTCAAAATAAATCATTAAATGGATGAATAATATCAAATGAAGTCAGAAAGGGTCGAAAATTAATGATGCGCCTTCGAATGGTGCATATTGAAGACACAAAAACTATGGAGTTAAAATAAGTTGTTTAAAATTAAATCCCTTTGTAATATATGAGTTTTCGTCCGAAACCCTCATACTTCGAAAGATATTGTCCAATTTGTACACGAAGTGCATACAGTTTTTGCCGTAACCCTTTCAACTCTTTAGAAGTTGCTATGTCGGTGAAATTATGATGTCATGCCAAGTTAAAACCTTTTCAGAGTTCATTTCTACTGCTTTTCAAATTCAGGGTAATCTAGCTCAAAATAAATCATTAAATGCATGAAAAATATCAAATGAAGTCAAAAAGGGTTGAAAATTGATGATGTGCCTTTGAATGGTGCATATTGAATGAACAAAAAGTATGGGGTAAAAATAAGTTATTTAAAATGAAATCCCTTTGTAATAGATGAGTTTTCGTCCGAAACCCTCATACTTCGAAAGATATTGTGCAATATGTACACGAAGTGCATCCAGTTTTTGCCGTAACACTCTCAACTCTTTAGAAGTTGCTATGTGGGTGAAATTATGATGTCAAGCCAGGTTAAAACCTTTTCAGAGATCATTTGTACTACTTTTGAAATTCAGGGTCATCTAGCTCAAAATAAATCACTAAATGCATGAAAAATATCAAATGAAGTCACAAAGGGTTGAAAATTGAGGATGTGCCTTGGAATGGTGTATATTGAACACACAAAAAGTATGGAGTGAAATTAAGTTGTTAAAAAAGAAATCCCTTTGTAATAGATGAGTTTTCATCCGAAACCCTCATACTTCGAAAGATATTGTCCAATTTGTACACGAAGTCCATACAACATTTTCTGCAACCCTCTCAACTCTTTAGAAGTTGCTATGTGGGTGAAATTATGATGCCATGCCAAGTTAAAACCTTTTCAGAGTTCATTTCTACTGCTTTTCAAATTCAGGGTCATCTAGCTCAAGATTAATCATTAAATGCATGAAAAATATCAAATGAAGTCAGAAAGGGTTGAAAATTGATGATGTGCCTTTGAATGGTGCATATTGAAGGCACAAAAAGTACGGAGTTAAAATAAGTTATTAAAAATGAAATCCCTTTGTAATAGATGAGCTTTCGTCCGAAACCCTCATACTTCGAAAGAGATTGTCCAATTTGTACACGAAGTGCATCCAATTTTTGTCGTAACCCTCTCAACTCTTTAGAACTTGCTATGTTGGTGAAATTATGATGTCGTGCCAAGTTAAAACCTTTTCAGAGTTCATTTCTACTGCTTTTCAAATTCAGGGCCATCTAGCTCAAAATAAATCATTAAATGGATGAATAATATCAAATGAAGTCAGAAAGGGTCGAAAATTAATGATGCGCCTTCGATTGGTGCATATTGAAGACACAAAAACTATGGAGTTAAAATAAGTCGTTTAAAATTAAATCCCTTTGTAATATATGAGTTTTCGTCCGAAACCCTCATACTTCGAAAGATATTGTCCAATTTGTACACGAAGTGCATACAGTTTTTGCCGTAACCCTTTCAACTCTTTAGAAGTTGCTATGTCGGTGAAATTATGATGTCATGCCAAGTTAAAACCTTTTCAGAGTTCATTTCTACTGCTTTTCAAATTCAGGGTCATCTAGCTCAAGATAAATCATTAAATGCATGAAAAATATCAAATGAAGTCAGAAAGGGTTGAAAATTGATGATGTGCCTTTCAATGGTGCATATTGAACACACAAAAAGTATGGAGTTAAAATAAGTTATTAAAAATGAAATCCCTTTGTAATAGATGAGATTTCCTCCGAAACCCTCATACTTCGAAAGAGATTGTCCAATTTGTACACGAAGTGCATACAGTTTTTGCCGTAACACTCTCAAATCTTTAGAAGTTGCTATGTGGGTGAAAATATGATGTCATGCCAAGTTACAACATTTTCAGAGTTCATTTCTACTGCTTTTCAAATTCAGGGTCATCTAGCTCAAGATTAATCATTAAATGCATGAAAAATATCAAATGAAGTCAGAAAGGGTTGAAAATTTATGATGTGCCTTTCAATGGTGCATATTGAACACACAAAAAGTATGGAGTTAAAATAAGTTATTAAAAATGAAATCCCTTTGTAATAGATGAGATTTCCTCCGAAACCCTCATACTTCGAAAGATATT
Organism: Hordeum marinum; assembly: GCA_022496015.1. Classification (NCBI taxonomy): domain Eukaryota; kingdom Viridiplantae; phylum Streptophyta; class Magnoliopsida; order Poales; family Poaceae; genus Hordeum; species Hordeum marinum. The sequence continues at coordinate 21,877,513 of CM039673.1, read as the reverse complement.
GTCCAAATTGTACACGAAGTGCATACAGTTTTTGCCGTAACCCTCTCAACTCTTTAGAAGTTGCTATGTGGGTGAAATTATGATGTCATGCCAAGTTACAACCTTTTCAGAGTTCATTTCTACTGCTTTTCAAATTCAGGGTCATCTAGCTCAAGATTAATCATTAAATGCATGAAAAATATCAAATGAAGTCAGAAAGGGTTGAAAATTGATGATGTGCCTTTGAATGGTGCATATTGAAGACACAAAAAGTACGGAGTTAAAATAAGTTATTAAAAATGAAATCCCTTTGTAATAGATGAGCTTTCGTCCGAAACCCTCATACTTCGAAAGAGATTGTCCAATTTGTACACGAAGTGCATCCAGTTTTTGTCGTAACCCTCTCAACTCTTTAGAACTTGCTATGTTGGTGAAATTATGATGTCGTGCCAAGTTAAAACCTTTTCAGAGTTCATTTCTACTTCTTTTCAAATTCAGGGCCATCTAGCTCAAAATAAATCATTAAATGGATGAATAATATCAAATGAAGTCAGAAAGGGTCGAAAATTAATGATAGGCCTTCGAATGGTGCATATTGAAGACACAAAAACTATGGAGTTAAAATAAGTCGTTTAAAATTAAATCCCTTTGTAATATATGAGTTTTCGTCCGAAACCCTCATACTTCGAAAGATATTGTCCAATTTGTACACGAAGTGCATACAGTTTTTGCCGTAACCCTTTCAACTCTTTAGAAGTTGCTATGTCGGTGAAATTATGATGTCATGCCAAGTTAAAACCTTTTCAGAGTTCATTTCTACTGCTTTTCAAATTCAGGGTCATCTAGCTCAAGATAAATCATTAAATGCATGAAAAGTATCAAATGAAGTCAGAAAGGGTTGAAAATTGATGATGTGCCTTTCAATGGTGCATATTGAACACACAAAAAGTATGGAGTTAAAATAAGTTATTAAAAATGAAATCCCTTTGTAATAGATGAGATTTCCTCCGAAACCCTCATACTTCGAAAGAGATTGTCCAATTTGTACACGAAGTGCATACAGTTTTTGCCGTAACACTCTCAAATCTTTAGAAGTTGCTATGTGGGTGAAATTATGATGTCATGCCAAGTTACAACCTTTTCAGAGTTCATTTCTACTGCTTTTCAAATTCAGGGTCATCTAGCTCAAGATTAATCATTAAATGCATGAAAAATATCAAATGAAGTCAGAAAGGGTTGAAAATTGATGATGTGCCTTTCAATGGTGCATATTGAACATACAAAAAGTACGGAGTTAAAATAAGTTATTAAAAATGAAATCCCTTTGTAATAGATGAGATTTCCTCCGAAACCCTCATACTTCGAAAGATATTGTCCAAATTGTACATGAAGTGCATACAGTTTTTGCCGTAACCCTCTCAACTCTTTAGAAGTTGCTATGTGGGTGAAATTATGATGTCATGCCAAGTTACAACCTTTTCAGAGTTCATTTCTACTGCTTTTCAAATTCAGGGTCATCTAGCTCAAGATTAATCATTAAATGCATGAAAAATATCAAATGAAGTCAGAAAGGGTTGAAAATTGATGATGTGCCTTTGAATGGTGCATATTGAAGACACAAAAAGTACGGAGTTAAAATAAGTTATTAGAAATGAAATCCCTTTGTAATAGATGAGCTTTCGTCCGAAACCCTCATACTTCGAAAGAGATTGTCCAATTTGTACACGAAGTGCATCCAGTTTTTGTCGTAACCCTCCCAACTCTTTAGAACTTGCTATGTTGGTGAAATTATGATGTCGTGCCAAGTTAAAACCTTTTCAGAGTTCATTTCTACTGCTTTTCAAATTCAGGGCCATCTAGCTCAAAATAAATCATTAAATGGATGAATAATATCAAATGAAGTCAGAAAGGGTCGAAAATTAATGATGCGCCTTCGAATGGTGCATATTGAAGACACAAAAACTATGGAGTTAAAATAAGTCGTTTAAAATTCAATCCCTTTGTAATATATGAGTTTTCGTCCGAAACCCTCATACTTCGAAAGATATTGTCCAATTTGTACACGAAGTGCATACAGTTTTTGCCGTAACCCTTTCAACTCTTTAGAAGTTGTTATGTCGGTGAAATTATGATGTCATGCCAAGTTAAAACCTTTTCAGAGTTCATTTCTACTGCTTTTCAAATTCAGGGTCATCTAGCTCAAGATAAATCATTAAATGCATGAAAAATATCAAGTGAAGTCAGAAAGGGTTGAAAATTGATGATGTGCCTTTCAATGGTGCATATTGAACACACAAAAAGTATGGAGTTAAAATAAGTTATTAAAAATGAAATCCCTTTGTAATAGATGAGATTTCCTCCGAAACCCTCATACTTCGAAAGAGATTGTCCAATTTGTACACGAAGTGCATACAGTTTTTGCCGTAACACTCTCAAATCTTTAGAAGTTGCTATGTGGGTGAAATTATGATGTCATGCCAAGTTACAACCTTTTCAGAGTTCATTTCTACTGCTTTTCAAATTCAGGGTCATCTAGCTCAAGATTAATCATTAAATGCATGAAAAATATCAAATGAAGTCAGAAAGGGTTGAAAATTGATGATGTACCTTTCAATGGTGCATATTGAACACACAAAAAGTATGGAGTTAAAATAAGTTATTAAAAATGAAATCCCTTTGTAATAGATGAGATTTCCTCCGAAACCCTCATACTTCGCAAGATATTGTCCAAATTGTACACGAAGTGCATACAGTTTTTGCCGTAACCCTCTCAACTCTTTAGAAGTTGCTATGTGGGTGAAATTATGATGTCATGCCAAGTTACAACCTTTTCAGAGTTCATTTCTACTGCTTTTCAAATTCAGGGTCATCTAGCTCAAGATTAATCATTAAATGCATGAAAAATATCAAATGAAGTCAGAAAGGGTTGAAAATTGATGATGTGCCTTTGAATGGTGCATATTGAAGACACAAAAAGTACGGAGTTAAAATAAGTTATTAAAAATGAAATCCTTTTGTAATAGATGAGCTTTCGTCCGAAACCCTCATACTTCGAAAGAGATTGTCCAATTTGTACACGAAGTGCATCGAGTTTTTGTCGTAACCCTCTCAACTCTTTAGAACTTGGTATGTTGGTGAAATTATGATGTCGTGCCAAGTTAAAACCTTTTCAGAGTTAATTTCTACTGGTTTTCAAATTCAGGGCCATCTAGCTCAAAATAAATCATTAAATGGATGAATAATATCAAATGAAGTCAGAAAGGGTCGAAAATTAATGATGCGCCTTCGAATGGTGCATATTGAAGACACAAAAACTATGGAGTTAAAATAAGTTGTTTAAAATTAAATCCCTTTGTAATATATGAGTTTTCGTCCGAAACCCTCATACTTCGAAAGATATTGTCCAGTTTGTACACGAAGTGCATACATTTTTTGCCGTAACCCTTTCAACTCTTTCAAATTCAGGGTCATCTAGCTCAAGATAAATCATTAAATGCATGAAAAATATCAAGTGAAATCAGAAAGGGTTGAAAATTGATGATGTGCCTTTGAATGGTTCATATTGAAGACACAAAAAGTATGGAGTTAAAATAAGTTATTAAAAATGAAATCCCTTTGTAATAGAAGAGTTTTCGTCCAAAACCCTCATACTTCGAAAGAGATTGTCCAATTTGTACACGAAGTGCATCCAGTTTTTGTCGTAATCCTCTCAACTATTTAAAAGTTTCTATGTGGGTGAAATTATGATGTCATCCCAAGTTAAAACTTTTCAAAGTTCATTTGTACTACTTTTCAAATTCAGGGTCGTCTAGCTCAAAATAAATCATTAAATGCATGAAAAATATCAAATGAAGTCAGAAAGGGTTGAAAATTGATGATGTGCCTTTGAATGGTTTATATTGAATAAACAAAAAGTATGGGGTAAAAATAAGTTATTTAAAATGAAATCCCTTTGTAATAGATGAGTTTTCGTCCGAAACCCTCATACTTCGAAAGATATTGTGCAATATGTACACGAAGTGCATCCAGTTTTTGCCGTAACCCTCTCAACTCTTTAGAAGTTGCTATGTGGGTGAAATTATGATGTCAAGCCAGGTTAAAACCTTTTTAGAGATCATTTGTACTACTTTTGAAATTCAGGGTCATCTAGCTCAAAATAAATCACTAAATGCATGAAAAATATCAAATGAAGTCAGAAAGGGTTGAAAATTGAGTATGTGCCTTGGAATGGTGCATATTGAACACACAAAAAGTATGGAGTTAAATTAAGTTGTTAAAAAAGAAATCCCTTTGTAATAGATGAGTTTTCATCCGAAACCCTCATACTTCGAAAGATATTGTCCAATTTGTACACGAAGTTTCTATGTGGGTGAAATTATGATGTCAAGCCAAGTTACAACCTTTTCAGAGTTCGTTTGTACTGCTTTTCAAATTCAGGGTCATTTAGCTCAAAAGAAATTATTAAATGCATCAAATATATCAAATGAAGTCAGAAAGGCTTGAAACTTGATGATGTGCCTTTGAATGGTGCATATTGAAGACACAAAAAGTATGGAGTACAAATAAGTTGTTAAAAATGAAATCCCTTTGTAATAGATGAGTTTTTGTCCGAAAACCTCATACTTCGAAAGAGATTGTCCAATTTGTACATGAAGTGCATCCAGTTTTTGCCATAACCCTCTCAACTCTTTAGAAGTTTCTATGTGGGTGAAATTATGATGTCATGCCAAGTTAAAAGCTTTTCAGATTTCATTTGTACTACTTTTCAAATTCAGGGTCATCTAGCTCAAAATATATCATTAAATGCATAAAAAATATCAAATGAAGTCAGAAAGGGTTGAAAATTGATGATGTGCCTTTGAATGGTGCATATTGAAGATACAAAAAGTATGGAGTTAAAATAATTTGTTAAAAATGAAATCCCTTTGTAATAGATGAGTTTTCGTCCGAAACCCTCATACATCGAAAGAGATTGTCCAATTTGTACATGAATTGCATCCAGTTTTTGCCGTAACCCTCTCAACTCTTTAGAAGTTGCTATGTGGGTGAATGTATGATGTCATACCAAGTTAAAACCTTTTCAGAGTTCATTTGTACAACTTTTCAAAATCAGGGTCATCTAGCTCAAAATAAATCATTAAATGCATGAAAAATATCAAATGAAGTCAGAAAGGGTTGAAAATTGATGATGCGCCTTTGAATGGTGCATATTGAACACACAAAAATTATGGAGTTACAATAAGTTGTCGAAAAATAAATCCCGTTGTAATAGATGAGTTTTCGTCCGAAACCCTCATACTTTGGAAGAGATTGTCCAATTTGTCCAAGTTTCTATGTGGGTTAAATTATAATGTCATGCCAAGTTAAAACCTTTTTACAGTTCTTTTGTACTGCTTTTCAAATGCTGGGTCTTCAAGCTCAAAAAAATCATTAAATGCATGAAAAATATCAAATGAAGCTAGAAAGGGTTGAAAATTGATGATGTGCCTTTGAATGGTGCATATTGAACACACACAAAGTATGGAGTTAAAATAAGTTATTAAAAATGAAATCCCTTTGTAATAGATGAGTTTTCGTCCGAAACCCTCATACTTCTTGTGAGATTGTCCAATTTGTACACGAAGTGCATCCAGTTTTTGCCGTAACCCTGTCAACTCTTTAGAAGTTGCTATGTGGGTGAAATTATGATGGCAAGCCAAGTTACAACCTTTTCAGAGTTCATTTTTACTGATTTTCAAATTCAGGGTCATCTAGCTCAAAATAAATCATTAAATGCATGAAAAATATAAAATGAAGTCAGAACGGGTTGAAAATTGATGATGTGCCTTTGAATGGTGCATATTGAAGACACAAAAGTTATGGAGTTAAAATAAGTTGTGAAAAATGAAATCCCTTTGTAAAAGACGAGTTTTCCTCCGAAACCCTCACACTTCGAAAGAGATTGTCCAATTTGTACACGAAGTGCATCCAGTTTTTGCCGTAACCCTCTCAACTCTTTAGAAGTTGCTATTTGGGTGAAATTATGATGTCATGCCAAGTTAAAACCTTTTCAGAGTTCATTTGTACTCCTTTTAAAATTCAGGGTCATCGAGCTCAAAAAAAATCATTAAATGCATGAAAAATATCAAATGAAGTCAAAAACGGTTGAAAATTGATGATGTGCCTTTGAATGGTGCATATTGAACACACAAAAAGTATGGAGTTAAAATAAGTTATTAAAAATGAAATCCCTTTGTAATAGATGAGTTTTCGTCCGAAACCCTCATACTTCTTATGAGATTGTCCAATTTGTACGCGAAGTGCATCCAGTTTTTGCCGTAACCCTCTCAACTCTTGAGAAGTTGTTATGTGGGTGAAATTATGATGTCAAGCCAAGTTACAACCTTTTCAGAGTTTATTTCTACTGCTTTTCAAATTCAGGGTCATCTAGGTCAAAAAAATCATTAAATGCATGAAAAATATCAAATGAAGTCAGTAAGGGTTGAAAATTGATGATTTGCATTTGAATGGTGCATATTGAACACACAAAAATTATGGAGTTACAATAAGTTGTTAAAAATGAAATCCCTTTGTAATAAATGAGTTTTCGTCCGAAACCCTCATACTTCGAAAGAGATTGTCCAATTTGTACACGAAGTGCATCCACTTTTTGCCGCAACCCTCCCAACTCTTCAGAAGTTGCTATGTAGGTGAAATTATGATGTCATGCCAAGTTAAATACATTTCAGAGTTCTTTTGTACTGCTTTTCAAATTCAGGGTCATCTAGCTCAAAATAAATCATTAAATGCATGAAAAATATCAAATGAAGTCAGAAAGGGTTGAAAATTTATGATGTCCTTTGAATGGTGCATATTGGACACACACAAAGTAAGGAGTAAAAATAAGTTATTAAAAATGAGATCCCATTGTAATAGATGAGTTTTCGTTCGAAACGCTCATACTGCGAAAGAGATTGTCCAATTTGTACATGAAGTGCATCCAGTTTTTGCCGTAACCCTCTCAACTCTTTAGAAGTTGCTATTGGGTGAAATTATTATGTCATGCCAAGTTAAAACCTTTTCAGAGTTCATTTGTACTGCTTTTCAAATTCAGGGTCATCTAGCTAAAAATAAATCATTAAATGCATCAAAAATATCAAATGAAGTCAGAAAGGTTTGAAAATTGATGATGTGGCTTTGAATGGTGCATATTGAACACACAAAAAGTATGGAGTTAAAATAATTTATTAAGAATGAAATCCCTTTGTAATAGATGAGTTTTCGTTCGAAACCCTCATACTTCGAAAGAGATTGTCCAATTTGTACATGAAGTGAATCCAGTTTTTGCCATAACCCTCTCAACTCTTTAGAAGTTGCTATTGGGTGAAATTATTATGTCATGCCAACTTAAAACCTTTTCAGTGTTCATTTGTACTGCTTTTCAAATTCAGGGTCATCTAGCTCAAAATAAATCATTAAATGCATAAAAAATATCAAATGAAGTCAGAAAGGGTTGAAAATTGATGATGTGCCTTTGAATTGTGCATATTGAAGACACAAAAATCAGGAAGTTAAAATAAGTTATTAAAAATGAATTCCCTTTGTAATAGATGAGTTTTCATTCGAAACCCTCATAATTCGAAAGAGATTGTCCAATTTGTACATGAAGTGCATCCAGTTTTTGCCGTAACCCTCTCAACTCTTTAGAAGTTGCTATTGGGTGAAATTATTATGTCATGCCAAGTTAAAACCTTTTCAGAGTTCATTTGTACTGCTTTTCAAATTCAGGGTCATCTAGCTAAAAATAAATCCTTAAATGCATAAAAAATATCAAATGAAGTCAGGAAGGGTTGAAAATTGATGATTTGCCTTTGAATGGTGCATGTTGAACACACAAAAAGTATGGAGTTAAAATAAGTTATTAAAAATGAAATCCCTTTGTAATAGATGATTTTTCGTTCGAAACCCTCATACTTCGAAAGAGATTTTCCAATTTGTACATGAAGTGCATCCAGTTTTTGCCGTAACCCTCTCAACTCTTTAGAAGTTGCTAATGGGTGAAATTATTATGTCATGCCAAGTTAAAACCTTTTCAGAGTTCATAAGTAATGCTTTTCAAATTCAGGGTCATCTAGCACAAAATAAATCATTAAATGCGTAAAAAATATCAAATGAAGTCAAAAAGGGTTGAAAATTGGTGATGTGCCTTTGAATGGTGCATATTGAACACACAAAAATTATGGAGTTAAAATAGGTTGTTAAAAATGAAATCCCTTTTTAATAGATGAGTTTTCGTCTGAAACCCTCACGCTTCGAAAGAGATTGTCCAATTTGTACACGAAGTGCAGCCAGTTTTTGCCGTAACCCTCTAAACTCTTTAGAAGTTGCTATGTGGGTGAAATTATAATGTCATGCCAATTTAAAACCTTTTCAAAGTTCATTTCTACTACTTTTCAAATTCAGGGTCATTTAGCTCAAAATAAATCATTAAATGCATGAAAAATATCAAATGAAGTCAGAAAGGGTTGAAAATTGATGATGTGCCTTTGAATGGTGCATATTGAACACACAAAAAGTATGGAGTTAAAATAAGTTATTAAAAATGAAATCCCTTTGTAATAGATGAGTTTTCGTACGAAACCCTCATACTTCGAAAGAGATTGTCCAATTTGTACATGAAGTGCATCCAATTTTTGCCGTAACCCTCTAAACTCTTTAGAAGTTGCTATTGGGTGAAATTATTATGTCATGCCAAGTTAAAACCTTTTCAGAGTTCATTTGTACTGCTTTTCAAATTCAGGGTCATCTAGCTAAAAATAAATCATTAAATGCATAAAAAATATCAAATGAAGTCAGAAAGGTTCGAAAATTGATGATGTGGCTTTGAATGGTGCATATTGAACACACAAAAAGTATGGAGTTAAAATAATTTATTAAGATTGAAATCCCTTTGTAATAGATGAGTTTTCGTTCGAAACCCTCATACTTCGAAAGAGATTGTCCAATTTGTACATGAAGTGAATCCAGTTTTTGCCATAACCCTCTCAACTCTTTAGAAGTTGCTATTGGGTGAAATTATTATGTCATGCCAAGTTAAAACCTTTTCAGAGTTCATTTGTACTGCTTTTCAAATTCAGGGTCATCTAGCTCAAAATAAATCATTAAATGCATAAAAAATATCAAATGAAGTCAGAAAGGGTTGAAAATTGATGATGTGCCTTTGAATTGTGCATATTGAACACACAAAAATCAGGAAGTTAAAATAAGTTATGAAAAATGAATTCCCTTTGTAATAGATGAGTTTTCGTTCGAAACCCTCATAATTCGAAAGAGATTGTCCAATTTGTACATGAAGTGCATCCAGTTTTTGCCGTAACCCTCTCAACTCTTTAGAAGTTGCTATTGGGTGGAATTATTATGTCATGCCAAGTTAAAACCTTTTCAGAGTTCATTTGTACTGCTTTGAAAATTCAGGGTCATCTAGCTAAAAATAAATCATTAAATGCATAAAAAATATCAAATGAAGTCAGAAAGGTTTGAAAATTGATGATGTGGCTTTGAATGGTGCATATTTAACACACAAAAAGTATGGAGTTAAAATATGTTATTAAGAATGAAATCCCTTTGTAATAGATGAGTTTTCGTTCGAAACCCTCATACTTCGAAAGAGATTGTCCAATTTGTACATGAAGTGAATCCAGTTTTTGCCATAACCCTCTCAACTCTTTAGAAGTTGCTATTGGGTGAAATTATGATGTCATGCCAAGTTAAAACCATTTCAGAGTTCTTTTCTACTTCTTTTCAAATTCAGGGTCATCTAGGTCAAAATAAATCATTAAATGCATGAAAAGTATCAAATGAAGTCAGGAAGGGTTGAAAATTGATGATGTGCCTTTGAATGGTGCATATTGAACACACAAAAAGTATGGAGGTAAAATAAGTTATTAAAAATGAAATCCCTTTGTAATAGATGATTTTTCGTTCGAAACCCTCATACTTCGAAAGAGATTGTCCAATTTGTACATGAAGTGCATCCAGTTTTTGCCGTAACCCTCTCAACTCTTTAGAAGTTGCTAATGGGTCAAATTATTATGTCATGCCAAGTTAAAACCTTTTCAGAGTTCATAAGTAATGCTTTTCAAATTTAGGGTAATCTAGCTCAAAATAAATAATTAAATGCGTAAAAAATATCAAATGAAGTCAAAAAGGGTTGAAAATTGATGATGTGCCTTTGAATGGTGCATATTGAAGACACAAAAATTATGGAGTTAAAATAGGTTGTTAAAAATGAAATCCCTGTCTAATAGATGAGTTTTCGTCTGAAACCCTCACGCTTCGAAAGAGATTGTCCAATTTGTACACGAAGTGCAGCCAGTTTTTGCCGTAACCCTCTAAACTCTTTAGAAGTTGCTATGTGGGTGAAATTATAATGTCATGCCAATTTAAAACCTTTTCAAAGTTCATTTCTACTGCTTTTCAAATTCAGGGTCATCGAGCTCAAAAAAATCATTAAGTGCATGAAAAATGTCAAATGAAGTGAGAAAGGGTTGAAAATTGATGATGTGCCTTTGAATGGTGCATATTGATAATACAAAAATTATGGAGTTACAGTAAGTTGTTAAAAATGAAATCCCTTTGTAATAGATGAGTTTTCGTCCGAAACCCTCACACTTCAAAAGAGATTGTCCAATTTGTACACGTAGTGCATCCAGTTTTTGCCGTAACCCTATAAATTCTTTAGAAGTTGCTATGTGGGTGAAATTATAATGTGATGCCAACTTAAAAAATTCAGGGTCATCTAGCTCAAAAAAATCATTAAATGCATGAAAACTGTCAAATGAAGTTAGAAAGGGTTTAAAATTGGTGATGTGCCTTTGAATGGTGCATATTGAACACACAAAAATTATGGAGTTACAATAAGTTGTTAAAAATGAAATCCCTCTCTAATAAATGAGTTTTCGTCCCAAACCCTCATACTTCGAAAGAGATTGTCCAATTTGTACACGAAATGCATCCAGTTTTTGCCGTAACCCTCTCAACTCTTTAGAAGTTGCTATGTGGGTGAAATTATAATGTCATACCAAGTTAAAACCTTTTCAGAGTTCTTTTGTACTGGTTTTCAAATGCAGGGTCATCTAGCTCAAAAAACTCATTAAATGCATGAAAATATCAAATGAAGTCAGAAAGGGTTGAAATTTGATGATGTGCCTTTGAATGGTGCATATTAAAGACACAAAAATTATGGAGTTACAATAAGTTGTAAAAAATGAAATCCCTTTCTAATAAATGAGTTTTTGTCCGAACCATCATACTTCGAAAGAGATTGTCCAATTTGTACACGAAGTGCATCTAGTTTTTGCCGTAAACCTCTCAACTCTTTAGAAGTTGCTAATGGGTGAAATTATTATGTCATGCCAAGTTAAAACCTTTTCAGAGTTCATAAGTAATGCTTTTCAAATTTAGGGTCATCTAGCTCAAAATAAATAATTAAATGCGTAAAAAATATCAAATGAAGGTAAAAAGGGTTCAAAATTGATGATGTGCCTTCGAATGGTGCATATTGAAGACACAAAAATTATGGAGTTAAAATAGGTTGTTAAAAATGAAATACCTTTCTAATAGATGAGTTTTCGTCTGAAACCCTCACGCTTCGAAAGAGATTGTCCAATTTGTACACGAAGTGCATCCAGTTTTTGCCGTAACCCTCTAAACTCTTTAGAAGTTGCTATGTGGGTGAAATTATCATGTCATGTCAATTTAAAACCTTTTCAAAGTTCATTTCTACTGCTTTTCAAATTCAGGGTCATCTAGCTCAAAAAAATCATTAAGTGCATGAAAAATGTCAAATGAAGGGAGAAAGGGTTGAAAATTGATGATGTGCCTTTGAATGGTGCATATTGAAAACACAAAAATTATGGAGTTACAATAAGTTGTTAAAAATGAAATCCCTTTCTAATAAATGAGTTTTTGTCCGAACCATCATACTTCGAAAGAGATTGTCCAATTTGTACACGAAGTGCATCTAGTTTTTGCCGTAAACCTCTCAACTCTTTAGAAGTTGCTATGTGGGTGTAATTATGATGCCATGCCAAGTTAAAACCTTGTCAGAGTTATTTTGTACTGGTTTTCAAATGCAGGGTCATCTAGCTCAAAAAAAATCATTAGATGCATGAAAAATGTCAAATGAAGTGAGAAAGGGTTGAAAATTGATGGTGTGCCTTTGAATGGTGCATATTGAAGACACAAAAAATATGGAGTTAAAATAAGTTGTTCAAAATGAAATCCCTTTGTAATAGATGAGTTTTCGTCCGACGCCCTCATACTTCGAAAGAGATTGTCCAATTTGTACACGAAGTGCATCCAGTTTTTGCCGTAACCCTCTCAACTCTTTATAAGTTGCTATGTGGGTGAAACTATGATGTCAAGCCAAGTTACAACCTTTTCAGAGTTCATTTGTACTGCTTTTCAAATTCAGGGTCATTTAGCTCAAAATAAATCATTAAATGCATGAAAAATATCAAATGAAGTCATAAAGGGTTGAAAATTGATGATGTGCCTTTGAATGGTGCATATTGAAGACACAAAAAGTATGGAGTCAAAATAAGTTTTTAAAAATGAAATCCCTTTGTAATAGATGAGTTTTTGTCCGAAACCCTCATACTTCTTATGAGATTGTCCAATTTGCACACGAAGTGCATCCTGTTTTTGCCGTAACCCTCTCAACTCTTTAGAAGTTACTACGTGGGTGAAATCATGATATCAAGCCAAGTTACATCCTTTTCAGAGTTCATTTCTACTGCTTTACAAATTCAGGTTCATCTAGCTCAAAATAAATCATTAAATGCATGAAAAATATCAAATAAAGTCAGAAAGGGTTGAATATTGATGATGTGCCTTTGAATGGTGCATATTGAACACACAAAAATTATGGATTTACAATAAGTTGTTAAAAATGAAATCCCTTTGTAATAGATGAGTTTTCGTCCGAAACCCTCATACTTCGAAAGAGATTGTCCAATTTGTACACGAAGTGCATCTAGTTTTTTTCGTAACCCTATCAACTCTTTAGAAGTTGCTATGTGGGTGAAATTATAATTTCGTGCCAAGTTAAAACCTTTTCAGAGTTCTTTTGTACTGCTTTTCAAATCCAGGGTCATTTAGCTCAAAATAAATCAGTAAATGAATGAAAAATATCAAATGAAGTCAGAAAGGGTTGGAAATTGATGATGTGCCTTTGAATGGTGCATATTGAACACACAAAAAGTATGGAGTTAAAATAAGTTATTAAAAATGAAATCCCTTAGTAATAGATGAGTTTTCGTTCGGAACCCTCATACTTCGAAAGAGATTGTCCAATTTGTACATGAAGTGCATCCAGTTTTTGCCGTAACGCTCTCAACTCTTTAGAAGTTGCTATGTGGGTGAAATTATGATGTCATGCCAAGTTAAAACCTTTTCAGAGTTCATTTGTACTGCTTTTCAAATTCAGGGTCATCTAGCTCAAAATAAATCATTAAATGGATGAAAAATATCAAATGAAGTCACAAAGGGTTGAAAATTGATGATGTGCCTTTGAATGGTGCATATTGAAGACACAAAAAGTATGGAGTTTAAATAAGTTGTTAAAAATGAAATCCCTTTGTAATAGATGAGTTTTCGTCCGAAACCCTCATACTTCGAAAGAGATTATGCAATTTGTACATCAAGTGCATCCAGTTTTTGTCGTAACCCTCTCAACTCTTCAGAAGTTGCTATGTGGGTGAAATTATGATGTCATGCCAAGTTAAAACTTTTTAACAGTTCATGTGTATTGCTTTTCAAATTCAGGGTCATCTAGCTCAAAATAAATCAATAAATGAATGAAAATATCAAATGAAGTCAGAAAGGGTTTAAAATTGATGATGTGCCTTTGAATGGTGCATATTGAACACACAAAAAGTATGAAGTTAAAATAACTTATTAAAAATGAAATCCGTTGGTAATAGATGAGTTTTCGTCCGAACCCTCATACTTCTTATGAGATTGTCTAATTTGTACACGAAATGCATCCAACTTTTGCCGTAACCCTCTAAACTTTTTAGAAGTTGCTATGTGGGTGAAATTATGATGTCATGCCAAGTTAAAACTTTTTAACAGTTCATGTGTATTGCTTTTCAAATTCAGGGTCATCTAGCTCAAAATAAATCAATAAATGAATGAAAATATCAAATCAAGTCAGAAAGGGTTTAAAATTGATGATGTGCCTTTGAATGGTGCATATTGAACACACAAAAAGTATGAAGTTAAAATAACTTATTAAAAATGAAATCCGTTGGTAATAGATGAGTTTTCGTCCGAACCCTCATACTTCTTATGAGATTGTCCAATTTGTACACGAAGTGCATCCAGCTTTTGCCGTAACCCTCTAAACTTTTTAGAAGTTGCTATGTGGGTGAAATTATGATGTCAAGCCAAGTTACAACCTTTTCAGAGTTCATTTGTACTGCTTTTCAAATTCAGGGTCATTTAGTTCGAAATAATTCATTAAATGCATCAAAAATATTAAATGAAGCAGAAAGGGTTGAAAATTGATGATGTGCCTTTGAATGGTGCATATTGAAGACACAAAAAGTATGGAGTTAAAATAAGTTGTTAAAAATGAAATCCCTTTGTAATAGATGAGTTTTCGTCAGAAACCCTCATACTTCGAAAGAGATTGTCCAATTTGTACATGAAGTGCATCCAGTTTTTGCCGTAACCCTCTCAACTCTTTATAAGTTTCTATGTGGGTGAAATTATAATGTCATGCCAAGTTAAAACCTTTTCAAAGTTCATTTGTACTGCTTTTCAAATTCAAGGTCATCTAGCTAAAAATAAATCATTAAATGCATGAAAAATATCAAATGAAGTCAGAAAGGGTTGAAAATTGATGATGTTATTTTGAATGGTGCATATTGAAGACACAAAAAGTATGGAGTTAAAATAAGATGTTCAAAATGAAATCCCTTTGTAATAGATGAGTTTTCGTCCGAAACCCTCATACTTCGAAAGAGATTGTCCAATTTGTACACGAAGTGCATCCACTTTTTGCCGTAACCCTCTCAACTCTTTAGAAGTTGCTATGTGGGTGAAATTATGATGTCAAGCCAAGTTACAACCTTTTCAGAGCTTATTTCTATTGCTTTTCAAATTCAGGGTCATCTACCTCAAAAAAAAATTAAATGCATGAAAAATATCAAATGAAGTGAGAAAGGGTTGAAAATTGATGATGTGCCTTTGCATGGTGCATATTGACCACACAAAAATTATGGAGTTACAATAAGTTGTTAAAAATGAAATCCCTTTTTAATAAATGAGTTTTCGTCCGAAACCCTCATACTTCGAAAGAGATTGTCCAATTTGTACACGAAGTGCATGCACTTTTTGCCGTAACCCTCTCAACTCTTTAGAAGTTGCTATGTGGGTGAAATTATGATGTCATGCCAAGTTAAAACTATTTCAGAGTTCTTTTGTACTGGTTTTCAAATTCAGGGTCATCTAGCTCAAAATAAATCATTAAATGCATGAAAAATATCAAATGAAGTCAGAAAGGGTTGAAAATTGATTATGTGCCTTTGAATGGTGCATATTGAACACACAAAAAGTATGGAGTTAAAATAAGTTATTAAAAATGAAATCCCTTTGTAATAGATGAGTTTTCGTTCGAAAGCCTCATACTTCGAAAGAGATTGTCCAATTTGTACATGAAGTGCATCCACTTTTTGCCGTAACCCTCTCAGCTCTTTAGAAGTTGCTATGTGGGTGAAATTATGATGTCATGCCAAGTTAAAACCATTTCAGAGTTCTTTTGTACTGCTTTTCAAATTCAGGGTCATCTAGGTCAAAATAAATCATTAAATGCATGAAAAATATCAAACGAAGTCAGAAAGGGTTGAAAATTGATGATGTGTCTTTGAATGGTGCATATTGACCACACAAAAATTATGGAGTTACAATAGGTTGTTAAAAATGAAATCCCTTTGTAATAAATGAGTTTTCGTCCGAAACCCTCATACTTCGAAAGAGATTGTCCAATTTGTACACGAAGTGCATCCAGTTTTTGCCGTAACCCTCTCAACTCTTTAGAAGTTGCTATGTGGGTGACATTATGATGTCATGACAAGTTAAAACCATTTCGGAGTTCTTTTGTACTGCTTTTCAAATTCAGGGTCATTTAGCTCAAAATAAATCATTAAATGCATGAAAAATATCAAATGAAGTCAGAAAGGGTTGAAAATTGATGATGTGCCTTTGAATGGTGCATATTGAACACACAAAAAGTATGGAGTTAAAATAAGTTATTAAAAATGAAATCAATTTGTAATAGATGAGTTTTCGTTCGAAACCCTCATACTTCGAAAGAGATTGTCCAATTTGTACATGAAGTGCATCCAGTTTTTGCCGTAACCCTCTCAACTCTTTAGAAGTTGCTATTGGGTGAAATTATTATGTCATGCCAAGTTAAAACCTTTTCAGAGTTCATTTGTACTGCTTTTCAAATTCAGGGTCATCTAGCTAAAAATAAATCATTAAATGCATAAAAAATATCAAATGAAGTCAGAAAGGTTTGAAAATTGATGATGTGGCTTTGAATGGTGCATATTGAACACACAAAAAGTATGGAGTTAAAATAATTTATTAAGAATGAAATCCCTTTGTAATAGATGAGTTTTCGTTCGAAACCCTCATACTTCGAAAGAGATTGTCCAATTTGTACATGAAGTGAATCCAGTTTTTGCCATAACCCTCTCAACTCTTTAGAAGTTGCTATTGGGTGAAATTATTATGTCATGCCAAGTTAAAACCTTTTCAGAGTTCATTTGTACTGCTTTTCAAATTCAGGGTCATCTAGCTCAAAATAAATCATTAAATGCATAAAAAATATCAAATGAAGTCAGAAAGGGTTGAAAATTGATGATGTGCCTTTGAATTGTGCATATTGAACACACAAAAATCAGGAAGTTAAAATAAGTTATTAAAAATGAATTCCCTTTGTAATAGATGAGTTTTCGTTCGAAACCCTCATAATTCGAAAGAGATTGTCCAATTTGTACATGAAGTGCATCCAGTTTTTGCCGTAACCCTCTCAACTCTTTGGAAGTTGCTATTGGGTGAAATTATTATGTCATGCCAAGTTAAAACCTTTTCAGAGTTCATTTGAACTGCTTTTCAAATTCAGGGTCATCTAGCTAAAAATAAATCATTAAATGCATAAAAAATATCAAATGAAGTCAGAAAGGTTTGAAAATCGATGATATGGCTTTGAATGGTGCATATTTAACACACAAAAAGTATGGCATTAAAATACGTTATTAAGAATGAAATCCCTTTGTAATAGATGAGTTTTCGTCCGAAACCCTCATACTTCGAAAGAGATTGTCCAATTTGTACACGAAGTGCATCTAGTTTTTTTCGTAACCCTATCAACTCTTTAGAAGTTGCTATGTGGGTGAAATTATAATTTCGTGCCAAGTTAAAACCTTTTCAGAGTTCTTTTGTACTGCTTTTCAAATCCAGGGTCATTTAGCTCAAAATAAATCAGTAAATGAATGAAAAATATCAAATGAAGTCAGAAAGGGTTGGAAATTGATGATGTGCCTTTGAATGGTGCATATTGAACACACAAAAAGTATGGAGTTAAAATAAGTTATTAAAAATGAAATCCCTTAGTAATAGATGAGTTTTCGTTCGGAACCCTCATACTTCGAAAGAGATTGTCCAATTTGTACATGAAGTGCATCCAGTTTTTGCCGTAACGCTCTCAACTCTTTAGAAGTTGCTATGTGGGTGAAATTATGATGTCATGCCAAGTTAAAACCTTTTCAGAGTTCATTTGTACTGC
The DNA here is from genome assembly GCA_022496015.1 of Hordeum marinum. Classification (NCBI taxonomy): domain Eukaryota; kingdom Viridiplantae; phylum Streptophyta; class Magnoliopsida; order Poales; family Poaceae; genus Hordeum; species Hordeum marinum. Next base: position 21,859,695 of record CM039673.1, on the reverse strand, counting down.
TTTTCAAATTCAGGGTCATCTAGCTCAAAATAAATCATTAGATGGATGAAAAATATCAAATGAAGTCACAAAGGGTTGAAGATTGATGATGTGCCTTTGAATGGTGCATATTGAAGACACAAAAAGTATGGAGTTTAAATAAGTTGTTAAAAATGAAATCCCTTTGTAATAGATGAGTTTTCGTCCGAAACCCTCATACTTCGAAAGAGATTATGCAATTTGTACATCAAGTGCATCCAGTTTTTGTCGTAACCCTCTCAACTCTTCAGAAGTTGCTATGTGGGTGAAATTATGATGTCATGCCAAGTTAAAACTTTTTAACAGTTCATGTGTATTGCTTTTCAAATTCAGGGTCATCTAGCTCAAAATAAATCAATAAATGAATGAAAATATCAAATGAAGTCAGAAAGGGTTTAAAATTGATGATGTGCCTTTGAATGGTGCATATTGAACACACAAAAAGTATGAAGTTAAAATAACTTATTAAAAATGAAATCCGTTGGTAATAGATGAGTTTTCGTCCGAACCCTCATACTTCTTATGAGATTGTCTAATTTGTACACGAAGTGCATCCAACTTTTGCCGTAACCCTCTAAACTTTTTAGAAGTTGCTATGTGGGTGAAATTATGATGTCATGCCAAGTTAAAACTTTTTAACAGTTCATGTGTATTGCTTTTCAAATTCAGGGTCATCTAGCTCAAAATAAATCAATAAATGAATGAAAATATCAAATCAAGTCAGAAAGGGTTTAAAATTGATGATGTGCCTTTGAATGGTGCATATTGAACACACAAAAAGTATGAAGTTAAAATAACTTATTAAAAATGAAATCCGTTGGTAATAGATGAGTTTTCGTCCGAACCCTCATACTTCTTATGAGATTGTCCAATTTGTACACGAAGTGCATCCAGCTTTTGCCGTAACCCTCTAAACTTTTTAGAAGTTGCTATGTGGGTGAAATTATGATGTCAAGCCAAGTTACAACCTTTTCAGAGTTCATTTGTACTGCTTTTCAAATTCAGGGTCATTTAGTTCGAAATAATTCATTAAATGCATCAAAAATATTAAATGAAGCAGAAAGGGTTGAAAATTGATGATGTGCCTTTGAATGGTGCATATTGAAGACACAAAAAGTATGGAGTTAAAATAAGTTGTTAAAAATGAAATCCCTTTGTAATAGATGAGTTTTCGTCAGAAACCCTCATACTTCGAAAGAGATTGTCCAATTTGTACATGAAGTGCATCCAGTTTTTGCCGTAACCCTCTCAACTCTTTATAAGTTTCTATGTGGGTGAAATTATAATGTCATGCCAAGTTAAAACCTTTTCAAAGTTCATTTGTACTGCTTTTCAAATTCAAGGTCATCTAGCTAAAAATAAATCATTAAATGCATGAAAAATATCAAATGAAGTCAGAAAGGGTTGAAAATTGATGATGTTATTTTGAATGGTGCATATTGAAGACACAAAAAGTATGGAGTTAAAATAAGATGTTCAAAATGAAATCCCTTTGTAATAGATGAGTTTTCGTCCGAAACCCTCATACTTCGAAAGAGATTGTCCAATTTGTACACGAAGTGCATCCAGTTTTTGCCGTAACCCTCTCAACTCTTTAGAAGTTGCTATGTGGATGAAATTATGATGTCAAGCCAAGTTACAACCTTTTCAGAGCTTATTTCTATTGCTTTTCAAATTCAGGGTCATCTACCTCAAAAAAAAATTAAATGCATGAAAAATATCAAATGAAGTGAGAAAGGGTTGAAAATTGATGATGTGCCTTTGCATGGTGCATATTGACCACACAAAAATTATGGAGTTACAATAAGTTGTTAAAAATGAAATCCCTTTTTAATAAATGAGTTTTCGTCCGAAACCCTCATACTTCGAAAGAGATTGTCCAATTTGTACACGAAGTGCATGCACTTTTTGCCGTAACCCTCTCAACTCTTTAGAAGTTGCTATGTGGGTGAAATTATGATGTCATGCCAAGTTAAAACTATTTCAGAGTTCTTTTGTACTGGTTTTCAAATTCAGGGTCATCTAGCTCAAAATAAATCATTAAATGCATGAAAAATATCAAATGAAGTCAGAAAGGGTTGAAAATTGATTATGTGCCTTTGAATGGTGCATATTGAACACACAAAAAGTATGGAGTTAAAATAAGTTATTAAAAATGAAATCCCTTTGTAATAGATGAGTTTTCGTTCGAAAGCCTCATACTTCGAAAGAGATTGTCCAATTTGTACATGAAGTGCATCCACTTTTTGCCGTAACCCTCTCAGCTCTTTAGAAGTTGCTATGTGGGTGAAATTATGATGTCATGCCAAGTTAAAACCATTTCAGAGTTCTTTTGTACTGCTTTTCAAATTCAGGGTCATCTAGGTCAAAATAAATCATTAAATGCATGAAAAATATCAAACGAAGTCAGAAAGGGTTGAAAATTGATGATGTGTCTTTGAATGGTGCATATTGACCACACAAAAATTATGGAGTTACAATAGGTTGTTAAAAATGAAATCCCTTTGTAATAAATGAGTTTTCGTCCGAAACCCTCATACTTCGAAAGAGATTGTCCAATTTGTACACGAAGTGCATCCAGTTTTTGCCGTAACCCTCTCAACTCTTTAGAAGTTGCTATGTGGGTGAAATTATGATGTCATGACAAGTTAAAACCATTTCGGAGTTCTTTTGTACTGCTTTTCAAATTCAGGGTCATTTAGCTCAAAATAAATCATTAAATGCATGAAAAATATCAAATGAAGTCAGAAAGGGTTGAAAATTGATGATGTGCCTTTGAATGGTGCATATTGAACACACAAAAAGTATGGAGTTAAAATAAGTTATTAAAAATGAAATCAATTTGTAATAGATGAGTTTTCGTTCGAAACCCTCATACTTCGAAAGAGATTGTCCAATTTGTACATGAAGTGCATCCAGTTTTTGCCGTAACCCTCTCAACTCTTTAGAAGTTGCTATTGGGTGAAATTATTATGTCATGCCAAGTTAAAACCTTTTCAGAGTTCATTTGTACTGCTTTTCAAATTCAGGGTCATCTAGCTAAAAATAAATCATTAAATGCATAAAAAATATCAAATGAAGTCAGAAAGGTTTGAAAATTGATGATGTGGCTTTGAATGGTGCATATTGAACACACAAAAAGTATGGAGTTAAAATAATTTATTAAGAATGAAATCCCTTTGTAATAGATGAGTTTTCGTTCGAAACCCTCATACTTCGAAAGAGATTGTCCAATTTGTACATGAAGTGAATCCAGTTTTTGCCATAACCCTCTCAACTCTTTAGAAGTTGCTATTGGGTGAAATTATTATGTCATGCCAAGTTAAAACCTTTTCAGAGTTCATTTGTACTGCTTTTCAAACTCAGGGTCATCTAGCTCAAAATAAATCATTAAATGCATAAAAAATATCAAATGAAGTCAGAAAGGGTTGAAAATTGATGATGTGCCTTTGAATTGTGCATATTGAACACACAAAAATCAGGAAGTTAAAATAAGTTATTAAAAATGAATTCCCTTTGTAATAGATGAGTTTTCGTTCGAAACCCTCATAATTCGAAAGAGATTGTCCAATTTGTACATGAAGTGCATCCAGTTTTTGCCGTAACCCTCTCAACTCTTTGGAAGTTGCTATTGGGTGAAATTATTATGTCATGCCAAGTTAAAACCTTTTCAGAGTTCATTTGAACTGCTTTTCAAATTCAGGGTCATCTAGCTAAAAATAAATCATTAAATGCATAAAAAATATCAAATGAAGTCAGAAAGGTTTGAAAATCGATGATATGGCTTTGAATGGTGCATATTTAACACACAAAAAGTATGGCATTAAAATACGTTATTAAGAATGAAATCCCTTTGTAATAGATGAGTTTTCGTTCGAAACCCTCATACTTCGAAAGAGATTGTCCAATTTGTACATGAAGTGAATCCAGTTTTTGCCATAACCCTCTCAACTCTTTAGAAGTTGGTATTGGGTGAAATTATGATGTCATGCCAAGTTAAAACCATTTCAGAGTTGTTTTCTACTTCTTTTCAAATTCAGGGTCATCTAGGTCAAAATAAATCATTAAATGCATGAAAGTATCAAATGAAGTCAGGAAGGGTTGAAAATTGATGATGTGCCTTTGAATGGTGCATATTGAACACACAAAAAGTATGGAGTTAAAATAAGTTATTAAAAATGAAATCCCTTTGTAATAGATGATTTTTCGTTCGAAACCCTCATACTTCGAAAGAGATTGTCCATTTTGTACATGAAGTGCATCTAGTTTTTGCCGTAACACTCTCAACTCTTTAGAAGTTGCTAATGGGTGAAATTATTATGTCATGCCAAGTTAAAACCTTTTCAGAGTTCATAAGTAATGCTTTTCAAATTTAGGGTCATCTAGCTCAAAATAAATAATTAAATGCGTAAAAAATATCAAATGAAGGTAAAAAGGGTTCAAAATTGATGATGTGCCTTCGAATGGTGCATATTGAAGACACAAAAATTATGGAGTTAAAATAGGTTGTTAAAAATGAAATACCTTTCTAATAGATGAGTTTTCGTCTGAAACCCTCACGCTTCGAAAGAGATTGTCCAATTTGTACACGAAGTGCATCCAGTTTTTGCCGTAACCCTCTAAACTCTTTAGAAGTTGCTATGTGGGTGAAATTATAATGTCATGTCAATTTAAAACCTTTTCAAAGTTCATTTCTACTGCTTTTCAAATTCAGGGTCATCTAGCTCAAAAAAATCATTAAGTGCATGAAAAATGTCAAATGAAGGGAGAAAGGGTTGAAAATTGATGATGTGCCTTTGAATGGTGCATATTGAAAACACAAAAATTATGGAGTTACAATAAGTTGTTAAAAATGAAATCCCTTTCTAATAAATGAGTTTTTGTCCGAACCATCATACTTCGAAAGAGATTGTCCAATTTGTACACGAAGTGCATCTAGTTTTTGCCGTAAACCTCTCAACTCTTTAGAAGTTGCTATGTGGGTGTAATTATGATGCCATGCCAAGTTAAAACCTTGTCAGAGTTATTTTGTACTGGTTTTCAAATGCAGGGTCATCTAGCTCAAAAAAAATCATTAGATGCATGAAAAATGTCAAATGAAGTGAGAAAGGGTTGAAAATTGATGGTGTGCCTTTGAATGGTGCATATTGAAGACACAAAAAATATGGAGTTAAAATAAGTTGTTCAAAATGAAATCCCTTTGTAATAGATGAGTTTTCGTCCGAAACCCTCATACTTCGAAAGAGATTGTCCAATTTGCACACGAAGTGCATCCAGTTTTTGCCGTAACCCTCTCAACTCTTTATAAGTTGCTATGTGGGTGAAACTATGATGTCAAGCCAAGTTACAACCTTTTCAGAGTTCATTTGTACTGCTTTTCAAATTCAGGGTCATTTAGCTCAAAATAAATCATTAAATGCATGAAAAATATCAAATGAAGTCATAAAGGGTTGAAAATTGATGATGTGCCTTTGAATGGTGCATATTGAAGACACAAAAAGTATGGAGTCAAAATAAGTTTTTAAAAATGAAATCCCTTTGTAATAGATGAGTTTTCGTCCGAAACCCTCATACTTCTTATGAGATTGTCCAATTTGCACGCGAAGTGCATCCTGTTTTTGCCGTAACCCTCTCAACTATTTAGAAGTTGCTACGTGGGTGAAATCATGATATCAAGCCAAGTTACATCCTTTTCAGAGTTCATTTCTACTGCTTTACAAATTCAGGTTCATCTAGCTCAAAATAAATCATTAAATGCATGAAAAATATCAAATAAAGTCAGAAAGGGTTGAATATTGATGATGTGCCTTTGAATGGTGCATATTGAACACACAAAAATTATGGATTTACAATAAGTTGTTAAAAATGAAATCCCTTTGTAATAGATGAGTTTTCGTCCGAAACCCTCATACTTCGAAAGAGATTGTCCAATTTGTACACGAAGTGCATCTAGTTTTTTTCGTAACCCTATCAACTCTTTAGAAGTTGCTATGTGGGTGAAATTATAATTTCGTGCCAAGTTAAAACCTTTTCAGAGTTCTTTTGTACTGCTTTTCAAATCCAGGGTCATTTAGCTCAAAATAAATCAGTAAATGAATGAAAAATATCAAATGAAGTCAGAAAGGGTTGGAAATTGATGATGTGCCTTTGAATGGTGCATATTGAACACACAAAAAGTATGGAGTTAAAATAAGTTATTAAAAATGAAATCCCTTAGTAATAGATGAGTTTTCGTTCGGAACCCTCATACTTCGAAAGAGATTGTCCAATTTGTACATGAAGTGCATCCAGTTTTTGCCGTAATGCTCTCAACTCTTTAGAAGTTGCTATGTGGGTGAAATTATGATGTCATGCCAAGTTAAAACCTTTTCAGAGTTCATTTGTACTGCTTTTCAAATTCAGGGTCATCTAGCTCAAAATAAATCATTAAATGGATGAAAAATATCAAATGAAGTCACAAAGGGTTGAAAATTGATGATGTGCCTTTGAATGGTGCATATTGAAGACACAAAAAGTATGGAGTTTAAATAAGTTGTTAAAAATGAAATCCCTTTGTAATAGATGAGTTTTCGTCCGAAACCCTCATACTTCGAAAGAGATTATCCAATTTGTACATGAAGTGCATCCAGTTTTTGTCGTAACCCTCTCAACTCTTCAGAAGTTGCTATGTGGGTGAAATTATGATGTCATGCCAAGTTAAAACTTTTTAACAGTTCATGTGTATTGCTTTTCAAATTCAGGGTCATCTAGCTCAAAATAAATCAATAAATGAATGAAAATATCAAATGAAGTCAGAAAGGGTTTAAAATTGATGATGTGCCTTTGAATGGTGCATATTGAACACACAAAAAGTATGAAGTTAAAATAGCTTATTAAAAATGAAATCCGTTGGTAATAGATGAGTTTTCGTCCGAACCCTCATACTTCTTATGAGATTGTCTAATTTGTACACGAAGTGCATCCAACTTTTGCCGTAACCCTCTAAACTTTTTAGAAGTTGCTATGTGGGTGAAATTATGATGTCATGGCAAGTTAAAACTTTTTAACAGTTCATGTGTATTGCTTTTCAAATTCAGGGTCATCTAGCTCAAAATAAATCAATAAATGAATGAAAATATCAAATCAAGTCAGAAAGGGTTTAAAATTGATGATGTGCCTTTGAATGGTGCATATTGAACACACAAAAAGTATGAAGTTAAAATAACTTATTAAAAATGAAATCCGTTGGTAATAGATGAGTTTTCGTCCGAACCCTCATACTTCTTATGAGATTGTCCAATTTGTACACGAAGTGCATCCAGCTTTTGCCGTAACCCTCTAAACTTTTTAGAAGTTGCTATGTGGGTGAAATTATGATGTCAAGCCAAGTTACAACCTTTTCAGAGTTCATTTGTACTGCTTTTCAAATTCAGGGTCATTTAGTTCGAAATAATTCATTAAATGCATCAAAAATATTAAATGAAGCAGAAAGGGTTGAAAATTGATGATGTGCCTTTGAATGGTGCATATTGAAGACACAAAAAGTATGGAGTTAAAATAAGTTGTTAAAAATGAAATCCCTTTGTAATAGATGAGTTTTCGTCAGAAACCCTCATACTTCGAAAGAGATTGTCCAATTTGTACATGAAGTGCATCCAGTTTTTGCCGTAACCCTCTCAACTCTTTATAAGTTTCTATGTGGGTGAAATTATAATGTCATGCCAAGTTAAAACCTTTTCAAAGTTCATTTGTACTGCTTTTCAAATTCAAGGTCATCTAGCTAAAAATAAATCATTAAATGCATGAAAAATATTAAATGAAGTCAGAAAGGGTTGAAAATTGATGATGTTATTTTGAATGGTGCATATTGAAGACACAAAAAGTATGGAGTTAAAATAAGATGTTCAAAATGAAATCCCTTTGTAATAGATGAGATTTCGTCCGAAACCCTCATACTTCGAAAGAGATTGTCCAATTTGTACACGAAGTGCATCCAGTTTTTGCCGTAACCCTCTCAACTCTTTAGAGGTTGCTATGTGGGTGAAATTATGATGTCAAGCCAAGTTACAACCTTTTCAGTGTTCATTTGTACTGCTTTCCAAATTCAGGGTCATTTAGCTCAAAATATATCATTAAATGCATGAAAATTATCAAATGAAGTCATAAAGGGTTGAAAATTGATGATGTGCTTTTGAATGGTGCATATTGAAGACACAAAAAGTATGGAGTTGAAATAAGTTTTTAAAAATGAAATCCCTTTGTAATAGATGAGTTTTCGTCCGAAACTGTCATACTTCGAAAGAGATTATCCAATTTGTACACGAAGTGCATCTACTTTTTGCCGTAACCCTCTCAAATCTTTATAAGTTGCTATGTGGGTGAAAATATGATGTCATGCCAAGTTACAACCTTTTGAGAGTTAATTTCTATGGCTTTTCAAATTCAGGGTCATCTAGCTCAAAATATATCATTAAAGGCATGAAAAATATCAAATGAAGTTAGAAAGGGTTGCAAATTGATGATGTGCCTTTGAATGGTGCATATTGAACACACAAAAAGTATGGAGTTCAAATAAGTTATTAAAAATGAAATCCCTTTGTAATAGATGAGTTTTCGTCCAAAACCCTCATACTTCTTATGAGATTGTCCAATTTGTACACGAAGTGCATCCAGTTTTTCCCGTAACCCTCTCAACTCTTTAGAAGTTTCTATGTGGGTGAAAATATGATTTCAAGCCAAGTTACAACCTTTTCAGAGTTCATTTGTACTGCTTTACAGATTTAGGGTCATTTAGCTCAAAATTAATCATTACATGCATGAAAAATATCAAATGAAGTCAGAAAGGGTTGAAAATTTATGATGTGCATTTGAATGGTGCATATTGAACACACAAAAAGTATGGAGTTAAAATAATTTATTAAAAATGAAATCCCTTTGTAATAGATGAGTTTTCGTCCAAAACCCTCATACTTCTTATGAGATTGTCCAATTTGTACACAAAGTGCATCCAGTTTTTCCCGTAACCCTCTCAACTCTTTAGAAGTTGCTATGTGGGTGAAATTATGATTTGAAGCCAAGTTACAACCTTTTAAGAGTTCATTTGTACTGCTTTACAGATTCAGGGTCATTTAGCTCAAAATAAATCATTAAATGCATGAAAAATATCAAATGAAGTTAGAAATGGTTGAAAATTGTTGATGTGCCTTTGAATGGTGTATATTGAACACACAAAAAGTATGGAGTTAAAATAAGTTATTAAAAATGAAATTCCTTAGTAATAGATGAGTTTTCGTTCGAAACCCTGATACTTCGAAAGAGATTATCCAATTTGTACATGAAGTGCATCCAGTTTTTGCCGTAACCCTCTCAACTCTTTAGAAGTTGCTATGTGGGTGAAATTATGATGTCATGCTAAGTTAAAACCTTTTCAGAGTTCATTTGTACTACTTTTCAAATTCAGGGTCATCTAGCTCAAAATAAATCATTAAATGAATGAAATTACCAAATGAAGTCAAAAAGGGTTGAAAATTGAAGATGTGCCTTTGAATGCTGCATATTGAAGACACAAAAAGTATGGACTTAAAATATGTTATTAAAAATGAAATCCCTTTGTAATAGATCAGTTTTCGTCTGAAACCCTCATACTTCGACAGAGATTGTCCAATTTGTACACGAAGTGCATCTAGTTTTTTCCGTAACCCTCTCAACTCTTTATAAGTTGCTATGTGGGTGAAATTATGATGTCATGCCAAGTTAAAACCTTTTTAGAGTTCATTTGTACTCCTTTTCAAATTGAGGGTCATCTTGCTCAAAACAAATCATTAAATGCATCAAAAATATCAAATGAAGTCAGAAAGGGTTGAAAATTCATGATGTGCCTTTGAATGGTGCATATTGAACACACAAAAGTTATGGAGTTTTAATAAGTTGTTAATAATGAAATCCCTTTGTAATAGATGAGTTTTCGTCCGGAACCCTCATACTTCGAAAGGGATTGTCCAATTTGTACACGAAGTGCATCCAGTTTTTGTTGTAATCCTCTCAACTCTTTAGAAGTTGCTATGTGGGTGAAATTATGATGTCATGCCAATTTAAAACCTTTTCAGAATTCTTTTGTACCGCTTTTCAACTGCACGGTCATCTAGCTCAAAAATAATAATTAAATGCATGAAAAATATCAAATGAAGTCAGAAAGGGTTGAAAATTGATGATGTGCCTTTGAATGGTGCATATTGAACACACAAAAAGTATGGAGTTAAAATAAGTTCTTAAAAATGAAGTCCCTTTGTAATTGATGAGTTTTCGTTCGAAACCCTCGTACTTCTTATGAGATTGCCCAATTTGTACACGAAGTGCATCCAGTTTTTGTCGTAACCCTCTCAACTCTTTACAAGTAGCTATGTGGGTGAAATTATGACTGTAGGCCAAGTTACAACCTTTTCAGAGTTCATTTGTACAACTTTTGAAATTCAGAGTCATCTAGTTCAAAATAAATAATTAAATGCATGAAAAATATCAACTGAAGTCAGAAAGGATTGAAAATTGATGATGTGCCTTTGAATGGTGTATATTGAACACACAAAAAGTATGGAGTTAAAATAAGTTATTAAAAATGAAATCCCTTTGTAATAGATGAGGTTTCGTCCGAAACCCACATACTTCGAAAGAAATTATCCAATTTGTACATGAAGTGCATCCGGTTTTTGCTGTAACCCTCTCAACTCTTTAGAAGTTGCTATGTGGGTGAAATTATGATGTCATGCTAAGTTAAAACCTTTTCAGAGTTCATTTGTACTACTTTTCAAATTCAGGGTCATCTAGCTCAAAATAAATAATTAAATGAATGAAAATACCAAATGAAGTCAGAAAGGGTTGAAAATTCAAGATGTGCCTTTGAATGGTGCATATTGAAGACACAAAAAGTATGGAGTTAAAATATGTTATTAAAAATGAAATCCCTTTGTAATAGATCAGTTTTCGTTTGAAACCCTCATACTTCGACACAGATTGTCCAATTTATACACGAAGTGCATCTAGTTTTTTCCGTAACCCTATCAACTCTTTATAAGTTGCTATGTCGGTGAAATTATGATGTCATGCCAAGTTAAAACGTTTTTAGAGTTCATTTGTACTCCTTTTCAAATTGAGGGTCATCTAGCTCAAAACAAATCATTAAATGCATCAAAAATATCAAATGAAGTCACAAAGTGTTGAAAATTCATGATGTGCCTTTGAATGGTGCATATTTAACACACACAAAATATGGAGTTACAATAAGTTGTTAATCATGAAATCCCTTTGTAATTGATGAGTTTTCGTCCGAAACCCTCATACTTCTTATGAGATTGTCCAATTTGTACACGAAGTGCATCCAGTTTTTGCCGTAACGCTCTCAACTATTTAGAAGTTGCTATGTGGGTGAAATTATGATGTCATGCCAAGTTAAAACCTTTTCAGAGTTAATTTGTACTCCTTTTCAAATTGAGGGTCATCTAGCTCAAAACAAAATATTAAATGCATCAAAAATATCAAATGAAGTTAGAAAGGGTTGAAAATTCATGATGTGCCTTTGAATGGTGCATATTGAACACACAAAAAATATGGAGTTACAATAAGTTGTTAATAATGAAATCCCTTTGTAATAGATGAGTTTTCGTCCGGAACCCTCATACTTCGAAAGAGATTGCCCAATTTGTACTCGAAGTGCATCCAGTTTTTGTTGTAACCCTCTCAACTCTTTAGAAGTTGCTATGTGGGTGAAATTATGCTGTCATGCCAATTTAAAACCTTTTCAGAGTTTTTTTTACCGCTTTTCAACTGCACGCTCATCTAGCTCAAAAAAAAATAATTAAATGCACGAAAATATCAAATGAAGTCAGAAAGGGTTCAAAATTGATGATGTGCCTTTGAAGGGTGCATATTGAACACAAAAAAAGTATGGAGTTAAAATAAGTTATTAAAAATGAAGTCCCTTTGTAATTGATGAGTTTCCGTCCGAAACCATCACACTTCTTATGAGATTGTCCAATTTGTACACGAAGTGCATCCAGTTTTTGTCGTAACGCTCTCAACTATTTAGAAGTTGCTATGTGGGTGAAATTATGATGTCAAGCCAAGTTACAGCCTTTTTAGTGTTCATTTGTACTGCTTTTAAAATTCAGATTCATCTAGCCCAAATAAATCATTAAATGCATAAGAAAAATCAAACGAAGTCAGAAAGGGTTGAAAATTGATGATGTGCCTTTGAATGGTGCATATCTAATACAGAAAAAGTATGGAGTTAAAATAAGTTGTTAAAAAGGAAATCCCTTTGTAATAGATGAGTTTTCGTCCAAAACCCTCATACTTCGAAAGAGATTGTCCAATTTGTACACGAAGTGCAACACGTTTTTTCCGTAACCCTCTCAACTCTTTACAAGTTGCTATGTGGGTGAAATTATGATGTTATGCCAAGTTAAAACCTTTTCAGAGTTCTTTTGTACTTCTTTTAAAAAGCAGGGTCATCTACCTTAAAAAAAATCATTAAATGCACGAAAAATATCAAATGAAGTCGAAAAGGGTTGAAAATTGATGGCGTGCCTTTGAATGGTGCATATTGAACACACAAAAAGTATGCAGTTAAAATAAGTTATTCAAAATGAAATCCGTTGGCAATAGATGAGTTTTTCTCCGAAACCCTCATACTTCTTATGTGATTGTCTAATTTGTACACGAAGTGCATCCAGTTTTTGCCGTAACCCTCTCAAATTTTTAGAAGTTTCTATGAGGGTGAAATTATGATGTCAAGCCAAGTTACAACCTTTTCACAGTTCATTTGTATTGCTTTTCAAATTCAGGGTCATTTAGCTCGAAATAATTCATTAAATGCATCAAAAATATCAAATGAAGTCAGAAAGGGTTGAAAATTGATGATGTTCCTTTTAATGGTGCATATTGAACACACAAAAAGTATGGAGTTAAAATAAGTTGTTAAAAATGAAATCCCTTTGTAATAGATGAGTTTTCGTCCGAAACCCTCATACTTCGAAAGAGATTGTGCAATTTGTACACGAAGTGCATCCAAATTTTGCCGTAACCCTCTCAAATCTTTAGAAGTTGCTATGTGGGTGAAATTATGATGTCATGCCAAGTTAAAACCTTTTCAGAGTTCATTTGTACTTCTTTTCAATTTCAAGGTCATCTAGCTAAAAATAAATCATTAAATGCATGAAAAATATCAAATGAAATCAGAAAGGGTTGAAAATTGATGATGTGCCTTTGAATAGTGCATCTTGAAGACACAAAAAGTATGTAGTTAAAATAAGATGTTCAAAATGAAATCCCTTTGTAATAGATGAGTTTTCGTCCGAAACCCTCATACTTCGAAAGAGATTGTCCAATTTGTACACGAAGTGCATCTAGTTTTTGCCGTAACCCTCTCAACTCTTTAGAGGTTGCTATGTGGGTGAAATTATAATGTCAAGCCAAGTTCCAACCTTTTCAGAGTTCATTTGTACTGCTTTTCAAATTCAGGGTCATTTAGCTCAAAATAAATCATTAAATGCATGAAAAATATCAAATGAAGTCAGAAAGGGTTGAAAATTGAAGATGTGCCTTTGAATGGTGGATATTGAAGACACAAAAAGTATGGAGTTAAAATATGTTATTAAAAATGAAATCCCATTGTAATAGATCAGTTTTCGTCTGAAACCCTCATACTTCGACACAGATTGTCCAATTTGTACACGAAGTGCATCTAGTTTTTTCCGTAACCCTCTCAACTCTTTATAAGTTGCTATGTGGGTGAAATTATGATGTCATGCCAAGTTAAAACCTTTTCAAAGTTAATTTGTACTCCTTTTCAAATTGAGGGTCATCTAGCTCAAAACAAATCATTAAATGCATCAAAAATATCAAATGAAGTCAGAAAGGGTTGAAAATTCATGATGTGCCTTTGAATGGTGCATATTGAACACACAAAAAATATGGAGTTACAATAAGTTGTTAATAATGAAATCCCTTTGTAATAGATGAGTTTTCGTCCGGAACCCTCATACTTCGAAAGAGATTGCCCAATTTGTACACGAAGTGCATCCAGTTTTTGTTGTAACCCTCTCAACTCTTTAGAAGTTGCTATGTGGGTGAAATTATGATGTCATGCCAATTTAAAACCTTTTCAGAGTTGTTTTTTACCGCTTTTCAACTGCACGGTCATCTAGCTCAAAAATAATAATTAAATGCACGAAAAATATCAAATGAAGTCAGAAAGGGTTCAAAATTGATGATGTGCCTTTGAGGGGTGCATATTGAACACAAAAAAAGTATGGAGTTAAAATAAGTTATTAAAAATGAAGTCCCTTTGTAATTGATGAGTTTTCGTCCGAAACCCTCATACTTCTTATGAGATTGTCCAATTTGTACACGAAGTGCATCCAATTTTTGCCGTAACGCTCTCAACTATTTAGAAGTTGCTATGTGGGTGAAATTATGATGTCAAGCCAAGTTACAGCCTTTTCAGTGTTCATTTGTACTGCTTTTCAAATTCAGAGTCATCTAGCTCAAAATAAATCATTAAATGCATAAAAAAAATCAAACGAAGTCAGAAAGGGTTGAAAATTGATGATGTGCCTTTGAATGGTGCATATTTAATACAGAAAAAGTATGGAGTTAAAATAAGTTGTTAAAAAGAAAATCCCTTTGTAATAGATGAGTTTTCGTCCGAAACCCTCATACTTCGAAAGAGATTGTCCAATTTGTACACGAAGTGCAACCAGTCTTTGCCGTACCCCTCTCAACTCTTTACAAGTTGCTATGTGGGTGAAATTATGATGTTATGCCAAGTTAAAACCTTTTCAGAGTTCTTTTGTACTTCTTTTAAAAAGCAGGGTCATCTAGCTTAAAAAATCATTAAATGCACGAAAAATATCAAATGAAGTCAAAAAGGGTTGAAAATTGATGGTGTGCCTTTGAATGGTGCATATTGAACACACAAAAAGTATGAAGTTAAAATAATTATTAAAAATGAAATCCGTTGGCAATAGATGAGTTTTTCTCCGAAACCCTCATACTTCTTATGTGATTGTCTAATTTGTACACGAAGTGCATCCAGTTTTTGCCGTAACCCTCTCAAATTTTTAGAAGTTTCTATGAGGGTGAAATTATGATGTCAAGCCAAGTTACAACCTTTTCAGAGTTCATTTGTACTGCTTTTCAAATTCAGGGTCATTTAGCTCGAAATAATTCATTAAATGCATCAAAAATATCAAATGAAGTCAGAAAGGGTTGAAAATTGATGATGTTCCTTTGAATGGTGCATATTGAAGACACAAAAAGTATGGAGTTAAAATAAGTTGTTAAAAATGAAATCCCTTTGTAATAGATGAGTTTTCGTCCGAAACCCTCATACTTCGGAAGAGATTGTGCAATTTGTACATGAAGTGTATCCAAATTTTGACGTAACCCTCTCAAATCTTTAGAAGTTGCTATGTGGGTGAAATTATGATTTCGATCCAAGTTACAACCTTTTCAGAGTTCATTTGTACGGCTTTACAGATTCAGGGTCATTTAGCTCAAAATAAATCATTAAATGCATGAAAAATATCAAATGAAGTCAGAAAGGGTTGAAAATTGATGATGTGCCTTTGAATGGTGCATATTGAACACACAAAAAGTATGGAGTTAAAATAAGTTGTTAAAAATGAAATCCCTTTGTAATAGATGAGTTTTCGTCCGAAACCCTCACACTTCGGAAGAGATTGTGCAATTTGTACATGAAGTGTATCCAAATTTTGACGTAACCCTCTCAAATCTTTAGAAGTTGCTATGTGGGTGAAATTATGATTTCGATCCAAGTTACAACCTTTTCAGAGTTCATTTGTACGGCTTTACAGATTCAGGGTCATTTAGCTCAAAATAAATCATTAAATGCATGAAAAATATCAAATGAAGTCAGAAAGGGTTGAAAATTGATGATGTGCCTTTGAATGGTGCATATTGAACACACAAAAATTATGGAGTTACAATAAGTTGTTAAAAATGAAATCCCTTTGTAATAGATTAGTTTTTGTCCGAAACCCTCATACTTCGAAAGAGATTGTCCAATTTGGACATGAAGTGCATCTAGTTTTTGTCGTAACCCTCTCAACTCTTTAGAAGTTGCTATGTGGGTGAAATTATAATGTCATGCCAAGTTAAAACCTTTTCAGAGTTCTTTTGTACCGCTTTTCAAATGCAGGGTCATCTAGCTGAAAAATAATAATTAAATGCATGAAAAATATCAAATGAAGTCAGAAAGGGTTGAAAATTGATGATGTGCCTTTGAATGGTGCATATTGAACACAGAAAAAGTATGGAGTTAAAATAAGTTATTAAAAATGAAATCCCTTTGTAATAGATGAGTTTTCGTCCAAAACCCTCATACTTCTTATGAGATTGTCCAATTTGTACACGAAGTGCATCCAGTTTTTCCCGTAACCCTCTCAAATCTTTAGAAGTTGCTATGTGGGTGAAATTATGATGTCAAGCCAAGTTACAACCTTTTCGGAGTTCATTTGTACTGCTTTTCAAATTCAGTGTCATTTAGCTCGAAATAAATCATTAAATGCATAAAAAATATCAAATGAAGTCAGAAAGGGTTGAAAATTCATGATGTGCCTTTGATTGGTGCATATTGAAGACACAAAAAGTATGGAGTTAAAATAAGATGTTCAAAATAAAATCCCTTTGTAATAGATGAGTTTTTGTCCGAAACCCTCATACTTCGAAAGAGATTGTCCAATTTGAACAAGAAGTGCATCCAGTTTTTGCCGTAACCCTCTCAACTCTTTAGAGGTTGCTATGTGGGTGAAATTATGATGTCAAGCCAAGTTACAACCTTTTCAGAGTTCATTTGTACTGCTTTTCAAATTCAGGGTCATTTAGCTCAAAATAAATCATTAAATGCATGAAAAATATCAAATGAAGTCATAAAGGGTTAAAAAGTGATGATGTGCCTTTGAATGGTGCATATTGAAGACACAAAAAGTATGGAGTCAAAATAAGTTATTAAAAATGAAATCCCTTTGTAATAGATGAGTTTTCGGCCGAAACTGTCGCACTTCGAAAGAGATTATCCAATTTGTACACGAAGTGTATCTAGTTTTTGCCGTAACCCTCTCAACTCTTTAGAAGTTGCTAGGTGGGTGAAAATATGATGTCATGCCAAGTTAAAACCTTTTCACAGTTAATTTCTACTGTTTTCAAATTCAGGGTCATCTAGCTCAAAATATATCATTAAATGCATGAAAAATATCAAATGAAGTCAGAAAGGGTTGCAAATTGATTATGTGCCTTTGAATGGTGCATATTGAACACACAAAAATTATGGAGTTACAATAAGTTGTTAAAAATGAAATCCCTTTGTAATAGATGAGTTTTCGTCCGAAACCCTCATACTTCGACAGAGATTGTCCAATTTGTACATGAAGTGCATCTAGTTTTTGCCGTAACCCTCTCAACTCTTTAGAAGTTGCTATGTGGGTGAAATTATAATGTCATGCCAAGTTAAAACCTTTTCAGAGTTCTTTTGTACCGCTTTTCAAATGCAGGGTCATCTAGCTGAAAAATAATAATTAAATGCATGAAAAATATCAAATGAAGTCAGAAAGGGTTGAAAATTGATGATGTGCCTTTGAATGGTGCATATTGAACACACAAAAAGTATGGAGTTAAAATAATTTATTAAAAATGAAATCCCTTTGTAATAGATGAGTTTTTGTCCAAAACCCTCATACTTCTTATGAGATTGTCCAATTTGTACACGAAGTGCATCCAGTTTTTCCCGTAACCCTCTCAAATCTTTAGAAGTTGCTATGTGGGTGAAATTATGATGTCAAGCCAAGTTACAACCTTTTCGGAGTTCATTTGTACTGCTTTTCAAATTCAGTGTCATTTAGCTCGAAATAAATCATTAAATGCATAAAAAATATCAAATGAAGTCAGAAAGGGTTGAAAATTCATGATGTGCCTTTGATTGGTGCATATTGAAGACACAAAAAGTATGGAGTTAAAATAAGATGTTCAAAATAAAATCCCTTTGTAATAGATGAGTTTTTGTCCGAAACCCTCATACTTCGAAAGAGATTGTCCAATTTGAACAAGAAGTGCATCCAGTTTTTGCCGTAACCCTCTCAACTCTTTAGAGGTTGCTATGTGGGTGAAATTATGATGTCAAGCCAAGTTACAACCTTTTCAGAGTTCATTTGTACTGCTTTTCAAATTCAGGGTCATTTAGCTCAAAATAAATCATTAAATGCATGAAAAATATCAAATGAAGTCATAAAGGGTTAAAAAGTGATGATGTGCCTTTGAATGGTGCATATTGAAGACACAAAAAGTATGGAGTCAAAATAAGTTATTAAAAATGAAATCCCTTTGTAATAGATGAGTTTTCGGCCGAAACTGTCGCACTTCGAAAGAGATTATCCAATTTGTACACGAAGTGTATCTAGTTTTTGCCGTAACCCTCTCAACTCTTTAGAAGTTGCTAGGTGGGTGAAAATATGATGTCATGCCAAGTTAAAACCTTTTCACAGTTAATTTCTACTGTTTTCAAATTCAGGGTCATCTAGCTCAAAATATATCATTAAATGCATGAAAAATATCAAATGAAGTCAGAAAGGGTTGCAAATTGATTATGTGCCTTTGAATGGTGCATAGTGAACACACAAAAATTATGGAGTTACAATAAGTTGTTAAAAATGAAATCCCTTTGTAATAGATGAGTTTTCGTCCGAAACCCTCATACTTCGACAGAGATTGTCCAATTTGTACATGAAGTGCATCTAGTTTTTGCCGTAACCCTCTCAACTCTTTAGAAGTTGCTATGTGGGTGAAATTATAATGTCATGCCAAGTTAAAACCTTTTCAGAGTTCTTTTGTACCGCTTTTCAAATGCAGGGTCATCTAGCTGAAAAATAATAATTAAATGCATGAAAAATATCAAATGAAGTCAGAAAGGGTTGAAAATTGATGATGTGCCTTTGAATGGTGCATATTGAACACACAAAAAGTATGGAGTTAAAATAATTTATTAAAAATGAAATCCCTTTGTAATAGATGAGTTTTCGTCCAAAACCCTCATACTTCTTATGAGATTGTCCAATTTGTACACGAAGTGCATCCAGTTTTTCCCGTAACCCTCTCAAATCTTTAGAAGTTGCTATGTGGGTGAAATTATGATGTCAAGCCAAGTTACAACCTTTTCAGAGTTCATTTGTACTGCTTTTCAAATTCAGTGTCATTTAGCTCGAAATAAATCATTAAATGCATAAAAAATATCAAATGAAGTCAGAAAGGGTTGAAAATTCATGATGTGCCTTTGATTGGTGCATATTGATGACACAAAAAGTATGGAGTTAAAATAAGATGTTCAAAATAAAATCCCTTTGTAATAGATGAGTTTTTGTCCGAAACCCTCATACTTCGAAAGAGATTGTCCAATTTGAACAAGAAGTGCATCCAGTTTTTGCCGTAACCCTCTCAACTCTTTAGAGGTTGCTATGTGGGTGAAATTATGATGTCAAGCCAAGTTACAACCTTTTCAGAGTTCATTTGTACTGCTTTTCAAATTCAGGGTCATTTAGCTCAAAATAAATCATTAAATGCATGAAAAATATCAAATGAAGTCATAAAGGGTTGAAAATTGATGATGTGCCTTTGAATGGTGCATATTGAAGACACAAAAAGTATGGAGTCAAAATAAGTTATTAAAAATGAAATCCCTTTGTAATAGATGAGTTTTCGGCCGAAACTGTCGCACTTCGAAAGAGATTATCCAATTTGTACACGAAGTGTATCTAGTTTTTGCCGTAACCCTCTCAACTCTTTAGAAGTTGCTAGGTGGGTGAAAATATGATGTCATGCCAAGTTAAAACCTTTTCACAGTTAATTTCTACTGTTTTCAAATTCAGGGTCATCTAGCTCAAAATATATCATTAAATGCATGAAAAATATCAAATGAAGTCAGAAAGGGTTGCAAATTGATTATGTGCCTTTGAATGGTGCATATTGAACACACAAAAATTATGGAGTTACAATAAGTTGTTAAAAATGAAATCCCTTTGTAATAGATGAGTTTTCGTCCGAAACCCTCATACTTCGACAGAGATTGTCCAATTTGTACATGAAGTGCATCTAGTTTTTGCCGTAACCCTCTCAACTCTTTAGAAGTTGCTATGTGGGTGAAATTATAATGTCATGCCAAGTTAAAACCTTTTCAGAGTTCTTTTGTACCGCTTTTCAAATGCAGGGTCATCTAGCTGAAAAATAATAATTAAATGCATGAAAAATATCAAATGAAGTCAGAAAGGGTTGAAAATTGATGATGTGCCTTTGAATGGTGCATATTGAACACACAAAAAGTATGGAGTTAAAATAATTTATTAAAAATGAAATCCCTTTGTAATAGATGAGTTTTCGTCCAAAACCCTCATACTTCTTATGAGATTGTCCAATTTGTACACGAAGTGCATCCAGTTTTTCCCGTAACCCTCTCAAATCTTTAGAAGTTGCTATGTGGGTGAAATTATGATGTCAAGCCAAGTTACAACCTTTTCAGAGTTCATTTGTACTGCTTTTCAAATTCAGTGTCATTTAGCTCGAAATAAATCATTAAATGCATAAAAAATATCAAATGAAGTCAGAAAGGGTTGAAAATTCATGATGTGCCTTTGATTGGTGCATATTGATGACACAAAAAGTATGGAGTTAAAATAAGATGTTCAAAATAAAATCCCTTTGTAATAGATGAGTTTTTGTCCGAAACCCTCATACTTCGAAAGAGATTGTCCAATTTGAACAAGAAGTGCATCCAGTTTTTGCCGTAACCCTCTCAACTCTTTAGAGGTTGCTATGTGGGTGAAATTATGATGTCAAGCCAAGTTACAACCTTTTCAGAGTTCATTTGTACTGCTTTTCAAATTCAGGGTCATTTAGCTCAAAATAAATCATTAAATGCATGAAAAATATCAAATGAAGTCATAAAGGGTTGAAAATTGATGATGTGCCTTTGAATGGTGCATATTGAAGACACAAAAAGTATGGAGTCAAAATAAGTTATTAAAAATGAAATCCCTTTGTAATAGATGAGTTTTCGGCCGAAACTGTCGCACTTCGAAAGAGATTATCCAATTTGTACACGAAGTGTATCTAGTTTTTGCCGTAACCCTCTCAACTCTTTAGAAGTTGCTAGGTGGGTGAAAATATGATGTCATGCCAAGTTAAAACCTTTTCACAGTTAATTTCTACTGTTTTCAAATTCAGGGTCATCTAGCTCAAAATATATCATTAAATGCATGAAAAATATCAAATGAAGTCAGGAAGGGTTGCAAATTGATTATGTGCCATTGAATGGTGCATATTGAACACACAAAAATTATGGAGTTACAATAAGTTGTTAAAAATGAAATCCCTTTGTAATAGATGAGTTTTCGTCCGAAACCCTCATACTTCGACAGAGATTGTCCAATTTGTACATGAAGTGCATCTAGTTTTTGCCGTAACCCTCTCAACTCTTTAGAAGTTGCTATGTGGGTGAAATTATAATGTCATGCCAAGTTAAAACCTTTTCAGAGTTTTTGTACTGCTTTTCAAATGCAGGGTCATCTAGCTCAAAAATAATAATTAAATGCATGAAAAATATCAAATGAAGTCAGAAAGGGTTGACAATTGATGATGTGCCTTTGAATGGTGCATATTGAACACACAAAAAGTATGGAGTTAAAATAAGTTATTAAAAATGAAATCCCTTTGTAATAGATGAGTTTTCGTCCAAAACCGTCATACTTCTTATGAGATTGTCCAATTTGTACACGAAGTGCATCCAGTTTTTCCCGTAACCCTCTCAACTCTTTAGAAGTTGCTATATGGGTGAAATTATGATGTCAAGGCAAGTTACATCCTTTTCAGAGTTCATTTGTACTGCTTTACAGATTCGGGGTCATTTAGCTCAAAATAAATCATTAAATGCATGAAAAATATCAAATGAAGTCAAAAAGGGTTGAAAATTGATGATGTGCCTTTGAATGGTGCATATTGAACACACAAAAAGTATGCAGTTAAAATAAGTTATTAAAAATGAAATCCCTTAGTAATAGATGAGTTTTCGTTCGAAACCCTCATACTTCGAAAGAGATTATCCAATTTGTACATGAAGTGCATCCAGTTTTTGCTGAAACCCTCTCAACTCTTTAGAAGTTGCTATGTGGGTGAAATTATAATGTCATGCCAAGTTAAAACCTTTTCCGAGTTCATTTGTACTCCTTTTCAAATTGAGGGTCATCTAGCACAAAATATATCATTAAATGCATGAAAAATATCAAGTGAAGTCAGAAAGGGTTGAAAATTGATGAAGTGCCTTTGAATGGTGCATATTGGACACACAAAAATTATGGAGTTACAATAAGTTGTTAAAAATGAAATCCCTTTGTAATAGATGAGTTTTCGTCCGAAACCCTCATACTTCGAAAGAGATTGTCCAATTTGTACACGAAGTGCATCTAGTTTTTGCTGTAACCCTCTCAACTCTTTAGAAGTTGCTATGTGGGTGAAATTATGATGTCATGCCAAGTTAAAACCTTTTCAGAGTTCTTTTGTATTGCTTTTCAAATGCAGGGTCATCTAGCTCAAAAATAATAATTAAATGCATTAAAAATATCAAACGAAGTCAGAAAGGGTTGACAATTGATGATGTGCCTTTGAATGGTGCATATTGAACACACAAAAATTATGGAGTTAAAATAAGTTAATAAAAATGAAATCCCTTTGTAATAGATGAGTTTTCGTCCAAAACCATCATACTTCTTATGAGATTGTCCAATTTGTACACGAAGTGCGTCCAGTTTTTCCCGTAACCCTCTCAACTCTTTAGAAGTTGGTATGTGGGTGAAATTTTGATTTCAAGCCAAGTTACAACCTTTTCAGAGTTCATTTGTACTGCTTTACAGATTCAGGGTCATTTAGCTCAAAATAAATCATTACATGCATGAAAAATATCAAATGAAGTCAGAAAGGGTTGAAAATTGATGATGTGCCTTTGAATGGTGCATATTGAACACACAAAAAGTATGGAGTTAAAATAAGTTATTAAAAATGAAATCCCTTAGTAATAGATGAGTTTTCGTTCGAAACCCTCATACTTCGAAAGAGATTATCCAATTTGTACATGAAGTGCATCCAGTTTTTGCCGAAACCCTCTCAACTCTTTAGAAGTTGCTATGTGGGTGAAATTATGATGTCATGCCAAGTTAAAACCTTTTCAGAGTTCATTTGTTCTGCTTTTCAAATTCAGGGTCATCTAGCTCAAAATAAATCATTAAATGAATTAAAATATCAAATGAAGTCAGAAAGTGTTGAAAATTGATGATGTGCCTTTGAATGGTGCATATTGAAGACACAAAAAGTATGGAGTTCACATATGTTATTAAAAATGAAATCCCTTTGTAATAGATCAGTTTTCGTCCGAAACCCTCATACTTCGACGGAGATTGTCCAATTTGTACGCGAAGTTCATCTAGTTTTTTCCGTAACCCTCTCAACTCTTTAGAAGTTTCTATGTGGGTGAAGTTATGATGTCATGCCAAGTTAAAACCTTTTCAGAGTTCATTTGTACTCCTTTTCAAATTGAGGGTCATCTAGCTCAAAACAACTCATTAAATGCATCAAAAATATCAAATGAAGTCGGAAAGGGTTGAAAATTGATGATGTGCCTTTTAATGGTGCATATTGGACACAGTAAAATTATGGAGTTACAATAAGTTGTTAATAATGAAATCCCTTTGTAATAGATTAGTTTTCGTCGAAAACCCTCATACTTCGAAAGAGATTGTCCAAATTGTACACGAACTGCATCCAGTTTTTGCTGTAACCCTTTCAACTCTTTAGAAGTTACTATGTGGGTGAAATTATGATTTCATACCAATTTAAAACCTTTTCAGAGTTCTTTTGTACCGCTTTTCAAATGTAGGATCATCTAGCTCAAAAAAATCATTAAATGCATGAAACATATCAAATTAAGTCAAAAAGGGTTGAAAATTGATGATGTGCCTTTGAATGGTGCATAATGAACACACAAAAATTATGGAGTTAAAATAAGTTATTAAAAATGAAGTCCCTTTGTAATAGATGAGTTTTCGTCCGAAACCCTCATACTTCTTATGAGATCGTCCAATTTGTACACGAAGTGCATCCAGTTTTTGCCGTAACCCTTTCAACTCTTTAGAAGTTGCTATGTGGCTGAAATTATGATGTCAAGCCAAGTTACAACCTTTTTAGAGTTCATTTGTACTGCTTTTCAAATTCAGAGTCATCGAGCTCAAAATAAATCATTAAATGCATAAAAAATATCAAATGAAGTCAGAAAGGGTTGAAAATTGATGATGTGCCTTTGAATGGTGCATATTGAAGACAAAAAAAGTATGGAGTTAAAATAAGTTGTTAAAACTGAAATCCCTTTGTAATAGATGAGTTTTCGTCCGAAACCCTACTACTTCGAAAGAGATTGTCCAATTTGTACATGAAGTGCATCCAGTTTTTTCCATAAACCTCTCAACTCTTTACAAGTTGCTATGTGGGTGAAGTTATGATGTTATGCCAAGTTAAAACCTTTTTAGAGTTCTTTTGTACTGCTTTTCAAAAGCAGGATCATCTAGCTTAAAAAATCATTAAATGCATGAAAAATATCTAATGAAGTCAGAAAGGGTTGAAAATTGATGGTGTGCCTTTGAATGGTGCATATTGAACACACAAAAAGTATGAAGTTAAAATAAGTTATTAAAAATGAAATCCCTTTGTAATAGATGAGTTTTCTACCGAAACCCTCATACTTCTTATGAGATTGTCCAATTTGTACACGAAGTGCATCCAGTTTTTGCCGAAACCCTCTCAAATCTTTAGAAGTTGCTATGTGGGTGAAATTATGATGTCAAGCCAAGTTACAACCTTTTCAGAGTTCATTTGTACTGCTTTACAGATTCAGGGTCATTTAGCTCGAAATAAATCATTAAATTCATGAAAAATATCAAATGAAGTCAGAAAGGGTTGAAAATTGATGATGTGCCTTTGAATGGTGCATATTGAACACACAAAAAGTATGGAGTTAAAATAAGTTATTAAAAATGAAATCCCTTAGTAATAGATGAGTTTTCGTTCGAAACCCTCATACTTCGAAAGAGATTATCCAATTTGTACATGAAGTGCATCCAGTTTTTGCCGAAACCCTCTCAACTCTTTAGAAGTTGCTATGTGGGTGAAATTATGATGTCATGCCAAGTTAAAACCTTTTCAGAGTTCATTTGTTCTGCTTTTCAAATTCAGGGTCATCTAGCTCAAAATAAATCATTAAATGAATGAAAATATCAAATGAAGTCAGAAAGTGTTGAAAATTGATGACGTGCCTTTGAATGGTGCATATTGAAGACACAAAAAGTATGGAGTTCACATATGTTATTAAAAATGAAATCCCTTTGTAATAGATCAGTTTTCGTCCGAAAGCCTCATACGTCGACGGAGATTGTCCAATTTGTACGCGAAATTCATCTAGTTTTTTCCGTAACCCTCTGAACTCTTTAGAAGTTTCTATGTGGGTGAAGTTATGATGTCATGCCAAGTTAAAACCTTTTCAGAGTTCATTTGTACTCCTTTTCAAATTGAGGGTCATCTAGCTCAAAACAACTCATTAAATGCATCAAAAATATCAAATGAAGTCGGAAAGGGTTGCAAATTGATGATGTGCCTTTTAATGGTGCATATTGGACACAGTAAAATTATGGAGTTACAATAAGTTGTTAATAATGAAATCCCTTTGTAATAGATTAGTTTTCGTCGAAAACACTCATACTTCGAAAGAGATTGTCCAAATTGTACACGAACTGCATCCAGTTTTTGCTGTAACCCTTTCAACTCTTTAGAAGTTACTATGTGGGTGAAATTATGATTTCATACCAATTTAAAACCTTTTCAGAGTTCTTTTGTACCGCTTTTCAAATGTAGGATCATCTAGCTCAAAAAAATCATTAAATGCATGAAACATATCAAATTAAGTCAAAAAGGGTTGAAAATTGATGATGTGCCTTTGAATGGTGCATAATGAACACACAAAAATTATGGAGTTAAAATAAGTTATTAAAAATGAAGTCCCTTTGTAATAGATGAGTTTTCGTCCGAAACCCTCATACTTCTTATGAGATCGTCCAATTTGTACACGAAGTGCATCCAGTTTTTGCCGTAACCCTTTCAACTCTTTAGAAGTTGCTATGTGGCTGAAATTATGATGTCAAGCCAAGTTACAGCCTTTTTAGAGTTCATTTGTACTGCTTTTCAAATTCAGAGTCATCGAGCTCAAAATAAATCATTAAATGCATAAAAAATATCAAATGAAGTCAGAAAGGGTTGAAAATTGATGATGTGCCTTTGAATGGTGCATATTGAAGACAAAAAAAGTATGGAGTTAAAATAAGTTGTTAAAACTGAAATCCCATTGTAATAGATGAGTTTTCGTCCGAAACCCTACTACTTCGAAAGAGATTGTCCAATTTGTACATGAAGTGCATCCAGTTTTTTCCATAAACCTCTCAACTCTTTACAAGTTGCTATGTGGGTGAAGTTATGATGTTATGCCAAGTTAAAACCTTTTTAGAGTTCTTTTGTACTGCTTTTCAAAAGCAGGATCATCTAGCTTAAAAAATCATTAAATGCATGAAAAATATCTAATGAAGTCAGAAAGGGTTGAAAATTGATGGTGTGCCTTTGAATGGTGCATATTGAACACACAAAAAGTATGAAGTTAAAATAAGTTATTAAAAATGAAATCCCTTTGTAATAGATGAGTTTTCTACCGAAACCATCATACTTCTTATGAGATTGTCCAATTTGTACACGAAGTGCATCCAGTTTTTGCCGAAACCCTCTCAAATCTTTAGAAGTTGCTATGTGGGTGAAATTATGATGTCAAGCCAAGTTACAACCTTTTCAGAGTTCATTTGTACTGCTTTACAGATTCAGGGTCATTTAGCTCGAAATAAATCATTAAATTCATGAAAAATATCAAATGAAGTCAGAAAGGGTTGAAAATTGATGATGTGCCTTTGAATGGTGCATATTGAACACACAAAAAGTATGGAGTTAAAATAAGTTATTAAAAATGAAATCCCTTAGTAATAGATGAGTTTTCGTTCGAAACCCTCATACTTCGAAAGAGATTATCCAATTTGTACATGAAGTGCATCCAGTTTTTGCCGAAACCCTCTCAACTCTTTAGAAGTTGCTATGTGGGTGAAATTATGATGTCATGCCAAGTTAAAACCTTTTCAGAGTTCATTTGTTCTGCTTTTCAAATTCAGGGTCATCTAGCTCAAAATAAATCATTAAATGAATGAAAATATCAAATGAAGTCAGAAAGTGTTGAAAATTGATGATGTGCCTTTGAATGGTGCATATTGAAGACACAAAAAGTATGGAGTTCACATATGTTATTAAAAATGAAATCCCTTTGTAATAGATCAGTTTTCGTCCGAAACCCTCATACTTCGACGGAGATTGTCCAATTTGTACGCGAAATTCATCTAGTTTTTTCCGTAACCCTCTGAACTCTTTAGAAGTTTCTATGTGGGTGAAGTTATGATGTCATGCCAAGTTAAAACCTTTTCAGAGTTCATTTGTACTCCTTTTCAAATTGAGGGTCATCTAGCTCAAAACAACTCATTAAATGCATCAAAAATATCAAATGAAGTTGGAAAGGGTTGAAAATTGATGATGTGCCTTTTAATGGTGCATATTGGACACAGTAAAATTATGGAGTTACAATAAGTTGTTAATAATGAAATCCCTTTGTAATAGATTAGTTTTCGTCGAAAACACTCATACTTCGAAAGAGATTGTCCAAATTGTACACGAACTGCATCCAGTTTTTGCTGTAACCCTTTCAACTCTTTAGAAGTTACTATGTGGGTGAAATTATGATTTCATACCAATTTAAAACCTTTTCAGAGTTCTTTTGTACCGCTTTTCAAATGTAGGATCATCTAGCTCAAAAAAATCATTAAATGCATGAAACATATCAAATTAAGTCAAAAAGGGTTGAAAATTGATGATGTGCCTTTGAATGGTGCATAATGAACACACAAAAATTATGGAGTTAAAATAAGTTATTAAAAATGAAGTCCCTTTGTAATAGATGAGTTTTCGTCCGAAACCCTCATACTTCTTATGAGATCGTCCAATTTGTACACGAAGTGCATCCAGTTTTTGCCGTAACCCTTTCAACTCTTTAGAAGTTGCTATGTGGCTGAAATTATGATGTCAAGCCAAGTTACAGCCTTTTTAGAGTTCATTTGTACTGCTTTTCAAATTCAGAGTCATCGAGCTCAAAATAAATCATTAAATGCATAAAAAATATCAAATGAAGTCAGAAAGGGTTGAAAATTGATGATGTGCCTTTGAATGGTGCATATTGAAGACAAAAAAAGTATGGAGTTAAAATAAGTTGTTAAAACTGAAATCCCTTTGTAATAGATGAGTTTTCGTCCGAAACCCTACTACTTCGAAAGAGATTGTCCAATTTGTACATGAAGTGCATCCAGTTTTTTCCATAACCCTCTCAACTCTTTACAAGTTGCTATGTGGGTGAAGTTATGATGTTATGCCAAGTTAAAACCTTTTTAGAGTTCTTTTGTACTGCTTTTCAAAAGCAGGATCATCTAGCTTAAAAAATCATTAAATGCATGAAAAATATCTAATGAAGTCAGAAAGGGTTGAAAATTGATGGTGTGCCTTTGAATGGTGCATTTTGAACACACAAAAAGTATGAAGTTAAAATAAGTTATTAAAAATGAAATCCCTTTGTAATAGATGAGTTTTCTTCCGAAACCCTCATACTTCTTATGAGATTGTCCAATTTGTACACGAAGTGCATCCAGTTTTTGCCGAAACCCTCTCAAATCTTTAGAAGTTGCTATGTGGGTGAAATTATGATGTCAAGCCAAGTTACAACCTTTTCAGAGTTCATTTGTACTGCTTTTCAAATTCAGGGTCATTTAGCTCGAAATAAATCATTAAATTCATCAAAAATATCAAATGAAGTCAGAAAGGGTTGAAAATTGATGATGTGCCTTTGAATGGTGCATATTGAACACACAAAAAGTATGGAGTTAAAATAAGTTGTTAAAAATGAAATCCCTTTGTAATAGATGAGTTTTCGTCCGAAACCCTCATACTTCGAAAGAGATTGTCCAATTTGTAAACGAAGTGCATCCAGTTTTTGCCGTAACCGTCTCAACTCTTTAGAAGTTGCTATGTGGGTGAAAGTATGATGTCATGCCAAGTTAAAACCTTTTCAGAGTTCATTTGTACTGCTTTTCAAATTCAGGGTCATCTAGCTCAAAATAAATCATTAAATGCATGAAAAATATTAAATGAAGTCAGAAAGGGTTGAAAATTGATGATGTGCCATTGAATGGTGCATATTGAACACACAAAAATTATGGAGTTAAAATAAGTTGTTAAAAATGAAATCCCTTTGTAATAGATAAGTTTCC
Organism: Hordeum marinum; assembly: GCA_022496015.1. Lineage (NCBI taxonomy): Eukaryota > Viridiplantae > Streptophyta > Magnoliopsida > Poales > Poaceae > Hordeum > Hordeum marinum. Next base: position 21,830,152 of record CM039673.1, on the reverse strand, counting down.
GAAACCCTCATACTTCGGAAGAGATTGTCGAATTTTTACACCAAGTGCATCCATTTTTTGCAGTAACCCTCTCAACTCTTTAGAAGTTGCTATGTGGGTGAAATTATAATGTCATGCCAAGTTAAAACATTTTCAGAGTTCTTTTGTACTGCTTTTCAAATGCAGTGTCATCTAGTTCAAAACAAATCATTAAATGCATGAAAAATATCAAATGAAGTCAGAAAGGGTTGAAAATTGATGATGTGCCTTTGAATGGTGCATATTGGAGACACAAAAGTATGGAGTTAAAATAAGTTATTAAAAATGAAATCCCTTTGTAATAGATGAGTTTTCGTCCAAAACCCTCATACTTCGAAAGAGATTGTCCAATTTGTAAACGAAGTGCATCCAGTTTTTGCCGTAACCCTCTCAACTCTTTAGAAGTTGCTATGTGGGTGAAATTATAATGTCATGCCAAGTTACAACATTTTCAGAGTTGTTTTGTACTGTTTTCAAAAGCAGGATCACCTAGCTTAAAAAAATCATTAAATGCATGAAAATTATCAAATGAAGTCAGAAAGGGTTGAAAATGGATGGTGTGCCTTTGAATGGTGCATATTGAACACACAAAAAGTCTGAAGTTAAAATAAGTTATTAAAAATGAAATCCCTTTGTAATAGATGAGTTTTCGTCCGAAACCCTCATACTTCGGAAGAGATTGTCGAATTTGTACACGAAGTGCATCCAGTTTTTGCCCTAACCCTCTCAAGCCTTTAGAAGTTGTTATGCAGGTGAAATTATGATGTCAAGCCAAGTTACAACCTTTTCAGAGTTCATTTGTATTGCTTTTCAAATTCAGGGTCATATAGCTCGAAATAAATCATTAAATGCATCAAAAATATCAAATGAAGTCAGAAAGGGTTGAGAATTGATGATGTGCCTTTGAATGGTGCATATTGAAGACACAAAAAGTATGGAGTTAAAATAAGTTGTTAAAAATGAAACCCCTTTGTAATAGATGAGTTTTCGTCCGAAACCCTAATACTTCGAAAGAGATTGTCCAATTTGTACATGAAGTGCATCCAGTTTTTGCCGTAACCCTCTCAACTCTTTACAAGTTGCTATGTGGGTGAAATTATGATGTTATGCCAAGTTAAAACCTTTTCACAGTTGTTTTGTACTGCTTTTCAAAAGCAGGATCATCTAGCTTAAAAAAATCATTAAATGCATGAAAAATATCAAATGAAGTCAGAAAGGGTTGAAAATTGATGGTGTGCCTTTGAATGGTGCATATTGAACACACAAAAAGTCTGAAGGTAAAATAAGTTATTAAAAATGAAATCCATTGGTAATAGATGAGTTTTCGTCCGAAACCCTCATGCTTCTTATGAGATTGTCCAATTTGTACACGAAGTGCATCCAGTTTTTGTCGTAACCCTCTCAAATCTTTAGAAGTTGCTATGTGGGTGAAATTATGATGTCAAGCCAAGTTACAACCTTTTCAGAGTTCATTTGTACTGCTTATCAAATTCAGGGTCATTTAGCTCGAAATAAATCATTAAATGCATGAAGTATATCAAATGAAGTCAGAAAGGCTTGAAAATTGATGATGTGCCTTTGAATGGTGCATATTGAACACACAAATAGTATGGAGTTAAAATAAGTTATTAAAAATGAAATCCCTTTGTAATAGATGAGTTTTGGTCCGAAACCCTCATACTTCTTATGAGATTGTCCACTTTGTACACGAAGTGCATCCAGTTTTTGCCGTAACCCTCTCAACTCTTTAGAAGTTGCTATGTGGGTGAAATTATGATGTCATGCCAAGGTAAAAACTTTTCAAAGTTCATTTGTACTGATTTTCAAACTCAGAGTCATCTAGCTCAAAATAAATCATTAAATGCATAAAAAATATCAAATGAAGTCAGAAAGGGTTGAAAATTGATGATGTGCCTTTGAATGGTGCATATTGAAGACACAAAAATGATGGAGTTAAAATAAGTTGTTAAAAATGAAATCCCTTTGTAATAGATGAGTTTTCGTCCGAAACCCTCATACCTCGAAAGAGATTGCCCAATTTGTAAACGAAGTGCATCCAGTTTTTGCCGTAACCCTCTCAACTCCTTAGAAGTTGCTATGTGGGCGAAAGTATGATGTCATGCCAAGTTAAAACCTTTTCAGAGTTCATTTGTACTGCTTTTCAAATTCAGGGTCATCTAGCTCAAAATAAATCATTAAATGCATTGAAAATATCAAATGAAGTCAGAAAGGGTTGAAAATTGATGATGTGCCTTTGAATGGTGCATATTGAACACACAAAAAGTATGGAGTTAAAATAAGTTATTAAAAATGAAATCCCTTTGTAATAGATGAGTTTTCGTCCGAAACCCTCATACTTCTTATGAGATTGTCCAATTTGTACACGAAGTGCATCCAGTTTTTGCCGTAACCCTCTCAACTCTTTAGAAGTTGCTATGTGGGTGAAATTATGATGTCATACCAAGTTTAAAACTTTTTAGAGTTCATTTGTACTGCTTTTCAAATTCAGAGTCATCTAGCTCTAAATAAATCATTAAATGCATAAAAAATATCAAATGAATTTGGAAAGGGTTGAAAATTGATGCATATTAAAGACACAAAAAGGATGGAGTTTAAATAGGTTGTTAAAAATGAAATCCCTTTGTAATACATGAGTTTTGGTCCGAAACCCTCATACTTCGGAAGAGACTGTCGAATTTGTACACGAAGTGCGTCCAATTTTTGCCGTAACCCTCTCAACTCTTTATAAGTTTCTATGTGGGTTAAATTATAATGTCATGCCAAGTTAAAACCTTTTCAGAGTTCTTTTGTACTGCTTTTCAAATGTTGGGTCATCTAGCTAAAAAAATCATTAAATGCATGAAAAATATCAAATGAAGTCAGAAAGGGTTTAAAATTGATGATGTGCCTTTCAATGGTGCATATGAACACACAAAAAGTATGGAGTTAAAATAAGTTATTAAAAATGAAATCCCTTTGTAATAGATGAGTTTTCGTCCGAAACCCTCATACTTCGAAAGAGATTGGCCAATTTGTAAACGAAGTGCATCCAGTTTTTGCCGTAACCCTCTCAACTCTTTAGAAGTTGCTATGTGGGTGAAAGTATGATGTCATGCCAAGTTACAACCTTTTCAGAGTTCATTTGTACTGCTTTTCAAATTCAGGGTCATTTAGCTCGAAATAAATCATTAAATGCATCAAAAATATCAAATGAAGTCAGAAAGGGTTGAAAATTGATGATGTGCCTTTGAATGGTCATATTGAAGACACAAAAAGTATGGAGTTAAAATAAGTTGTTAAAAATGAAGTACCTTTGTAATAGATGAGTTTTCGTCCGAAACCCTAATACTTCGAAAGCGATTGTCCAATTTGTACATAAAGTGCATCCAGTTTTTGCCGTAACCCTCTCAACTCTTTACAAGTTGCTATGTGGGTGAAATTATGATGTTATGCCAATTTAACACCTTTTCACAGTTCTTTTGTACTGCTTTTCAAAAGCAAGATCATCTAGCTTAAAAAGATCATTAAATGCATGAAAAATATCAAATGAAGTTAGAAAGGGTTGAAAATTGATCGTTTGCCTTTGAATGGTGCATATTGAACACACAAAAAGTATGGAGTTAAAATAAGTCATTAAAAATAAAATCCCTTGGTAAAAGATGAGTTTTCGTCCGAAACCCTCATACTTCTTATGATATTGTCCAATTTGTACACGAAGTGCATCCAGTCTTTGCCGTAACCCTCTCAAATCTTTAGAAGTTGCTATGGGGGTGAAATTATGATGTCAAGCCAAGTTACAACCTTTTCAGAGTTCATTTGTACTGCTTTTCAAATTCAGGGTCATTTAGCTCAAAATAAATCATTAAATGCATAAAAAATCATCAAATGCAGGGTCATCTAGCTCAAAACAAATCATTAAATTCATGAAAAATATCAAATGAAGTCAAAAAGGGTTGAAAATTGATGATGTGCCTTTGAATGGTGCATATTGAACACACAAAAAGTATGGAGTTAAAATAATTTATTAAAAATGAAATCCCTTTGTAATAGATGAGTTTTCGTCCGAAACCCTCATACTTCTTATGAGATTGTCCACTTTGTATACGAAGTGCATCCAGTTTTTGCCGTAACCCTCTAAACTCTTTAGAAGTTTCTATGTGGGTGAAATTATGATGTCATGCCAAGTTAAAAACTTTTCAGAGTTCATTTGTACTGATTTTCAAATTCAGAGTCATCTAGCTCAAAATAAATCATTAAATGCATAAAAAAATATCAAATGAAGTCAGAAAGGGTTGAAAATTGATGATGTGCCTTTGAATGGTGCATATTGAATACACAAAAAGTATGGAGTTTAAATAAGTTGTTAAAAATGAAATCCCTTTGTAATAGATGAGTTTTCGTCCGAAACCCTCATACTTCGGAAGAGATTGTCGAATTTGTACACGAAGTGCATCAAGTTTTTGCCGTAACCCTCTCAACTCATTAGAGGTTGCTATGTGGGTGAAAGTATGATGTCATGCCAAGTTAAAACCTTTTCAGAGTTCATTTGTACTGCTTTTCAAATTCAGGGTCATCTAGCTCAAAATAAATCATTGAATGCATGAACAATATCAAATGAAGTCAGAAAGGGTTGAAAATTGATGATGTGCCTTTGAATGGTGCATATTGAACACACAAAAAGTATGGAGTTAAAATAAGTTATTAAAAATGAAATCCCTTTGTAATAGATGAGTTTTCGTCCGAAACCCTCATACTTGTCATGAGATTGTCCAATTTGTACACGAAGTGCATCCAGTTTTTGCTGTAACCCTCTCAACTCTTTAGAAGTTGCTATGTGGGTGAAATTATGATGTCATACCAAGTTAAAAAAATTTCAGAGTTCATTTGTACTGCTTTTCAAATTCAGAGTCATCTAGCTCAAAATAAATCATTAAATGCATAAAAAATATCAAATGAATTCAGAAAGGGTTGAAAATTGATGATGTGCCTTTGAATGGTGCATATTGAAGACACAAACAGTATGGAGTTTAAATAAGTTGTTAAAAATGAAATCCCTTTATAATAGATAAGTTTTCGTCCGAAACCCTCATACTTCGGAAGAGATTGTCGAATTTGTACACGAAGTGCATCCAGTTTTTGCCGTAACCCTCTCAATTCTTTAGAAGTTGCTATGTGGGTGAAATTATAATGTCATGCCAAGTTAAAACCTTTTCAGAGTTCTTTTGTACTACTTTTCAAATTCAGGGTCATCTAGCTAAAAAAATCATTAAATGCATGAAAAATATCAAATGAAGTCAGAAAGGGTTTAAAATTGATGATGTGCCTTTGAATGGTGCATGTTGAACACACAAAAAGTATGGAGTTAAAATAAGTTATTAAAAATGAAATCCCTTTGTAATAGATGAGTTTTCGTCCGAAACCCTCATACTTCGGAAGAGATTGTCGAATTTGTACACGAAGTGCATCCAGTTTTTGCCGTAACCCTCTCAAATCTTTAGAAGTTGCTATGTGGGTGAAATTATGATGTCAAGCCAAGTTACAACCTTTTAAGAGTTCATTTGTACTGCTTTTCAAATTCAGGGACATTTAGCTCGAAATAAATCATTAAATGCATGAAATATATCAAATGAAGTCAGAAAGGGTTGAAAATTGATGATGTGCCTTTGAATGGTGCATATTGAACACACAAAAAGTATGGAGTTAAAATAAGTTATTAAAAATGAAATCCCTTTGTAATAGATGAGTTTTCGTCCGAAACCCTCATACTTCTTATGAGATTGTCCAATTTGTACACGAAGTGCATCCAGTTTTTGCCGTAACCCTGTCAACTCTTTAGAAGTTGCTATTTGGGTGAAAGTATGATGTCATGCCAAGTTAAAACCTTTTCAGAGTTCATTTGTACTTCTTTTCAAATTCAAGGTCATCTAGCTCAAAATAAATCATTAAATGCATGAAAAATATCAAATGAAGTCAGGAAGGGTTGAAAATTGATGATGTGCCATTGAATGGTGCATATTGAACACACAAAAATTATGAAGTTACAATAAGTTGTTAAAAATGAAATCCCTTTTCAATAGATGAGTTTTTGTCCGAAACCCTCATACTTCGGAAGAGATTGTCGAATTTTTACACGAAGTGCATCCAGTTTTTAACCGTAACCCTCTCAAATCTTTAGAAGTTGCTATGTGGGTGAAATTATGATGTCAAGCCCAAGTTACAACCTTTTCAAAGTTCATTTGTACTCCTTTTCAAATTCAGGGTCATTTAGCTCGAAATAAATCATTAAATGCATGAAATATATCAAATGAAGTCAGAAAGGGTTGAAAATTGATGATGTGCCTTTGAATGGTGCATATTGAACACACAAAAAGTATGGAGTTAAAATAAGTTGTTAAAAATGAAATCCCTTAGTAATAGATGAGTTTTCGTCTGAAACCCTCATACTTCGAAAGAGATTGTCCAATTTGTAAACGAAGTGCATCCAGTTTTTGCCGTAACCCTATCAACTCTTTAGAAGTTGCTATGTGGGTGAAAGTATGATGTCATGCCAAGTTAAAACCTTTTCAGAGTTCATTTGTACTGCTTTTCAAATTCAGGGTCATCTAGCTCAAAATAAATCATTAAATGCATGAAAAAAATCAAATGAAGTCAGAAAGGGTTGAAAATTGATGATGTTCCATTGAATGGTGCATATTGAACACACAAAAATTATGGAGTTACCATAAGTTGTTAAAAATGAAATCCCTTTGTAATAGATTAGTTTCCGAAACCCTCATACTTCGGAAGAGATTGTTGAATTTTTACACCAAGTGCATCAAGTTTTTGCAGTAACCCTCTCAACTCTTTAGAAGTTTCTATGTGGGTGAAATTATAATGTCATGCCAAGTTAAAACATTTTCAGAGTTCTTTTGTACTGCTTTTCAAATGCAGGGTCATCTAGCTCAAAACAAATCATTAAATGCGTGAAAAATATCAAATGAAGTTAAAAAGTGTTGAAAATTGATGATGTGCCTTTGAATGGTGCATATTGAACACACAAAAAGTATGGAGTTAAAATAGGTTTTTAATAATGAAATCCCTTTGTAATAGATGAGTTTTCGTCCGAAACCCTCATACTTCTTATGATATTGTCCAATTTGTACACGAAGTGCATCCTGTTTTTGCCGTAACCCTCTTGACTCTTTAGAAGTTGCTATGTCGGTGAAATTATGATGTAATGCCAAGTTCAAAACTTTTCAGAGTTCATTTGTACTGATTTTCAAATTCATAGTCATCTAGCTCAAAATAAATCATTAAATGCATAAAAAAGATGAAATGAAGTCAGAAAGGGTTGAAACTTGATGATGTGCCTTTGAATGGTGCATATTGACGACACAAAAAGTGTGGAGTTAAAATAAGTTGTTAAAAATGAAATCCCTTTGTAATAGATGAGTTTTCGTCCGAAACCCTCATACTTCGAAAGGGATTGTCCAATTTGTAAACGAAGTGCATCCAGTTTTTGCCGTAACCCTCTCAACTCTTTAGAAGTTGCTATTTGGGTGAAAGTATGATGTCATGCGAAGTTAAAACCTTTTCAGAGTTCATTTGTACTGCTTTTCAAATTCAAGGTCATCTAGCTCAACATAAATCATTAAATGCATGAAAAATATCAAATGAAGTCAGAAAGGGTTGAAAATTGATGATGTGCCATTGAATGGTGCATATTGAACACACAAAAATTATGAAGGTACAATAAGTTGTTAAAAATGAAATCCCTTTGTAATAGATGAGTTTTCGTCCGAAACCCTCATACTTCGGAAGAGATTGTCGAATTTTTACACGAAGTGCATCCAGTTTTTGCCGTAACCCTCTGAAATCTTTAGAAGTTGCTATGTGGGTGAAATTATGATGTCAAGCCAAGTTACAACCTTTTCAGAGTTCATTTGTACTACTTTTCAAATTCAGGGTCATTTTGCTCGAAATAAATCATTAAATGCATGAAATATATCAAATGAAGTCAGAAAGGGTTGAAAATTGATGATGTGCCTTTGAATGGTGCATATTGAACACACAAAAATTATGGAGTTAAAATAAGTTATTAAAAATGAAATCCCTTTGTAATAGATGAGTTTTCGTCCGAAACCCTCATACTTCTTATGAGATTGTCCACTTTGTACACGAAGTGCATCCAGTTTTTGCCGTAACCCTCTCAACTCTTTAGAAGTTGCTATGTGGATGAAATTATGATGTCATGCCAAGTGAAAAACTTTTCAGAGTTCATTTCTACTGATTTTGAAATTCAGAGTCATCTAGCTAAAAATAAATCATTAAATGCATAAAAAATATCAAATGAAGTCAGAAAGGGTTGAAAATTGATGATGTGCCTTTGAATGGTGCATATAGAAGACACAAAAAGAATGGAGTTAAAATAAGTTGTTAAAACTGAAATCCCTTTGTAATAGATGAATTTTCGTCCGAAACCCTCATACTTCGAAAGAGATTGTCCAATTTGTAAACGAAGTGCATCCAGTTTTTGCCGTAACCCTATCAACTCTTTAGAAGTTGCTATGTGGGTGAAAGTATGATGTCATGCCAAGTTAAAACCTTTTCAGAGTTCATTTGTACTGCTTTTCAAATTCAAGGTCATCTAGCTCAAAATAAATCATTATATGCATGGAAAAAATCAAATGAAGTCAGAAAGGGTGGAAAATTGATGATGTTCCATTGAATGGTGCATATTGAACACACAAAAAGTATGTAGTTACCATAAGTTGTTAAAAATGAAATCCCTTTGTAATAGATTAGTTTCCGAAACCCTAATAATTCGGAAGAGATTGTCGAATTTTTACACCAAGTGCATCCAGTTTTTGCAGTCACCCTCTCAACTCTTTAGAAGTTTCTATGTGGGTGAAATTATAATGTCATGCCAAGTTAAAACATTTTCAGAGTTCTTTTGTACTGCTTTTCAAATGCAGGGTCATCTAGCTCAAAACAAATCATTAAATGCATGAAAAATATCAAATGAAGTTAGAAAGTGTTGAAAATTGATGATGTGCCTTTGAATGGTGCATATTGAACACACAGAAAGTATGGAGTTAAAATAGGTTATTAAAAATGAAATCCCTTTGTAATAGATGAGTTTTCGTCCGAAACCCTCATACTTCTTATGAGATTGTCCAATTTGTACACGAAGTGCATCCAGTTTTTGCCGTAACCCTCTCAACTCTTTAGAAGTTGCTATGTCGGTGAAATTATGATGTCATGCCAAGTTCAAAAAATTTCAGAGTTCATTTCTACTTGTTTTCAAATTCAGAGTCATCTAGCTCAAAATAAATCATTAAATGCATAAAAAATATGAAATGAAGTCAGAAAGGGTTGAAAATTGATGATGTGCCTTTGAATGGTGCATATTGAGGACACAAAAAGTGTGGAGTTAAAATAAGTTGTTAAAAATGAAATCCCTTTGTAATAGATGAGTTTTCGTCCGAAACCCTCATACTTCGAAAGAGATTGTCCAATTTGTAAACGAAGTGCATCCAGTTTTTGCCGTAACCCTCTCAACTCTTTAGAAGTTGCTATTTGGGTGAAAGTATGATGTCATGCCAAGTTAAAACCTTTTCAGAGTTCATTTGTACTGCTTTTCAAATTCAGGGTCATCTAGCTCAAAATAAATCATTAAATGCATGAAAAATATCAAATGAAGTCACAAAGGGTTGAAAATTGATGATGTGCCATTGAATGGTGCATATTGAACACACAAAAATTATGAAGTTACAATAAGTTGTTAAAAATGAAATCCCTTTGTAATAGATGAGTTTTCGTCCGAAACCCTCATACTTCGGAAGAGATTGTTGAATTTTTACACGAAGTGCATCCAGTTTTTGCCGTAAACCTCTCTACTCTTTAGAAGTTTCTATGTGGTTAAATTATAATGTCATGCCAAGTTAAAACATTTTACGAGTTCTTTTGTACTGCTTTTCAAATGCAGGGTCATCTAGCTCAAAACAAATCATTAAATTCATGAAAAATATCAAATGAAGTCAAAAAGGGTTGAAAATTGATGATGTGCCTTTGAATGGTGCATTTTGAACACACAAAAAGTATGGAGTTAAAATAAGTTATTAAAAATGAAATCCCTTTGTAATAGATGAGTTTTCGTTCGAAACCCTCATACTTCTTATGAGATTGTCCAATTTGTACACGAAGTGCATCCAGTTTTTGCCGTAACCCTCTCAATTCTTTAGTAGTTGCTATTTGGGTGAAATTATGATGTCATGCCAAGTTAAAAAAAATCAGAGTTCATTTGTACTGTTTTTCAAATTCAGAGTCATCTAGCTCAAAATAAAGAATTAAATGCATAAAAATATCAAATGAAGTCAGAAAGGGTTGAAAATTGATGATGTGCCTTTGAATGGTGCATATTGAAGACACAAAAAGTATGGAGTTAAAATAAGTTGTTAAAACTGAAATCCCTTTGTAATAGATGAGTTTTCGTCCGAAACCCTCATACTTCGAAAGAGATTGTCCAATTTGTAAACGAAGTGCATCCAGTTTTTGCCGTAACCCTATCAACTCTTTAGAAGTTGCTATGTGGGTGAAAGTATGATGTCATGCCAAGTTAAAACCTTTTCAGAGTTCATTTGTACTGCTTTTCAAATTCAAGGTCATCTAGCTCAAAACAAATCATTATAAGCATGAAAAAAATCAAATGAAGTTAAAAAGTGTTGAAAATTTTATGATGTGCCTTTGAATGGTGCATATTGAACACACAAAAAGTATGGAGTTAAAATAGGTTATTAAAAATGAAATCCCTTTGTAATAGATGAGTTTTCGTCCGAAACCCTCATACTTCTTATGAGATTGTACAATTTGTACGAGAAGTGCATCCAGTTTTTGCCGTAACCCTCTCAACTCTTTAGAAGTTGCTATGTCGGTGAAATTATGATGTCATGCCAAGTTCAAAAATTTTCAGAGTTCATTTGTACTTGTTTTCAAATTCAGAGTCATCTAGCTCAAAATAAATCATTAAATGCATAAAAAATATGAAATGAAGTCAGAAAGGGTTGAAAATTGATGATGTGCCTTTGAATGGTGCATATTGAGGACACAAAAAGTGTGGAGTTAAAATAAGTTGTTAAAATGAAATCCCTTTGTAATAGATGAGTTTTCGTCCGAAACCCTCATACTTCGAAAGAGATTGTCCAATTTGTAAACGAAGTGCATCCAGTTTTTGCCGTAACCCTCTCAACTCTTTAGAAGTTGCTCTTTGGGTGAAAGTATGATGTCATTCCAAGTTAAAACCTTTTCAGAGTTCATTTGTACTGCTTTTCAAATTCAGAGTCATCTAGCTCAAAATAAATCATTAAATGCATGAAAAATATCAAATGAAGTCAGAAAGGGTTGAAAATTGATGATGTGCTTTTGAATGGTGCATATTGAAGACACAAAAATTATGGAGTGACAATAAGTTGTTAAAAATGAAATCCCTTTGTAATAGATGAGTTTTCGTCCGAAACCCTCATACTTCGGAAGAGATTGTCGAATTTGTACACGAAGTGCATCAAGTTTTTGCCGTAACCCTCTCAACTCATTAGAGGTTGCTATGTGGGTGAAAGTATGATGTCATGCCAAGTTAAAACCTTTTCAGAGTTCATTTGTACTGCTTTTCAAATTCAGGGTCATCTAGCTCAAAATAAATCATTGAATGCATGAACAATATCAAATGAAGTCAGAAAGGGTTGAAAATTGATGATGTGCCTTTGAATGGTGCATATTGAACACACAAAAAGTATGGAGTTAAAATAAGTTATTAAAAATGAAATCCCTTTGTAATAGATGAGTTTTCGTCCGAAACCCTCATACTTGTCATGAGATTGTCCAATTTGTACACGAAGTGCATCCAGTTTTTGCTGTAACCCTCTCAACTCTTTAGAAGTTGCTATGTGGGTGAAATTATGATGTCATACCAAGTTAAAAAAAATTCAGAGTTCATTTGTACTGCTTTTCAAATTCAGAGTCATCTAGCTCAAAATAAATCATTAAATGCATAAAAAATATCAAATGAATTCAGAAAGGGTTGAAAATTGATGATGTGCCTTTGAATGGTGCATATTGAAGACACAAACAGTATGGAGTTTAAATAAGTTGTTAAAAATGAAATCCCTTTATAATAGATAAGTTTTCGTCCGAAACCCTCATACTTCGGAAGAGATTGTCGAATTTGTACACGAAGTGCATCCAGTTTTTGCCGTAACCCTCTCAATTCTTTAGAAGTTGCTATGTGGGTGAAATTATAATGTCATGCCAAGTTAAAACCTTTTCAGAGTTCTTATGTACTACTTTTCAAATTCAGGGTCATCTAGCTAAAAAAATCATTAAATGCATGAAAAATATCAAATGAAGTCAGAAAGGGTTTAAAATTGATGATGTGCCTTTGAATGGTGCATGTTGAACACACAAAAAGTATGGAGTTAAAATAAGTTATTAAAAATGAAATCCCTTTGTAATAGATGAGTTTTCGTCCGAAACCCTCATACTTCGGAAGAGATTGTCGAATTTGTACACGAAGTGCATCCAGTTTTTGCCGTAACCCTCTCAAATCTTTAGAAGTTGCTATGTGGGTGAAATTATGATGTCAAGCCAAGTTACAACCTTTTAAGAGTTCATTTGTACTGCTTTTCAAATTCAGGGACATTTAGCTCAAAATAAATCATTAAATGCATGAAATATATCAAATGAAGTCAGAAAGGGTTGAAAATTGATGATGTGCCTTTGAATGGTGCATATTGAACACACAAAAAGTATGGAGTTAAAATAAGTTATTAAAAATGAAATCCCTTTGTAATAGATGAGTTTTCGTCCGAAACCCTCATACTTCTTATGAGATTGTCCAATTTGTACACGAAGTGCATCCAGTTTTTGCCGTAACCCTGTCAACTCTTTAGAAGTTGCTATTTGGGTGAAAGTATGATGTCATGCCAAGTTAAAACCTTTTCAGAGTTCATTTGTACTTCTTTTCAAATTCAAGGTCATCTAGCTCAAAATAAATCATTAAATGCATGAAAAATATCAAATGAAGTCAGGAAGGGTTGAAAATTGATGATGTGCCATTGAATGGTGCATATTGAACACACAAAAATTATGAAGTTACAATAAGTTGTTAAAAATGAAATCCCTTTTCAATAGATGAGTTTTTGTCCGAAACCCTCATACTTCGGAAGAGATTGTCGAATTTTTACACGAAGTGCATCCAGTTTTTGCCGTAACCCTCTCAAATCTTTAGAAGTTGCTATGTGGGTGAAATTATGATGTCAAGCCCAAGTTACAACCTTTTCAAAGTTCATTTGTACTCCTTTTCAAATTCAGGGTCATTTAGCTCGAAATAAATCATTAAATGCATGAAATATATCAAATGAAGTCAGAAAGGGTTGAAAATTGATGATGTGCCTTTGAATGGTGCATATTGAACACACAAAAAGTATGGAGTTAAAATAAGTTGTTAAAAATGAAATCCCTTAGTAATAGATGAGTTTTCGTCTGAAACCCTCATACTTCGAAAGAGATTGTCCAATTTGTAAACGAAGTGCATCCAGTTTTTGCCGTAACCCTATCAACTCTTTAGAAGTTGCTATGTGGGTGAAAGTATGATGTCATGCCAAGTTAAAACCTTTTCAGAGTTCATTTGTACTGCTTTTCAAATTCAGGGTCATCTAGCTCAAAATAAATCATTAAATGCATGAAAAAAATCAAATGAAGTCAGAAAGGGTTGAAAATTGATGATGTTCCATTGAATGGTGCATATTGAACACACAAAAATTATGGAGTTACCATAAGTTGTTAAAAATGAAATCCCTTTGTAATAGATTAGTTTCCGAAACCCTCATACTTCGGAAGAGATTGTTGAATTTTTACACCAAGTGCATCAAGTTTTTGCAGTAACCCTCTCAACTCTTTAGAAGTTTCTATGTGGGTGAAATTATAATGTCATGCCAAGTTAAAACATTTTCAGAGTTCTTTTGTACTGCTTTTCAAATGCAGGGTCATCTAGCTCAAAACAAATCATTAAATGCGTGAAAAATATCAAATGAAGTTAAAAAGTGTTGAAAATTGATGATGTGCCTTTGAATGGTGCATATTGAACACACAAAAAGTATGGAGTTAAAATAGGTTTTTAATAATGAAATCCCTTTGTAATAGATGAGTTTTCGTCCGAAACCCTCATACTTCTTATGATATTGTCCAATTTGTACACGAAGTGCATCCTGTTTTTGCCGTAACCCTCTTGACTCTTTAGAAGTTGCTATGTCGGTGAAATTATGATGTAATGCCAAGTTCAAAACTTTTCAGAGTTCATTTGTACTGATTTTCAAATTCATAGTCATCTAGCTCAAAATAAATCATTAAATGCATAAAAAAGATGAAATGAAGTCAGAAAGGGTTGAAACTTGATGATGTGCCTTTGAATGGTGCATATTGACGACACAAAAAGTGTGGAGTTAAAATAAGTTGTTAAAAATGAAATCCCTTTGTAATAGATGAGTTTTCGTCCGAAACCCTCATACTTCGAAAGGGATTGTCCAATTTGTAAACGAAGTGCATCCAGTTTTTGCCGTAACCCTCTCAACTCTTTAGAAGTTGCTATTTGGGTGAAAGTATGATGTCATGCGAAGTTAAAACCTTTTCAGAGTTCATTTGTACTGCTTTTCAAATTCAAGGTCATCTAGCTCAACATAAATCATTAAATGCATGAAAAATATCAAATGAAGTCAGAAAGGGTTGAAAATTGATGATGTGCCATTGAATGGTGCATATTGAACACACAAAAATTATGAAGGTACAATAAGTTGTTAAAAATGAAATCCCTTTGTAATAGATGAGTTTTCGTCCGAAACCCTCATACTTCGGAAGAGATTGTCGAATTTTTACACGAAGTGCATCCAGTTTTTGCCGTAACCCTCTGAAATCTTTAGAAGTTGCTATGTGGGTGAAATTATGATGTCAAGCCAAGTTACAACCTTTTCAGAGTTCATTTGTACTACTTTTCAAATTCAGGGTCATTTAGCTCGAAATAAATCATTAAATGCATGAAATATATCAAATGAAGTCAGAAAGGGTTGAAAATTGATGATGTGCCTTTGAATGGTGCATATTGAACACACAAAAATTATGGAGTTAAAATAAGTTATTAAAAATGAAATCCCTTTGTAATAGATGAGTTTTCGTCCGAAACCCTCATACTTCTTATGAGATTGTCCACTTTGTACACGAAGTGCATCCAGTTTTTGCCGTAACCCTCTCAACTCTTTAGAAGTTGCTATGTGGATGAAATTATGATGTCATGCCAAGTGAAAAACTTTTCAGAGTTCATTTCTACTGATTTTGAAATTCAGAGTCATCTAGCTAAAAATAAATCATTAAATGCATAAAAAATATCAAATGAAGTCAGAAAGGGTTGAAAATTGATGATGTGCCTTTGAATGGTGCATATAGAAGACACAAAAAGAATGGAGTTAAAATAAGTTTTTAAAACTGAAATCCCTTTGTAATAGATGAATTTTCGTCCGAAACCCTCATACTTCGAAAGAGATTGTCCAATTTGTAAACGAAGTGCATCCAGTTTTTGCCGTAACCCTATCAACTCTTTAGAAGTTGCTATGTGGGTGAAAGTATGATGTCATGCCAAGTTAAAACCTTTTCAGAGTTCATTTGTACTGCTTTTCAAATTCAAGGTCATCTAGCTCAAAATAAATCATTATCTGCATGGAAAAAATCAAATGAAGTCAGAAAGGGTGGAAAATTGATGATGTTCCATTGAATGGTGCATATTGAACACACAAAAAGTATGTAGTTACCATAAGTTGTTAAAAATGAAATCCCTTTGTAATAGATTAGTTTCCGAAACCCTAATAATTCGGAAGAGATTGTCGAATTTTTACACCAAGTGCATCCAGTTTTTGCAGTCACCCTCTCAACTCTTTAGAAGTTTCTATGTGGGTGAAATTATAATGTCATGCCAAGTTAAAACATTTTCAGAGTTCTTTTGTACTGCTTTTCAAATGCAGGGTCATCTAGCTCAAAACAAATCATTAAATGCATGAAAAATATCAAATGAAGTTAGAAAGTGTTGAAAATTGATGATGTGCCTTTGAATGGTGCATATTGAACACACAGAAAGTATGGAGTTAAAATAGGTTATTAAAAATGAAATCCCTTTGTAATAGATGAGTTTTCGTCCGAAACCCTCATACTTCTTATGAGATTGTCCAATTTGTACACGAAGTGCATCCAGTTTTTGCCGTAACCCTCTCAACTCTTTAGAAGTTGCTATGTCGGTGAAATTATGATGTCATGCCAAGTTCAAAAAATTTCAGAGTTCATTTCTACTTGTTTTCAAATTCAGAGTCATCTAGCTCAAAATAAATCATTAAATGCATAAAAAATATGAAATGAAGTCAGAAAGGGTTGAAAATTGATGATGTGCCTTTGAATGGTGCATATTGAGGACACAAAAAGTGTGGAGTTAAAATAAGTTGTTAAAAATGAAATCCCTTTGTAATAGATGAGTTTTCGTCCGAAACCCTCATACTTCGAAAGAGATTGTCCAATTTGTAAACGAAGTGCATCCAGTTTTTGCCGTAACCCTCTCAACTCTTTAGAAGTTGCTATTTGGGTGAAAGTATGATGTCATGCCAAGTTAAAACCTTTTCAGAGTTCATTTGTACTGCTTTTCAAATTCAGGGTCATCTAGCTCAAAATAAATCATTAAATGCATGAAAAATATCAAATGAAGTCACAAAGGGTTGAAAATTGATGATGTGCCATTGAATGGTGCATATTGAACACACAAAAATTATGAAGTTACAATAAGTTGTTAAAAATGAAATCCCTTTGTAATAGATGAGTTTTCGTCCGAAACCCTCATACTTCGGAAGAGATTGTTGAATTTTTACACGAAGTGCATCCAGTTTTTGCCGTAAACCTCTCCACTCTTTAGAAGTTTCTATGTGGTTAAATTATAATGTCATGCCAAGTTAAAACATTTTACGAGTTCTTTTGTACTGCTTTTCAAATGCAGGGTCATCTAGCTCAAAACAAATCATTAAATTCATGAAAAATATCAAATGAAGTCAAAAAGGGTTGAAAATTGATGATGTGCCTTTGAATGGTGCATTTTGAACACACAAAAAGTATGGAGTTAAAATAAGTTATTAAAAATGAAATCCCTTTGTAATAGATGAGTTTTCGTTCGAAACCCTCATACTTCTTATGAGATTGTCCAATTTGTACACGAAGTGCATCCAGTTTTTGCCGTAACCCTCTCAATTCTTTAGTAGTTGCTATTTGGGTGAAATTATGATGTCATGCCAAGTTAAAAAAAATCAGAGTTCATTTGTACTGTTTTTCAAATTCAGAGTCATCTAGCTCAAAATAAAGAATTAAATGCATAAAAATATCAAATGAAGTCAGAAAGGGTTGAAAATTGATGATGTGCCTTTGAATGGTGCATATTGAAGACACAAAAAGTATGGAGTTAAAATAAGTTGTTAAAACTGAAATCCCTTTGTAATAGATGAGTTTTCGTCCGAAACCCTCATACTTCGAAAGAGATTGTCCAATTTGTAAACGAAGTGCATCCAGTTTTTGCCGTAACCCTATCAACTCTTTAGAAGTTGCTATGTGGGTGAAAGTATGATGTCATGCCAAGTTAAAACCTTTTCAGAGTTCATTTGTACTGCTTTTCAAATTCAAGGTCATCTAGCTCAAAACAAATCATTATATGCATGAAAAAAATCAAATGAAGTTAAAAAGTGTTGAAAATTTTATGATGTGCCTTTGAATGGTGCATATTGAACACACAAAAAGTATGGAGTTAAAATAGGTTATTAAAAATGAAATCCCTTTGTAATAGATGAGTTTTCGTCCGAAACCCTCATACTTCTTATGAGATTGTACAATTTGTACGAGAAGTGCATCCAGTTTTTGCCGTAACCCTCTCAACTCTTTAGAAGTTGCTATGTCGGTGAAATTATGATGTCATGCCAAGTTCAAAAATTTTCAGAGTTCATTTGTACTTGTTTTCAAATTCAGAGTCATCTAGCTCAAAATAAATCATTAAATGCATAAAAAATATGAAATGAAGTCAGAAAGGGTTGAAAATTGATGATGTGCCTTTGAATGGTGCATATTGAGGACACAAAAAGTGTGGAGTTAAAATAAGTTGTTAAAAATGAAATCCCTTTGTAATAGATGAGTTTTCGTCCGAAACCCTCATACTTCGAAAGAGATTGTCCAATTTGTAAACGAAGTGCATCCAGTTTTTGCCGTAACCCTCTCAACTCTTTAGAAGTTGCTCTTTGGGTGAAAGTATGATGTCATTCCAAGTTAAAACCTTTTCAGAGTTCATTTGTACTGCTTTTCAAATTCAGAGTCATCTAGCTCAAAATAAATCATTAAATGCATGAAAAATATCAAATGAAGTCAGAAAGGGTTGAAAATTGATGATGTGCTTTTGAATGGTGCATATTGAAGACACAAAAAGTATGGAGTTAAAATAAGTTGTTAAAAATGAAATCCCTTTGTAATAGATGAGTTTTCGTCCGAAACCCTCATACTTCGAAAGAGATTGTCCAATTTGTAAACGAAGTGCATCGAGTTTTTGCCGTAACCCTATCAACTCTTTAGAAGTTGCTATGTGGGTGAAAGTATGATGTCATGCCAAGTTAAAACCTTTTCAGAGTTCATTTGTACTGCTTTTCAAATTCAAGGTCATCTAGCTCAAAATAAATCATTAAATGCATGAAAAAAATCAAATGAAGTCAGAAAGGGTTGAAAATTGATGATGTTCCATTGAATGGTGCATATTGAACACACAAAAACTATGGAGTTACCATAAGTTGTTAAAAGTGAAATCCCGTTGTAATAGATTAGTTTCCGAAACCCTCATACTTTGGAAGAGATTGTCGAATTTTTACACCAAGTGCATCTAGTTTTTGTAGTAACCCTCTCAACTCTTTAGAAGTTTCTATGTGGGTGAAATTATAATGTCATGCCAAGTTAAAACATTTTCAGAGTTCTTTTGTAGTGCTTTTCAAATGCAGGGTCATCTAGCTCAAAACAAATCATTAAATGCATGAAAAATATCAAATGAAGTTACAAAGTGTTGAAAAATGATGATGTGCCTTTGAATGGTGCATATTGAACATACAAAAAGTATGGAGTTAAAATAGGTTATTAAAAATGAAATCCCTTTGTAATAGATGAGTTTTCGTCCGAAACCCTCATACTTCTTATGAGATTGTCCAATTTGTACACGAAGTGCATCCAGTTTTTGCCGTAACCCTCTCAACTCTTTAGAAGTTGCTATGTCGGTGAAATTATGATGTCATGCCAAGTTCAAAAATTTTCAGAGTTCATTTGTACTTGTTTTCAAATTCAGAGTCATCTAGCTCAAAATAAATTATTAAATGCATAAAAAATAAGGAATGAAGTCAGAAAGGGTTGAAAATTGATGATGTGCCTTTGAATGGTGCATATTGAAGAGACAAAAAGTGTGGAGTTAAAATAAGTTGTTAAAAATGAAATCCCTTTGTAATAGATGAGTTTTCGTCCGAAACGCTCATACTTCGAAAGAGATTGTCCAATTTGTAAATGAAGTGCATCCAGTTTTTGCCGTAACCCTCTCAACTCTTTAGAAGTTGCTATTTGGGTGAAAGTATGATGTCATGCCAAGTTAAAACCTTTTCAGAGTTCATTTGTACTGCTTTTCAAATTCAGGGTCATCTAGCTCAAAATAAATCATTGAATGCATGAAAAATATCAAATGAAGTCAGAAAGGGTTGAAAATTGATGATGTGCCATTGAATGATGCATATTGAACACACAAAAATTATGAAGTTACAATAAGTTGTTAAAAATGAAATCCCTTTGTAATAGATGAGTTTTCGTCCGAAACCCTCCTACTTCTGAAGAGATTGTCGAATGTTTACACGAAGTGCATCCAGTTTTTGCGGTAACCCTCTCAACTCTTTAGAAGTTTCTATGTGGGTGAAATTATAATGTCATGCCAAGTTAAAACATTTTACGAGTTCTTTTGTACTGCTTTTCAAATGCAGGGTCATCTAGCTCAAAACAAATCATTAAATTCATGAAAAATATCAAATGAAGTCAAAAAGGGTTGAAAATTGATGATGTGCCTTTGAATGGTGCATATTGAACACACAAAAAGTATGGAGTTAAAATAAGTTATTAAAAATGAAATCCCTTTGTAATAGATGAGTTTTCGTCCGAAACCCTCATACTTCTTATGAGATTGTCCAATTTGTACACGAACTGCATCCAGTTTTTGTCGTAACCCTCTCAATTCTTTAGTAGTTGCTATTTGGGTGAAATTATGATGTCATGCCAAGTTAAAAAAAAATTCAGAGTTCATTTGTACTGGTTTTCAAATTCAGAGTCATCTAGCTCAAAATAAATCATTAAATGCATAAAAAATATCAAATGAATTCAGAAAGGGTTGAAAATTGATGATGTGCCTTTGAATGGTGCATATTGAAGACACAAAAAGTATGGAGATTAAATAAGTTGTTAAAAATGAAATCCCTTTGTAATAGATGAGTTTTTGTCCGAAACCCTCATACTCTGGAAGAGATTGTCGAATTTTTACACGAAGTGCATCCAGTTTTTGCCGTAACCCTCTCAACTCTTTAGAAGTTGCTATGTGGGTGAAATTATAATGTCATGCCAAGCTAAAACCTTTTCAGAGTTCTTTTGTACTGATTTTCAAATGCAGGGTCATCTAGCTAAAAAAATCATTAAATGCATAAAAAATATCAAATGAAGTCAGAAAGGCTTGAAAATTGATGATGTCCCTTTGAATGGTGCATATTTAACACACAAAAAGTATGGAGTTAAAATAAGTTATTGAAAATGAAATCCCTTTGTAATAGATGAGTTTTCGTCCGAAACCCTCATACTTCTTATGAGATTGTCCAATTTGTACACGAAGTGCATCTAGTTTTTGCCGTAACCCTCTCAAATCTTCAGAAGTTGCTATGTCGGTGAAATTATGATGTCGTGCCAAGTTCAAAACTTTTCAGAGTTCATTTGTACTGATTTTCAAATTCAGAGTCATCTAGCTCAAAATAAATCATTAAATGCATAAAAAATATCAAATGAAGTCAGAAAGGGTTGAAAATTGATGATGTGCCTTTGAATGGTGCATATTGAAGACACAGAAAGTATGGAGTTAAAATAAGTTGTTAAAAATGAAATCCCTTTGTAATAGATGAGTTTTCGTCCGAAACCCTCATACTTCGAAAGAGATTGTCCAATTTGTAAACGAAGTGCATCCAGTTTTTGTCGTAACCCTCTCAACTCTTTAGAAGTTGCTATGTGGGTGAAAGTATGATGTCATGCCAAGTTAAAACCTTTTCAGAGTTCATTTGTACTGCTTTTCAAATTCAGGGTCATCTAGCTCAAAATAAATCATTAAATTCATGAAAAATATCAAATGAAGTCAGAAAGGGTTGAAAATTGATGATGTGCCAATGAATGGTGCATATTGAACACACAAAAATTATGGAGTTACAATAAGTTGTTAAAAATGTAATCCCTTTGTAATAGATTAGTTTCCGAAACCCTCATACTTCGAAAGAGATTGTCGAATTTTTACACCAAGTGCATCCAGTTTTTGCAGTAACCCTCTCAACTCTTTAGAAGTTTCTATGTGGGTGAAATTATAATGTCATGCCAAGTTAAAACATTTTCAGAGTTCTTTTGTACTGCTTTTCAAATGCAGGGTCATCTAGCTCAAAACAAATCATTAAATGCATGAAAAATATCAAATGAAGTCAGAAAGTGTTGAAAATTGATGATGTGCCTTTGAATGGTGCATATTGAACACACAAAAAGTATGGAGTTAAAATAGGTTATTAAAAATGAAATCCCTTTGTAATAGATGAGTTTTCGTCCGAAACCCTCATACTTCTTATGAGATTGTCCAATTTGTACACGAAGTGCATCCAGTTTTTGCCGTAACCCTCTCAACTCTTTAGAAGTTGCTATGTCGGTGAAATTATGATGTCATGCCAAGTTCAAAACTTTTCAGAGTTCATTTGTACTGCTTTTCAAATTCAGAGTCATCTAGCTCAAAATTAATCATTAAATGCATAAAAAATATGAAATGAATTCAGAAAGGGTTGAAAATTGATGATGTGCCTTTGAATGGTGCATATTGAAGACACAAAAAGTGTGGAGTTAAAATAAGTTGTTAAAAATGAAATCCCTTTGTAATAGATGAGTTTTCGTCCGAAACCCTCATACTTCGAAAGAGATTGTCCAATTTGTAAACGAAGTGCATCCAGTTTTTGCCGTAACCCTCTCAACCCTTTAGAAGTTGCTATTTGGGTGAAAGTATGATGTCTTGCCAAGTTAAAACCTTTTCAGAGTTTATTTGAACTCCTTTTCAAATTCAGGGTCATCTAGCTCAAAATAAATCATTAAATGCATGAAAAATATCAAATGAAGTCAGAAAGGGTTGAAAATTGATGATGTGCCATTGAATGGTGCATATTGAACACACAAAAATTATGAAGTTACAATAAGTTGTTAAAAATGAAATCGCTTTGTAATAGATGAGTTTTCGTCCGGAACCCTCATACTTCGAAAGAGATTGTCGAATTTTTACACGAAGTGCATCCAGTTTTTGCCGTAACCCTCTCAAATCTTTAGAAGTTGCTATGTGGGTGAAATTATGATGTCAAGCCAAGTTACAACCTTTTCAGAGTTCATTTGTACTACTTTTCAAATTCAGGGTCATCTAGCTCAAAATAAATCATTAAATTCATGAAAAAGATCAAATGAAGTCAGAAAGGGTTGAAAATTGATGATGTGCCATTGAATGGTGCATATTGAACACACAAAAATTATGAAGTTACAATAAGTTGTTAAAAATGAAATCCCTTTGTAATAGATGAGTTTTCGTCCGAAACCCTCATACTTCGAAAGAGATTGTCCAATTTGTAAATGAAGTGCATCCAGTTTTTGCCGTAACCCTCTCAACTCTTTAGAAGTTGCTCTTTGGGTGAAAGTATGATGTCATTCCAAGTTAAAACCTTTTCAGAGTTCATTTGTACTGATTTTCAAATTCAGAGTCATCTAGCTCAAAATAAATCATTAAATGCATAAAAAATATGAAATGAAGTCAGAAAGGGTTGAAAATTGATGATTTGCCTTTGAATGGTGCATATTGAAGACACAAAAAGTATGGAGTTAAAATAAGTTATTAAAAATCAAATCCCTTTGTAATAGATGAGTTTTCGTCCGAAACCCTCATACTTCGAAAGATATTGTCCAATTTGTAAACCAAGTGCATCCAGCTTTTGCCGTAACCCTCTGAACTCTTTAGAAGTTGCTATGTGGGTGAAATTATAATGTCATGCCAAGTTAAAACATTTTCAGAGTTGTTTTGTACTGCTTTTCAAAAGCAGGATCATCTAGCTTAAAAAAATCATTAAATGCATGAAAAATATCAAATGAAGTCAGAAAGGGTTGAAAATTGATGATGTGTCTTTGAATGGTGCATATTGAAGACACAAAAAGTATGGAGTTAACATAAGTTATTAAAAATGAAATCCCCTTGTAATAGATGAGTTTTCGTCCGAAACCCTCATACTTCGAAAGATATTGTCCAATTTGTAAACGAAGTGCATCCAGTTTTTGCCGTAACCCTCTGACCTCTTTAGAAGTTGCTATGTGGGTGAAATTATAATGTCATGCCAAGTTAAAACATTTTCAGAGTTGTTTTGTACTGCTTTTCAAAAGCAGGATCATCTAGCTTAAAAAAATCATTAAATGCATGAAAAATATCAAATGACGTAAGAAAGGGTTGAAAATTGATGATGTCCCTTTGAATGGTGCATATTGAACACACAAAATTATGGATTTACAATAAGTTGTTAAAAATGAAATCCCTTTGTAATAGATTAGTTTCCGAAACCCTCATACTTCGGAAGAGATTGTCGAATTTTTACACCAAGTGCATCCAGTTTTTGCAGTAACCCTCTCAACTCTTTAGAAGTTGCTACATGGGTGAAATTATAATGTCATGCCAAGTTAAAACATTTTCAGAGTTCTTTTGTACTGCTTTTCAAATGCAGGGTCATCTAGCTCAAAACAAATCATTAAATGCATGAAAAATATCAAATGAAGTTAGAAAGGGTTGAAAATTGATGATGTGCCTTTGAATGGTGCATATTGAAGACACAAAAAGTATGGAGTTAAAATAAGTTATTAAAAATGAAATCCCTTTGTAATAGATGAGTTTTCGTCCGAAACCCTCATACTTCGAAAGAGATTGTCGAATTTGTAAACGAAGTGCATCCAGTTTTTGCAGTAACCCTCTCAACTCTTTAGAAGTTTCTATGTGGGTGAAATTATAGTGTCATGCCAAGTTAAAACATTTTCAGGATTCTTTTGTATTGCTTTTCAAATGCAGGGTCATCTAGCTCAAAACAAATCAATAAATGCATGAAAAATATCAAATGAAGTCAGAAAGTGTTGAAAATTGATGATGTGCCTTTGAATGGTGCATATTGAACACACAAAAAGTATGGAGTTAAAATAGGTTACTAAAAATGAAATCCCTTTGTAATAGATGAGTTTACGTTCGAAACCCTCATACTTCTTATGAGATTGTCCAATTTGTACACGAAGTGCATCCAGTTTTTTCCGTAACCCTCTCAACTCTTTAGAAGTTACTATGTGAGTGAAATTGTGATGTCAAGCCAAGTTACAACCTTTTCAGAGATCATTTGTACTGCTTTTCAAATTCAGGGTCATTTAGCTCGAAATAAATCATTAAATGCATCAAAAATATCAAATGAAGTCAGAAAGGGTTGAAAATTGATGATGTGCCTTTGAATGGTGCATATTGAAGACACAAAAAGTATGGAGTTAAAATAAGTTGTTAAAAATGAAATCCCTTTGTAATAGATGAGTTTTCGTCCGAAACCCTCATACTTCGAAAGAGATTGTCCAATTTGTAAACGAAGTGCATCCAGTTTTTGTCGTAACCCTCTCAACTCTTTAGAAGTTGCTATGTGGGTGAAAGAATGATGTCATGCCAAGTTAAAACCTTTTCAGAGTTCATTTGTACTGCTTTTCAAATTCAGGGTCATCTAGCTCAAAACAAATCAATAAATCCACAAAAAGTATGTAGTTTAAATAAGTTATTAAAAATGAAATCCCTTTATAATAGATGAGTTTTCGTCCGAAACCCTCATACTCCGGAAGAGATTGTCGAATTTGTACACGAAGTGCATCCAGTTTTTGCCGGAAGCCTCTCAACTCTTAAGAAGTTGCTATGTGGGTGAAATTATAATGTCATGCCAAGTTAAAACCTTTTCAGAGTCCTTTTGTACTGCTTTTCAAATGCAAGTTCATCTAGCTAAAAAAATCATTTAATGCATGAAAAATACCAAATGAAGTCAGAAAGGGTTTAAAATTGATGATGTGACTTTGAATGGTGCATATTGAACACACAAAAAGTATGGAGTTAAAATAAGTTATTAAAAATGAAATCCCTTTGTAATAGATGAGTTTTCGTCCGAAACCCTCATACTTCGGAAGAGATTGTCGAATTTGTACACGAAGTGCGTCTAGTTTTTGCCGTAACCCTCTCAAATATTTAGAAGTTACTATGTGAGTGAAATTATGATGTCAAGCCAAGTTACAACCTTTTCAGAGTTCATTTGTACTGCTTTTCAAATTCAGGGTCATTTAGCTCGAAATAAATCATTAAATGCATCAAAAATATCAAATGAAGTCAGAAAGGGTTGAAAATTGATGATGTGCCTTTGAATGGTGCATATTGAAGACACAAAAAGTATGGATTTAAAATAAGTTGTTAAAAATGAAATCCCTTTGTAATAGATGAGTTTTCGTCCGAAACCCTAATACTTCGAAAGAGATTGTCCAATTTGTACATGAAGTGCATACTGTTTTTGCCATAACCCTCTCAACTCTTCATAAGTTGCTATGTGGGTGAAATTATGATGTTATGCCAAGTTAAAACCTTTTCAGAGTTCTTTTGTACTGCTTTTCAAAAGCAGGATCATCTAGCTTAAAAAATCATTAAATGCATGAAAAATATCAAATGAAGTCAGAAAGGGTTGAAAATTGACGGTGTGCCTTTGAATGATGCATATTGAACACACAAAAAGTATGAAGTTAAAATAAGTTATTAAAAATGAAATCCCTTGGTAATAGATGAGTTTTCGTCCGAAACCCTCATACTTCTAATGAGATTGTCCAATTTGTACACGAAGTGCATCCAGTTTTTGTCGTAACCCTCTCAAATCTGTAGAAGTTGCTATGTGGGTGAAATTATGATGTCAAGCCAAGTTACAACCTTTTCATAGTTCATTTGTACTGCTTTTCAAATTCAGGGTCATTTAGCTCGAAATAAATCATTAAATGCATCAAAAATATCAAATGAAGTCAGAAAGGGTTGAAAATTGGTGATGTGCCTTTGAATGGTGCATATTGAAGACACAAATGTTATGGAGTTAAAATAAGTTGTTAAAAATGAAATCCCTTTGTAATAGATGAGTTTTCGTCCAAAGCCCTCATACTTCGAAAAAGATTGTCCAATTTGTACATGAAGTGCATCCAGTTTTTGCCGTAACCCTCTCAACTCTTTAGAAGTTGCTATGTGGGTGAAATTATGATGTCATGCCAAGTTAAAAACTTTTCAGAGTTCATTTGTACTGCTTTTCAAATTCAGAGTCCTCTAGCTCAAAATAAATCATTAAATGCATAAAATATATCAAATGAAGTCAGAAAGTGTTGAAAATTGATGATGTGCCTTTGAATGGTGCATATTGAATACACAAAAATTATGGAGTTACAATAAGATGTTAAAAATGAAATCCCTTTGTAATATATGAGTTTTCGTCCGAAACCCTCATACTTCGAAAGAGATTGTCCAATTTGTAAACGAAGTGCATCCAGTTTTTGCTGTAACCCTCTCAACTCTTTAGAAGTTGCTGTGTGGGTGAAAGTATGATGTCATGCCAAGTTAAAACCTTTTCAGAGTTCATTTGTACTGCTTTTCAAATTCAGGGTCATCTAGCTCAAAATAAATCATTAAATGCATGAAAAATAACAAATGAACTCAGAAAGGGTTGAAAATTGATGATGTGCCTTTGAATGGTGTATATTGAACACACAAAAATTATGGAGTGACAATAAGTTGTTAAAAATGAAATCCCTTTGTAATAGATGAGTTTTCGTCCGAAACCCTCATACTTCGGAAGAGATTGCCGAATTTTTACACGAAGTGCATCCAGTTTTTGCTGTAACCCTCTGAACTCTTTAGAAGTTGCTATGTGGGTGAAAGTATGATGTCATGCCAAGTTTAAACCTTTTCAGAGTTCTTTTGTGCTGCTTTCAAATGCAGGGTCATCTAGCTAAAAAAATCATTAAATGCATGCAAAATATCAAATGAAGTAAGAAAGGGTTGAAAATTGATGATCTGCCTTTGAATGGTGCATATGGAACGCACAAAAAGTATGGAGTTAAAATACGTTATTAAAAATGAAATCCCTTTGTAATAGATGAGTTTTCGTCTGAAACCCTCATACTTCTTATGAGATTGTCCAATTTGTACACGAAGTGCATCCAGTTTTTGCCGTAACCCTCGCAACTCTTTAGAAGTTGATGTGTGGGTGAAATTATGATGTCAAGCCAAGTTACAACCTTTTCAGACTTCATTTGTACTGATTTTCAAATTAAGGGTCATCTAGCTCAAAATAAATTATTAAATGAATGAAAAATGTCAAATGAAGTCAGAAAGGGTTGAAAATTTATGCTGTGCCTTTCAATGAAGCATATTACACACACAAAAAGTATGGAGTTAAAATAATTTATTTAAAATGAAATCCCTTTGTAATAGATGAGTTTTCGTTCGAAACCCTCATACTGCGAAAGAGATTGTCCAATTTGTACATGAAGTGCATCTAGTTTTTGCCGTAACCCTCTAAACTCTTTAGAAGTTGTTATTGCGTGAAATTATGATGTCATGCCAAGTTAAAACCTTTTCAGAGTTCATTTGTACTGCTTTTCAAATTCAAGGTCATCTAGCTCAAAATAAACCATTAAATGAATGAAAAATATCAAATGAGGTCAGAAAGGGTTGGAAATTTATGATGTGCCTTTGAATGGTGCATATTGAACACACAAAAATTATGGAGTTACAATAAGTTGTTAAAAATGAAATCCCTTTGTAATAGATGAGTTTTCGTCCGAAACCCTCATACTTCGAAAGAGATTGTCCAATTTGTACACGAAGTGCATCCAGTTTTTGCCGTAACCCTCTCAACTCTTTAGAAGTTGCTATGTGGGTGAAATTATAATGTCATGCCAAGTTAAAACCTTTTCAGAGTTCTTTTGTACTGCTTTTCAAATGCAGGGTCATCTAGCTCAAAAAAATCATTAAATGCATGAAAAATATCAAATGAAGTCAGAAAGGGTTGAAAATTGATGATGTGCGTTTCAATGGTGCATATTGAACACAGAAAAGGTATGGAGTTAAAATAAGTTATTAAAAATGAAATCCCTTTGTAATAGATGAATTATCGTCCGAAACCCTCATACTTCTTATGAGATTGTCCAATTTGTACACGAAGTGCATCCAGTTTTTCCAGTAACCCTCTCAACTCTTTAGAAGTTTCTATGTGGGTGCAATTATGATGTCAAGCCAAGTTACAACCTTTTCAGAGTTCATTTGTACTGCTTTACAAATTCAGGGTCATTTAGCTCAAAATAAATCATTAAATGAATGGAAAATATCAAATGAAGTCAGAAAGGGTTGAAAATTGATGATGTGCCTTTGAATGGTGCATATTGAAGACAGAAAAAGTATGGAGTTTAAATAAGTTGTGAAAAATGAAATCCCTTTGTAATAGATGAGTTTTCGTGCGAAACCCTCATACTTCGAAAGAGATTGTCCAATTTGTACATGAAGTGCATCCAGTTTTTGCAGTAACCCTCTCAACTCTTTAGAAGTTGCTATGTGGGTCAAATTATTATATGATGCCAAGTTAAAACCTTTTTAGAGTTCATTTGTACTGCTTTTCAAATTCAGGGTCATCTAGCTCAAAACAAATCATTAAATGCATCAAAAATATCAAATGAAGTCAGAAAGGGTTGAAAATTGATGATGTGCCTTTGAATGGTGCATATTGATCACACAAAAATTATTGAGTTACAATAAGTTGTTAAAAATGAAATCCCGTTGTAATAGACGAGTTTTCGTCCGAAACCCTCATACTTCGAAAGAAATTCTCCAATTTGTACATGAATTGCATCCAGTTTTTGCCGTAACCCTCTCAACTGTTTAGAAGTTTCTATGTGGGTGAAATTATAATGTCATGCCAAGTTAAAACCTTTTCAGAGTTCATTTCTACTGCTTTTGAAATTCAGGGTCATCTAGCTCAAAAAAATCATTAACTGCATGACAAATATCAAATGAAGTTAGAAAGGGTTGAAAATTGATGATGTGCCTTTGAATGGTGCATATTGAACACACAAAAATTATGGAGTTAAAATAAGTTATTAAAAATTAAATCCCTTTGTAATAGATGAGTTTTCGTCCGAAACCCTCATACTTCTTATGAGATTGTCTAATTTGTACACGAAGTGCATCCACTTTTTGCCGTAACCCTCTCAACTCTTTAGAAGTTGCTATGTCGGTGAAATTATGATGTCATGCCAAGTTAAAACCTTTTCAGAGTTCATTTGTACTGCTTTTCAAATTCCGGGTCATCTAGCTCAAAACAAATAACCAAATGCATCAAAAATATCCAATGAAGTCAGAAAGGGTTGAAAATTGATGATGTGCCTTTGAATGGTGCATATTGAAGCCACAAAAAGTATGGAGTTTAAATAAGTTGTTAAAAATCAAATCCCTTTGTAATAGATGAGTTTTTGTCCGAAACCCTCATAATCCGGAAGAGATTGTCGAATTTGTACACGAAGTGCATCCAGTTTTTGACGTAACCCTCTCAACTCTTTAGAAGTTGCTATGTGGGTGAAATTATAATGTCATGCCAAGTTAAAACCTTTTCAGAGTTCTTTTGTACCGCTTTTCAAATGTAGGGTCATCTAGCTCAAAAAAAATCATTAAATGCATGAAAAATATCAAATAAAGTCAGAAAGGGTTGAAAATTGATGATGTGCCTTTCAATGGTGCATATTGAACACAGAAAAGGTATGGAGTTAAAATAAGTTATTAAAAATGAAATCCCAATTGTAATAGATGAATTATCGTCCGAAACCCTCATAATTCTTATTAGATTGTCCAATTTGTACACGAAGTGCATCCAGTTTTTCCAGTAACCCTCTCAACTCTTTAGAAGTTTCTATGTGGGTGAAATTATGATGTCAAGCCAAGTTACAACCTTTTCAGAGTTCATTTGTACTGCTTTACAAATTCAGGGTCATTTAGATCAAAATAAATCATTAAATGAATGGAAAATATCAAATGAAGTCAGAAAGGGTTGAAAATTGATGATGTGCCTTTGAATGGTGCATATTGAAGACACAAAAAGTATGGAGTTTAAATAAGTTGTTAAAAATGAAATCCCTTTGTAATAGATGAGTTTTCGTGCGAAACCCTCATACTTCGAAAGAGATTGTCCAATTTGTTCATGAAGTGCATCCAGTTTTTGCAGTAACCCTCTCAACTCTTTAGAAGCTGCTATGTGGGTCAAATTATTATATGATGCCAAGTTAAAACCTTTTTAGAGTTCATTTGTACTGCTTTTCAAATTCAGGGTCATCTAGCTCAAAACAAATCATTAAATGCATCAAAAATATCAAATGAATTCGGAAAGGGTTGAAAATTGATGATGTGGCTTTGAATGGTGCATATTGAACACACAAAAATTATTGAGTTACAATAAGTTGTTAAAAATGAAATCCCTTTGTAATAGACGAGTTTTCGTTCGAAACCCTCATACTTCGAAAGAAATTCTCCAATTTGTACATGAATTGCATCCAGTTTTTGCCGTAACCCTCTCAACTCTTTAGAAGTTTCTATGTGGGTGAAATTATAATGTCATGCCAAGTTAAAACCTTTTCAGAGTTCATTTCTACTGCTTTTGAAATTCAGGGTCATCTAGCTCAAAAAAATCATTAACTGCATGAAAAATGTCAAATGAAGTTAGAAAGGGTTGAAAATTGATGATGTGCCATTGAATAATGCATATTGAACTCACAAAAATTATGGAGTTAAAATAAGTTATTAAAAATTAAATCCCTTTGTAATAGATGAGTTTTCGTCCGAAACCCTCATACTTCTTATGAGATTGTCCAATTTGTACACGAAGTGCATCCAGTTTTTGCCGTAACCCTCTCAACTCTTTAGAAGTTGCTATGTCGGTGAAATTCTGATGTCATGCCAAGTTAAAACCTTTTCAGAGTTCATTTGTACTGCTTTTCAAATTCCGGGTCATCTAGCTCAAAACAAATAACTAAATGCATCAAAAATATCAAATGAAGTTAGAAAGGGTTGAAAATTGATGATGTGCCTTTGAATGGTGCATATTGAAGCCACAAAAAGTATGGAGTTTAAATAAGTTGTGAAAAATCAAATCCCTTTGTAATAGATGAGTTTTTGTCCGAAACCCTCATAATCCGGAAGAGATTGTCGAATTTGTACACGAAGTGCATCCAGTTTTTGCCGTAACCCTCTCAACTCTTTAGAAGTTGCTATGTGGGTGAAATTATAATGTCATGCCAAGTTAAAACCTTTTCAGAGTTCTTTTGTACTGCTTTTCAAATGCAGGGTCATCTAGCTAAAAAAAATCATTTAATGCATGAAAAATACCAAATGAAGTCAGAAAGGGTTTAAAATTGATGATGTGCCTTTGAATGGTGCACATTGAACACACAAAAAGTATGGAGTTAAAATAAGTTATTAAAAATGACATCCCTTTGTAATAGATGAGTTTTCGTCCGAAACCCTCATACTTCGGAAGAGATTGTCGAATTTGTACACGAAGTGCATCCAGTTTTTGCCGTAACCCTCTCAAATCTTTAGAAGTTGCTATGTGGGTGAAATCAGGATGTCAAGCCAAGTTACAACCTTTTCATAGTTCATTTGTACTGCTTTTCAAATTCAGGGTCATTTAGCTCGAAATAAATCATTAAATGCATCAAAAATATCAAATGAAGTCAGAAAGGGTTGAAAATTGATGATGTTCCTTTGAATGGTGCATATTGAAGACACAAAAAGTATGGAGTTAAAATAAGTTGTTAAAAATGAAATCCCTTTGTAATAGATGAGTTTTCGTCCGAAACCCTAATACTTCGAAAGAGATTGTCAGATTTGTACATGAAGTGCATCCAGTTTTTGCCATAACCCTCTCAACTCTTTACAAGTTGCTATGTGGGTGAAATTATGATGTTATGCCAAGTTAAAACCTTTTCAAAGTTCTTTTGTACTGCTTTTCAAAAGCAGGATCATCTAGCTTAAAAATCATTAAATGCATGAAAAATATCAAATGAAGTCAGAAAGGGTTGAAAATTGATGGTGTGCCTTTGAATGGTGCATATTGAACACATAAAAAGTATGAAGTTAAAATAAGTTATTAAAAATGAAGTCCCTTGGTAATAGATGAGTTTTCGTCCGAAACCCTCATACTTCTAATGAGATTGTCCAATTTGTACTCGAAGTGCATCCAGTTTTGGCCGTAACCCTCTCAAATCTTTAGAAGTTGCTATGTGGGTGAAATTATGATGTCAAGCCAAGTTACAACCTTTTCATAGTTCATTTGTACTGCTTTTCAAATTCAGGGTCATTTAGCTCGAAATAAATCATTAAATGCATCAAAAATATCAAATGAAGTCAGAAAGGGTTGAAAATTGGTGATGTTCCTTTGAATGGTGCATATTGAAGACACAAAAGTTATGGAGTTAAAATAAGTTGTTAAAAATGAAATCCCTTTGTAATAATTGAGTTTTCGTGCGAAACCCTCATACTTCTAAAGAGATTGTCCAGTTTGTACATGAAGTGCATCTAGTTTTTGCAGTAACCCTCTCAACTCTTTAGAAGTTGCTATGTGGGTGAAATTATTATATGATGCCAAGTTAAAACCTTTTTAGAGTTCCTTTGTACTGCTTTTCAAATTCAGGGTCATCTATCTCAAAACAAATCATTAAATGCATCAAAAATATCAAATGAAGTCAGAAACGGTTGAAAATTGATGATGTGCATTTGAATGGTGCATATTGAACACACAAAAATTATTGAGTTACAATAAGTTGTTAAAAATGAAATCCCTTTGTAATAGACGAGTTTTCGTCCGAAACCCTCATACTTCGAAAGAAATTGTCCAATTTGTACACGAATTGCATCCAGTTTTTTCCATAACCCTCTCAACTCTTTACATGTTTCTATTTTGGTGAAATTATAATGTCATGCCAAGTTAAAACCTTTTCAGAGTTCATTTCTACTGCTTTTGAAATTCAGGGTCATCTAGCTCAAAAAAATCATTAAATGC
This sequence comes from Hordeum marinum, assembly GCA_022496015.1. NCBI lineage: Eukaryota > Viridiplantae > Streptophyta > Magnoliopsida > Poales > Poaceae > Hordeum > Hordeum marinum. The sequence continues at coordinate 21,796,592 of CM039673.1, read as the reverse complement.
ATGAAAAATATCAAATGAAGTGAGAAAGGGTTGAAAATTGATGATGTGCCTTTCAATGGTGCATATTGAACACACAAAAATTATGGAGTTAAAATAAGTTATTAAAAATGGAATCCCTTTGTAATAGATGAGTTTTCCTCCGAAACCCTCATACTTCTTACGAGATTGTCCAATTTGTACACGAAGTGCATCCAGTTTTTGCCGTAACCCTCTCAACTCTCTAGAAGTTGCTATGTGGGCGAAATTATGATGTCAAGCCAAGTTACAACCTTTTCAGAGTTCATTTGTACCGCTTTTCAAATTCAGGGTCATTTAGCTCAAAATAAATCATTAAATGCATAAAAAATATCCAATGAAGTCAGAAAGGGTTGAAAGTTTATGATGTGCCTTTGAATGGTGCATATTGAAGAAACAAAAAGTATGGAGTTAAAATAAGTTGTTAAAAATGAAATCCCTTTGTCATAGATGAGTTTTCGTCTCAAACCCTCATACTTCGAAAGAGATTTTCCAATTTGTACATGAAGTGCATCCAGTTTTTGCCGTAACCCTCTCAACTCTTTAGAAGTTGTTATGTGGGTGAAATTATAATGTATTGCCAAGTTAAAACCTTTTCATAGTTCTTTTGTACTGCTTTTCAAATGCAGGGTCATCTAACTACAAAAAAAATCATTAAATGCATGAAAAATATCAAATGAAGTCAGAAAGGGTTGAAAATTGATGATGTGCCTTTGAATGGTGCATATTGAACACAAAAAAGTATGGAGTTAAAATAAGTTATTAAAAATGAAATCCCTTTGTAAAAGATCAATTTTCGTCTGAAACCCACATACTTCCTATGAGATTGTCCAATTTGTACATGAAGTGCATCCGGTTTTTCCAGTAACCCTCTCAACTCTTTAGAAGTTGCTATGTGGATAAAATTATGATGTCAAGCCAAGTTACAACCTTTTCAGAGTTCATTTGTACTGCTTTACAAATTCAGGGTCATTTAGCTCAAAATAAATCATTAAATGCATGAAAAATATCAAATGAAGTCACAAAGGGTTGAAAATTGATGACGTGCCTTTGAATGGAGCATATTTAAGACACAAAATTATGGAGTTTAAATAAGATGTTAAAAATGAAATCCCTTTGTAATAGATGAGTTTTCGTCCGAAACCCTCATACTTCGAAAGAGATTGTCCAATTTGTACATGAAGTGCATCCAGTTTTTGCCGTAACCCGCTCAACTCTTTAGAAGTTGCTATGTGGGTGAAATTATGATGTCATGCCAAGTTAAAACCTTTTTAGAGTTCATTTGTACTGCTTTTCAAATTCAGGGTCATCTAGCTCAAAACAAATAACTAAATGCATCAAAAATATCAAATGAAGTCAGAAAGGGTTGAAAATTGCTGATGTGCCTTTGAATGGTGCATATTGAACAAACAAAAATTATGGAGTTACAAAAAGTTGTTAATAATGAAATCCCTTTGTAATAGACGAGTTTTCGTCCGAAACCCTCATACTTCGAAAAAGATTGTCCCATTTCTACACAAATTGCATCCAGTTTTTGCCGTAACCCTCTCAACTCTTTAGAAGTTTCTATGTGGGTGAAATTATAATGTCATGCCAAGTTTAAACCTTTTCAGAGTTCATTTCTACTGCTTTTGAAATTAAGGGTCATCTAGCTCAAAAAAATCATTAAATGCTTAAAAAATATCAAACGAAGTCAGAAAGGGTTGAAAATTGATGATGTGCCTTTGAATGGTGCATATTGAACACACAAAAATTATCGAGTTACAACAAGTTGTTAAAAATGAAATCCCTTTGTAATAGACGAGTTTTTGTCCGAAACACTCATACTTCGAAATAGATTGTCCAATTTGTACACGAAGTGCATCCAGTTTTTGCCGTAACCCTCTCAACTCTTTAGACGTTGCTATGTGGGTGAAATTATGATGTCAAGCCAAGTTCAAACCATTTCAGAGTTCTTTTGTACTGCTTTTGAAATTCAGGGTCATCTAGCTCAAAAAAAATCATTAAATGCATGAAAAATATCAAATGATGTCAGAAAGGGTTGAAAATTGATGATGTGCCTTTGAATGGTGCATATTTAACACACAAAAATTATGGGGTTTAAATAAGTTGTTAAAAGTTAAATCCCTTTGTAATAGATGAGTTTTCGTTCGAAACCCTCATACTTCGAAAGAGATTGTCCAATTGTACATGAAGTGCATCCAGTTTTTGCCGTAACCCTCTCAACTCTTTAGAAGTTGCTATGTGGGTGAAATTATGATGTCATGCCAAGTTAAAACTTTTCAGAGTTCATTTGTACTGCTTTTCAAATTCAGGTTTATATAGCTCAAAATAATTAAATGCATGAAAAATATCAAATGAAGTCAGAATGGGTTGAAAATTGATGATGTGCCTTTGAATGGTACATATCGAACACACAAAATTTATGGAGTTACAATAAGAAGTTAAAAATGAAATCCCTTTGTCATAGATGAGTTTTCATCCGAAACCCTCATACTTGGAAAGAGATTGTCCAATTTGTACACGAAGTGCATCCAGTTTTTGCCGTAACCCTCTCAACTCTTTAGAAGTTGCTATGTGGGTGAAATTGTAATGTCTTACCAAGTTAAAACCTTTTCATAATTCTTTTGTACTGCTTTTCAAATGCAGGGTCATCTAACTACAAAAATATCATTAAATGTATGAAAAATATCAAATGAAGTCAGAAAGGGTTGAAAATTGATGATGTGCCTTTGAATGGTGCATATTGAACACAAAAAAGTATGGAGTTAAAATAAGTTATTAAAAATGAAATCCCTTTGTAATACATGAATTTTCGTCTGAAACTCACATACTTCCTATGAGATTGTTTGTACATGAAGTGCATCCAGTTTTTCCAGTAACCCTCTCAACTCTTTAGAAGTTGCTATGTGGATAAAATTATGATGTCAAGCCAAGTTACAACCTTTTCAGAGTTCATTTGTACTGCTTTACAAATTCAGGGTCATTTAGCTCAAAATAAATCATTAAATGCATGAAAAATATCAAATGAAGTCACAAAGGGTTGAAAATTGATGACGTGCCTTTGAATGGAGCATATTTAAGACACAAAATTATGGAGTTTAAATAAGTTGTTAAAAATGAAATCCCTTTGTAATAGATGAGTTTTCGTCCAAAACCCTCATACTTCGAAAGAGATTGTCCAATTTGTACATGAAGTGCATCCAGTTTTTGCCGTAACCCGCTCAACTCTTTAGAAGTTGCTATGTGGGTGAAATTATGATGTCATGCCAAGTTAAAACTTTTTCAGAGTTCATTTGTACTGCTTTTCAAATTCAGGGTCATCTAGCTCAAAACAAATAACTAAATGCATCAAAAATATCAAATGAAGTCAGAAAGGGTTGAAAATTGATGATGTGCCTTTGAATGGTGCATATTGAACAAACAAAAATTATGGAGTTACAACAAGTTGTTAAAAATGAAATCCCTTTGTAATAGACGAGTTTTCGTCCGAAACCCTCATACTTCGAAAAAGATTGTCCCATTTCTACACGAATTGCATCCAGTTTTTGCCGTAACCCTCTCAACTCTTTAGAAGTTTCTATGTGGGTGAAATTATAATGTCATGCCAAGTTTAAACCTTTTCAGAGTTCATTTCTACTGCTTTTGAAATTCAGGGTCATCTAGCTCAAAAAAATCATTAAATGCTTAAAAAATATCAAATGAAGTCAGAAAGGGTTGAAAATTGATGATGTGCCTTTGAATGGTGCATATTGAACACACAAAAATTATGGAGTTAAGACACGTTGTTCAAAATGAAATCCCTTTGTAATAGACGAGTTTTCGTCCGAAACACTCATACTTCGAAACAGATTGTCCAATTTGTACACGAAGTGCATCCAGTTTTTGCCGTAACCCTCTCAACTCTTTAGACGTTGCTATGTGGGTGAAATTATGATGTCAAGCCAAGTTCAAACCATTTCAGAGTTCTTTTGTACTGCTTTTGAAATTCAGGGTCATCTAGCTCAAAAAAATCATTAAATGCATGAAAAATATCAAATGATGTCAGAAAGGGTTGAAAATTGATGATGTGCCTTTGAATGGTGCATATTTAAAACACAAAAATTATGGGTTTAAATAAGTTGTTAAAAGTTAAATCCCTTTGTAATAGATGAGTTTTCGTTCGAAACCCTCATACTTCGAAAGAGATTGTCCAATTGTACATGAAGTGCATCCAGTTTTTGCCGTAACCCTCTCAACTCTTTAGAAGTTGCTATGTGGGTGAAATTATGATGTGATGCCAAGTTAAAACCTTTTCAGAGTTCATTTGTACTGCTTTTCAAATTCAGGTTTATATAGCTCAAAATAATTAAATGCATGAAAAATATCAAATGAAGTCAGAATGGGTTGAAAATTGATGATGTGCCTTTGAATGGTACATATCGAACACACAAAATTTATGGAGTTACAATAAGAAGTTAAAAATGAAATCCCTTTGTCATAGATGAGTTTTCGTCCGAAACCCTCATACTTGGAAAGAGATTGTCCAATTTGTACACGAAGTGCATCCAGTTTTTGCCGTAACCCTCTCAACTCTTTAGAAGTTGCTATGTGGGTGAAATTGTAATGTCTTACCAAGTTAAAACCTTTTCATAATTCTTTTGTACTGCTTTTCAAATGCAGGGTCATCTAACTACAAAAATATCATTAAATGCATGAAAAATATCAAATGAAGTCAGAAAGGGTTGAAAATTGATGATGTGCCTTTGAATGGTGCATATTGAACACACAAATGTATGGAGTTAAAATAAGTTATTAAAAATGAAATCCCTTTGTAATACATGAATTTTCGTCTGAAACTCACATACTTCCTATGAGATTGTCCAATTTGTACACGAAGTGCATCCAGTTTTTCCAGTAACCCTCTCAACTCTTTAGAAGTTGCTATGTGGGTAAAATTATGATTTTAAGCCAAGTTACAACCTTTTCAGAGTTCATTTGTACTGCTTTACAAATTGAGGGTCATTTAGCTCAAAATAAATCATTAAATGCATGAAAAATATCAAATGAAGTCACAAAGGGTTGAAAATTGATGATGTGCCTTTAAATGGAGCATATTTAAGACACAAAATGATGGAGTTTAAATAAGTTGTTAAAAATGAAATCCCTTTGTAATAGATGAGTTTTCGTCCGAAACCCTCATACTTCGAAAGAGATTGTCCAATTTGTACAAGAAGTGCATCCAGTTTTTGCCGTAACCCTCTCAACTCTTTAGAAGTTGCTATGTGGGTGAAATTATGATGTCATGCCAAGTTAAAACCTTTTCAGAGTTTTGTTGTACTGCTTTTCAAATTCAGGGTCATCTAGCTCAAAAAAATCATTAAATGCATGAAAAATATCAAATGAAGTCAGAAAGGGTTGAAAATTGATGATGTTCCTTTGAATGGTGCATATTGAACACACCAAAAGTACGGAGTTAAAATAAGTTATTAAAAATGAAATCCCTTTGTAATAGATGAGTTTTCGTCCGAAACCCTCATACTTCTTATGAGATTGTCCAATTTGTACACGAAGTGCAACCGTTCTTGCCGTAACACTCTCAACTCTTTAGAAGTTGATATGTGCGTGAAATTATGATGTCAGGCCAAGTTACAACCTTTTTCAGAGTTCATTTTTACTGCTTTTCAAATCCAGCGTCATTTAGCTCAAAATAAATCATTAAATGCATGAAAAATATCAAATGAAGTCAGAAAGGGTTGAAAATTGATGATGTGCCTTTGAATGGGACATATTGAACACACAAAAACTATGGAGTTAAAATAAGTTGTTAAAAATGAAATCCCTTTGTAATAGATGAGTTTTCGTCCGAAACCCTCATACTTCGAAAGAGATTGCCCATTTGTACACGAAGTGCATCCAGTTTTTGCCGTAACCCTCTCAACTCTTTATAAGTTGCTATGTGGGTGAAATTATGATGTCATGCCAAGTTAAAACCTTTTCAGAGTTCTTTTGTACTGCTTTTCAAATGCAGGGTCATCTAGCTCAAAAAAATCATTAAATGCATGAAAAATATCAAATGAAGTCATAAAGGGTTGAAAATTGATGATGTTCCTTTGAATGGTGCATATTGAACACACCAAAAGTACGGAGTTAAAATAAGTTATTAAAAATGAAATCCCTTTGTAATAGATGAGTTTTCGTCCGAAACCCTCATACTTCTTATGAGATTGTCCAATTTGTACACGAAGTGCAACCGTTTTTGCCGTAACACTCTCAACTCTTTAGAAGTTGATATGTGCGTGAAATTATGATGTCAAGCCAAGTTACAACCTTTTTCAGAGTTCATTTTTACTGCTTTTCAAATCCAGCGTCATTTAGCTCAAAATAAATCATTAAATGCATGAAAAATATCAAATGAAGTCAGAAAGGGTTGAAAATTGATGATGTGCCTTTGAATGGGACATATTGAACACACAAAAACTATGGAGTTAAAATAAGTTGTTAAAAATGAAATCCCTTTGTAATAGATGAGTTTTCGTCCGAAACCCTCATACTTCGAAAGAGATTGCCCATTTGTACACGAAGTGCATCCAGTTTTTGCCGTAACCCTCTCAACTCTTTATAAGTTGCTATGTGGGTGAAATTATGATGTCATGCCAAGTTAAAACCTTTTCAGAGTTCTTTTGTACTGCTTTTCAAACGCAGGGTCATCTAGCTCAAAAAAAATCATTAAATGCATGAAAACTATCAAATGAAGTCAGAAAGGGTTAAAAATTGATGATGTGCCTTTGAATGGTGCATATTGAACACACAAAAAGTATGGAGTTAAAACAAGTTATTAAAAATGAAATACCTTTCTAATAGATGAGTTTTCGTACGAAACCCTCATACTTCGAAAGAGATTGTCCAATTTGTACACGAAGTGCATCAGTTTTTGCCGTAACTCTCTCAACTGTTTAGAAGTTGCTATCTGGATGAAATTATGATATCATGCCAAGTTAAAACCTTTTCAGAGTTCATTTGTACTGCTTTCAAATTCATGGTCATCTAGCTTAAAATAATTCATTAAATGCATGAAAAACATCAAATGAAGTCAGAAATGGTTGAAAATTGATGATGTGCCTTTGAATGGTGCATATTGAAGACACAAAAATTAGGGAGTTAAAATAAGTTGTTAAAAATGAAGTCCCTTTGTAATAGATGAGTTTTCGTCCGAAACCCTCATACTTCGAAAGAGATTGTCCAATTTGTACACGAAGTGCATCCAGTTTTTGCCGTAACCCTCTCAACTCTTAAGAAGTTTCAATGTGGGCGAAATTATGATGTCATGCCAAGTTAAAACCTTTTAAGAGTTCATTTCTACTTCTTTTCAAATTCAGGGTCATCTAGCTCAAAATAAATCATTAAATGGATGAAAAATATCAAATGAAGTCAGAAAGGGTTGAAAATTGATGATGTGCCTTTGGATGGTGCATATTGAAGACACCAAAAGTATGGAGTTTAAATAAGTTGTTAAAAGTGAAATTCCTTTGTAATAGATGAGTTTTCGTCTGAAACCCTCATACTTTGAAAGAGATTGTCCAATTTGTACATGAAGTGCATCCAGTTTTTGTCGTAACCCTTTCAACTCTTTAGAAGTTGCTATGTGGGTGAAATTATGATGTCATGCCAAGTTAAAACCTTTTAACAGTTCATTTGTACTGCTTTTCAAATTTAGGGTCATGTAGCTCAAAATAAATCATTAAATGAAAGAAAATATCAAATGAAGTCAGAATGGGTTGAAAATTGATGATGTGCCTTTGAACGGTGCATATTGACGACACAAAAAGTATGGAGTGCAAATATGTAATTAAAAATGAAATCCCTTTGTAATAGATGAGTTTTCGTCCGAAACCCTCATACTTCGAAAGAGATTGCCCATTTGTACACGAAGTGCATCCAGTTTTTGCCGTAACCCTCTCAACTCTTTATAAGTTGCTATGTGGGTGAAATTATGATGTCATGCCAAGTTAAAACCTTTTCAGAGTTCTTTTGTACTGCTTTTCAAACGCAGGGTCATCTAGCTCAAAAAAAATCATTAAATGCATGAAAACTATCAAATGAAGTCAGAAAGGGTTAAAAATTGATGATGTGCCTTTGAATGGTGCATATTGAACACACAAAAAGTATGGAGTTAAAATAAGTTATTAAAAATGAAATACCTTTCTAATAGATGAGTTTTCGTACGAAACCCTCATACTTCGAAAGAGATTGTCCAATTTGTACACGAAGTGCATCAGTTTTTGCCGTAACTCTCTCAACTGTTTAGAAGTTGCTATCTGGATGAAATTATGATATCATGCCAAGTTAAAACCTTTTCAGAGTTCATTTGTACTGCTTTCAAATTCATGGTCATCTAGCTTAAAATAATTCATTAAATGCATGAAAAACATCAAATGAAGTCAGAAATGGTTGAAAATTGATGATGTGCCTTTGAATGGTGCATATTGAAGACACAAAAATTAGGGAGTTAAAATAAGTTGTTAAAAATGAAGTCCCTTTGTAATAGATGAGTTTTCGTCCGAAACCCTCATACTTCGAAAGAGATTGTCCAATTTGTACACGAAGTGCATCCAGTTTTTGCCGTAACCCTCTCAACTCTTAAGAAGTTGCAATGTGGGCGAAATTATGATGTCATGCCAAGTTAAAACCTTTTAAGAGTTCATTTCTACTTCTTTTCAAATTCAGGGTCATCTAGCTCAAAATAAATCATTAAATGGATGAAAAATATCAAATGAAGTCAGAAAGGGTTGAAAATTGATGATGTGCCTTTGGATGGTGCATATTGAAGACACCAAAAGTATGGAGTTTAAATAAGTTGTTAAAAGTGAAATTCCTTTGTAATAGATGAGTTTTCGTCTGAAACCCTCATACTTCGAAAGAGATTGTCCAATTTGTACATGAAGTGCATCCAGTTTTTGTCGTAACCCTTTCAACTCTTTAGAAGTTGCTATGTGGGTGAAATTATGATGTCATGCCAAGTTAAAACCTTTTAACAGTTCATTTGTACTGCTTTTCAAATTTAGGGTCATGTAGCTCAAAATAAATCATTAAATGAAAGAAAATATCAAATGAAGTCAGAATGGGTTGAAAATTGATGATGTGCCTTTGAACGGTGCATATTGACGACACAAAAAGTATGGAGTGCAAATATGTAATTAAAAATGAAATCCCCTTGTTATAGATGAGTTTTCGTCCGAAACCCTCATACTTCGAAAGAGATTGTCTAATTTGTACACGAAGTGCGTCCAGTTTTTGCCGTAACCCTCTCAACTCTTAAGAAGTTGCAATGTGGTTGAAATTATGATGTCATGCCAAGTTAAAACCTTTTCAGAGTTCATTTCTACTTCTTTTCAAATTCAGGGTCATCTAGCTCAAAATAAATCATTAAATGCATGAAAAATATCAAATCAAGTAAGAAAGGGTTGAAAATTGGTTATGTGCCTTTGAATGGTGCATATTGAAGACACAAAAAGTATGGAGTTTAAATAAGTTGTTAAAAATTGAATTCCTTTGTAATAGATGAGTTTTCGTCTGAAACCCTCATAGTTCGAAAGAGATTGTCCAATTTGTACATGAAGTGCATCCAGTTTTTGTCGTAACCCTTTCAACTCTTTAGAACTTGCTATGTGGGTGAAATTACGATGTCATGCCAAGTTAAAACCTTTTAACAGTTCATTTGTACTGCTTTTCAAATTCAGGGTCATCTAGCTCAAAATAATTTATTAAATGCGTGAAAAATATCAAATGAAGTCAGAAAGGGTTGAAAATTGATGATGTGCCTTTGAATGGTGCATATTGAAGACACAAAAATTATGGAGTTAAAATAAGTTGCTAAAAATGAAATCCCTTTGTAATAGATGAGTCTTCGTCCGAAACCCTCATACTTCGAAAGAGATTGTCCAATTTGTACACGAAGTGCATCCAGTTTTTGCCGTAACCCTCTCAACTCTTAAGAAGTTGCAATGTGGACGAAATTATGATGTCATGCCAAGTTAAAACCTTTTAAGAGTTCATTTCTACTTCTTTTCAAATTCAGGGTCATCTAGCTCAAAATAAATCATTAAATGCATGAAAAATATCAAATGAAGTAATAAATGGTTGAAAATTGATGATGTGCCTTTGAATGGTGCATATTGAATACACAAAAAGTATGGAGTTTAAATAAGTTGTTAAAAATTAAATTCCTTTGTAATAGATGAGTTTTCGTCTCAAACCCTCATAGTTCGAAAGAGATTGTCCAATTTGTACATGAAGTGCATCCAGTTTTTGTCGTAACCCTTTCAACTCTTTAGAAGTTGCTATGTGGGTGAAATTATGATGTCATGCCAAGTTAAAACCTTTTAACAGTTCATTTGTACTGCTTTTCAAATTCAGGGTCATCTAGCTCAAAATAAATCATTAAATGAATGAAAATATCAAATGAAGTCAGAATGGGTTGAAAATTGATGATGTGCCTTTGAATGGTGCATATTGAAGACACAAAAATTATGGAGTTAAAATAAGTTGCTAAAAATGAAATCCCTTTGTAATAGATGAGTCTTCGTCCGAAACCCTCATACTTCGAAAGAGATTGTCCAATTTGTACACGAAGTGCATCCAGTTTTTGCCGTAACCCTCTCAACTCTTAAGAAGTTGCAATGTGGACGAAATTATGATGTCATGCCAAGTTAAAACCTTTTAAGAGTTCATTTCTACTTCTTTTCAAATTCAGGGTCATCTAGCTCAAAATAAATCATTAAATGCATGAAAAATATCAAATGAAGTAATAAATGGTTGAAAATTGATGATGTGCCTTTGAATGGTGCATATTGAATACACAAAAAGTATGGAGTTTAAATAAGTTGTTAAAAATTAAATTCCTTTGTAATAGATGAGTTTTCGTCTCAAACCCTCATAGTTCGAAAGAGATTGTCCAATTTGTACATGAAGTGCATCCAGTTTTTGTCGTAACCCTTTCAACTCTTTAGAAGTTGCTATGTGGGTGAAATTATGATGTCATGCCAAGTTAAAACCTTTTAACAGTTCATTTGTACTGCTTTTCAAATTCAGGGTCATCTAGCTCAAAATAAATCATTAAATGAATGAAAATATCAAATGAAGTCAGAATGGGTTGAAAATTGATGATGTGCCTTTGAATGGTGCATATTGAAGACACAAAAATTATGGAGTTAAAATAAGTTGTTAAAAATGAAATCCCTTTGTAATAGATGAGTTTTCGTCCGAAACCCTCATACTTCGAAAGAGATTGTCCAATTTGTACACGAAGTGCATCCAGTTTTTGCCTTAACCCTCTCAACTCTTAAGAAGTTGCAATGTGGGCGAAATTATGATGTCATGCCAAGTTAAAACCTTTTAAGAGTTCATTTCTACTTCTTTTCAAATTCAGGGCCATCTAGCTCAAAATAAATCATTAAATGCATGAAAAATATCAAATGAAGTCAGGGAGGGTTCAAAATTGATGATGTGCCTTTGGATGGTGCATATTGAAGACACAAAAAGTATGGAGTTTAACTAAGTTGTTAAAAGTGAAATTCCACTGTAATAGATGAGTTTTCGTCTGAAACCCTCAAAGTTCGAAAGAGATTGTCCAATTTGTACATGAAGTGCATCCAGTTTTTGTCGTAACCCTTTCAACTCTTTAGAAGTTGCTATGTGGGTGAAATTATGATGTCATGCCAAGTTAAAACCTTTTAACAGTTCATTTGTACTGCTTTTCAAATTCAGGGTCATCTAGCTCAAAATAAATCATTAAATGAATGAAAATATCAAATGAAGTCAGAATGGGTTGAAAATTGATGATGTGCCTTTGAATGGTGCATATTGAAGACACAAAAATTATGGAGTTAAAATATGTTATTTAAAATGAAATCCCCTTGTAATAGATGAGTTTTCGTCCGAAACCCTCATACTTCGAAAGAGATTGTCCAATTTGTACACGAAGTGCATCCAGTTTTTGCCGTAACCCTCTCAACTCTTAAGAAGTTGCAATGTGGGCGAAATTATGATGTCATGCCAAGTTAAAACCTTTACAAAGTTCATTTCTACTTCTTTTCAAATTCAGGGTCATCTACCTCAAAATAAATCATTAAATGCATGAAAAATATCAAATGAAGTAAGAAAGGGTTGAAAATTGATGATGTGCCTTTGAATGGTGCATATTGAATACACAAAAAGTATGGAGTTTAAATAAGTTGTTAAAAATTAAATTCCTTTGTAATAGATGAGTTTTCGTCTGAAACCCTCATAGTACGAAAGAGATTGTCCAATTTGTACATGAAGTGCATCCAGTTTTTGTCGTAACCCTTTCAACTCTTTTGAAGTTGCTATGTGGGTGAAATTATGATGTCATGCCAAGTTAAAACCTTTTAACAGTTCATTTGTACTGCTTTTCAAATTCAGGGTCATCTAGCTCAAAATAAATCATTAAATGAATGAAAATATCAAATGAAGTCAGAATGGGTTGAAAATTGATGATGTGCCTTTGAATGGTGCATATTGAAGACACAAAAATTATGGAGTTAAAATAAGTTGTTAAAAATGAAATCCCTTTGTAATAGATGAGTTTTCGTCCGAAACCCTCATACTTCGAAAGGGATTGTCCAATTTGTACACGAAGTGCATCCAGTTTTTGCCTTAACCCTCTCAACTCTTAAGAAGTTGCAATGTGGGCGAAATTATGATGTCATGCCAAGTTAAAACCTTTTAAGAGTTCATTTCTACTTCTTTTCAAATTCAGGGTCATCTAGCTCAAAATAAATCATTAAATGCATGAAAAATATCAAATGAAGTCAGGAAGGGTTGAAAATTGATGATGTGCCTTTGGATGGTGCATATTGAAGACACAAAAAGTATGGAGTTTAAATAAGTTGTTAAAAGTGAATTTCCTTTGTAATAGATGAGTTTTCGTCTGAAACCCTCATACTTCGAAAGAGATTGTCCAATTTGTACATGTAGTGCATCCAGTTTTTCTCGTAACCCTTTCAACTCTTTAGAAGTTGCTATGTGGGTGAAATTATGATGTAATGCCTAGTTAAAACCTTTTAACAGTTCGTTTGTACTACTTTTCAAAATCAGGGTCATCTAGCTCAAAATAAATAATGAAATGAATGAAAATATCAAATGAAGTCAGAATGGGTTGAAAATTGATGATGTGCCTTTGAATGGTGCATATTGAAGACACAAAAAGTATGGAGTTCAAATATGTAATTAAAAATGAAATCCCGTTGTAATAGATGAGTTTTCGTCCGAAACCCTCGTACTTCGAAAGAGATTGTCTAATTTGTACACGAAGTGCATCCAGGTTTTGCCGTAACCCTCTCAACTCTTAAGAAGTTGCAATGTGGGTGAAATTATGATGTCATGCCAAGTTAAAACCTTTACAGAGTTCATTTCTACTTCTTTTCAAATTCAGGGTCATCTAGCTCAAAATAAATCATTAAATGCATGAAAAATATCAAATGAAGTAATAAATGGTTGAAAATTGATGATGTGCCTTTGAATGGTGCATATTGAATACACAAAAAGTATGGAGTTTAAATAAGTTGTTAAAAATTAAATTCCTTTGTAATAGATGAGTTTTCGTCTCAAACCCTCATAGTTCGAAAGAGATTGTCCAATTTGTACATGAAGTGCATCCAGTTTTTGTCGTAACCCTTTCAACTCTTTAGAAGTTGCTATGTGGGTGAAATTATGATGTCATGCCAAGTTAAAACCTTTTAACAGTTCATTTGTACTGCTTTTCAAATTCAGGGTCATCTAGCTCAAAATAAATCATTAAATGAATGAAAATATCAAATGAAGTCAGAATGGGTTGAAAATTGATGATGTGCCTTTGAATGGTGCATATTGAAGACACAAAAATTATGGAGTTAAAATAAGTTGTTAAAAATGAAATCCCTTTGTAATAGATGAGTTTTCGTCCGAAACCCTCATACTTCGAAAGAGATTGTCCAATTTGTACACGAAGTGCATCCAGTTTTTGCCTTAACCCTCTCAACTCTTAAGAAGTTGCAATGTGGGCGAAATTATGATGTCATGCCAAGTTAAAACCTTTTAAGAGTTCATTTCTACTTCTTTTCAAATTCAGGGTCATCTACCTCAAAATAAATCATTAAATGCATGAAAAATATCAAATGAAGTAAGAAAGGGTTGAAAATTGATGATGTGCCTTTGAATGGTGCATATTGAATACACAAAAAGTATGGAGTTTAAATAAGTTGTTAAAAATTAAATTCCTTTGTAATAGATGAGTTTTCGTCTGAAACCCTCATAGTACGAAAGAGATTGTCCAATTTGTACATGAAGTGCATCCAGTTTTTGTCGTAACCCTTTCAACTCTTTTGAAGTTGCTATGTGGGTGAAATTATGATGTCATGCCAAGTTAAAACCTTTTAACAGTTCATTTGTACTGCTTTTCAAATTCAGGGTCATCTAGCTCAAAATAAATCATTAAATGAATGAAAATATCAAATGAAGTCAGAATGGGTTGAAAATTGATGATGTGCCTTTGAATGGTGCATATTGAAGACACAAAAATTATGGAGTTCAAATATGTTATTTAAAATGAAATCCCCTTGTAATAGATGAGTTTTCGTCCGAAACCCTCATACTTCGAAAGAGATTGTCCAATTTGTACACGAAGTGCATCCAGTTTTTGCCTTAACCCTCTCAACTCTTAAGAAGTTGCAATGTGGGCGAAATTATGATGTCATGCCAAGTTAAAACCTTTTAAGAGTTCATTTCTACTTCTTTTCAAATTCAGGGTCATCTAGCTCAAAATAAATCATTAAATGCATGAAAAATATCAAATGAAGTCAGGGAGGGTTGAAAATTGATGATGTGCCTTTGGATGGTGCATATTGAAGACACAAAAAGTATGGAGTTTAACTAAGTTGTTAAAAGTGAAATTCCTCTGTAATAGATGAGTTTTCGTCTGAAACCCTCATACTTCGAAAGAGATTGTCCAATTTGTACATGTAGTGCATCCAGTTGTTGTCGTAACCCTTTCAACTCTTTAGAAGTTGCTATGTGGGTGAAATTATGATGTCATGCCAAGTTAAAACCTTTTAACAGTTCGTTTGTACTACTTTTCAAATTCAGGGTCATCTAGCTCAAAATAAATAATTAAATGAATGAAAATATCAAATGAAGTCAGAATGGGTTGAAAATTGATGATGTGCCTTTGAATGGTGCATATTGAAGACACAAAAAGTATGGAGTTCAAATATGTAATTAAAAATGAAATCCCCTTGTAATAGATGAGTTTTCGTCCGAAACCCTCATACTTCGAAACAGATTGTCTAATTTGTACACGAAGTGCATCCAGGTTTTGCCGTAACCCTCTCAACTCTTAAGAAGTTGCAATGTGGGTGAAATTATGATGTCATGCCAAGTTAAAACCTTTACAGAGTTCATTTCTACTTCTTTTCAAATTCAGGGTCATCTAGCTCAAAATAAATCATTAAATGGATGAAAAATATCAAATGAAGTAAGAAAGGGTTGAAAATTGATGATGTGCCTTTGAATGGTGCATATTGAATACACAAAAAGTATGGAGTTTAAATAAGTTGTTAAAAATTAAATTCCTTTGTAATAGATGAGTTTTCGTCTGAAACCCTCATAGTTCGAAAGAGATTGTCCAATTTGTACATGAAGTGCATCCAGTTTTTGTCGTAACCCTTTCAACTCTTTAGAAGTTTCTATGTGGGTGAAATTATGATGTCATGCCAAGTTAAAACCTTTTAACAGTTCATTTGTACTGCTTTTCAAATTCAGGGTCATCTAGCTCAAAATAAATCATTAAATGAATGAAAATATCAAATGAAGTCAGAATGGGTTGAAAATTGATGATGTGCCTTTGAATGGTGCATATTGAAGACACAAAAATTATGGAGTTAAAATATGTTATTTAAAATGAAATCCCCTTGTAATAGATGAGTTTTCGTCCGAAACCCTCATACTTCGAAAGAGATTGTCCAATTTGTACACGAAGTGCACCCAGTTTTTGCCGTAACCCTCTCAACTCTTAAGAAGTTGCAATGTGGGCGAAATTATGATGTCATGCCAAGTTAAAACCTTTACAGAGTTCATTTCTACTTCTTTTCAAATTCAGGGTCATCTACCTCAAAATAAATCATTAAATGCATGAAAAATATCAAATGAAGTAAGAAAGGGTTGAAAATTGATGATGTGCCTTTGAATGGTGCATATTGAATACACAAAAAGTATGGAGTTTAAATAAGTTGTTAAAAATTAAATTCCTTTGTAATAGATGAGTTTTCGTCTGAAACCCTCATAGTACGAAAGAGATTGTCCAATTTGTACATGAAGTGCATCCAGTTTTTGTCGTAACCCTTTCAACTCTTTTGAAGTTGCTATGTGGGTGAAATTATGATGTTATGCCAAGTTAAAACCTTTTAACAGTTCATTTGTACTGCTTTTCAAATTCAGGGTCATCTAGCTCAAAATAAATCATTAAATGAATGAAAATATCAAATGAAGTCAGAATGGGTTGAAAATTGATGATGTGCCTTTGAATGGTGCATATTGAAGACACAAAAATTATGGAGTTCAAATATGTTATTTAAAATGAAATCCCCTTGTAATAGATGAGTTTTCGTCCGAAACCCTCATACTTCGAAAGAGATTGTCCAATTTGTACACGAAGTGCATCCAGTTTTTGCCATAACCCTCTCAACAATTAAGAAGTTGCAATGTGGGCGAAATTATGATGGCATGCCAAGTTAAAACCTTTTAAGAGTTCATTTCTACTTCTTTTCAAATTCAGGGTCATCTAGCTCAAAATAAATCATTAAATGCATGAAACATATCAAATGAAGTCAGAAAGGGTTGAAAATTGATGATGTACCTTTGGATGGTGCATATTGGAGACACAAAAAGTATGGAGTTCAAATATGTAATTAAAAATGAAATCCCCTTGTAATAGATGAGTTTTCGTCCGGAACCCTCATACTTCGAAAGAGATTGTCTAATTTGTACACGAAGTGCATCCAGGTTTTGCCGTAACCCTCTCAACTCTTAAGAAGTTGCAATGTGATTGAAATTATGATGTCATGCCAAGTTAAAACCTTTACAGAGTTCATTTCTACTTCTTTTCAAATTCAGGGTCATCTAGCTCAAAATAAATCATTAAATGCATGAAAAATATCAAATGAAGTAAAAAAGGGTTGAAAATTGATGATGTGCCTTTGAATGGTGAATATTGAATACACAAAAAGTATGGAGTTTAAATAAGTTGTTAAAAATTAAATTCCTTTGTAATAGATGAGTTTTCGTCTGAAACCCTCATAGTTCGAAAGAGATTGTCCAATTTGTACATGAAGTGCATTCAGTTTTTGTCGTAACCCTTTCAACTCTTTAGAAGTTGCTATGTGGGTGAAATTATGATGTCATGCCAAGTTAAAACCTTTTAACAGTTCATTTGTACTGCTTTTCAAATTCAGGGTCATCTAGCTCAAAATAAATCATTAAATGAATGAAAATATCAAATGAAGTCAGAATGGGTTGAAAATTGATGATGTGCCTTTGAATGGTGCATATTGAAGACACAAAAATTATGGAGTTCAAATATGTTATTTAAAATGAAATCCCCTTGTAATAGATGAGTTTTCGTCCGAAACCCTCATACTTCGAAAGAGATTGTCCAATTTGTACACGAAGTGCATCCAGTTTTTGCCGTAACCCTCTCAACTCTTAAGAAGTTGCACTGTGCGCGAAATTATGATGTCATGCCAAGTTAAAACCTTTACAGAGTTCATTTCTACTTCTTTTCAAATTCAGGGTCATCTAGCTCAAAATAAATCATTAAATGCATGAAAAATATCAAATGAAGTAAGAAAGGGTTGAAAATTGATGATGTGCCTTTGAATGGTGCATATTGAATACACAAAAAGTATGGAGTTTAAATAAGTTGTTAAAAATTAAATTCCTTTGTAATAGATGAGTTTTCGTCTGAAACCCTCATAGTTCGAAAGAGATTGTCCAATTTGTACATGAAGTGCATCCAGTTTTTGTCGTAACCCTTTCAACTCTTTAGAAGTTGCTATGTGGGTGAAATTATGATGTCATGCCAAGTTAAAACCTTTTAACAGTTCATTTGTACTGCTTTTCAAATTCAGGGTCATCTAGCTCAAAATAAATCATTAAATGAATGAAAATATCAAATGAAGTCAGAATGGGTTGAAAATTGATGATGTGCCTTTGAATGGTGCATATTGAAGACACAAAAATTATGGAGTTCAAATATGTTATTTAAAATGAAATCCCCTTGTAATAGATGAGTTTTCGTCCGAAACTCTCATACTTCGAAAGAGATTGTCCAATTTGTACACGAATTGCATCCAGTTTTTGCCGTAACCCTCTCAACTCTTAAGAAGTTGCAATGTGGGCGAAATTATGATGTCATGCCAAGTTAAAACCTTTTAAGAGTTCATTTCTACTTCTTTTCACATTCAGGGTCATCTAGCTCAAAATAAATCATTAAATGCATGAAAAATATCAAATGAAGTCAGAAAGGGTTGAAAATTGATGATGTGCCTTTGGATGGTGCATATTGAAGACACAAAAAGTATGGAGTTTAAATAAGTTGTTAAAAGTGAAATTCCTTTGTAATAGATGAGTTTTCGTGTGAAACCCTCATAGTTCGAAAGAGATTGTCCAATTTGTACATGAAGTGCATCTAGTTTTTGTCGTAACCCTTTCAACTCTTTAGAAGTTGCTATGTGGGTGAAATTATGATGTCATGCCAAGTTAAAACCTTTTAACAGTTCATTTGTACTGCTTTTCAAATTCAGGGTCATCTAGCTCAAAATAAATCATTAAATGAATGAAAATATCAAATGAAGTCAGAATGGGTTGAAAATTGATGATGTGCCTTTGAATGGTGCATATTGAAGACACAAAAATTATGGAGTTAAAATAAGTTGTTAAAAATGAAATCCCTTTGTAATAGATGAGTTTTCGTCCGAAAGCCTCATACTTCGAAAGAGATTGTCTAATTTGTACACGAAGTGCATCAAGTTTTTGCCTTAACCCTCTCAACTCTTAAGAAGTTGCAATGTGGGCGAAATTATGATGTCATGCCAAGTTAAAACCTTTTAAGAGTTCATTTCTACTTCTTTTCAAATTCAGGGTCATCTAGCTCAAAATAAATCATTAAATGAATGAAAATATCAAATGAAGTCAGAATGGGTTGAAAATTGATGATGTGCCTTTGAATGGTGCATATTGAAGACACAAAAATTATGGAGTTAAAATAAGTTGTTAAAAATGAAATCCCTTTGTAATAGATGAGTTTTCGTCCGAAACCCTCATACTTCGAAAGAGATTGTCTAATTTGTACACGAAGTGCATCCAGTTTTTGCCGTAACCCTCTCAACTCTTAAGAAGTTGCAATGTGGGTGAAATTATGATGTCATGCCAAGTTAAAACCTTTACAGAGTTCATTTCTACTTCTTTTCAAATTCAGGGTCATCTAGCTCAAAATAAATCATTAAATGCATGAAAAATATCAAATGAAGTAAGAAAGGGTTGAAAATTGATGATGTGCCTTTGAATGGTGCATATTGAATACACAAAAAGTATGGAGTTTAAATAAGTTGTTAAAAATTAAATTCCTTTGTAATAGATGAGTTTTCGTCTGAAACCCTCATATTTCGAAAGAGATTGTCCAATTTGTACGTGAAGTGCATCCAGTTTTTGTCGTCACCCTTTCAACTCTTTAGAAGTTGCTAAGTGGGTGAAATTATGATGTCATGCCAAGTTAAAACCTTTTAACAGTTCATTTGTACTGCTTTTCAAATTCAGGGTCATCTAGCTCAAAATAAATCATTAAATGAATGAAAATATCAAATGAAGTCAGAATGGGTTGAAAATTGATGATGTGCCTTTGAATGGTGCATATTGAAGACACAAAAATTATGGAGTTCAAATATGTTATTTAAAATGAAATGCCCTTGTAATAGATGAGTTTTCGTCCGGAACCCTCATATTCGAAAGAGATTGTCCAATTTGTACACGAAGTGCATCTAGTTTTTTCCGTAACCCTCTCAACTCTTTAGAAGTTGCTATGTGGGTGAAATTATGATGTCATGCCAAGTTAAAACCTTTTCAGAGTTCATTTGTACTCCTTTTCAAATTCAGGGTCATCTAGCTCAAAACAAGTCGTTAAATGCATCAAAAATATCAAATGAAGTCAGAAAGGGTTGGAAATTGATGTTGTGCCTTTGAATGGTGCATATTGAACACACAAAAATTATGGAGTTACAACAAGTTGTTAAAAATGAAATCCCTTTGTAATAGATGAGTTTTCGTCCGAAACCCTCATACTTCAAAAGAGATTGTCCAATTTGTACATGAAGTGCATCCAGTTTTTGCCGTAACCCTATCAACTCTTTAGAAGTTGCTATGTGGGTGAAATTATGATGTCATGCCAATTTAAAACCTTTTCAGAGTTCTTTTGTACTGCTTTTCAAATGCAGGGTCATCTAGCTCAAAAAAATCATTAAATGCATGAAAAATATCAAATGAAGTCAGAAAGGGTTGAAAATTGATGATGTGCCTTTGAATGGTGCATATTGAACACACAAAAAGTATGGAGTTAAAATAAGTTATTAAAAATGAAATCCCTTTGTAATAGATGAGTTTTCGTACGAAACCCTCATACTTCGAAAGAGATTGTCCAATTTGTACACGAAGTGCGTCCAGTTTTTGCCGTAACCCTCTCAAGTCTTTAGAAGTTGCTATGTGGGTGAAATTATGATGTCATGCCAAGTTAAAACCTTTTCAGAGTTCATTTGTACTACTTTACAAATTCAGGGTCATTTATGTCATGCCAACTTCAAATTATGGAGTTAAAATAAGTTAAAACCTTTTCAGAGTTCATTTGTACTCCTTTTCAAATTCAGGGTCATCTAGCTCAAAAAAATCATTAAATGCATGAAAAATATCAAATGAAGTCAAAAAGGGTTGAAAATTGATGATGTGCCTTTGAATGGTGCATATTGAACACACAAAAAGTATGGAGTTAAAATAAGTTATTAAAAATGAAATCCCTTTGTAATAGATGAGTTTTCGTACGAAACCCTCATACTTCGAAAGAGATTGTCCAATTTGTACACGAAGTGCGTCCAGTTTTTGCCGTAACCCTCTCAACTCTTTAGAAGTTGCTATGTGGGTGAAATTATGATGTCATGCCAAGTTAAAACCTTTTCACAGTTCATTTGTACTGCTTTACAAATTCAGGGTCATTTAGCTCAAAATAAATCATTAAATGCATGAAAAATATCAAATGAAGTTAGAAAGGGTTGAAAATTGATGATGTGCCTCTGAACGGTGCATATTGAACACAAAAAAAGTATGGAGTTAAAATAAGTTATGAAAAATGAAATCCCTTTGTAATAGATGAGTTTTTGTCCGAAACCCTCATACTTCTGATGAGATTGTCCAATTTGTAAACGAAGTGCATCCAATTTTTGCCGTAACCCTCTCAACTCTTTAGAAGTTGCTATGTGGGTGAAATTATAATGTCATGCCAAGTTAAAATATTTTCAGAGTTCATTTGTACTGCTTTTCAAATTCAGGGTCATCTAGCTCAAAATAAATCATGAAATGCATGAAAAATATCAAATGAAGTTAGAAAGGGTTGAAAATTGATGATGTTCCTTTGAATGGTGCATGTTGAACACAAAAAGTAGGGAGTTAAAATAAGTTGTTAAAAATGAAATCCCTTTGTAATAGATGAGTTTTCGTCCGAAACCCTCATACTTGGAATGAGATTGTCCAATTTGTACATGAAGTGCATCCAGTTTTTGCCGTAACCCTCTCAACTCTTAAGAAGTTGCAATGTGGGTGAAATTATGATGTCATGCCAAGTTAAAACCTTTACAGAGTTCATTTCTACTTCTTTTCAAATTCAGGGTCATCTAGCTCAAAATAAATCATTAAATGCATGAAAAATATCAAATGAAGTAAGAAAGGGTTGAAAATTGATGATGTGCCTTTGAATGGTGCATATTGAATACACAAAAAGTATGGAGTTTAAATAAGTTGTTAAAAATTAAATTCCTTTGTAATAGATGAGTTTTCGTCTGAAACCCTCATATTTCGAAAGAGATTGTCCAATTTGTACGTGAAGTGCATCCAGTTTTTGTCGTCACCCTTTCAACTCTTTAGAAGTTGCTAAGTGGGTGAAATTATGATGTCATGCCAAGTTAAAACCTTTTAACAGTTCATTTGTACTGCTTTTCAAATTCAGGGTCATCTAGCTCAAAATAAATCATTAAATGAATGAAAATATCAAATGAAGTCAGAATGGGTTGAAAATTGATGATGTGCCTTTGAATGGTGCATATTGAAGACACAAAAATTATGGAGTTCAAATATGTTATTTAAAATGAAATGCCCTTGTAATAGATGAGTTTTCGTCCGGAACCCTCATATTCGAAAGAGATTGTCCAATTTGTACACGAAGTGCATCTAGTTTTTTCCGTAACCCTCTCAACTCTTTAGAAGTTGCTATGTGGGTGAAATTATGATGTCATGCCAAGTTAAAACCTTTTCAGAGTTCATTTGTACTCCTTTTCAAATTCAGGGTCATCTAGCTCAAAACAAGTCGTTAAATGCATCAAAAATATCAAATGAAGTCAGAAAGGGTTGGAAATTGATGTTGTGCCTTTGAATGGTGCATATTGAACACACAAAAATTATGGAGTTACAACAAGTTGTTAAAAATGAAATCCCTTTGTAATAGATGAGTTTTCGTCCGAAACCCTCATACTTCAAAAGAGATTGTCCAATTTGTACATGAAGTGCATCCAGTTTTTGCCGTAACCCTATCAACTCTTTAGAAGTTGCTATGTGGGTGAAATTATGATGTCATGCCAATTTAAAACCTTTTCAGAGTTCTTTTGTACTGCTTTTCAAATGCAGGGTCATCTAGCTCAAAAAAATCATTAAATGCATGAAAAATATCAAATGAAGTCAGAAAGGGTTGAAAATTGATGATGTGCCTTTGAATGGTGCATATTGAACACACAAAAAGTATGGAGTTAAAATAAGTTATTAAAAATGAAATCCCTTTGTAATAGATGAGTTTTCGTACGAAACCCTCATACTTCGAAAGAGATTGTCCAATTTGTACACGAAGTGCGTCCAGTTTTTGCCGTAACCCTCTCAAGTCTTTAGAAGTTGCTATGTGGGTGAAATTATGATGTCATGCCAAGTTAAAACCTTTTCAGAGTTCATTTGTACTACTTTACAAATTCAGGGTCATTTATGTCATGCCAACTTCAAATTATGGAGTTAAAATAAGTTAAAACCTTTTCAGAGTTCATTTGTACTCCTTTTCAAATTCAGGGTCATCTAGCTCAAAAAAATCATTAAATGCATGAAAAATATCAAATGAAGTCAAAAAGGGTTGAAAATTGATGATGTGCCTTTGAATGGTGCATATTGAACACACAAAAAGTATGGAGTTAAAATAAGTTATTAAAAATGAAATCCCTTTGTAATAGATGAGTTTTCGTACGAAACCCTCATACTTCGAAAGAGATTGTCCAATTTGTACACGAAGTGCGTCCAGTTTTTGCCGTAACCCTCTCAACTCTTTAGAAGTTGCTATGTGGGTGAAATTATGATGTCATGCCAAGTTAAAACCTTTTCACAGTTCATTTGTACTGCTTTACAAATTCAGGGTCATTTAGCTCAAAATAAATCATTAAATGCATGAAAAATATCAAATGAAGTTAGAAAGGGTTGAAAATTGATGATGTGCCTCTGAACGGTGCATATTGAACACAAAAAAAGTATGGAGTTAAAATAAGTTATGAAAAATGAAATCCCTTTGTAATAGATGAGTTTTTGTCCGAAACCCTCATACTTCTGATGAGATTGTCCAATTTGTAAACGAAGTGCATCCAATTTTTGCCGTAACCCTCTCAACTCTTTAGAAGTTGCTATGTGGGTGAAATTATAATGTCATGCCAAGTTAAAATATTTTCAGAGTTCATTTGTACTGCTTTTCAAATTCAGGGTCATCTAGCTCAAAATAAATCATGAAATGCATGAAAAATATCAAATGAAGTTAGAAAGGGTTGAAAATTGATGATGTTCCTTTGAATGGTGCATGTTGAACACAAAAAGTAGGGAGTTAAAATAAGTTGTTAAAAATGAAATCCCTTTGTAATAGATGAGTTTTCGTCCGAAACCCTCATACTTGGAATGAGATTGTCCAATTTGTACATGAAGTGCATCCAGTTTTTGCCGTAACCCTCTCAACTCTTAAGAAGTTGCAACGTGGGCGAAATTATGATGTCATGCCAAGTTAAAACCTTTTAAGAGTTCATTTCTACTTCTTTTCAAATTCAGGGTCATCTAGCTGAAAATAAATCATTAAATGCATGAACAATATCAAATGAAGTCAGAAAGGGTTGAAAATTGATGATGTGCCTTTGCATGGTGCATATTGAAGACACAAAAAGTATGGAGTTTAAATAAGTTGTTAAAAGTTAAATTCCTTTGTAATAGATGAGTTTTCGTATGAAACCCTCATACTTCGAAAGAGATTGTCCAATTTGTACATGAAGTGCATCCAGTTTTTGTCGTAACCCTCTCAACTCTTTAGAAGTTGCTATGTGGATGAAATTATGATGACAAGCCAAGTTAAAACCTTTTCAGAGTTCATTTGTACTGCTTTACAAATTTAGTGTCATTTAGCTCAAAATAAATCATTAAATGCATGAAAAATATCAAATGAAGTCAGAAAGGGTTGAAAATTGATGATGTGCCTTTGAATGGTACATATTGAACACAAAAAAAGTATGGAGTTAAAATAAGTTATTAAAAATGAAATCCCTTTGTAATATATGAGTTTTTGTCCGAAACCCTCATACTTCGAAAGAGATTGTCCAATTTGTACACGAAGTGCGTCCAGTTTTTGTCGTAACCCTCTCAACTATTTAGAAGTTGCTATGTGGTTGAAATTATGATGAGAAGCCAAGTTAAAACCTTTTCAGAGTTCATTTGTACTGCTTTACAAATTTAGTGTCATTTAGCTCAAAATAAATCATTAAATGCATGAAAAATATCAAATGAAGTGAGAAAGGGTTGAAAATTGATGATGTGCCTTTGAATGGTACATATTGAACACAAAAAAAGTATGGAGTTAAAATAAGTTATTAAAAATGAAATCCCTTTGTAATAGATGAGTTTTTGTCCGAAACCCTCATACTTCGAAAGAGATTGTCCAATTTGTACACGAAGTGCGTCCAATTTTTGTCGTAACCCTCTCAACTCTTTAGAAGTTGCTATGTGGTTGAAATTATGATGAGAAGCCAAGTTAAAACCTTTTCAGAGTTCATTTGTACTGCTTTACAAATTTAGTGTCATTTAGCTCAAAATAAATCATTAAATGCATGAAAAATATCAAATGAAGTCAGAAAGGGTTGAAAATTGATGATGTGCCTTTGAATGGTACATATTGAACACAAAAAAAGTATGGAGTTAAAATAAGTTGTTAAAAATGAAATCCCTTTGTAATAGATGAGTTTTCGTCCGAAACCCTCATACTTCGAAAGAGATTGTCCAATTTGTAGACGAAGGGCATCTAGTTTTTTCCGTAACCCTCTCAACTCTTTAGAAGTTGCTATGTGGGTGAAATTATGATGTCATGCCAAGTTAAAACCATTTCAGAGTTCTTTCGTACTGCTTTTCAAATTCCGGGTCATCTAGGTCAAAATAAATCATTAAATGCATGCAAAATATCAAATGAAGTCAGAAAGGGTTGAAAATTGATGATGTGCCTTTGAATTGTGCATATTGAAGACACAAAAAGTATGGAGTTAAAATAAGTTATTAAAAATGAAATCCCTTTGTAATAGATGAGTTTTCGTCTGAAACCCTCATACTTCGAAAGAGATTGTCCAATTTGTAAACGAAGTGCATCCAGTTTTTGCCGTAACCCTCTCAAATCTATAGAAGTTGCTGTGCGGGTGAAATTATGATGTCATGCCAATTTAAAACCTTTTTAGAGTTCTTTTGTACTCCTTTTCAAATGCAGGGTTATCTAGCTTAAAAAAATCATTAAATGCATGAAAAATATGAAATGAAGTCAGAAAGGGTTGAAAATTGATGATGTGCCTTTGAATGGTGCATATTCAACACACAAAAGGTATGGAGTTAAAATAAATTATTAAAAATGAAATCCCTTTGTAATAGATGAGTTTTCGTACGAACCCCTCATAGTTTGAAAGAGATTGTCCAATTTGTACACGAAGTGCATCCAATTTTTGCCGTAACCCTCTCAAGTCTTTAGAAGTTGCTATGTGGGTGAAATTATGATGTCATGCCAGGTTAAAAACTTTTCAGATTTCATTTGTACTGCTTTTCAAATTCAGGGTCATCTAGCTCAAAATAGTTTATTAAATGCATGAAAAATATCAAATGAAGTCAGAAAGGGTTGAAAATTGATGATGTGCCTTTGAATGGTGCATATTGAACGCGCAAAAAGTATGGAGTTAAAATAAGTTATACAAAATAAAATCCCTTTGTAATAGATAAGTTTTCGTACGAAACCCTAATACTTTGAAAGAGATTGTCCAATTTGTACACAAAGTGCATCCAGTTTTTGCCGTAACCCTCTCAACTCCTTAGAAGTTGCTATGTGGGTGAAATTATGATGTCATGCCAAGTTAAAACCTTTTCAGAGTTCATTTGTACTGCTTTTCAAATTAAGGGTCATCTAGCTCAAAATAATTTATTAAATGCATGAAAAATATGAAATGAAGTCACAAAGGGTTGAAAATTGATGATGTGCCTTTGAATGGTGCATATGGAAGACACAAAAATTATGGAGTTAAAATAAGTTGTTAAAAATGAAATCCCTTTGTAATAGATGAGTTTTCGTCCGAAACCCTAATCCTTCGAAAGAGATTGTCCAATTTGTACACGAAGTGCATCTAGTTTTTTCCGTAACCCTCTCAACTCTTTAGTAGTTGCTATGAGGGTGAAATTATGATGTCATGCCAAGTTAAAATCTTTTCAGAGTTCCTTTGTACTGCTTTTCAAATTCAAAGTCATCTAGCTCAAAATAAATCATTAAATGCATGAAAAATATCAAATGAAGTCAGAAAGGGTTGAAAATTGATAATGTGCCTTTGAATGGTACATATTGAACACAAAACAATTATGGAGTTAAAATAAGTTATTCAAAATGAAATCCCTTTGTAATAGATGAGTTTTCATCCGAAACCCTCGTACTTCGAAAGAGATTGTCCAATTTGTACATGAAGTGCATCTAGTTTTTGTCGTAACCCTCTCAACACTTTAGAAGTTGCTATGTGGGTGGAATTATGAAGCGAAGCCAAGTTAAAACCTTTTCAGAGTTCACTTGTACTGCTTTACAAATTTAGGGTCATTTAGCTCAAAATAAATCATTAAATGCATGAAAAATATCAAATGAAGTCAGAAAGGGTTGAAAATTGATGATGTGCCTTTGAATGGTGCATATTGAAGACACAAAAAGTATGGAGTTTAAATAAGTTATTCAAAATGAAATCCCTTTGTAATAGATGAGTTTTCATCCGAAACCCTCATACTTCTTATGAGATTGTCCAATTTGTACACGAACTGCATCCAGTTTTTGCCGTAACCCTCTCAACTCTTTAGAAGTTTCTATGTGGGTGGAATTATAATGTCATGCCAAGTTAAAATATTTTCAGAGTTCATTTGTACTGCTTTTCAAATTCAGGGTCATCTAGCTCAAAATAAATCATGAAATGCATGAAAAATATCAAATGAAGTCAGAAAGGGTTGAAAATTGATGATGTGCCTTTGAATGGTGTATATTGAACACAAAAATTATGGAGTTAAAATAAGTTACTAAAAATGAAATCCCTTTGTAATAGATGAGTTTTTGTCCGAAACCCTCATACTTCGAAAGAGATTGTCCAATTTGTACATGAAGTGCATCTAGTTTTTGTCGTAACCCTCTCAACACTTTAGAAGTTGCTATGTGGGTGGAATTATGAAGCGAAGCCAAGTTAAAACCTTTTCAGACTTCACTTGTACTGCTTTACAAATTTAGGGTCATTTAGCTCAAAATAAATCATTAAATGCATGAAAAATATCAAATGAAGTCAGAAAGGGTTGAAAATTGATGATGTGCCTTTGAATGGTACATATTGAACACACAAAAAGTATGGAGTTAAAATAAGTTGTTAAAAATGAAATCCGTTTGTAATAGATGAGTTTTCGTCCGAAACCCTCATATTTCGAAAGAGATTGTCCAATTTGTACACAAAGTGCATCCAGTTTTTGCCGTAACCCTCTCAACTCTTTAGAAGTTGCAATGTGGGCGAAATTATGATGTCATCCCAAGTTAAAACCTTTTTAGAATTCATTTGTACTGCTTTTCAAATTCAGGGTCATCTAGCTCAAAATAATTTATTAAATGCATGAAAAATATCGAATGAAGTCAGAAAGGGTTGAAAATTGATGATGTGCCTTTGAATGGTGCATATTGAAGACACAAAAATTATGGAGTTAAAATAAGTTATTAAAAATGAAATCCCTTTGTAATAGATGAGTTTTCGTCCGAATCCCTCATACTTCGAAAGAGATTGTCCAATTTGTACACGAAGTGCATCTAGTTTTTACCGTTACCCTCTCAACTCTTTAGAAGTTGCTATGTGGGTGAAATTATGATGTCATGCCAAGTTAAAATCCTTTCAGAGTTCCTTTGTACTGCTTTTCAAATTCAAGGTCATCTAGCTCAAAATAAATCATTAAATGCATGAAAAATATCAAATGAAGTCAGAAAGGGTTGAAAATTGATGATGTGCCTTTGAATGGTGCATATTGAAGACACAAAAAGTATGGAGTTTAAATAAGTTGTTAAAAATGCAATTCCTTTGTAATAGATGAGTTTTCATCTGAAACCCTCATACTTCGAAAGAGATTGTCCAATTTGTACGTGAAAGGCATCCAGTTTTTGTCGTAACCCTTTCAACTCTGTAGAAGTTGCTATTTGGGTGAAATTATGATGTCAAGCCAAGTTAAAACCTTTTAACAGTTCATTTGTACTGCTTTTCAAATTCAGGGTCATCTAGCTCAAAATAAATCATTAAATGAATGAAAATATCAAATGAAGTCAGAATGGGTTGAAAATTGATGATGTGCCTTTAAATGGTGCATATTGAATACACAAAAAGTATGGAGTTCAAATATGTTATTTAAAATGAAATCCCCTTGTAAAAGATGAGTTTTCGTCCGAAACCCTCATACTTCGAAAGAGATGGTCCTATTTGTACACGAAGTGCATCTAGTTTTTTCCGTAACCCTCTCAACTATTTAGAAGTTGCTATGTGGGTGAAATTATGATGTCATGCCAAGTTAAAATCTTTTCAGAGTTCCTTTGTACTGCTTTTCAAATTCAAGGTCATCTAGCTCAAAATAAATCATTAAATGCATGAAAAATATCAAATGAAGTCTGAAAGGTTTGAAAATTGATTATGTGCCTCTGAATCGTGCATATTGAACACACAAAAAGTATGGAGTTAAAATAAGTTATTAAAAATGAAATCCCTTTGTAATAGATGAGTTTTTGTCCGAAACCCTCATACTTCTTATGAGATTGTCCAATTTGTACACGAAGTGCATCCAATATTTTCCGTAACCCTCTCAACTCTTTAGAAGTTGCTATGTGGGTGAAATTCTAATGTCATGCCATGTTAAAATATTTTCAAAGTTCATTTGTACTGCTTTTGAAATTCAGGGTCATCTAGCTCAAAATAAATCATGAAGTGCATTAAAAATATCAAATGAAGTCAGAAAGGGTTGAAAATTGATGATGTGCCTTTGAATGGTGCATACTGACCACAAAAAGTCGGGAGTTAAAATAAGTTATTAAAAATGAAATCCCTTTGTAATAGATGAGTTTTTATCCGAAACCCTCATACTTCGAATGAGATTGTCCAATTTGTACACGAAGTGCATCCAGTTTTTGCCGTAACCCTCTCAACTCTTAAGAAGTTGCAATGTGGGTGAAATTATGATGTCATGCCAAGCTAAAACCTTTTCAGAGTTCATTTCTACTTCTTTTCAAATTCAGGGTCATCTAGCTCAAAATAAATCATTAAATGCATGAAAAATATCAAATGAAGACAGAAAGGGTTGAATATTCATGATGTGCCTTTGAATGGTGCATATTGAAGACACAAAAAGTATGGAGTTTAAATAAGTTGCTAAAAATGAAATTCCTTTGTAATAGATGAGTTTTCGTCTGAAACCCTCATACTTCGAAAGAGATTGTCCAATTTGTACATGAAGTGCATCCAGTTTTTGTCGTAACCCTTTCAACTCTTTAGAAGTTGCCATGTGGGTGAAATTATGATGTCATGCCAAGTTAAAACCTTTTAACAGTTCATTTGTACTGCTTTTCAAATTCAGGGTCATCTAGCTCAAAATAAATCATTAAATGAATGAAAATATCAAATGAAGTCAGAATGGGTTAAAAATTGATGATGTGCCTTCAAATGGTGCATATTGAAGACACAAAAAGTATGGAGTTCAAATATGTTATTTAAAATGAAATCCCCTTGTAATAGATGAGTTTTCGTCCGAATGCATCTACTTTTTTCCGTAACCCTCTCAACTCTTTAGAAGTTGCTATGTGGGTGAAATTTTATGTCATGCCAAGTTAAAACCTTTTCAGAGTTCATTTGTACTCCTTTTCAAATTCAGGGTCATCTTGCTCAAAACAAATCATTAAATACATCAAAAATATCAAATGAAGTCAGAAAGGGTTGAAAATATATCATGTGCCTTTGAATGGTGCATATTGAAAACACAAAAATTATGGAGTTACAACAAGTTGTTAAAAATGAAATCCCTTTGTAATAGATGAGTTTTCGTACGAAACCCTCATACATCAAAAGAGATTGTCCAATTTGTACATGAAGTGCATCTAGTTTTTGCCGTAACCATCTCAACTCTTTAGAAGTTGCTATGTGGGTGAAATTATGATGTCATGCCAATTTAAAACCTATTCAGAGTTCTTTTGTACTGCTTTTCAAATGCAGGGTCATCTAGCTCAAAAAAATCATTAAATGCATGAAAAATATCAAATGAAGTCAGAAAGGGTTGAAAATTGATGATGTGCCTTTGAATGGTACATATTCAACACACAAAAAGTATGGAGTTAAAATAAGTTATTAAAAATGAAATCCCTTTGTAATAGATGAGTTTTCGTACGAAACCCTTATACTTCGAAAGAGATTGTCCAATTTGTAAACGACGTGTATCCAGTTTTTGCCGTAAGCCTCTCAACTCTTTCGAAGTTGCTATGTGGGTGAAATTATGATGTCATGCCAAGTTAAAACCTTTTCAGAGTTCATTTGTACTGCTTTTCAAATTCAGGGTCATCTAGCTCAAAATAAATCATGAAATGCATGAAAAATATCAACTGAAGTAAGAAAGGGTTGAAAATTGATGATGTGCCTTTGAATGGTGCATATTGAACACACAAAAAGTATGGAGTTCAAATAAGTTATTAAAAATGAAATCCCTTTGTAATAGATGAGTTTTCGTACGAAACCCTCATACTTCGAAAGAGATTGTCCAATTTGTATACGAAGTGCGTCCAGTTTTTGCCATAACCCTCTCAACTCTTTAGAAGTTGCTATGTGGGTGAAATTATGATGTCATGCCAAGTTAAAACCTTTTCAGAGTTCATTTGTACTGCTTTTCAAATTCAGGGTCATTTAGCTCAAAATAAATCATTAAATGCATGAAAACATCAACTGAAGTCAGAAAGGCTTGAAAATTGATGATGTGCCTTTGAATGGTGCATATTGAACACAAAAAAATTATGGAGTTGAAATAAGTTATTAAAAATGAAATCCCTTTGTAATAGATGAGTTTTTGTCCGAAACCCTCATACTTCGAAAGAGATTGTCCAATTTGTACACGAAGTGCATCCAGTTTTTTCCGTAACCCTCTCAACTCTTTAGAAGTTTCTATGTGGGTGAAATTATGATGTCATGCCAAGTTAAAATCTTTTCAGAGTTCCTTTGTACTGCTTTTCAAATTCAAGGTCATCTAGCTCAAAATAAATCATTAAATGCATGAAAAATTTCAAATGAAGTCAGAAAAGGTTGAAAATTGATGATGTGCCTCTGAATGGTGCATATCAAACACAAAGAAAGTATGGAGTTAAAATAAGTTATTCAAAATGAAATCCCTTTGTAATAGATGAGTTTTCGTCCGAAACCCTCATACTTCTTATGAGATTGTCCAATTTGTACACGAACTGCATGCAGTTTTTGCCGTAACCCTCTCAACTCTTTAGAAGTTGCTATGTGGGTGAAATTATAATGTCATGCCAAGATAAAATATTTTCAGAGTTCATTTGTACTGCTTTTCAAATTCAGGGTCATCTAGCTCAAAATAAATCATGAAATGCATGAAAAATATCAAATGAAGTCAGAAAGGCTTGAAAATTGATGATGTGCCTTTGAATGGTGCATATTGAACACAAAAAGTATGGAGTTAAAATAAGTTACTAAAAATTAAATTCCTTTGTAATAGATGAGTTTTCGTCCGAAACCCTTATACTTCGAAAGAGATTGTCCAATTTGTACATGAAGTGCATCCAGTTTTTGTCGTAACCCTCTCAACTCTTTAGAAGTTGCTATGTGGGTGAAATTATAATGAGAAGCCAAGTTAAAACCTTTTCAGAGTTCATTTGTACTGCTTTACAAATTTAGGGTCATTTAGCTCAAAATAAATCATTAAATGCATGAAAAATAACAAATGAAGTCAGAAAGGGTTGAAAATTGATGATGTGCCTTTGAATGGTACATATTGAACACAAAAAAAGTATGGAGTTAAAATAAGTTGTTAAAAATGAAATCCATTTGTAATAGATGAGTTTTTGTCCGAAACCCTCATACTTCGAAAGAGATTGTCCAATTTGTACACGAAGGGCATCCAGTTTTTGCCGTAACCCTCTCAACTCTTTAGAAGTTGCTATGTGGGTGAAATTATGATGTCATGCCAAGTTAAAACCATTTCAGAGTTCTTTTGTACTGCTTTTCAAATTCCGGGTCATCTACCTCAAAATAAATCATTAAATGCATGCAAAATATCAAATGAAGTCAGAAAGGGTTGAAAATTGATGATGTGCCTTTGAATTGTGCATATTGAAGACACAAAAAGTATGGAGTTAAAATAAGTTATTAAAAATGAAATCCCTTTGTAATAGATGAGTTTTCGTCTCAAACCCTCATACTTCGAAAGAGATTGTCCAATTTGTACACGAATTGCATCCAGTTTTTGTCGTAACCCTCTCAACTGTTTAGAAGTTGCTGTGTGGGTGAAATTATGATGTCATGCCAAGTTAAAACCTTTTTAGAGTTCTTTTGTACTCCTTTTCAAATGCAGGCTTATCTAGATAAAAATAATCATTAAATGCATGAAAAATATCAAATGAAGTCAGAAAGGGTTTAAAATTGATGATGTGCCTTTGAATGGTGCATATTGAACACACAAAAAGTATGGAGTTAAAATAAATTATTAAAAATGAAATCCCTTTGTAATAGATGAGTTTTCGTACGAAACCCTCATAGTTTGAAAGAGATTGTCCAATTTGTACACGAAGTGCATCCAGTTTTTGCCGTAACCCTCTCAACTCTTTAGAAGTTGCTATGTGGGTGAAATTATGATGCCATGCCAAGGTAAAACCTTTTCAGATTTCATTTGTACTGCTTTTCAAATTCAGGTCATCTAGCTCAAAATAATTTATTAAATGCATGAAAAATATCAAATGAAGTCAGAAAGGGTTGAAAATTGATGATGTGCCTTTGAATGGTGCATATTAAACGCGCAAAAAGTATGGAGTTAAAATAAGTTATTAAAAATGAAATCCCTTTGTAATAGATAAGTTTTCGTACGAAACCGTAATACTTTGAAAGAGATTGTCCAATTTGTACACAAAGTGCATCCAGTTTTTGCCGTAACCCTCTCAACTCCTTAGAAGTTGCTATGTGGGTGAAATTATGATGTCATGCCAAGTTAAAACCTTTTCAGAGTTCATTTGTACTGCTTTTCAAATTCAGGATCATCTAGCTCAAAATAATTTATTAAATGCATGAAAAATATGAACTGAAGTCAGAAAGGGTTGAAAATTGATGATGCGCCTTTGAATGGTGCATATTGAAGACACAAAAATTATGGAGTTAAAATAAGTTGTTAAAAATGAAATCCCTTTGTAATAGATGGGTTTTCGTCCGAAACCCTAATCCTTCGAAAGAGATTGTCCAATTTGTACACGAAGTGCATCTAGTTTTTTCCGTAACCCTCTCAACTCTTTAGTAGTTGCTATGTGGGTGAAATTATGATGTCATGCCAAGTTAAAATCTTTTCAGAGTTCCTTTGTACTGCTTTTCAAATTCCAAGTCATCTAGCTCAAAATAAATCACTAAATGCATGAAAAATATCAAATGAAGTCAGAAAGGGTTGAAAATTGATGATGTGCCTTTGAATGGTACATATTGAACTCAAAAAAATTATGGAGTTAAAATAAGTTATTCAAAATGAAATCCCTTTGTAATAGATGAGTTTTCGTCCGAAACCCTCATACTTCTTATGAGATTGTCCAATTTGTACACGAACTGCATCCAGTTTTTGCCGTAACCCTCTCAACTCTTTAGAAGTTGCTATGTGGGTGAAATTATAATGTCATGCCAAGTTAAAATATTTTCAGAGTTCATTTGTACTGCTTTTCAAATTCAGGGTCATCTAGCTCGAAATAAATCATGAAATGCATGAAAAATATCAAATGAAGTCAGCAAGGGTTGAAAATTGATGATGTGCCTTTGAATGGTGTATATTGAACACAAAAATTATGGAGTTAAAATAAGTTACTAAAAATGAAATCCCTTTGTAATAGGTGAGTTTTCGTACGAAACCCTCATAGTTCGAAAGAGATTGTCCAATTTGTACACGAAGTACATCCAGTTTTTGCCGTAACCCTCTCAACTCTTTAGAAGTTGCTATGTGGGTGAAATTATGATGTCATGCCAAGTTAAAACCTTTTCAGAGTTCATTTGTACTCCTTTTCAAATTCAGGGTCATCTAGCTCAAAATAAATCATTAAATGCATGAAACATATCAAATGAAGTCAGAAAGGGTTGAAAATTGATGATGTGCCTTTGAATGGTGCATATTGAAGACACAAAAAGTATGGAGTTTAAATAAGTTGTTAAAAATGCAATTCCTTTGTAATAGATGAGTTTTCGTACGAAACCCTCATAGTTCGAAAGAGATTGTCCAATTTGTACACGAAGTGCATCCAGTTTTTGCCGTAACCCTCTCAACTGTATAGAAGTTGCTATGTGGGTGAAATTATGATGTCATGCCAAGTTAAAACCTTTTCAGAGTTCATTTCTACTGCTTTTCAAATTCAGGGTCATCTAGCTCAAAATGAATCATTAAATGCATGAAAAATATCAAATGAAGTCAGAAAGGGTTGAAAATTGATGATGTGCCTTTGAATGGTGCATATTGAAGACACAAAAAGTATGGAGTTTAAATAAGTTTTTCAAAATGCAATTCCTTTGTAATAGATGAGTTTTCGTCTGAAACCCTCCTACTTCGAAAGAGATTGTCCAATTTGTACGTGAAATGCATCCAGTTTTTGTCGTAACCCTTTCAACTCTTTAGAAGTTGCTATTTGGGTGAAATTATGATGTCAAGCCAAGTTAAAACCTTTTAACAGCTCATTTGTACTGCTTTTCAAATTCAGGGTCATCTAGCTCAAAATAAATCATTAAATGAATGAAAATATCAAATGAAGTCAGAACGGGTTAAAAATTGATGATGTGCCTTCGAATGGTGCATATTGAAGACACAAAAAGCATGGAGTTCAAATATGTTATTTAAAATGAAATCCCCTTGTAATAGATGAGTTTTCGTTCGAAACCCTCATACTTCGAAAGAGATTGTCCAATTTGTACACGAAGTGCATCTAGTTTTTTCCGTAACCCTCTCAACTCTTGAGAAGTTGCTATGTGGGTCAAATTATGATGTCATGCCAAGTTAAAACCTTTTCAGAGTTCATTTGTACTGCTTTTCAAATGCAGGATCATCTAGCTCAAAAAAATGATTAAATGCATGAAAAATATCAAATGAAGTCAGAAAGGGTTGAAAATTGATGATGTGCCTTTGAATGGTGCATATTGAACACACAAAAAGTATGGAGTTAAAATAAGTTATTAAAAATGAAATCCCTTTGTAATAGATGAGTTTTCGTACGAAACCCTCATACTTTGAAAGAGATTGTCCAATTTGTAAACGAAGTGCATCCAGTTTTTGCCGTAACCCTCTCAACTCCATAGAAGTTGCTATGTGGGTGAAATTATGATGTCATGCCAAGTTAAAACCTTTTCAGAGTTCATTTGTACTGCTTTTCAAATTCAGGGTCATCTAGGTCAAAATAAATCATGAAATGCATGAAAAATATCAAATGAAGTCAGAAAGTGTTGAAAATTTATGATGTGCCTTTGAATAGTGCATATTGAACACACAAAAAGTATGGAGTTAAAATAAGTTATTAAAAATGAAATCCCTTTGTATTAGATGAGTTTTTGTACGAACCCCTCATACTTCGAAAGAGATTGTCCAATTTGTACACAAAGTGCATCCAGTGTTAACCATAACCCTCTCAACTCTTTAGAAGTTGCTATGTGGGTGAAATTAGGATGTCATGCCAAGTTAAAACCTTTTCAGAGTTCATTTGTACTGCTTTACAAATTCGGGGTCATTTAGCTCAAAATAAATCATTAAATGCATGAAAAATATCAAATGAAGTAAGAAAGGGTTGAAAATTGATGATGTGCCTCTGAATGGTGCATATTGAACACAAAAAAATGTATGGAGTATAAGTTGGTAAAAATGAAATCCTTTTGTAATAGATGAGTTTTTGTCTGAAACCCTCATACTTCTTAGGAGATTGTCCAATTTGTACACGAAGTGCATCCAATTTTTGCCATCACCCTCTCAACTCTTTAGAAGTTGCTATGTGGGTGAAATTATAATGTCATGCCAAGTTAAAATATTTTCAGAGTTCATTTGTACTGCTTTTCAAATTCTGGGTCATCTAGCTCAAAATAAATCATGAAATGCATGAAAAATATCAGATGAAGTCAGAAAGGGTTGAAAATTGATGATGTGCCTTTGAATGGTGCATATTGAACACAAAAAGTATGGAGTTAAAATAACTTATTAAAAATGAAATCCCTTTGTAATAGATGAGTTTTCGTCCGAAACCCTCATACTTCGAATGAGATTGTCCAATTTGTACACGAAGTGCATCCAGTTTTTGCCGTAACCCTCTCAACTCTTAAGAAGTTGCAATGTGGGTGAAATTATGATGGCATGCCAAGTTAAAACTTTTTCAGAGTTCATTTCTACTTCTTTTCAAATTCAGGGTCATCTAGCTCAAAATAAATCATTAAATGCATGAAAAATATCAAATGAAGTCAGAAAGGGTTGAAAATTGATGTTGTGCCTTTGAATGGTGCATATTGAAGACACAAAAAGTATGGAGTTTAAGTAAGTTGTTAAAAATGCAATTCCTTTGTAATATATGAGTTTTCGTTTGAAACCCTCATACTTCGAAAGAGATTGTCCAATTTGTACGTGAAATGCATCCAGTTTTTGTCGTAACCATTTCAACTCTTTAGAAGTTGCTATTTGGGTGAAATTATGATGTCATGCCAAGTTAAAACCTTTTAACAGTTCATTTGTACTGCTTTTCAAATTCAGGGTCATCTAGCTCAAAATAAATCATTAAATGAATGAAAATATCAAATGAGGTCAGAAAGGGTTGAAAATTGATGATGTGCCTTTGAATGGTGCATATTTAACACACAATAATTATGGATTTACAAAAATTTGTTAAAAATGAAATCCCTTTGTAATAGATGAGTTTTCGTACGAAACCCTCATAGTTCGAAAGAGATTGTCCAATTTGTACACGAAGTGCATCCAGTTTTTGCCGTAACCCTCTCAACTCTTTAGAAGTTGCTATGTGGGTGAAATTATGATGTCATGCCAAGTTAAAACCTTTTCAGAGTTCATTTGTACTCCTTTTCAAATTCAGGGTCATCTAGCTCAAAACAAATCATTAAATGCATCAAAAATATCAAATGAAGTCAGAAAGGGTTGAAAATTTATGATGTGCCTTTGAATGGTGCATATTGAACACTCAATAATTATGGAGTTACAACAAGTTGTTAAAAATGAAATCCCTTTGTAATAGTTGAGTTTTCGTCCGAAACCCTCATACTTCAATAGAGATTGTCCAATTTGTACATGAAGTGCATCCAGTTTTTGCCGTAACCCTCTCAACTCTTTAGAAGTTGCTATGCGGGTGAAATTATGATGTCATGCCAATTTAAAACCTTTTCAGAGTTCTTTTGTACTGCTTTTCAAATGCAGGGTCATCTAGCTCAAAAAAATCATTAAATGCATGAAAAATATCAAATGAAGTCATAAAGGGTTGAAAATTGATGATGTGCCTTTAAATGGTGCATATTGAACACACAAAAAGTATGGAGTTAAAATAAGTTATTAAAAATGAAATCCCTTTGTAATAGATGAGTTTTCGTATGAAACCGTCATACTTCGAAAGAGATTGTCCAATTTGTACACGAAGTGAGTTTTTGCCGTAACCCTCTCAACTCTTTACAAGTTGCTATGTGGGTGAAATTATGATTTCATGCCAAGTTAAAACCTTTTCAGAGTTCATTTGTACTGCTTTTCAAATTCAGGGTCATCTAGCTCAAAATAAATCATTAAATGCATGAAAAATATCAAATGAAATCAGAAAGGGTTGAAAATAGATGATGTGCCTTTGAATGGTGCATATTGAACACACAAAAAGTATGGAGTTAAAATAAGTTATTAAAAATGAAATCCCCTTGTAATAGATGAGTTTTCGTACGAAACCCTCATAGTTCGAAAGAGATTGTCCAATTTGTAAACGAAGTGCATCCAGTTTTCGCCGTAACCCTCTCAACTCTTTAGAAGTTGCTATGTGGGTGAAATTATGATGTCATGTCAAGTTAAAACCTTTTCAGAGTTCATTTGTACTGCTTTTCAAATTCAGGGTCATCTAGCTCATAATAAATCATTAAATGCATGAAAAATATCAAATGAAGTCAGAAAGGGTTGAAAATTGATGATGTGCCTTTGAATGGTGCATATTGACCACACAAAAAGTATGGAGTTAAAATAAGTTATTAAAAATGAAATCCCTTTGTAATAGATGAGTTTTCGTCTGAAACCCTCATACTTCGAAAGAGATTGTCCAA
This sequence comes from Hordeum marinum, assembly GCA_022496015.1. NCBI lineage: Eukaryota > Viridiplantae > Streptophyta > Magnoliopsida > Poales > Poaceae > Hordeum > Hordeum marinum. Next base: position 21,757,167 of record CM039673.1, on the reverse strand, counting down.
TTTGTACGTGAAATGCATCCAGTTTTTGTCGTAACCCTTTCAACTCTTTAGAAGTTGCTATTTGGGTGAAATTATGATGTCATGCCAAGTTAAAACCTTTTTAGAGTTCTTTTGTACTACTTTTTAAATGCAGGCTTATCTAGCTCAAAAAAAATCATTAAATGCATGAAAAATATCAAATGAAGTCAGAAAGGTTTGAAAATTGATGATGTGCCTCTGAATGGTGCATATTGAACACAAAAAAAGTATGGAGTATAAGTTGGTAAAAATGAAATCCCTTTGTAATAGATGAGTTTTTGTCTGAAACCCTCATACTTCTTATGAGATTTCCAATTTGTACACGAAGTGCATCCAATTTTTGCCATAACCCTTTGAACTCTTTAGAAGTTGCTATGTGGGTGAAATTATGATGTCATGCCAAGTTAAAACCTTTTCAAAGTTCATTTGTACTGCTTTTCAAATTCAGGGTCATCTAGCTCAAAATAAATCATGAAATGCATGAAAAATATCAAATGAAGTCAGAAAGGGTTAAAAATTGATGATGTGCCTTTGAATAGTGTATATTGAACACAAAAATTATGGAGTTAAAATAAGTTACTAAAAATGAAATCCCTTTGTAATAGATGAGTTTTCGTGCGAAACCCTCATACTTCGAAAGAGATTGTCCAATTTGTACATGAAGTGCATCTAGTTTTTGTAGTAACCCTCTCAACTCTTTAGAAGTTGCTAGGTGGGTGAAATTATGAAGCGAAGCCAAGTTAAAACCTTTTCAGAGTTCATTTGTACTGCTTTACAAATTTAGGGTCATTTAGCTCAAAATAAATCATTAAATAAATGAAAAATATCAAATGAAGTCAGAAAGGGTTGAAAATTGATGATGTGCCTTTGAATGGTACATATTGAACACACAAAAAGTATGGAGTTAAAATAAGTTGTTAAAAATGAAATCCCTTTGTAATAGATGAGTTTTCGTCCGAAACCCTCATATTTCGAAAGAGATTGTCCAATTTGTACACGAAGTGCATCCAGTTTTTGCCGTAACCCTCTCAACTCTTTAGAAGTCGCAATGTGGGCGAAATTATGATGTCATCCCAAGTTAAAACCTTTTCAGAATTCATTTGTACTGCTTTTCAAATTCAGGGTCATCTAGCTCAAAATAATTTATTAAATGCATGAAAAATATCAAATGAAGTCAGAAAGGGTTGAAAATTGATGATGTGCCTTTGAATGGTGCATATTGAAGACACAAAAAGTATGGAGTTTAAATAAGTTATTAAAAATGAAAACCCTTTGTAATATATGAGTTTTCGTCTGAAACCCTCATACTTCGAAAGAGATTGTCCAATTTGTACGTGAAATGCATCCAGTTTTTGTCGTAACCCTTTCAACTCTTTAGAAGTTGCTATTTGGGTGAAATTATGATGTCATGCCAAGTTAAAACCTTTTAACAGTTCATTTGTACTGCTTTTCAAATTCAGGGTCATCTAGCTCAAAATAAATCATTAAATGAATGAAAATATCAAATGAGGTCAGAAAGGGTTGAAAATTGATGATGTGCCTTTGAATGGTGCATATTTAACACACAATAATTATGGATTTACAACAATTTGTTAAAAATGAAATCCCTTTGTAATAGGTGAGTTTTCGTACGAAACCCTCATAGTTCGAAAGAGATTGTCCAATTTGTACACGAAGTACATCTAGTTTTTGCCGTAACCCTCTCAACTCTTTAGAAGTTGCTATGTGGGTCAAATTATGATGTCATGCCAAGTTAAAACCTTTTCAGAGTTCATTTGTACTCCTTTTCAAATTCAGGGTCATCTAGCTCAAAATAAATCATTAAATGCATGAAACATATCAAATGAAGTCAGAAAGGGTTGACAATTGATGATGTGCCTTTGAATGGTGCATATTGAAGACACAAAAATTATGGAGTTTAAATAAGTTGTTAAAAGTGCAATTCCTTTGTAATAGATGAGTTTTCGTACGAAACCCTCATAGTTCGAAAGAGATTGTCCAATTTGTACACGAAGTGCATCCAGTTTTTGCCGTAACCCTCTCAACTCTATAGAAGTTGCAATGTGGGCGAAATTATGATGTCATCCCAAGTTAAAACCTTTTCAGAATTCATTTGTACTGCTTTTCAAATTCAGGGTCATCTAGCTCAAAATAATTTATTAAATGCATGAAAAATATCAAATGAAGTCAGAAAGGGTTGAAAATTGATGATGTGCCTTTGAATGGTGCATATTGAAGACACAAAAAGTATGGAGTTTAAATAAGTTGTTCAAAATGCAATTCCTTTGTAATAGATGAGTTTTCGTCTGAAACCCTCCTACTTCGAAAGAGATTATCCAATTTGTACGTGAAATGCATCCAGTTTTTGTCGTAACCCTTTCAACTCTTTAGAAGTTGCTATTTGGGTGAAATTATGATGTCAAGCCAAGTTAAAACCTTTTAACAGCTCATTTGTACTGCTTTTCAAATTCAGGGTCATCTAGCTCAAAATAAATCATTAAATGAATGAAAATATCAAATGAAGTCAGAATGGGTTGAAAATTGATGATGTGCCTTTGAATGGTGCATATTGAAGACACAAAAAGTATGGAGTTCAAATATGTTATTTAAAATGAAATCCCCTTGTAATAGATGAGTTTTCGTCCGAAACCCTCATACTTCGAAAGAGATTGTCCAATTTGTACACGAAGTGCATCTAGTTTTTTCCGTAACCCTCTCAACTCTTTAGAAGTTGCTATGTGGGTGAAATTATGATGTCATGCCAAGTTAAAATCTTTTCAGAGTTCCTTTGTACTGCTTTTCAAATTCAAGGTCATCTAGCTCAAAATAAATCATTAAATGCATGAAAAATATCAAATGAAGTCCGAAAGGTTTGAAAATTGATTATGTGCCTCTGAATCGTGCATATTGAACACAAAAAAAGTATGGAGTTAAAATAAGTTATTAAAAATGAAATCCCTTTGTAATAGATGAGTTTTTGTCCGAAACCCTCATACTTCTTATGAGATTGTCCAATTTGTACACGAAGTGCATCCAATTTTTGCCGTAACCCTCTCAACTCTTTAGAAGTTGCTATGTGGGTGAAATTATAATGTCATGCCAAGTTAAAATATTTTCAAAGTTCATTTGTACTGCTTTTCAAATTCAGGGTCATCTAGCTCAAAATAAAACATGAAGTGCATTAAAAATATCAAATGAAGTCAGAAAGGGTCGAAAATTGATGATGTGCCTTTGAATGGTGCATACTGAACACAAAAAGTCGGGAGTTAAAATAAGTTATTAAAAATGAAATCCCTTTGTAATAGATGAGTTTTTATCCGAAACCCTCATACTTCGAATGAGATTGCCCAATTTGTACACGAAGTGCATCCAGTTTTTGCCGTAACTCTCTCAACTCTTAAGAAGTTGCAATGTGGGTGAAATTATGATGTCATGCCAAGCTAAAACCTTTTCAGAGTTCATTTCTACTTCTTTTCAAATTCAGGGTCATCTAGCTCAAAATAAATCATTAAATGCATGAAAAATATCAAATGAAGACAGAAAGGGTTGAATATTCATGATGTGCCTTTGAATCATGCATATTGAAGACACAAAAAGTATGGAGTTTAAATAAGTTGCTAAAAATGAAATTCCTTTGTAATAGATGAGTTTTCATCTGAAACCCTCATACTTCGAAAGAGATTTTCCAATTTGTACATGAAGTGCATCCAGTTTTTGTCGTAACCCTTTCAACTCTTTAGAAGTTGCTATGTGGGTGAAATTATGCTGTCATGCCAAGTTAAAACCTTTTAACAGTTCATTTGTACTGCTTTTCAAATTCAGGGTCATCTAGCTCAAAATAAATCATTAAATGAATGAAAATATCAAATGAAGTCAGAACGGGTTAAAAATTGATGATGTGCCTTCGAATGGTGCATATTGAAGACACAAAAAGCATGGAGTTCAAATATGTTATTTAAAATGAAATCCCCTTGTAATAGATGAGTTTTCGTTCGAAACCCTCATACTTCGAAAGAGATTGTCCAATTTGTACACGAAGTGCATCTAGTTTTTTCCGTAACCCTCTCAACTCTTTAGAAGTTGCTATGTGGGTGAAATTATGATGTCATGCCAAGTTAAAATCTTTTCAGAGTTCCTTTGTACTGCTTTTCAAATTCAAGGTCATCTAGCTCAAAATAAATCATTAAATGCATGAAAAATATCAAATGAAGTCCGAAAGGTTTGAAAATTGATTATGTGCCTCTGAATCGTGCATATTGAACACAAAAAAAGTATGGAGTTAAAATAAGTTATTAAAAATGAAATCCCTTTGTAATAGATGAGTTTTTGTCCGAAACCCTCATACTTCTTATGAGATTGTCCAATTTGTACACGAAGTGCATCCAATTTTTGCCGTAACCCTCTCAACTCTTTAGAAGTTGCTATGTGGGTGAAATTATAATGTCATGCCAAGTTAAAATATTTTCAAAGTTCATTTGTACTGCTTTTCAAATTCAGGGTCATCTAGCTCAAAATAAAACATGAAGTGCATTAAAAATATCAAATGAAGTCAGAAAGGGTCGAAAATTGATGATGTGCCTTTGAATGGTGCATACTGAACACAAAAAGTCGGGAGTTAAAATAAGTTATTAAAAATGAAATCCCTTTGTAATAGATGAGTTTTTATCCGAAACCCTCATACTTCGAATGAGATTGCCCAATTTGTACACGAAGTGCATCCAGTTTTTGCCGTAACTCTCTCAACTCTTAAGAAGTTGCAATGTGGGTGAAATTATGATGTCATGCCAAGCTAAAACCTTTTCAGAGTTCATTTCTACTTCTTTTCAAATTCAGGGTCATCTAGCTCAAAATAAATCATTAAATGCATGAAAAATATCAAATGAAGACAGAAAGGGTTGAATATTCATGATGTGCCTTTGAATCATGCATATTGAAGACACAAAAAGTATGGAGTTTAAATAAGTTGCTAAAAATGAAATTCCTTTGTAATAGATGAGTTTTCATCTGAAACCCTCATACTTCGAAAGAGATTTTCCAATTTGTACATGAAGTGCATCCAGTTTTTGTCGTAACCCTTTCAACTCTTTAGAAGTTGCTATGTGGGTGAAATTATGCTGTCATGCCAAGTTAAAACCTTTTAACAGTTCATTTGTACTGCTTTTCAAATTCAGGGTCATCTAGCTCAAAATAAATCATTAAATGAATGAAAATATCAAATGAAGTCAGAACGGGTTAAAAATTGATGATGTGCCTTCGAATGGTGCATATTGAAGACACAAAAAGCATGGAGTTCAAATATGTTATTTAAAATGAAATCCCCTTGTAATAGATGAGTTTTCGTTCGAAACCCTCATACTTCGAAAGAGATTGTCCAATTTGTACACGAAGTGCATCTAGTTTTTTCCGTAACCCTCTCAACTCTTGAGAAGTTGCTATGTGGGTGAAAGTATGATGTCATGCCAAGTTAAAACCTTTTTAGAGTTCATTTGTACTGCTTTTCAAATGCAGGGTCATCTAGCTCAAAAAAATCATTAAATGCATGAAAAATATCAAATGAAGTCAGAAAGGGTTGAAAATTGATGATGTGCCTTTGAATGGTGCATATTGAACACACAAAAAGTATGGAGTTAAAATAAGTTATTAAAAATGAAATCCCGTTGTAATAGATGAGTTTTCGTACGAAACCCTCATACTTTGAAAGAGATTGTCCAATTTGTAAACGAAGTGCATCCAGTTTTTGCCGTAACCCTCTCAACTCCATAGAAGTTGCTATGTGGGTGAAATTATGATGTCATGCCAAGTTAAAACCTTTTCAGAGTTCATTTGTACTGCTTTTCAAATTCAGGGTCATCTAGGTCAAAATAAATCATGAAATGCATGAAAAATATCAAATGAAGTCACAAAGTGTTGAAAATTTATGATGTGCCTTTGAATCGTGCATATTGAACACACAAAAAGTATGGAGTTAAAATAAGTTATTAAAAATGAAATCCCTTTGTATTAGATGAGTTTTTGTACGAAACCCTCATACTTCGAAAGAGATTGTCCAATTTGTACACGAAGTGCATCCAGTGTTTGCCATAACCCTCTCAACTCTTTAGAAGTTGCTATGTGGGTGAAATTAGGATGTCATGCCAAGTTAAAACCTTTTCAGAGTTCATTTGTACTGCTTTACAAATTCGGGTTCATTTAGCTCAAAATAAATCATTAAATGCATGAAAAATATCAAATGAAGTAAGAAAGGGTTGAAAATTGATGATGTGCCTCTGAATGGTGCATATTGAACACAAAAAAATGTATGGAGTATAAGTTGGTAAAAATGAAATCCTTTTGTAATAGATGAGTTTTTGTCTGAAACCCTCATACTTCTTATGAGATTGTCCAATTTGTACACGAAGTGCATCAATTTTTGCCATCACCCTCTCAACTCTTTAGAAGTTGCTATGTGGGTGAAATTATAATGTCATGCCAAGTTAAAATATTTTCAGAGTTCATTTGTACTGCTTTTCAAATTCTGGGTCATCTAGCTCAAAATAAATCATGAAATGCATGAAAAATATCAGATGAAGTCAGAAAGGGTTGAAAATTGATGATGTGCCTTTGAATGGTGCATATTGAACACAAAAAGTATGGAGTTAAAATAACTTATTAAAAATGAAATCCCTTTGTAATAGATGAGTTTTCGTCCGAAACCCTCATACTTCGAATGAGATTGTCCAATTTGTACACGAAGTGCATCCAGTTTTTGCCGTAACCCTCTCAACTCTTAAGAAGTTGCAATGTGGGTGAAATTATGATGGCATGCCAAGTTAAAACTTTTTCAGAGTTCATTTCTACTTCTTTTCAAATTCAGGGTCATCTAGCTCAAAATAAATCATTAAATGAATGAAAATATCAAATGAAGTCAAAAAGGGTTGAAAATTGATGATGTGCCTTCGAATGGTGCATATTGAAGACACAAAAAGCATGGAGTTCAAATATATTATTTAAAATGAAATCCCCTTGTAATAGATGAGTTTTCGTTCGAAACCCTCATACTTCGAAAGAGATTGTCCAATTTGTACACGAAGTGCATCTAGTTTTTTCCGTAACCCTCTCAACTCTTGAGAAGTTGCTATATGGGTGAAAGTATGATGTCATGCCAAGTTAAAACCTTTTTAGAGTTCATTTGTACTGCTTTTCAAATGCAGGGTCATCTAGCTCAAAAAAATCATTAAATGCATGAAAAATATCAAATGAAGTCAGAAAGGGTTGAAAATTGATGATGTGCCTTTGAATGGTGCATATTGAACACACAAAAAGTATGGAGTTAAAATAAGTTAGTAAAAATGAAATCCCGTTGTAATAGATGAGTTTTCGTACGAAACCCTCATACTTTGAAAGAGAGTGTCCAATTTGTAAACGAAGTGCATCCAGTTTTTGCCGTAACCCTCTCAACTCCATAGAAGTTGCTATGTGGGTGAAATTATGATGTCATGCCATGTTAAAACCTTTTTAGAGTTCATTTGTACTGCTTTTCAAATTCAGGGTCATCTAGGTCAAAATAAATCATGAAATGCATGAAAAATATCAAATGAAGTCACAAAGTGTTGAAAATTTATGATGTGCCTTTGAATCGTGCATATTGAACACACAAAAGTATGGAGTTAAAATAAGTTATTAAAAATGAAATCCCTTTGTATTAGATGAGTTTTTGTACGAAACCCTCATACTTCGAAAGAGATTGTCCAATTTGTACACGAAGTGCATCCAGTGTTTGCCATAACCCTCTCAACTCTTTAGAAGTTGCTATGTGGGTGAAATTAGGATGTCATGCCAAGTTAAAACCTTTTCAGAGTTCATTTGTACTGCTTTACAAATTCGGGTTCATTTAGCTCAAAATAAATCATTAAATGCATGAAAAATATCAAATGAAGTAAGAAAGGGTTGAAAATTGATGATGTGCCTCTGAATGGTGCATATTGAACACAAAAAAATGTATGGAGTATAAGTTGGTAAAAATGAAATCCTTTTGTAATAGATGAGTTTTTGTCTGAAACCCTCATACTTCATATGAGATTGTCCAATTTGTACACGAAGTGCATCAATTTTTGCCATCACCCTCTCAACTCTTTAGAAGTTGCTATGTGGGTGAAATTATAATGTCATGCCAAGTTAAAATATTTTCAGAGTTCATTTGTACTGCTTTTCAAATTCTGGGTCATCTAGCTCAAAATAAATCATGAAATGCATGAAAAATATCAGATGAAGTCAGAAAGGGTTGAAAATTGAAGATGTGCCTTTGAATGGTGCATATTGAACACAAAAAGTATGGAGTTAAAATAACTTATTAAAAATGAAATCCCTTTGTAATAGATGAGTTTTCGTCCGAAACCCTCATACTTCGAATGAGATTGTCCAATTTGTACACGAAGTGCATCCAGTTTTTGCCGTAACCCTCTCAACTCTTAAGAAGTTGCAATGTGGGTGAAATTATGATGGCATGCCAAGTTAAAACTTTTTCAGAGTTCATTTCTACTTCTTTTCAAATTCAGGGTCATCTAGCTCAAAATAAATCATTAAATGCATGAAAAATATCAAATGAAGTCAGAAAGGGTTGAAAATTGATGTTGTGCCTTTGAATGGTGCATATTGAACACACAAAAAGTATGGAGTTAAAATAAGTTATTAAAAATGAAATCCCGTTGTAATAGATGAGTTTTCGTACGAAACCCTCATACTTTGAAAGAGATTGTCCAATTTGTAAACGAAGTGCATCCAGTTTTTGCCGTAACCCTCTCAACTCCATAGAAGTTGCTATGTGGGTGAAATTATGATGTCATGCCAAGTTAAAACCTTTTCAGAGTTCATTTGTACTGCTTTTCAAATTCAGGGTCATCTAGGTCAAAATAAATCATGAAATGCATGAAAAATATCAAATGAAGTCACAAAGTGTTGAAAATTTATGATGTGCCTTTGAATCGTGCATATTGAACACACAAAAAGTATGGAGTTAAAATAAGTTATTAAAAATGAAATCCCTTTGTATTAGATGAGTTTTTGTACGAAACCCTCATACTTCGAAAGAGATTGTCCAATTTGTACACGAAGTGCATCCAGTGTTTGCCATAACCCTCTCAACTCTTTAGAAGTTGCTATGTGGGTGAAATTAGGATGTCATGCCAAGTTAAAACCTTTTCAGAGTTCATTTGTACTGCTTTACAAATTCGGGTTCATTTAGCTCAAAATAAATCATTAAATGCATGAAAAATATCAAATGAAGTAAGAAAGGGTTGAAAATTGATGATGTGCCTCTGAATGGTGCATATTGAACACAAAAAAATGTATGGAGTATAAGTTGGTAAAAATGAAATCCTTTTGTAATAGATGAGTTTTTGTCTGAAACCCTCATACTTCTTATGAGATTGTCCAATTTGTACACGAAGTGCATCAATTTTTGCCATCACCCTCTCAACTCTTTAGAAGTTGCTATGTGGGTGAAATTATAATGTCATGCCAAGTTAAAATATTTTCAGAGTTCATTTGTACTGCTTTTCAAATTCTGGGTCATCTAGCTCAAAATAAATCATGAAATGCATGAAAAATATCAGATGAAGTCAGAAAGGGTTGAAAATTGATGATGTGCCTTTGAATGGTGCATATTGAACACAAAAAGTATGGAGTTAAAATAACTTATTAAAAATGAAATCCCTTTGTAATAGATGAGTTTTCGTCCGAAACCCTCATACTTCGAATGAGATTGTCCAATTTGTACACGAAGTGCATCCAGTTTTTGCCGTAACCCTCTCAACTCTTAAGAAGTTGCAATGTGGGTGAAATTATGATGGCATGCCAAGTTAAAACTTTTTCAGAGTTCATTTCTACTTCTTTTCAAATTCAGGGTCATCTAGCTCAAAATAAATCATTAAATGAATGAAAATATCAAATGAAGTCAAAAAGGGTTGAAAATTGATGATGTGCCTTCGAATGGTGCATATTGAAGACACAAAAAGCATGGAGTTCAAATATATTATTTAAAATGAAATCCCCTTGTAATAGATGAGTTTTCGTTCGAAACCCTCATACTTCGAAAGAGATTGTCCAATTTGTACACGAAGTGCATCTAGTTTTTTCCGTAACCCTCTCAACTCTTGAGAAGTTGCTATGTGGGTGAAAGTATGATGTCATGCCAAGTTAAAACCTTTTCAGAGTTCATTTGTACTGCTTTTCAAATGCAGGGTCATCTAGCTCAAAAAAATCATTAAATGCATGAAAAATATCAAATGAAGTCAGAAAGGGTTGAAAATTGATGATGTGCCTTTGAATGGTGCATATTGAACACACAAAAAGTATGGAGTTAAAATAAGTTAGTAAAAATGAAATCCCGTTGTAATAGATGAGTTTTCGTACGAAACCCTCATACTTTGAAAGAGAGTGTCCAATTTGTAAACGAAGTGCATCCAGTTTTTGCCGTAACCCTCTCAACTCCATAGAAGTTGCTATGTGGGTGAAATTATGATGTCATGCCAAGTTAAAACCTTTTTAGAGTTCATTTGTACTGCTTTTCAAATTCAGGGTCATCTAGGTCAAAATAAATCATGAAATGCATGAAAAATATCAAATGAAGTCACAAAGTGTTGAAAATTTATGATGTGCCTTTGAATCGTGCATATTGAACACACAAAAAGTATGGAGTTAAAATAAGTTATTAAAAATGAAATCCCTTTGTATTAGATGAGTTTTTGTACGAAACCCTCATACTTCGAAAGAGATTGTCCAATTTGTACACGAAGTGCATCCAGTGTTTGCCATAACCCTCTCAACTCTTTAGAAGTTGCTATGTGGGTGAAATTAGGATGCCATGCCAAGTTAAAACCTTTTCAGAGTTCATTTGTACTGCTTTACAAATTCGGGTTCATTTAGCTCAAAATAAATCATTAAATGCATGAAAAATATCAAATGAAGTAAGAAAGGGTTGAAAATTGATGATGTGCCTCTGAATGGTGCATATTGAACACAAAAAAAATGTATGGAGTATAAGTTGGTAAAAATGAAATCCTTTTGTAATAGATGAGTTTTTGTCTGAAACCCTCATACTTCATATGAGATTGTCCAATTTGTACACGAAGTGCATCAATTTTTGCCATCACCCTCTCAACTCTTTAGAAGTTGCTATGTGGGTGAAATTATAATGTCATGCCAAGTTAAAATATTTTCAGAGTTCATTTGTACTGCTTTTCAAATTCTGGGTCATCTAGCTCAAAATAAATCATGAAATGCATGAAAAATATCAGATGAAGTCAGAAAGGGTTGAAAATTGAAGATGTGCCTTTGAATGGTGCATATTGAACACAAAAAGTATGGAGTTAAAATAACTTATTAAAAATGAAATCCCTTTGTAATAGATGAGTTTTCGTCCGAAACCCTCATACTTCGAATGAGATTGTCCAATTTGTACACGAAGTGCATCCAGTTTTTGCCGTAACCCTCTCAACTCTTAAGAAGTTGCAATGTGGGTGAAATTATGATGGCATGCCAAGTTAAAACTTTTTCAGAGTTCATTTCTACTTCTTTTCAAATTCAGGGTCATCTAGCTCAAAATAAATCATTAAATGCATGAAAAATATCAAATGAAGTCAGAAAGGGTTGAAAATTGATGTTGTGCCTTTGAATGGTGCATATTGAAGACACAAAAAGTATGGAGTTTAAATAAGTTGTTAAAAATGCAATTCCTTTGTAATATATGAGTTTTCGTTTGAAACCCTCATACTTCGAAAGAGATTGTCCAATTTGTACGTGAAATGCATCCAGTTTTTGTCGTATCCCTTTCAACTCTTTAGAAGTTGCTATTTGGGTGAAATTATGATGTCATGCCAAGTTAAAACCTTTTAGCAGTTCATTTGTACTGCTTTTCAAATTCAGGGTCATCTAGCTCAAAATAAATCATTAAATGAATGAAAATATCAAATGAGGTCAGAAAGGGTTGAAAATTGATGATGTGCCTTTGAATGGTGCATATTTAACACACAATAATTATGGATTTACAAAAATTTGTTAAAAATGAAATCCCTTTGTAATAGATGAGTTTTCGTACGAAACCCTCATAGTTCGAAAGAGATTGTCCAATTTGTACACGAAGTGCATCCAGTTTTTGCCGTAACCCTCTCAACTCTTTAGAAGTTGCTATGTGGGTGAAATTATGATGTCATGCCAAGTTAAAACCTTTTCAGAGTTCATTTGTACTCCTTTTCAAATTCAGGGTCATCTAGCTCAAAACAAATCATTAAATGCATGAAAAATATCAAATGAAGTCAGAAAGGGTTGAAAATTGATGTTGTGCCTTTGAATGGTGCATATTGAAGACACAAAAAGTATGGAGTTTAAATAAGTTGTTAAAAATGAAATCCCCTTGTAATAGATGAGTTTTCGTTCGAAACCCTCATACTTCGAAAGAGATTGTCCAATTTGTACACGAAGTGCATCTAGTTTTTTCCGTAACCCTCTCAACTCTTGAGAAGTTGCTATGTGGGTGAAAGTATGATGTCATGCCAAGTTAAAACCTTTTTAGAGTTCATTTGTACTGCTTTTCAAATGCAGGGTCATCTAGCTCAAAAAAATCATTAAATGCATGAAAAATATCAAATGAAGTCAGAAAGGGTTGAAAATTGATGATGTGCCTTTGAATGGTGCATATTGAACACACAAAAAGTATGGAGTTAAAATAAGTTATTAAAAATGAAATCCCGTTGTAAGAGATGAGTTTTCGTACGAAACCCTCATACTTTGAAAGAGATTGTCCAATTTGTAAACGAAGTGCATCCAGTTTTTGCCGTAACCCTCTCAACTCCATAGAAGTTGCTATGTGGGTGAAATTATGATGTCATGCCAAGTTAAAACCTTTTCAGAGTTCATTTGTACTGCTTTTCAAATTCAGGGTCATCTAGGTCAAAATAAATCATGAAATGCATGAAAAATATCAAATGAAGTCACAAAGTGTTGAAAATTTATGATGTGCCTTTGAATCGTGCATATTGAACACACAAAAAGTATGGAGTTAAAATAAGTTATTAAAAATGAAATCCCTTTGTATTAGATGAGTTTTTGTACGAAACCCTCATACTTCGAAAGAGATTGTCCAATTTGTACACGAAGTGCATCCAGTGTTTGCCATAACCCTCTCAACTCTTTAAAAGTTGCTATGTGGGTGAAATTAGGATGTCATGCCAAGTTAAAACCTTTTCAGAGTTCATTTGTACTGCTTTACAAATTCGGGTTCATTTAGCTCAAAATAAATCATTAAATGCATGAAAAATATCAAATGAAGTAAGAAAGGGTTGAAAATTGATGATGTGCCTCTGAATGGTGCATATTGAACACAAAAAAATGTATGGAGTATAAGTTGGTAAAAATGAAATCCTTTTGTAATAGATGAGTTTTTGTCTGAAACCCTCATACTTCTTATGAGATTGTCCAATTTGTACACGAAGTGCATCAATTTTTGCCATCACCCTCTCAACTCTTTAGAAGTTGCTATGTGGGTGAAATTATAATGTCATGCCAAGTTAAAATATTTTCAGAGTTCATTTGTACTGCTTTTCAAATTCTGGGTCATCTAGCTCAAAATAAATCATGAAATGCATGAAAAATATCAGATGAAGTCAGAAAGGGTTGAAAATTGAAGATGTGCCTTTGAATGGTGCATATTGAACACAAAAGGTATGGAGTTAAAATAACTTATTAAAAATGAAATCCCTTTGTAATAGATGAGTTTTCGTCCGAAACCCTCATACTTCTTATGAGATTGTCCAATTTGTACACGAAGTGCATCCAATTTTTGCCGTAACCCTATCAACTCTTTAGAAGTTGCAATGTGGGTGAAATTATGATGTCATGCCAAGTTAAAACCTTTTCAGAGTTCATTTGTACTCCTTTTCAAGTTCAGGGTCATCTAGCTCAAAATAAATCATTAAATGCATCAAAAATATCAAATGAAGTCAAAAAGGGTTGAAAATTTATGATGTGCCTTTGAATGGTGCATATTGAACACTCAATAGTTATGGAGTTACAACAAGTTGTTAAAAATGAAATCCCTTTGTAATATTGAGTTTTCGTCCGAAACCCTCATACTTCAATAGAGATTGTCCAATTTGTACATGAAGTGCATCCAGTTTTTGCCGTAACCCTCTCAACTCTTTAGAAGTTGCTATGCGGGTGAAATTATGATGTCATGCCAATTTAAAACATTTTCAGAGTTCTTTTGTACTGCTTTTCAAATGCAAGGTCATCTAGCTCAAAAAAATCATTAAATGCATGAAAAATATCAAATGAAGTCAGAAAGGGTTGAAAATTGATGATGTGCCTTTAAATGGTGCATATTGAACACACAAAAGTATGGAGTTAAAATAAGTTATTAAAATGAAATCCCTTTGTAATAGATGAGTTTTCGTACGAAACTCTCATACTTCGAAAGAGATTGTCCAATTTGTACACGAAGTGAGTTTTTGCCGTAACCCTCTCAACTCTTTACAAGTTGCTATGTGGGTGAAATTATGATGTCATGCCAAGTTAAAACCTTTTCAGAGTTCATTTGTACTGCTTTTCAAATTCAGGGTCATCTAGCTCAAAATAAATCATTAAATGCATGAAAAATATCAAATGAAGTCAGAAAGCGTTGAAAATTGATGATGTGCCTTTGAATGGTGCATATTGAACACACAAAAAGTATGGAGTTAAAATAAGTTATTAAAAATGAAATCCCCTTGTAATAGATGAGTTTTCGTACGAAACCCTCATAGTTCGAAAGAGATTGTCCAATTTGTAAACGAAGTGCATCCAGTTTTCGCCGTAACCCTCTCAACTCTTTAGAAGTTGCTATGTGGGTGAAATTATGATGTCATGCCAAGTTAAAACCTTTTCAGAGTTCATTTGTACTGCTTTTCAAATTCAGGGTCATCTAGGTCATAATAAATCATTAAATGCATGAAAAATATCAAATGAAGTCAGAAAGGGTTGAAAATTGATGATGTGCCTTTGAATGGTGCATATTGACCACACAAAAAGTATGGAGTTAAAATAAGTTATTAAAAATGAAATCCCTTTGTAATAGATGAGTTTTCGTACAAAACCCTCATACTTCGAAAGAGATTGTCCAATTTGTACACGAAGTGCATCCAGTTTTTGTCGTAACCCTCTCAACTATTTAGAAGTTGTTATGTGGGTGAAATTATGATGTCATGCCAAGTTAAAACCTTTTTAGAGTTCTTTTGTACTACTTTCTAAATGCAGGCTTATCTAGCTCAAAAAAAATCATTAAATGCATGAAAAATATCAAATGAAATGAGAAAGGTTTGAAAATTGATGATGTGCCTCTGAATGGTGCATATTGAACACAAAAAAAGTATGGAGTATAAGTTGGTAAAAATGAAATCCCTTTGTAATAGATGAGTTTTTTTTCCGAAACCCTCATACTTCTTATGAGATTGTCCAATTTGTACACGAAGTGCATCCAATTTTTGCCATAACCCTTTCAACTCTTTAGAAGTTGCTATGTGGGTGAAATTATGATGTCATGCCAAGTTAAAACCTTTTCAGAGTTCATTTGTACTGATTTTCAAATTCAGGGTCATCTAGCTCAAAATAAATCATTAAATGCATGAAAAATATCAAATGAAGTCAGAAAGGGTTGAAAATTGATGATGTGCCTTTGAATGGTGCATATTGAAGACACAAAAAGTATGGAGTTTAAATAAGTTGTTAAAAATGCAATTCCTTTGTAATAGATGAGTTTTCGTTCGAAACCCTCATACTTCGAAAGAGAATGTCCAATTTGTACGTGAAATGTATCCAGTTTTTGTCGTAACCCTTTCAACTCTTTAGAAGTTGCTATTTGGGTGAAATTATGATGTCATGCGAAGTTAAAACCTTTTAACAGTTCATTTGTACTGCTTTTCAAATTCAGGGTCATCTAGCTCAAAATAAATCATTAAATGAATGAAAATATCAAATGAAGTCAGAATGGGTTGAAAATTGATGATGTGCCTTTGAATGGTGCATATTGAAGACACAAAAAGTATGGAGTTCAAATATGTTATTTTAAATGAAATCCCCTTGTAATAGATGAGTTTTCGTCCGAAACCCTCATACTTCAAATGAGATTGTCCAATTTGTACACGAAGTGCATCTAGTTTTTTCCGTAACCCTCTCAACTCTTTAGAAGTTGCTATGTGGGTGAAATTATGATGTCATGCCAAGTTAAAATCTTTTCAGAGTTCCTTTGTACTGCTTTTCAAATTCAAGGTCATCTAGCTCAAAATAATCATTAATTGCATGAAAAATATCAAATGAAGTCTGAAAGGGTTGAAAATTGATTATGTGCCTCTGAATCGTGCATATTGAACACACAAAAAGTATGGAGTTAAAATAAGTTATTAAAAATGAAATCCCTTTGTAATAGATGAGTTTTTGTCCGAAACCCTCATACTTCTTATGAGATTGTCCAATTTGTACACGAAGTGCATCCAATTTTTGCCGTAACCCTCTCAACTCTTTAGAAGTTGCTATGTGGGTGAAATTATAATGTCATGCCAAGTTAAAATATTTTCAAAGTTCATTTGTACTGCTTTCCAAATTCAGGGTCATCTAGCTCAAAATAAATGATGAAGTGCATTAAAAATATCAAATGAAGTCAGAAAGGGTTGAAAATTGATGATGTGCCTTTGAATGGTGCATATTGAACACAAAAAGTATGGAGTTAAAATAACTTATTAAAATGAATCCCTTTGTAATAGATGAGTTTTCGTCTGAAACCCTCATACTTCGAATGAGATTGTCCAATTTGTACACGAAGTGCATCCAGTTTTTGCCGTAACCCTCTCAACTCTTAAGAAGTTGCAATGTGGGTGAAATTATGATGGCATGCCAAGTTAAAACTTTTTCAGAGTTCATTTCTACTTCTTTTCAAATTCAGGGTCATCTAGCTCAAAATAAATCATTAAATGCATGAAAAATATCAAATGAAGTCAGAAAGGGTTGAAAATTGATGTTGTGCCTTTGAATGGTGCATATTGAAGACACAAAAAGTATGGAGTTTAAATAAGTTGTTAAAATGCAATTCCATTGTAATATATGAGTTTTCGTTTGAAACCCTCATACTTCGAAAGAGATTGTCCAATTTGTACGTGAAATGGATCCAGTTTTTGTCGTATCCCTTTCAACTCTTTAGAAGTTGCTATTTGGGTGAAATTATGATGTCATGCCAAGTTAAAACCTTTTAACAGTTCATTTGTACTGCTTTTCAAATTCAGGGTCATCTAGCTCAAAATAAAATCATTAAATGAATGAAAATATCAAATGAGGTCAGAAAGGGTTGAAAATTGATGATGTGCCTTTGAATGGTGCATATTTAACACACAATAATTATGGATTTACAAAAATTTGTTAAAAATGGAATCCCTTTGTAATAGATGAGTTTTTCGTACGAAACCCTCATAGATCGAAAGAGATTGTCCAATTTGTACACGAAGTGCATCCAGTTTTGCCGTAACCCTCTCAACTCTTTAGAAGTTGCTATGTGGGTGAAATTATGATGTCATGCCAAGTTAAAACCTTTTCAGAGTTCATTCGTACTCCTTTTCAAATTCAGGGTCATCTAGCTCAAAACAAATCATTAAATGCATCAAAAATATCAAATGAAGTCAGAAAGGATTGAAAATTTATGATGTGCCTTTGAATGGTGCATATTGAACACTCAATAATTATGGAGTTACAACAAGTTGTTAAAAATGAAATCCCTTTGTAATAGTTGAGTTTTCGTCCGAAACCCTCATACTTCAATAGAGATTGTCCAATTTGTACATGAAGTGCATCTAGTTTTTGCCGTAACCCTCTCAACTCTTTAGAAGTTGCTATGCGGGTGAAATTATGATGTCATGCCAATTTAAAACCTTTTCAGAGTTCTTTTGTACTGCTTTGCAAATGCAGGGTCATCTAGCTCAAAAAATCATTAAATGCATGAAAAAATATCAAATGAAGTCATAAAGGGTTGAAAATTGATGATGTGCCTTTAAATGGTGCATATTGAACACACAAAAAGTATGGAGTTAAAATAAGTTATTAAAAATGAAATCCCTTTGTAATAGATGAGTTTTCGTACGAAACCGTCATACTTCGAAAGAGATTGTCCAATTTGTACACGAAGTGAGTTTTTTGCCGTAACCCTCTCAACTCTTTACAAGTTGCTATGTGGGTGAAATTATGATTTCATGCCAAGTTAAAACCTTTTCAGAGTTCATTTGTACTGCTTTTCAAATTCAGGGTCATCTAGCTCAAAATAAATCATTAAATGCATGGAAAATATCAAATGAAGTCAGAAAGGGTTGAAAATTGATGATGTGCCTTTGAATGGTGCATATTGAACACACAAAAAGTATGGAGTTAAAATAAGTTATTAAATATGAAATCTCCTTGTAATAGATGAGTTTTCGTACGAAACCCTCATAGTTCGAAAGAGATTGTCCAATTTGTAAACGAAGTGCATCCAGTTTTCGCCGTAACCCTCTCAACTCTTTAGAAGTTGCTATGTGGGTGCAATTATGATGTCATGCCAAGTTAAAACCTTTTCAGAGTTCATTTGTACTGCTTTTCAAATTCAGGGTCATCTAGCTCATAATAAATCATTAAATGCATGAAAAATATCAAATGAAGTCAGAAAGGGTTGAAAATTGATGATGTGCCTTTGAATGGTGCATATTGACCACACAAAAAGTATGGAGTTAAAATAAGTTATTAAAAATGAAATCCCTTTGTAATAGATGAGTTTTCGTCTGAAACCCTCATACTTCGAAGAGATTGTCCAATTTGTACTGTGAAATGCATCCAGTTTTTGTCGTAACCCTTTCAACTCTTTAGAAGTTGCTATTTGGGTGAAATTATGATGTCATGCCAAGTTAAAACCTTTTTAGAGTTCTTTTGTACTACTTTTTAAATGCAGGCTTATCTAGCTCAAAAAAATCATTAAATGCATGAAAAATATCAAATGAAGTCAGAAAGGTTTGAAATTGATGATGTGCCTCTGAATGGTGCATATTGAACACAAGAAAAGTATGGAGTATAAGTTGGTAAAAATGAAATCCCTTTGTAATAGATGAGTTTTGTCTGAAAACCCTCATACTTCTTATGAGATTGTCCAATTTGTACACGAAGTGCATCCAATTTTTGCCATAACCCTTTGAACTCTTTAGAAGTTGCTATGTGGGTGAAATTATGATGTCATGCCAAGTTAAAACCTTTTCAAAGTTCATTGTACTGCTTTTCAAATTCAGGGTCATCTAGCTCAAATAAATCATGAAATGCATGAAAAATATCAAATGAAGTCAGAAAGGGTTAAAATTGATGATGTGCCTTTGAATAGTGTATATTGAACACAAAAATTATGGAGTTAAATAAGTTACTAAAAATGAAATCCCTTTGTAATAGATGAGTTTTCGTGCGAAACCCTCATACTTCGAAAGAGATTGTCCAATTTGACATGAAGTGCATCTAGTTTTTGTAGTAACCCTCTCAACTCTTTAGAAGTTTGCTAGGTGGGTGAAATATGAATGCGAAGCCAAGTTAAAACCTTTTTACGAGTTCATTTGTACTGCTTTACAAATTTAGGGTCATTAGCTCAAAATAAATCATTAATAAATGGAAAATATCAAATGAAGTCAGAAATGGGTTGAAAATTGATGATGTGCCTTTGAATGGTCATATTGAACACACAAAAAGTATGGAGTTAAAATAATGTTTAAAAATGAATCCCTTTGTAATAGATGAGTTTTCGTCCGAAACCCTCATATTTCGAAAGAGATTGTCCAATTTGTACACGAAGTGCATCCAGTTTTTTGCCGTAACCCTCTCAACTCTTTAGAAGTCGCATATGTGGGCTGAAATTATGATGGTCATCCCAAGTTAAAACCTTTTCAGAATTTCCTTTGTACTGCTTTTCAAATTCAGGGTCATCTAGCTCAAAATAATATTAAATGCATGAAAAATATCAAATGAAGTCAGGAAAGGGGTTGAAAATTGATGATGTGCCTTGAATGGTGCATATTGAAGACACAAAAAGTATGGAGTTTAAATAAGTTATTAAAATGAAAACCCTTTGTAATAGATGAGTTTTTCGTCTGAAACCCTCATACTTCGAAAGAGATTGTCCAATTTGTACGTGAAATGCATCCAGGTTTTTGTCCGTAACCCTTTTCAACTCTTTAGAAGTTGCTATTGGGTGAAATTATGATGTCATGCCAAGTAAAACCTTTTAAGCAGTTCATTTGTACTGCTTTTCAAATTCAAGGGTCATCTAGCTCAAAATAAATCATTAAATGAATGAAAATATCAAATGAGGTCAGAAGGGTTGAAAATTGATGATGTGCCTTTGAATGGTGCATATTTAACACACAATATTATGGATTTACAACAATTTGTTAAAATGAAAATCCCTTTGTAATAGGTGAGTTTTCGTACGAAACCCTCATAGTTTCGAAAGAGATTGTCCAATTTGTACACGAAGTACATCTAGTTTTGCCGTAACCCCTCTAACTCTTTAGAAGTTGCTATGTGGGTCAAATTATGATGTCATGCCAAGTTAAAACCTTTTCAGAGTTCATTTGTACTCCTTTTCAAATTCAGGGTCATCTAGCTCAAAATAAATCATTAAATGCATGAAACATATCAAATGAAGTCAGAAAGGGTTGACAATTGATGATGTTGCCTTTGAATGGTGCATATTGAAGACACAACAAATTATGAGTTTAAATAAGTTTGTTAAAAGTTGCAATTCCTTTGTAATAGATGAGTTTTCGTACGAACCCTCATAGTTCGAAAGAGATTGTCCAATTTGTACACGAAGTGCATCCAGTTTTTGCCGTAACCCTCTCAACTCTATAGAAGTTGCAATGTGGGCGAAATATGATGTCATCCAAGTTAAAACCTTTTCAGAATTCATTTGTACTGCTTTTCAAATCAGGGTCATCTAGCTCAAAATAATTATTAATGCATGAAAAATATCAAATGACGTCAGAAAGGGTTTGAAAATGGATGATGTGCCTTTGAATGGTGCATATTGAAGAACAAAAAGTATGGAGTTTAAATAAGTTGTTCAAAATGCAATCCTTTGTAATAGATGAGTTTTCGTCTGAAACCCTCCTACTTCGAAAGAGATTCCAATTTGTACGAAATGCATCCAGTTTTTGTCGTAACCCTTTCAACTCTTAGAAGTTGCTATTGGGTGAAATTATGATGTCAAGCCAAGTTAAAACCTTTTAACAGCTCATTTGTACTGCTTTTCAAATTCAGGGTCATCTAGCTCAAAATAAATCATTAAATGAATGAAAATATCAAATGAAGTCAGAAAGGGTTGAAAATTGATGATGTGCCTTTGAATGGTGCATATTGAAGACACAAAAAGTATGGAGTTCAAATATGTTATTAAAATGAAATCCCTTGTAATAGATGAGTTTTCGTCCGAAACCCTCATACTTCGAAAGAGATTGTCCAATTTGTACACGAAGTGCATCTAGTTTTTTCCGTAACCCTCTCAACTCTTTAGAAGTTGCTATGTGGGTGAAATTATGATGTCATGCCAAGTTAAAATCTTTTCAGAGTTCATTTGTACTGCTTTTCAAATTCAAGGTCATCTAGCTCAAAATAAATCATTAAATGCATGAAAAATATCAAATGAAGTCCGAAAGGTTGAAAATTGATGATGTGCCTCTGAATGTGCATATTGAACACAAAAAAAGTATGGAGTTAAAATAAGTTATTAAAAATGAAATCCCTTTGTAATAGATGAGTTTTTGTCCGAAACCCTCATACTTCTTATGAGATTGTCCAATTTGTACACGAAGTGCATCCAATTTTTGCCGTAACCCTCTCAACTCTTTAGAAGTTGCTATGTGGGTGAAATTATAATGTCATGCCAAGTTAAAATATTTCAAGTTCATTTGTACTGCTTTTCAAATTCAGGGTCATCTAGCTCAAAATAAATCATGAAGTGCATTAAAAATATCAAATGAAGTCAGAAAGGGTCGAAAATTGATGATGTGCCTTTGAATGGTGCATACTGAACACAAAAAGTCGGGTTAAAATAAGTTATTAAAAATGAAATCCCTTTGTAATAGATGAGTTTTATCCGAAACCCTCATACTTCGAATGAGATTGCCAATTTGTACACGAAGTGCATCCAGTTTTTGCCGTAACCTCTCAACTCTTAAAAGTTGCAATGTGGGTGAAATTATGATGTCATGCCAAGTAAAACCTTTTCAGAGTTCATTTCTACTTCTTTTCAAATTCAGGGTCATCTAGCTCAAAATAAATCATTAAATGCATGAAAAATATCAAATGAAGACAGAAGGGTTGAATATTCATGATGTGCCTTTGAATCATGCATATTGAAGACACAAAAAGTATGGAGTTTAAATAAGTTGCTAAAAATGAAATTCCTTTGTAATAGATGAGTTTTCATCTGAAACCCTCATACTTCGAAAGAGATTTTCCAATTTGTACATGAAGTGCATCCAGTTTTTGTCGTAACCCTTTCAACTCTTTAGAAGTTGCTATGTGGGTGAAATTATGCTGTCATGCCAAGTTAAAACCTTTTAACAGTTCATTTGTACTGCTTTTCAAATTCAGGGTCATCTAGCTCAAAATAAATCATTAAATGAATGAAAATATCAAATGAAGTCAGAACGGGTTAAAATTGATGATGTGCCTTCGAATGGTGCATATTGAAGACACAAAAAGCATGGAGTTCAAATATGTTATTAAAATGAAATCCCCTTGTAATAGATGAGTTTTCGTTCGAAACCCTCATACTTCGAAAGAGATTGTCCAATTTGTACACGAAGTGCATCTAGTTTTTTCCGTAACCCTCTCAACTCTTTAGAAGTTGCTATGTGGGTGAAATTATGATGTCATGCCAAGTTAAAATCTTTTCAGAGTTCCTTTGTACTGCTTTTCAAATTCAGGTCATCTAGCTCAAAATAAATCATTAAATGCATGAAAAATATCAAATGAAGTCGAAAGGTTTGAAAATTGATTGTGCCTTGAATCGTGCATATTGAACACAAAAAAGTATGGAGTTAAAATAAGTTATTAAAAATGAAATCCCTTTGTAATAGATGAGTTTTTGTCCGAAACCCTCATACTTCTTATGAGATTGTCCAATTTGTACACGAAGTGCATCCATTTTTGCCGTAACCCTCTCAACTCTTTAGAAGTTGCTATGTGGGTGAAATTATAATGTCATGCCAAGTTAAATATTTTCAAAGTTCATTGTACTGCTTTTCAAATTCAGGGTCATCTAGCAAAATAAAACATGAAGTGCATAAAAATATCAAATGAAGTCAGAAAGGGTCGAAAATTGATGATGTGCCTTGAATGGTGCATACTGAACACAAAAAGTCGGGAGTTAAAATAAGTTATTAAAAATGAAATCCCTTTGTAATAGATGAGTTTTTATCCGAAACCCTCATACTTCGAATGAGATTGCCAATTTGTACACGAAGTGCATCCAGTTTTGCCGTAACTCTCTCAACTCTTAAGAAGTTGCAATGTGGGTGAAATTATGTCATGCCAAGCTAAAACCTTTTCAGAGTTCATTTCTACTTCTTTTCAAATTCAGGGTCATCTAGCTCAAAATAAATCATTAAATGCATGAAAAATATCAAATGAAGACAGAAAGGGTTGAATATTCATGATGTGCCTTTGAATCATGCATATTGAAACACAAAAGTATGGAGTTTAAATAAGTTGCTAAAAATGAAATTCCTTTGTAATAGATGAGTTTTCATCTGAAACCCTCATACTTCGAAAGAGATTTTCCAATTTGTACATGAAGTGCATCCAGTTTTTGTCGTAACCCTTCAACTCTTTAGAAGTTGCTATGTGGGTGAAATTATGCTGTCATGCCAAGTTAAAACCTTTTAACAGTTCATTTGTACTGCTTTTCAAATTCAGGGTCATCTAGCTCAAAATAAATCATTAAATGAATGAAAATATCAAATGAAGTCAGAAAGGGTTAAAAATTGATGATGTGCCTTCGAATGGTGCATATTGAAGACACAAAAAGCATGGAGTTCAAATATGTTATTTAAAATGAAATCCCCTTGTAATAGATGAGTTTTCGTTCGAAACCCTCATACTTCGAAAGATTGTCCAATTTGTACACGAAGTGCATTTTTTTCCGTAACCCTCTCAACTCTTGAGAAGTTGCTATGTGGGTGAAAGTATGATGTCATGCCAAGTTAAAACCTTTTTAGAGTTCATTTGTACTGCTTTTCAAATTCAGGGTCATCTAGCTCAAAAAAATCATTAAATGCATGAAAAATATCAAATGAAGTCAGAAAGGGTTGAAAATGATGATGTGCCTTTGAATGGTGCATATTGAACACACAAAAAGTATGGAGTTAAAATAAGTTATTAAAAATGAAATCCCGTTGTAATAGATGAGTTTTCGTACGAAACCCTCATACTTTGAAAGAGATTGTCCAATTTGTAAACGAAGTGCATCCAGTTTTTGCCGTAACCCTCTCAACTCCATAGAAGTTGCTATGTGGGGAAATTATTGATGTCATGCCAAGTTAAAACCTTTTCAGAGTTCATTTGTACTGCTTTTCAAATTCAGGGTCATCTAGGTCAAAATAAATCATGAAATGCATGAAAATATCAAATGAAGTCACAAAGTGTTGAAAATTTATGATGTGCCTTTGAATCGTGCATATTGAACACACAAAAAGTATGGAGTTAAAATAAGTTATTTAAAAATGAAATCCCTTTGTATTAGATGAGTTTTTGTACGAAACCCTCATACTTCGAAAGAGATTGTCCAATTTGTACACGAAGTGCATCCAGTGTTTTGCCATAACCCTCTCAACTCTTTAGAAGTTGCTATGTGGGTGAAATTAGGATGTCATGCCAAGTTAAAACCTTTTTCAGAGTTCATTTGTACTGCTTTACAAATTCGGGTTCATTTAGCTCAAAATAAATCATTAAATGCATGAAAAATATCAAATGAAGTAAGAAAGGGTTGAAATTGATGATGTGCCTCTGAATGGTGCATATTGAACACAAAAAATGTATGGAGTATAAGTTGGTAAAAATGAAATCCTTTGTAATAGATGAGTTTTTGTCTGAAACCCTCATACTTCTTATGAGATTGTCCAATTTGTACACGAAGTGCATCAATTTTTGCCATCACCCTCTCAACTCTTTAGAAGTTGCTATGTGGGTGAAATTATAATGTCATGCCAAGTTAAAATATTTTCAGAGTTCATTTGTACTGCTTTTCAAATTCTGGGTCATCTAGCTCAAAATAAATCATGAAATGCATGAAAAATATCAGATGAAGTCAGAAAGGGTTGAAAATTGATGATGTGCCTTTGAATGGTGCATATTGAACACAAAAAGTATGGAGTTAAAATAACTTATTAAAAATGAAATCCCTTTGTAATAGATGAGTTTTTCGTCCGAAACCCTCATACTTCGAATGAGATTGTCCAATTTGTACACGAAGTGCATCCAGTTTTTGCCGTAACCCTCTCAACTCTTAAGAAGTTGCAATGTGGGTGAAATTATGATGGCATGCCAAGTTAAAACTTTTTCAGAGTTCATTTCTACTTCTTTTCAAATTCAGGGTCATCTAGCTCAAAATAAATCATTAAATGAATGAAAATATCAAATGAAGTCAAAAAGGGTTGAAAATTGATGATGTGCCTTCGAATGGTGCATATTGAAGACACAAAAAGCATGGAGTTCAAATATATTATTTAAAATGAAATCCCCTTGTAATAGATGAGTTTTCGTTCGAAACCCTCATACTTCGAAGAGATTGTCCAATTTGTACACGAAGTGCATCTAGTTTTTTCCGTAACCCTCTCAACTCTTGAGAAGTTGCTATATGGGTGAAAGTATGATGTCATGCCAAGTTAAAACCTTTTTAGAGTTCATTTGTACTGCTTTTCAAATGCAGGGTCATCTAGCTCAAAAAAATCATTAAATGCATGAAAATATCAAATGAAGTCAGAAAGGGTTGAAAATTGATGATGTGCCTTTGAATGGTGCATATTGAACACACAAAAAGTATGGAGTTAAAATAAGTTAGTAAAAATGAAATCCCGTTGTAATAGATGAGTTTTCGTACGAAACCCTCATACTTTGAAAGAGAGTGTCCAATTTGTAAACGAAGTGCATCCAGTTTTTGCCGTAACCCTCTCAACTCCATAGAAGTTGCTATGTGGGTGAAATTATGATGTCATGCCATGTTAAAACCTTTTTAGAGTTCATTTGTACTGCTTTTCAAATTCAGGGTCATCTAGGTCAAAATAAATCATGAAATGCATGAAAAATATCAAATGAAGTCACAAAGTGTTGAAAATTTATGATGTGCCTTTGAATCGTGCATATTGAACACACAAAAAGTATGGAGTTAAAATAAGTTATTAAAAATGAAATCCCTTTGTATTAGATGAGTTTTTGTACGAAACCCTCATACTTCGAAAGAGATTGTCCAATTTGTACACGAAGTGCATCCAGTGTTTGCCATAACCCTCTCAACTCTTTAGAAGTTGCTATGTGGGTGAAATTAGGATGTCATGCCAAGTTAAAACCTTTTCAGAGTTCATTTGTACTGCTTTACAAATTCGGGTTCATTTAGCTCAAAATAAATCATTAAATGCATGAAAAATATCAAATGAAGTAAGAAAGGGTTGAAAATTGATGATGTGCCTCTGAATGGTGCATATTGAACACAAAAAAATGTATGGAGTATAAGTTGGTAAAAATGAAATCCTTTTGTAATAGATGAGTTTTTGTCTGAAACCCTCATACTTCATATGAGATTGTCCAATTTGTACACGAAGTGCATCAATTTTTGCCATCACCCTCTCAACTCTTTAGAAGTTGCTATGTGGGTGAAATTATAATGTCATGCCAAGTTAAAATATTTTCAGAGTTCATTTGTACTGCTTTTCAAATTCTGGGTCATCTAGCTCAAAATAAATCATGAAATGCATGAAAAATATCAGATGAAGTCAGAAAGGGTTGAAAATTGAAGATGTGCCTTTGAATGGTGCATATTGAACACAAAAAGTATGGAGTTAAATAACTTATTAAAAATGAAATCCCTTTGTAATAGATGAGTTTTCGTCCGAAACCCTCATACTTCGAATGAGATTGTCCAATTTGTACACGAAGTGCATCCAGTTTTTTGCCGTAACCCTCTCAACTCTTAAGAAGTTGCAATGTGGGTGAAATTATGATGGCATGCCAAGTTAAAACTTTTTCAGAGTTCATTTCTACTTCTTTTCAAATTCAGGGTCATCTAGCTCAAAATAAATCATTAAATGCATGAAAAATATCAAATGAAGTCAGAAAGGGTTGAAAATTGATGTTGTGCCTTTGAATGGTGCATATTGAACACACAAAAAGTATGGAGTTAAAATAAGTTATTAAAAATGAAATCCCTTTGTATTAGATGAGTTTTTGTACGAAACCCTCATACTTCGAAAGAGATTGTCCAATTTGTACACGAAGTGCATCCAGTGTTTGCCATAACCCTCTCAACTCTTTAGAAGTTGCTATGTGGGTGAAATTAGGATGTCATGCCAAGTTAAAACCTTTTCAGAGTTCATTTGTACTGCTTTACAAATTCGGGTTCATTTAGCTCAAAATAAATCATTAAATGCATGAAAAATATCAAATGAAGTAAGAAAGGGTTGAAAATTGATGATGTGCCTCTGAATGGTGCATATTGAACACAAAAAAATGTATGGAGTATAAGTTGGTAAAAATGAAATCCTTTTGTAATAGATGAGTTTTTGTCTGAAACCCTCATACTTCTTATGAGATTGTCCAATTTGTACACGAAGTGCATCAATTTTTGCCATCACCCTCTCAACTCTTTAGAAGTTGCTATGTGGGTGAAATTATAATGTCATGCCAAGTTAAAATATTTTCAGAGTTCATTTGTACTGCTTTTCAAATTCTGGGTCATCTAGCTCAAAATAAATCATGAAATGCATGAAAAATATCAGATGAAGTCAGAAAGGGTTGAAAATTGATGATGTGCCTTTGAATGGTGCATATTGAACACAAAAAGTATGGAGTTAAAATAACTTATTAAAAATGAAATCCCTTTGTAATAGATGAGTTTTCGTCCGAAACCCTCATACTTCGAATGAGATTGTCCAATTTGTACACGAAGTGCATCCAGTTTTTGCCGTAACCCTCTCAACTCTTAAGAAGTTGCAATGTGGGTGAAATTATGATGGCATGCCAAGTTAAAACTTTTTCAGAGTTCATTTCTACTTCTTTTCAAATTCAGGGTCATCTAGCTCAAAATAAATCATTAAATGAATGAAAATATCAAATGAAGTCAAAAAGGGTTGAAAATTGATGATGTGCCTTCGAATGGTGCATATTGAAGACACAAAAAGCATGGAGTTCAAATATATTATTTAAAATGAAATCCCCTTGTAATAGATGAGTTTTCGTTCGAAACCCTCATACTTCGAAAGAGATTGTCCAATTTGTACACGAAGTGCATCTAGTTTTTTCCGTAACCCTCTCAACTCTTGAGAAGTTGCTATGTGGGTGAAAGTATGATGTCATGCCAAGTTAAAACCTTTTCAGAGTTCATTTGTACTGCTTTTCAAATGCAGGGTCATCTAGCTCAAAAAAATCATTAAATGCATGAAAAATATCAAATGAAGTCAGAAAGGGTTGAAAATTGATGATGTGCCTTTGAATGGTGCATATTGAACACACAAAAAGTATGGAGTTAAAATAAGTTAGTAAAAATGAAATCCCGTTGTAATAGATGAGTTTTCGTACGAAACCCTCATACTTTGAAAGAGAGTGTCCAATTTGTAAACGAAGTGCATCCAGTTTTTGCCGTAACCCTCTCAACTCCATAGAAGTTGCTATGTGGGTGAAATTATGATGTCATGCCAAGTTAAAACCTTTTTAGAGTTCATTTGTACTGCTTTTCAAATTCAGGGTCATCTAGGTCAAAATAAATCATGAAATGCATGAAAAATATCAAATGAAGTCACAAAGTGTTGAAAATTTATGATGTGCCTTTGAATCGTGCATATTGAACACACAAAAAGTATGGAGTTAAAATAAGTTATTAAAAATGAAATCCCTTTGTATTAGATGAGTTTTTGTACGAAACCCTCATACTTCGAAAGAGATTGTCCAATTTGTACACGAAGTGCATCCAGTGTTTGCCATAACCCTCTCAACTCTTTAGAAGTTGCTATGTGGGTGAAATTAGGATGCCATGCCAAGTTAAAACCTTTTCAGAGTTCATTTGTACTGCTTTACAAATTCGGGTTCATTTAGCTCAAAATAAATCATTAAATGCATGAAAAATATCAAATGAAGTAAGAAAGGGTTGAAAATTGATGATGTGCCTCTGAATGGTGCATATTGAACACAAAAAAAATGTATGGAGTATAAGTTGGTAAAAATGAAATCCTTTTGTAATAGATGAGTTTTTGTCTGAAACCCTCATACTTCATATGAGATTGTCCAATTTGTACACGAAGTGCATCAATTTTTGCCATCACCCTCTCAACTCTTTAGAAGTTGCTATGTGGGTGAAATTATAATGTCATGCCAAGTTAAAATATTTTCAGAGTTCATTTGTACTGCTTTTCAAATTCTGGGTCATCTAGCTCAAAATAAATCATGAAATGCATGAAAAATATCAGATGAAGTCAGAAAGGGTTGAAAATTGAAGATGTGCCTTTGAATGGTGCATATTGAACACAAAAAGTATGGAGTTAAAATAACTTATTAAAAATGAAATCCCTTTGTAATAGATGAGTTTTCGTCCGAAACCCTCATACTTCGAATGAGATTGTCCAATTTGTACACGAAGTGCATCCAGTTTTTGCCGTAACCCTCTCAACTCTTAAGAAGTTGCAATGTGGGTGAAATTATGATGGCATGCCAAGTTAAAACTTTTTCAGAGTTCATTTCTACTTCTTTTCAAATTCAGGGTCATCTAGCTCAAAATAAATCATTAAATGCATGAAAAATATCAAATGAAGTCAGAAAGGGTTGAAAATTGATGTTGTGCCTTTGAATGGTGCATATTGAAGACACAAAAAGTATGGAGTTTAAATAAGTTGTTAAAAATGCAATTCCTTTGTAATATATGAGTTTTCGTTTGAAACCCTCATACTTCGAAAGAGATTGTCCAATTTGTACGTGAAATGCATCCAGTTTTTGTCGTATCCCTTTCAACTCTTTAGAAGTTGCTATTTGGGTGAAATTATGATGTCATGCCAAGTTAAAACCTTTTAGCAGTTCATTTGTACTGCTTTTCAAATTCAGGGTCATCTAGCTCAAATAAATCATTAAATGAATGAAAATATCAAATGAGGTCAGAAAGGGTTGAAAATTGATGATGTGCCTTTGAATGGTGCATATTTAACACACAATAATTATGGATTTACAAAAATTTGTTAAAAATGAAATCCCTTTGTAATAGATGAGTTTTCGTACGAAACCCTCATAGTTCGAAAGAGATTGTCCAATTTGTACACGAAGTGCATCCAGTTTTTGCCGTAACCCTCTCAACTCTTTAGAAGTTGCTATGTGGGTGAAATTATGATGTCATGCCAAGTTAAAACCTTTTCAGAGTTCATTTGTACTCCTTTTCAAATTCAGGGTCATCTAGCTCAAAACAAATCATTAAATGCATGAAAAATATCAAATGAAGTCAGAAAGGGTTGAAAATTGATGTTGTGCCTTTGAATGGTGCATATTGAAGACACAAAAAGTATGGAGTTTAAATAAGTTGTTAAAAATGAAATCCCCTTGTAATAGATGAGTTTTCGTTCGAAACCCTCATACTTCGAAAGAGATTGTCCAATTTGTACACGAAGTGCATCTAGTTTTTTTCCGTAACCCTCTCAACTCTTGAGAAGTTGCTATGTGGGTGAAAGTATGATGTCATGCCAAGTTAAAACCTTTTTAGAGTTCATTTGTACTGCTTTTCAAATGCAGGGTCATCTAGCTCAAAAAAATCATTAAATGCATGAAAAATATCAAATGAAGTCAGAAAGGGTTGAAAATTGATGATGTGCCTTTGAATGGTGCATATTGAACACACAAAAAGTATGGAGTTAAAATAAGTTATTAAAAATGAAATCCCGTTGTAAGAGATGAGTTTTCGTACGAAACCCTCATACTTTGAAAGAGATTGTCCAATTTGTAAACGAAGTGCATCCAGTTTTTGCCGTAACCCTCTCAACTCCATAGAAGTTGCTATGTGGGTGAAATTATGATGTCATGCCAAGTTAAAACCTTTTCAGAGTTCATTTGTACTGCTTTTCAAATTCAGGGTCATCTAGGTCAAAATAAATCATGAAATGCATGAAAAATATCAAATGAAGTCACAAAGTGTTGAAAATTTATGATGTGCCTTTGAATCGTGCATATTGAACACACAAAAAGTATGGAGTTAAAATAAGTTATTAAAAATGAAATCCCTTTGTATTAGATGAGTTTTTGTACGAAACCCTCATACTTCGAAAGAGATTGTCCAATTTGTACACGAAGTGCATCCAGTGTTTGCCATAACCCTCTCAACTCTTTAAAAGTTGCTATGTGGGTGAAATTAGGATGTCATGCCAAGTTAAAACCTTTTCAGAGTTCATTTGTACTGCTTTACAAATTCGGGTTCATTTAGCTCAAAATAAATCATTAAATGCATGAAAAATATCAAATGAAGTAAGAAAGGGTTGAAAATTGATGATGTGCCTCTGAATGGTGCATATTGAACACAAAAAAATGTATGGAGTATAAGTTGGTAAAAATGAAATCCTTTTGTAATAGATGAGTTTTTGTCTGAAACCCTCATACTTCTTATGAGATTGTCCAATTTGTACACGAAGTGCATCAATTTTTGCCATCACCCTCTCAACTCTTTAGAAGTTGCTATGTGGGTGAAATTATAATGTCATGCCAAGTTAAAATATTTTCAGAGTTCATTTGTACTGCTTTTCAAATTCTGGGTCATCTAGCTCAAAATAAATCATGAAATGCATGAAAAATATCAGATGAAGTCAGAAAGGGTTGAAAATTGAAGATGTGCCTTTGAATGGTGCATATTGAACACAAAAGGTATGGAGTTAAAATAACTTATTAAAAATGAAATCCCTTTGTAATAGATGAGTTTTCGTCCGAAACCCTCATACTTCTTATGAGATTGTCCAATTTGTACACGAAGTGCATCCAATTTTTGCCGTAACCCTATCAACTCTTTAGAAGTTGCAATGTGGGTGAAATTATGATGTCATGCCAAGTTAAAACCTTTTCAGAGTTCATTTGTACTCCTTTTCAAGTTCAGGGTCATCTAGCTCAAAATAAATCATTAAATGCATCAAAAATATCAAATGAAGTCAAAAAGGGTTGAAAATTTATGATGTGCCTTTGAATGGTGCATATTGAACACTCAATAGTTATGGAGTTACAACAAGTTGTTAAAAATGAAATCCCTTTGTAATATTGAGTTTTCGTCCGAAACCCTCATACTTCAATAGAGATTGTCCAATTTGTACATGAAGTGCATCCAGTTTTTGCCGTAACCCTCTCAACTCTTTAGAAGTTGCTATGCGGGTGAAATTATGATGTCATGCCAATTTAAAACATTTTCAGAGTTCTTTTGTACTGCTTTTCAAATGCAAGGTCATCTAGCTCAAAAAAATCATTAAATGCATGAAAAATATCAAATGAAGTCAGAAAGGGTTGAAAATTGATGATGTGCCTTTAAATGGTGCATATTGAACACACAAAAAGTATGGAGTTAAAATAAGTTATTAAAAATGAAATCCCTTTGTAATAGATGAGTTTTCGTACGAAACTCTCATACTTCGAAAGAGATTGTCCAATTTGTACACGAAGTGAGTTTTTGCCGTAACCCTCTCAACTCTTTACAAGTTGCTATGTGGGTGAAATTATGATGTCATGCCAAGTTAAAACCTTTTCAGAGTTCATTTGTACTGCTTTTCAAATTCAGGGTCATCTAGCTCAAAATAAATCATTAAATGCATGAAAAATATCAAATGAAGTCAGAAAGCGTTGAAAATTGATGATGTGCCTTTGAATGGTGCATATTGAACACACAAAAAGTATGGAGTTAAAATAAGTTATTAAAAATGAAATCCCCTTGTAATAGATGAGTTTTCGTACGAAACCCTCATAGTTCGAAAGAGATTGTCCAATTTGTAAACGAAGTGCATCCAGTTTTCGCCGTAACCCTCTCAACTCTTTAGAAGTTGCTATGTGGGTGAAATTATGATGTCATGCCAAGTTAAAACCTTTTCAGAGTTCATTTGTACTGCTTTTCAAATTCAGGGTCATCTAGGTCATAATAAATCATTAAATGCATGAAAAATATCAAATGAAGTCAGAAAGGGTTGAAAATTGATGATGTGCCTTTGAATGGTGCATATTGACCACACAAAAAGTATGGAGTTAAAATAAGTTATTAAAAATGAAATCCCTTTGTAATAGATGAGTTTTCGTACAAAACCCTCATACTTCGAAAGAGATTGTCCAATTTGTACACGAAGTGCATCCAGTTTTTGTCGTAACCCTCTCAACTATTTAGAAGTTGTTATGTGGGTGAAATTATGATGTCATGCCAAGTTAAAACCTTTTTAGAGTTCTTTTGTACTACTTTCTAAATGCAGGCTTATCTAGCTCAAAAAAAATCATTAAATGCATGAAAAATATCAAATGAAATGAGAAAGGTTTGAAAATTGATGATGTGCCTCTGAATGGTGCATATTGAACACAAAAAAAGTATGGAGTATAAGTTGGTAAAAATGAAATCCCTTTGTAATAGATGAGTTTTTTTCCGAAACCCTCATACTTCTTATGAGATTGTCCAATTTGTACACGAAGTGCATCCAATTTTTGCCATAACCCTTTCAACTCTTTAGAAGTTGCTATGTGGGTGAAATTATGATGTCATGCCAAGTTAAAACCTTTTCAGAGTTCATTTGTACTGATTTTCAAATTCAGGGTCATCTAGCTCAAAATAAATCATTAAATGCATGAAAAATATCAAATGAAGTCAGAAAGGGTTGAAAATTGATGATGTGCCTTTGAATGGTGCATATTGAAGACACAAAAAGTATGGAGTTTAAATAAGTTGTTAAAAATGCAATTCCTTTGTAATAGATGAGTTTTCGTTCGAAACCCTCATACTTCGAAAGAGAATGTCCAATTTGTACGTGAAATGTATCCAGTTTTTGTCGTAACCCTTTCAACTCTTTAGAAGTTGCTATTTGGGTGAAATTATGATGTCATGCGAAGTTAAAACCTTTTAACAGTTCATTTGTACTGCTTTTCAAATTCAGGGTCATCTAGCTCAAAATAAATCATTAAATGAATGAAAATATCAAATGAAGTCAGAATGGGTTGAAAATTGATGATGTGCCTTTGAATGGTGCATATTGAAGACACAAAAAGTATGGAGTTCAAATATGTTATTTTAAATGAAATCCCCTTGTAATAGATGAGTTTTCGTCCGAAACCCTCATACTTCAAATGAGATTGTCCAATTTGTACACGAAGTGCATCTAGTTTTTTCCGTAACCCTCTCAACTCTTTAGAAGTTGCTATGTGGGTGAAATTATGATGTCATGCCAAGTTAAAATCTTTTCAGAGTTCCTTTGTACTGCTTTTCAAATTCAAGGTCATCTAGCTCAAAATAAATCATTAATTGCATGAAAAATATCAAATGAAGTCTGAAAGGGTTGAAAATTGATTATGTGCCTCTGAATCGTGCATATTGAACACACAAAAAGTATGGAGTTAAAATAAGTTATTAAAAATGAAATCCCTTTGTAATAGATGAGTTTTTGTCCGAAACCCTCATACTTCTTATGAGATTGTCCAATTTGTACACGAAGTGCATCCAATTTTTGCCGTAACCCTCTCAACTCTTTAGAAGTTGCTATGTGGGTGAAATTATAATGTCATGCCAAGTTAAAATATTTTCAAAGTTCATTTGTACTGCTTTCCAAATTCAGGGTCATCTAGCTCAAAATAAATGATGAAGTGCATTAAAAATATCAAATGAAGTCAGAAAGGGTTGAAAATTGATGATGTGCCTTTGAATGGTGCATATTGAACACAAAAAGTATGGAGTTAAAATAACTTATTAAAAATGAATCCCTTTGTAATAGATGAGTTTTCGTCTGAAACCCTCATACTTCGAATGAGATTGTCCAATTTGTACACGAAGTGCATCCAGTTTTTGCCGTAACCCTCTCAACTCTTAAGAAGTTGCAATGTGGGTGAAATTATGATGGCATGCCAAGTTAAAACTTTTTCAGAGTTCATTTCTACTTCTTTTCAAATTCAGGGTCATCTAGCTCAAAATAAATCATTAAATGCATGAAAAATATCAAATGAAGTCAGAAAGGGTTGAAAATTGATGTTGTGCCTTTGAATGGTGCATATTGAAGACACAAAAAGTATGGAGTTTAAATAAGTTGTTAAAAATGCAATTCCATTGTAATATATGAGTTTTCGTTTGAAACCCTCATACTTCGAAAGAGATTGTCCAATTTGTACGTGAAATGGATCCAGTTTTTGTCGTATCCCTTTCAACTCTTTAGAAGTTGCTATTTGGGTGAAATTATGATGTCATGCCAAGTTAAAACCTTTTAACAGTTCATTTGTACTGCTTTTCAAATTCAGGGTCATCTAGCTCAAAATAAATCATTAAATGAATGAAAATATCAAATGAGGTCAGAAAGGGTTGAAAATTGATGATGTGCCTTTGAATGGTGCATATTTAACACACAATAATTATGGATTTACAAAAATTTGTTAAAAATGGAATCCCTTTGTAATAGATGAGTTTTCGTACGAAACCCTCATAGATCGAAAGAGATTGTCCAATTTGTACACGAAGTGCATCCAGTTTTTGCCGTAACCCTCTCAACTCTTTAGAAGTTGCTATGTGGGTGAAATTATGATGTCATGCCAAGTTAAAACCTTTTCAGAGTTCATTCGTACTCCTTTTCAAATTCAGGGTCATCTAGCTCAAAACAAATCATTAAATGCATCAAAAATATCAAATGAAGTCAGAAAGGATTGAAAATTTATGATGTGCCTTTGAATGGTGCATATTGAACACTCAATAATTATGGAGTTACAACAAGTTGTTAAAAATGAAATCCCTTTGTAATAGTTGAGTTTTCGTCCGAAACCCTCATACTTCAATAGAGATTGTCCAATTTGTACATGAAGTGCATCTAGTTTTTGCCGTAACCCTCTCAACTCTTTAGAAGTTGCTATGCGGGTGAAATTATGATGTCATGCCAATTTAAAACCTTTTCAGAGTTCTTTTGTACTGCTTTGCAAATGCAGGGTCATCTAGCTCAAAAAAATCATTAAATGCATGAAAAATATCAAATGAAGTCATAAAGGGTTGAAAATTGATGATGTGCCTTTAAATGGTGCATATTGAACACACAAAAAGTATGGAGTTAAAATAAGTTATTAAAAATGAAATCCCTTTGTAATAGATGAGTTTTCGTACGAAACCGTCATACTTCGAAAGAGATTGTCCAATTTGTACACGAAGTGAGTTTTTGCCGTAACCCTCTCAACTCTTTACAAGTTGCTATGTGGGTGAAATTATGATTTCATGCCAAGTTAAAACCTTTTCAGAGTTCATTTGTACTGCTTTTCAAATTCAGGGTCATCTAGCTCAAAATAAATCATTAAATGCATGGAAAATATCAAATGAAGTCAGAAAGGGTTGAAAATTGATGATGTGCCTTTGAATGGTGCATATTGAACACACAAAAAGTATGGAGTTAAAATAAGTTATTAAATATGAAATCTCCTTGTAATAGATGAGTTTTCGTACGAAACCCTCATAGTTCGAAAGAGATTGTCCAATTTGTAAACGAAGTGCATCCAGTTTTCGCCGTAACCCTCTCAACTCTTTAGAAGTTGCTATGTGGGTGCAATTATGATGTCATGCCAAGTTAAAACCTTTTCAGAGTTCATTTGTACTGCTTTTCAAATTCAGGGTCATCTAGCTCATAATAAATCATTAAATGCATGAAAAATATCAAATGAAGTCAGAAAGGGTTGAAAATTGATGATGTGCCTTTGAATGGTGCATATTGACCACACAAAAAGTATGGAGTTAAAATAAGTTATTAAAAATGAAATCCCTTTGTAATAGATGAGTTTTCGTCTGAAACCCTCATACTTCGAAAGAGATTGTCCAATTTGTCTGTGAAATGCATCCAGTTTTTGTCGTAACCCTTTCAACTCTTTAGAAGTTGCTATTTGGGTGAAATTATGATGTCATGCCAAGTTAAAACCTTTTTAGAGTTCTTTTGTACTACTTTTTAAATGCAGGCTTATCTAGCTCAAAAAAAATCATTAAATGCATGAAAAATATCAAATGAAGTCAGAAAGGTTTGAAAATTGATGATGTGCCTCTGAATGGTGCATATTGAACACAAGAAAAGTATGGAGTATAAGTTGGTAAAAATGAAATCCCTTTGTAATAGATGAGTTTTTGTCTGAAACCCTCATACTTCTTATGAGATTGTCCAATTTGTACACGAAGTGCATCCAATTTTTGCCATAACCCTTTCAACTCTTTAGAAGTTGCTATGTGGGTGAAATTATGATGTCATGCCAAGTTAAAACCTTTTCAGAGTTCATTTGTACTGCTTTTCAAATTCAGGATCATCTAGCTCAAAATAAATCATTAAATGCATGAAAAATATCAAATGAAGTCAGAAAGGGTTGAAAATTGATGATGTGCCTTTGAATGGTGCATATTGAAGACACAAAAAGTATGGAGTTTAAATAAGTTGTTAAAAATGCAATTCCTTTGTAATAGATGAGTTTTCGTCTGAAACCCTCATACTTCGAAAGAGATTGTCCAATTTGTACGTGAAATGCATCCAGTTTTTTTCATAACCCTTTCAACTCTTTAGAAGTTGCTATTTGGGTGAAATGATGATGTCATGCCAAGTTAAAACCTTTTAACAGTTCATTTGTACTGCTTTTCAAATTCAGGGTCATCTAGCTCAAAATAAATCATTAAATGAATGGAAATATCAAATGAAGTCGGAATGGGTTGAAAATTGATGATGTGCCTTTGAATGGTGCATATTGAAGACACAAAAAGTATGGAGTTCAAATATGTTATTTTAAATGAAATCCCCTTGTAATAGATGAGTTTTCGTCCGAAACCCTCATACTTCGAATGAGATTGTCCAATTTGTACACGAAGTGCATCTAGTTTTTTCCGTAACCCTCTCAACTCTTTAGAAGTTGCTATGTGGATGAAATTATGATGTCATGCCAAGTTAAAATCTTTTCAGAGTTCCTTTGTACTGCTTTTCAAATTCAAGGTCATCTAGCTCAAAATAAATCATTAAATGCATGAAAAATATCAAATGAAGTTTGAAAGGGTTGAAAATTGATTATGTGCCTCTGAATCGTGCATATTGAACACAAAAAAAATATGGAGTTAAAATAAGTTATTAAAAATGAAATCCCTTTGTAATAGATGAGTTTTTGTCCGAAACCCTCATACTTCTTATGAGATTGTCCAATTTGTACACGAAGTGCATCCAATTTTTGCCGTAACCCTCTCAACTCTTTAGAAGTTGCTATGTGGGTGAAATTATGATGTCATGCCAAGTTAAAACCTTTTCAGAGTTCATTTGTACTCCTTTTCAAATTCAGGGTCATCTAGCTCAAAATAAATCATTAAATGAATGAAAATATCAAATGAGGTCAGGAAGGGTTGAAAATTGATGATGTGCCTTTGAATGGTGCATATTTAACACACAATAATTATGGATTTACAACAATTTGTTAAAAATGAAATCCCTTTGTAATAGATGAGTTTTCGTACGAAACCCTCATAGTTCGAAAGAGATTGTCCAATTTGTACACGAAGTGCATCCAGTTTTTCCCGTAACCCTCTCAACTCTTTAGAAGCTGCAATGTGGGTGAAATTATGATGTCATGCCAAGTTAAAACCTTTTCAGAGTTCATTTGTACTCCTTTTCAAGTTCAGGGTCATCTAGCTCAAAACAAATCATTAAATGCATCAAAAATATCAAATGAAGTCAAAAAGGGTTGAAAATTTATGATGTGCCTTTGAATGGTGCATATTGAACACTCAATAATTATGGAGTTACAACAAGTTGTTAAAAATGAAATCCCTTTGTAATAGTTGAGTTTTCGTCCGAAACCCTCATACTTCAATAGAGATTGTCCAATTTGTACATGAAGTGCATCCAGTTTTTGCCGTAACCCTCTCAACTCTTTAGAAGTTGCTATGCGGGTGAAATTATGATGTCATGCCAATTTAAAACCTTTTCAGAGTTCTTTTGTACTGCTTTTCAAATGCAGGGTCATCTAGCTCAAAAAAATCATTAAATGCATGAAAAATATCAAATGAAGTCAGAAAGGGTTGAAAATTGATGATGTGCCTTTAAATGGTGCATATTGAACACACAAAAAGTATGGAGTTAAAATAAGTTATTAAAAATGAAATCCCTTTGTAATAGATGAGTTTTCGTACGAAACCCTCATACTTTGAAAGAGATTGTCCAATTTGTACACGAAGTGAGTTTTTGCCATAACCCTCTCAACTCTTTACAAGTTGCTGTGTGGGTGAAATTATGATGTCATGCCAAGTTAAAACCTTTTCAGAGTTCATTTGTACTGCTTTTCAAATTCAGGGTCATCTAGCTCAAAATAAATCATTAAATGCATGAAAAATATCAAATGAAGAGATAAAGGGTTGAAAATTGATGATGTGCCTTTGAATGGTGCATATTGAACACACAAAAAGTATGGAGTTAAAATAAGTTATTAAAAATGAAATCCCCTTGTAATAGATGAGTCTTCGTACGAAACCCTCATAGTTCGAAAGAGATTGTCCAATTTGTAAACGAAGTGCATCCAGTTTTCGCCGTAACCCTCTCAACTCTTTAGAAGTTGCTATGTGGGTGAAATTATGATGTCATGCCAAGTTAAAACCTTTTCAGAGTTCATTTGTACTGCTTTTCAAATTCAGGGTCATCTAGCTCATAATAAATCATTAAATGCATGAAAAATATCAAATGAAGTCAGAAAGGGTTGAAAATTGATGATGTGCCTTTGAATGGTGCATATTGACCACACAAAAAGTATGGAGTTAAAATAAGTTATTAAAAATGAAATCCCTTTGTAATAGATGAGTTTTCGAACGAAACCCTCATACTTCGAAAGAGATTGTCCAATTTGTACACGAAGTGCATCCAGTTTTTGTCGTAACCCTCTCAACTATTTAGAAGTTGCTATGTGGGTGAAATTATGATGTCATGCCAAGTTAAAACCTTTTTAGAGTTCTTTTGTACTACTTTTTAAATGCAGGCTTATCTAGCTCAAAAAAAAATCATTAAATGCATGAAAAATATCAAATGAAGTCAGAAAGGTTTGAAAATTGATGATGTGCCTCTGAATAGTGCATACTGAACACAAAAAAAGTATGGAGTATAAGTTGGTAAAAATGAAATCCCTTTGTAATAGATGAGTTTTTGTCCGAAACCCTCATACTTCTTATGAGATTGTCCAATTTGTACACGAAGTGCATCCAATTTTTGCCATAACCCTTTCAACTCTTTAGAAGTTGCTATTTGGGTGAAATTATGATGTCATGCCAAGTTAGAACCTTTTAAAAGTTCATTTGTACTCCTTTTCAAATTCAGGGTCATCTAGCTCAAAATAAATCATTAAATGAATGAAAATATCAAATGAAGTCAAAATGGGTTGAAAATTGATGATGTGCCTTTGAATGGTGCATATTGAAGACACAAAAAGTATGGAGTTCAAATATGTTATTTTAAATGAAATCCCCTTGTAATAGATGAGTTTTCGTCCGAAACCCTCATACTTCGAATGAGATTGTCCAATTTGTACACGAAGTGCATCTAGTTTTTTCCGTAACCCTCTCAACTCTTTAGAAGTTGCTATGTGGGTGAAATTATGATGTCATGCCAAGTTAAAATCTTTTCAGAGTTCCTTTGTACTGCTTTTCAAATTCAAGGTCATCTAGCTCAAAATAAATCATTAAATGCATGAAAAATATCAAATGAAGTCTGAAAGGGTTGAAAATTGATTATGTGCCTCTGAATCGTGCATATTGAACACAAAAAAAGTATGGAGTTAAAATAAGTTATTAAAAATGAAATCCCTTTGTAATAGATGAGTTTTTGTCCGAAACCCTCATACTTCTTATGAGATTGTCCAATTTGTACACGAAGTGCATCCAATTTTTGCCGTAACCCTCTCAACTCTTTAGAAGTTGCTATGTGGGTGAAATTATAATGTCATGCCAAGTTAAAATATTTTCAAAGTTCATTTGTACTGCTTGTCAAACTCAGGGTCATCTAGCTCAAAATAAATGATGAAGTGCATTAAAAATATCAAATGAAGTCAGAAAGGGTTGAAAATTGATGATGTGCCTTTGAATGGTGCATACTGAACACAAAAAGTCGGGAGTTAAAATAAGTTATTAAAAATGAAATCCCTTTGTAATAGACGAGTTTTCGTCCGAAACCCTCATACTTCGAATGAGATTGTCCAATTTGTACACGAAGTGCATCCAGTTTTTGCCGTAACCCTCTCAACTCTTAAGAAGTTGCAATGTGGGTGAAATTATGATGTCATGCCAAGCTAAAACCTTTTCAGAGTTCATTTCTACTTCTTTTCAAATTCAGGGTCATGTAGCCCAAAATAAATCATTAAATGCATGAAAAATATCAAATGAAGACAGAAAGCGTTGAATATTCATGATGTGCCTTTGAATGGTGCATATTGAAGACACAAAAAGTATGGAGTTTAAATAAGTTGCTAAAAATGAAATTTCTTTGTAATAGATGAGTTTTCGTCTGAAACCCTCATACTTCGAAAGAGATTTTCCAATTTGTACATGAAGTGCATCCAGTTTTTGTCGTAACCCTTTCAACTCTTTAGAAGTTGCTATGTGGGTGAAATTATGATGTCATGCCAAGTTAAAACCTTTTAACAGTTCATTTGTACAGCTTTTCAAATTCAGGGTCATCTAGCTCAAAATAAATCATTAAATGAAAGAAAATATCAAATGAAGTCAGAATGGGTTAAAAATTGATGATGTGCCTTCGAATGGTGCATATTGAAGACACAAAAAGTATGGAGTTCAAATATGTTATTTAAAATGAAATCCCCTTGTAATAGATGAGTTTTCGTTCGAAACCCTCATACTTCGAAAGAGATTGTCCAATTTGTACACGAAGTGCATATAGTTTTTTCCGTAACCCTCTCAACTCTTGAGAAGTTGCTATGTGGGTGAAAGTATGATGTCATGCCAAGTTAAAACCTTTTCAGAGTTCATTTGTACTCCTTTTCAAATTCAGGGTCATCTAGCTCAAAACAAATCATTAAATGCATCAAAAATATCAAATGAAGTCAGAAAAGGTTGGAAATTGATGGTGTGCCTTTGAATGGTGCATATTGAACACACAAAAATTATGGAGTTACAACAAGTTGTTAAAAATGAAATCCCTTTGTAATAGATGAGTTTTCGTCCGAAACCCTCATACTTCAAATGAGATTGTCCAATTTGTACATCAAGTGCATCCAGTTTCTGCCGTAACCCTCTCAACTCTTTAGAAGTTGCTATGTGGGTGAAATTATGATGTCATGCCAATTTAAAAAGTTTTCAGAGTTCTTTTGTACTGCTTTTCAAATGCAGGGTCATCTAGCTCAAAAAAATCATTAAATGCATGAAAAATATCAAATGAAGTCAGAAAGGGTTGAAAATTTATGATGTGCCTTTGAATGGTGCATATTGAAGACACAAAAAGTATGGAGTTTAAATAAGTTGTTAAAAATGCAATTCCTTTGTAATAGATGAGTTTTCGTTTGAAACCCTCATACTTCGAAAGAGATTGTCCAATTTGTACGTGAAATGCATCCAGTTTTTGTCGTAACCCTTTCAACTCTTTAGAAGTTGCTATTTGGGTGAAATTATGATGTCATGCCAAGTTAAAACCTTTTCAGAGTTCATTTGTACTGCTTTTCAAATTCAGGGTCATCTAGGTCAAAATAAATCATTAAATGAATGAAAATATCAAATGAAGTCAAAATGGGTTGAAAATTGATGATGTGCCTTTGAATGGTGCATATTGAAGACACAAAAAGTATGGAGTTCAAATATGTTATTTTAAATGAAATCCCCTTGTAATAGATGA
Organism: Hordeum marinum; assembly: GCA_022496015.1. NCBI lineage: Eukaryota > Viridiplantae > Streptophyta > Magnoliopsida > Poales > Poaceae > Hordeum > Hordeum marinum. The sequence goes on along the minus strand of CM039673.1, from coordinate 21,713,836 downwards.
TTTTTCGTCCGAAACCCTCATACTTCGAATGAGATTGTCCAATTTGTACACGAAGTGCATCTAGTTTTTTCCGTAACCCTCTCAACTCTTTAGAAGTTGCTATGTGGGTGAAATTATGATGTCATGCCAAGTTAAAATCTTTTCAGAGTTCCTTTGTACTGCTTTTCAAATTCAAGGTCATCTAGCTCAAAATAAATCATTAAATGCATGAAAAATATCAAATGAAGTCTGAAAGGGTTGAAAATTGATTATGTGCCTCTGAATCGTGCATATTGAACACAAAAAAAGTATGGAGTTAAAATAAGTTATTAAAAATGAAATCCCTTTGTAATAGATGAGTTTTTGTCCGAAACCCTCATACTTCTTATGAGATTGTCCAATTTGTACACGAAGTGCATCCAATTTTTGCCGTAACCCTCTCAACTCTTTAGAAGTTGCTATGTGGGTGAAATTATAATGTCATGCCAAGTTAAAATATTTTCAAAGTTCATTTGTACTGCTTTTCAAATTCAGGGTCATCTAGCTCAAAATAAATGATGAAGTGCATTAAAAATATCAAATGAAGTCAGAAAGGGTTGAAAATTGATGATGTGCCTTTGAATGGTGCATACTGAACACAAAAAGTCGGGAGTTAAAATAAGTTATTAAAAATGAAATCCCGTTGTAATAGACGAGTTTTCGTCCGAAACCCTCATACTTCGAATGAGATTGTCCAATTTGTACACGAAGTGCATCCAGTTTTTGCCGTAACCCTCTCAACTCTTAAGAAGTTGCAATGTGGGTGAAATTATGATGTCATGCCAAGCTAAAACCTTTTCAGAGTTCATTTCTACTTCTTTTCAAATTCAGGGTCATGTAGCCCAAAATAAATCATTAAATGCATGAAAAATATCAAATGAAGACAGAAAGCGTTGAATATTCATGATGTGCCTTTGAATGGTGCATATTGAAGACACAAAAAGTATGGAGTTTAAATAAGTTGCTAAAAATCAAATTTCTTTGTAATAGATGAGTTTTCGTCTGAAACCCTCATACTTCGAAAGAGATTTTCCAATTTGTACATGAAGTGCATCCAGTTTTTGTCGTAACCCTTTCAACTCTTTAGAAGTTGCTATGTGGGTGAAATTATGATGTCATGCCAAGTTAAAACCTTTTAACAGTTCATTTGTACTGCTTTTCAAATTCAGGGTCATCTAGCTCAAAATAAATCATTAAATGAAAGAAAATATCAAATGAAGTCAGAATGGGTTAAAAATTGATGATGTGCCTTCGAATGGTGCATATTGAAGACACAAAAAGTATGGAGTTCAAATATGTTATTTAAAATAAAATCCCCTTGTAATAGATGAGTTTTCGTTCGAAACCCTCATACTTCGAAAGAGATTGTCCAATTTGTACACGAAGTGCATCTAGTTTTTTCCGTAACCCTCTAAACTCTTGAGAAGTTGCTATGTGGGTGAAAGTATGATGTCATGCCAAGTTAAAACCTTTTCAGAGTTCATTTGTACTCCTTTTCAAATTCAGGGTCATCTAGCTCAAAACAAATCATTAAATGCATCAAAAATATCAAATGAAGTCACAAAAGGTTGGAAATTGATGGTGTGCCTTTGAATGGTGCATATTGAACACACAAAAATTATGGAGTTACAACAAGTTGTTAAAAATGAAATCCCTTTGTAATAGATGAGTTTTCGTCCGAAACCCTCATACTTCAAATGAGATTGTCCAATTTGTACATGAAGTGCATCCAGTTTCTGCCGTAACCCTCTCAACTCTTTAGAAGTTGCTATGTGGGTGAAATTATGATGTCATGCCAATTTAAAAAGTTTTCAGAGTTCTTTTGTACTGCTTTTCAAATGCAGGGTCATCTAGCTCAAAAAAAATCATTAAATGCATGAAAAATATCAAATGAAGTCAGAAAGGGTTGAAAATTTATGATGTGCCTTTGAATGGTGCATATTGAACATACAAAAAGTATGGAGTTAAAATAAGTTATTAAAAATGAAATCCCTTTGTAATAGATGAGTTTTCGTACGAAACCCTCATACTTCGAAAGAGATTGTCCAATTTGTAACGAAGTGCATCCAGTTTTTGCCGTAACCCTTTCAACTCTATAGAAGTTGCTATGTGGGTGAAATTATGATGTCATGCCAAGTTAAAACCTTTTCAGAGTTCATTTGTACTGCTTTTCAAATTCAGGGTCATCTAGGTCAAAATAAATCATGAAATGCATGAAAAATATCAAATGAAGTCAGAAAGTGTTGAAAATTTATGATGTGCCTTTGAATGGTGCATATTGAACACACAAAAAGTATGGAGTTAAAAGAAGTTATTAAAAATGAAATCCCTTCGTATTAGATGAGTTTTCGTACGAAACCCTCATACTTCGAAAGAGATTGTCCAATTTGTACATGAAGTGCATCCAGTTTTTGCCATAACCCTCTCAACTCTTTAGAAGTTGCTATGTGGGTGAAATTAGGATGTCATGACAAGTTAAAACCTTTTCAGAGTTCATTTGTACTGCTTTACAAATTCAGGGTCATTTAGCTCAAAATAAATCATTAAATGCATGAAAAATATCAAATGAAGTAAGAAAGGGTTGAAAATTGATGATGTGCCTCTGAATGGTGCATATTGAACACAAAAAAAGTATGGAGTATAAGTTGGTAAAAATGAAATCCCTTTGTAATAGATGAGTTTTTGTCTGAAACCCTCATACTTCTTATGAGATTGTCCAATTTGTACATGAAGTGCATCCAATTTTTGCCATAAACCTCTCAACTATTTAGAAGTTGCTATGTGGGTGAAATTATAATGTCATGCCAGGTTAAAATATTTTCAGAGTTCATTTGTACTCCTTTTCAAATTCTGGGTCATCTAGCTCAAAATAAATCATGAATTGCATGAAAAATATCAAATGAAGTCAGAAAGGGTTGAAAATTGATGATGTGCCTTTGAATGGTGCATATTGAACACAAAAAGTATGGAGTTAAAATAAGTTATTAAAAATGAAATCCCTTTGTAATAGATGAGTTTTCGTCCGAAACCCTCATACTTCGAATGAGATTGTCCAATTTGTACACGAAGTGCATCCAGTTTTTGCCGTAACCCTCTCAACTCTTAAGAAGTTGCAATGTGGGTGAAATTATGATGGCATTCCAAGTTAAAACCTTTTCAGAGTTCATTTCTACTTCTTTTCAAATTCAGGGTCATCTAGCTATAAAATAAATCATTAAATGCATGAAAAATATCAAATGAAGTCAGAAAGGGTTGAAAATTGATGATGTAACTTTAAATGGTGCATATTGAACACACAAAAAGTATGGAGTTAAAATAAGTTATTAAAAATGAAATCCCTTTGTAATAGATGAGTTTTCGTACGAAACCCTCATACTTCGAAAGAGATTGTCCAATTTGTAAACGAAGTGCATCTAGTTTTTGCCGTAACCCTCTCAACTCTTTAGAAGTTGCTATGTGGGTGAAATTATGATGTCATGCCAAGTTAAAACCTTTTCAGAGTTCATTTGTACTGCTTTTCAAATTCAGGGTCATCTAGCTCTAAATAAATCATTAAATGCATGAAAAATATCAAATGAAGTCAGAAAGGGTTGAAAATTGATGATGTGCCTTTGAATGGTGCATATTGAACACACAAAAAGTATGGAGTTAAAATAAGTTATTAAAAATGAAATCCCCTTGTAATAGATGAGTTTTCGTACGAAACCCTCATAGTTCGAAAGAGATTGTCCAATTTGTAAACGAAGTGCATCCAGTTTTCGCCGTAACCCTCTAAACTCTTTAGAAGTTGCTATGTGGGTGAAATTATGATGTCATGCCAAGTTAAAACCTTTTCAGAGTTCATTTGTACTGCTTTTCAAATTCAGGGTCATCTAGCTCATAATAAATCATTAAATGCATGAAAAATATCAAATGAAGTCAGAAAGGGTTGAAAATTGATGATGTGCCTTTGAATGGTGCATATTGACCACACAAAAAGTATGGAGTTAAAATAAGTTATTAAAAATGAAATCCCTTTGTAATAGATGAGTTTTCGTACGAAACCCTCATACTTCGAAAGAGATTGTCCAATTTGTACACGAAGTGCATCCAGTTTTTGTCGTAACCCTCTCAACTATTTAGAAGTTGCTATGTGGGTGAAATTATGATGTCATGCCAAGTTAAAACCTTTTTAGAGTTCTTTTGTACTACTTTTTAAATGCAGGGTTATCTAGCTCAAAAAAATCATTAAATGCATGAAAAATATCAAATGAACTCAGAAAGGGTTGAAAATTGATGATGTGCCTTTGAATGGTGCATATTGAAGACACAAAAAGTATGGAGTTAAAATAAGTTATTAAAAATGAAATCCCTTTGTAATAGATGAGTTTTCGTACGAAACCCTCATAGTTCGAAAGAGATTGTCCAATTTGTACACGAAGTGCATCCAGTTTTTGCCGTAACCCTCTCAACTCTTTAAAAGTTGCTATGTGGGTGAAATTATGATGTCATGCCAAGTTAAAACCTTTTCAGAGTTCATTTGTACTGCTTTTCAAATTCAGGTTCATCTAGCTCAAAATAATTTATTACATGCATGAAAAATATCAAATGAAGTCAGAAAGGGTTGAAAATAGATGATGTGCCTTTGAATGGTGCATATTGAACACACAAAAAGTACGGAGTTAAAATAAGTTATTAAAAATGAAATCCCTTTGTAATAGATGAGTTTTCGTACGAAACCCTCATACTTCGAAAGAGATTGTCCAATTTGTACACGAAGTGCATCCAGTTTTTGCCGTAACCCTCTCAACTCTTTAGAAGTTGCTATGTGGGTGAAATTATGATGTCATGCCAAGTTAAAACCTTTTTAGAGTTCATTTGTACTGCTTTTCAAATTCAGGGTCATCTAGCTCAAAACAAATCATTAAATGCATCAAAAATATCAAATGAAGTCAGAAAGGATTAAAAATTTATGATGTGCCTTTGAATGGTGCATATTGAAGACACAAAAAGTATGGAGTTTAAATAAGTTGTTAAAAATGCAATTCCTTTGTAATAGATGAGTTTTCGTTTGAAACCCTCATACTTCGAAAGAGATTGTCCAATTTGTACGTGAAATGCATCCAGTTTTTGTCGTAACCCTTTCAACTCTTTAGAAGTTGCTATTTGGGTGAAATTATGATGTCATGCCAAGTTAAAACCTTTTCAGAGTTCATTTGTACTGCTTTTCAAATTCAGGGTCATCTAGGTCAAAATAAATCATTAAATGAATGAAAATAGCAAATGAAGTCAAAATGGGTTGAAAATTGATGATGTGCCTTTGAATGGTGCATATTGAAGACACAAAAAGTATGGAGTTCAAATATGTTATTTTAAATGAAATCCCCTTGTAATAGATGAGTTTTCGTCCGAAACCCTCATACTTCGAATGAGATTGTCCAATTTGTACACGAAGTGCATCTAGTTTTTTCCGTAACCCTCTCAACTCTTTAGAAGTTGCTATGTGGGTGAAATTATGATGTCATGCCAAGTTAAAATCTTTTCAGAGTTCCTTTGTACTGCTTTTCAAATTCAAGGTCATCTAGCTCAAAATAAATCATTAAATGCATGAAAAATATCAAATGAAGTCTGAAAGGGTTGAAAATTGATTATGTGCCTCTGAATCGTGCATATTGAACACAAAAAAAGTATGGAGTTAAAATAAGTTATTAAAAATGAAATCCCTTTGTAATAGATGAGTTTTTGTCCGAAACCCTCATACTTCTTATGAGATTGTCCAATTTGTACACGAAGTGCATCCAATTTTTGCCGTAACCCTCTCAACTCTTTAGAAGTTGCTATGTGGGTGAAATTATAATGTCATGCCAAGTTAAAATATTTTCAAAGTTCATTTGTACTGCTTTTCAAATTCAGGGTCATCTAGCTCAAAATAAATGATGAAGTGCATTAAAAATATCAAATGAAGTCAGAAAGGGTTGAAAATTGATGATGTGCCTTTGAATGGTGCATACTGAACACAAAAAGTCGGGAGTTAAAATAAGTTATTAAAAATGAAATCCCGTTGTAATAGACGAGTTTTCGTCCGAAACCCTCATACTTCGAATGAAATTGTCCAATTTGTACACGAAGTGCATCCAGTTTTTGCCGTAACCCTCTCAACTCTTAAGAAGTTGCAATGTGGGTGAAATTATGATGTCATGCCAAGCTAAAACCTTTTCAGAGTTCATTTCTACTTCTTTTCAAATTCAGGGTCATGTAGCCCAAAATAAATCATTAAATGCATGAAAAATATCAAATGAAGACAGAAAGCGTTGAATATTCATGATGTGCCTTTGAATGGTGCATATTGAAGACACAAAAAGTATGGAGTTTAAATAAGTTGCTAAAAATCAAATTTCTTTGTAATAGATGAGTTTTCGTCTGAAACCCTCATACTTCGAAAGAGATTTTCCAATTTGTACATGAAGTGCATCCAGTTTTTGTCGTAACCCTTTCAACTCTTTAGAAGTTGCTATGTGGGTGAAATTATGATGTCATGCCAAGTTAAAACCTTTTAACAGTTCATTTGTACTGCTTTTCAAATTCAGGGTCATCTAGCTCAAAATAAATCATTAAATGAAAGAAAATATCAAATGAAGTCAGAATGGGTTAAAAATTGATGATGTGCCTTCGAATGGTGCATATTGAAGACACAAAAAGTATGGAGTTCAAATATGTTATTTAAAATAAAATCCCCTTGTAATAGATGAGTTTTCGTTCGAAACCCTCATACTTCGAAAGAGATTGTCCAATTTGTACACGAAGTGCATCTAGTTTTTTCCGTAACCCTCTAAACTCTTGAGAAGTTGCTATGTGGGTGAAAGTATGATGTCATGCCAAGTTAAAACCTTTTCAGAGTTCATTTGTACTCCTTTTCAAATTCAGGGTCATCTAGCTCAAAACAAATCATTAAATGCATCAAAAATATCAAATGAAGTCACAAAAGGTTGGAAATTGATGGTGTGCCTTTGAATGGTGCATATTGAACACACAAAAATTATGGAGTTACAACAAGTTGTTAAAAATGAAATCCCTTTGTAATAGATGAGTTTTCGTCCGAAACCCTCATACTTCAAATGAGATTGTCCAATTTGTACATGAAGTGCATCCAGTTTCTGCCGTAACCCTCTCAACTCTTTAGAAGTTGCTATGTGGGTGAAATTATGATGTCATGCCAATTTAAAAAGTTTTCAGAGTTCTTTTGTACTGCTTTTCAAATGCAGGGTCATCTAGCTCAAAAAAAATCATTAAATGCATGAAAAATATCAAATGAAGTCAGAAAGGGTTGAAAATTTATGATGTGCCTTTGAATGGTGCATATTGAACATACAAAAAGTATGGAGTTAAAATAAGTTATTAAAAATGAAATCCCTTTGTAATAGATGAGTTTTCGTACGAAACCCTCATACTTCGAAAGAGATTGTCCAATTTGTAAACGAAGTGCATCCAGTTTTTGCCGTAACCCTTTCAACTCTATAGAAGTTGCTATGTGGGTGAAATTATGATGTCATGCCAAGTTAAAACCTTTTCAGAGTTCATTTGTACTGCTTTTCAAATTCAGGGTCATCTAGGTCAAAATAAATCATGAAATGCATGAAAAATATCAAATGAAGTCAGAAAGTGTTGAAAATTTATGATGTGCCTTTGAATGGTGCATATTGAACACACAAAAAGTATGGAGTTAAAAGAAGTTATTAAAAATGAAATCCCTTCGTATTAGATGAGTTTTCGTACGAAACCCTCATACTTCGAAAGAGATTGTCCAATTTGTACATGAAGTGCATCCAGTTTTTGCCATAACCCTCTCAACTCTTTAGAAGTTGCTATGTGGGTGAAATTAGGATGTCATGACAAGTTAAAACCTTTTCAGAGTTCATTTGTACTGCTTTACAAATTCAGGGTCATTTAGCTCAAAATAAATCATTAAATGCATGAAAAATATCAAATGAAGTAAGAAAGGGTTGAAAATTGATGATGTGCCTCTGAATGGTGCATATTGAACACAAAAAAAGTATGGAGTATAAGTTGGTAAAAATGAAATCCCTTTGTAATAGATGAGTTTTTGTCTGAAACCCTCATACTTCTTATGAGATTGTCCAATTTGTACATGAAGTGCATCCAATTTTTGCCATAAACCTCTCAACTATTTAGAAGTTGCTATGTGGGTGAAATTATAATGTCATGCCAAGTTAAAATATTTTCAGAGTTCATTTGTACTCCTTTTCAAATTCTGGGTCATCTAGCTCAAAATAAATCATGAATTGCATGAAAAATATCAAATGAAGTCAGAAAGGGTTGAAAATTGATGATGTGCCTTTGAATGGTGCATATTGAACACAAAAAGTATGGAGTTAAAATAAGTTATTAAAAATGAAATCCCTTTGTAATAGATGAGTTTTCGTCCGAAACCCTCATACTTCGAATGAGATTGTCCAATTTGTACACGAAGTGCATCCAGTTTTTGCCGTAACCCTCTCAACTCTTAAGAAGTTGCAATGTGGGTGAAATTATGATGGCATTCCAAGTTAAAACCTTTTCAGAGTTCATTTCTACTTCTTTTCAAATTCAGGGTCATCTAGCTATAAAATAAATCATTAAATGCATGAAAAATATCAAATGAAGTCAGAAAGGGTTGAAAATTGATGATGTAACTTTAAATGGTGCATATTGAACACACAAAAAGTATGGAGTTAAAATAAGTTATTAAAAATGAAATCCCTTTGTAATAGATGAGTTTTCGTACGAAACCCTCATACTTCGAAAGAGATTGTCCAATTTGTAAACGAAGTGCATCTAGTTTTTGCCGTAACCCTCTCAACTCTTTAGAAGTTGCTATGTGGGTGAAATTATGATGTCATGTCAAGTTAAAACCTTTTCAGAGTTCATTTGTACTGCTTTTCAAATTCAGGGTCATCTAGCTCTAAATAAATCATTAAATGCATGAAAAATATCAAATGAAGTCAGAAAGGGTTGAAAATTGATGATGTGCCTTTGAATGGTGCATATTGAACACACAAAAAGTATGGAGTTAAAATAAGTTATTAAAAATGAAATCCCCTTGTAATAGATGAGTTTTCGTACGAAACCCTCATAGTTCGAAAGAGATTGTCCAATTTGTAAACGAAGTGCATCCAGTTTTCGCCGTAACCCTCTAAACTCTTTAGAAGTTGCTATGTGGGTGAAATTATGATGTCATGCCAAGTTAAAACCTTTTCAGAGTTCATTTGTACTGCTTTTCAAATTCAGGGTCATCTAGCTCATAATAAATCATTAAATGCATGAAAAATATCAAATGAAGTCAGAAAGGGTTGAAAATTGATGATGTGCCTTTGAATGGTGCATATTGACCACACAAAAAGTATGGAGTTAAAATAAGTTATTAAAAATGAAATCCCTTTGTAATAGATGAGTTTTCGTACGAAACCCTCATACTTCGAAAGAGATTGTCCAATTTGTACACGAAGTGCATCCAGTTTTTGTCGTAACCCTCTCAACTATTTAGAAGTTGCTATGTGGGTGAAATTATGATGTCATGCCAAGTTAAAACCTTTTTAGAGTTCTTTTGTACTACTTTTTAAATGCAGGGTTATCTAGCTCAAAAAAATCATTAAATGCATGAAAAATATCAAATGAACTCAGAAAGGGTTGAAAATTGATGATGTGCCTTTGAATGGTGCATATTGAAGACACAAAAAGTATGGAGTTAAAATAAGTTATTAAAAATGAAATCCCTTTGTAATAGATGAGTTTTCGTACGAAACCCTCATAGTTCGAAAGAGATTGTCCAATTTGTACACGAAGTGCATCCAGTTTTTGCCGTAACCCTCTCAACTCTTTAAAAGTTGCTATGTGGGTGAAATTATGATGTCATGCCAAGTTAAAACCTTTTCAGAGTTCATTTGTACTGCTTTTCAAATTCAGGGTCATCTAGCTCAAAATAATTTATTACATGCATGAAAAATATCAAATGAAGTCAGAAAGGGTTGAAAATAGATGATGTGCCTTTGAATGGTGCATATTGAACACACAAAAAGTACGGAGTTAAAATAAGTTATTAAAAATGAAATCCCTTTGTAATAGATGAGTTTTCGTACGAAACCCTCATACTTCGAAAGAGATTGTCCAATTTGTACACGAAGTGCATCCAGTTTTTGCCGTAACCCTCTCAACTCTTTAGAAGTTGCTATGTGGGTGAAATTATGATGTCATGCCAAGTTAAAACCTTTTTAGAGTTCATTTGTACTGCTTTTCAAATTCAGGGTCATCTAGCTCAAAACAAATCATTAAATGCATCAAAAATATCAAATGAAGTCAGAAAGGGTTGAAAATTTATGATGTGCCTTTGAATGGTGCATATTGAACACACAATAATTATGGAGTTACAAGAAGCTGTTAAAAATGAAATCCCTTTGTAATAGATGAGTTTTCGTCCGAAACCTTCATACTTCAATAGAGATTGTCCAATTTGTACATGAAGTGCATCCAGTTTTTGCCGTAACCATCTCAACTCTTTAGAAGTTGCTATGTGGGTGAAATTATGATGTCATGCCAATTTAAAACCTTTTCAGAGTTCTTTTGTACTGCTTTTCAAATGCAGGGTCATCTAGCTCAAAAAAATCATTAAATGCATTAAAAATATCAAATGAAGTCTGAAAGGGTTGAAAATTGATGATGTGCCTTTGAATGGTGCATATTGAACACACAAAAAGTATGGAGTCAAAATAAGTTATTAAAAATGAAATCCCTTTGTAATAGATGAGTTTTCGGACGAATCCCTCATACTTCGAAAGAGATTGTCCAATTTGTAAACGAAGTGCATCTAGTTTTTGTCGTAACCCTCTCAACTGTTTAGAAGTTGCTATGTGGGTGAAATTATGATGTCATGCCAAGTTAAAACCTTTTCAGAGTTCATTTGTACCGCTTTTCAAATTCAGGGTCATCTAGCTCAAAATAAATCATTAAATGCATGAAAAATATCAAATGAAGTCAGAAAGGGTTGAAAATTGATGATGTGCCTTTGAATGGTGCATATTGAACACACAAAAAGTATGGAGTTAAAATAAGGTATTAAAAATGAAATCCCTTTGTAATAGATGAGTTTTCGAACGAAACCCTCATAGTTCGAAAGAGATTGTCCAATTTGTAAACGAAGTGCATCCAGTTTTCGCCGTAACCCTCTCAACTCTTTAGAAGTTGCTATGTGGGTGAAATTATGATGTCATGCCAAGTTAAAACGTTATCAGAGTTCATTTGTACTGCTTTTAAAATTCAGGGTCATCTAGCTCATAATAAATCATTAAATGCATGAAAAATATCAAATGAAGTCAGAAAGGGTTGAAAATTGATGATGTGCCTTTCAATGGTGCATATTGAACACACAAAAAGTATGGAGTTAAAATAAGTTATTAAAAATGAAATCCCTTTGTAATAGATGAGTTTTCGTCCGAAACCCTCATACTTCGAAAGAGATTGTCCAATTTGTACACGAAGTGCATCCAGTTTTTGTCGTAACCCTCTCAACTATTTAGAAGTTGCTATGTGGGTGAAATTATGATGTCATGCCAAGTTAAAACCTTTTTAGAGTTGTTTTGTACTACTTTTTAAATGCAGGGTTATCTAGCTCAAAAAAATCATTAAATGCATGAAAAATATCAATTGAACTCAGAAAGGGTTGAAAATTGATGATGTGCCTTTGAATGGTGCATATTGAAGACACAAAAAGTATGGAGTTAAAATAAGTTATTAAAAATGAAATCCCTTTGTAATAGATGAGTTTTCGTACGAAACCCTCATAGTTCGAAAGAGATTGTCCAATTTGTACACGAAGTGCATCCAGTTTTTGCCGTAACCCTCTCAACTCTTTAAAAGTTGCTATGTGGGTGAAATTATGATGTCATGCCAAGTTAAAACCTTTTCAGAGTTCATTTGTACTGCTTTTCAAATTCAGGGTCATCTAGCTCAAAATAATTTATTACATGCATGAAAAATATCAAATGAAGTCAGAAAGGGTTGAAAATAGATGATGTGCCTTTGAATGGTGCATATTGAACACACAAAAAGTACGGAGTTAAAATAAGTTATTAAAAATGAAATCCCTTTGTAATAGATGAGTTTTCGTACGAAACCCTCATACTTCGAAAGAGATTGTCCAATTTGTACACGAAGTGCATCCAGTTTTTGCCGTAACCCTCTCAACTCTTTAGAAGTTGCTATGTGGGTGAAATTATGATGTCATGCCAAGTTAAAACCTTTTTAGAGTTCATTTGTACTGCTTTTCAAATTCAGGGTCATCTAGCTCAAAACAAATCATTAAATGCATCAAAAATATCAAATGAAGTCAGAAAGGGTTGAAAATTTATGATGTGCCTTTGAATGGTGCATATTGAACACACAATAATTATGGAGTTACAAGAAGCTGTTAAAAATGAAATCCCTTTGTAATAGATGAGTTTTCGTCCGAAACCTTCATACTTCAATAGAGATTGTCCAATTTGTACATGAAGTGCATCCAGTTTTTGCCGTAACCATCTCAACTCTTTAGAAGTTGCTATGTGGGTGAAATTATGATGTCATGCCAATTTAAAACCTTTTCAGAGTTCTTTTGTACTGCTTTTCAAATGCAGGGTCATCTAGCTCAAAAAAATCATTAAATGCATGAAAAATATCAAATGAAGTCTGAAAGGGTTGAAAATTGATGATGTGCCTTTGAATGGTGCATATTGAACACACAAAAAGTATGGAGTCAAAATAAGTTATTAAAAATGAAATCCCTTTGTAATAGATGAGTTTTCGGACGAATCCCTCATACTTCGAAAGAGATTGTCCAATTTGTAAACGAAGTGCATCTAGTTTTTGTCGTAACCCTCTCAACTGTTTAGAAGTTGCTATGTGGGTGAAATTATGATGTCATGCCAAGTTAAAACCTTGTCAGAGTTCATTTGTACCGCTTTTCAAATTCAGGGTCATCTAGCTCAAAATAAATCATTAAACGCATGAAAAATATCAAATGAAGTCAGAAAGGGTTGAAAATTGATGATGTGCCTTTGAATGGTGCATATTGAACACACAAAAAGTATGGAGTTAAAATAAGTTATTAAAAATGAAATCCCTTTGTAATAGATGAGTTTTCGAACGAAACCCTCATAGTTCGAAAGAGATTGTCCAATTTGTAAACGAAGTGCATCCAGTTTTCGCCGTAACCCTCTCAACTCTTTAGAAGTTGCTATGTGGGTGAAATTATGATGTCATGCCAAGTTAAAACGTTATCAGAGTTCATTTGTACTGCTTTCAAAATTCAGGGTCATCTAGCTCATAATAAATCATTAAATGCATGAAAAATATCAAATGAAGTCAGAAAGGGTTGAAAATTGATGATGTGCCTTTCAATGGTGCATATTGAACACACAAAAAGTATGGAGTTAAAATAAGTTATTAAAAATGAAATCCCTTTGTAATAGATGAGTTTTCGTCCGAAACCCTCATACTTCGAAAGAGATTGTCCAAGTTGTACACGAAGTGCATCCAGTTTTTGTCGTAACCCTCTCAACTATTTAGAAGTTGCTATGTGGGTGAAATTATGATGTCATGCCAAGTTAAAACCTTTTTAGAGTTGTTTTGTACTACTTTTTAAATGCAGGGTTATCTAGCTCAAAAAAATCATTAAATGCATAAAAAATATCAAATGAACTCAAAAAGGGTTGAAAATTGATGATGTGCCTTTGAATGGTGCATATTGAAGACACAAAAAGTATGGAGTTAAAATAAGTTATTAAAAATGAAATCCCTTTGTAATAGATGAGTTTTCGTACGAAACCCTCATAGTTCGAAAGAGATTGTCCAATTTGTACACGAAGTGCATCCAGTTTTTGCCGTAACCCTCTCAACTCTTTAAAAGTTGCTATGTGGGTGAAATTATGATGTCATGCCAAGTTAAAACCTTTTCAGAGTTCATTTGTACTGCTTTTCAAATTCAGGGTCATCTAGCTCAAAATAATTTATTACATGCATGAAAAATATCAAATGAAGTCAGAAAGGGTTGAAAATAGATGATGTGCCTTTGAATGGTGCATATTGAACACACAAAAAGTACGGAGTTAAAATAAGTTATTAAAAATGAAATCCCTTTGTAATAGATGAGTTTTCGTACGAAACCCTCATACTTCGAAAGAGATTGTCCAATTTGTACACGAAGTGCATCCAGTTTTTGCCGTAACCCTCTCAACTCTTTAGAAGTTGCTATGTGGGTGAAATTATGATGTCATGCCAAGTTAAAACCTTTTTAGAGTTCATTTGTACTGCTTTTCAAATTCAGGGTCATCTAGCTCAAAACAAATCATTAAATGCATCAAAAATATCAAATGAAGTCAGAAAGGGTTGAAAATTTATGATGTGCCTTCGAATGGTGCATATTGAACACACAATAATTATGGAGTTACAAGAAGCCGTTAAAAATGAAATCCCTTTGTAATAGATGAGTTTTCGTCCGAAACCTTCATACTTCAATAGAGATTGTCCAATTTGTACATGAAGTGCATCCAGTTTTTGCCGTAACCATCTCAACTCTTTAGAAGTTGCTATGTGGGTGAAATTATGATGTCATGCCAATTTAAAACCTTTTCAGAGTTCTTTTGTACTGCTTTTCAAATGCAGGGTCATCTAGCTCAAAAAAATCATTAAATGCATGAAAAATATCAAATGAAGTCTGAAAGGGTTGAAAATTGATGATGTGCCTTTGAATGGTGCATATTGAACACACAAAAAGTATGGAGTCATAATAAGTTATTAAAAATGAAATCCCTTTGTAATAGATGAGTTTTCGGACGAATCCCTCATACTTCGAAAGAGATTGTCCAATTTGTAAACGAAGTGCATCTAGTTTTTGTCGTAACCCTCTCAACTGTTTAGAAGTTGCTATGTGGGTGAAATTATGATGTCATGCCAAGTTAAAACCTTTTCAGAGTTCATTTGTACCGCTTTTCAAATTCAGGGTCATCTAGCTCAAAATAAATCATTAAATGCATGAAAAATATCAAATGAAGTCAGAAAGGGTTGAAAATTGATGATGTGCCTTTGAATGGTGCATATTGAACACACAAAAAGTATGGAGTTAAAATAAGTTATTAAAAATGAAATCCCTTTGTAATAGATGAGTTTTCGAACGAAACCCTCATAGTTCGAAAGAGATTGTCCAATTTGTAAACGAAGTGCATCCAGTTTTCGACGTAACCCTCTCAACTCTTTAGAAGTTGCTATGTGGGTGAAATTATGATGTCATGCCAAGTTAAAACGTTATCAGAGTTCATTTGTACTGCTTTTAAAATTCAGGGTCATCTAGCTCATAATAAATCATTAAATGCATGAAAAATATCAAATGAAGTCAGAAAGGGTTGAAAATTGATGATGTGCCTTTCAATGGTGCATATTGAACACACAAAAAGTATGGAGTTAAAATAAGTTATTAAAAATGAAATCCCTTTGTAATAGATGAGTTTTCGTCCGAAACCCTCATACTTCGAAAGAGATTATCCAATTTGTACACGAAGTGCATCCAGTTTGTCTCGTAACCCTCTCAACTATTTAGAAGTTGCTATGTGGGTGAAATTATGATGTCATGCCAAGTTAAAACCTTTTTAGAGTTGTTTTGTACTACTTTTTAAATGCAGGGTTATCTAGCTCAAAAAAATCATTAAATGCATGAAAAATATCAAATGAACTCAGAAAGGGTTGAAAATTGATGATGTGCCTTTGAATGGTGCATATTGAAGACACAAAAAGTATGGAGTTAAAATAAGTTATTAAAAATGAAATCCCTTTGTAATAGATGAGTTTTCGTACGAAACCCTCATAGTTCGAAAGAGATTGTCCAATTTGTACACGAAGTGCATCCAGTTTTTGACGTAACCCTCTCAACTCTTTAAAAGTTGCTATGTGGGTGAAATTATGATGTCATGCCAAGTTAAAACCTTTTCAGAGTTCATTTGTACTGCTTTTCAAATTCAGGGTCATCTAGCTCAAAATAATTTATTACATGCATGAAAAATATCAAATGAAGTCAGAAAGGGTTGAAAATAGATGATGTGCCTTTGAATGGTGCATATTGAACACACAAAAAGTACGGAGTTAAAATAAGTTATTAAAAATGAAATCCCTTTGTAATAGATGAGTTTTCGTACGAAACCCTCATACTTCGAAAGAGATTGTCCAATTTGTACACGAAGTGCATCCAGTTTTTGCCGTAACCCTCTCAACTCTTTAGAAGTTGCTATGTGGGTGAAATTATGATGTCATGCCAAGTTAAAACCTTTTTAGAGTTCATTTGTACTGCTTTTCAAATTCAGGGTCATCTAGCTCAAAACAAATCATTAAATGCATCAAAAATATCAAATGAAGTCAGAAAGGGTTGAAAATTTATGATGTGCCTTCGAATGGTGCATATTGAACACACAATAATTATGGAGTTACAAGAAGCCGTTAAAAATGAAATCCCTTTGTAATAGATGAGTTTTCGTCCGAAACCTTCATACTTCAATAGAGATTGTCCAATTTGTACATGAAGTGCATCCAGTTTTTGCCGTAACCATCTCAACTCTTTAGAAGTTGCTATGTGGGTGAAATTATGATGTCATGCCAATTTAAAACCTTTTCAGAGTTCTTTTGTACTGCTTTTCAAATGCAGGGTCATCTAGCTCAAAAAAATCATTAAATGCATGAAAAATATCAAATGAAGTCTGAAAGGGTTGAAAATTGATGATGTGCCTTTGAATGGTGCATATTGAACACACAAAAAGTATGGAGTCATAATAAGTTATTAAAAATGAAATCCCTTTGTAATAGATGAGTTTTCGGACGAATCCCTCATACTTCGAAAGAGATTGTCCAATTTGTAAACGAAGTGCATCTAGTTTTTGTCGTAACCCTCTCAACTGTTTAGAAGTTGCTATGTGGGTGAAATTATGATGTCATGCCAAGTTAAAACCTTTTCAGAGTTCATTTGTACCGCTTTTCAAATTCAGGGTCATCTAGCTCAAAATAAATCATTAAATGCATGAAAAATATCAAATGAAGTCAGAAAGGGTTGAAAATTGATGATGTGCCTTTGAATGGTGCATATTGAACACACAAAAAGTATGGAGTTAAAATAAGTTATTAAAAATGAAATCCCTTTGTAATAGATGAGTTTTCGAACGAAACCCTCATAGTTCGAAAGAGATTGTCCAATTTGTAAACGAAGTGCATCCAGTTTTCGACGTAACCCTCTCAACTCTTTAGAAGTTGCTATGTGGGTGAAATTATGATGTCATGCCAAGTTAAAACGTTATCAGAGTTCATTTGTACTGCTTTTAAAATTCAGGGTCATCTAGCTCATAATAAATCATTAAATGCATGAAAAATATCAAATGAAGTCAGAAAGGGTTGAAAATTGATGATGTGCCTTTCAATGGTGCATATTGAACACACAAAAATTATGGAGTTAAAATAAGTTATTAAAAATGAAATCCCTTTGTAATAGATGAGTTTTCGTCCGAAACCCTCATACTTCGAAAGAGATTGTCCAATTTGTACACGAAGTGCATCCAGTTTTGTCGTAACCCTCTCAACTATTTAGAAGTTGCTATGTGGGTGAAATTGTGATGTCATGCCAAGTTAAAACCTTTTTAGAGTTGTTTTGTACTACTTTTTAAATGCAGGGTTATCTAGCTCAAAAAAATCATTAAATGCATGAAAAATATCAAATGAACTCAGAAAGGGTTGAAAATTGATGATGTGCCTTTGAATGGTGCATATTGAAGACACAAAAAGTATGGAGTTAAAATAAGTTATTAAAAATGAAATCCCTTTGTAATAGATGAGTTTTCGTACGAAACCCTCATAGTTCGAAAGAGATTGTCCAATTTGTACACGAAGTGCATCCAGTTTTTGACGTAACCCTCTCAACTCTTTAAAAGTTGCTATGTGGGTGAAATTATGATGTCATGCCAAGTTAAAACCTTTTCAGAGTTCATTTGTACTGCTTTTCAAATTCAGGGTCATCTAGCTCAAAATAATTTATTACATGCATGAAAAATATCAAATGAAGTCAGAAAGGGTTGAAAATAGATGATGTGCCTTTGAATGGTGCATATTGAACACACAAAAAGTACGGAGTTAAAATAAGTTATTAAAAATGAAATCCCTTTGTAATAGATGAGTTTTCGTACGAAACCCTCATACTTCGAAAGAGATTGTCCAATTTGTACACGAAGTGCATCCAGTTTTTGCCGTAACCCTCTCAACTCTTTAGAAGTTGCTATGTGGGTGAAATTATGATGTCATGCCAAGTTAAAACCTTTTTAGAGTTCATTTGTACTGCTTTTCAAATTCAGGGTCATCTAGCTCAAAACAAATCATTAAATGCATCAAAAATATCAAATGAAGTCAGAAAGGGTTGAAAATTTATGATGTGCCTTTGAATGGTGCATATTGAACACACAATAATTATGGAGTTACAAGAAGCCGTTAAAAATGAAATCCCTTTGTAATAGATGAGTTTTCGTCCGAAACCTTCATACTTCAATAGAGATTGTCCAATTTGTACATGAAGTGCATCCAGTTTTTGCCGTAACCATCTCAACTCTTTAGAAGTTGCTATGTGGGTGAAATTATGATGTCATGCCAATTTAAAACCTTTTCAGAGTTCTTTTGTACTGCTTTTCAAATGCAGGGTCATCTAGCTCAAAAAAATCATTAAATGCATGAAAAATATCAAATGAAGTCTGAAAGGGTTGAAAATTGATGATGTGCCTTTGAATGGTGCATATTGAACACACAAAAAGTATGGAGTCAAAATAAGTTATTAAAAATGAAATCCCTTTGTAATAGATGAGTTTTCGGACGAATCCCTCATACTTCGAAAGAGATTGTCCAATTTGTAAACGAAGTGCATCTAGTTTTTGTCGTAACCCTCTCAACTGTTTAGAAGTTGCTATGTGGGTGAAATTATGATGTCATGCCAAGTTAAAACCTTTTCAGAGTTCATTTGTACCGCTTTTCAAATTCAGGGTCATCTAGCTCAAAATAAATCATTAAATGCATGAAAAATATCAAATGAAGTCAGAAAGGGTTGAAAATTGATGATGTGCCTTTGAATGGTGCATATTGAACACACAAAAAGTATGGAGTTAAAATAAGTTATTAAAAATGAAATCCCTTTGTAATAGATGAGTTTTCGAACGAAACCCTCATAGTTCGAAAGAGATTGTCCAATTTGTAAACGAAGTGCATCCAGTTTTCGACGTAACCCTCTCAACTCTTTAGAAGTTGCTATGTGGGTGAAATTATGATGTCATGCCAAGTTAAAACGTTATCAGAGTTCATTTGTACTGCTTTTAAAATTCAGGGTCATCTAGCTCATAATAAATCATTAAATGCATGAAAAATATCAAATGAAGTCAGAAAGGGTTGAAAATTGATGATGTGCCTTTCAATGGTGCATATTGAACACACAAAAAGTATGGAGTTAAAATAAGTTATTAAAAATGAAATCCCTTTGTAATAGATGAGTTTTCGTCCGAAACCCTCATACTTCGAAAGAGATTGTCCAATTTGTACACGAAGTGCATCCAGTTTTTGTCGTAACCCTCTCAACTATTTAGAAGTTGCTATGTGGGTGAAATTAGTGATGTCATGCCAAGTTAAAACCTTTTTAGAGTTGTTTTGTACTACTTTTTAAATGCAGGGTTATCTAGCTCAAAAAAATCATTAAATGCATGAAAAATATCAAATGAACTCAGAAAGGGTTGAAAATTGATGATGTGCCTTTGAATGGTGCATATTGAAGACACAAAAAGTATGGAGTTAAAATAAGTTATTAAAAATGAAATCCCTTTGTAATAGATGAGTTTTCGTACGAAACCCTCATAGTTCGAAAGAGATTGTCCAATTTGTACACGAAGTGCATCCAGTTTTTGCCGTAACCCTCTCAACTCTTTAAAAGTTGCTATGTGGGTGAAATTATGATGTCATGCCAAGTTAAAACCTTTTCAGAGTTCATTTGTACTGCTTTTCAAATTCAGGGTCATCTAGCTCAAAATAATTTATTACATGCATGAAAAATATCAAATGAAGTCAGAAAGGGTTGAAAATAGATGATGTGCCTTTGAATGGTGCATATTGAACACACAAAAAGTACGGAGTTAAAATAAGTTATTAAAAATGAAATCCCTTTGTAATAGATGAGTTTTCGTACGAAACCCTCATACTTCGAAAGAGATTGTCCAATTTGTACACGAAGTGCATCCAGTTTTTGCCGTAACCCTCTCAACTCTTTAGAAGTTGCTATGTGGGTGAAATTATGATGTCATGCCAAGTTAAAACCTTTTTAGAGTTCATTTGTACTGCTTTTCAAATTCAGGGTCATCTAGCTCAAAACAAATCATTAAATGCATCAAAAATATCAAATGAAGTCAGAAAGGGTTGAAAATTTATGATGTACCTTTGAATGGTGCATATTGAACACACAATAATTATGGAGTTACAAGAAGCCGTTAAAAATGAAATCCCTTTGTAATAGATGAGTTTTCGTCCGAAACCTTCATACTTCAATAGAGATTGTCCAATTTGTACATGAAGTGCATCCAGTTTTTGCCGTAACCATCTCAACTCTTTAGAAGTTGCTATGTGGGTGAAATTATGATGTCATGCCAATTTAAAACCTTTTCAGAGTTCTTTTGTACTGCTTTTCAAATGCAGGGTCATCTAGCTCAAAAAAATCATTAAATGCATGAAAAATATCAAATGAAGTCTGAAAGGGTTGAAAATTGATGATGTGCCTTTGAATGGTGCATATTGAACACACAAAAAGTATGGAGTCAAAATAAGTTATTAAAAATGAAATCCCTTTGTAATAGATGAGTTTTCGGACGAATCCCTCATACTTCGAAAGAGATTGTCCAATTTGTAAACGAAGTGCATCTTGTTTTTGTCGTAACCCTCTCAACTGTTTAGAAGTTGCTATGTGGGTGAAATTATGATGTCATGCCAAGTTAAAACCTTTTCAGAGTTCATTTGTACCGCTTTTCAAATTCAGGGTCATCTAGCTCAAAATAAATCATTAAATGCATGAAAAATATCAAATGAAGTCAGAAAGGGTTGAAAATTGATGATGTGCCTTTGAATGGTGCATATTGAACACACAAAAAGTATGGAGTTAAAATAAGTTATTAAAAATGAAATCCCTTTGTAATAGATGAGTTTTCGAACGAAACCCTCATAGTTCGAAAGAGATTGTCCAATTTGTAAACGAAGTGCATCCAGTTTTCGCCGTAACCCTCTCAACTCTTTAGAAGTTGCTATGTGGGTGAAATTATGATGTCATGCCAAGTTAAAACGTTATCCGAGTTCATTTGTACTGCTTTTAAAATTCAGGGTCATCTAGCTCATAATAAATCATTAAATGCATGAAAAATATCAAATGAAGTCAGAAAGGGTTGAAAATTGATGATGTGCCTTTCAATGGTGCATATTGAACACACAAAAAGTATGGAGTTAAAATAAGTTATTAAAAATGAAATCCCTTTGTAATAGATGAGTTTTCGTCCGAAACCCTCATACTTCGAAAGAGATTGTCCAATTTGTACACGAAGTGCATCCAGTTTTTGTCGTAACCCTCTCAACTATTTAGAAGTTGCTATGTGGGTGAAATTATGATGTCATGCCAAGTTAAAACCTTTTTAGAGTTGTTTTGTACTACTTTTTAAATGCAGGGTTATCTAGCTCAAAAAAATCATTAAATGCATGAAAAATATCAAATGAACTCAGAAAGGGTTGAAAATTGATGATGTGCCTTTGAATGGTGCATATTGAAGACACAAAAAGTATGGAGTTAAAATAAGTTATTAAAAATGAAATCCCTTTGTAATAGATGAGTTTTCGTACGAAACCCTCATAGTTCGAAAGAGATTGTCCAATTTGTACACGAAGTGCATCCAGTTTTTGCCGTAACCCTCTCAACTCTTTAAAAGTTGCTATGTGGGTGAAATTATGATGTCATGCCAAGTTAAAACCTTTTCAGAGTTCATTTGTACTGCTTTTCAAATTCAGGGTCATCTAGCTCAAAATAATTTATTACATGCATGAAAAATATCAAATGAAGTCAGAAAGGGTTGAAAATAGATGATGTGCCTTTGAATGGTGCATATTGAACACACAAAAAGTACGGAGTTAAAATAAGTTATTAAAAATGAAATCCCTTTGTAATAGATGAGTTTTCGTACGAAACCCTCATACTTCGAAAGAGATTGTCCAATTTGTACACGAAGTGCATCCAGTTTTTGCCGTAACCCTCTCAACTCTTTAGAAGTTGCTATGTGGGTGAAATTATGATGTCATGCCAAGTTAAAACCTTTTTAGAGTTCATTTGTACTGCTTTTCAAATTCAGGGTCATCTAGCTCAAAACAAATCATTAAATGCATCAAAAATATCAAATGAAGTCAGAAAGGGTTGAAAATTTATGATGTGCCTTTGAATGGTGCATATTGAACACACAATAATTATGGAGTTACAAGAAGCTGTTAAAAATGAAATCCCTTTGTAATAGATGAGTTTTCGTCCGAAACCTTCATACTTCAATAGAGATTGTCCAATTTGTACATGAAGTGCATCCAGTTTTTGCCGTAACCATCTCAACTCTTTAGAAGTTGCTATGTGGGTGAAATTATGATGTCATGCCAATTTAAAACCTTTTCAGAGTTCTTTTGTACTGCTTTTCAAATGCAGGGTCATCTAGCTCAAAAAAATCATTAAATGCATGAAAAATATCAAATGAAGTCTGAAAGGGTTGAAAATTGATGATGTGCCTTTGAATGGTGCATATTGAACACACAAAAAGTATGGAGTCAAAATAAGTTATTAAAAATGAAATCCCTTTGTAATAGATGAGTTTTCGGACGAATCCCTCATACTTCGGAAGAGATTGTCCAATTTGTAAACGAAGTGCATCTAGTTTTCGCCGTAACCCTCTCAACTGTTTAGAAGTTGCTATGTGGGTGAAATTATGATGTCATGCCAAGTTAAAACCTTTTCAGAGTTCATTTGTACCGCTTTTCAAATTCAGGGTCATCTAGCTCAAAATAAATCATTAAATGCATGAAAAATATCAAATGAAGTCAGAAAGGGTTGAAAATTGATGATGTGCCTTTGAATGGTGCATATTGAACACACAAAAAGTACGGAGTTAAAATAAGTTATTAAAAATGAAATCCCTTTGTAATAGATGAGTTTTCGAACGAAACCCTCATAGTTCGAAAGAGATTGTCCAATTTGTAAACGAAGTGCATCCAGTTTTCGCCGTAACCCTCTCAACTCTTTAGAAGTTGCTATGTGGGTGATATTATGATGTCATGCCAAGTTAAAACCTTATCAGAGTTCATTTGTACTGCTTTTCAAATTCAGGGTCATCTAGCTCATAATAAATCATTAAATGCATGAAAAATATCAAATGAAGTCAGAAAGGGTTGAAAATTGATGATGTGCCTTTCAATGGTGCATATTGAACACACAAAAAGTATGGAGTTAAAATAAGTTATTAAAAATGAAATCCCTTTGTAATAGATGAGTTTTCGTACGAAACCCTCATACTTCGAAAGAGATTGTCCAATTTGTACACGAAGTGCATCCAGTTTTTGTCGTAACCCTCTCAACTATTTAGAAGTTGCTATGTGGGTGAAATTATGATATTATGCCAAGTTAAAACCTTTTTAGAGTTCTTTTGTACTACTTTTTAAATGCAGGGTTATCTAGCTCAAAAAAAATCATTAAATGCATGAAAAATATCAAATGAAGTCAGAAAGGGTTGAAAATTGATGATGTGCCTTTGAATGGTGCATATTGAACACACAAAAAGTATGGAGTTAAAATAAGTTATTAAAAATGAAATCCCTTTGTAATAGATGAGTTTTCGTACGAAACCCTCATAGTTCGAAAGAGATTGTCCAATTTGTACACGAAGTGCATCCAGTTTTTGCCGTAACCCTCTCAACTCTTTAGAAGTTGCTATGTGGGTGAAATTATGATGTCATGCCAAGTAAAAACCTTTTCAGAGTTCATTTGTACTGCTTTTCAAATTCAGGGTCATCTAGCTCAAAATAATTTATTACATGCATGAAAAATATCAAATGAAGTCAGAAAGGGTTGAAAATTGATGATGTGCCTTTGAATGGTGCATATTGAACACACAAAAAGTACGGAGTTAAAATAAGTTATTAAAAATGAAATCCCTTTGCAATAGATGAGTTTTCGTACGAAACCCTCATACTTCGAAAGAGATTGTCCAATTTGTACACGAAGTGCATCCAGTTTTTGCCGTAACCCTCTCAACTCTTTAGAAGTTGCTATGTGGGTGAAATTATGATGTCATGCCAAGTTAAAACCTTTTTAGAGTTCATTTGTACTGCTTTTCAAATTCAGGGTCATCTAGCTAAAAATAATTTATTAAATGCATGAAAAATATCAAATGAAGTCAGAAAGGGTTGAAAATTGATGATGTGCCTTTGAATGGTGCATATTGAAGACACAAAAATTATGGAGTTAAAATAAGTTGTTAAAAATGAAATCCCTTTGTAATAGATGAATTTTCGTTTGAAACCCTCATACTTCGAAAGAGATTGTCCAATTTGAACACGAAGTGCATCCAGTTTTTTTCGTAACCCTCTCAACTCTTTAGAAGTTGCTATGTGGGTGAAATTATGATGTCATGCCAAGTTAAAATCTTTTCAGAGTTCCTTTGTACTGCTTTTCCAATTCAAGGTCATCTAGCTCAAAATAAATCATTAAATGCATGAAAAATATCAAATGAAGTCAGAAAGGGTTGAAAATTGATGATGTGCCTTTGAATGGTGCATATTGAACACAAAAAGTATGGAGTTAAAATAAGTTATTAAAAATGAAATCCCTTTTGTAATAGATGAGTTTTCGTCCGAAACCCTCATACTTCGAAAGAGATTGTCCAATTTGTACATGAAGTGCTTCCAGTTTTTGTCGTAACCCTGTCAACTCTTTAGAAGTTGCTATCTGGGTGAAATTATGATGTCAAGCCAAGTTAAAACCTTTTCAGAGTTCATTTGTACTGCTTTACAAATTTAGGGTCATTTAGCTCAAAATAAATCATTAAATGTATGAAAAATATCAAATGAAGTCAGAAAGGATTGAAAATTGATGATGTGCCTTTGAATGGTACATATTGAACACACAAAAAGTATGGAGTTAAAATAAGTTGTTAAAATGAAATCCCCTTGTAATAGATGAGTTTTCATCCGAAACCCTCATACTTCGAAAGAGATTGTCCAATTTGTACACAAAGTGCATCTAGTTTTTGCCGTAACCCTATCAACTCTTTAGAAGTTGCTATGTGGGTGAAATTATGATGTCATGCCAAGTTAAAACCTTTTCAGAGTTCATTTGTACTCCTTTTCAAATTCAGGGTCATCTAGCTCAAAACAAATCATTAAATGCATCAAAAAATATCAAATGAAGTCAGAAAGGGTTGAAAATTGATGATGTGCCTTTGAATGGTGCATATTGAACACACAAAAATTATGGAGTTACAACAAGTTGTTAAAAATGAAATCCCTTTGTAATAGATGAGTTTTCGTCCGAAACCCTCATACTTCGAAAGAGATTGTCCAATTTGTACATGAAGTGCTTCCAGTTTTTGTCGTAACCCTGTCAACTCTTTAGAAGTTGCTATCTGTGTGAAATTATGATGTCAAGCCAAGTTAAAACCTTTTCAGAGTTCATTTGTACTGCTTTACAAATTTAGGGTCATTTAGCTCAAAATAAATCATTAAATGTATGAAAAATATCAAATGAAGTCAGAAAGGATTGAAAATTGATGATGTGCCTTTGAATGGTACATATTGAACACACAAAAAGTATGGAGTTAAAATAAGTTGTTAAAATGAAATCCCCTTGTAATAGATGAGTTTTCATCCGAAACCCTCATACTTCGAAAGAGATTGTCCAATTTGTACACAAAGTGCATCTAGTTTTTGCCGTAACCCTATCAACTCTTTAGAAGTTGCTATGTGGGTGAAATTATGATGTCATGCCAAGTTAAAACCTTTTCAGAGTTCATTTGTACTCCTTTTCAAATTCAGGGTCATCTAGCTCAAAACAAATCATTAAATGCATCAAAAAATATCAAATGAAGTCAAAAAGGGTTGAAAATTGATGATGTGCCTTTGAATGGTGCATATTGAACACACAAAAATTATGGAGTTACAACAAGTTGTTAAAAATGAAATTCCTTTGTAATAGATGAGTTTTCGTCTCAAACCCTCATACTTCAAAAGACATTGTCCAATTTGTACATGAAGTGCATCCAGTTTTTGCCGGATCCCTCTCAACTCTTTACAAGTTGCTATGTGGCTGTAATTATGATGTCATGCCAATTTAAAACCTTTTCAGAGTTTTTTGTACTGCTTTTCAAATGCAGGGTCATCTAGCTCAAAAAAATCATTAAATGCATGAAAAATATCAAATGAAGTCAGAAAGGGTTGAAAATTGATGATGTGCCTTTGAATGGTGCATATTGAACACACAAAAAGTATGGAGTTCAAATAAGTTATTAAAAATGAAATCCCTTTGTAATAGATGAGTTTTCGTACGAAACCCTCATAGTTCGAAAGAGATTGTCCAATTTGTACACGAAGTGCATCCAGTTTTTTTCGTAACCCTCTCAACTCTTTAGAAGTTGCTATGTGGGTGAAATTATGATGTCATGCCAAGTTAAAATCTTTTCAGAGTTCCTTTGTACTGCTTTTCAGATTCAAGGTCATCTAGCTCAAAATAAATCATTAAATGCATGAAAAATATCAAATGAAGTCAGAAAGGGTTGAAAATTGATGATGTGCCTTTGAATGGTGCATATTGAACACAAAAAGTATGGAGTTAAAATAAGTTATTAAAAATGAAATCCCTTTTGTAATAGATGAGTTTTCGTCCGAAACCCTCATACTTCGAAAGAGATTGTCCAATTTGTACATGAAGTGCTTCTAGTTTTTGTCGTAACCCTGTCAACTCTTTAGAAGTTGCTATCTGGGTGAAATTATGATGTCAAGCCAAGTTAAAACTTTTTCAGAGTTCATTTGTACTGCTTTACAAATTTAGGGTCATTTAGCTCAAAATAAATCATTAAATGTATGAAAAATATCAAATGAAGTCAGAAAGGGTTGAAAATTGATGATGTGCCTTTGAATGGTACATATTGAACACACAAAAAGTATGGAGTTAAAATAAGTTGTTAAAATGAAATCCCCTTGTAATAGATGAGTTTTCATCCGAAACCCTCATACTTCGAAAGAGATTGTCCAATTTGTACACAAAGTGCATCTAGTTTTTGCCGTAACCCTATCAACTCTTTAGAACTTGCTATGTGGGTGAAATTATGATGTCATGCCAAGTTAAAACCTTTTCAGAGTTCATTTGTACTCCTTTTCAAATTCAGGGTCATCTAGCTCAAAACAAATCATTAAATGCATCAAAAAATATCAAATGAAGTCAGAAAGGGTTGAAAATTGATGATGTGCCTTTGAATGGTGCATATTGAACACACAAAAATTATGGAGTTACAACAAGTTGTTAAAAATGAAATCCCTTTGTAATAGATGAGTTTTCGTCCGAAACCCTCATACTTCAAAAGACATTGTCCAATTTGTACATGAAGTGCATCCAGTTTTTGCCGGATCCCTCTCAACTCTTTACAAGTTGCTATGTGGCTGTAATTATGATGTCATGCCAATTTAAAACCTTTTCAGAGTTTTTTGTACTGCTTTTCAAATGCAGGGCCATCTAGCTCAAAAAAATCATTAAATGCATGAAAAATATCAGATGAAGTCAGAAAGGGTTGAAAATTGATGATGTGCCTTTGAATGGTGCATATTGAACACACAAAAAGTATGGAGTTCAAATAAGTTATTAAAAATGAAATCCCTTTGTAATAGATGAGTTTTCGTACGAAACCCTCATAGTTCGAAAGAGATTGTCCAATTTGTACACGAAGTGCATCCAGTTTTTGCCGTAACCCTCTCAACTCTTTAGAAGTTGCTATGTGGGTGAAATTATGATGTCATGCCAAGTAAAAACCTTTTCAGAGTTCATTTGTACTGCTTTTCAAATTCAGGGTCATCTAGCTCAAAATAATTTAGTACATGCACGAAAAATATCAAATGAAGTCAGAAAGGGTTGAAAATTGATGATGTGCCTTTGAATGGTGCATATTGAACACACAAAAAGTACGGAGTTAAAATAAGTTATTAAAAATGAAATCCCTTTGCAATAGATGAGTTTTCGTACGAAACCCTCATACTTCGAAAGAGATTGTCCAATTTGTACACGAAGTGCATCCAGTTTTTGCCGTAACCCTCTCAACTCGTTAGAAGTTGCTATGTGGGTGAAATTATGATGTCATGCCAAGTTAAAACCTTTTTAGAGTTCATTTGTACTGCTTTTCAAATTCAGGGTCATCTAGCTGAAAATAATTTATTAAATGCATGAAAAATATCAAATGAAGTCAGAAAGGGTTGAAAATTGATGATGTGCCTTTGAATGGTGCATATTGAAGACACAAAAATTATGGAGTTAAAATAAGTTGTTAAAAATGAAATCCCTTTGTAATAGATGAATTTTCGTTTGAAACCCTCATACTTCGAAAGAGACTGTCCAATTTGAACACGAAGTGCATCCAGTTTTTTTCGTAACCCTCTCAACTCTTTAGAAGTTGCTATGTGGGTGAAATTATGATGTCATGCCAAGTTAAAATCTTTTCAGAGTTCCTTTGTACTGCTTTTCAAATTCACGGTCATCTAGCTCAAAATAAATCATTAAATGCATGAAAAATATCAAATGAAGTCAGCAAGGGTTGAAAATTGATGATGTGCCTTTGAATGGTGCATATTGAACACAAAAAGTATGGAGTTAAAATAAGTTATTAAAAATGAAATCCCTTTTGTAATAGATGAGTTTTCGTCCGAAACCCTCATACTTCGAAAGAGATTGTCCAATTTGTACATGAAGTGCTTCCAGTTTTTGTCGTAACCCTGTCAACTCTTTAGAAGTTGCTATCTGGGTGAAATTATGATGTCAAGCCAAGTTAAAACCTTTTCAGAGTTCATTTGTACTGCTTTACAAATTTAGGGTCATTTAGCTCAAAATAAATCATTAAATGTATGAAAAATATCAAATGAAGTCAGAAAGGATTGAAAATTGATGATGTGCCTTTGAATGGTACATATTGAACACACAAAAAGTATGGAGTTAAAATAAGTTGTTAAAATGAAATCCCCTTGTAATAGATGAGTTTTCATCCGAAACCCTCATACTTCGAAAGAGATTGTCCAATTTGTACACAAAGTGCATCTAGTTTTTGCCGTAACCCTATCAACTCTTTAGAAGTTGCTATGTGGGTGAAATTATGATGTCATGCCAAGTTAAAACCTTTTCAGAGTTCATTTGTACTCCTTTTCAAATTCAGGGTCATCTAGCTCAAAACAAATCATTAAATGCATCAAAAAATATCAAATGAAGTCAAAAAGGGTTGAAAATTGATGATGTGCCTTTGAATGGTGCATATTGAACACACAAAAATTATGGAGTTACAACAAGTTGTTAAAAATGAAATTCCTTTGTAATAGATGAGTTTTCGTCTCAAACCCTCATACTTCAAAAGACATTGTCCAATTTGTACATGAAGTGCATCCAGTTTTTGCCGGATCCCTCTCAACTCTTTACAAGTTGCTATGTGGCTGTAATTATGATGTCATGCCAATTTAAAACCTTTTCAGAGTTTTTTGTACTGCTTTTCAAATGCAGGGTCATCTAGCTCAAAAAAATCATTAAATGCATGAAAAATATCAAATGAAGTCAGAAAGGGTTGAAAATTGATGATGTGCCTTTGAATGGTGCATATTGAACACACAAAAAGTATGGAGTTCAAATAAGTTATTAAAAATGAAATCCCTTTGTAATAGATGAGTTTTCGTACGAAACCCTCATAGTTCGAAAGAGATTGTCCAATTTGTACACGAAGTGCATCCAGTTTTTTTCGTAACCCTCTCAACTCTTTAGAAGTTGCTATGTGGGTGAAATTATGATGTCATGCCAAGTTAAAATCTTTTCAGAGTTCCTTTGTACTGCTTTTCAGATTCAAGGTCATCTAGCTCAAAATAAATCATTAAATGCATGAAAAATATCAAATGAAGTCAGAAAGGGTTGAAAATTGATGATGTGCCTTTGAATGGTGCATATTGAACACAAAAAGTATGGAGTTAAAATAAGTTATTAAAAATGAAATCCCTTTTGTAATAGATGAGTTTTCGTCCGAAACCCTCATACTTCGAAAGAGATTGTCCAATTTGTACATGAAGTGCTTCCAGTTTTTGTCGTAACCCTGTCAACTCTTTAGAAGTTGCTATCTGGGTGAAATTATGATGTCAAGCCAAGTTAAAACCTTTTCAGAGTTCATTTGTACTGCTTTACAAATTTAGGGTCATTTAGCTCAAAATAAATCATTAAATGTATGAAAAATATCAAATGAAGTCAGAAAGGATTGAAAATTGATGATGTGCCTTTGAATGGTACATATTGAACACACAAAAAGTATGGAGTTAAAATAAGTTGTTAAAATGAAATCCCCTTGTAATAGATGAGTTTTCATCCGAAACCCTCATACTTCGAAAGAGATTGTCCAATTTGTACACAAAGTGCATCTAGTTTTTGCCGTAACCCTATCAACTCTTTAGAAGTTGCTATGTGGGTGAAATTATGATGTCATGCCAAGTTAAAACCTTTTCAGAGTTCATTTGTACTCCTTTTCAAATTCAGGGTCATCTAGCTCAAAACAAATCATTAAATGCATCAAAAAATATCAAATGAAGTCAAAAAGGGTTGAAAATTGATGATGTGCCTTTGAATGGTGCATATTGAACACACAAAAATTATGGAGTTACAACAAGTTGTTAAAAATGAAATTCCTTTGTAATAGATGAGTTTTCGTCTCAAACCCTCATACTTCAAAAGACATTGTCCAATTTGTACATGAAGTGCATCCAGTTTTTGCCGGATCCCTCTCAACTCTTTACAAGTTGCTATGTGGCTGTAATTATGATGTCATGCCAATTTAAAACCTTTTCAGAGTTTTTTGTACTGCTTTTCAAATGCAGGGTCATCTAGCTCAAAAAAATCATTAAATGCATGAAAAATATCAAATGAAGTCAGAAAGGGTTGAAAATTGATGATGTGCCTTTGAATGGTGCATATTGAACACACAAAAAGTATGGAGTTCAAATAAGTTATTAAAAATGAAATCCCTTTGTAATAGATGAGTTTTCGTACGAAACCCTCATAGTTCGAAAGAGATTGTCCAATTTGTACACGAAGTGCATCCAGTTTTTTTCGTAACCCTCTCAACTCTTTAGAAGTTGCTATGTGGGTGAAATTATGTTGTCATGCCAAGTTAAAATCTTTTCAGAGTTCCTTTGTACTGCTTTTCAGATTCAAGGTCATCTAGCTCAAAATAAATCATTAAATGCATGAAAAATATCAAATGAAGTCAGAAAGGGTTGAAAATTGATGATGTGCCTTTGAATGGTGCATATTGAACACAAAAAGTATGGAGTTAAAATAAGTTATTAAAAATGAAATCCCTTTTGTAATAGATGAGTTTTCGTCCGAAACCCTCATACTTCGAAAGAGATTGTCCAATTTGTACATGAAGTGCTTCTAGTTTTTGTCGTAACCCTGTCAACTCTTTAGAAGTTGCTATGTGGGTGAAATTATGATGTCAAGCCAAGTTAAAACTTTTTCAGAGTTCATTTGTACTGCTTTACAAATTTAGGGTCATTTAGCTCAAAATAAATCATTAAATGTATGAAAAATATCAAATGAAGTCAGAAAGGGTTGAAAATTGATGATGTGCCTTTGAATGGTACATATTGAACACACAAAAAGTATGGAGTTAAAATAAGTTGTTAAAATGAAATCCCCTTGTAATAGATGAGTTTTCATCCGAAACCCTCATACTTCGAAAGAGATTGTCCAATTTGTACACAAAGTGCATCTAGTTTTTGCCGTAACCCTATCAACTCTTTAGAACTTGCTATGTGGGTGAAATTATGATGTCATGCCAAGTTAAAACCTTTTCAGAGTTCATTTGTACTCCTTTTCAAATTCAGGGTCATCTAGCTCAAAACAAATCATTAAATGCATCAAAAAATATCAAATGAAGTCAGAAAGGGTTGAAAATAGATGATGTGCCTTTGAATGGTGCATATTGAACACACAAAAATTATGGAGTTACAACAAGTTGTTAAAAATGAAATCCCTTTGTAATAGATGAGTTTTCGTCCGAAACCCTCATACTTCAAAAGACATTGTCCAATTTGTACATGAAGTGCATCCAGTTTTTGCCGGATCCCTCTCAACTCTTTACAAGTTGCTATGTGGCTGTAATTATGATGTCATGCCAATTTAAAACCTTTTCAGAGTTTTTTGTACTGCTTTTCAAATGCAGGGCCATCTAGCTCAAAAAAATCATTAAATGCATGAAAAATATCAGATGAAGTCAGAAAGGGTTGAAAATTGATGATGTGCCTTTGAATGGTGCATATTGAACACACAAAAAGTATGGAGTTCAAATAAGTTATTAAAAATGAAATCCCTTTGTAATAGATGAGTTTTCGTACGAAACCCTCATAGTTCGAAAGAGATTGTCCAATTTGTACACGAAGTGCATCCAGTTTTTGCCGTAACCCTCTCAACTCTTTAGAAGTTGCTATGTGGGTGAAATTATGATGTCATGCCAAGTAAAAACCTTTTCAGAGTTCATTTGTACTGCTTTTCAAATTCAGGGTCATCTAGCTCAAAATAATTTATTACATGCACGAAAAATATCAAATGAAGTCAGAAAGGGTTGAAAATTGATGATGTGCCTTTGAATGGTGCATATTGAACACACAAAAAGTACGGAGTTAAAATAAGTTATTAAAAATGAAATCCCTTTGCAATAGATGAGTTTTCGTACGAAACCCTCATACTTCGAAAGAGATTGTCCAATTTGTACACGAAGTGCATCCAGTTTTTGCCGTAACCCTCTCAACTCGTTAGAAGTTGCTATGTGGGTGAAATTATGATGTCATGCCAAGTTAAAACCTTTTTAGAGTTCATTTGTACTGCTTTTCAAATTCAGGGTCATCTAGCTGAAAATAATTTATTAAATGCATGAAAAATATCAAATGAAGTCAGAAAGGGTTGAAAATTGATGATGTGCCTTTGAATGGTGCATATTGAAGACACAAAAATTATGGAGTTAAAATAAGTTGTTAAAAATGAAATCCCTTTGTAATAGATGAATTTTCGTTTGAAACCCTCATACTTCGAAAGAGACTGTCCAATTTGAACACGAAGTGCATCCAGTTTTTTTCGTAACCCTCTCAACTCTTTAGAAGTTGCTATGTGGGTGAAATTATGATGTCATGCCAAGTTAAAATCTTTTCAGAGTTCCTTTGTACTGCTTTTCAAATTCACGGTCATCTAGCTCAAAATAAATCATTAAATGCATGAAAAATATCAAATGAAGTCAGCAAGGGTTGAAAATTGATGATGTGCCTTTGAATGGTGCATATTGAACACAAAAAGTATGGAGTTAAAATAAGTTATTAAAAATGAAATCCCTTTTGTAATAGATGAGTTTTCGTCCGAAACCCTCATACTTCGAAAGAGATTGTCCAATTTGTACATGAAGTGCTTCCAGTTTTTGTCGTAACCCTGTCAACTCTTTAGAAGTTGCTATCTGGGTGAAATTATGATGTCAAGCCAAGTTAAAACCTTTTCAGAGTTCATTTGTACTGCTTTACAAATTTAGGGTCATTTAGCTCAAAATAAATCATTAAATGTATGAAAAATATCAAATGAAGTCAGAAAGGATTGAAAATTGATGATGTGCCTTTGAATGGTACATATTGAACACACAAAAAGTATGGAGTTAAAATAAGTTGTTAAAATGAAATCCCCTTGTAATAGATGAGTTTTCATCCGAAACCCTCATACTTCGAAAGAGATTGTCCAATTTGTACACAAAGTGCATCTAGTTTTTGCCGTAACCCTATCAACTCTTTAGAAGTTGCTATGTGGGTGAAATTATGATGTCATGCCAAGTTAAAACCTTTTCAGAGTTCATTTGTACTCCTTTTCAAATTCAGGGTCATCTAGCTCAAAACAAATCATTAAATGCATCAAAAAATATCAAATGAAGTCAAAAAGGGTTGAAAATTGATGATGTGCCTTTGAATGGTGCATATTGAACACACAAAAATTATGGAGTTACAACAAGTTGTTAAAAATGAAATTCCTTTGTAATAGATGAGTTTTCGTCTCAAACCCTCATACTTCAAAAGACATTGTCCAATTTGTACATGAAGTGCATCCAGTTTTTGCCGGATCCCTCTCAACTCTTTACAAGTTGCTATGTGGCTGTAATTATGATGTCATGCCAATTTAAAACCTTTTCAGAGTTTTTTGTACTGCTTTTCAAATGCAGGGTCATCTAGCTCAAAAAAATCATTAAATGCATGAAAAATATCAAATGAAGTCAGAAAGGGTTGAAAATTGATGATGTGCCTTTGAATGGTGCATATTGAACACACAAAAAGTATGGAGTTCAAATAAGTTATTAAAAATGAAATCCCTTTGTAATAGATGAGTTTTCGTACGAAACCCTCATAGTTCGAAAGAGATTGTCCAATTTGTACACGAAGTGCATCCAGTTTTTTTCGTAACCCTCTCAACTCTTTAGAAGTTGCTATGTGGGTGAAATTATGATGTCATGCCAAGTTAATATCTTTTCAGAGTTCCTTTGTACTGCTTTTCAGATTCAAGGTCATCTAGCTCAAAATAAATCATTAAATGCATGAAAAATATCAAATGAAGTCAGAAAGGGTTGAAAATTGATGATGTGCCTTTGAATGGTGCATATTGAACACAAAAAGTATGGAGTTAAAATAAGTTATTAAAAATGAAATCCCTTTTGTAATAGATGAGTTTTCGTCCGAAACCCTCATACTTCGAAAGAGATTGTCCAATTTGTACATGAAGTGCTTCTAGTTTTTGTCGTAACCCTGTCAACTCTTTAGAAGTTGCTATGTGGGTGAAATTATGATGTCAAGCCAAGTTAAAACTTTTTCAGAGTTCATTTGTACTGCTTTACAAATTTAGGGTCATTTAGCTCAAAATAAATCATTAAATGTATGAAAAATATCAAATGAAGTCAGAAAGGGTTGAAAATTGATGATGTGCCTTTGAATGGTACATATTGAACACACAAAAAGTATGGAGTTAAAATAAGTTGTTAAAATGAAATCCCCTTGTAATAGATGAGTTTTCATCCGAAACCCTCATACTTCGAAAGAGATTGTCCAATTTGTACACAAAGTGCATCTAGTTTTTGCCGTAACCCTATCAACTCTTTAGAACTTGCTATGTGGGTGAAATTATGATGTCATGCCAAGTTAAAACCTTTTCAGAGTTCATTTGTACTCCTTTTCAAATTCAGGGTCATCTAGCTCAAAAGAAATCATTAAATGCATCAAAAAATATCAAATGAAGTCAGAAAGGGTTGAAAATTGATGATGTGCCTTTGAATGGTGCATATTGAACACACAAAAATTATGGAGTTACAACAAGTTGTTAAAAATGAAATCCCTTTGTAATAGATGAGTTTTCGTCCGAAACCCTCATACTTCAAAAGACATTGTCCAATTTGTACATGAAGTGCATCCAGTTTTTGCCGGATCCCTCTCAACTCTTTACAAGTTGCTATGTGGCTGTAATTATGATGTCATGCCAATTTAAAACCTTTTCAGAGTTTTTTGTACTGCTTTTCAAATGTAGGGCCATCTAGC
Source organism: Hordeum marinum (assembly GCA_022496015.1). Taxonomy (NCBI): domain Eukaryota; kingdom Viridiplantae; phylum Streptophyta; class Magnoliopsida; order Poales; family Poaceae; genus Hordeum; species Hordeum marinum. Next base: position 21,677,875 of record CM039673.1, on the reverse strand, counting down.
TCAAAAAAATCATTAAATGCATGAAAAATATCAGATGAAGTCAGAAAGGGTTGAAAATTGATGATGTGCCTTTGAATGGTGCATATTGAACACACAAAAAGTATGGAGTTCAAATAAGTTATTAAAAATGAAATCCCTTTGTAATAGATGAGTTTTCGTACGAAACCCTCATAGTTCGAAAGAGATTGTCCAATTTGTACACGAAGTGCATCCAGTTTTTGCCGTAACCCGCTCAACTCTTTAGAAGTTGCTATGTGGGTGAAATTATGATGTCATGCCAAGTAAAAACCTTTTCAGAGTTCATTTGTACTGCTTTTCAAATTCAGGGTCATCTAGCTCAAAATAATTTATTACATGCACGAAAAATATCAAATGAAGTCAGAAAGGGTTGAAAATTGATGATGTGCCTTTGAATGGTGCATATTGAACACACAAAAAGTACGGAGTTAAAATAAGTTATTAAAAATGAAATCCCTTTGCAATAGATGAGTTTTCGTACGAAACCCTCATACTTCGAAAGAGATTGTCCAATTTGTACACGAAGTGCATCCAGTTTTTGCCGTAACCCTCTCAACTCGTTATAAGTTGCTATGTGGGTGAAATTATGATGTCATGCCAAGTTAAAACCTTTTTAGAGTTCATTTGTACTGCTTTTCAAATTCAGGGTCATCTAGCTGAAAATAATTTATTAAATGCATGAAAAATATCAAATGAAGTCAGAAAGGGTTGAAAATTGATGATGTGCCTTTGAATGGTGCATATTGAAGACACAAAAATTATGGAGTTAAAATAAGTTGTTAAAAATGAAATCCCTTTGTAATAGATGAATTTTCGTTTGAAACCCTCATACTTCGAAAGAGATTGTCCAATTTGAACACGAAGTGCATCCAGTTTTTTTCGTAACCCTCTCAACTCTTTAGAAGTTGCTATGTGGGTGAAATTATGATGTCATGCCAAGTTAAAATCTTTTCAGAGTTCCTTTGTACTGCTTTTCAAATTCACAGTCATCTAGCTCAAAATAAATCATTAAATGCATGAAAAATATCAAATGAAGTCAGCAAGGGTTGAAAATTGATGATGTGCCTTTGAATGGTGCATATTGAACACAAAAAGTATGGAGTAAAAATAAGTTATTAAAAATGAAATCCCTTTTGTAATAGATGAGTTTTCGTCCGAAACCCTCATACTTCGAAAGAGATTGTCCAATTTGTACATGAAGTGCTTCCAGTTTTTGTCGTAACCCTGTCAACTCTTTAGAAGTTGCTATCTGGGTGAAATTATGATGTCAAGCCAAGTTAAAACCTTTTCAGAGTTCATTTGTACTGCTTTACAAATTTAGGGTCATTTAGCTCAAAATAAATCATTAAATGTATGAAAAATATCAAATGAAGTCAAAAAGGGTTGAAAATTGATGATGTGCCTTTGAATGGTACATATTGAACACACAAAAAGTATGGAGTTAAAATAAGTTGTTAAAATGAAATCCCCTTGTAATAGATGAGTTTTCATCCGAAACCCTCATACTTCGAAAGAGATTGTCCAATTTGTACACAAAGTGCATCTAGTTTTTGCCGTAACCCTATCAACTCTTTAGAAGTTGCTATGTGGGTGAAATTATGATGTCATGCCAAGTTAAAACCTTTTCAGAGTTCATTGGTACTCCTTTTCAAATTCAGGGTCATCTAGCTCAAAACAAATCATTAAATGCATCAAAAAATATCAAATGAAGTCAGAAAGGGTTGAAAATTGATGATGTGCCTTTGAATGGTGCATATTGAACACACAAAAATTATGGAGTTACAACAAGTTGTTAAAAATGAAATCCCTTTGTAATAGATGAGTTTTCGTCCGAAACCCTCATACTTCAAAAGACATTGTCCAATTTGTACATGAAGTGCATCCAGTTTTTGCCGGATCCCTCTCAACTCTTTACAAGTTGCTATGTGGGTGTAATTATGATGTCATGCCAATTTAAAACCTTTTCAGAGTTTTTTGTACTGCTTTTCAAATGCAGGGTCATCTAGCTCAAAAAAATCATTAAATGCATGAAAAATACCAAATGAAGTCAGAAAGGGTTGAAAATTGATGATGTGCCTTTGAATGGTGCATATTGAACACACAAAAAGTATGGAGTTCAAATATGTTATTAAAAATGAAATCCCTTTGTAATAGATGAGTTTTCGTTCGAAACCCTCATACTTCGAAAGAGATTGTCCAATTTGTACACGAAGTGCATCCAGTATTTGCCGTAACCCTCTCAACTCTTAAGAATTTCCAATGTGGGTGAAATTATGATGTCATGCCAAGTTAATACCTTTTCAAAGTTCATTTGTACTTCTTTTCAAATTCAGGGTCATCTAGCTCAAAATAAATCATTAAATGCATGAAAAATATCAAATGAAGTCAGAAAGGGTTGAAAATTGATGATGTTCCTTTGAATGGTGCATATTGAAGACACAAAAATTATGGAGTTAAAATAAGTTTTTAAAAATTAAATCCCTTTGTAATAGATGAGTTTTCGTCCGAAACCCTCATACATCGAAAGAGATTGTCCAATTTGTACACGAAGTGCATCCTGTTTTTTCTGTAACCCTCTCAACTCTTTAGAATTTGCTATGTGGGTGAATTATGATGTCATGCCAAGTTAAAATCTTTTCAGAGTTCCTTTGTACTGCTTTTCAAATTTAAGGTCATCTAGTTCCAAACTAAATCATTAAATGCATGAAAAATATCAAATGAAGTCAAAATGGGTTGAAAATTGATCATGTGCCTCTGAATGGTGCAAATTGAACACAAAAAAAGTATGGAGTTAAAATAAGTTATTAAAAATTAAATCCCTTTGTAATAGATGAGTTTTCGTGCGAAACCCTCATACTTCTTATGACATTGTCCAATTTGTACACGAAGTGCATCCAATTTTTGCCGTAACCCTCTCAACTCTTTAGAAGTTGCTATGTGGGTGAAATTATGATGTCATGCCAAGTTAAAACCTTATCAGAGTTCATTTGTACTGCTTTTCAAATTCAGGGTCATCTAGCTCAAAATAATTCATTAGATGCATAAAAAATATCAAATGAAGTGAGAAATGGTTGCAAATTGATGATGTGCCTTTGAATGGTGCATATTGAACACACAAAAAGTATGGAGTTAAAATATGTTATTAAAAATGAAATACCTTTGTAATAGATGAGTTTTCGTACGAAACCCTCATACTTCGGAAGAGATTGTCCAATTTGGACACGAAGTGCATCCAGTTTTTTCCGTAACCCTCTCAACTCTTTAGAAGTTGCTATGTGGGTGAAATTGTGATGGCATGCCAAGTTAAAATCTTTTCAGAGTTCCTTTGTACTGCTTTTCAAATTCAGGGTCATCTAGCTCAAAATAAATCATTAAATGCATGAAAAATATCAAATGAAGTCAGAACGGGTTGAAAATTGATGATGTGCCTCTGAATGGTGCATATTGAACACAAAAAAAGTATGGAGTTAAAATAAGTTATTAAAAATGAAATCCCTTTGTAATAGATGAGTTTTTGTCCGAAACCCTCACTCTTCTTATGAGATTGTCCAATTTGTACACAAAGTGCATCCAATTTTTGCCGTAACCCTCTCAACTCTTTAGAAGTTGCTATGTGGGTGAAATTATAATGTCATGCCAAGTTAAAATATTTTCAGAGTTCATTTGTACTGCTTTTCAAATTCAGGGTCATCTAGCTCAAAATAATTTATTAAATGCATGAAAAATATCAAACAAAGTTAGAAAGGGTTGAAAATTGATGATGTGCCTTTGAATGGTGCATATTGAACACAAAAAGTATGGAGTTAAAATAAGTTATTAAAAATGAAATCCCTTTGTAATAGATGAGTTTTCGTCCGAAACCCTCATACATCGAATGAGGTTGTCCAATTTGTACACGAAGTGCATCCAGTTTTTGCCGTAACCCTCTCAACTCTTTAGAAGTTGCTATGTGGGTGAAATTGTGATGGCATGCGAAGTTAAAATCTTTTCAGAGTTCCTTTGTACTGCTTTTCAAATTCAGGGTCATCTAGCTCAAAATAAATCATTAAATGCATGAAAAATATCAAATGAAGTCAGAAAGGGTTGAAAATTGATGATGTGCCTCTGAATGGTGCAAATTGAACACAAAAAAAGTATGGAGTTAAAATAAGTTATTAAAAATGAAATCCCTTTATAATAGATGAGTTTTCGTGCGAAACCCTCATACTTCTTATGAGATTGTCCAATTTGTACACGAAGTGCATCCAGTTTTTGCCGTAACCCTCTCAACTCTTTAGAAGTTGCTATGTGGGTGAAATTATAATGTCATGCCAAGTTAAAATATTTCAGAGTTCATTTGTACTGCTTTTCAAATTCAGATTCATCTAGCTCAAAATAAATCATGAAATGCATGAATAATATCAAATGAAGTCAGAAAGGGTTAAAAATTGATGATGTGCCTTTGAATGGTGCATATTGAAGACACAAAAAGTATGGAGTTCAAACATGTTATTAAAAATGAAATCCCTTTGTAATAGATGAGTTTTCGTTCGAAACCCTCATACTTCGAAAGAGATTATCCAATTTGTACACGAAGTGCGTCCAGTTTTTGTCGTAACCCTCTCAAGTCTTTAGAAGTTGCTATGTGGGTGAAATTATGATGTCATGCCAAGTAAAATCCTTTTCAGAGTTCATTTGTACTGCTTTTCAAATTCAGGGTCATCTAGCTCAAAATAATTCATTAGATGCATGAAAAATATCAAATGAAGTGAGAAATGGTTGCAAATTGATGATGTGCCTTTGAATGGTGCATATTGAACACACAAAAAGTATGGAGTTAAAATATGTTATTAAAAATGAAATACCTTTGTAATAGATGAGTTTTCGTACGAAACCCTCATACTTCGGAAGAGATTGTCCAATTTGGACACGAAGTGCATCCAGTTTTTTCCGTAACCCTCTCAACTCTTTAGAAGTTGCTATGTGGGTGAAATTGTGATGGCATGCCAAGTTAAAATCTTTTCAGAGTTCCTTTGTACTGCTTTTCAAATTCAGGGTCATCTAGCTCAAAATAAATCATTAAATGCATGAAAAATATCAAATGAAGTCAGAAAGGGTTGAAAATTGATGATGTGCCTCTGAATGGTGCATATTGAACACAAAAAAAGTATGGAGTTAAAATAAGTTATTAAAAATGAAATCCCTTTGTAATAGATGAGTTTTTGTCCGAAACCCTCACTCTTCTTATGAGATTGTCCAATTTGTACACAAAGTGCATCCAATTTTTGCCGTAACCCTCTCAACTCTTTAGAAGTTGCTATGTGGGTGAAATTATAATGTCATGCCAAGTTAAAATATTTTAAGAGTTCATTTGTACTGCTTTTCAAATTCAGATTCATCTAGCTCAAAATAAATCATGAAATGCATGAATAATATCAAATGAAGTCAGAAAGGGTTGAAAATTGATGATGTGCCTTTGAATGGTGCATATTGAAGACACAAAAAGTATAGAGTTCAAATATGTTATTAAAAATGAAATCCCTTTGTAATAGATGAGTTTTCGTTCGAAACCCTCATACTTCGAAAGAGATTGTCCAATTTGTACACAAAGTGCATCCACTTTTTGTAGTAACCCTCTCAAGTCTTTAGAAGTTGCTATGTGGGTGAAATTATGATGTCATGCCAAGTAAAATCATTTTCAGAGTTCATTTGTATTGCTTTTCAAATTCAGGGTCATCTAGCTCAAAATAATTCATTAAATGCATGAAAAATATCAAATGAAGTCAAAAATGGTTGAAAATTGATGATGTGCCTTTCAATGGTGCATATTGAACACACAAAAAGTATGGAGTTAAAATATGTTATTAAAAATGAAAAACCTTTGTAATAGATGAGTTTTCGTACGAAACCCTCACACTTCGGAAGAGATTGTCCAATTTGGACATGAAGTGCATCCAGTTTTTTCCGTAACCCTCTCAACTATTTAGAAGTTGCTATGTGGGTGAAATTATGATGGCATGCCAATTTAAAATCTTTTCAGAGTTCCTCTGTACTGCTTTTCAAATTCAGGGTCATCTAGCTCAAAATAAATCATTAAATGCATGAAAAATATCAAATGAAGTCAGAAAGGGTTGAAAATTGATGATGTGCCTCTGAATGGTGCATATTGAACACAAAAAAAGTATGGAGTTAAAATAACTTATTAAAAATGAAATCCCTTTGTAATAGATGAGTTTTTGTCCGAAACCCTCATTCTTCTTATGAGATTGTCCAATTTGTACACGAAGTGCATCCAATTTTTGCCGTAACCCTCTCAACTCTTTAGAAGTTGCTATGTGGGTGAAATTATAATGTCATGCCAAGTTAAAATATTTTCAGAGTTCATTTGTACTGCTTTTCAAATTCAGGGTCATCTAGGTCAAAATAAATCATGAAATGCATGAAAAATATCAAATGAAGTCAGAAAGGGTTGAAAATTGATGATGTGCCTTTGAATGGTGCATATTGAACACAAAAAGTATGGAGTTAAAATAAGTTATTAAAAATGAAATCCCTTTGTAATAGATGAGTTTTCGTCCGAAACCCTCATACATCGAATGACGTTGTCCAATTTGTACACGAAGTGCATCCAGTTTTTGCCGTAACCCTCTCAACTCTTAAGAAGTTCCAACGTGGGTGAAATTATGATGTCATGCCAAGTTAAAACCTTTTCAAAGTTCATTTCTACTTCTTCTCAAATTCAGGGTCATCTAGCTCAAAATAAATCATTAAATGCATGAAAAATATCAAATGAAGTCAGAAAGGGTTGAAAATTGATGATGTGCCTTTGAATGGTGCATATTGAAGACACAAAAAGTATGGAGTTTAAATAAGTTGTTAAAAATGAAATTCCTTTGTAATAGATGAGTTTTCGTCTGAAACCCTCATACTTCGAAAGAGATTGTCCAATTTGTACATGAAGTGCATCCAGGTTTTCTCGTAACCCTTTCAACTCTTTAGAATTTGCTATGTGGGTGAAATTATGATGTCATGCCAAGTTAAAACCTTTTAACAGTTCATTTGTACTGCTTTTCAAATTCAGGGTCATCTAGCTCAAAATAAATCATTAAATGAATGAAAATATCAAATGAAGTCAGAAAGGGTTGAAAATTAATGATATGCCTTTGAATGGTGCATAGTGAAGACACAAAAAGTATGGAGTTCAAATAAGTTATTAAAAATGAAATCCCTTTGTAATAGATGAGTTTTTGTTCGAAACCCTCATACTTCGAAAGAGATTGTCCAATTTGTACACGAAGTGCATCCAGTTTTTGTCGTAACCCTCTCAAGTCTTTAGAAGTTGCTATGTGGGTGAAATTATGATGTCATGCCAAGTTAAATCCTTTTCAGAATTCATTTGTACTGCGTTTCAAATTTAGGGTCATCTAGCTCAAAATAATTCATTAAATGCATGAAAAATATCAAATGAAGTCAGAAATGGTTGAAAGTTGATGATGTGCCTTTGAATGATGCATATTGAACACACAAAAAGTATGGAGTTAAAATAAGTTATTAAAAATGAAATACATTTGTAATAGATGAGTTTTCGTACGAAACCCTCATACTTCGAAAGAGATTGTCCAATTTGTACACGAAGTGCATCCAGTTTTTTCCGTAACCCTCTCAACTCTTTAGAAGTTGCTATGTGGGTGAAATTATGATGGCATGCCAAGTTAAAATCTTTTCAGAGTTCCTTTGTACTGCTTTTCAAATTTAGGGTCATCTAGCTCAAAATAAATCATTAAATGCATGAAAATATCAAATGAAGTCAGAAAGGGTTGAAAATTGATGATGTGCCTTTGAATGGTGCATATTGAACACAAAAAGTATGGAGTTAAAATAAGTTATTAAAAATGAAATCCCTTTGTAATAGATGAGTTTTCGTCCGAAACCCTCATACATCGAATGACGTTGTCCAATTTGTACACGAAGTGCATCCAGTTTTTGCCGTAACCCTCTCAACTCTTAAGAAGTTCCAACGTGGGTGAAATTATGATGTCATGCCAAGTTAAAACCTTTTCAAAGTTCATTTCTACTTCTTCTCAAATTCCGGGTCATCTAGCTCAAAATAAATCATTAAATGCATGAAAAATATCAAATGAAGTCAGAAAGGGTTGAAAATTGATGATGTGCCTTTGAATGGTGCATATTGAAGACGCAAAAAGTATGGAGTTTAAATAAGTTGTTAAAAATGAAATTCCTTTGTAATAGATGAGTTTTCGTCTGAAACCCTCATACTTCGAAAGAGATTGTCCAATTTGTACATGAAGTGCATCCAGGTTTTCTCGTAACCCTTTCAACTCTTTAGAAGTTGCTATGTGGGTGAAATTATGATGTCATGCCAAGTTAAAACCTTTTAACAGTTCATTTGTACTGCTTTTCAAATTCAGGGTCATCTAGCTCAAAATAAATCATTAAATGAATGAAAATATCAAATGAAGTCAGAAAGGGTTGAAAATTAATGATGTGCCTTTGAATGGTGCATAGTGAAGACACAAAAAGTATGGAGTTCAAATATGTTATTAAAAATGAAATCCCTTTGTAATAGATGAGTTTTTGTTCGAAACCCTCATACTTCGAAAGAGATTGTCCAATTTGTACACGAAGTGCATCCAGTTTTTGTCGTAACCCTCTCAAGTCTTTAGAAGTTGCTATGTGGGTGAAATTATGATGTCATGCCAAGTTAAATCCTTTTCAGAGTTCATTTGTACTGCGTTTCAAATTTAGGGTCATCTAGCTCAAAATAATTCATTAAATGCATGAAAAATATCAAATGAAGTCAGAAATGGTTGAAAGTTGATGATGTGCCTTTGAATGGTGCATATTGAACACACAAAAAGTATGGAGTTAAAATAAGTTATTAAAAATGAAATACATTTGTAATAGATGAGTTTTCGTACGAAACCCTCATACTTCGAAAGAGATTGTCCAATTTGTACACGAAGTGCATCCAGTTTTTTCCGTAACCCTCTCAACTCTTTAGAAGTTGCTATGTGGGTGAAATTATGATGGCATGCCAAGTTAAAATCTTTTCAGAGTTCCTTTGTACTGCTTTTCAAATTTAGGGTCATCTAGCTCAAAATAAATCATTAAATGCATGAAAATATCAAATGAAGTCAGAAAGGGTTGAAAATTGATGATGTGCCTTTGAATGGTGCATATTGAACACAAAAAGTATGGAGTTAAAATAAGTTATTAAAAATGAAATCCCTTTGTAATAGATGAGTTTTCGTCCGAAACCCTCATACATCGAATGACGTTGTCCAATTTGTACACGAAGTGCATCCAGTTTTTGCCGTAACCCTCTCAACTCTTAAGAAGTTCCAACGTGGGTGAAATTATGATGTCATGCCAAGTTAAAACCTTTTCAAAGTTCATTTCTACTTCTTCTCAAATTCCGGGTCATCTAGCTCAAAATAAATCATTAAATGCATGAAAAATATCAAATGAAGTCAGAAAGGGTTGAAAATTGATGATGTGCCTTTGAATGGTGCATATTGAAGACACAAAAAGTATGGAGTTTAAATAAGTTGTTAAAAATGAAATTCCTTTGTAATAGATGAGTTTTCGTCTGAAACCCTCATACTTCGAAAGAGATTGTCCAATTTGTACATGAAGTGCATCCAGGTTTTCTCGTAACCCTTTCAACTCTTTAGAAGTTGCTATGTGGGTGAAATTATGATGTCATGCCAAGTTAAAACCTTTTAACAGTTCATTTGTACTGCTTTTCAAATTCAGGGTCATCTAGCTCAAAATAAATCATTAAATGAATGAAAATATCAAATGAAGTCAGAAAGGGTTGAAAATTAATGATGTGCCTTTGAATGGTGCATAGTGAAGACACAAAAAGTATGGAGTTCAAATATGTTATTAAAAATGAAATCCCTTTGTAATAGATGAGTTTTTGTTCGAAACCCTCATACTTCGAAAGAGATTGTCCAATTTGTACACGAAGTGCATCCAGTTTTTGTCGTAACCCTCTCAAGTCTTTAGAAGTTGCTATGTGGGTGAAATTATGATGTCATGCCAAGTTAAATCCTTTTCAGAGTTCATTTGTACTGCGTTTCAAATTTAGGGTCATCTAGCTCAAAATAATTCATTAAATGCATGAAAAATATCAAATGAAGTCAGAAATGGTTGAAAGTTGATGATGTGCCTTTGAATGGTGCATATTGAACACACAAAAAGTATGGAGTTAAAATAAGTTATTAAAAATGAAATACATTTGTAATAGATGAGTTTTCGTACGAAACCCTCATACTTCGAAAGAGATTGTCCAATTTGTACACGAAGTCCATCCGGTTTTTGCCGTAACCCTCTCAACTCTTAAGAAGTTCCAACGTGGGTGAAATTATGATGTCATGCCAAGTTAAAACCTTTTCAAAGTTCATTTCTACTTCTTTTCAAATTCAGGGTCATCTAGCTCAAAATAAATCATTAAATGCATGAAAAATATCAAATGAAGTCAGAAAGGGTTGAAAATTGATGATGTGCCTTTGAATGGTGCATATTGAAGACACAAAAAGTATGGAGTTTAAATAAGTTGTTAAAAATGAAATTCCTTTGTAATAGATGAGTTTTCGTCTGAAACCCTAATACTTCGAAAGAGATTGTCCAATTTGTACATTAAGTGCATCCAAGTTTTCTCGTCACCCTTTCAACTCTTTAGAAGTTGCTATGTGGGTGAAATTATGATGTCATGCCAAGTTAAAACCTTTTAACCGTTCATTTGTACTGCTTTTCAAATTCAGGGTCATCTAGCTCAAAATAAATCATTAAATGAATGAATATATCAAATGAATTCAGAAAGGTTTGAAAATTAATTTTGTGCCTTTGAATAGTGCATATTGAAAACACAAAAAGTATGGAGTTCAAATATGTTATTAAAAATGAAATCACTTTGTAATAGATGAGTTTTCGTTCGAAACCCTCATACTTCTTATGAGATTGTCCAATTTGTACACGAAGTGCATCCGGTTTTTGTCGTAACCCTCTCACCTCTTTAGAAGTTGCTATGTGGGTGAAATTATGATGTCATGCCAAGTTAAATCCTTTTCAGAGTTCATTTGTACTGGTTTTCAAATTCAGGGTCATCTAGCTCAAAATAATTCATTAAATGCATGAAGAATATCAAATGAAGTCAGAAATGGTTCAAAGTTGATGATGTGCCTTTGAATGGTGCATATTGAACACACGAAAAGTATGGAGTTAAAATAAGTTATTAAAAATGAAATACCTTTGTAATAGATGAGTTTTCGTACGAAACCCTCATACTTCGAAAGAGATTGTCCAATTTGTACACGAAGTGCATCCAGTTTTTTCCGTAACCCTCTCAACTCTTTAGAAGTTGCTATGTGGGTGAAATTATGATGGCATGCCAAGTTAAAATCTTTTCAGAGTTCCTTTGTACTGCTTTTCAAATTCAGGGTCATCTAGCTCAAAATAAATCATTAAATGCATGAAAATATCAAATGAAGTCAGAAAGGGTTTAAAATTGATGATGTGCCTCTGAATGGTGCATATTGAACACAAAAAAGTATGGTGTTAAAATAAGTTATTAAAAATGAAATCCCTTTGTAATAGATGAATTTTTGTCCGAAACCCTCATACTTCTTATGAGATTGTCTAATTTGTACACGAAGTGCATCCAATTTTTGCCGTAACCCTCTCAACTCTTTAGAAGTTGCTATGTGGGTGAAATTATAATGTCATGCCAAGTTAAAATATTTTCAGAGTTCATTTGTACTGGTTTTCAAATTCAGGGTCATCTAGCTCAAAATAAATCATGAAATGCATGAATAATATCAAATGAAGTCAGAAAGGGTTGAAAATTGATGATGTGCCTTTGAATGGTGCATATTGAAGACACAAAAAGTATGGAGTTCAAATATGTTATTAAAAATGAAATCCCTTTGTAATAGATGAGTTTTCGTTCGAAACCCTCATACTTCGAAAGAGAATGTCCAATTTGTACACAAAGTGCATCCACTTTTTGTAGTAACCCTCTCAAGTCTTTAGAAGTTGCTATGTGGGTGAAATTATGATGTCATGCCAAGTAAAATCATTTTCAGAGTTCATTTGTATTGCTTTTCAAATTCAGGGTCATCTAGCTCAAAATAATTCATTAAATGCATGAAAAATATCAAATGAAGTCAGAAATGGTTGAAAATTGATGATGTGCCTTTCAATGGTGCATATTGAACACACAAAAAGTATGGAGTTAAAATATGTTATTAAAAATGAAAAACCTTTGTAATAGATGAGTTTTCGTACGAAACCCTCACACTTCGGAAGAGATTGTCCAATTTGGACATGAAGTGCATCCAGTTTTTTCCGTAACCCTCTCAACTATTTAGAAGTTGCTATGTGGGTGAAATTATGATGGCATGCCAATTTAAAATCTTTTCAGAGTTCCTCTGTACTGCTTTTCAAATTCAGGGTCATCTAGCTCAAAATAAATCATTAAATGCATGAAAAATATCAAATGAAGTCAGAAAGGGTTGAAAATTGATGATGTGCCTCTGAATGGTGCATATTGAACACAAAAAAAGTATGGAGTTAAAATAACTTATTAAAAATGAAATCCCTTTGTAATAGATGAGTTTTTGTCCGAAACCCTCATTCTTCTTATGAGATTGTCCAATTTGTACACGAAGTGCATCCAATTTTTGCCGTAACCCTCTCAACTCTTTAGAAGTTGCTATGTGGGTGAAATTATAATGTCATGCCAAGTTAAAATATTTTCAGAGTTCATTTGTACTGCTTTTCAAATTTAGGGTCATCTAGGTCAAAATAAATCATGGAATGCATGAAAAATATCAAATGAAGTCAGAAAGGGTTGAAAATTGATGATGTGCCTTTGAATGGTGCATATTGAACACAAAAAGTATGGAGTTAAAATAAGTTATTAAAAATGAAATCCCTTTGTAATAGATGAGTTTTCGTCCGAAACCCTCATACATCGAATGACGTTGTCCAATTTGTACACGAAGTGCATCCAGTTTTTGCCGTAACCCTCTCAACTCTTAAGAAGTTCCAACGTGGGTGAAATTATGATGTCATGCCAAGTTAAAACCTTTTCAAAGTTCATTTCTACTTCTTCTCAAATTCAGGGTCATCTAGCTCAAAATAAATCATTAAATGCATGAAAAATATCAAATGAAGTCAGAAAGGGTTGAAAATTGATGATGTGCCTTTGAATGGTGCATATTGAAGACACAAAAAGTATGGAGTTTAAATAAGTTGTTAAAAATGAAATTCCTTTGTAATAGATGAGTTTTCGTCTGAAACCCTCATACTTCGAAAGAGATTGTCCAATTTGTACATGAAGTGCATCCAGGTTTTCTCGTAACCCATTCAACTATTTAGAATTTGCTATGTGGGTGAAATTATGATGTCATGCCAAGTTAAAACCTTTTAACAGTTCATTTGTACTGCTTTTCAAATTCAGGGTCATCTAGCTCAAAATAAATCATTAAATGAATGAAAATATCAAATGAAGTCAGAAAGGGTTGAAAATTAATGATATGCCTTTGAATGGTGCATAGTGAAGACACAAAAAGTATGGAGTTCAAATATGTTATTAAAAATGAAATCCCTTTGTAATAGATGAGTTTTTGTTCGAAACCCTCATACTTCGAAAGAGATTGTCCAATTTGTACACGAAGTGCATCCAGTTTTTGTCGTAACCCTCTCAAGTCTTTAGAAGTTGCTATGTGGGTGAAATTATGATGTCATGCCAAGTTAAATCCTTTTCAGAGTTCATTTGTAGTGCGTTTCAAATTTAGGGTCATCTAGCTCAAAATAATTCATTAAATGCATGAAAAATATCAAATGAAGTCAGAAATGGTTGAAAGTTGATGATGTGCCTTTGAATGGTGCATATTGAACACACAAAAAGTATGGAGTCAAAATAAGTTATTAAAAATGAAATACATTTGTAATAGATGAGTTTTCGTACGAAACCCTCATACTTCGAAAGAGATTGTCCAATTTGTACACGAAGTGCATCCAGTTTTTTCCGTAACCCTCTCAACTCTTTAGAAGTTGCTATGTGGGTGAAATTATGATGGCATGCCAAGTTAAAATCTTTTCAGAGTTCCTTTGTACTGCTTTTCAAATTTAGGGTCATCTAGCTCAAAATAAATCATTAAATGCATGAAAATATCAAATGATGTCAGAAAGGGTTGAAAATTGATGATGTGCCTTTGAATGGTGCATATTGAACACAAAAAGTATGGAGTTAAAATAAGTTATTAAAAATGAAATCCCTTTGTAATAGATGAGTTTTCGTCCGAAACCCTCATACATCGAATGACGTTGTCCAATTTGTACACGAAGTGCATCCAGTTTTTGCCGTAACCCTCTCAACTCTTAAGAAGTTCCAACGTGGGTGAAATTATGATGTCATGCCAAGTTAAAACCTTTTCAAAGTTCATTTCTACTTCTTCTCAAATTCCGGGTCATCTAGCTCAAAATAAATCATTAAATGCATGAAAAATATCAAATGAAGTCAGAAAGGGTTGAAAATTGATGATGTGCCTTTGAATGGTGCATATTGAAGACACAAAAAGTATGGAGTTTAAATAAGTTGTTAAAAATGAAATTCCTTTGTAATAGATGAGTTTTCGTCTGAAACCCTCATACTTCGAAAGAGATTGTCCAATTTGTACATGAAGTGCATCCAGGTTTTCTCGTAACCCTTTCAACTCTTTAGAAGTTGCTATGTGGGTGAAATTATGATGTCATGCCAAGTTAAAACCTTTTAACAGTTCATTTGTACTGCTTTTCAAATTCAGGGTCATCTAGCTCAAAATAAATCATTAAATGAATGAAAATATCAAATGAAGTCAGAAAGGGTTGAAAATAAATGATGTGCCTTTGAATGGTGCATAGTGAAGACACAAAAAGTATGGAGTTCAAATATGTTATTAAAAATGAAATCCCTTTGTAATAGATGAGTTTTTGTTCGAAACCCTCATACTTCGAAAGAGATTGTCCAATTTGTACACGAAGTGCATCCAGTTTTTGTCGTAACCCTCTCAAGTCTTTAGAAGTTGCTATGTGGGTGAAATTATGATGTCATGCCAAGTTAAATCCTTTTCAGAGTTCATTTGTACTGCGTTTCAAATTTAGGGTCATCTAGCTCAAAATAATTCATTAAATGCATGAAAAATATCAAATGAAGTCAGAAATGGTTGAAAGTTGATGATGTGCCTTTGAATGGTGCATATTGAACACACAAAAATTATGGAGTTAAAATAAGTTATTAAAAATGAAATACATTTGTAATAGATGAGTTTTCGTACGAAACCCTCATACTTCGAAAGAGATTGTCCAATTTGTACACGAAGTGCATCCGGTTTTTGCCGTAACCCTCTCAACTCTTAAGAAGTTCCAACGTGGGTGAAATTATGATGTCATGCCAAGTTAAAACCTTTTCAAAGTTCATTTCTACTTCTTTTCAAATTCAGGGTCATCTAGCTCAAAATAAATCATTAAATGCATGAAAAATATCAAATGAAGTCAGAAAGGGTTGAAAATTGATGATGTGCCTTTGAATGGTGCATATTGAAGACACAAAAAGTATGGAGTTTAAATAAGTTGTTAAAAATGAAATTCCTTTGTAATAGATGAGTTTTCGTCTGAAACCCTAATACTTCGAAAGAGATTGTCCAATTTGTACATTAAGTGCATCCAAGTTTTCTCGTCACCCTTTCAACTCTTTAGAAGTTGCTATGTGGGTGAAATTATGATGTCATGCCAAGTTAAAACCTTTTAACCGTTCATTTGTACTGCTTTTCAAATTCAGGGTCATCTAGCTCAAAATAAATCATTAAATGAATGAATATATCAAATGAATTCAGAAAGGTTTGAAAATTAATTTTGTGCCTTTGAATAGTGCATATTGAAAACACAAAAAGTATGGAGTTCAAATATGTTATTAAAAATGAAATCACTTTGTAATAGATGAGTTTTCGTTCGAAACCCTCATACTTCTTATGAGATTGTCCAATTTGTACACGAAGTGCATCCGGTTTTTGTCGTAACCCTCTCACCTCTTTAGAAGTTGCTATGTGGGTGAAATTATGATGTCATGCCAAGTTAAATCCTTTTCAGAGTTCATTTGTACTGGTTTTCAAATTCAGGGTCATCTAGCTCAAAATAATTCATTAAATGCATGAAGAATATCAAATGAAGTCAGAAATGGTTCATAGTTGATGATGTGCCTTTGAATGGTGCATATTGAACACACGAAAAGTATGGAGTTAAAATAAGTTATTAAAAATGAAATACCTTTGTAATAGATGAGTTTTCGTACGAAACCCTCATACTTCGAAAGAGATTGTCCAATTTGTACACGAAGTGCATCCAGTTTTTTCCGTAACCCTCTCAACTCTTTAGAAGTTGCTATGTGGGTGAAATTATGATGGCATGCCAAGTTAAAATCTTTTCAGAGTTCCTTTGTACTGCTTTTCAAATTCAGGGTCATCTAGCTCAAAATAAATCATTAAATGCATGAAAATATCAAATGAAGTCAGAAAGGGTTTAAAATTGATGATGTGCCTCTGAATGGTGCATATTGAACACAAAAAAGTATGGTGTTAAAATAAGTTATTAAAAATGAAATCCCTTTGTAATAGATGAATTTTTGTCCGAAACCCTCATACTTCTTATGAGATTGTCCAATTTGTACACGAAGTGCATCCAATTTTTGCCGTAACCCTCTCAACTCTTTAGAAGTTGCTATGTGGGTGAAATTATAATGTCATGCCAAGTTAAAATATTTTCAGAGTTCATTTGTACTGGTTTTCAAATTCAGGGTCATCTAGCTCAAAATAAATCATGAAATGCATGAAAAATATCAAATGAAGTCAGAAAGGGTTGAAAATTGATGATGTTCCTTTGAAAGGTGCATATTGAACACAAAAAGTATGGATTTAAAATAAGTTATTAAAAATGAAATCCCTTTGTAATAGATGAGTTTTCGTCCGAAATCCTCATACTTCGAATGAGATTGTCCAATTTGTACACGAAGTGCATCTAGTTTTTGCCGTAACCCTCTCAACTCTTAAGAAGTTGCAACGTGGGTGAAATTATGATGTCATGCCAAGTTAAAACCTTTTTAGAGTTCATTTGTACTGCTTTTCAAATTCAGGGTCATCTATTTCAAAATAAATCATTAAATGAATGAAAATATCAAATGAAGTCAGAAAGGGTTGAAAATTGATGATGTGCCTTTGAATGGTGCATATTGAAGACACAAAAAGTATGGAGTTCAAATATGTAATTAAAAATGAAATCCCCTTGTAATAGATGAGTTTTCGTCCGAAACCCTCATACTTCGAAAGAGGTTGTCCAATTTGTACATGAAGTGCATCCAGTTTTTGCCGTAACCCTCTCAAGTCTTTAGAAGTGGCTATGTGGGTGAAATTATTATCTCATGCCAATTTAAAACCTTTTCAGAGTTGTTTTGTACTGCTTTTCAAATGCAGGGTCATCTAGCGCAAAAAAATCATTAAATGCATGAAAAATATCAAATGAAGTCAGAAAGGGTTGAAAATTGATGATGTGCCTTTGAGTGGTGCATATTGAACACACAAAAAGTATGGAGTTAAAATAAGTTATTAAAAATAAAATCCCTTAGTAATAGATAAGTTTTCATACGAAACCCTCATACTTCGAAAGAGATTGTCCAATTTGTACACGAAGTGCATCCAGTTTTTGTCGTAACCCTCTCAACTCATTAGAAGTTGCTATGTGGGTGAAATTATGATGTCATGCCAAGTTAAAACCTTTTCAAAATTCATTTGTTCTGCTTTTCAAATTCAGGGTCATCTAGCTCAAAATAATTTATTAAATGCATGAAAAATATCAAACAAAGTTAGAAAGGGTTGAAAATTGATGATGTGCCTTTGAATGGTGCATATTGAAGACACAAAAATTATGGAGTTAAAATAAGTTGTTAAAAATGAAATCCCTTTGTAATGGATGAGTTTTCGTCCGAAACCCTCATACTTCGAGAGAGATTGTCCAATTTGTACACGAAGTGCATCCAGTTTTTTCCATAACCCTCTCAACTCTTTAGAAGTTTCTATGTGGGTGAAATTATGATGTCATGCCAAGTTAAACTCTTTTCAGAGTTCCTTTGTACTGCTTTTCAAATTCAGGGTCATCTAGCTCAAAATAAATCATTAAATGCATGAAAAATATCAAATGAAGTCAGAAAGGGTTGAAAATTGATGATGTGCCTCTGAATGGAGCATATTTAGCACAAAAAAGTATGGAGTTAAAATAAGTTATTAAAAATGAAATCCCTTTGTAATAGATGAGTTTTCGTCCGAAACCCTCCTACTTCTGATGAGATTAACCAATTTGTACACGAAGTGCATCCAGTTTTTGTCGTAACACTCTCAACTCTTTAGAATATGCTATGTGGGTGAAATTATATTTTCATGCCAAGTTAAAATATTTTCAGAGTTCATTTGTACTGCTTTTCAAATTCAGGGCCATCTAGCTCAAAATAAATCATGAAATGCATGAAAAGTATCAAATGAAGTCAGAAAGGGTTGAAAATTGATGATGTGCCTTTGAACGATGCATATTGAACACAAAAAGTATGGAGTTAAAATAAGTTATTAAAAATGAAATCCCTTTGTAATAGATGAGTTTTCGTCCGAAACCCTCATACTTCGAAAGAGATTGTCCAATTTCTACACGAAGTGCATCCAGTTTTTGTCGTAACCATATCAACTCTTAAGAAGTTGCAACTTCGGTGAAATTATGATGTCATGCCAAGTTAAAACCTTTTCAGAGTTCATTTGTACTGCTTTTCAAATTCAGGGTCATCTAGCTCATAATAAATCATTAAATGCATGAAAAATATCAAATGAAGTTAGAAAGGGTTGAAAATTGATGATGTGCCTTTTAATGGTGCATCTTGAAGCCACAAAAAGTATGGAGTTAAAATAAGTTGTTAAAAATGAAATCCATTTGTAATAGATGAGTTTTCGTCCGAAACCCTCATACTTCGAAAGAGATTATCCAATTTGTACACGAAGTGCATCTAGTTTTTGCCGTAACCCTCTCAACTCTTTAGAAGTTGCTATGTGGGTGAAATTATGATTTCATGCCAAGTTAAAACCTTTTGAGAGTTCATTTGTACTGCTTTTCAAATTCAGGGTCATCTAGCTCAAAATAAATCATTAAATGCATGAAAAATATCAAATGAAGTCAGAAAGGGTTGAAAATTTATGATGTGCCTTTGAATGGAGCATATTGAACACACAAAAAGTATGGAGTTAAAATAAGTTTTTAAAAATTAAATCCCTTTGTATTAGATGAGTTTTCGTCCGAACCCTCATACTTCTTATGAGATTGTCCAATTTGTACATGCAGTGCATCCAGTTTTTTCCGTAACCCTCTCTACTCTTAAGAAGTTGCAACGTGGGTGAAATTATGATGTCATCCCAACTTAAAACCTTTTCAGAGTTCATTTGTACTGCTTTTCAAATTCAGGGTCATTTAGCTCAAAATAAATCATGAAATGCATGAAAAGTATCAAATGAAGTCAGAAAGGGTTGAAAATTGATGATGTGCCTTTGAACGATGCATATTGAACACAAAAAGTATGGAGTTAAAATAAGTTATTAAAAATGAAATCCCTTTGTAATAGATGAGTTTTCGTCCGAAACCCTCATACTTCGAAAGAGATTGTCCAATTTCTACACGAAGTGCATCCAGTTTTTGTCGTAACCATATCAACTCTTAAGAAGTTGCAACTTCGGTGAAATTATGATGTCATGCCAAGTTAAAACCTTTTCAGAGTTCATTTGTACTGCTTTTCAAATTCAGGGTCATCTAGCTCATAATAAATCATTAAATGCATGAAAAATATCAAATGAAGTTAGAAAGGGTTGAAAATTGATGATGTGCCTTTTAATGGTGCATCTTGAAGCCACAAAAAGTATGGAGTTAAAATAAGTTGTTAAAAATGAAATCCATTTGTAATAGATGAGTTTTCGTCCGAAACCCTCATACTTCAAAAGAGATTATCCAATTTGTACACGAAGTGCATCTAGTTTTTGCCGTCACCCTCTCAACTCTTTAGAAGTTGCTATGTGGGTGAAATTATGATTTCATGCCAAGTTAAAACCTTTTGAGAGTTCATTTGTACTGCTTTTCAAATTCAGGGTCATCTAGCTCAAAATAAATCATTAAATGCATGAAAAATATCAAATGAAGTCAGAAAGGGTTGAAAATTTATGATGTGCCTTTGAATGGAGCATATTGAACACACAAAAAGTATGGAGTTAAAATAAGTTTTTAAAAATTAAATCCCTTTGTATTAGATGAGTTTTCGTCCGAACCCTCATACTTCTTATGAGATTGTCCAATTTGTACATGCAGTGCATCCAGTTTTTGCCGTAACCCTCTCTACTCTTAAGAAGTTGCAACGTGGGTGAAATTATGATGTCATGCCAACTTAAAACCTTTTCAGAGTTCATTTGTACTGCTTTTCAAATTCAGGGTCATTTAGCTCAAAATAAATCATTAAATGCATGAAAAATATCAAATGAAGTCAGAAAGGGTTGAAAATTGATGATGTGCCTTTGAATGTTTCATATTGAACACACAAAAAGTATGGAGTTAAAATAAGTTATTAAAAATAAAATCCCTTTGTATTAGATGAGTTTTCGTCCGAAACCCTCATACTTCTTATGAGATTGTCCAATTTGTACACGAAGTGCATCCATTTTTTGTCGTAACCCTCTCCACTCTTTAGAAGTTGCTATGTGGGTGAAATTATGATGTCATGCCAAGTTACAACCTTTTCAGAGTTCATTTGTACCGCTTTTCAAATTCAGTGTCAATTAGCTCAAAATAAATCATTAAATGCATGAAAAATATCAAATGAAGTCACAAAGGGTTGAAAATTGATGATGTGCCTTTGAATGGTGCATATTGAACACACAAAAAGTATGGAGTTTAAATAAGTTGTTAAAAATGAATTTCTTTGTAATAGATGAGTTTTCGTCTGAAACCCTCATACTTCGAAAGAGATTGTCCAATTTGTACATGAAGTGCATCCAGTTTTTGTTGTAGCCCTTTCAACTCTTTAGAAGTTGCTATGTGGGTGAAATTATGATGTCATGCCAATTTAAAACCTTTTAACAGTTCATTTGTACTGCTTTTCAAATTTAGGGTCATCTATCTCAAAATAAATCATTAAATGAATGAAAATATCAAATGAAGTCAGAATGGGTTGAAAATTGATGATGTGCCTTTGAATGGTGCATATTGTAGACACAAAAAGTATGGAGTTCAAATATCTTATTTAAAATGAAATCCCCTTGTAATAGATGAGTTTTCGTCCGAAACCCTCATACTTCGAAAGAGATTGTCCAATTTGTACACGAAGTGCATCTAGTTTTTTCCGTAACCCTCTCAACTCTTTAGAAGTTGCTATGTGGGTGAAATTATGATGTCATGCCAAGTTAAAACCTTTTCAGAGTTCATTTGTACTGCTTTTCAAATTCAGGGTCATCTAGCTCAAAACAAATCATTAAATGCATAAAAAATATCAAATGAAGTCAGAAAGGGTTGAAAATTGATGATGTTCCTTTCAATGGTGCATATTGAAGACACAAAAATTATGGAGTTAAAATAAGTTGTTAAAAATGAAATCCCTTTGTAATAGATAAGTTTTCGTCCGAAACCCTCATACATCGAAAGAGATTGTCCAATTTGTACACGAAGTGCATCCTGTTTTTTCCGTAACCCTCTCAACTCTTTAGAAGTTGCTATGTGGGTGAAATTATGATGTCATGCCAAGTTAAAATCTTTTCAGAGTTCCTTTCTACTGCTTTTCAAATTTAAGGTCATCTAGTTCAAAATAAATCATTAAATGCATGAAAAATATCAAATGAAGTCAGAAAGGGTTGAAAATTGATTATGTGCCTCTGAGTGGTGCATGTTGAACACAAAAAAAGTATGGAGTTAAAATAAGTTATTAAAAATGAAATCCCTTTGTAATAGATGAGTTTTCGTGCGAAACCCTCATACTTCTTATGAGATTGTCCAATTTGTACACGAAGTGCATCCAGTTTTTGCCGTAACCCTCTCAACTCTTTAGAAGTTGCTATGTGGGTGAAATTATAATGTCATGCCAAGTTAAAATATTTTCAGAGTTCATTTGTACTGCTTTTCAAATTCAGATTCATCTAGCTCAAAAGAAATCATGAAATGCATGAATAATATCAAATGAAGTTAGAAAGGGTTGAAAATTGATGATGTGCCTTTGAATGGTGCATATTGAATACAAAAAGTATGGAGTTAAAATAAGTTACTAAAAATGAAATCCCTTTGTAATAGATGAGTTTTCGTCCGAAACCCTCATACTTCGAAGGAGATTGTCCAATTTGTACATGAAGTGCGTCCAGTTTTTGTCGTAACCCTCTCAACTCTTTAGAAGTTGCTATGTGGTTGAAAATATGATGTCAAGCCAAGTTAAAACCTTTTCAGAGTTCATTTGTACTGCTTTACAAATTTAGGGTCATTTAGCTCAAAATAAATCATTAAATGCATGAAAAATATCAAATGAAGTCAGAAAGGGTTGAAAATTGATGATGTGCCTTTGAATGGTACATATTGAACACACAAAAAGTATGGAGTTAAAATAAGTTGTTAAAAATGAAATCCCTTTGTAATAGATGAGTTTTCGTCCGAAACCCTCATACTTCGAAAGAGATTGTCCAATTTGTAGACGAAGTGCATCCTGTTTTTTCCGTAACCCTCTCAACTCTTTAGAAGTTGCTATGTGGGTGAAATTATGATGTCATGCCAAGTTAAAATCTTTTCAGAGTTCCTTTCTACTGCTTTTCAAATTTAAGGTCATCTAGTTCAAAATAAATCATTAAATGCATGAAAAATATCAAATGAAGTCAGAAAGGGTTGAAAATTGATTATGTGCCTCTGAATGGTGCATATTGAACACAAAAAAAGTATGGAGTTAAAATAAGTTATTAAAAATGAAATCCCTTTGTAATAGATGAGTTTTCGTCTGAAACCCTCATACTTTGAAAGAGATTGTCCAATTTGTACACGAAGTGCATCCAGTTTTTGTCGTTACCCTCTCAACTCTTTAGAAGTTGCTATGTGGGTGAAATTATGATGTCATTCCAAGTTAAAACCTTTTTAGAGTTCTTTTGTACTACTTTTCCAATGCAGGGTCATCTAGCTGGAAAAAAAATCATTAAATGCATGAAAAATATCAAATGAAGTCAGAAAGGGTTGAAAATTGATGATGTGCCTTTGAATGGTGCATATTGAACACAAAAAGTATGGAGTTAAAATAAGTTACTAAAAATGAAACCCTTTGTAATAGATGAGTTTTCGTCCGAAACCCTCATACTTCGAAAGAGATTGTCCAATTTGTACATGAAGTGCGTCCAGTTTTTGTCGTAACCCTCTCAACTCTTTAGAAGTTGCTATGTGGGTGAAATTATGATGTCAAGCCAAGTTAAAACCTTTTCAGAGTTCATTTGTACTGCTTTACAAATTTAGGGTCATTTAGCTCAAAATAAATCATTAAATGCATGAAAAATATCAAATGAAGTCAGAAAGGGTTGAAAATTGATGATGTGCCTTTGAATGGTACATATTGAACACACAAAAAGTATGGAGTTAAAATAAGTTGTTAAAAATGAAATCCCTTTGTAATAGATGAGTTTTCGTCCGAAACCCTCATACTTCGAAAGAGATTGTCCAATTTGTACACGAAGTGCATCCAGTTTTTGCCGTAACCCTCTCAACTCTTTAGAAGGTTCTATGTGGGTGAAATTATGATGTCATGCCAAGTTAAAACCATTTCAGAGTTCTTTTGTACTGCTTTTCAAATTCAGAGCCATCTAGCTCAAAATAAATCATTAAATGCATGCAAAATATCAAATGAAGTCAGAAAGGGTTGAAAATTGATGATGTGCCTTTGAATGGTGCATATTGAAGACACAAAAAGTATGGAGTTAAAATAAGTTATTAAAAATGAAATCCCTTTGTAATAGATGAGTTTTCGTCTGAAACCCTCATACTTCGAAAGAGATTGTCCAATTTGTACACGAAGTGCATCCAGTTTTTCTCGTTACCCTCTCAACTCTTTAGAAGTTGCTATGTGGGTGAAATTATGATGTCATGCAAAGTTAAAACCTTTTTAGAGTTCTTTTGTACTACTTTTCCAATGCAGGGTCATCTAGCTCAAAAAAAATCATTAAATGCATGAAAAATATCAAATGAAGTCAGAAAGGGTTGAAAATTGATGATGTGCCTTTGAATGGTGCATATTGAACACACAAAAAGTATGGAGTTAAAATAAGTTATTAAAAATGAAATCCCTTTGTAATATATGAGTTTTCGTACGAAACCCTCATACTTCGAAAGAGATTGTCCAATTTGTACACGAAGTGCATCCAGTTTTTGCCGTAACCCTCTCAACTCTTTAGAAGTTGCTATGTGGGTGAAATTATGATGTCATGTCAAGTTAAAACCTTTTCAGAGTTCATTTGTACTGCCTTTCAAATTTAGGGTCATCTAGCTAAAAATAATTTATTAAATGCATGAATAATATCAAATGAAGTTAGAAAGGGTTGAAAATTGATGATGTGCCTTTGAATGGTGCATATTAAACACAAAAAGTATGGAGTTAAAATAAGTTACTAAAAATGAAATCCCTTTGTAATAGATGAGTTTTCGTCCGAAACCCTCATACTTCGAAAGAGATTGTCCAATTTGTACATGAAGTGCGTCCAGTTTTTGTCGTAACCCTCTCAACTCTTTAGAAGTTGCTATGTGGGTGAAATTATGATGTCAAGCCAAGTTAAAACCTTTTCAGAGTTCATTTGTACTGCTTTACAAATTTAGGGTCATTTAGCTCAAAATAAATCATTAAATGCATGAAAAATATCAAATGAAGTCAGAAAGGGTTGAAAATTGATGATGTGCCTTTGAATGGTACATATTGAACACACAAAAAGTATGGAGTTAAAATAAGTTGTTAAAAATGAAATCCCTTTGTAATGGATGAGTTTTCGTCCGAAACCCTCATACTTCGAACGAGATTGTCCAATTTGTACACGAAGTGCATCCAGTTTTTGCCGTAACCCTCTCAACTCTTTAGAAGGTTCTATGTGGGTGAAATGATGATGTCATGCCAAGTTAAAACCATTTCAGAGTTCTTTTGTACTGCTTTTCAAATTCAGAGCCATCTAGCTCAAAATAAATCATTAAATGGATGCAAAATATCAAATGAAGTCAGAAAGGGTTGAAAATTGATGATGTGCCTTTGAATGGTGCATATTGAACACAATAAGCATGGAGTTAAAATAAGTTACTAAAAATGAAATCCCTTTGTAATAGATGAGTTTTCGTCCGAAACCCTCATACTTCGAAAGAGATTGTCCAATTTGTACATGAAGTGCGTCCAGTTTTTGTCGTAACCCTCTCAACTCTTTAGAAGTTGCTATGTGGGTGAAATTATGATGTCAAGCAAGTTAAAACCTTTTCAGAGTTCTTTTGTACTGCTTTACAAATTTAGGGTCATTTAGCTCAAAATAAATCATTAAATGCATGAAAAATATCAAATGAAGTCAAAAAGGGTTGAAAACTGATGATGTGCCTTTGAATGGTACATATTGAACACACAAAAAGTATGGAGTTAAAATAAGTTGTTAAAAATGAAATCCCTTTGTAATAGATGAGTTTTCGTCCGAAACCCTCATACTTCGAAAGAGATTGTCCAATTTGTACACGAAGTGCATCCAGTTTTTGCCGTAACCCTCTCAACTCTTTAGAAGGTTCTATGTGGGTGAAATTATGATGTCATGCCAAGTTAAAACCATTTCAGAGTTCTTTTGTACTGCTTTTCAAATTCAGAGCCATCTAGCTCAAAATAAATCATTAAATGCATGCAAAATATCAAATGAAGTCAGAAAGGGTTGAAAATTGATGATGTGCCTTTGAATGGTGCATATTGAAGACACAAAAAGTACGGAGTTAAAATAAGTTATTAAAAATGAAATCCCTTTGTAATAGATGAGTTTTCGTTTGAAACCCTCATACTTCGAAAGAGATTGTCCAATTTGTACACGAAGTGCATCCAGTTTTTCTCGTTACCCTCTCAACTCTTTAGAAGTTGCTATGTGGGTGAAATTATGATGTCATGCAAAGTTAAAACCTTTTTAGAGTTCTTTTGTACTACTTTTCCAATGGAGGGTCATCTAGCTCAAAAAAAATCATTAAATGCATGAAAAATATCAAATGAAGTCAGAAAGGGTTGAAAATTGATGATGTGCCTTTGAATGGTGCATATTGAACACACAAAAAGTATGGAGTTAAAATAAGTTATTAAAAATGAAATCCCTTTGTAATAGATGAGTTTTCGTACGAAACCCTCATACTTCGAAAGAGATTGTCCAATTTGTACACGAAGTGCATCCAGTTTTTGCCGTAACCCTCTCAACTCTTTAGAAGTTGCTATGTGGGTGAAATTATGATGTCATGTCAAGTTAAAACCTTTTCAGAGTTCATTTGTACTGCCTTTCAAATTTAGGGTCATCTAGCTAAAAATAATTTATTAAATGCATGAATAATATCAAATGAAGTTAGAAAGGGTTGAAAATTGATGATGTGCCTTTGAATGGTGCATATTGAACACAAAAAGTATGGAGTTAAAATAAGTTACTAAAAATGAAATCCCTTTGTAATAGATGAGTTTTCGTCCGAAACCCTCATACTTCGAAAGAGATTGTCCAATTTGTACATGAAGTGCGTCCAGTTTTTGTCGTAACCCTCTCAACTCTTTAGAAGTTGCTATGTGGGTGAAATTATGATGTCAAGCCAAGTTAAAACCTTTTCAGAGTTCATTTGTACTGCTTTACAAATTTAGGGTCATTTAGCTCAAAATAAATCATTAAATGCATGAAAAATATCAAATGAAGTCAGAAAGGGTTGAAAATTGATGATGTGCCTTTGAATGGTACATATTGAACACACAAAAAGTATGGAGTTAAAATAAGTTGTTAAAAATGAAATCCCTTTGTAATGGATGAGTTTTCGTCCGAAACCCTCATACTTCGAACGAGATTGTCCAATTTGTACACGAAGTGCATCCAGTTTTTGCCGTAACCCTCTCAACTCTTTAGAAGGTTCTATGTGGGTGAAATGATGATGTCATGCCAAGTTAAAACCATTTCAGAGTTCTTTTGTACTGCTTTTCAAATTCAGAGCCATCTAGCTCAAAATAAATCATTAAATGGATGCAAAATATCAAATGAAGTCAGAAAGGGTTGAAAATTGATGATGTGCCTTTGAATGGTGCATATTGAACACAATAAGCATGGAGTTAAAATAAGTTACTAAAAATGAAATCCCTTTGTAATAGATGAGTTTTCGTCCGAAACCCTCATACTTCGAAAGAGATTGTCCAATTTGTACATGAAGTGCGTCCAGTTTTTGTCGTAACCCTCTCAACTCTTTAGAAGTTGCTATGTGGGTGAAATTATGATGTCAAGCAAGTTAAAACCTTTTCAGAGTTCTTTTGTACTGCTTTACAAATTTAGGGTCATTTAGCTCAAAATAAATCATTAAATGCATGAAAAATATCAAATGAAGTCAAAAAGGGTTGAAAACTGATGATGTGCCTTTGAATGGTACATATTGAACACACAAAAAGTATGGAGTTAAAATAAGTTGTTAAAAATGAAATCCCTTTGTAATAGATGAGTTTTCGTCCGAAACCCTCATACTTCGAAAGAGATTGTCCAATTTGTACACGAAGTGCATCCAGTTTTTGCCGTAACCCTCTCAACTCTTTAGAAGGTTCTATGTGGGTGAAATTATGATGTCATGCCAAGTTAAAACCATTTCAGAGTTCTTTTGTACTGCTTTTCAAATTCAGAGCCATCTAGCTCAAAATAAATCATTAAATGCATGCAAAATATCAAATGAAGTCAAAAAGGGTAGAAAATTGATGATGTGCCTTTGAATGGTGCATATTGAAGACACAAAAAGTACGGAGTTAAAATAAGTTATTAAAAATGAAATCCCTTTGTAATAGATGAGTTTTCGTCTGAAACCCTCATACTTTGAAAGAGATTGTCCATTTTGTACACAAAGTGCATCCAGTTCTTGTCGTTACCCTCTCAACTCTTTAGAAGTTGCTATGTGGGTGAAATTATGATGTCATGCCAAGTTAAAACCTTTTTAGAGTTCTTTTGTACTACTTTTCCAATGCAGGGTCATCTAGCTCAAAAAAATCATTAAATGCATGAAAAATATCAAATGAAGTCAGAAAGGGTTGAAAATTGATGATGTGCCTTTGAATGGTGCATATTGAACACACAAAAAGTATGGAGTTAAAATAAGTTATTAAAAATGAAATCCCTTTGTAATAGATGAGTTTTCGTACGAAACCCTCATACTTCGAAAGAGATTGTCCAATTTGTACACGAAGTGCATCCAGTTTTTGCCGTAACCCTCTCAACTCTTTAGAAGTTGCTATGTGGGTGAAATTATGATGTCATGTCAAGTTAAAACCTTTTCAGAGTTCATTTGTACTGCCTTTCAAATTCAGGGTCATCTAGCTAAAAATAATTTATTAAATGCATGAAAAATATCAAATGAAGTTAGAAAGGGTTGAAAATTGATGATGTGCCTTTGAATGGTGCATATTGAACAAACAAAAAATATGGAGTTAAAATAAGTTATTAAAAATGAAATCCCTTTGTAATAGATGAGTTCTCGTATGAAACCCTCATACTTCGAAAGAGATTGTCCAATTTGTACACGAAGTGCATCCAGTTTTTGCCGTAACCCTCTCAAATCTTTAGAAGTTGCTATGTGGGTGAAATTATGATGTCATGGCAAGTTAAAACCTTTTCAGAGTTCATTTGTACTGCTTTTGAAATTCAGGGTCATCTAGCTCAAAATAATTTATTAAATGCATGAAAAATATCAAATGAAGTCAGAAAGGGTTGAAAATTGATGATGTGCCTTTGAATGGTGCATATTGAAGACACAAAAATTATGGAGTTAAAATAAGTTGTTAAAAATGAAATCCCTTTGTAATAGAAGAGTTTTCGTCCGAAACCCTCATACTTCGAAAGAGATTGTCCAATTTTTACACAAAGTGCATCCAGTTTTTTCCGTAACCCTCTCAACTCTTTAGAAGTTCCTATGTGGGTGAAATTATGATGTCATGCGAAGTTAAAATATTTTCAGAGTTCCTTTTTACTGCTTTTCAAATTCAAGGTCATCTAGCTCAAAATAAATCAATAAATGCATGAAAAATATCAAATGAAGTCAGAAAGGTTGAAAATTGATTATGTGCCTCTCAATGGTGCATATTGAACACAAAAAACTATGGAGTTAAAATAAGTTATTAAAAATGAAAACACTTTGTCATAGATGAGTTTTCGTCCGAAACCCTCATACTTCTTATGAGATTGTCCAATTTGTACACGAAGTGCATCCAGTTTTTGCCGTAACCCTCTCAACTCTTTACAAGTTGCTATGTGGGTGAAATTATAATGTCATGCCAAGTTCAAATATTTTCAAAGTTCATTTGTATTGCTTCTCAAATTCAGGGTCATCTAGCTCAAAATAAATCATGAAATGCATGAATAATATCAAATGAAGTCAGAAAGGGTTCAAAATTGATGATGTGCCTTTCAATGGTGCATATTGAACACAAAAAGTATGGAGTTAAAATAACTTACTAAAAATGAAATCCCTTTGTAATAGATGAGTTTTCGTCCGAAACCCTCATACTTCGAAAGAGATTGTCCAATTTGTACATGAAGTGCATCCAGTTTTTGTCGTAACCCTCTCAACTCTTTAGAAGTTGCTATGTGGGTGAAATTATGATGTCAAGCCAAGTTAAAACCTTTTCAGAGTTCATTTGTACTGCTTTACAAATTTAGGGTCATTTAGCTCAAAATAAATCATTAAATGCATGAAAAATATCGAATGAAGTCAGAAACGGTTGAAAATTGACGATGTGCCTTTGAATGGTACATATTGAACACACAAAAAGTATGGAGTTAAAATAAGTTGTTAAAAATGAAATCCCTTTGTAATACATGAGTTTTCGTCCGAAACCCTCATACTTCGAAACAGATTGTCCAATTTGTACACGAAGTGCATCCAGTTTTTGTCGTAACCCTCTCAACTCTTTACAAGTTGCCATGTGGGTGAAATTATAATGTCATGCCAAGTTAAAATATTTTCAAAGTTCATTTGTACTGCTTTTCAAATTCAGGGTCATCTAGCTCAAAATAAATCATGAAATGCATGAATAATATCAAATGAAGTCAGAAAGGGTTCAAAATTGATGATGTGCCTTTCAATGGTGTATATTGAACACAAAAAGTATGGAGTTAAAATAACTTACTAAAAATGAAATCCCTTTGTAATAGATGAGTTTTCGTCCGAAACCCTCATACTTCGAAAGAGATTGTCCAATTTGTACATGAAGTGCATCCAGTTTTTGTCGTAACCCTCTCAACTCTTTAGAAGTTGAATTGTGGGTGAAATTATGATGTCAAGCCAAGTTAAAACCTTTTCAGAGTTCATTTGTACTGCTTTACAAATTTAGGGTCATTTAGCTCAAAATAAATCATTAAATGCATGAAAAATATCGAATGAAGTCAGAAACGGTTGAAAATTGACGATGTGCCTTTGAATGGTACATATTCAACACACAAAAAGTATGGAGTTAAAATAAGTTGTTAAAAATGAAATCCCTTTGTAATACATGAGTTTTCGTCCGAAACCCTCATACTTCGAAACAGATTGTCCCATTTGTACACGAAGTGCATCCAGTTTTTGCCGTAACCCTCTCAACTCTTTAGAAGTTGCTATGTGGGTGAAATTATGATGTCATGCCAAGTTAAAACCATTTCAGAGTTCTTTTGTACTACTTTTCAAATTCAGGGTCATCTAGCTCAAAATAAATCATTAAATGCATGCAAAATATCACATGAAGTCAGAAAGGATTGAAAATTGATGACATTCCTTTGAATGGTGCATATTGAAGACACAAAAAGTATGGAGTGAAAATAAGTTATTAAAAATGAAATCCCTTTGTAATAGATGAGTTTTCGTCTGAAACCCTCATACTTCGAAAGAGATTGTCAATTTGTACACGAAGTGCATCCAGTTTTTGTCGTAACCCTCTCAACTCTTTAGAAGTTGCTATGTGGGTGAAATTATGATGTCATGCCAAGTTAAAACCTTTCTAGAGTTCTTTTGTACTACTTTTCAAATGCAGGGTCATCTAGCTCAAAAAAAATCATTACATGCATGAAAAATATCAAATGAAGTCACAATGGGTTGAAAATTGATGATATGCCTTTAAATGGTGCATATTGAACACACAAAAAGTATCGAGTTGAAATAGGTTATTAAAAATTAAATCCCTTTGTAATAGATGAGTTTTCGTTCGAAACCCTCATACTTCAAAAGAGATTGTCCAATTTGGACATGAAGTGCATCCAGTTTTTTCCGTAACCCTCTCAACTCTTTAGAAGTTGCTATGTGGGTGAAATTATGATGTCATGCCAAGTTAAAACCTTTTCAGATTTCATTTGTACTTCTTTTCAAATTCAGGGTCATCTAGCTCAAAATAAAGCATTAAATGCATGAAAAATATCAAATGAAGTCAGAAAGGGTTGAAAATTGATGATGTGCCTTTGAATGGTGCATATTGAAGACACAAAAAGTATGGAGTTTAAATAAGTTATTACAAATGAAATCCCTTTGTAATAGATGAGTTTTCGTCCGAAACCCTCATACTTCGAAAGAGATTGTCCAATTTGTACATGAAGTGCATCCACGTTTTCTCGTAACCCTTTCAACTCTTTAGAAGTTGCTATGTGGGTGAAATTATGATGTCATGCGAAGTTAAAACCTTTTAACAGTTCATTTGTACTACTTTTCAAATTCAGGGTCATCTAGCTCAAAATAAATCATTAAATGAATGAAAATATCAAATGAAGTCAGAAAGGGTTGAAAATTGATGACGTGCCTTTGAATGGTGCATATTGAAGACACAAAAAGTATGGAGTTCAAATATGTTATTAAAAATGAAATCCCTTTGTAATAGATGAGTTTTCGTTCGAAAACCTTTTTAGAGTTCATTTGTACTCCTTTTCAAATTCAGAGTCATCTAGCTCAGAACAAATCATTAAATGCATCAAAAATATCAAATGAAGTCAGAAAGGGTTGAAACTTGATGATGTGCCTTTGAATGGTTCATATTGAAAACACAAAAATTATGGAGTTACAACAAGTTGTTACAAATGAAATCCCTTTGTAATAGATAGTTTTCGTCCGAAACCCTCATACTTCGAAAGAGATTGTCCAATTTGTACACGAAGTACATCCACTTTTTGCGGTAACCCTCTCAACTCTTTAAAAGTTGCTATGTGCGTGAAATTGTGATGTCATGCCAAGTTAAAATCTTTTCAGAGTTCCTTTGTACTTCTTTTCAAATTCAGTGTCATCTAGCTTAAAATAAATCATTAGATGAATGAAAATATCAAATGAAGTCAGAAAGTGTTGAAAATTGATGATGTGCCTTTGAATGGTGCATATTGAAGACACAAAAAGTATGGAGTTCAAATATGTTATTAAAAATGAAATCCCTTTGTAATAGATGAGTTTTCGTTCGAAAACCTTTTTAGAGTTCATTTGTACTCCTTTTCAAATTCAGTGTCATCTAGCTCAATACAAATCATTAAATGCATCAAAAATATCAAATGAAGTCAGAAAGGGTTGAAAATTGATGATGTGCCTTTGAATGGTTCATATTGAACACACAAAAATTATGGAGTTACAACAAGTTGTTAAAAATGAAATCCCTTTGTAATAGATAGTTTTCATCCGAAACCCTCATACCTCGAAAGAGATTGTCCAATTTGTACACGAAGTACATCCACTTTTTGCGGTAACCCTCTCAACTCTTTAGAAGTTGCTATGTGGGTGAAATTATGATGTCGTGCGTATCTAAAACCTTTTCAGAGTTCTTTTGTATTGGTTTTCGAATGCAGGGTCATCTAGCTCAAAAAAATCATTAAATGCATGAAAAATATCAAATAAAGTCAGAAAGGGTTGAAAATTGATGATGTGCCTTTGAATGGTGCATATTGAACACACAAAAAGTATGGAGTTAAAACAAGTTATTAAAATTGAAATACCTTTGTAATAGAGGAGTTTTCGT
This sequence comes from Hordeum marinum, assembly GCA_022496015.1. Classification (NCBI taxonomy): domain Eukaryota; kingdom Viridiplantae; phylum Streptophyta; class Magnoliopsida; order Poales; family Poaceae; genus Hordeum; species Hordeum marinum. The sequence goes on along the minus strand of CM039673.1, from coordinate 21,644,568 downwards.
ACGAAGCCCTCATACTTCGAAAGAGATTGTCCAATTTGTACACGAATTGCATCCAGTTTTTACCGTAACCCTCTCAACTCTTTAGAAGTTGCTATCTGGGTGAAATTATGTTGTCATGCCAAGTTAAAACCTTTTCAGAGTTCATTTGTACTGCTTTTCAAATTCAGGGTCATCTAGCTCAAAATAATTCATTAAATGCATGAAAAATATAAAATGAAGTCAGAAATGGTTGAAAATTGATGATGTGCCTTTGAATGGTGCATATTGAAGGCACAAAAATTATGGAGTTAAAATAAGTTGTTAAAAATAAAATCCCTTTGTAATAGATGAGTTTTCGTCCGAAACCCTCATACTTCGAAAGTGATTGTCCAATATGTACACGAAGTGCATCCAGTTTTTTCCGTAACCCTCTCAACTCTTTAGAAGTTGCTATGTGCGTGAAATTATGATGTCATGCCAAGTTAAAATCTTTTCAGAGTTCCTTTGTACTGCTTTTCAAATTCAGTGTCATCTAGCTCAAAATAAATCATTAAATGCATGAAAAATATCAAATGAAGTCAGAAAGGGTTGAAAATTTATGACGTGCCTCTGAATGGAGCATATTTAACACAAAAAAAGTATGGAGTTCAAATATGTTATTTAAAGTGAAATCCCCTTGTAATAGATGAGTTTTCGTCCGAAACCCTCATACTTCGAAAGAGATTGTCCAATTTGCACATGCAGTGCATCTAGTTTTTTTTCGTAACCCTCTCAAATCTTTAGAAGTTGCTATGTGGGTGAAATTATGATGTCATGCCAAGTTAAAACCTTTTGAGAGTTCATTTGTATTCCTTTTCAAATTCAGGGTCATCTAGCTCAAACAAATCATTAAATGCATCAAAAATATCAAATGAAATCAGAAAGGGTTGAAAATTGATGATGTGCCTTTGAATTGTGCATATTGAACACACAAAAATTATGGTGTTACAACAAGTTGTTAAAAATGAAATCCCTTTGTAATAGATGAGTTTTCGTCCGAAACCCTCATACCTCGAAAGAGATTGTCCAATTTGTAATTGAAGTGCATCCAGTTTTTGCCGTAACCCTCTCAACTCTTTAGAAGTAGCTATGTGGGTGAAATTATTATGTCATGCCAATTTAAAACCTTTTCAGAGTTCTTTTGTACTGCTTTTCAAATTAAGGGTCATCTAGCGCGAAAAAATCATTAAATGCATGAAAAATATCAAATGAAGTCAGAAAGGGTTGAAAATTGATTATGTGCCTCTGAATGGAGCATATTCAATACAAAAAAAGTATGGAGTTAAAATAAGTTATTAAAAATGAAATCCCTTTGTAATAGATGAGTTTTCGTCTGAAACCCTCATACTTCTTATGAGATTAACCAATTTGTACACGAAGTGCATCCAGTTTTTGCCGTAACCCTCTCAACTCTTTAGAAGATGCTATGTGGGTGAAATTATAATGTCATGCCAAGTTAAAATATTTTGAGAGTTCATTTGTACTGCTTTTCAAATTCAGGGTCATCTAGCTCAAAATAAATCATGAAATGCATGAAAAATATCAAATGAAGTTAGAAAGGGTCGAAAATTGATGATGTGCCTTTGAATGATGCATATTGAACACAAAAAGTATGGAGATAAAATAAGTTATTAAAAATGAAATCCCTTTGTAATAGATGAGTTTTCGTCCGAAACCCTCATACTTCGAAAGAGATTGTCCAATTTCTACACGAAGTGCATCCAGTTTTTGTCGTAACCCTATCAACTCTTAAGAAGTTGCAACTTCGGTGAAATTATGATGTCATGCCAAGTTAAAACCTTTTCAGAGTTCATTTGTACTGCTTTTCAAATTAAGGGTCATCTAGCTCATATAAATCATTAAATGCATGAAAAATATCAAATGAAGTCAGAAAGGGTTGAAAATTGATGATGTGCCTTTTAATGGTGCATATTGAAGACACAAAAAGTATGGAGTTAAAATAAGTTATTAAAAATTAAATCCCTTTGTAATAGATGAGTTTTCGTCCGAACCCTCATACTTCTTATGAGATTGTCCAATTTGTACATGCAGTGCATCTAGTTTTTGCCGTAACCCTCTCAACTCTTATGAAGTTGCAACGTGGGTGAAATTATGATGTCATGCCAAGTTACAACCTTTTCAGAGTTCATTTGTACTGCTTTTCAAATTCAGGGTCATTTAGGACAAAATAAATCATTAAATGCATGAAAAATATCAAATGAAGTCAGAAAGGGTTGAAAATTGATGATGTGCCTTTGAATGTTTCATATTGAACACACAAAAAGTATGGAGTTAAAATAAGTTATTAAAAATAAAATCCCTTTGTAATAGATGAGTTTTCGTCCGAAACCCTCATACTTCTTATAAGATTGTCCAATTTTTACATGAAGTGCATCCATTTTTTGTCGTAACCCTCTCAACTCTTTATAAGTTGCTATGTGGGTGAAATTATGATGTCATGCCAAGTTACAACCTTTTTAGAGTTCATTTGTACTGCTTTTCAAATTCAGTGTCAATTAGCTCAAAATAAATCATTAAATGCATGAAAAATATCAAATGAAGTCACAAAGGGTTGAAAATTGATGATGTGCCTTTGAATGGTGCATATTGAACACACAAAAAGTATGGAGTTAAAAGAAGTTATTAAAAATGAAATCCCTTTGTAATAGATGAGTTTTCGTCCGAAACCCTCATACTTCTTATGAGATTGTCGATTTTGTACACGAAGTGCATCCAGTTTTTGCTGTAACCCTCTCAACTCTCTAGAAGTTGCTATGTGGGTGAAATTATGATGTCATGCCAAGTTACAACCATTTCAGAGTTAATTTTTACTGTTTTTCAAATTCGAGATGTGACATTTCAAATGCCATTTAATCAAATTGTCTTATACATCAGTTGAAGTTGTTCAAACATGCATGGAAATGCCATAAAAAGATTCTTTATATTTTTCTGATATTTTTTCATATATTATTTATTTCCATTGGAGTCATACATTTTTCTATGATTTTCTAAAGTTTACGGGTTTTTCTGAAAATAATAACTAATATTGAATTAAAAAACCCTTTAGCACCGGTGGGAGCTACGCACCGGTACTAAAGGTCCACCGCCCCGCGCTTTTTTTAGGGAGGACCTGTAGTACTAGTGTGTGGCTCGCACCGGTACTAAATGGTCTTCAGTACCGATGCAAGCCACGCACCGGTACTAAAGATCCACCGCCCCGCGGTTTTTCTGGGGAGGACCTTTAGTACCGGTGCGTGGCTCGCACCGGTACTAAAGGGTCTTTAGTACCAGTGCGAGCCATGCACCGGTACTAAAGGTCCTCCATGTATAAATAGTGGAGGCCTCGTCCCGGGCCGAGCCACGCACCAGGAGAAGCTTATTTGCGCCGCCGCCAGGCTGCCGAAATCCGGTGTCCTCGTCGTCGGACCTCCTCGCCCTCTTCCCCGAGCCAGCTCCTCGTCGCCTCCCCTGACGCCGTCCCCGAGCCCTGCCCGACGCCATCCCCGAGCCAGCTCTACGTCGCCGGACCTCCCCACCGTCCTCGTCCCCGTCCGGACTTCCTCTCCCTCCTCCCTGAGCCCGCTCCTTGTCGTCGCCCCCGACACCGTCGCCAAGCCCTCCCCCAACGTGTTGTCCCACCGGCCCGCCCCGACGAGCCCAAACGATCCATGCCGCCGGTGAGCCCCGACGAGCCCTGCCAAAATATATCTCCTTTGCAAATAAAAGATTTTTTTGCATTAGAGTTCATTTTTTGCAAATAAAATATGTATGAGATGTTAGATGGATAGATAGATATGTTTGGATGGATGGATAATCATTTTGTCTTTAGTGTTTACTTTGAGTTCATTTTGATGTTCATTGAAGAATTTTTTGTTCTGGCAAAGTTATGAAATTTAGAGCTTTTGACCTTAATTATCACGCAAAGTTGTGGCAAACTTCAGGAATATTGTGGCATATACTCTACTCTGCTCAAGATCGTGGATGGATGTATAGATATAGAAAATGTTGATATGATGATTTTTTTGTTCATAGAATTTTTTTGTCCATGTATGTATGTATAGAGGGATGGATTGATGTATATAGAAAATGTTCATATGTAGAATTGTCTAGTTTAGGTTTAGTTTAGGTTTAGTTCAGTTTTAGTTTAGATTTTGTTTAATTTAGGTTTAGTTTAGATTTTGTTTAGTTTAGGTTTAGTTTAGGTTTAATTTTACTTTAGATCTAGATTTTGTTTAGTTTAGGTTTAGTTTAGCTTTAATTTAGTTTAGATTTGTTTAGTTTAGGTTTTGTTTAGGTTTAATTTAGTTTAGGTTTAGTTTAGTTTTAGGTTTAATTTAGTTTGGATCCTAATGCGTGTGTGACTTTCGGTCTGTCGTTGCTCCTTGTGTGACTTTCATGTGTGTTCTTGATGGAGGAAGGAATCCTGACTGTTGTCGTGGGGGCGCTTCCTCTTTCTTCTCTTCTTTGCGATATACTCGTCGATATATTGCGCAAGAAGAGAAGAGGGGAGGCGTCCATCACCGGTGGTCGAACTATTACTGTGAGAGAGTGTCCACCAACATATATACACCATCGTATCAATGTGAGAGAGTGTGCACCAACACACCATGAGATATGAGAGTTATTTAAGGAAAGCATCGACAGACTGATAGTCACACACGCATTAGGATCCAAAGCGTGCCGTAATTCTTGATTTTGCTAGATGCTAAGTGTTAATTTTGCTAAGTTTTATTTAATTTGTTTTCATAATTAAGTGTTTCTTCTCGACGTTGACGATGCCGATCCCGCATCCTCGTCGTCAAGTCGCCGGAGGAGATCACTTGCTTGAGCCGAGGGGCCCTGGCAGGGACTGGGCTCCACCGAGCTGGTACTGGGAGGTGCTGCCTTCCGGGCGGCGCAGCTTGGTGAGGAGCCAGCCCGTCGTCGACCGGAGGTTCTGTGGTGGCGGTCGCATGGGCCACGGACGATTCAGAGGCTTGAGTCCCCTGCGAAGGTGGTACCGTACCATGTCAGCAAGGAGAACGAGCACGTCCGTCGCTACATGGAAGCTTTGGAGGCCAGGTCCGACAATACCTGGCAGATTCTTTAGGGATCTCACTGGAGCTATGTTCCTATGATGGTTCCTTTTCTTTGGGTGTCCACCGCGTGCCCCGATATCCGCCGGGCGCTAGGGTTCTAGCTAGATTGATATATTAGCTACTATATATGTATTATTATGATGTATTAGCTAGATCGATGGATTAGCCAATGTATTGAAAATTATCCAAGATTATGAGATGAGATCTTTTCTAAGAACTACTATATATGTATTCGATGATGCATTATTAATTAACTATCAGTTATTTTTCTTCTTGAATGCATGCTAATTTGAATACTAATTTGTTTTATCTATATTATTATGGATTAGTTATTAAGCTATGGACAATACCGGTAGAGCTCATGAAGAGGACATCTTCGACATGATACGCTCCTCCGAAAACCTAGCGGACCTTCGAGGTGAATCACATGATGATGATGACTCACAATATCTGAAGGATTACGGTGATGGATGTGAGGCCGAGGAAGAACAACTTATGTTCCAAAATCCGGAACAACGAACAATGTTCGGTGAGGTATATACACATATTAGCCTCTCGTGATCATTACATATGTATTAATTGATTTGTATATATATATATTAACAAATCTTTCTTATTTTAATTATCATCCCTTTGGATCGAGCCAATCTAGTAGAAATGTACGAGGCGGTGCGAAAATATTGGACGGCAACGTAAAGCTCAATATTGATGCTTTCAAACATAATGGCGAACCGACTCACCCTGAAGCCAATGCCAAGACATTTGTGCATAAATGCAGAGTGGTTTTTAGGGACGGAGTCCCGATCACAATGCATGAATGGATTCAGCCAAATGAACCAAAACCAGGATTGAATTATGTCGATACAAGAATTAAAGATGCCCTTTGGCGAGAGCTCATGGAGCGTTTCACCCTACCAGATTCTCTCTCGGAGACTCAAAGGAACAAAGTCAAGGAGTTTGCTCTCCATAAGATGGTTGGCGCGTTCCAGACTTGGAAGAAAAGATTATGGACTGAGTACAATGCTAGAGGCAAGAAGGCACCCGAATTCAAAGGAATATACGAGAAGGTAAGGAATCATTGGGACGCATTTATCGAGTACAAGACATCGATAGCTTCTATGGAGAAGTCGGCAAAGAATAAGATAAATGCTAAGAAAAAAACTATCACCATAAACTAGGGACAGGTGGATACAAGTCAGCCATTCCTAAGTGGGATGCATTAGAGAATAAGATGCTTGCTGAAGGGATCACTCCAGTAACCTTCAACTGGCCCAAGAGGTGCAGGAATTGGTTTTTTGCGCATGGGGGAAACTTGGACCCAGCAATAGGGAAGATTATTGCACTGGCCAGTCTGAAGCATGCATCAGATGAGTTGATTGAAGCAATAAAAGCTGCCCAAGAAGGACGGTTTCACCCCGATAGAGAGAACAATGAGCTGACACGCGCCCTTGGGAATGCCAAACACGGAGGACGAACATGAGGCATGGGCGTTGTTCCGTGGTACGAGGGGTTTGTGGGATGGAAGGACAGTTAGAAAAGACATTCGATAAAAAAGAAGGTGGAAGCGGACCGACCTTCAAAGTTGGAACAGATGTACGAGCAGCAGCTGCTGCAGATACAGGTACTGACCCAGCAAAGGGAAACTCTGTAGCAGGAAGCAGGGGAACCCATCCCATCTACACTGCCGAAAAGCAGCGTGAGTTCCACAGGGGCACCGTTGGGTCCAACCCCCATGGATGATATCACCGAGAAGACATCTTGTGAGCTAATCCAGAAAATGAAGAACATACCCGTGCGGGTCGCGACGGGCTATGCTTTACCAAATACACCTGATGTTCTCTGGAGTTGCAATCCGGTTCCCACTGGGTATGCTCGTGTCGCAGTGGACGCAATAGAGCCAGGATATGATGAACTATTGCTTGACATCCCTGGAGGTGAGGGGGAGTCCACACTGGTAGAAGCCGGTCGTGGTCTCATTCTATGGATAAGGACGGCAACGCCTTTCCACACTCGGCGCTAAGGCCACCGGCTCCTCCGAGTATCGATGTCCAGCGCGAGGGATCCCAGGCAGAGGCATCGCAGCGCCAGCAGTCCTCCCCACCTCGCCAGCAGTCACCTCGCCAGCAGTCCTCCCAACCTCGCCAGCAGTCCTCCCCACCTCGAGCTCCCCCACAGTCCTCCCCACCTCGAGAGGCGTCCCACCTCGCCAACAGTCCTCCCCACCTCGCCATGAGCAGTCCTCCCAACCTCGGGACGGAGCACGACGCGAGTCCATATCATCGATATCGATCTCCGCCGTGTGAGCTGACTCCACCCTGGCAGCGGCCCCGCTAGCAGGGCTCCCAAAAGAGGAAGGCCACTAGTAGTCCTCTTCGGAAGAAAGCAAAGAAGAAACCTGAGCCTCCGGCCAAAAGGAAGCTGCCTTATGACATGACACCAGAGGAAAACAAAATTGAATGCGATCTCCAAGTGAAAGCCTTTTTTCCGAAGAAGATCGTGCCACCAAAGGAGCTAATACCCAAGGAAGTCCAAGAGCACTTTACGGAACACTTTATTGATCGACCCCCGGCATATGTCGAGCGTATGCCGACAGACTATGAGCGATAGATCAGAAGGCAAGTGAGCAGAGAAGTTGGCCCAGCCGAAGGAAGAAGTCGGGAAGTACGACATCAACTAGCAGGAAAATAGTTCCCCAGCTTGGAGAACAATCCAAGCAATCGATCTCTCCGCTCAAGGTGAGTACCAATCCAAGCAAGCAATCGATCCAACCAGTCAACGTGCATGGCAACCCAATCGACCTCGAAGAAATAGAGGCTGCACGTCTCACTCTTGACCAAATCCTTGGCACCGAGGAAATCCGCGGGTACGGTGCAACTGAGTACACAATGCAATATGCCGTCGGAAAACCACTTGTCACACCCGAGCAGTACAAGGAACTACCAACTATGATGTGACGGTTGCATGATTGGTACCTGCGTGAAGCAAAGTGAGGGGAGACGGCGGTCATGGTCAAAGTAAGGAAAGAGCATTATGTCAATGCATGTGACATATGTCTTGAATTCTCAGAACTTTTCCACTTATACCACATTGAGTCTATCGACAAAACTCTCATCAGTTGCTATTGTCTGTAAGTGATTTATATCTTTAATAATTTAAGTCTCTAGCTAAGATATCGTTCATTGGCTTATCCTCACTATATATGTTCTTTTCTACGCTATTATGCAGATTGAAGATGTGGGAATTGAAAAAAGAGGGAATCGATGACATTGGGTTCATCGACCCAAGTATCGTTAATGGTCATGTGGTAAAACATTATGCCAAGGACACAGAACATCTCTTGGAAAATTTTCTAGAGGCACTAATGAATATCGAATCTACTATAATATTTCCTTACAACATGGGGTGAGTGTTTACTCTCTTGTATACTATAAATTCTATTTTTGCTTACTAGCTCACTGTCAAGTGTAGTTGATGAGTTATATGCATGCCTACTTAATTATATAAACTTCTGCGTAGAGACCACTATAACCTCCTATATATTATCCTCGCGGATGGACTTGTTCAAGTGTACGACTCACTAAATACACCAGAACAATCATACGTGGACTTGTATTTTGTGATAGAACGGTAATTTCAATCTTTATCGACCTCGCTTTCTTTCATAATTTCCTGATATCAAAAGTAATTATAATAACTCTTTCGTTCTTTGTCTTTGTCGCGTAGTGTTTGGAAAAAGATGATAGAAAAAACCCATCACGGTCATCAATGGACCACGAAGCTAAAGTGGAAAAAGATGCAGGTAATTAAGTAGTACCACTAGGTCCGCGCATCTCTTTAATTCTATTTTCAATACCATTATCATGCTTGATTATTAATTATCTTATTGAACTCTATTCTTTTGCAAAGTGCGTGAAGCAGCCACAGGGGACAAATTTATGTGGATACTTCCTCTGCGAGAACATTCGTATCCAGACCGAAGGCCGTATACGTCGCAGAGGAGCACGTGAAAGGCAACTCCAGCTTTGGCAGATGTTGTGGAAGCTCTCACCCGAGAAACGCTTTGTAGCACTTCAAGAGGAATTTGCGGCATTTCTTCTTCGACATGTCATTGATGTAAACGGAGAGCACTATTACTTACCGCCGCCTCAATAATGCCAGCAAATCAATAGTACAAAACTGAGATTTCATCCGGAGCACTAGCTAGCTAGTCCCGGCCGGGTTTTGGGCCTTAATACATTTGGATGCGTAATTCCATTTGTATATATACTGTGTATGAGATATTGTATATTGTATTGCATATATATATATATATGCATCAACTTGTGTAATTAATGTTTACAGTATGTAGCACCGTAAAATAAATTTGAAATGAATGGAAAACACAATAAATAGAGAGGAAAACTAAAACCTAATTAAAAGCGAAAACAAAAAAAAACAGAAGACTTAGTACCGGTTGGTATCACCAACCGGTACTAAAGGTCCTCCACCACCAGCCCACGCAGGCAGCCACGTGGTGGGCCTTTAGTACCGGTCCATGGTCCAAGCGGTACTAAAGGTCCGAAACTTCAGTCCCGACCCTTTAGTAGCGGTTGGGGAACCGGTACTAAAGACACATTCCAACCAGGACTACTGATCGTCATTCTACTAGTGAAAGTTTCCTAGCCATTGACATGTGATGTCATTTGATAACGAGATCACATCATTAGGAGAATGATGGGATGGACAAGATCCAAACTATAAATGTAGCATATGATCGTGTCAGTTTATTGCTACAATTTTCTGCATGTCAAGTATATGTTCCTATGACCATGAGATCACGCGACTCACGGACACCGGAGGAGTGCCTTGTGTGTATGAAATGTTGCAACGTAACTGGGTGAATATAAATGTGCTCTACAGGTATCTTCGAGGGTGTCTGTTGGGTTGGCATGGATCAAGACTAGGATTTGTTACTCCGTGTGAAGGAGAGGTATCTCAGGGCCCACTCGGTAATACAACATCATAATTAGCCTTGCAAGCAATGTGACTAAGTGTTAGTCACAGGATCTTGTATTACGGAACGAGTAAAGAGACTTGTCGGTAACGAGGCTAGACAAGGTATGGAGATACCGACGATCGAATCTGAGGCAAGTAACATACCGAAGAACAAAGGGAACATCATACGGGATTAACTGAATCCGACATAGAGGTTCAACCGATAAAGATCTTCATAGAATATGTAGGAACCAATATGGGCATCCAGGTCCCACTATGGTTATTGACCGTAGAGGTGTCTCGGTCATGCCTACATAGTTCTCGAACCTGTAGGGTCTGCACACTTAAGGTTCAGTGACGTTTCAGTAGTATAGAGTTATGCATGGTGGTGACCTAAGGTTGTTCGGAGTCCCGGATGAGATCCCGGACGTCACAAGGAGCTCTGAAATGGTCAGGAGGTAAAGATTGATATATAGGAAGTCCAGTTTTGGTCGTCGGAAATGTTTCGGGCTCATCAGTAGTGTACCGGGAGTGCCGGTAGTGTACCGGGGGACCATCAGGATAGGTATTTCGACCCAAGAGTCTACATGGGCTGTGGGAGGACTAATACCATCCCTTAGTGGGCTGGCCAAAGTCCCACACAAGGCCCATGCGACTGGGAAGAGATTCCTAAATGGAAAAGGTGGAAAAGGGCAAAAAGGGTGGAAATATGGAAGGAGTCCTAATCCTACTAGGAGTGGAGGAGGAGGACTCCTCCTCTCCACTTCGGCCAAAGCCTAGAGGGGCTGGCCCTTGCGCCAAGCCTCCTCCTCCTCTCCTCCTATATATACTAGGGTTTTTTAGGGTTTTGGCACAAGATTTTCAGCCACGTGCAACCCTACCCACTTGTCCGTAGTTTCTCCTCTAGATCGGTTTCAACTGTGCTTAGGCGAAGCCCTGCTGAGATTACTCCACCACCATCGCTGCAATGTCGTCACTCTGTAGGAGAACTCGTCTACCACTGGGCTCCCTCTTGCTGGATCAACAAGGCAGAGTATGTCATCAAGCCGTACGTGTGCTGAACGCGGAGGTGTTGTCCGTTCGGTGCTAGATCGGGACGGATCGTGATTGGATCGCGGGATGCTCGGCGATTTGGATCGTGAAGATGTTCGACTACATCAACCGTGTTTCTTAACGCTTCTCTCTTAGCGATCTACAAGGATACGTAGATCCACTCTCCCTCTCGTAGATGCTCATCACCATGGATAGATCTTGCGTGTCCGTAGGATTTTTTTTCCCATGCAATGTTCACCAATAGCAAGGCCTAAGCCTGGTCCCTCCAAGAGCACCAAGGCTACATCCAAGAAAGCTGCTGCACAAAAGTCCAAGAGGACTACCAGAGATATTCCTGGTGCTGAGAAGAACAAGAAATCTACTTTTAGAGAAGCAGATGATGATGAAGATGCTATGTCTGTTTTGATGAAGCTCAGACCTCACCTTCCTGTACACGATGCCAGCCACCCAGTAGCTGAGGATATGAAGAAGAGGAAGGATTCAGGGTTGAGGGCATGGAGATCTATTGATCCATATTCCCAAAGGATGAAGACTGGTGTGGATTACATGTTTTACACCAAGGAGCAACAAGACTTCTATGAGACAGTTTTGCTTGACAAGAGCCCTGCAGTCAGTGACATGAGATATGTGGACTGGAAGTACATCAAGGATAATGAGGATTACTTTCCATGTGTCCAAGACAACTTCCATTGCATTGGACCTGACAAGTTTTTTGGCAAAGAGTTCACTGCTTGGAATGATGAGATGATCATGCAGTTCTACTCCACTGCTCACTTTTATGGAGATGGTAGGATTGTTTGGATGATTGAAGGAGCAAGATATGAATCTTCTGTTGATGAGTGGGATACCATCTTAGGAGTCCCTAAGGTTGCCAGGCCTCCGTACCATGAATACTATCCTGAGGCATACCTTGGCCCAAGTCCGAAGATCAGAAGATGATTCGTGGATACTCCATCAACATGCTCATCCATCTTGATCATCACACCATGATTCGACTGATGGGATTGATAGTAGAGAGTGTGAAGACGGTTGCTGCTGATCAGAAGTGCTCATGCTGCTATGCACCCTATATTCATATGCTTATCAATTCTAAGATTGAGAAGCACATATTTGCTCTGGACAGTCCCCACTTGCCACTTCAGCCAGATCTCGAGGACAATGTTGTGGTGATGGACCCAGACCATCCCACATTAGCTGCAGCTGAAGCACAAGTAGAGGCAGAAGCACAGGTACGTCGAGCCGCTAGTGCTCAGGTCCCTAGATCTAGGAACGAGCAGATGGATCTCTTGATCACAACTCTCATAGATATGAAGAAGAACATCAAGACCATCATGGACACTCAAGAGAGCCTTGTGAATATCATTGAGGATAGAGTGAAAACTCTAAATGACAAGGTTGATGGGCTGACTAAGACAGTCAATGAGCTCAAAAAGGAGGTTGATGAAGCCCCAATCCATCGCACCTCTTTAGAGACTCAGACATCTGATGAGGAGGAGGATAGTTCACCTGTCAGGATGATAGCCCAGTTCACAACTAAGGCTAGGACACCTACAATGCCAGCTCTAGAGACGAGGCCTTCATCTTTTGCTCCAGCCACAGTGACATCAGCTCCATCATCTCCAGTGCCTTCATTGTCTACACCAACTCCATCCAGGCTTCAGTAGAAGTCTTCGCCGACGCAGTTCTCTCGACTCCGCCATTGACGACCAGAGAAGATCAGCCGCAGAAGAACGATTAGCTATATCTCTTCGAGATTTTTGGTAACTTGTTGCCAAAGGGGGAGAAGTTGTATATAGATCCTAGGCTTCGAGTGAGAGAGTGCCTATTTTTATTTGTTGGTTTTACAAAAACATTTGGTTCTTTGGTTTGATGTGAGATACTTTTGTGTGTTTGATCATACGCTTTAATGTGTGTTACTACTATTTCCTATCTTTTGATGGTTAGGTGATGATCATTCACTTTGCTTGATGTGTTGTGCTATGTTGTTAACTCTTATTACTCTCGCACACCACCAAGATATGTGTGACATGGAAGAAGTGCCCCATGTACCTAATTGATTGTGCATTTGCATTCAAATGCAAATTTAATAATAATGCACAAATTTAAGGGGAGCTCTTGCTTATCACATACTTCTCAAAGACACGATTATAATCATTGATCATATCATGTGTCGAAGCTTTGATCTATATGGTGTCATCAATTACCAAAGGGGGGATTGAAAGCACATTTGCTCCTGATGTCTACTACGCAACCTTCTCCTTGTAGACGTTGTTGGGCCTCCAAGTGCAGAGGTTTGTAGGACAGTAGCAATTTTCCCTAAAGTGGGTGACCTAAGGTTTATCAATCCGCGGGAGGTGTAGGATGAAGATGGTCTCTCTCAAGCAACCCTGCAACCAAATAACAAAGAGTCTCTTGTGTCCCCAACACACCCAATACAATGGTAAGTTGTATAGGTGCACTAGTTCGGCGAAGAGATGGTGATACAAGTGCAATATGGATGGTAGATATAGGTTTTTGTAATCTGAAAATATAAAAAAAGCAAGGTAATGAATAGTAAAAGTGAGCACGAACGGTATTACAATGCGTGGAAACAAGGCCTAGGGTTCATACTTTCACTAGCGGAAGTTCTCTCAACAATGATAACATAATTGGATCATATAACTAGCCCTCAACGTGCAACAAAGAGTCACTCCAAAGTCACTAATAGCGGAGAACAAATGGAGAGATTATTATCGGGTACGAAAACCCACAAAGTTATTCTTTTTGTTCAATCTATTCAAGAGTCCGTAGTAAAATAACATGAAGGTATTCTTTCTGTTCAATCTATCCTAGAGTTCGTACTAGAATAACACCTTAAGGCACACATCAACCAAAACCCTAATGTCACCTAGATACTCCATTTTCACCTCAACTATCCGTGGGTATGATTATATGACATGCATCACACAATCTCAAAATCATCTATTCAACCAACACATAGCACTTCAAAGAGTGCCCCAAAGTTTCTACCAGAGAGTCAAAACGTGTGCCAACCCCTATGCATAGGTTCCCGAGGTCACAAACCCGCAAGTTGATCACCAAAACATACATCAAGTACTCACATGAATATCCCATTGTCACCACAGATAGACACGTGCAAGACATACATCAAGTGTTCTTAAAGACACAATCCGATAAGATAACTTCATAGGGAAAACTCAATTCATTACAAGAAGGGAGAGGGGGAAGAACATCATAAGATCCGACTATAGTAGCAAAGCCCGCGGTACATCGAGATCAAGACATCTCAAGAACACGCGAGAGAGAGAGAGATCAAACACATAGCTATTGGTACATACCCTCAGCCCCGAGGGTGAACTACTCCCTCCTCATCATGGAGATCTCCGGGATGATGAAGATGCCCACCGGAGATGGATTCCCCCTCCGACAGGGTGCCGAAACAGGCTACCGATTGGTTTTTGGTGGCTCTGGAGGCTTGCGGTGGCGGAACTCCCGATATAGGTTTAATTCTGAGGGTTCTCTATTTATAAGACCGTGTGGCATCGAAAACAAGTCGAGAGGGGCCACGAGGAGGTCACGAGCCTCCCAGGCGCAGCCAGGGGGGTGGCCGCGCCTCCCAGGCTCGTGGCTCCCTCGAGCCCCCTCTCAAGTAGTTTTTCCTTCAGGTATTTTTGATATTTTCCATAAAAAATCACGGCGAAAGTGTTATTCCGTTTGGACTCCGTTTGATATTCCTATCTGAAAAAGGTCAAAAACACGGAATAAACAGAAACTGGCACCGGGCACTGAGTTAATAAGTTAGTCCCAAAAATAATATAAAATAGCATATTCATGCATATAAAACATCCAAAGTTGATAATATAGTAGCATGGAACGATCAAAAATTATAGATACGTTGGAGACGTATCAAGCATCCCCGAGCTTAACTCCTGCTCGTCCTCGAGTAGGGAAGTGATAAAGAACCAATTTTTGATCTGGAATGCTACCTAACATATTTGGTCTATGTAACTTATTTATTGTGGCATGAGGGTTCAGATCCATAAGATTCAAAACAAAAGTTTAATATTGACATGAAAACAATAATACTTCAAGCATACTAGCAAATTAATCATGAACTTTCGAAATAACATGGCCAAAGAAAGTTATCCCTACAAAATCATATAGTCTGGCTATGCTCCATCTTCCTCACACAATGAATCTAAATCTTGAACAACCTCGGTATTGGTCAAGCAATTGTTTTCAAACTTTTACTTTTTCAAACTTTTTCAACTCTCACGCAATACATGAGCGTGAGCCATGAATATAGCACTATAAGTGGAATAGAATATGGTGGAGGTTGTGAGGCAAAAAGGAGGACATGGTCACATCTCGGCGTATCAACGGGCTATGGTGATGCCCATTAATAGATATCAATGTGAATGAGTAGGGATTGCCATGCAACAGATGCACTAGAGCTACAAGTGTATGAAAGCTCAAAAGAAACTAAGTGGGTGTCCATCCAACTTGCTTGCTCACGAAGACCTTGGGCAATTTGAGGAAGCCCATCATTGGAATATACAATCCAAGTTCTATAATGAAAATTCCCACTAGTATATGAAAGTGACAATATATGAGACTCTCTATCATGAAGATCGTGGTGCTACTTTGAAGCACAAGTGTGGTAAAGGATAGTAGCATTGTCCCTTCTCTCTTTTTCTCTCATTTTTTTGTTTGGGCTCTTTGGCCTCTTTTTTATTTTTATTTTTTTATTTGGTGGGCATGTTTGGCCTCTTTTTTATTTCCTCACATGGGACAATGCTCTAATAATGATGATCATCACACTTTTATTTACTTACAACTCAATACTTAGAACAAAAGATATGACTCTATATGAATGCCTCCGGCAGTGTACAGGGATGTGCAATGACTCATGAGTGACATGTATGAAAGATATGAACGGTGGCTTTGCCACAAATACGATGTCAACTACATGATCATGCAAAGCAATATGACAATGATGATGCGTGTCATAATAAACGGAAAGGTGGAAGTTGCATGGCAATATATCTCGGAATGGCTATGGAAATGCCATGATGGGTAGGTATGGTGGATGTTTTGAGGAAGGATATATGGTGGGTGTATGCACCGGAGAAAGTTGTGTGGTACTAGAGAGGCTAGCAATGGTGGAAGGGTGCGAGTGCGTATATACCATGGACTCACATTAGTCATAGAGAACTCACATACTTGTTGTGAAAGTTCTATTAGTAATCGAAAAAAAGTGCTAGATGCATGCTCCTAGGGGAAGGGTTGGTAGGAGTTAACCATCGCGCGATCCCGACCACCACACAAAGGATGACAATCAATAAAAAACATCATGCTCCTACTTCCTAACATAGCGGTTCACCATACGTGCATGCTACGGGAATCACAAACTCTAACACAAGCATTTCTACCAATCCATAATTACCCACTAGCATGACTCTAATATAATCATCCTTATGTCTCAAAACTAGATGCAAGGAATCAAACTTCTCTTACTACTCAATGCATTTGAATATGAAAGTTTTTATTATATCCCTTTTGGATGCCCATCATATTAGGACTAGTTTCATAACCTAAGCAAATTACCATGCTGTTTAAGACTCTCAAAATGATATAATTGAAGCATGAGAGTTCATCAATTTCTCTAATATATAAATATTGCAATGCTCTATAAGGATATAAGTGAAGCGCTAGAGGAAAATGCAAACTACTCCAAAAGATATAAGTGAAGCGCTAGAGCAAAAGACAAACTACTCCAAAAGATATAAGTGAAGCTCAATGAGTAGTTGAATAATTATTTAGCTATGTGAAGACTCTCCCATCTAAGAATTTCAGATCTTAAATACCTTATTCAAACAAAATAAATTGACACTCCAAGGATAGCACGAATCATATGAAGAAGCAAAAACTTAGGTTGAACCGATACTAACCGATAATAGTTGAAGAAGAAAGGTGGGATGCCAACCGGGGCATCCCCAAGCTTAGATGCTTGAGAATTCTTGAAATATGTATTGGGGTGCCTTGGGCATCCCCAAGTTTGAGATTTTGTGTCTCCTTAAATCCTCTCATATGGTGGTTTCCAAAATCTCAAAAACTTCATCCACACAAGACTCAACAAAAACTCGTGAGATAGATTAGTATAAATCAATGCAAAACTTTATCATCCTCTACTGTAGAAAATTACTAAAATTATTATTTCAGATTGCATACTAAATGCCTAAACATGCCAACATATGCAAACAATTCAAACATAACAGCAATCTACCTAAATAGAACAGTCTGTGAAGAATGCAGCAAGATCCATACTTAATTAACTCCACAAAATCTGAAAAACTTCCACGCTGTTTATAAGAGCATCCTGTTTCCAAACTTCCATGCTGTTTATAAGAGCATCCTGTTTCCATATTTATGAGAGCATCCTGTTTCCAAATTACAAGTTATTTTGACATACATAAAATTCTAGGGAATTTTTGCACTACAAGCAAACTTTCTGTTTTGGAACAGCAACTCCTATACTTGCAAATTAAGCATGGTAAAGGCTATCCTTGAAATTTTTATTGAAATAAATGATGAAAAACATTAACATTAATATAAATAACAGCAATTAAGTACTAATAAAATAAAATGACGCTCCAAGCAAAACACATATCATGTGGTGAATAAAAATATAGCCCCAAGTAAAGTTACCGATGGATTGAAGACGAAAGAGGGGATGCCTTCCCAGGGCATCCCCAAGCTTATTCTCTTTGGTGTCCTTTAATATGGCTTGGGATGTCTTGGGCATCCCCAATATTAGGCTATTTCCACTCCTTTTTCCGTTGTCCATCCGAACTTTACCCAAAACATGAAAACTTCACAACACAAAACTTAACGGAACTTTGTGAGATGGGTTAGTATAATAAAGACAAATCATTCATTTTGGTGCTGTCAAGACAAGATTAATAAATGTTCCCACACAATTCCTACTGTATCTTATCATTTCCACAATTTATATCATGTAATATAATCTATGGAAACACTAAAATAGGCAAATTATGCATTGAAAGCAGAATCTATCAAGAACAGAATAGTCTGTAATGATCTGAATGATAACCATACTTCTGCACCTCAAAAAATTCTGAAACAATTATGAAAATTAAGGCCATTTGTATATAAATCATCAGAAAAAAATAATCAACTCAAAATCTCTCTATGGATAAAAATGAAAAATAATTTTGTGAGCAAAAAGTTTCTGTCTTTTTCAGCATGATCAAACAACTATAACCCAAACTAATCATAAAGGCTGAAATAAAAGCTATCAAACATGATTAATATAGTATACTAATCATGTGAACCCACAAAAACAGTAAGGATACATATTTGGTTGTCTCCGAACAAGCACTTTTCTTTTATGTCTTTCAAACTAGGCATGATGAGTTCAATGATGCTCACATAAAAGATAATGATTGAAACATAATGGAAGCATCATGAAGCATATGACTAGCACATTTAAGTCTAACCCACTTCCTATGCATAGGGATTATGTGAATAAACAACTTATTGGAGCAAGAATCATCTAGCATAGGAAGGCAAACCAAGCATATCTTCAAAAATTTCAACACATAGAGAGAAAACTTGACATTATTGCGACATTAAGAAGCATATGATCCTCTCTCATTATAATTTTCAGTAACATCATTAAAGAATTCAACAATATAAATTTACGTCTCCAACCTATCTACTTTTCTGAATTCTTTTGCCCTTGTTTTGAACTCTAATTTGCATGATTTGAATGAAACTAACCCGGACTGACGCTGTTTTCAGCAGAACTGCCATGGTGTTGTTTTTGTGCAGAAATAACAGTTCTCGGAATGACCTCAAAATGGACGAGGAATTTTTGTGGAATATATAAAAAATACTGGCGAAAGAATCAACCGGAGGGGAGGAGCCAGTGGGCCACGAGCCCAGGAGCCGCACCCCCCCTAGGCCGCGCCTGGCGGGCTCGTGGGGCCCACGTGGCCCCTCCGACCTCCTCTCCAGTTCCATATAACCCTATTCGTCCTATAAAAAATCAGAGAGAAGAAATATTCGCGTTTTAAGACACAGAGCCGCCGCCACCACCTGTTCTTCCTCGGGAGGGCAGATCTGGAGTCCATTCTGGGCTCTGAAGAGGGGAAATCGAAGCCATCGTCATCATTAACCATCCTCCATCGCCAATTTCATGATGCTCTCCATCGTTCGTGAGTAATCTCATCGTAGGCTTGCTGGACGGTGAGGGTTTGGATGAGATCTACCATCTAATCGAGTTAGTTTTGATAGGGTTTGATCCCTAGTATCCACTATGTTCTAAGATTGATGTTGCTACTACTTTGCTATGCTTAATGCTTGTCACTAGGGCCCGAGTGCCATGATTTCAGATCTGAACCTATTATGTTTTCATCAATATATGTGTGTTCTTGATCCTATTTTGCAAGTTGTAGTCACCTACTATGTGTTATGACCCGGCAACCCCGGAGTGACAATAGCCGAAACCACTCCCGGAGATGACCATAGTATGAGGAGTCCATGTATTCACCATGTGTTAATGCTTTGTTTCGGTTCTCTATTAAAAGGAGACATTTATATCCCTTAGTTTCCATTAGGACCCCACTTCCATGGGAGGGATGGACAAAAGATGTCATGCAAGTTCTTTTCCATAAGCATGTATGACTATATACGGAATACATGCCTACATTACATTGACGAACTGGAGCTAGTTACATATCACCTTATGTTATAACTGTTACATGATAAATGGCATCCAACATAATTATCCATCACCGATCCAATGCCTATAAACTTTTCCTATACTGGTCTTTTCTATGCTACTTTACCGCTACTGTTGTTACACTTGCTACACAAATCACTACTGCTACTGCTGCTACTGTTACTGTTACTATCATATTACTTTACTACTAAACACTTTGCTACAGATATTAAAACTTTCAGGTGTGGTTGAATTGACAACTCAACTGCTAATACTCAAGGATATTCTTTGGCTCCCCTTGTGTCGAATCAATAAATCTGGGTTGAATACTCTACCCTCGAAAACTGTTGCGATCCCCTATACTTGTGGGTTATCAAGACCTTTTTCTGGCGCCGTTGCCGGGGAGCATAGCTCTATTCTCTGAGTTACTTGGGATTTATATCTGTTGATCACTATGAAGAAATTGCGAGATCCAAAAACTAAAGTTCTGCCCTCAACTACGAGGACAGGTAAGGAACTGCCATCTAGCTCTGCACTTGATTCACCTTCTGTTATGAGTAAATTTGCGACACCGCCACCTGCTATAGATTCTGATATGTCGCATGTGCTTGATGATGCTACTTCTGCTATGCATGATAATTATGATGCTGGTTTGCTTTACAATGAGATGCCACTTGGTGAATTTCTGGATGCACAAATTGCTAGAGTTACTACTGAATCAAATGATACTTCTGAAACTGATGAAACTATTGAAACTGAACCTGCTGTCACACCTGTTAGACCTAGCCCTCCTAGATATGAATTGCCTAATATACCTAAGGGTTATGTTATGGAAGGCGAGGAAGCTAAAGACTTTCTTGCTTGTAAGGATAGCTCTGATCTTCAGAAATTATTATGCAAGTGGAAAGAAAAATCTCTGAATGCTAGAATGAAATATGATCCTAAGTTTGCTACATCACCTATCTTTATTACTGATAAGGATTATGAGTTCTCTGTCGATCTTGAGTTAATCATTTTGGTTGAATCTGATCCTTTTCATGGTTATGAATTTGAAACTGTTGTAGCACATCTTACTAAACTGAATGATATTGCCACTCTATTCACTAATGAGGAAAAAATAGCCATTACTATATCCTTAAGTTGTTTCCTTTCTTAGTAAAGGGGGATGCTAAAACTTGGTTTACCTCTCTTGCTCCTGGTTGTGTGCGTAGTCCCCAGGATATGTTATACTACTTTTCTGAGAAATATTTTCCTACCCATAAGAAACAAGCTGCCTTGTAGGATATATATAACTTTGTGCAAATTGAAGAAGAAAGTCTCCCAGAATCTTGGGGGAGGCTTGTCCAGTTACTTAATGCTTTGCCTGATCATCCTCTTAAGAAAAATGAAATACTTGATATCTTTTATAATGGACTAACCAATGCTTCTAGGGACCACCTAGATAGTTGTGCTGGTTGTGTTTTCAGGGAACGAACTGTGGAACAAGCTGAAATTCTATTAAATAATATCTTGAGCAATGATAATGCTTGGACTATTCCCGAACCACCTCTGAAGCCAACTCCGAAGAAAAGAGGTATTCTATTCCTCAGTCCTGAAGATATGCAAGAAGCAAAGAAATCTATGTGAGAGAAAGGTATTAAATCTGAAGATGTTAAGAATCTACCACCTATTAAAGAGATACATGGTCTTGATAACCCGACACAGGTAGTAGAGGTAAATTCTCTCCGTAGATTCAATGAGAGTGATATTCCTTATGATAAACCTGCTAGCTTATGTTTAGATGAATTTGATAACTATGTTGTCAAACAAAAAAGTTTTAATGATTATGTTAGCAGACAACTGGAACAAAATGCTCGCATGATGAATCATATAAGTGCTTGTGTGGATAGAAATGTCAATGATCTTAAGCTTATTAGTAAACATGCTTCTATGGTCACTACTCAAGTAGAGCAAGTACTTAAGGATCAAAATGACTTGCTTAATAAATTGAATGATAATTCTATTAAAGTTATTACTAGAGGTGGTAAAATGACTCAGGAACCTTTGTATCGTGAGGGCCATCCTAAAAGAATTGAACAAGATTCTCAACGAATTAATACTGGTGCACCTAGTCATCCTGGTAATAAGAAAAAGAAAGATGATAGTAACTTGCATGCTAGTAAACCTATTTTTGTTACACCTGAGAATCAAAATGATATATCTATTTCTGATGCTGAGATACAATCTGGTGATGAACAAGAGCCTAGTGATAATATTGATGATGATGTTCATATTGATGCTCAACCTAGTAATGACAATGATGTGGAAATTGAACCTACTATTGATCCTGATAACCCACAACCTAAGAATAAAAGATATGATAAGAGTGATTTTATTGCTAAAAAGCACGGTAAAGAAAGAGAACCATGGGTTCAGAAACCCATGCCCGTTCCTCCCAAACCATCCAAGAAAAAGGATGATGAGGATTTTGAGCGCTTTGTTGAAATGATTAGACCTATCTTCTTGCAAATGCGTTTGATTGATATGCTTAAAATGTCTACTTATGCTAAATACATGAAAGATATTGTGACAAATAAAAGAAATATACATGATATTGAGATTTCCACCATGCTTGCCAATTACACTTTTAAGGTTGGGACTCCTAAGAAACTAGGTGATCCCGGAGTACCCACTATACCTTGCTCCATTAAAGGAAATTATGTTAGAACTGCTTTATGTGATCTTGGAGCCGGTGTTAGTGTTATGCCTCTTTCAGTATATCATAGACTTGAATTAGATAAGTTGATACCTACTAAAATTTCTTTGCAAATGGCCGACAAATCAACTGCTTTACCTATCGGCATTTGCAAGGATGTGCCTATTGTGGTTGCAAACATTACTATCTTAACAGACTTTGTTATCCTTTATATTCCCGAGGATGATGCCATGGCAATCATGCTTGGAAGACCCTTTTTAAACACTGCAGGAGCTGTTATTGATTGCAACAAAGGCAATGTCACTTTCCATGTCAACGGTAATGAGCACACAGTGCACTTTCCGAAGAAACAATATCGGATTCATTGCATAAATCCTATTGAAAGACCTTCATCCATTATTGTTGGAAGCTTTGAAATTCCTTTACCTACTGTCAATATGAGATATGATATACTTATGGTTGGGCATATGCATATCCACATTGAGGTAACCTAGTGATTTTTCGAAGATTCTCCGGTTTCATTTGATTCGAAAAAAGTTTGTCAAGGAGACTTGATCAACCTCATTGATGGATTTCTTTTGATGACCATGAGATGGATGAATCTAGAAGTCACAACCTTCTGTTCTCAACTTTTACTTTGTGTTATTTAGTAGAAAAATAATAAACATATCATTATTTTCCTGTTTTCTACATTATCCATCCAATAAAAAATGACCTGAAAATAAAAGTTCTTCAAATGCCCTGAAATTTTAGTATGATTTTTTCTGGAATATTTAATTTTTTTGAAACAAATAACTAGTCCGGGGGATGCACTAGTGGGCCACGAGCCCAGGAGGCGCGGCCACCCCCCTGGCCGCGCCTAGCAGGATCGTGGGGCCCACATGGCCCCCTCCACTTACTCCTACCCCCAACTCCTTCTTCTACCTCCAGAAAAAATCATCCTACAGCTCAAACCCGAGTTCTTGCTCATTTTGCTGCGTTTTTTGATCTCCTTGTGTAAAGCTCCATTCACCGAACTCTTTTAGGGAATTGTTCCTTGGTATGTGACTCCTCCATTGGTCCAATTAGTTTTTGTTCTAGTGCTTTATTCATTGCATACTATTTCTGCCATGGTGACCCTATTCTTGAGCTTTGCATGTTAATTTTAGTTTGTCCCAAGTAGTTTTGATGCAAGATATGGCCTCTAGGCACTTGTAGGAGTAGTTGCTATGAGTTTTGCTATGTTTCATTCACTTTTATTTTGATTCACTAAAAATTTCAGAATTATTTCAGAAAAGAAAGAGAATTATGAGGAGATTTCTAAGGGGTTCTTCGAGCCATAACCCCAAGGAAAATGAAAATGAGAAGAAGAAACCCAAGTATCCAGTTCCCCGAGTTGCAGAAGTTCGAGCATGCGAGTGGCCAAGCGATACATTCTTGCATGCTGCTGGACTTCATAAGGATTTTTATTACTTGGTGGAGAACGCCGGCCTTACTGCGTTCGTTGAATATAAGTGTCCAGAATACCTCCTCCTCACTAATACTTTCGTGCAAAGCTTTAATTTCTCTCCGAGGAAGAGTCCCCCTATGGTTGAGTTCAAGTTATATAATATCCCCCAATGCAGGTCACTTCAGGATTTTTGCAATGTTTGCAAGTTACCTTATGATGGGGATATTCATGAACCTTGCCCACGAGATTTGGAGGCTTTTATTGATACTATTGCCGTAGGAGAAGAGAGAGGGGTGTCCGGCGCCAGAATTGCCAGTGTGCATTTTCCTGTCCTTCGCTATTTTTCTTCATTCATAGGAAAATGTTTGATTGGCCGTGGAAAGGCCTGGGTCTTAGTTCCCCAGATCTTGCAGTCTTATGCTCAGCTTTACATAATGATAGAACTTATAGTTTGGATGCTATTGTTGCCCGACGGTTGGACACGAACCGTTCCAAGGGCACGGTGTATGGAGGTATCTATGCTTCTCGTCTAGCTATACATTTTGGGATACCTGCTAGGCTGCATGAGGAGGGAGAGATGCTTCTTCCAGAGAGATATTTAGATGATGATAGCATGGTTCGCCATGATTTTCTTGATAAGAATGATAGTGGGAGGCTAATTTATAACTTGGTATTTAGTCAGGGTACTTGTGAGGTCATTACCTTGCCTACTCCTTCTTTGTTCAACCTTCATCTAGGCAGGTACACCATTATGCCCTCAGACATCTACGCATACTGGGGCATGGCGCCACCTCAGGCACCCGTGCCCGAACCACCAGTCGAGTACCAGACGTCAGTTTATCAGTGGGAGCCGGAGGAGCTTACCCAGCAGTGGCATCCTCAGTACGCTCCGGAGTATCCCGGAGCTGGTGACTTTCCTACTTGGGAGTAGACCAACTTAGGCCAAAAGCCTAAGCTTGGGGGAGTACGTGTTTCTCACCGACTTTATATTCCTGTTCACACATTCACTTTGATAGTCGGTGTTCACAGTTTTTCATTTTATCACCCATGCTAGTTTCTTTTCTCATATTCTTCTTGTGTGTGTTTTTATTAACTTGAGAAAACCCAAAAAAATTAAAAACGAGAAAAATAAAAAAAATAGTTGTAATTCTACATTCTTGCATGCTTAGTAGTAATTAAGATAAGAAAACCCAAAAAGATTTCTCGTTCTTCTTTTGCTAGTTGGGAGCTTTCCCGTATAAATAGTTTTCTTTTTCTTTGGGTCGAGGTAGAAGACCATGATTAAAATGACTAGTGGCTCTCTTATACATTATTGTTTATTAGTCAAAGAGCCATATTACTTTGTCTTCTCCTCTGAGTTTGCTTGCAGATTCCAGCTTAGTCCAATGCACAAACACTCTTATTATTATTCACATCATTCGGTCGTGCAAGTGAAAGGCAATAATGACGATATATGATGAAGTGACCGAGCCTGGAAAAGCTGGTATGAACTCGATCTATTTTGTTTTTGTAAATATGACTAGCTCATCGTTCCTAATTCAGCATTGTTATGAGAGAAGCATGTTTGCAATGACAACTTAGAGATCATCGTTTCTTATGCCAAGCTTAATTAGCTAGGAGCTTATAATGGTTTGTCTCGGATGTCAACATGAATTTTAAAATGATTGTGATGTAGTATGATAGGATGGTATCCTCCTTTGAATGACTCAAGTGGCTTGACTTGGCACATGTTCACGCCTGTAGTTGAAACAAAATCAACATAGCCTTCACGATATTCATTTTCATGGTGATTTATATCCTACTCATGCTTGCACTCAATGTTGGTTAATCTCAATGCATGTTGATGACTGTTATCGCTCTCTAGTTGGTCGGTTCCCAGTCTTTTGCTAGCCTTCACTTGTACTAAGCGGGAATACTGCTTGTGCATCCACTTCCATAAACCCAAAGTTGTTCTATATGAGTCCACCATACCAACCTATATGCGGTATCTACCTGCCGTTCCAAGTAAATTTGCATGTGCCATTCTCTAAACCTTCAAATAATAATCTGTTTTGTATGCCTGAACCGCTCATGTGGTGACAAGGGGCGGTCAATATCTCCCATGCTAGGCGTATTATCCTCGATATGTGTTTATTCACTATCACTCACGAGAAAGGGACCGGTAATCGGAATGCCCAGTTCCATCTTCAAATCAAATAAAAATATAATTGCAAACAAAAACTCCCCCAGGATTGTTGTTGTTATGGACGGTAACCGAGGATTCGGCTAGCCGTGGAGTGTGATTGATTGGTGGTTGGGGGAGTTAAAACTTTAATATTCTGTTTAGGAACCGCCTATAATATGTGTAGCATGGAAGATGTTGAAAACTCTTGGTCATCGCGTTGACAATGAAAGCATATCACCTCCAAAATTATTCATCTCTGTTAAAAAGCTTGAGCTCTGGCACCTCTGCAAATCAATGCTTCCCTCTGCAAAGGGCCTATCTATTTATATTTCTGTTGAGTCATCCTCTTCTTATTAAAAGCACCAGCTAGAGAACACCTCCATCATTTGTATGTTTTGCTATTAATTGATATTGAGTATGATTATGACTATATCTTCTTTGCCATGAATTACAATTTCTAGTCAGCCCTTGGTCTTTGAAGGTGCTCTGCATTTATGTTTTGCGGTCTCAGAAAATGCTGGCGAGATACCATCTATTCATATTGTATCATGATTGTTTTGATTGAAGTGTTGACGTCTGAAACTTATTATTATGACTTGCTAGTTGATTATGCCATTGATATGAGTATACCATGAGACCTAAATGTCATTGCTTATGTGGTTAGATTATGATTTTGCTGAAAATCTGAATATGAGTTAGACATAATTACAACAACAAGATCAAATAGAGTTCGTAAAAGTTTTTCTTTTGTCTCTTTCAGTTTATCAACTGAATTGCTTGAGGACAAGCAAGGCTTTAAGCTTGGGGGAGTTGATACGTCTCCAACGTATCTACTTTTCTGAACTCTTTTGTCCTTGTTTTGGACTCTAATTTGCATGATTTGAATGAAACTAACCCGGACTGACGCTGTTTTCAGCAGAACCTCCATGGTGTTGTTTTTGTGCAGAAATAAAAGTTCTCGGAATGACCTGAAAATGGACAAGGAATTTTTGTGGAATATATAAAAAATACCGGCGAAAGAATCAACCGGAGGGGAGGAGCAAGTGGGCCACGAGCCCAGGAGCCGCCCCCCCTAGGCCGCGCCTGGCGGGCTCATAGGGCCCACGTGGCCCCTCCGACCTCCTCTCCAGTTCCATATAACCCTATTCGTCCCAAAAAAATCAGAGAGAATAAATAATCGCGTTTTATGATACAGAGCCGCCGCCACCACCTGTTCTTCCTCGGGGGGGCAGATCTAGAGTCCGTTCTGGGCTCCGGAGAGGGGAAATCGAAGCCATCGTCATCAGCAACCATCCTCCATCGCCAATTTCATGATGCTCTCCATTGTTCGTGAGTAATCTCATCGTAGGCTTGCTGGACGGTGAGGGTTTGGATGATATCTATCATGTACTCGAGTTAGTTTTGATAGGGTTTGTTCCCTAGTATCCACTATGTTCTAAGATTGATGTTGCTACTACTTTGCTATGCTTAATGCTTGTCACTAGGGCCCGAGTGCCATGATTTCAAATCTGAACCTATTATGTTTTCATCAATATATGTGTGTTCTTGATCCTATTTTGCAAGTTGTAGTCACCTACTATGTGTTATGACCTGGCAACCCCGGAGTGACAATTGCCAGAACCACTCCCGGAGATGACCATAGTATGAGGAGTCCATGTATTCACCATGTGTTAATGCTTTGTTCCCGTTCTCTATTAAAAGGAGACCTTAATATCCCTTAGTTTTCATTAGGACCCCGCTGCCATGGGAGGGATGGACAAAAGATGTCATGCAAGTTCTTTTCCATAAGCACGTATGACTATATACGGAATACATGCCTACATTACATTGACGAACTGGAGCTAGTTACATATCACCTTATGTTATAACTGTTACATGATAAATGCCATCCAACATAATTATCCATCACCGATCCAATGCCTACGAGCTTTTCCTATACTGGTCTTTGCTATGCTACTTTACCGCTACTGCTGTTACACTTGGTACACAAATCACTACTGCTACTGCTGCTACTGTTATTGTTACTATCATATTACTTTGCTACTAAACACTTTGTTGCAGATATTAAATCTTTCAGGTGTGGTTGAATTGACAACTCAACTGCTAATACTCGATGATATTCTTTGGCTCCCCTTGTGTCGAATCAATAAATCTGGGTTGAATACTCTACCCTCGAAAACGGTTGCGATCCCCTATACTTGTGGGTTATCAATAACCAGCACCTAAAGCATTCTTTTCATGATCTACAAGCATAGAAATTTTACTACTCTCCACATAAGAAAATTTATTCTGATGATTAATAGTGGGAGTATCGTAGAAGACTTGAATACTACGAATAGTTTCCACATTAAAAGAGTGATGTTTAGCAAAAGGTTACTCCTAATTGTGACAAGTTTTATTATCATTCTTCTTTATAGCATAAGTATCATCACAATAATCATCATAGATAGGAGGTATGCAATAATCATAGTAAATTTGATCACTCAAAGTGGGGGGACTAAAAGGATCATCTTCATTTAACATAGCATCCCCAAGCTTGTGGTTTTGCATATCATAGACATAATCACTCTCATCATTAATAGTATGAATAACACCAATAGTATAGCAATCATTATCACCCTCCACATTTATTTTTGATTCATCCTCATGAGGCATATCAGTAATAGGAGCAACATTATTTGGGAGAGCTACCTCTTTACCTTTACTTTTTCTTCTTCTTTTCTTCTTCACCCTATCATGTGAAGGTTTACTTAATTTTTCCAAGCTTCTTTTTGGAGAGGTTGGTTGAATAGAAAGCTCCTCCTCGTTACCTGATTCATCATAAGAAATAATAGGAGGGTATTGGGAAACCTCTTCCCCTTCGTTAGTATTATCTTTATCTTCCATTTGTGTTCTTGCCTTTAAGTAATTGGCGATATAAGGATTCTCAATGCAATTTACCGCACAATATAAATAAATTTCTTCTAGATCATAATCAAGCATATTCATGACAGCCCAATCTGGGAGGTTCTTAGTTATACGTTACATTTCTTCATATCTTAGAAGCAAACTAAGTTCATTATGATGCGCAAGGGAAATCAAGTAATCACAATTTTTGGACACGATTCGATCATTAAACAGTTTGCATTGGAGATTTAAATGACCATGTTCATAGAAAAGTTCACAAGGACGCTTATCAATATTAAATATTTCAGCACAATCATCTAGCCTCACATGCAATGACTTAGTTTCTAAATACTTATGCGTCTTGCAAAATCTATCTTCCCTTTTTGGTATATATTTGCAAACTCTATGTATTCCACAGAAATCAACATGCTTATAGGAAATATTTTCATCATGGGTAGTGCAATCGGAATTAGCATTATGGATATTCAAAGTATTCATACTAACAACATTGCAATCATGCTCATCATTCACATATTTTATGCCAAGCATCCTATGTAATTCTTCTTCTAGCATTTGAGCACAATTTTCTTTTCCATCATTTTCACGAAAGACATTAAAAAGATGAAGCATATGAGGTATCCTTAATTCCATTTTCGTTGTTGTTTTCTTTTAATAAACTAAACTAGTGATAGAACAAGAAACTAAAAGATTCGATTGCAAGATCTAAAGATATACCTTCAAACGCTAACCTCCCCGGCAACGGCGCCAAAAAAGAGCTTGATGTCTACTACGCAACCTTCTCCTTGTAGACGTTGTTGGACCTCCAAATGCAGAGGTTTGTAGGACAGTAGCAATTTTCCCTCAAGTGGGTGACCTAAGGTTTATCAATCTGCGGGAGGTGTAGGATGAAGATGGTCTCTCTCAAGCAACCCTGCAACCAAATAACAAAGAGTCTCTTGTGTCCCCAACACACCCAATACAATGGTAAGTTGTATAGGTGCACTAGTTCGGCGAAGAGATGGTGATACAAGTGCAATATGGATGGTAGATATAGGTTTTTGTAATCTGAAAATATAAAAACAGCAAGGTAATTAATAGTAAAAGTGAGCACAAACGGTATTGCAATGCATGGAAACAAGGCCTAGGGTTCATACTTTCACTAGTGGAAGTTCTCTCAACAATGATAACATAATTGGATCATATAACTAGCCCTCAACGTGCAACAAAGAGTCACTCCAAAGTCACTAATAGCGGAGAACAAATGAAGAGATTATTGTCAGGTACGAAACCACCACAAAGTTATTCTTTCTGTTCAATCTATTCAAGAGTCCGTAGTAAAATAACATCAAGCTATTCTTTCCGTTCAATCTATCCTAGAGTTCGTACTAGAATAACACCTTAAGACACACATCAACCAAAATCCTAATGTCACCTAGATACTCCATTGTCACCTCAAGTATCCGTGGGTATGATTATACGACATGCATCACACAATCTCAAAATCATCTATTCAACCAACACATAGCACTTCAAAGAGTGCCCCAAAGTTTCTACTGGAGAGTCAAAACTTGTGCCAACCCCTATGCATAGGTTCCCGAGGTCACAAACTCGCAAGTTGATCACCAAAACATACATCAAGTACTCACATGAATATCCCATTGTCACCACAGATAGAAACGTGCAAGACATACATCAAGTGTTCTTAAATACTCAATCCGATAAGATAACTTCATAGGGAAAACTCAATTCATTACAAGAAGGGAGAGGCGGAAGAACATCATAAGATCCGACTATATTAGCAAAGCCCGCGGTACATCGAGATCAAGACATCTCAAGAACACGAGAGAGAGAGATCAAACACATAGCTACTCGTACATACCCTCAGCCCCGAGAGTGAACTACTCCCTCCTTGTCATGGAGATCGCCGGGATGATGAGGATGGCCATCGAAGGTGGATTCCCCCTCCAGCAGGGTGCGGGAATGGGCTCCCGATTGGTTTTTGGTGGCTCTGGAGGCTTGCGGCGGCGGAACTCCCGATCTAGGTTTAATTCTGAGGGTTTCTCTATTTATAAGACCGCGTGGCGTCGAAAACAAGTCGAGAGGGGCCATGAGGAGGTCACCAGCCTCCCAGGCGCGACCAAGGGGGGTGGCCACGCCTCCCAGGATTGTGGCTCCCTCGGGCCCCCTCTCCGGTAGTTTTTCTTTCAGGTATTTTTGATATTTTCCATAAAAAAATCACGGCAAAAGTTTTATTCCGTTTGGACTCCGTTTGATATTCCTATCTGAAAAAGGTCAAAACCACGGAAAAAACAGAAACTGGCACTGGGCGCTGAGTTAATAAGTGAGTCCCAAAAATAATATAAAATAGCATATTCATGCATATAAAACATCCAAAGTTGATAATATAATTGCATGGAACGATCAAAAATTATAGATACGTTGGAGACGTATCAGCTCCCTTAGTGGTTTAGGTAATTAATAACAACATATATGTCATTGTACTAATGTTTTCACTAAGTATGTTTCAGGAAAGTTCAATGATGGGTTGGCATAAGGATTGTGGAATACCCCAAGATTCAAGGAAATAGGTTGGCAAAGCTTCAAGCAAAGGACTCTACATTTTATCTTTTTTGAGAAATCACTTTGAGTCCATAGGAAAGCCAATACTATTAAAAGGGGTAAGGTTTTGTTGGTGAACAAAATGCTCATACGTGCACAAGTGATAGTCACCACATACACCCACAAGCTCTTCCACAAAAGTTTGTCCAAAGACAAATATCCAAAATCGGTGCAACCAACATTTTCCACTCGGTGCCACCGATTCCAAAACCTAGACACACTCAGCCTAACCCTAGCCACTTCAGTGCAACCGATTCCAACTTTCTGTTACGCAAATTCACAATGTTGGTCCCACCGAGATTGTTGGATCGGCGTCACCGAGATTGGGCAATCTGACCGTTGGTCACCTTATCGGTGCAACCGAGTTTCCTATATTGGTCTCACCGAGATTCAAAAGTTGCCATCTTTTCGTCACTTTGGTACCACCGATATTAACACATCGATGTCACCGAGTTGGTCATTTTGTGTGCAATGGTTGGATTTTTGGAGATACCTATATATACCCCTCCACCAGCACTCACTCGAAAACAGTTCCCCACTCATACATACTGATTTTCTGAGAGAGGGCCACCTACTTATGTGTTGAGATCATGCCATTTCATTCCTACCATATGAATCTTGATATCTTGCCTCCCCAAGTTGCTTTCCACCCAATAAATCTCTTCTACCAAGCCAAATCTGTGAGAGAGTTATTGTGTGTTGAGGAGTCTATCATTTTGAAGTACAAGAGCAAGGAGTTCATTGACACAATCAAGCCTGTTACCTTTTGAAGGGTGGTGCCTCCTAGATTGGTTAGGTGTCGCTTGGGAGCCTCCTAGTTCGTGTTGTGGAGTGAACCAAGAAGTTTGTAAGTGCAAGGAGGTCACCTACTTCATGATGATCTACCCCGAGTTAGCCTAGTCCTCCATGGACGTAGGTCGTCATGGTATAGTCAAGGTTGCTTCTTCGTGGAACCCTCCGTGGGTAGAGCCTTCTGTGGACTCTCGCGACCGTTACCCTTCGTAGGTTGAAGACTCCACGAACGTAGACGTACGATAGCACCACCTATCGGAACCATGAGAAAAATCATCGTGTCACCAATTGCGTTTAATCTTCCTACCCTTCCTTTACTTACATGCTTGTCTTTACTTTCCACTGCTATACTCATAGACATGCATGTGTAGGGTGTACTTGACATACTATGAATGTTAAAATCTGCCAAGAATTAAAACTGGGAAAAAGTAAATATTTATTTGGTCAAGTAGTCTAATCACCCCCTCCCTCTAGCACTACTTTCGATCCTACGGCGGGTCCAGTCCAACCTCACATATAGTTCACTCTATCATCACCCCCAACCAAACATAGAGTAGGGTTGACCGCTCCGCTCACATTCCAGTCGGCTTCGCTCCCCTCCCCACACCATCATGGCCAGCTCCAACAGCGGATCCGGCGATGAGTCTGACCGTGTCAGCTAGGAGGCGGTCCTTAAGGAGGAATCAATCTCCACCCCATACAATGATGAGCTCACTTTCTACATTTTGTTCCACCAGTATCGAATGCATAGGCGCTAGGTCTCGAGCTCCACGGCTCCCTTGTGGAGGGAGGGGCATCTGTAGACTCGTGCCTGCACGCACCGGCTAGTACGGTCGCGGCTTCCATGGTTAGGCGGTAGGGTAACTAGCTCCCAAAATATTCAACCCTCGGTCCTCCCTGATGACACTCGGTGCTGCTGCAAGTACTGTTGAGGCCGCGGTCGTGGCTATAAATTTCGGAGGCAGGGGCACTTGCCGTGCGAGGAGGCCGGCCAAGCTGTATGGACCCGGTCTCGCTATGGGTCCTGCAAATATGTGCCGAGCCTCTTATGATTGCTGACTCAGATGACGACCTCCTTCGCCGGTCCTTGACCTCAGCTTAGACTGAAGCCCTGCGTTGCGACGAAAATTCTAGGGAATATTGGCTCGACATCGAGGAGTCTGAGCGGCTCGCCAAGTAGTAGGCCTATGTGTCGTTGCAAATCTGCAACTCACTATACCACTTGTCGTTGCTAATCTGCAACTCACTCTCGTAGGAAGACGAAGGACAGGAACACACAGGGATGTTTTTCGCTGTGCCCACTGGCTGACCAGCTTTTTTGTTTTTCCCTTAGTCTTATTAGATGCGAACAAGGTGGATCAGCTGCTGATCCGATACTACCGCCACGCCGCGATCTGACCGCGCCATCCCACGATCCTCACGACGTGGCCTAACTAAAACGCACACAAATCTCTCACGGCCGCAGCGTGGACTCAGCATGCCTCTGGCCTGATTAACACCAAAAAACAAATGCATGTTGGGCCTACCAGCTAATGTAGCCCATGAAGGAAAATGATACAATCTCTAAGCGACGTGATTAACATAACAAATCACCCCCTTAAGCACGACGCTTTCTTCTGAGCTCGACGATGCCCAACTTCTGTCGCAGCTCCAAGTACTTGACACGCCCCAATGACTTGGTTAACACATCTGCTATCTGCTCATCCGTGCTCACATGATCAATGTGCACTACCCCAGCCTCCACACATTCTCTAACGTAGTGGTATCTGAGGTCAATATGCTTGCTACGGTCGTGGAATACCGGATTCTTGCTGAGAGCTATTGCAGATTTGTTGTCGACAAACAGCTCCCACTTCTCTGGTTTTGTACCCATCAGATCAGCGATCAACCTGCTCAGCCAGACTCCCTGTGATGCAGCAAGTGCGGCAGCGATGTACTCAGCCTCACAAGATGATTGGGCAACGATTCTCTGCTTCTGTGAGGCCCAAGAGATTGGACTGCCACCAAGGAAGAAGAGGATTCTCGAGGTACTCTTCCGGTCGTCGACGTCTCCGGCGTGATCGCTGTCATTGTATCCAACCAGACTCGGTGTTCCATTTGTGTGCTTCTCATAGCACAGCCCATGATCTGCTGTTGCACTGATGTAACGTACTATGTGCTTCAGAGCTGCATAATGTTGAGAGGATGGAGCTTCCATGTACCTGCTTACGATCCCCACCGCATGGGCGATGTCCGGTCTCGTGTTGATGAGGTACCTCAGGCTGCCCACCGTGCTCCGGTACTTGGTGGCGTCCACCCGTGCACTCCCATCGTCCTTTGACAGGCAAAGCCGGTTCTCCATGGGAGTCGAGCAGGGGTTACAGCCCTTCATGCCGAAGTCCTCAACAACCTTGCGGGCATAGCTGCTCTGGCAGAGTGTGATCGCGCTCCTGGACTGCTCAACCTCAATGCCCAAATAATAAGACAGCAAGCCAAGGTCACTCATCTTGAACATTTCCATCATCTAGGCCTTGAACTCATTGATCTTATCCACGCAGATCCCTGTGATGATAAGGTCATCCACGTACACCCCCACAAGCAAGGTTGGATCCCCATTCTTCCTCCGGTACACAGCATGTTCGAGCGGGCTGCGCTCGAAGCCTAGGTCCAGTAGAGTGGCGTCCAACTTGGCGTTCCAAGCACGGGGCGCCTGACGGAGACCGTAGAGAGCCTTCCGCAGGCGGAGTACGAACTGTCCGCGGCCGGCATCGATGTACCCGGCGGCTGCTGAACGTAGACCTCCTCGGCCAGCTCTCCGTTAAGGAAAGCTGATTTCACATCCATGTGATGTACTTCCCAGCCGCCATGTGCCGCAAGGGCGATCAGGACACGCACGGTCTCCATCCGTGCCACCGGCGCATACACCTCGTCGAAGTCGATGCCCTGTCTCTGCGCAAAACCTTTAGCTACCAGACGTGCTTTGTGCTTAACCACGTTACCTCGAGGATCCTTCTTAACCTTGAAGACCCATTTCAGGCCTATGGCACGGTGACCATGCGGGAGCTCGGAGAACTCCCATGTCTCGTTCTCAGTGATGGCTTGCATCTCCGCGTCCATTGCCTCCTTCCAGCAGGATTCACTCAGCGCCTGCTCGGTATCGGCTGGCTCCTCCGCTGCCACCAAACACAGCCCGCTGTACTCTAGTGTGACAGGGCGGGCATGTTCGGTGACGTCGTCCACAGCGCGGAAACGCAGTGGCACCCCCTCGGTGTCAACCTCCTCACCGTTCGGCGGCGAGACGAACTGCACCGGAGAGGGCGAAGGTGTCTGCGGCTCTTCGGATGGTGACCGCGGTTCCTCCCGTGGGCTTGGTGTCGCCGACGTCTTGCATCTGGCGTGCAGCTCAGAGCCGCTGCAGTTCACAGTAGTATCCTCTACCTGGTACTCGACGGTGAATGTGCTGGACGACGCCTCCGTGGTCGACGTGCTCGGAGTCGTGTCCCAGTTCCAGGGAACCTGTTCTTCAAACACCACATCCCTTGTGACATGAAGCTTTCGACCCGCTGGGTCATATACCCGGTAGGCCTTGCTGCCGTCTTCATAGCCAAGGAATACCATGGGTACGGCCCAGTCAGCAAGCTTAGTGACCCCCGGACGAACGGTCTTCACGTGAACTCTACAGCCAAAGGTGCGGAAGTAGGCGACATTTGGTCACCGCCCGTGCCACGCCTCATATGGCGTGATCCCATCGAGCGCGCGCGTCGGCGATCGATTGAGAATATGAACCGCCGTCTTCACCGCCTCTGCCCAGAAGATGGAGGGCACATTCATCCCCTTTAGGAGACAGCGCGCCATCTCCACCATTGTCTGGTTGCGCCTCTCAACGACACCATTTTGCTGTGGGGAGTAAGGCTCCGTCGTGTACCGCTTCACGCCAGATTCGTTGTAGTAGCTCGTGAACGCCTTGGAATTGAACTCACTGCCGCGGTCGCTCCTGAAGGCCAGCAGCTTCAGACCACGCTCATTTTCAGAGGTCGCCTTGATCTTGCGGAAGAACTCTAGGGCTTGATCCTTTGTGCGCAGCATCTCTACCCACATAAACCTGCTGTGATCATCCACAACCAGTAAGAAATACCGGTTGCCGGCTGCAATCGCTGGTGAGATCGGCCCGCAGAGATCTCCATGAAATAGCTCAAGAGGCCGTTCCGCTCTGTATGTCGATGCAGCTGGGAATGGCTTCCTGTGCATCTTGCCAATAGTGCAGGCGGAGCAGAGTTGGTGCACCTGCTCGACTGCAGGCATGCCCGTGACCATGCCTTTTGTGCCCAGGTCATGGAGAGCGCGGAAATGCAGGTGACCAAACCGCGAGTGCCACTGCCACGCGGTGTTCGTTGCTCGTGCCAGCATACACAACGGCTCTGTAATGTTCAGGTTCATCACATAGAGCCGGTTCCTTGTCCTCTTGACGCGCACCAGCAGGATCCTTTCCTGATCAAACACGGACAGCACGCCGTCTTCGACGACAGTTCTGCATCCAATCTTATCTAGCTGTCCAATGCTCACAATGTTGCTGTGGAGACTGGGAATGTAATATACCTTAGAAAGTACCCGGTGTGAGCCGTTCCTACACTTGAACAGCACGGAGCCTCTGCCTCTGATCTGTACTGATGAGTTATCGCCAAACTTCACGACGCCGGTCACTGACTCGTCCAGCGTGGCGAACACTCCACGTTCACCTGTCATGTGGTTGCTCGCCCCTGTGTCAAGGTACTAGCCATTGCGCGGCGCATCCTGAGGGACCACGCTCTTCTCGTTGAGGTAGACGGATTGGTTCGACGGCTCGTCCGGAGCGAGCGTCAGGCCACAGCAAATCGCCAAGAGTAGGCCCGGCTGCTCTTCATGCGCCTGCACCATGTTTGCCTCCTCCTGGCGTGGCTTGCGAGGCTTGCGGAAGTCCTTGGACATGTGTCCTTGGATCCCGCAGTTGTAGCAGGTCCCCTTGAAGCGGTGGCCGCCGTTCGACGAGCCATGTCCTCCACCGGGTGTGCCGCCATTGGACGCGACATCTCTGCCCTTTCCGCCGTGCTGCCCTCTGCCACGGCCGCCACCGCGGCCACCACGGCCCGTGCCCTTTCCGCGCGATGTTCCGCCTTGCACCTGCTCTTCGGTGCGCGCCGCCCACTCTTCGGCAGTGAGCATCAGACTGCCGCCAGCGCGTGTGTCACCGTCGTTCCCGTACCGCTCCTCGGCGGCCTTAAGGCGCCCCGTCAAGTCCTCAATGCTTAACGTGCTGAGGTCGACGAGCGTCTCAATGGAGAGGGCGATCTGCGAGTAGCGCGGCGGCACAACTCGCAGGAATTTACAAACCGCTTTCTCCTCGGAGACCTTGTCGCCAAGGATGTTGAGGTTGGTGATCATGGACCCCAACCGCATAGCGAAGTCATCCACGGACTCGCCGTCCTGGAATTCGATGGTCTCAAACTCCCGGGCCAAAGACTGCGCCTTAGCTGCACGCACCCGGTCACCGCCGATGCGCATGGTGGCGATCGCATCCCACGCAGCTTTCGCCGTCGGCTTGACGGCCACCGTGCCCAGCATCTCGGCCGGCACTGCTCCAAGGATGGCTTCCAAAGCCATGCGGTCTTCGTGGAAGTCGACGTCGTCGTGATCGACGGCGTCCCAGAAGCCACGTGCCTCCAGCTTCACTTTCATGAGTAGGGACCAGTCGTTGTAGTTCGTCTTTGGAGCATCGGCCAATTTGTCGATCTGGACTCCCGGATCACCTTCTGGACCACTGGTGCCGCGAGCTCGCATCCGCGCGCCGTGCGGCTCCGCCCGCGCCTCCTCGGGGGAGAGCGCGACGGGGATCGTGAGCGCGGTGGCGTCTTCGACTTGGAGCCGCCCGCGCCAGTCCCATCGGCCGGTGCCTCGCTGCTGGCCACCTTGCCTCCGGCCACCTTGCTTCCGGCCATGTCCGCAGGATATCAACGGGGCTCTGATGCCACTTGTCGTTGCAAATCTGCAACTCACTATACCACTTGTCGTTGCAAATCTGCAACTCACTCTCGTAGGAAGACGAAGGACAGGAACACACAAAGATGTTTTTCACTGTGCCCACTGGCTGACCAGCTTTTTTGTTTTTCCCTTAGTCTTATTAGATGCGAACAAGGTGGATCAGCTGCTGATCCGATACTACCGCCACGCCGCGATCTGACCGCGCCATCCCACGATCCTCACGACGTGGCCTAACTAAAACGCACACAAAACTCTCACGGCCGCAGTGTGGACTCAGCACGCCTCTGGCCTGATTAACACCAAAAAACAAATGCATGTTGGGCCTACCAGCTAATGTAGCCCATGAAGGAAAATGATACAATCTCTAAGCGACGTGATTAACATAACACTGTGCCGCCTGACGCTTCTCGGGCTCCCCTCCTCTTCCTCCAATAGCATCAACATTGACGAGTGACGATGATGATTGTCCCCTCCGGCTGTAGATGCCTACAACGGCGAGTACTACCGCCACTCTGGAGATGCCAAGGGGAAGGGCCTGACAAGGAATTGGTAATTTATACTACTCCCTACGATCCAAAATAAGTGGCTAGGCTTTGAAATAAGGTTAGCTCAACCTTAGTTCAAAACCGTGACACTTATTATTGATCGGAGGGAGTAGTATCTATTACTAGATCATATTTTTCTATCGAACTATCTATGTCCGGTTCTATGTTGAACCTGCTTTGTCCAGTTTTATGTTGCACATGCTGTGTACGGTACGATGAATGCTATGTATATATTGATCTATGTTGCCAGATTTTCATGTTGTATGGATTGCATGGATTTGACAATTTTCATATGATGGGCCGGTTGTCATATCGAGCATATGAGGGGTGGCGGGCGCTGTCCGCGGACATATAGGGGCTCAAATTAGCATATTCCGGTTGCATATGCTCAACATGTTGGAGATATGAGAGGGTCCGCTTCTTGGCCAGGAAGTTCAACATGTTGTCGACACTTTTTACTTCTGATTCTGTGAATGAATAATCATTAAGTCCTGCTCTTTTTGGACACTTGGTTCTATTTATTTATTTTTGTTGGCTTAAAACAAGAAAGTGCTACTTTATATGTAGGTTGCAAACTTGCTGATACATAAAACGTCATAAGCTACTATGTTTTAATACTATTAGCACTACAATGATTTTCATTTTTATTTTGTGCAAATAGGGAGACTAATTTTAGTTGCACGGCGAGAGTATAATCTGTGTGTATCACATGCGTGATAGATTTTAGCTGGACCGCTTAAAAATAGATCATGAGTGGCATTTCAACTGTTGCCATTAGAGTAGGATGAACGGACATAGTTGCCGCTCATTGCACTTGCAATTAACTCAAGAAGTTGGACAGGGCGCGGTGGGATAACCATTCTCGCCCACTCTCTCCTATAGCGTGCTCTCTATAACGCTAAGGTAGAATAATTACAAATCAACTTCATTCTTATACATTTTTATGTCATGACTCATACTCCTTCCGTAAAGTAATATAAGACGTTATAGATCATTATTTTAGTTATCCAAAACGTCTTATATTTCCATACAGAGGTAGTAATATATTTTGAGCGGGGATAGCGTTGAAACATTCTACATGATTGAGAACATACATCGGGTTCCATATGAAAATAAGAGGTAAATTATGATATGTCTTGACTTGGAAAAAATAATACTACAGGCGTACTTGACTTACGATATGTGTTGACTTGGAGTACCAATCAACACACTACCCGCACATATTCAAGTATCCGATTTTTGGAGCTGTCAGTTCAATATTTCCGATTTGGTAGATTCGGGACCAAGCGTAATCAACCCATTGAGCGGGAGGGGCAAAAAAACGTAACTAGCTCTAATTTAATTCGACCAGTACTTGCTACCTGTCCATTAAAACGCAAACAAGAAAAGTAAACGACTAAGCCATCAGGTCATATATAAGACCCATACCTAGTATGATGCCTTATTTTGTTCAAACAAAATCGATGGGACCATATCTACAATAAAGCACGTCTTGTGACACCGCATGCCACATGTGGACATGTGGTTCGCCCACATACTAGTCTCCCACGAAGTGTTTCCTGCGATATTATTTATCATGGCAGTGGGCCTGATGGCTAGGAAGAGGACAACATCTAGGTGGGACTAGTCATGCCGGTGGCTGGCAGTAGTGTTCATATGCAGGTAAGCGTCATGTTGTTAGGAATTGGCATCACTGCAAATGGGAGTATTTGGGTACGTGTGTAGTCCTCAGCCCTGCATAGAAGCTACCCCCTTAAATATATGAGGTACTCATTTCTGGAAATTGCATAAATAACCTATATATATCTAACAAGATGGCACATCTTTCTAAGATCAAGAAAATCCCAGGAGTTAAAAACAAAATTAAAGGAATGGTCTAATTAATCAATAAAGAATAGGAATAATGACACCACTTCTTTCAATGGGTCAACATTACACGATTATAATTGTTATAGTTGTATGATCAATTGTATGGCCTCACTTAGCATGTGTTGTATTAGCATAGCCAGGTGAGATTAACGATTGAAACAACACGACACCGCGGCGTTCGTTCTGCCTCTTTTCTTTTCTACAAGGAGAAAATATTAATATCGCGAAGATATCAATTACACATGGCCTCTGCAACAAGTAAATATCCTAAAGCAAAATTAAAAAAGATACCGCTACAACGATCAATTCCTTGTAGAAGCAGCACAAACCACCACCAAGACAACATTCGGAGTCCAAATTCTGCAAAAGCGAGCCTCCAATAAGAAAACAATGCACAAGTGTCGTCGTTGTCCGATGATAGATCTTAGGTTTTCACCCTGAAGAAAATCTGCGCTCTCAAAATAATGCCTTCAATAAGGTCACTGTGGGGCACAGCCAATTACTGCCAGATCTAGGGTTTACACCGTCAAAGCTAAGACCCTGTACTCCTGTTGTGCTGCTGCCCCCATGTGTCAATGCTACTGATACGAGTCATGAATCATCAAGAAAAGTCCTCATCGCCTCGAAGACTCGATCCGTCATTACTAGGCCTCAGACCTCAACCATCATGACGTTCTCCACCACTATATATCTTCACCATGGAAATCTACATGTCACGCCCTCCTAAAGCCACAATGACTGAATTAGGGGCGCACACTACTGAATCCTATCTGATCCAGCAATCTACAGGTGTCAAGCACCCAATGGAGATCTCCGACGGAGCCTTCCAGGACTCATCAATGGCCAAATCACTGAGGGACGGCATCAATCAGAACACCGTCTTGGAGCTAGAAGAATCCTAGGACCGCCATCGGAGTGGAATGGATCTGGGTGGGGACCCCACACCCGCTGCCACCAGCCACCATGGACGGCCACCACCCTGTCCTCGCCGTCGTGGTGGCACATCCGCAGCCCTAGTGTTTTATCTCCTCCGCCACATTTGGCGCCTAGGGACGTCGTCGCGCCCTGGACAGAAGCCCCCCATGCGGGAGGAGCAGGAGGAGAGCCTGTCGTCCGCCATCCGCCGAGCAAGTTTGCTCACCAGCCTCCTCCAGCTTCGATGGGGAAGCAAGGGGAAGGGGAGGTTGGGGGGCAGCGGTGGCTAGTTTCGTCCAAGCCGCCCCCTGGAGGCGACACTAGCGACTCTTCCTTTAAAATTCCTCGGGATATGTTGTTGCGTCCTTCAGCACCCTTGCTTTATAGACATTACAACCTGATTTATAGATTGTGTCGAATGTGCATGTACGATTTCATGTAGAGCCCTTGACACGATGGATTCTAAGGGGTGAGTATATGTACACCTAATGAAGTTAATGCCCAAGAAAATCAGACCTTCAAAACTTCGGTGCTATCTATAGGGTATTTGTTGTGGAAGGTACCATCCTAGGTAGTATGGACATATGGTTTATAGAATTTCTTACAGACACAAGGAGTATATGTACACAAGTTGTCAATCATTTAGAACGAAACACATTGTCACAACCACCCTGTGGTTGAATAGTTAAGAGGCTACTTGTACCATTAGATCACCGGAAAAGGAACCCCATGTTCGACATATGTGTGTTTTGTTAAGACTACATATTCTTTGATGAAAGGCGGCTTTCCCGTCCAAAGCGAGGCACCCATTGTGACTTCAAGAACCTTGAAGTTCTACTACTCTGGTCTTCGGTAGAAGGTGTGTATGCGTGCACTTGCGCACACATAGTACTGTGTATGTGATGATGAGGATGATGAGGACGACGATGATGATGAAGGCATGCCACGTCTAAGCTGCATTTGGTGTTTACCACAAGGAAAGAAAGACATGAAAATACTGCACTTGTGAATTCTTGGTATTTTGTAGT
Source organism: Hordeum marinum (assembly GCA_022496015.1). Classification (NCBI taxonomy): domain Eukaryota; kingdom Viridiplantae; phylum Streptophyta; class Magnoliopsida; order Poales; family Poaceae; genus Hordeum; species Hordeum marinum. The sequence goes on along the minus strand of CM039673.1, from coordinate 21,601,763 downwards.
GTGGACGACAGAGAAATGAGTTGTGGTGAGAGGAGGGACCACTAATAAACCATAAGTGCTGCTCACCACAACCACTGACTACATAGTATACTCCTAGTCCATTACTAACTTGACTGTTACTAGCTAATCAACTAGCGACTACAAATCATACGATCTAGCACCCCACATTGATGGCATGAGGTTGTTGCAAACATCTCGAGTCCACATCAAGATGGTCCATCGGCAGATTGTAGACTCGTCATGGACAAGGACAATGCACTCATTCAGACCATCTATCCTTATGCAAAACATCACCGAAGCGTGGGTGGGTCAACAAGGTGATGTACTCTATCGACGTACATAGCTAGCACTATAGCACTAAGACTAACATGATACGATATTTTGGAAACATTAGTTGATTGTATTTCCCTCGGTAGAGAACCAATGTTTATCGAACCTGTAGAAACTACCATACGTCACTTCATGATAAGTACATGTACACAAGGAACAAAGTTTTGCTTGTCCCTAAGGAGTCAGGAATGTTAGCAAGCATCTTGTCTTCCTAGTTATAAGAATTAAATGTCTAGTGTGATAGGAATTGATAAATAAGATAATTATTCAGATTGTAAGTAATAGTAAAGCAAGTATTCGAGGACGAAAGCAATGCAAATAAATTGGATCAGGTGGAGTCTAATGTCTGAGTTTATGTATACCTGGACAAATTATAGCCGAAGATAGCCGAACATTTACCACTTTTGCACTATTTACGTGCTGTTTATTCTGGAAGGTGACATGGCAGGTAGCATGAACATACGGCTTAGAGAATTTCTTACGGACCTAAGAAGTACTCTATATGTGACCAAGTTCTCGATCGTTTAGATAGAAACACATTGCTGGACGAAACATCTGGTTTGATAGATAGGAGGGTAGCTGTACCCAAGCCCACCAGGAACGAAAGCTAATTTTGGACACATTGTATATTGCCTTAAGATGGAATATTCTTGGATGAAAGGCAATGTTTCCGTCCAGAACGAGGCACATGTGCTGACTTGGTCCATCTTAAAGTTCCATGATTCTGGTCTTCGGTAGGTGGCGTGTGCATGTGTGTGTGTGTGTGCGAGCGCGCGCTCGTGTGTGATGGCGTGCCACTTCTATGTGATTAGGAGTTTATCGAAAAAGAAAGAAAGAATTGAAACACACTGCATTGTAAGTTAGTGTGGACATCGGAGAAGTAGGCTGTGGTGAGAAGAGTAATCACTAATAAACAATTGTTTCTAAACATGTAGGTACGCTAGATGTGATATTTAGGAATGAACATCATTAGTTATGTTTTGATATGTCTACTACCGGCTACCTGTCTACTAAATAGACTAATAAAGTAGTAGGTCGAGGAAATCCACCAAGTCATTGATTCATCAAAACCTCAATGTAGGCACATGTAGGTTTATACAAGTGAGACAATAAAAGGAACCAACATGTACCTTCGGCAGATCAAGTATGTTTTAAGGATTTTGGATCTCACTTGGAGACATTAGGTCCTCCACTATGTAGGCCAAAACCGGTGCCATATTCATTTTTGATTCATTTGGCAACGGTGCTCTCCATTGCCCAGCTAGTGCTTAAGAAAATTCTCCGGAGCATGTAGTTGCTCCAATGCTAAATTCAGTGAGGCAATAAAAAAATTCATATCTTGCATGCATACTAGATGGAAACAGTTTCATGTGAGAGGAGGACTAGTACTTCAGTCTGATTATTTGACTAGACGTGGGTCAATCTTTCACCGGTGTCAAATTGTCTACTTTGTGAGAGGGGCGCCAAAAGCTTTTCATCTGACATTAATGTATATGTGGCACACTTGTCGGGATTTTGGCACCAGATACATAGTGGAGGGCCTTAGAGCAGTGTGTTAAAAGTATGGAGTGTTTATTAATTACATTAAAACTGACTTGTGTTTCTAACAGTGTGTTGGTATTGGTTGTCGTATTTTGAAAATATGTCATTATGCTTTGGTCTTAACCTTACGTCATCTTGCTCGTAGCAACAAAATTGTACCGGAGATAATTTCAAACACAAGGTTCTATTAAAAAAACACAGTTCATGAGTTTGGTCATACTTCAATTAGTGTGTTGTGTTTTGAAATACATATGCATGTGCTTAAACAGAATTATTATTATTATTATTATTATTTATGGTCCAATTAAATATCTATTATGAAGTGGTTCGTCTATTTTAAATATAAGGTCTGTATCCTTATGCTTAAGTCAAAGTTTTCCAGGTTCACTTGGTCAAGTTTCTAGATAATAAGGCTGCCATCTGCAATATCGACTAAATAGATAATGGAAACATATTTTGTTATAGATCGATATCTTAGATGTTGATACTTTTTTCCATATTAACTTCGTTAACCTAAGAATTCTAGTACAAAACTTTTTGGACATATATTGTGCAGGAGAGGTAGCCCAATAGAAAGAACTTCTACTCCATGTTATCTGGACTGTTAGGGCATGTCCACGCCGTTCCGCAAAAGACCTGCACGCATTTGGACCTTTTATGCTATCCAACGTGTTGCCGCATACATCTGCTGACATGTATGCGTGTCTGAATTCCCGCTTGCCGGATGCAAAAGTTGGGGGAGGTTTGCAGGAGTCCGGACCTTCGTCACGTAGGACGCAGACTCCCCTAGCCTACCGAAAACCCGACCTGGAGACTGAGCATTCGGACACATCCACACTGTTTCCACGACAAAGCCCGCACATTCCCACCCTCTCTAACCGATTGTCTTCGCTCTCCACACACGTTCCAGCCCTTTTTGCCGTCCGCCACCACATGGATTTTTTCGTTGCACCATCGGAAGGTGAAGGATCTAAAGGTGCTCGTCTTCAGGAAGATCATCTCGGATATCCACAACGCGTGTTGCCGCATCTAAAGAGGTGGATAAAGTACGTAACTTCGATTGTCAGCCACTCTCTACTCCTAAGAAGGGCGACATGGAAACATTGTGGATGTTTAACTTGTTTGGTGGCCCTTTCCGTGAAAGTAAAATGTAGAAACGATCCGTTTACCCTAGTGATATGTAGCTGTGTTTGAGTAGCACATTGACTCAGATATGAATGCAATAGTGTACTTTTGTTACATGTATAATTTACATTTTGCTAGCTAAATCTGTGGTCAAAGTTTGACCCAAAAATATGAGTGTCTTCTGTAAACCCTGTGGGAGGAAATATTATTTTGTGCAAAGAAGCGAGACCGTACTTTTAACTAAAGTATGTGACCTATCATCATGCATCCAGTGAGTAGTGATGGCCGGGAAGAGGAACCCGCATGCAAGGGGCGATCAACATCCTGGAGGTGCGACTAGTAGCAGGGATAATCCACGAATCATATGTACGAGCAAGGACAATTCTCTAACAGGGCAAGCCACCCACCAATATTCATTACACCTCTTACCAAATATGAATTTTACCTTCTTTCTCCTCAACCCCTTTCCGTGTATGTAAGAGCAAGTACAAATAGAGCTAAGTCAGCGGGCTATAAGAAATAAACTAGTATATTTTTGCTTAGTTAAAATAAAAAATAAAAAAGGTAAGCGGGCTCTTGATGAAGAGCCAGCTCTAGCACGTGCTCGTAAACACTTTATGAGAATGAAAGGTGAGCCATATAATAAAAAAATTGTACACTATTCTAATCAACTATTGTACATGTTAGCTATAAGCTGGGCTATAGATGACACGTTAATGGCTTATAGCCAGCAGTTGATTGTACTATTAACCATGCTCTAAGCTAGCTTTTAACTTGCACTAGCTAAATACCCCTAGGTTGCAATGCGGGCATCTTTATTTTAGAGATTTCACATAGGAACAAAATTATTGGGCTGAGACTGAGAAATGTTATGAAAAGGGAATTCATAGGAAAAGGCAAGGTAACATGGCATGACCGAGTTTGTGTATGTACAACTATGTGATTTGATTTATTTATTTTTGTTTGCAAAGAAATTTCTTGCTGTTGGAGGTTTTTTTATTTCCGTCGATTGCTTTCCAAGGGGTTTCTTTTCCAAGAAAAGAGGAGGTGGGGTCAGATTGGAAAGAATATAATGATGGTTATTGTATGGTTTGGAAACATCGATGTGGGTGCATGTATTGATGGGACGGGTGGACGCGATAAAAGTAGATCCAGAAAAACTCTCTTTTAATTGTAGAGATAGATATCCTAAAAGGAAAAGAACCAATGGCACAGATAAAAATATAAGCATATTTCTCTTTTCTTTGAACTGCTGGCCCAAAGCAGTTTACCTCACTTGTAACTGTCGTTTATTATTGAGGTGTGGAACTTTAATTGTATGAAGGACGATTGCCCAGCCAATTATACATCACGATATATACATGCATGCACCCACATTTACTATTATTTTGTTCAAAGAATCAAGACCACACTTCTTGTCTAAAGCGACCTATAACCATGCATTGAGTAGTGATGTCCAAGTAGAGGAAGACGTATGTAAAGGTTGATCGAGATGTCGGACAATATACTAGTAGCGAGGACAAGTTCTGATATGTTATGCCATCACACACTATTAATCATCGTACAATCAACACACTCCATAAGGAATTTTTTCATTATTGCAATCACTATCTTATCTCGACCTTACTCCTAACTAACTTGTTGCCGCTAAGAACAAATCAATGTGCACTAATTCAAACACCATCCAGTTTTACTTATTTGTCTTGTAAACATCATAAGTAGAATGTGGTACATAAGATAAATACCACAAATTTTGTAGTTTAAGTACAATGCAATTTTCTTTCACCAAACAATGTAACCGTGAACTCGTGTTTTTTTTCCTATGTTTATAGAGTGAATTGTTGTCATGGATCTGATAGTTAATTCCAGTTTGGAAACTCTCCGCCTTATCCCCCATGAGGCGACAAGGATGATCCACCGGCCAACCATGCACCACCGGCATCGTGCCAGCGGGATCCTCCATCCTCCTCATGTCTCACTGGTGGTGTTAGGGGTGGGGATTCTCTATGCATTAACATCGGCTCATACATATTTTAGGGGTTAGGGTATCACATATGCGCGTCTGTTGTGATGGTGATTTCACCGACCCGGTGAATCTGGTTTGATCGAGCCTCAAATCACAATAGTGTTGACGGATCAATGGCATAGATTCATGCCGACCTCTTATGTTGGTGCGGCTAGGGTTTACATGGTTTATCGGTAAGGCTGGGACAACCTTCCCTTTTCAATTTGGTCCTTCAGACTATTCGGGGCTAGCATGAGGCCCATCAGTAATTTTCGAGGTTTGGCTATTGGATTAGTGGCTCTTCCAACGTTAATAGCTTCTTCTACGAGGAGATGTATGGAGAGACCATGTTAATGACTTTCAGTCTATGATCAACAATGAGAAGCTGGCTTTGGTGATGGGGCTGCAGCAAGGGAGTGCTATCAGGACTTTTGGGTGGCAGAAGAGGGCCAGGCCCCAAGGTAACTTGTTGTATTTTATTTTCATTATCGAGGGGTGTTTTGTACCGATGATTTCGTTAATAATATATGAGATATGTTGCGAACTACTCCTCTATATAAAGTGTATTTGCTTTTTGATAATATTTCAGAATGTAAGGTGCATTTCTTCTAATTCTCCATAATTCCCTTGTTAGCCCTCATAAAAAAGGGAAGTGTATCTTTTCTGATTTTCTACATCTCTCCTTATAGCGAAAGAAGGAAACCATCTCTTTGTCGATTGCATGTATCTCATACTTTTTTGAACTAATTGATTCACTTTCCACTAAACAAAAAATTTGCCAAGGGTAATTTAGTCTTAACATGTCTATAATCATGTGTCTTGGTCACCGTACCGAAAATAATACACCTTACATAAAGGAATTTAAGGAGTGTTATATTTGAGGCGTGTTCGGTAGCTCTCCACGGCATCAAAATCCTCAACTCCATAGCCCAAAACCAGCAGCCAGCTTCTCAGTTAAAATCCCGGAGTTACAAATCGTTCGGTAGAGTAGCTCCTCGTTCTGGTCGTTGAAACAGGCCGCCAGCCACCTAGCTATGAGGAATAGCAGCTCGGGAGGGCCCAACTAGGCGTGACAGTCCATCTAGGCGTGGGAAGCCTGCTCTGGCGAACGAACGAACCGGTAACTGCCTTGGCGGTAGCACATACTTGTAATATTTGCTATAAACGAATGAACCGGTAACTCACTTGGCGGTGGCACTCACATGTAATTCTTGGCAACTCCTGCTTCGCTGTTTTGGAGGAGCTCGAGTTTGCCAGCTCCGCGACTCCGCGAAAATTGCACTGTAAGTTTCGCCAGCTTCCGTCGCTCGTAACTAGGATTTGGATCGTTCGGCTGCACTCCTCACGTGGAGTTGAGGAGTTGAGAAGCAGGAGGGCTCCCGAACACGTCCTTGTTGGAGTATTGTGAACTCTGTTTGTATACGCATAGCATTCCAGGATTGACCAGTGATTTTTTGTTTAACTACTTTATACACAGTGGACTTATGTTTTATTATATTTTGCACATTGAACTGCTAAAGCTTTGGAGTGTGAAGTTTTGTTTTTGTCCCTATACAGTCAATTGATTTACCCTGCGGAGTCAAACTTTATTGTTTCATATACTAAACCAGCACAATCTTCAATTTTATTATTAGAGTAGCTTTGGGGGGGGGGGGGGGGGGTAGTTTAAAGGGTGAACTGTTTTTTCATGGAATGAGCTGGTGCGGTTTACTACAAAATGGAGGATGTAAAAGATCTATTATTTATGTTTGATTCGTGGTATTAATTTTTAAAACATAATATCTATGTGGTTCCAGTAACTCGAACAAACATTGAAGTTGTTTATCAGAAATAATTTGTTACCCATGGTGCTAGCTACACATGGCCCTAATTTTTACCTCTAATTAATTTGGTAAATTAGTTCGGACTATGAACAATAACTCTATCATGGATATATCTTGACATTCGACCAGGCAGGCAAGCAACCAGGCAATTACGCCAAAAAGGCAAGCAACAAGACTGAAAAAAGTGAGAAAACGCTTTTGTGCGCAATGAAAAGAAACTTGTGTCAAAACATTAATAAAAAAGACAAAGAGAAGTGAGAAAAAGTCATTTCTATACAACCACTTGTGTCAAAAATGACTTGTGAGTTGTGACAATGCCATTGAAACCCGACGCTTCATATATATAAAAAGGACATTTATACCAAAAGACATTGAAATGAGTGTATTGGTTGCGTAGTTTGTTGCCTGAATAAAATATGGAATTGTAGAAACAATCATCAAGCAATTGACTTGCTGGCATGAGTGATGATGTCATCGCATGCAATCTAGCCCTATGAGACTCCGATTGAACTGCCCTTGAGGCATTCGAACAGAACTACGCTCTTTGTATGATAGAAATGTATTCTTTCTAACTGTTAGTGACAGTTGGTGTTGTGGATGACTCTAATAACTTTTCCTGCTTTCTATTGAGGGCTTAAGAAAAATAAAGAATTGATTTGAGAGAAGAAGAGGAGCACTCACAAGAAACTAGTGTGGTGAAGCGGGAAAGACGAGATCACTAGAAGAGACGGCCAATTTTATGCTAGACGGGAAACATACACTTGACAAACTTCACAAGAGATAGATATTAATTAATGCCAAACTTTACATGGGTAAAAAGGCTACACAATTTTCTACTAACTAATTTTTTTCTTTAGGGCGAGCATATATGTTTCTCCTCGAAAGAGTTTTTGGGAACTAACCCATAGCCACAAAGGCTTTCCTCATCTCGCAGCAGGCTAGGCCGTGGGTTTCCTCTTCCTACGTCCCCCTCTAGCACCATGAGGATGTGGATACCCTGGATTTTCAGTTCAGGCATATAGTGAGTAGATTTTAGGGTCTCATTTGGAGGCGGCGCGCCACCATGGAGAATAAACGTTCTACGCCACACTACTGTGGTTCTCCACTAGATGGCATCAATGAGCTGATCACCTCGTGTTCAGGTCGATTCTTCATATTGACAATATTAGAAGTTGGTCGCTGCCTTTGCCAGTTTGGGGAGGTGCAGTGACGCGCTAGGCTTTTGGTACTACGACACCTTATCCAACAAGTTGTAGCACTTTTGGCACCTCCATGGCGGGAGCTTGTGTCTATTCGATTTCACCATTGCGGTCTCTAGAGTTTTGTGTTTGCCTTCATCGTTTGGTCCGGCATCATCGTCTCCTCTGAGTCGTTAATCCCTCAGAATCAATGTCTTGGATTGTCTTGACTGGGTTGCATGACTTTCTTGCTGCATGTATGGATAAAACTCTCTTGTTTCTGCACGAGCATGGAACTCCACAGATAGCAACTATCGGCACACCATCGACATGTGCAAGCCGTATAAGATGGAGCAAACTCCAAGGTCCAAGATGTAATATATTTCTTGTAGAGTTTTTCTTGTAATGCTAAATATATTTTCAATATAGAGCCTCGGGCTCTCCCGAAAAGAAAAGAAAAAATATTGGTGCATCATCCACATGTGCAGGTCATACAAGAATGAGGAATTTCCATGGACCGGGATGTAATTTTCATTTTTCTTGGACATATTCTTGTAATGCTAAATATAATTTAATGTAGAGCCTTGGGCTTTTCTGAAAAAAAGAGAGCTAAACATAGGTCGTGGATAGTTTGACCAAACAAACTATAAAAGCATGAGCCAGCCGAGCCCCTTAGACTCATCAGGCTGAACATTCCCAAGTGCACCCAGAAAAGAAAGAACGTAGTAGTAACATATATACATACGGTGCTCATCCATCGGCCATGACTGCAAGAACCAACGGCAAGATGGGCATGCGGCAGCACGCGGAAGGCCCTGCGGCGATGCTCGCCATCGGCACGGCGAATCCGACGAACCTCCTGCTGCCCCAAGACAAGTTCACCGACAGCTTGTTCCGCTCGACCAACAACGACCACCTCACTGAACTCAAGGAAAAGATGACCAGAATCTGTAAGCAGCAGCACACATGCATCCATTATTTCATTGGATTGACAGTACTAATTCTGCATCTTCTTCTTTTTTTACATAACCAATTTGCTAATTCTCGCGGTGGAATTTTTTAGCAACCACGTACAACACGATAAAAATGTGAGGGTGAGTTTGGATTTGGACTTTTGGTTATTCCAGGTCAGAAAACGGGCATCGAGAAGCGCCACTTCCACCTGACGGAGGAGACACTGGCCGCCCACCCGGAGTTCCTCGACAGGGAGCTGCCATCCCTCGACGCCCGCATAGAGATGGTCGCCACCGCCGTGCCCAAGCTCGCGCAGTCCGCCGCCGCTAAGGCCATCGCCGAGTGGGGCCGCCCGGCCACTGACATCACCCACCTCGTCTTCAGCACCTACTCCGCGTGGGAGGCCCCGAGCGCCGACCTCAAGCTCGCCACGCTCCTCGGCCTCCGCCCCACCGTCTGCCGCACCATCCTCAGCCTCCACGGCTGCTACGGCGGCGGCAGGGCGCTCCACGTCGCCAAGGAGCTCGCCGAGAACAACCGCGGGGCGCGCGTCCTCGTGGCGTGCGCCGAGACGACCCTCGTCTGCTTTGGTGCCCCAGACGGTGCCAACCTCGTTGGCCACGCCTTGTTCGGGGACGGCGCTGGCGCCGTCATCGTGGGCGCCGGCCCCTTCAGTGATGGCGAGCGCCCGCTGTTCGAGATGGTGTCCGCCACGCAGACGACGATCCCGAGGACCGAGCACGTGCTCGGCATGCAGGCCACGGCAGGGGGCATAGACTTCCACCTCGCCATCCAGGTGCCGATGCTGATCGGGCAGAACGTCGAGCGGTGCCTCCTCGACGCGTTCGGTGGCGCTCCTTGCTCCTGGAACGAGCTCTTCTGGGCGGTGCACCCAGGTGGCCGTCCCATCCTGGATAACATAGACACGGTGCTCAAACTGGAGCCGGGTAAGTTGGCGGCCAGCCGGCACGTGCTCCGCGAGTACGGCAACATGAGTGGCGCCACCATCGTCTTCGTGCTTGACGAGTTGCGCCGGCGTCGGAAGGAGGAGGATAATAATGGCCACCTGCTGCCTGAATGGGGAGCGATGCTGGCCTTCGGGCCGGGAATCACCATCGAGACCATGGTGCTTCGCTCTCCACGCTGACCAGGGAGAAATTTCACTACAAAAGTATTCATACTACGCCATATACGTACGTATACTTCGTGTGCGCGCGTGCAAAATGCATGCATACGTCAAAGAACACAAACCACGTCCCATGCATATATAGCTCGGTCTTGCACCTTTCAGTCCACTCCACGATGATGTACTACGAAAATACTAGACGACGAGTGATCAAGTACTCGGGCCTGATAAAATGAAGACCTCCACAAGGAAATGTATCTATATATATGGTTGTATTGCTAATTCAGGACATGCCAATTGAAAGGCGGATTTATATATATTGAATATTCATATTCGAATATGTCTTTGCCAGTAGTCAGTAATGTAAAAGCAGATGCATCATTAAAGAAAAGCATATGTTGCCTTGTGCTTCGTCATAAGCCGATAGTAAGATAACGACCGCTCGGCTTAGAGTTACTCCAAAAGTTCACCTAAAAAACTTTTTCTAAATTTTTTTATGGACGTTGACAGCAAGCAACTTTTGCCAGTTCCCATAAACTATTTTCCCTAAAGATTTTTTTTTTACTAAAATGGCTATTTTTTTATTCCTCGCCGAGGGCCGACCCGCCAGTCGTGGCCGGCAGCGACGGGAGTAGACGCCGGCACATCCTGGACGCGGCGGTGACATAGTGTCCCAGCATGGCGGCCCTCTGACGAGGTCCCGGTGGAGCGGCTACGTTCCTGTGGCCTGCGTGTGTAAGTTTCATGGTGGTTACAATCTCGCCCAAAATATGTGGGAAGGTCATCTTCCCTTAAACCAGTGGGGAGAAAAAACATCTTTTACAGGATCCTCTAAACATAAAGCCGGTTATGGAATTTTTGGAGATTTATTTTCGCGGAGATGTATTTCCGCGCCAAACGTTGGAGTTTCTCTAAGTGTAAGACAAGTGCCACCCCTAAATCACACGGCAACCACATCCACATGGCCCTTAGCCTCTCAGTACAATATGTCAAAAAGCGCTACAAAAACACTTGGCCCCCGGCTTACTCCGCGAAAGACACTCTGACTTATACCCCACACTCTCACAAACTCCCCTATCACGTGCCTTCGTGAGGGCAGACGATATATGTCGGGACCCCGATCCTAAGTCATATGAATGCAGACTGTAACATATCACATCACTTTGCGATCTCACGCACGGTAAGCTTCACGGCTGCAGCCTTACCTTAGCCGGGATCATTTGCGTCTTTTGGCTCACGTATGTAAACATGTCGCTGGCAATCAAACGACAGAGAACCCAGGCCGACACACTAGTAGAAAACAGGGCTTTGGTTCAGGCCTGGCCAGCCCATTAGTCCCGGTTCAGTCACAAACCGGGACTAATGGGGGCATACGTCCCGGTTCGTGCGCCCAGGGGGCCGGGCGGGCCACGTGGGGCATTGGTCCCGGTTCGTGGGACACCTTTCGTCCCGGTTCCAGACACGAACCGGGACCAATGTGCCTCGCTCCTGGCCCACAACCATTGGTCCCGGTTAGTGGCTGGAACCGGGACCATAGGTGTGACCGTTCGCCTCCTGCGAGCCCCTTTAGTCCCGGTTGGTGGCTTAAACCGGGACTAAAGGTTCGAACGGTTCGCATCCATGACGCTTCGCGCTCCGAGAAAGAGGCAACCTTAGTCCTCGCCGAGCGCTTTCTTCTTCTCCTCCATTTCTCTTCTTCTCCTCCATTCTCCTCTCTTCTTCTCCTCCATTCTCCTCTCTTCTTCTCCTCCATTCTCCTCTCTTCTTCACCATATCTTCTACCATGAATCCAATCACTCGCTATGGGGAGGTGCTCGCACATGGCACGGCCAATCTCGATGTCGTCTACACGAACGACAGCGCCATGGTGCCGTGTTTTCTTTCCCTTTTTCAAAAATGGCTTGAAGTGGCGGATGAGAATGACAAGTTCATAGGTATTGATCTCGAGTACACTGCCAAGCAAGAAGATGTTGCCGTCATCCAGCTATGTTTCAAAAAATATGTCTTGATCTTCCAATGGGCAAGGTGAGTTTTGATGGTGTTCTTTGATCAAATAATAATGTATAGATTATTATGAAAATTGAATCGGATAGAAATATGTTCCATTCTGAATCCTATGAGAAAGATCAATATTTCTTTTAAGTTTGTAGTGAAACAATTTTCCTTATTGCAAAATATGGGAGAACATATATGTCATATAGTTAATTTAGGGTTTATTTATCAATTCATAGGATATGAAAATTGCATGTATATAGGATATAGCAATATATATGTTCTCTTTTTAATCCTATGTTAAAGATCAATTTCTCTTAAGTTGCAGTGAAATAATTTTTGATTTTTTTATGAAAACTCTGCGTACTTCTTCTTCTTCTTTTGTTGCAAGGAAATAATTTTCCTTTATATAGTTGCATATTATAATTCTGCCGAAATATACTTGTGGCAGCAGTATTTAACATTTGTTCCATTTTAATTTGTTCATGTTGCAGTAGTGACAAGCACTGCCCAGCACTCATGGACTTCCTACGCAGCGACGTATATTTTGCTAGCGTTGATGTAAGTAATGACAAGCTGAAGATGAGGCGCAGCTTCGGTATTGAGATACCAGCTGGCTGCCTTATTGATATCCAAGACATATTCAGGCTTCAGTATGAGAGGACTTCCATGGCTTCTATGGCAGTTGCCTTAATCGACGACTATTAAGGAGATATGAAGACCAAATTCCCCCGGGCGCAGCACAAAGAGTGGGAGAGGACCCCACGTCAGCCTATCAACATTCAGTATGCAGCAAAAGATGCATACGTTGCATATGAGTTGTATCGCAAGATTCGAACCGTGAACTATGGGCAGCGTCACCTCGCACCACCATCACAATGGAAATATTTTTCTAATTCAGACTAGCTAGTAGTATTCGCTTGGACGAGTATTATCTGTAATGGATATCTGCACTATTATATATTACATATCTCTCTAGCTAGCTATTATATATTTGTAATGCTTTTCAATTCAGGTTTTCTTAAATCCCGATTGTGGCTGAGAACAAAATGCAACAAAAAAGTGGGTTGTCATTGTTGGCAAAGCACGCACATCATGCCAACTTTCAACATTTTCAAAGTTCAAAAATAATCATTAAATACATGAAAAATACCAAATGAAAAGAGAAAGGGTTGAAAATAGATGAAAAATTATGGAACTAAAATTATCAAAGTATTTTTTGTTCAAAATATTAATAGCAAAAGGAATATAACGATAAAACACACTGAAAATAAATAAAGCAAAAATAAAGCAAAAAACAAAACAAAAATAATGGAAATTATGCAACTAAAATTATCAAAGTATTGTTTGTTCAAAAAATTAATAGCAAAAAGAATATAATGATAAAACACACTAAGCCACCATAAAATATTTTTTGTTAAGAACTTTTAATATGCAAAAAAATAACATAAAACACACTAGAAATAAATAAAGCAAAAAAAACAACAAATATAATGGAAATTATGCAACTAAAATTATCAAAGTATTGTTTGTTCAAAACATTAATAGCAAAAAGAATATAATGATAAAACACACTAAGCCACCATAAAATATTTTTTTAAGAACTTTTAATATGCAAAAAAATAACATAAAAATGCCCACCTACTAAGCCGACCTGGCCTGCATACGACTAGTAATCCAATATACATGGGCCAGGACGCAGGTCCACGGGGCAAGTAGGCCCAACAGGCAGAGACAATTAGGCATGCACTGCCTACGGTAGAGAGGAGCTCGAGACAGTCAGTTCAGCCACGCTTATAAACCAGTATGTGCGCTCCTCGCTTGGCGAGGTGGGACTAAACTCCCACCGCACTAGGAACGGCTTTGGTCCCGGTTGGTGGCACCAACCGGGACCAATACCCACCTTTAGTCCCGGTTGGTGCCACCAACCGGGACTAAAGGTGGGTATTGGTCCCGGCTGGTGCCACCAACCGGGACCAAAGCTCCCTGTTTCCCGCCCTTTGGGCTGCCGAAAACTGGGCTTTGGTCCCGTTTGGTGGCACCAACCGGGACCAATACCCATCTTTAGTACCGGTTGGTGCCACCAACCGGGACCAATGCTTCTTGTATATAAGAAAACCCTTAGAAAATTTCAGTTTTCATCCACCAGTTGCCCTGAGCCCGTCGTCCTCATCCCCTTCGCCGCGTCGTCGCCTCCCCGAGCCCGTCGTCCTCGTCGCCGGCATCCCCGACACTTCCCCGAGCCCGCCGTCCTCGTCGCCGGCTCCCCGACGCCTTCCCGAGCCCGCCATCCTCGTCGTCGCCTCCCCGAGCCCGCCGTCCTCATCGCCGGCTCCCCTGCCCGAGCCCTCGCCTGCGCCGTCCTCGTCGCCGGCTCCCCTGCCCTCGCCCTTGCCCGTGCCCTCGACCTCGCCGCGCGCCGTCCTCGTCGTCGGCCTCGAGCCTGCCATCCTTGTCGCTCCCTTGCCCCCCCGAGCCTGTCATCCTCGTCGCCGGCCTCATCACCGATCAAGCCATAGCCGCGCCCCCCACAGTGAGCCCCCTTCCAATGTCCCCTGCTCCCCGTCGCCACTGCTCCATGGTCGCCGGTCGGCAGCACCGCGTGTGCTCTGTTTTTTTCATGTATATCTGTATTTTTTTGCGGGCATGTATATGTGTATATGTTTTTTTCATGTATATATATATATGTTCATTTATATGTGTGTATATGTTCAAGTTGGCATCGGCTCTATCATCAAGTTGGCGAAGAAAAAAACTTTTTTTGATATGTTCATGTTGGCGATGCAAGTCTTTTTTTGAAGTTGTTTTTTTTTGTTAAATGAAATTTTTGGCATCGGCTCTATCATCACGTTGGCATCGGCTCTATCATCACGTTAGCACCCCGACCCCCTATCATCACGTTGGCATCGGCTCCCCGAGAGATTTCCAACGGATCCGGAACGTATGTCATTGTCGATATACCCCCTCTCCGATAACTTCGACATGAGGGGAGGTCGATATACCCCCTCCTCGATAACATTTTTTTCTATGTTACTAAGGTAAAATGTTCACCCCCGTCTCGATATCTGGGCGACCAACTCTCGAGGCCCATCACGTTTTCCATCCCTAGTCACGTCGTCTCCGATATACCCGTCACGAATCCGATCCGAATTCGATCCGGTTTCACCCCTAGTCACGTTTTCCATCAGACATCGGTTGCACGGGTGTTTGGCTCCGGGCGCCATCTTATATAGGTTTATTGTCGAGCCAAAAACTGGTGTCAACACATGCCCCCATGTTTTTCGGCAAAACTTGTATGTTTGGCACACTAATATATCCATGCTATATCATGTTTGTATATTAAGTGTCATGTTGTAATTAATATTTTGCAGAACTATGGACGATCGTCAAAGGAACTTAGAACAAGAAGAGATGTTGGGGAAATGATCCGCGAAGGACCGTTGTTGGTGGGCGACATCGTCGGGGAAGGGGGTGATGTCTTCGGGTTTCTGAACTACACCGATGGTCTAGAAGAAGAGGGTGAAGCAGGCTCCGGTGATCGGACAGAGGTGGAAGGACATGCTTATGATGGCTCCTGTGAGCCAACGGAGGAAGGAGACCGTGATGACGGCTCCGGTGAGCGAACGGAGGAAGGAGTTGTTGGAAATTCCGGCAAGGTATATATAATAATTAAGCCTGTGTTGACTAGCTAATTGATGCATTGATTGTTTTGGTACGTGTACACATATTAACTCTCTTCTTTCTTCTTTTCTAGCCCTCCGTATCCGGATCGAGCCAAACTTCGGTAACGAGACGAGGCCCGAAGAAAAAGTTGCGCCCGGATGAATGGTTCACGATCACCAGCATCAATAGAGATGGCCAACCGATTGAACCCAGCCGGACCAAGGATGCATTTTCTGCTCAGTGCGCTGTTCTTATTAGGGACATGATCCCGATCACCATCCACCAATGGAATAAGCCGAAGGCCGGAGACCCCGAAGTGTCTTTTGTCACCGATAGACAGAAAGATGATCTTTGGACCGCGCTGAAGGCAAATTTCACCCTACCGGAAGAGGAGCATCCGGAAAAGCCAGTTATAGAGCAAAAGGTCAAGACTCATGCTCTTAAGAAGATGGAAGAGCTATTCAGGAGGTGGAAGAATGAGTTAAAAACAACGTTTGTCGACAAAAAGAAGACTCCAATATTCGAGGGCCGATTTGAGAAGATAAGAGGACAGTGGCCCGCATTTGTGGCCCACAAGACATCGGAGAAGAGTAAGAAGATGTCAGCGATAAACAAACTAAATGCTGCAAAGAAGAAGCATCACCATCGCACGGGGTCAGGTGGCTACCACAAAGCCCGACCGTTGTGGGACAAGGTTGAAAAGGACCTTCTTGACAAAGGGATCGTACCAGCGACATTGAACTGGCCAGAGCGTGAAAGGAATTGGTTCTTCGAGGTTGGGGGAACATTGGACCCTGAAACAGGGAAGTGCTATTGGACGAACGAACAACTGACAATACCGATCACCAAGCTTCAGGAGTTAATCGCCCAAACGGAGGCAGGGACGTTAGTTCCCGACAAAGAGAACGACCAGCTCACAATGGCCCTCGGGAATCCTGAGCACCCAGGACAAACACGAGGCACGACAGGATCCGTTCCGTGGAAGCATGGGTTTCCCGACGCAGGCGGTTACAAAAGCAGGGAGAGGAAGAGGAAACAGGAGCAAAGCGAAATACAAAACCTGCATGCAAGAGTACAAGCGCTAGAGGAGAGGCATCGAGCTGACGAAGCTACCTTAGAAGCTACCCCGCCATCTCAGCGGAGAAGCAGCGTGGCTTCCACCGAGCTCATTGTGCAGCTTGATTTGACGGCTCCCAGGTACCCCGTGGATGAAATCACGGAGTCTCAAAATTGCCATCTTAAGAAGCAATTGATGACGCACCTCAAACCCATGGTGTCTATCGGCCATGTTGTACCTCCACGACCCAACGAAACTTTTCACTGTCGTCCAATTCCACAAGGCTATGCTGTTGTGATGGTCGAAGAAATAATGGAGGGATATGAGGAGCTCGAACTTCACTACCCTACCGGCGAAGGGAAACTCTCCTGGAGAATGCTCTAAGGACATCATGTCTATGGCCGAAGGAATTCATCAAGCTTCCGAACTGGACGACGCCTCCGCCTCCTCCTCCTCCAGCGAGTAAGGGCTCGCCTCCTCCTCCGCCTCCTCCTACGGCGAGTAAGGCCCCGCCTCCTCCTCCGCCTCCTCCTCTGGCGAGTGATCAGGGCACGCCTCCTTCTCCGCCTCCTCCTCCGGCGAGTGATCGGTGCACGCCTCCTCCTCCGCCTCCTCCTCCGGCGAGTAAGGGCTCGCCTCCTCCTCCGCCTCCTCCTCCGGCGAGTGATCAGGGCACGCCTCCTTCTCCGCCTCCTCCTCCGACGAGTGATCCGTGCACGCCTCCTCCTCCGCCTCCTCCTCTGCCTCCTTCTCCGCCTGCGTCGGTGCATCCGAGCAGCCCGTCTCTTCCTCTGCCTCGTCAGCAAGAGCAGAAGAGAGCCGCCACCGCCGCTCCGGCTGCTCCGGCGCCTGTTAAGCAACAAAGGAAAATAGCAGCCATTGCTTCGGCGTCTAGCACTACAACCAGTGGCGGGAGGCGATACCAATACGGTCCATCATCTCTCAAGCCTTTTGAGCCGTTACCATACGAGAGGAGCGATGAGGAAAACGCGAAGATCTCTAAAGGCGAAGTGGATGCCTTTTTTAAAAAGAAAAATCCACCTCCGGAGGAGAAGATAGATGAGGTGAAATTGAAGCGCACTTTGGATGCCCTGAAGCGACCAGCACCAGCTCCGCTGGATGACAACCATGTCCGCGCTCTTAAAAAGAAAGTGCAAGAAGCGCGCCGGTCCGGAACCACTACAACTGACAAAAGGAGAGAACAACAAATTGCAATAGGGAAAAAAATTCCCCAGCTCAGCGAACATGCGAAACAATCGTGCCCCCCGCTGTAGGTGTCTGGCAATATCGTTGTCGCAAATCTGGCGGCCGGGATGGTGCCCGATACTAATCCTGCTGATTACCTGCCCGACAATACACATTTTGATGCACTGGAGGTGGACAAACACAAATTCCGGCACGGGTATCCTCTCGTCAGACCTGATCAACAGCTACCAACGATGATGCGAAAATTCCATCAGTGGTACATGGACACCTGCAAGAACTCTGGGTTGGATAATTTGATGATTATGGTTAAAGACAAGCACGACCTTGTTGGAATTGACGTGTTGTGTGTTCCATTTGAGGAGTTATTCCAGCTTTTCAATCAAAAGGCCATCGATAAAGTAATCGTCACTTGCTACTATCTGTAAGTACTACTTCTTTAATTAAGTCTCTATATATAGCTCAGCTCTTTCATTGCATGTACATATAATTCACTATATCATGCAGATTGAAGATCGTCGAATGCAAGCAAAGAGAAATCTATAATATTGGGTTCATTAACCTAAATCTCTTTAATGAATGGAAGATGAAAAAGAATCCCAAACAAGCCGAGGCCAACTTGCTACAATCGTTGCTTCAACATCAAAACAAACAAAAAATAATCTTTCCTTACAACTTCGAGTGAGTGTTATACTGTGCATATTCGGTTTTCCTTTATTTACTCGAGGTTATAGTAATGTAATTGATGAGTTATGCATGCGTGCGCAGCTTCCACTTTATTCTCCTAGAGATTATGCTTGAGGAGGGACTAGTAACCGTCTTAGACTCAAGACGAAAAGATCCCAAGACATATGAGATCATCATTGAAATGCTTAAGAAGTAAGTTCAATCGATCATTATCGCACCATTTCGACAACTTTGTTCATTTCCTAATATTAGGTAATAATTATTTTCTATGTCTGGCAGGGTTTGGATACCGTTCACCACAAAATCTCCGGGACTGCCGAAGGAGCTGAAATTTACACGCCCGAAAGTAAGTACTACTAGCTAGTTCCACGCATCTCCCATTATATTGATCCTAGCTAGTTTCATCAACACCATTTATATAATGCTTGATTATCAGTTTGATTGACCTCTATTTCTCGTAAAGTGGTTGTGGCAGCAACCAGGGACTAATCTTTGTGGATACTACGTATGCGAGTTCATCTACAACGCGACGATCTCTAAGCAGGGCGGCTACTCTAAAAAAGATTTTGATGTGTGTAAGGAATAATATTCAGAATTTTATTTTATTACCATCATTTGTGTTGAGTTTCATTCAGATATATATATTGACCCCCCTTCTTCGAATTAGCTTTGGGGGCTGCAGGAAGAACTCCTACCACAAGATCGCATAATAGCTATTCAAGAGGAATTGGCGGGATTCTTTCTTGAACACGTCATCAGAAAAGAGGAGAATACCGTATGGAACTTGATTTCAGATGTTAGCGTATTGTAAGAGATCCTATATTGTATATATGTAGCCAGTAGCGTCGGATAGATATACGAAAACTTGTTGTTCGAACAATCTCACTTCTCTCTGTATATGTTCATGACGATCTTCTGTACTTAATGGTTTAATTCCTACATTTGCTTACTAGCTAGCATGTCGAGTCCTTTCTATACGTATAGTACGTAGCGTCGACCAAGCACGGAGATAAGAGAGGACACCTCTCTCTATTAGCTAGCTAACACAATATATTAAATCCCAAAATTAATCCTACAAAACCCCCATCCCCCCTCTAAAAAAACAAAATCCCAGCCCCGGAACTGCTGACGCGTGGATGCATTTTGGTCCCGGTTGGTGCTACCAACCGGGACTAAAGGGTCTCCTGCCCGGGCAAGCTGCAGAGGCCACGTGGAGCCCCATCTGTCCCGGTTGGTGGGCAAACCGGGACTAAAGGGTTTGGGCATTAGTAACGACCCTTTAGTCCCGGTTCCGGAACCGGGACAAATGGCCCTCTAGAACCGGGACAAATGGGCCTTTTTCTACCAATGACATGACTAGTCATAGAACCCAAGTGGCACATCCCTATGGAAACATGCATACATAACCCAACAATGTAGGTGTCGGCCTTAAGCGTGTGTAGACGAGTCATAGCAAGCTACAAGGACTCCATTACACCGTGGGACATATATGTCATCACTGCACGTAGACGAGTCGTAGTAGGCTACAGAGACTCCATTACACTGCGAGACATTTCCCTGAAGGGACAGACACAACAACAAAAAAGGATACATGCCGGTCAATCAATGTGTCCGGAGCAGTAGCAAGCTACCATGGCTCGATGGAAACACAAAGAGGTAGTTTCCCGTAAAGAGTACTACTAAAGGCACACGACTAGGTGTCGGATCCCATACATACCATTGCGAGTCACACGTACGCACGACGTGCCTGATATGCATAGATACAACTATGGCATCACAACATAACCATCCAACAACACAACTTTTGTTTAAGAGGCTCAGATGAGCCTTGCATAATATGTTCTTACAGATAGGGGTCACATGACCCGACACTCAAGTCATACAAACAAGTTTATACAAACCAAGCGGAAGCATAAAGCTGTTTAAGTACAGACAGATGAAAGGGTAAAAAGACACATGGCCTGACTATCTACAGCCCGCCACAGGGCATAAGGTCGTAGCTGGGACGCTAGCTATTCGACATCGTCGACATCTAGATAGAACCCACCTGATGGGTTCTGGGTCTCATCTGGAACATTTATTAAGAAAAACGGTAGTACAAACGTACTCAACAAGTCTTTAAATCAGACCTAGACTATTCATGCTCATGTATCAACAAGGGGAATGGTGGAGTTTAGGCAACAATGCCAGCTTTGACTTATGGCTAACCTACACTACACAATTTTAACTCTTTATTTAAATTTTAGATACCGTACACGAGTCCACTAACTCCATAACAATACACCATCATGGATTCACTTCCCTCTCCTAGGAGAGTGCCATCCACGGTACTCACACTTGTCTTGATATTTTTATGAGTATCCATTTGATTATCTATGAACAACATAAGTTTTCCAAGTAGTCCATATCCGAGGACGCGGCTATTCGAATAGTTTCATAACCCTGCAGGGATGTACTTCTTTACACACGCTCTCGCCAGTTATCGTTGTGTGCTCACAAAACCATGCACCTTGGCAACCTTCAAGCGGAAGTCCGGCGAGGCAGTCGGCCACGACCGTCAATCACATAAGACCTTTAGTCCAGGCTATCGCCTATTTGAGACTGAACCCGCACGGAAGTCCGGCCGAAGTTTCCGCTACGGCCCGAAACGATGTGCGCAGGATTCCCAAGGCCACCATTCGGGTGACCCTTGGTACACCGTGCCACTACCTACCGCGTCGTAACCCACCCCTAGGGTCAGCGCTATGTACGGTCTCCAGCATGCTATAAACACCAGAAACTACTTGCAATCCTGGACCAAGGACTAAGTGATCAATAAGTCGAGAGGGTCAATTAAGTACCCCAACGTGTGGTAGTAACTAGTCTTGGATCACAAACATGGAACTCAGTTCCTAAGAACGGTCCCAATGAGACAACTCCCTATGTACTCCTACATAGCCTCTCATCGCTACCTTTACCAAACCGGGATCATCATAAGCTTATCACATTAGAGCAACATTATTTCACTCCAGTTCATCACCCAGATGAATCAAACCTGACACAACTCTAAGCATAGCAAACATAGCAGGCAAAGTAAGCTAAGCACATCATGGCACAAGCATCTACCATGTATGCTAGGTTGCAAGGTTTAGGTATTTACTGTGACAATGACAGGTCATGCAAAAGAATAGGTTCGTCTACCGTGTCTGACAGACAAGTGAACGTTTGTCCTAACGCAATAAACAAGAGCAGGAGTGAGAGAGTGGGATGTTATCGGAATGATCAAGGGGGTTGCTTGCCTTGCTGGGAAGCGGGAAGGTTTTCTCCTTCGTTGGAATACTCGGTGGTATCCTTAGAAGTAGGGCCTACCGCAATGCAGATAAATTACAATCAATACACGTAAGTGCAATAGTATGATGCATGATCATGGCATGGCAGCATGTATGGATGAGCTAATGCAACTATTGTTCAAGTTAATTTGAAGTGATTTTGAATATAGGTTCAAAGTTATTCTCCATTTCATAATCCATATATTAGCCTATTAGTAAATGTCAATGTTCATCTACATAGGTTGCTCTAACATGCATGATATTAGCACCATTAGATTCATTGGATTTTTCTGATAATTTTTCATACATAAATTGTTTTCATCTGATTTACAGATTAATTTATATGATTTTTTGAAGTTTTAAACATTTTCCAAAATTATTTTAATTCAGAAAAAGCATTGCTGCATCAGCTTTACATCACTATGACATCAGCGAGTCAACATGACGTTGACAGGTCAAACGTGACCAATGGGGCCCACTGGTCAGTCACCCAGTCACTAACAAGTTAATTATTTAACTAATTACTAATTAGATCAGTGTAGGGCCCACTGGTCAGTGGGCCATTAGCTTAACTAAACTAATTAATTAATTTGCTAATCTGAATTTGACTAACAGGGCCCGGCCCCACTTGCCAGTGACCCAGGGGTCAAACCCCTGGTGGTCAAACTGGTTGACTCACCGGCGATGAGCCGTCGGTGACGTGAGGGATGGTAGAGGGGGTCAGGATTCCTCCTCCGGCGACCAAACAAATGACGGAGGGCACCAGACGGACCTATGCTCACGCGCGCATCCATCCCGACGCCTCCCAGGAGCTGAGATGGCCGGGATCGACACCGGCGATGAGCACAACGGCTGCCAGAGTTCGGGCAAGCATGAGCTCGTCGAACTAGGGCGCGACACGGCCGGAACTTGGCACCTACAAACACTACGCGACCCCACGAGCTCGATGGTGGCCTCTGATGGACCAACTGGTCACCGGGGCATCACCGGCGACGAGGTCATGCGGCGGTCATTCGGGAGCCGACGCAATCGGGACTTACAGAGGGGCAAAAGGCCGGGAAGGAGACGGGAAAGAGCCGGCGCTCACAGCAAACTCGAAGCCGTCGACAGCCTGCTCGGGAAGGGCTCGGAGGCGACGGATCAACAACGGCGAAGCTTCGGGTCCGAGGAGGAAGACGAGCTCGAGGACGGCGCTTCGGGGCTCCTGGCGATGTGTGGATCAGCGAGAAGGAAGAGGGCGACGAGGCAGAGCTCTGGATCTATCTAGCGAGGCAGGGGAGCGGCTGGGGCGACGGTGCTACGGCGGTGGAGCTTCGGCGGCCATGGCGACAAAGGGGGTGGGGAGGAGAAACGGCGAGAGCGAGAGGGAGAGAGCGATGGGGACGGCTCTCTGAGCTTATCCCCGTCGCGCTGGCGAGGGGGGAGGCGTCAAGCAGCAGCCGGCGTGGAGGAACACCCCCGCGCACGCACCGGCCACACGCCTATCTTCCTGGCCGCCAGGAAGACGACGACCTCCCTGGGCCAGGTGGGCCGGCCTGGCCAAGGCCTAGATAAGTTCCCTCCTTTTTTATTTCTTTTACTTTCTGTTTTCTAATTCTGACATTTGTTTTATTTATTTTTCAGGTACAAATGCTAGTATTAAATATCCCAAATATTTTATAAAATGAAGTTTGAATATTTCAAACTTCTGTGAAAAGTTCAGGATATTTTGAAATCTGAAATAATGATTATCTTTATTTGGCATTTTCAGAAGCTTTATTATTTAATTTTGAAATGTTATAACTGTTCAAATAATTTTAATGACCCCTTGTATAATCATGTCCATCTTTATCAGACATAGGTGACATTTTGTAGGGGCATTTTGGATTTGTTGAATTTTCACAAACTTTGAATTGGTTTGATTCAAATGAGGGTTTGGGATTTCCTTTAGTCCCCATTTCAAGTTGATGCAAAAATTATATATGATGCACACACACATGTTGTCATATTACAACTAGCTAGGGATGTGACAACTCACCCCCACTCAAAAGAATCTCGTCCCGAGATTTTGAAGTCGTCGGGAAGAGTGCAGGGTACTCTAGTCGAAGACGATCTTCTCTTTCCCATGTGGCCTTATTTTCAGAATGGTGTGACCACTGAACCTTGAGAAACTTGAAGTTTTGACGCCGGGTAGTACGCTTAGCTTTATCAAGAATATGAATAGGGTATTCTCGATATGTAAGGTTATCTTGGAGATCATGCACTTCCTGGTCTACTTCACCGACAGGGTCCGAGAAGCAACGCCTGAGTTGCGAGACGTGGAAGACATCATGAACCTTGGAAAGATGCGACGGAAGTTCCAATTGGTAGGCAACCTCTCCTCATTTAGAAAGAAGGCGAAAATGTCCAATGTAACGAGGAGCCAACTTGCCCTTGATACCGAATCGATGGGTACCCTTGAGAGGTGTAACCAGAAGGTAAGCCTTCTCGTCAACTTCGTAGGTCACAGCCTTATGATGGCGATCATATTGGCTCTTTTGATGAGATTGGGCTGTTTTCAACTTCATAGGTCACAACTCTTATGATGGCAAACTTGCTCCTCTGCATCCTGGATCATATCCGGGCCAAAGAGTTGCCTCTCTCCGGTCTCTGACCAGTTAAGAGGTGTTCGACACCTTCGTCCATAGAGAACTTCAAAAGGGGCTTTGCCCAAGATTGATTGATAACTATTGTTATAAGCAAATTCGGCAAATGGAAGACATTTCTCCCAATTCATACCAAAGGATATAACACAAGCTCGGAGCATGTCTTCGAGAATTTGATTGACTCGCTCAACTTGACCACTTGATTGCGGGTGGAAAGCAGTGCTAAA
The DNA here is from genome assembly GCA_022496015.1 of Hordeum marinum. Lineage (NCBI taxonomy): Eukaryota > Viridiplantae > Streptophyta > Magnoliopsida > Poales > Poaceae > Hordeum > Hordeum marinum. The sequence goes on along the minus strand of CM039673.1, from coordinate 21,576,919 downwards.
GGATAGATGAGTCCCTATAGCGGTTTGGAAACTTCCCCAAAATTAGGAAGTAAAGATACTTCCACGTTCTAAGTTAATCTCTAATGGAACACCATGAAGAGAAACTATTCGAGAAACATATAACTCTGCTCGCTAGCTAGCAGTTATGTTCTCCCGAACAGGAAGAAAATGAGCCACTTTGGAAAGGCAGTCGATGACCACAAAGATAACATTATTCCCTCTCTTAGTCCTGGGAAATCTGGTAATGAAATCCATACCGACCTTATCCCATTTCCATTCAGGGATATCTAAAGGTTGAAGGGTGCCAGCAGGCCTTTGATGTTCTGCTTTCACGCGATGACAAATGTCGCAGTTAGAAACGAACTGAGCAATTTCTCTCTTCATCCTAGTCCACCAGAACCTCTGGCGTAGGTCCTGATACATCTTGGTACTACCAGGATGAATTGTGAGAGGAGAATCATGAGCCTCCTTAAGGATCAGGTGTCTTAAGCGTGTGCTCTTGGGAACCACCAACCGGTTTTGAAAGAACACAACACCTTCATCGTCTTTGGAGAAATCTTTAGTGTTTCCGCTAGCAATATTCTCCATGATCCGGGATATACCCTTATCATACTTCTGGACAGCTACTATTTGATCCTTAAGTGTAGGTTTCGCCACCATGTTGGATAGGAATCCTTGAGAAACAATGTGGAGGTTTAACTTCCAAAATTAATCATAGAGAAGTGGTTGACCTTGTTGTAACATCAGGTTGTTACAATAAGACTCACGACTTAGTGCATCAGCCATGACATTGGCTTTCCCTAAGTCATAATCTGTAATCAACTCAACCCACCGTCTTTGCCTGAGATTCAAATCCGGCTGGGTGAAAATATATTTCAGACTTTGGTGATTAGTGTAAATTTCGCAATGATTACCCAGAAGGTAATGTCGCCAGGTTTTCAGTGCATGGACCACAACTGCAAGCTCAAGATCATGTGTTGGATAATTATCCTCATGTGGACGCAACTGTCGAGATGCATATGCAATCACATGACGTTCTTGCATGATAATGCAACCTAATCCTTGTCGCGAGGCGTCGCAATAGATAACAAAGTCCTTTGAGAAATCTGGTGGCACCAGAACGGGAGCAGAGGTCAGTTGTCTTTTCAACTCCTAAAAACTGTGCTCGCATTGTGGAGTCCACTCGAACTTTTTATCTTTCTTGAGGAGTTCAGTCAGAGGTTTCGCAACCTTGGAGAAATTCTCGACAAAGCGGCGACAATAGCTTGCTAAGCCAAGGAAACTCCTAACTTGCTTAACCGATTCAGGTTGAGGCCAACCAAGGACGGCCTGAACTCTCTCGGGACTGACAGCAATACCTTTACCAGAGATTACATGGCCTAGATAGGTCACTTCTGGCAACCAAAATTCACACTTGGAGAATTTGGCATACAAACGATGCTCTCAAAGTTTCATCAATACCAGCCTTAGATGCTCGGCATGTTCCTGTTCGTTCTTCGAGTAGATGAGTATATTGTCGAGGTAAACCACGACGAATTTATCCAAATACTCCATGAATGTGGAATTCATCAAGCGAGAGAAGGTGTCTGGGGCATTGGTTAAACCGAAGGACATGAAGGTGTACTCGTATTGGCCATAACGAGTAACGAAAGTCGTTTTTGGAATGTTCCCGTTTCTAATTCTGATTAAATGGTATCCCAACCTCAAATCCATTTTGGAAAAGACAGAGGATCCAGTGAGTTGATCATACAAATCATTGATCCTGGGGAGCGGATACTTGTTGTTTATAGTGACCAGATTCACTGGCGGATAATCCACAACCATCTGATCCAATCCATCCTTCTTCTTGACGAAGAGGACGGGACAAGCCCAAGGAGAAGAACTAGGACGGATGAAACCTTTCTTAAAAGCCTCATCGAGTTGGATCTTAAGTTCGGCTAGTTCTAAGTGTGCCATCTTATAGGGTCTTCTGGCTATTGGGACAGTCCCTGGAATGAGCTCTATCACAAACTCAACATCTATGACAGGTGGAATTCCTGGCAGTTTTTCTGGAAAGAAATTCGGAAAGTCACAGACTATCGGAATATCTTCTAATTCAGTAAGAGGGCTAGCATTGAGGTAATAGAGTTGGCGCTTGGTTGCTCGAGTGGAGACATTAACTATCTCACCCGATGGATGTGTAAGTTGAACATTCCTAGAATGAGTATCAATCTTAGCATAGTGGGCTTTCATCCAATCCATGCCTAAGATGATATTGATGTCCGATGACTTGAGGGCTATCAAAGATGCTAGGAAGACTAACCTATCCACAAGGATCTCATTGTCATGGCTCACTCTAGAAGTTTGCCATTTTGAACCAGGAGTTTGAACTACTAAAGGAGTAGGCATATCACAAAAAGACATGTTATGCAACTGTGCATAACTTTCTAAGATGAAAGAATGAGATGTCCCAGTATCAAATAGAACAGATGCTGGATGACTATTGACAAGGAGCGTACCTAGGATAATATCAGGATCCTCAAGAGATTCCTCAGTAGAAACATTGTTCACTCGTCCACGAGCAGGAGCTGGCTTCACATAGAAGGCTTTTCCCGGCTTTCCATGTCCAGCTGGCTTAGAATTTTTCTGAGGACACTCACAGGAGTAGTGTCCTGGTTCCCCACATTTATAGCAGACAACGGTGGCACGGCGGACCTCCAAATGGCCTGGCTGGAGGGTTGGGCTGAGCTAGGCGAGGCGCCTGGAAGGATGGCCTCGCGGTGTATCTTGGCGGCAGAGCTGCGTTGGGAACCCACACCTGGTGTTTGTTGGAGCCCGAGCCAGATGCGGGGCTGAAGTCACGGTTGTGCTTCTTGGTGGCCTCATAGTCAGTCTGTCCAGTCTCGGCATTGATAGCCTTGTTGATAAGAGCCTAGAAGGTTGTGCACTCATGTAGGCGCAGATCTCGACGGAGCTCGGGATTACGTCCCTTACGGAACCTAGCCTGTTTCTTGGCATCAGTTGAAACTTCCTCCAGAGCATAGCGAGCAAGATTGCCGAACTCACGGCTATAGGCATCCACTGACAGTCTGCCCTGGGTGAAAGCACATAACTCCTCTCTCTTATGATCCATCAGCCCTTCCGGAATGTGATGGGTATGGAATGTCGCGCTGAATTCCACCCAAGTTGGTGCGGGGCCTACCGGACCCATGGCTTCATATCTTTCACACCACAGGTTGGCGGGTCCTTCCAGAAAGTAAGTAGCAAAGGTCACCTTGTTGGCCTCGGATACATTGCAGCTTGGATCTTGCAGGACATGCTGGTCAGCCAATCATCCGCGTCGAGTGGGTCGACCGAATGATGATACTTAGGTGGGCACAGCTTGACAAAATCACCGAGAGACATACCATCATTGTGATCATTGCGGGGAGCACGTGTTGTGTTCTGCTCAATTCATTCCAACATCCTGTTGGTCTCCCTTTTATTCCGTTCAGCTTCAAGCATCACTTCTGCCAAAGAGGGCGCATGTGGCAGGTTCTCTTGCCTTGGCTGGCATCCCTCGCCCTGCTCGGGGGTAGGTGATACGTCCATTTTGCATCATGCTTTTATATTGATATTTATCGCATCTTGAGTTGTTATAACACATTATGGTACAATACTCATGCCTTCTCTCTTATTTTACAAGGTTTACACAAAGAGGGAGAATGCCGGCAGCTAGAATTCTAGGCTGGAAAAGGAGCAAGTTTGAGATGGCTATTCTGCACAACTCCAAAAGTCGTGAAAATCAATGAGGAATTATTTTGGAATGTATAAAAAATACTAGGCCATAGAAGTACTGGAGAGGGCCAGCCAGGAGGTCACGAGCCTGCCAGGCGCCCCCCCTGGTCGCGCCTCCTAGGCTCGTGGGCTCCTCGTAGCTCCTCTGGCCCCCCATCTTCTCCTATATGAAGGGTATCGTCCGAGAAAAAATCAGAACAGAGGTTTCGGTAGGAGACGCCGCCGCCACGAGGCGGAACTTGAGCAGAACCAATCTAGAGCTCTGGCAGGGTTGTTCTGCCGGGGAAACTTCTCTCCCGGAGAGGGAAATCGTCGCCATTGTCATCACCAACACTCCTCTCATCGGAGAGGACTGATCTCCATCAACATCTTCACCAGCACCATCTCATATCTAAACTTTAGTTCATCTCTTGTACCCAATCTCCGTCTCGCAACTCCGATTGGTACTTGTAAGGTTGCTAGTAGTGTTAATAGCTTATCATAGTTGATGCTAGTTGGTTTATTTGGTGGAAGATAATATGTTCATGTCCTTAATGATATTCAATACCTCTCTGATCATGAACAAAACCATGCTTTTTGAGTAGTTACATTTGTTCCTGAGGACATGGGATAAGTCTTGCTAATAGTAGTCATGTGAATTTGGTATTCGTTTGATATTTTGATGTATTGTATGTTGTCTCTCCTCTAGTGGTGATATGTGAACGTCGACTACATGACACTTCACCATTATTTGGGCCTAGAAGAAGGCATTGGGATGTAATAAGTAGATGATGGGTTGCTAGTGTGAGAGAAGCTTAAACCCTAGTTTATGCGTTGCGTCGTAAGGGGCTGATTTGGATCCACTAGTTTAATGTATGGTTAGACATTCTATTAATTCTTCTTTCGTAGTTGCAGATGCTTGCGAGAGGGGTTAATCATAAGTGGGATGTTTGTTCAGGTAAGGGCACCACCCAAGCACCGGTCCACCCACATATCAAACTATCAAAGTAGCGAACGCGAATCATATGAACATGATGAAAACTAGCTTGACAGTAATTCCCATGTGTCCTCGGGAGCGCTTTACTTTATATAAGAGTTCGTTCAGGCTTGTCCCTTGCTACAAAAGGGATTGGGCCATATTTCTGCACCTTTGTTACTATTGTTACTTGCTAACCGTTACAAATTATCTGATCATAAAACTATATGTTACCGACTATTTCAGTGCTTGCAGAGAATACCTTACATAAAACCGCTTATCATTTCCTTCTGCTCCTCGTTGGGTTCGACACTCTTACTTATCGAAAGGACTACGATAGATCCCTATACTTGTGATTCATCAAGACTCTTTTATGGCGCCGTTGCCGGGGAGTGAAGCGCCTTTGGTAAGTGGAATTTGGTAAGGAAACATTTATATCGTGTGCTGAAATTTATTGTTACTTGTCACTATGGAAACTAATCCTTTGAAGAGCTTGTTCGGGGTATCTTCACTTAGAACGGAAACACAAAGAGTTGCTCCTCAACCTACTGCACCTACTGAAAATATTTATTATGAGATTCCTTCGGGTATGCTAGAGAAACTGTTGGCTAATCCTTTTATAGGAGATGGAACATCACATGCCGACTTGCATCTAATATATGTAGAAGAAGTTTGTGGTTTATGTAAGCTTGTAGGTTTGCCCGAGGATGAGGTCAAGAAGAAGGTATTTCCCTTATCTTTGAGGGATAAAGCATTGACATGGTATAGGCTATGTGATGATACTGGATCGTGGAACTACAAACGATTGAAATTGGAATTTCATCAAAAGTTTTATCCTATGCATTTGGTACATTGTGATCGGAATTATATCTATAATTTTTGGCCTCGTGACAGAGAAAGTATCGCTCAAGCTTGGGGGAGGCTTAAGTCAATGTTATATTCATGCCCCAACCAAGAGCTCCCCAGAGAGATTATTATTATGAACTTTTATGCTCGGCTTTCTCATGATAATCGCACCATGCTCGACACTTCTTGTACCGGTTCTTTCATGAAGAGAGATATTGACTTCAGATGGGATTTATTGGAAAGAATTAAACGAAGTTCTGAAGATTGGGAGTTTGATGAAGGTAATGAGTCAGGTATGAATCTTAAGTTTGATTGCGTTAAATCTTTCGTAGAAACAAATACCTTTCGTTATTTTAGCGCTAAACATGGACTTGACTCTGAGATAGTATCTTCTTTATGTGAATCATTTGCTGCTCATTTTAATCTCCCTAAGGAGAAGTGGTTTAAATATCATCCTCCTATAGAAGTTAATGTAGCTAAACCCGTTCCAGTTGAAGAGAAAGTAATTGCTTATAATGATTCTATTGTTCTTACTGCTTACATCGAGAAACCACCTTTCCCTGTTAGAATAAAGGACCATGCTAAAGCTTCAACTGTGATACGTAAGGGTTACATTAGAACACCTACACCCCCTGAGCAAATTAAAGTTGAACCTAGTATTGCTATTATTAAAGATCTCTTGACTGACAATGTTGAAGGGCATGCTATCCAATTCTGTGAAGCTTCTGCTAGAAATGCTAAACCTCATACTAGTGATAAGCATAAACCTGTGGTTGGCATGCCTGTTGTTTCTGTTAAGATAGGAGATCATTGTTATCATGGTTTATGTGACGTGGGTTCTAGTGTTAGTGCAATACCTCAATCTTTATATAATGAAATTAAAGATGAAATTGCACCTGTCGGGATGGAATTTATTGATGTTACTATTAAACTTGCTAATAGAGATACTATCTGCCCTATGGGAATTGTTAGAGATGTTGAAGTCTTGTGTGGTAAAACTAAGTATCCTAATGATTTTCTCTTTCTTGCTATCACACAAGATAGCTTTTGTCCCATCATATTTGGTAGACCTTTTCTCAATACTGTTAATGCTCAAATTGATTGTGAGAAACAAACTGTTTAGTAGACAACCTCATGAAAAAGAATTGTCTAGTAAGGATGAAATTATTGCTCTTACTTCTATTGTTTTGCCTCCTACTGATACTTTAGAGCAATACTTGCTTGAACATGAAAATGATATGCATATGGGTGAGAGGAATGAGATAGATAGAGTTATCTTTGAACAAAGTCCTATCCTTAAGAATAATTTGCATGTTGAACTACTTGGAGATCCACCTCCACCAAAGAGTGATCCTGTGTTTGAGCTTAAACCAGTACTAGATACTCTTAAATATGCTTATCTGGATGAAAAAGGGATATATCCTGTTATTATTAGTGCTAACCTTTCGGAGCATGAAGAAAAGAAATTATTGAAAACTCTAAGGAAGCATCGTGCTGCTATTGGATATACTCTTGATGATCTTAAAGGCATTAGTCCACTCTATGCCAGCATAAAATTAAATATGATCCTGATTCCAAACCAGTTGCCGACCCTCAACGAAGACTAAATCCTAAGATGAAAGAGGTGGTAAGAAAAGAAATACTAAATCTCCGGGAAGCAAGTATTATTTACCCTGTGGCTTATAGTGATTGGGTAAGTCCAGTGCATTGTGTCCCTAAGAAGGGAGGTATTACCGTTGTTCCTAATGATAAAGATGAATTGATTCCACAAATAATTGTTACTGGCTATAGGATGGTAATTGATTTTAGGAAATTAAATAAAGCTACTAAGAAAGATCATTACCCTCTACCTTTCATTGATCAAATGCTAGAAAGATTGTCTAAACATACACACTTCTGGTTTCTAGATGGTTATTCTGGTTTCTCCCAAATACCTGTTTCACAATGTGATCAGGAGAAAACCACTTTTACTTGCCCTTTCGGTACCTTTGCTTATAGACGTATGCCTTTTGGTTTATGTAATGCAACTGCAACCTTTCAAAGATGTATGATGGCTATATTCTCTGATTTTTGTGAAAAGATTGTTGAGGTTTTCATGGATGATTTCCCCGTTTACGGATCTTCTTTTGATGATTGCTTGAGCAACCCTGATCAAGTTTTGTAGAGATGTGAAGATACTAACCTTGTCTTGAATTGGGAGAAGTGCCACTTTATGGTTAATGAAGGCATTGTCTTGGGACATAAAATTTCTGAAAGAGGTATTGAAGTTGATAAGGCTAAGGTTGATGCCATTGAGAAAATGCCATGCCCTACAAACCTTAAAGGTATAAGAAGTTTCCTTGGTCATGCTGGTTTCTATAGAAGGTTCATTAAAGACTTCTCTAAGATTTTTAGGCCTCTCACTAATCTCTTACAAAAAGATATTCCATTTCTTTTTGATGATGATTGTGAAGAAGCATTTGAAATACTCAAGAAGGCCTTGATAACTGCACCTATTGTTCAACCACCTGATTGGAACCTACCTTTTGAAATTATGTGTGATGCTAGTGATTATGTTATTGGTGCTGTCCTAGGACAGAGAGTTGATAAGAAATTAGATGTTATTCATTATGCTAGTAAAACCCTAGACAGTGCCCAAAGAAATTATGCTACTACTGAAAAAGAATTTTTAGCAGTTGTATTTGCATGTGATAAGTTCAGACCTTATATTGTTGATTCTAAAGTCTCTATTCACACTGATCATGCTGCTATTAAATATCTCATGGAAAAGAGAGATGCTAAACCTAGCCTTTTTAGATGGGTTTTCCTGCTACAAGAATTTGATTTGCATATCATTGATAGGAAGGGTGCTAAGAACCCCGTAGCAGATAACTTGTCTAGGTTAGAGAATGTTCTTGATGACCCACAACCTATTGATTATAGCTTTCCTGATGAACAATTGAATGTTATCAATGCTTCACGTAGTACACCATGGTATGCTGATTATGCTAATTATATTGTTGGTAAATATATACCACCTAGTTTCACGTACCAACAAAAGAAAAAGTTCTTCTATGATTTGAGACATTACTTTTGGGATGATCCTCACCTGTATAAAGAAGGAGTAGATGGTGTTATTAGACGTTTGTACCTGAGCATGAATAGGGATAGATCCTATAGAAGTGCCACTCCGAGGCTTACGGAGGACACCATGCTGGAGATAGAACTGCACACAAGGTATTGCAATCCGGTTTTTATTGGCCTACTCTCTTTAAGGATGCTCGTAAGTTTTTCTTGTCTCTCAATGAATGTCAAAGAGTAGGTAAAATTAGTAAACGTCAGGAAATGCCTATGAATTATTCACTTGTTATTGAAGCATTTGATGTTTGGGGTTTTGATTATATGGGACCTTTTCCAAAGTCCAATGGGTATACTCATATTTTAGTTGCTGTTGATTACGTTACTAAGTGGGTAGAAGCTATTCCAACTAGTAGTATTGATCATAACACCTCTCTTAAGATGCTTAAAGAAGTTATTTTCCCTAGATTTGGAGTCCCTAGATATTTAATGACTGATGGTGGTTCACATTTTATTCATGGTGCTTTCCGTAAAATGCTTGCTAAGTATGATGTCAACCATAGAATTGCATCTCCTTATCATCCTCAGTCTAGTGGTCAAGTAGAGTTAAGTAATATATAAATTAAACTAAATTTGCAAAAGACTGTTAATAGGTCTAGAAAGAATTGGTCTAAGAAACTTGATGATGCACTGTGGGCTTATAGAACTGCTTATAAGAATCCCATGGGCATGTTCCCGTATAAAATGGTTTACGGTAAATCATGTCATTGACCTATTGAGCTAGAGCATAAGGCTTATTGGGAAATCAAAGAGCTCAACTTTGATTTCAAACTTGCTGGTGAGAAGAGATTATTTGATATTAGGTCACTCGATGAATGGAGAACTCAGACATATGAAAATGCCAAGTTGTTTAAAGAGAAAGTTAAGAGGTGGCATGATAAAAGAATACAAAAACACGAGTTCAGTGTAGGTGATTATGTCTTAATATACAATTCTCGTTTAAGATTTTTTGCAGGCAAACTTTTCTCTAAATGGGAAGGTCCTTACATTGTCGAGGAAGTATATCGTTCCGGTGCCATCAAAATCAACAACGTAGAAGGCACTTTTCCGAGAGTTGTGAATGGGCAAAGAATCAAGCATTATATCTCAGGTACTCCTATAAATGTAGAAATCAATATAATTAATACCATAACCCCAGAGGAGTACATAAGGGATGTTTACCAGCCTGTTTTAGACTCCGAAAACGAAGAGGTATGTGATACGGTAAGCAAACCGACTCCAAAACTTTTCCAATAGCAATTTTTCGCAGTTTTGGAATATTTAAAAAATTACAAAATTTTAAGGTAGTCCAAAAAGCGCACCAGGAGGCCACGAGTCTGCCAAGCACGGGCCACCCCCCTGGCCGCGCCTGGGGGGCTCGTGAGCTCCTCGTGCGCCTCCCGGACTCCGTTTTCTTGTGGTGCACTCCTTATTGTCGAAAAAAATCATTATATAACTCCTCGAAAGGTCTGACCCTCCTATCACGCAAATATCCTCTGTTTTCGTTTCAAGCTGTTGTGCAGACAAATTTAGATCGCTATGACGTCCACCAAGGTCTCGAAGGACAAGTTCTTTGAGAAGGTCATCAACCCCTACCTCGTGGAGGTGCTGCAACACCCTCAAACCATGGAGATGCGTGAGGGGGTGCTACACATCCGTGACGTTGAGGAGATGCGTGAGGGGGTTCTGCACACCCTCAAACCGGTAGCGTGGAGACGAGGCTCAAAGTAATGGAGCTGCAAGTCTTCAAGTGCCAAGGGATGGTGGAACGCGGACTCAACGCCAACCACATGATGATTACGGAGTTCACCAACAAGCACAAGATCGGCGCCGAGGACATCGGGGAACACCTTCTCAAGCTATATGATAGAGTCGATCATCTCCAAACCCAGATCTACGACCTACAAAACCAGAACTGTGAGTATGAGTATAATTTAAAGCAATGGGGTTGGCTGCAGATTTGAGGATTCTGGAGACTCGATCATGTTTCCATGATGGAGAACCTATGCCTTGGAAGACGGAGGATCAACCCCGGATTCCAACAACTCCACAACCATCAGCTCCGAAGGAAGACAATTAAACACACGGGTATGGTCCCTCCCCTTGGCTTGCGCCAAGATTGGGGGAGTTGCCGCGGTATCATATCACCATCACATCTTTTGAATTTACCTTTATATTAGTTCGATCCTTTTGGTAATATGTTCTAGTAGAATAAATTTTTTAGTATGATCTAGGCTTGGATTTTGCTTTGTGTTACCCCCAATGTAATCGAGTTCGTGAGTTATATAATAAAGAGTGTTTTAGTTAAGGGCTTTGCTTCTTGCCATGATCTAAATAAAACAATGATAATAGAACAAAAGCATGAAAGATCATGTGATGATCTTATGGGAAGTGATGACTTCACATTTAAAAAGAATGTTGACTGAAACTTGTTGTGGGTAGACAAACGTAGACCTTGGTCATTGTTGCAACTAATAGGAAGTAATAAAGAAATATAGGTTAACATATAAATATATAATCTTTGACACCATCTATGATTGTGAACACTCACTAAACTATTACATGCTAAGAGGTAGATGTTGGACAAGGAAGACAATATAATGAATTATGTTTGCCTGGTTCCGAACAATGTTATATGATTATGGATCCTTTAGCATGAGACGCTTGCTTCCACCTCATATTAGCCAAAACTTTCGCACTAAGTAGAGATACTACTTGTGCATCCATAAAACCCCCAACCCAGCTTTGCCATGAGAGTCCACCATACCTACCTATGGATTGAATAAGATCCTTCAAGTAAGTTGTCAACGGTGCAAGCAATAAAAATTGCTCCCTAAATATGTATGATCTATTAGTGTGTGGAAAATAAGCTTTGTACGAACCTGTGATAAGGAAGACATATAAGCGACAGACTGCATAATAAAGTTCTTTATCACAGGGGGCAATACAAAGTGGCGTTCCTTCACACTAAGAGATCACACATCCAAACCTTAAAACCGCATGACAACCTCTTCTTCCCTCTGCGAATGGCCTATCTTGTACCCTTACTTTCTATCTTTAAAAGAGTCAGGGTGATCTTCACCAACTCCTTATTTTGACATCATCTTGGCAAGCGTCATGTGCTAGGGAAAGATCTATATTCATATATCAACTTGGAAGTAAGTAATCATGAATTATTATTGTTGACATTACCCTTGAGGTAAATAGTTGGGAGGCGAAACTGTAAGCCCCTATCTTTCTCTGTGTCCAACTGAAACTTTGATCTCGTGAGTACCGCGTGAGTTTTAGCAATTGTAGAAGACTAAAAGATGATTGAGTATGTGGATTTTCTTTACAAGCTCTTATTTGACTCTTTCCGATGATATGATAAATTGCAATTGCTTCAATGACTAAAGACTATTGGTTGTTAATTCTCAATAAGGTTCTTGATGCATGCTTTACATTGTGAATGAATTGTCACTTTAGCATAAGGGATTACATGACAATATTGTTGTTCTAAATATGATCATGATGCCTGCATGTCCGTATTTTATTTTATCGACACCTCTATCTCTAAACATGTGGGCATAATTATCAATCTCGGTTTCCACTTGAGGACAAGCGAGGTCTAAGCTTGGGGGTGTTGATACGTCCATTTTGCATCACGCTTTTATATTGATATTTAACACATCTTGAGTTGTTATAACACATTATGGTACAATACTCATGCCTTTTCTCTCTTATTTTACAAGGTTTACACAAAGAGGGAGAATGCCAGTAGCTGGAATTCTGGGCTGGAAAAGGAGCAAGTTTGAGATGTCTATTCTGCACAACTCCAAAAGTCGTGAAAATCAAAGAGGAATTATTTTGGAATATATAAAAAATACTGGGCCAGAGAAGTACCGGAGAGGGGCAGCCAGGAGGTCACGAGTCTGCCAGGCGCCCCCCCCGGGCCGCACCTCCTGGGCTCGTGGGCTCCTCGTAGCTCCTCTGGCCCCCATCTTCTCCTATATGAAGGGTTTCATCCGAGAAAAAATCAGAACAGAGGTTTCGGGAGGAGACGCTGCCGCCACGAGGTGGAACTTGAGCAGAACCAATCTAGAGCTCCGGCAGGGCTGTTCTGCCGAGGAAACTTCTCTCTCCGGAGAGGAAAATCGTTGCCATCGTCATCACCAACACTCCTCTCATCAGAGAGGACTCATCTCCATCAACATCTTCACCAGCAACATCTCATCTCTAAACCCTAGTTCATCTCTTGTACTCAATCTCAGTCTCGCAACTCTGATTGGTACTTGTAAGGTTGCTAGTAGTGTTAATTGCTTATCGTAGTTGATGCTAGTTGGTTTACTTGGTGGAAGATAATATGTTCAGATCCTTAATGATATTCAATACCTCTCTGATCATGAACATAACCAATGCTTTGTGAGTAGTTACTTTTGTTCCTGAGGACATGGGATAAGTCTTGCTAATAGTAGTCATGTGAATTTGGTATTCGTTTGATATTTTGATGTGTTGTATGTTGTCTCTCCTCTAGTGGTGTTATGTGAATGTCGACTACATGACACTTCACCATTATTTAGGCCTAGAGGAAGGCATTGGGATGTAATAAGTAGATGATGGGTTGCTAGAGTGACAGAAGCTTAACCCCTAGTTTATGCGTTGCGTCGTAAGGGGCTGATTTGGATCCACTAGTTTAATGCTATGGTTAGACTTTGTCTTAATTCTTCTTTCGTAGTGCGGATGCTTGCAAGAGGGGTTAATCATAAGTGGGATGTTTTTCCAGGTAAGGGCAGCACCCAAGCACCGGTCCACCCACATATAAAACTATCAAACTAGCGAACGTGAATCATATGAACATGATGAAAACTAGCTTGACAGTAATTCCCATGTGTCCTCGGGAGCGCTTTACTTTATATAAGAGTTCGTTCAGGCTTGTCCCTTGCTACAAAAGGGATTGGGCCATATTGCTGCACCTTTGTTACTATTGTTACTTGCTACCCGTTACAAACTATCTTATCATACAATTATCTATTACCGTCTATTTCAGTGCTTGCAGAGAATACCTTACTGAAAACCGCTTATCATTTCCTTTTCCTCCTCGTTGGGTTTGACACACTTACTTATCGAAAAGACTACGATAGATCCCCACTTGTGGGTCATCAGCAGGCACGGGGTTATTCCTAGTTGCCACCATCTTGGGAAAACTAACCCACAGCTTAGACATAGAGGACATCATCTCTAATACATGAGATAAGGAATGTACTGGACAACATGGCATGTTGGATAAACACCCAAACAACATGGTAATAAGAACTGCCATATGAACACCATGATTCATACACACCATGACATAGTTCAGTACAAGCCCAAGCTGAGATACAAACTACGGAGAGATGACACATCTCATCGGAGGCATTACAAGCTTCCTATACATTATCTATCTACACCTCCGGAACTCAACTCTGAACCTCAGTCATATCCCACAAGACACGCAGGACTGTGGCAATATGACTACTACATACTAGTACTAACATCCACATACTCAAGCATCGCCTTAGAATGCCTCATATAGGTTACCCCCGTGACCCGGGAGCTGAACCTGAGGATCTAGAAACACTCTAGCCTGTGATCCCTGGAAACCGTAAGGACACGGATGTGGCCTTGGTCCCCTTGTTGGCAGAAACAGTGGTCCTCGAAGAGGGGTGATGCCTCCAACATCGGGCCAGTCTACGTGTGCTGGTAGATGAGTCCGCGATGGGGTCAGCATCTCCAAATCTCCATAGCCTGTCTGCACGACAGGTGCCAACTGCATCAGGGCTATCCAAAGACGTGCACGGGTAGCATGAAGCTCCATGCGAAGGGCATGTGCATCACGATCCCTGTTCTCCAACATCCGAGCGGTCACGTGCAACTTAGGGTCCTCATGAGAATGATCATAGTAGGTTGTGCTAAGATGGCTATCCTCTCCTCCCATGGAAGCAGGAACATAAAAGAACTCTGTGTTCTGAAGCAGGCCATGGTGAAACCTCATGATAGTCAACATTGTGTGGGAGGCCTCCTGAACTACCATGTCTATGATGACACCTAGTCCATAAGTCCAGTGAAGCGGTTCTGCAGCTCCAGGATATGAAGGATAATCTTAACAGTACGCAGATACTGGCTCTGGTTGAAATCTCCATACTGTTCCTCCACTGTGTACTCTGGGTACCAACGGTAACCAGCCTCCACCATAACTCTAACCAGCATGACCGTGTGACCCGGTACATCGATGCACCTGGTCAGATGGACCACCTGACACGAAGGACGAGGGGGCATCTGAAACAGAGAATGATGCAAAGACATTAGAGACTCTAGTAGAAATTGGACATCATAACAACTGTAATTGCTCAAAAAGGATTTTGACACAACTGCAAAAGATTGGAAAAGCATAACCACTCGACTTTCCAGACTCAATCTCTTCTCCATCTGATTGTCACACCAACAATACTCAAGTACCGACATTCACTTACAAACAAGCTAGCTAGTAGTCCATTGTTAGTAACTCATCATGCTAAGCAATAGATGAGAAGCCTAGATCTTATCCCCAAAGAAAAGATGAGAACGACTTAGAATAGAATAACTTGGGAAGAGGAGTAAAAAGAGCCTTACGTTCCCTTCCACAATCAATTCCCCTACTTTTCTATAGTGTTTCTAGACTCAACTTCGTCCGGTTTGGCTTGGTAGTCCTATAGTCAGTCAGGCTCTGATACCAATGCTGTCGGGACCCTGATCCTAAGTCATATGAATCCAGACTGTAACATATCACATCATTTTGCGGCCTCACGCACGGTAAGCTCCACGGCAGCAGCCTTACCTTAGCCGGGACCGTTTGCGTCTTTTGGCTCACGTATGTGAACATGTCGCTGGCAATCAAACGACAGAGAACCCGGGCCGACATGACTAGTCATAGAACCCAAGTGGAACATCCGTACGGAAACAGTCATACGTAACCCAACAATGAAGGTGTCAGCCTTAAGCGTGTGTAGATGAGTCATAGCAAGCTACAAGGACTCCATTACACCGTGGGACATATATGTCATCACTGCACGTAGACGAGTCGTAGCAGGCTACATGGACTCCATTACACTGGAAACATTTCCCCGAAGGGACAGACACATCAACAAAGAAGGATACATGCCGGTCAATCAATGTGTCCGGAGCAGTAGCAAGCTACCATGGCTCGATGGAAGCACAAAGATGCAGTTTCCCGTAAAGAGTACTACTAAAGGCACATGACTAGGTGTCGGATCCCATACATACCGTTGCACGTCACACATACGCATGACATGCTCGATATGCATAGATACAACTATGGCATCACAACATAACCATACAACAACACAAATTTTATTTAAGAGGCTCAGACAAGCCTTGCATAATATGTTCTTACAGATAGGGGTCACATGACCCGACACTCAAGTCATACAAACAAGTTCATACAAACCAAGCGGAAGCATAAAGCTGTCTGAGTACAGACAGATGAAAGGGTAAAAAGGCACATGGCCTGACTATCTACAGCCCGCCACAGGGCATAAGGTCGTAGTTGGGATGCCAGCTATTCGGCATCGTCGACATCTAGATAGAACCCACCTGATGGGTCCTGGGTCATCTGCAACATTTATTAAGCAAACGTGAGTACAAACGTACTCAGGAAGTCTTTAAATCAGACCTAGACTATTCATGCTCATGTATCAACAAGGGGAGTGGTGGAGTTTAGGCAGCAATGCCAGCTTTGACTCATGGCTAACCTAGAATACACAATTTTAACTCTTTGTTTAAATTTTAGATATCGTACACGAGTCCACTAACTCCATAACAATACACCACCATGGATTCACTTCCCTCTCCTAGGAGAGTGCCATCCACGGTACTCACACTTGTCTTGATATTTTTATGAGTAACCATTTGATTATCTACGAACAGCATAAATTCTCCAAGTAGTCCATATCCGAGGACGCGGCTATTCGAATAGTTTCATAACCCTGCAGGGGTGTACTTCTTCACACACGCTCTCGCCACTTATCGCTTTGTGCTCATAAAACCATGCACCTCGGCAACCTTCAAGCGGAAGCCCAGCGAGGGAGTCGGCCACGACCATCAGTCACATAAGACCTTTAGTCTAGGCTATCGCCTATTTGAGACTGAACCCGCACGGAAGTCCGGCCGAAGTTTCCGCTATGGCCCCAAACGACGTGCGCAGGGTTCCCAAGCCAACCATTCGGGTGACCGTTGGTACACCGTGCCACTGCCTACCACGTCGTAACCCACCCCTAGGGTCAGTGCTACGCAAGGCCTCTAGCATGCTATAAGCACCAGAAACTACTCGCAACTCCTGGACCAAGGACTAAGCGATCAATAAGTCGAGAGGGTCAATTAAGTATCCCAACGTGTGGTAGTAACTAGTCTTGGATCACAAACACGGAACTCAGTTCCTAAGAACAGTCCCAATGAGACAACCCACTATGTACTCCTACATAGCCTCTCATCGCTACCTTTACCAAATCGGGTTGATTATAAGCTTATCACATTAGAGCAACATTGTTTTACTCCAGTTCATCACCCAGATGAATCAGACCTGACACAACTCTCAGCATAGCAAGCATAGCAGGCAAAGTAAGCTAAGCACATAATGGCACAAGCATCTACCAGGTATGCTAGGTTTCAAGGTTTAGTTATTTACTGTGACAATGACAGGTCATGCAAAAGAATAGGTTCGTCTACCGTGTATGACAGACAAGTGAACGTTTGTCCTAATGCAATAAACAAGAGCAGAAGTGAGAGAGTGGGACGTTATCGGAATGATCAAGGGGGTTTCTTGCCTTGCTGCGAAGTGGGAAGGTTTTCTCCTTCGTTGGAATACTCGCTGGTATCCTCAGAAGCAGGACCTACCGCAATGCAGATAAATAACAATCAATACACGTAAGTGCAACAGTATGATGCATGATCATGGCATGGCAGCATATATGGATGAGCTAATGCAACTATTGTTCAAGTTAATTTGAAGTGAGTTTGAATATATGTTCAAAGTTATTCTTCATTTCATAATCCATATATTACCCTATTAGTAAATGTCAATGTTCATCTACATAGGTTTCTCTAACATGCATGATATTATCACCATTAGATTGATTGGATTTTTCTGATAAATTTTCATATATAAATTGTTTTCATCTGATTTACAGATTAATTTATATGAATTTTTGAAGTTTTAAACATTTTCTGAAATTATTTAATTCAAAAAAAGCATTACTGCATCAGCCTGACATCACTATGACATCAGCTAGTCAACAGGTCAAACCTGACTAGTGGGGCCCACTGGTCAGTGACCCAGTCACTAACAAGTTAATTATTTAACTAATTACTAATTAGATTAGTGTAGGGTCCACTTGTCAGTGGGCCATTACCTTAATTAAACTAATTAATTAATTTGCTAATCTAAATTTGACTAACAGGGCCCGGCCCCACTTGCGTGTGACCCAGGGGTCAAACCCCTGGTGATCAAACTGGTTGACTCGCCGGCGTTGAGCCGCCGGCGACGTCAGGGACGGCGGAGGGGTCGGGATTCCTCCTCCGACGACCAAACGGACGGCGAAGGGCACCAAACGGACAAACGCTCACGTGCGCGTCCATCCTGACACCTCCCAGGAGCTGAGATGGCCGGGATCGACGCCGACGATGAGCACAGCAGCTACCGGAGTTCGGGCGAGCATGAGCTCGTCGAACCAGGGCGCGACACGACCAGAACTTGGCACCTACAAACACTATGCGACCCCACGAGCTCGATGGTGGCCTCTGATGGACCAACTGGTCATCGAGGCATCGTCGGCGACGAGCTCGTACGGCGGTCATTCGGGAGTCGACGCAATCGGGACCCACAGAGGGGGAAAAGGCCGGATAGGAGAGGGGAAAGAGCCGGATTTCACAGCGGACTCGAAGCCGTCAAAAGCCTGCTCGGGAAGGGCTCGGAGGCGACGAATCAATGGTGGCGAAGCTTCGGGTCCGAGGAGGAAGACGAGCTCGGGGACGGCGCTTCGGCACTCCTGGTGATGTGTGGCTCGGCGAGAAGGAAGAGGGCGACGAGGCGGAGCTCTGGAGCTATCTAGCGAGGCAGGGGAGTGGCTGGGGCGATGACGCTATGGCGACGGAGCTTCGGCGGCCATGGCGACAGAGGGGGAGGGGAGGAGAAACAACGAGAGCTAGAGGGAGAGAGCGATGGGGACAGCTCTCTGAGCTTATCCCCGTCGCGTTGGCGAGGGGGAGGCGGCAAGCAGCTGCCGGCGTGGAGGCACACCCGTGCGCGCGCCGGCCACACTCCCATCCTCATGGCCGCCAGGAGGACGATGACCTCCCTGGGCCAGGTGGGCCGGCCTGGCCTGGGCCTAGGTAAGTTCCCTTCTTTTTTTATTTCTTTTAATTTCTGTTTTCTAATTCTGACATTTATTTATTTATTTTTCAGGTACAAATGCTAGTATTAAATATCCCAAATATTTTATAAAATGAAGTTTGAATATTTTAAATTTCTGTAAAAAGTTTCAGGATATTTTAAAATCTGAAATAATGATAATGCTTAATTTGACATTTTCAGAAGCTTTATTATTTAATTTTGAAATGCTATAACTGTTCAAATAATTTAAAATGACCCCTTGTATAATCATGTCCATATTTATTAGACATAGGGGACATTTTTTATGGGCATTTTGGATTTGTTGAATTTTCACAAACTTTGAATTGGTTTGATTCAAATGAGGGTTTGGGATTTCCTTTAGTCCTCATTTCAAATTGATGCAAAAATGATATATGATGCACACACACATGCTGTCCTATGAAAACTAGCTAAGGATGTGACAATATAAGCCAAGTACACTCAAATGGTGTATTCGACATATATATCATCTTTTATTTTATTTTTGAATGCAGAACACCTCTCTTCCTAAGTCAACAGTCCGGCAGAATACACCTGGTTTACGTTTCCTCAGTCTCTCACGACGCATGGCTGACAGCCCAAACTATCGTGCTTCTGCCTCACACCTGCGAGCTGCCATCCTTTGCCCTAACCCTGCGCTCTCGCCCATGTTTGTCGCTGGTCGGACGACCTTTGCGACCTGATTTGCAATGGACCACCACCTTGACGCCTTCCTCCACCACTAACCCCGACTTCGATCGTACCCCCACCCCCTAGATGTCTGCTTCGGAGGTGAGAAATTCCACTTTTATTTATTAGTTTCCATTTATCACTATTTTTTATATGTATGAAAATTCTATATGGATATGTATGGCTGATGAAATATGGATCCAAGATAGGTTAATATGGATGATATGGGCGAAAAAAAATATGCATCCTAGCTAACTAGGTTTTGAGGTTTTGGATATTCTATTATTAATCGTAGAATATTATTTGTTAACGTCATTGAGCTATCCCCGATTCGATAGTTGAATGTGAGAGGACAAACGTTGAACATTCATCTTTTTCATGGGAATATAGCCTAATGGGGCGTGTAATGTGCCATTAGAAAGCTGGGGAAGAGGTGATCACTTCTCACGTTGATTTTTTTTTTGCATAATCATCAAGGTTTCAGAGCAATTTTGAAAAGAAAATTGTAATGAAAAATAGAAAATTGTATTTTTACCTCATTTTCAAACGAATTGCTGGAACGGTCCAAAACAAATTGTACTGCAAATCTGCTGCAATTCCGCTCCAATTTCATGTAGATAGTTTTTTCAAATTTCATATAGATTAAGAGGAATTTTAAAAATAGCTGGTCGAAACATATTTTCTCCGTATTTCCAAATGATTTTCCAAAATCCTGCAACATTTCCAAATGATACACCAACTATGGAAAGTGTGAAACATTTTTGTATATACAATATTTCTGCCAACTATCTTCTTGTTTAAATTCGAATTTAATACAAAAACATTTTTAACACATTTTTTTTTAAGTTTCTTGAAATGGGGCAATTGACATACTGTGGAAAGCTATCGGGAATATGTATATTTTCATGTTGAACGATTAGTCAAATTCGCAAACGTCTAAGAGGAAGTTCAAATACGACGAGACCGTGCATTTTGTTTTCCCATCCCGAAACACAGTAGGCAAACTGTGCCCTGTGCAGATTTGAATTAAGGGTACGTGTTTCACTGTACGAAAGCTATTGAATAGGAGGAACTTTTTTTGTGTTGATTTTTTTTCAGACTCATCACATCTTAAGAGTAGTTCTAAAAGCGTATTAATAACAAGATTTGTTTTTCAGTTTTGAATTGCCAAACGAATGGTGGACTTCTCTTACCGTATATTGTAAATTAAATGGGACGAGAACGCGAGTTTTGTAGAAGTGAACCTACTTGAGTGTTTTTTTTCTTTTTATCATGTTTAAACTTCCGGTGTCATCATTGTTGAACTTTCAGAGTTTATCTCTCTGGACATCTGTGGCCAGAGTTACTCGACCGCCTAATGATTAATAAATGAACTTATAGCAACAAACTTTTAGTAGTTTTATTTGAAAAAAATTATCTCATTCGAACTTTCTGGTGTCATCATTTTTTGACTTACGGGGTTTATATTCATGAACTCCCTTATACATTTGATTGAATTGTATGGTATTAATTAATTTATTTTTCATTTTTGACCCTTCCAAGGACTTTATATTTTTAACTTCTAAATTTTATATAAAATATCTTTATTTTTTATCGAGTTTTATAATGAACAATGCCCAAAATTTTGTATGTGAACATACTACTAGGGAGGTTTGGACTTTCTTCGTCTTCTCACTTAAAATTTTGTGTGTGTTTATTTATTTATTGCTGGGCAAACTTATTGACTTGTTTTGATGAATTTCCAAGAGTCATTTCAGGTATTTTTCTTTTTGTTTTCCGAACTTGTTCGGCCATCTTCTCCAAGCCTGCAGTTGTTTGAAACTTGGACTTCTTACACAAAATTTGACTTTTGTGTTTCTTTTTCCTGAAGTATATATGACGATGTTTGTTTGTTGAACTGCAACTCTTAAGTTGTTTGAACTGTACCAAAAACTTTGAATAAAGCGCACACCATTTCAACATCGTTCCCTTATAAGCATAGGTAAAATGGGATGATGAATATTATGAAAATTAGTGTACTGTTAGGTACTATTTACATAAACTACAGTTAGGAGAACATGGTTAAGACTAAACAAACAATGAGCTAAGCAAACTAGT
Source organism: Hordeum marinum (assembly GCA_022496015.1). Taxonomy (NCBI): domain Eukaryota; kingdom Viridiplantae; phylum Streptophyta; class Magnoliopsida; order Poales; family Poaceae; genus Hordeum; species Hordeum marinum. The sequence goes on along the minus strand of CM039673.1, from coordinate 21,555,059 downwards.
TGCCTTCAAGAAGCTAGGATAAGAGGTCTTCGGGCAGTGTACCTTTGATGAAGAAGAAAGCTATACAATTATTTTCGAAGGTCAAGACAACACTCATTTGTTAATCTATTTACTAGTATCTGCTGATGCTACATGTTGTATCAGGTTAATATATAGTTTATCTTATTTTATCTTATGGGGAATTTGAACTGTGAACCGTGGTGTGGACTTGGCCGGCATTGATGTTTATAGACTAATCACTTGTCATATGATGTGAAAGTACCTTGTGTTAGGCAATTGAGCTGGTCACCGAAAAAATAGCCACTACTCAATTAGGCCAACTAATAATTGTAGAAAAAATATTTCCAATAAAAATTAGCAGGTTGCGACTTAAAAGAAATGTGGGCAGATTGTTGTTCTGAACACTCTAACTCTATACGTTGCTATCTAGTAATGCTCCTAATTAAAAATCTTTTCCCAATAGATGTATATATGTTGTGGTAGACCTTTGCGGCCGCACCAACGACAACGCATATTAATCCACAGATGTATACTATTGCAACATTTATATGGGTACACAACATTGAATCGACGCATTGATGAAAGGCAATTCCTATTGTACTGCCATTTCCTCTTTTTTTGGATTTTTTAATATTAAATTTGTCACATATTACACTGGCTAAAAAAATTCTGAAAATGTCACTCAGACGGCCTAGAGGAAGCCGACTGGCTCCAGTCGGCTTTGCCGAAGCCAATTAGTCTCAGTCGGCTCCGACTATGCCGATAGGGCAGTCGACCGCGTAGAACCAATTAGATCTAATCGACCTACTCGTGACCAATTAGTACTAATCAGCTTAGTCATGATCAATTAGTACTAATGGGTGCTAGCAAAGCCGATAAGTGCATGTAATCATATTTTGGTACATAACTAACATTTTGTGATGAATAAAATGACATAATAACCCCTCGTGACATCGTTTTCCGCTTCTTAGCTCCCGCCATCTTTTCCCGCTTCCGAGTTCCCGCCAATATCTCCCGTCATCTTTTCCTGCTTCTGAGTTCACGCCAATATCTCCCGCCATAGTCTCCCTCTTCTGAGTTCCCGCGAATATCTCCCGCCATAGTCTCCCTCTTCTGAGTTCCCGCTTATTCTTCTCTTCGGAACCTAGATAAACCCCCTTCCACACTTTCTCAATTGGGATTTGATAGATTTGCAACATGTATGATGTCTCATCATAAGCAATGTTTCGATGCATGAGGCGAGGCCGTTTTCTGCAACATGAACTCCGCAGCAAAAATATATTCTACAAAACAACCACTATTTCCGCAAGGTAAGTTCTATTGCAAAGGTTCAATGGTAGGGTTTGCCTCTTGATATCATAGATCTGATGGCTCACAACCCGGCCGATTTTTTACAAAGGTCACTTGTCCGATGCGTAGCACACCACAATATTAAACACACACTTGTCATTTTTTAGATAGAGCATGGATTTTCCATACTCCCATGTGGCTACATCTTTTATTTAGCACATATAGTTTAAATATATATGTATATATGTGTTATAGTTATATATATGTTTTCTTTATTTATAACCAAGAGAACGTTTGACATTGAAACTTTGCAGATAACTATACAGAAGCGCCACTCTTTGAATAAAATGTTTTGATTTATTTTGGTGAAACATAAATTATCAAATTTCAAATTTCAAGTGAGTAGCACCATTTTTAAATTTTTTGTTGTGCCCAAAAAATATCAGTTTTTTGCGTGATGTCGATCTGTAAAGTTTTGACTCCAATTATTCATTTATTGGAAGAAAGAAAGAAGCTTCTTAAACCTGGTGTACATACATTTGGACTTTGATTTTTAAAATTTTCCTTTTGGTATCTCTTAGCTCCTCACTAGGTATCCCGTTTTAGTTATCTTTTCTAATTATGTTATTTTGTCTTGGACTTGTTTTCTTCTTTTACCCGTGTATAAAAAATAGCATAGGGACCTCTCAAACTGTTTCCCTGTTCAAAAGAGTGCCCACATTTTCTAAGAAATTCTGCATTGAAACCATCTTGACTATGACCAAGGTTTGATGGGATCCTAGCAACAACTGCATCGATTAATTATATGAAATACAAGAACTGGCTATTTCCACGACAAGTTTTTATCCTTTGCACAAGAAAAAAAAACATAATAATACTATTTTTAACATACATAAAGAGAAAGTAGTCTATTAGATGCTTACTACATAATGTAATATTCCTTTTGCTTAGGGTAGTTGCCGAGTGGGCACCTAGATTCAACACTCGCACTGCATCATCCAAAAAACAAATACGAAGGTAGTGAGGTGCTTGACATTTCAAAAACAAGTTGACATGGTTCTTTCGTTTATTTGTTTAAAACACAAAAACATTATTTATTTTTCAAAATGATTTTCTTCAAAATATCAATACGTATGAAAATTTCCTAACAAGTCAAAGAAATGGCAATATTTCTACAATGTGACTGTTTTGCAGATAGAAACATTTTGTGTAATTCCAAACATTTTGGGAAATAAATTAAACTTATTGAAAGTTCCAAAAAAACTACATATGATTTTTGTAAACCAATCTTTTTCTGAAAATGATTAGCATACTCTATACAAGGAATTTTTTTATGAGTTTTTGGGTATTTTATTAAACCACAGATTGCTTTTGAACTTGTGACATTATCATAAAACAAGAATATTTTTCTAACATTTTGGGAACAATTATCGACGATGTGAAATTTTAAAAAAAGGGACAATCAAAAATAAATAACAAAAACAAACAGAAATTACTAATAAAAAGGTAAATAAAGACCATAAAAAATTAACATAAAAGGAAAAATTACGACCAGAACCATGTAGAGCCTTCATAGACAGTTAATAACCATATAGGAAAAATATCCAAAAATTGGCAGTCACTTTTATTGTCTAACTAGGCTTGCCCATAAAAGAACCGCTTCATAAGTTGCATTTGCCTTGTCCACCAAATGGACGCACGTACGCACCTGAGCGAGAGAATCAGCGCAGCTGACATGGGCTATATTCTAAGTAATGGCAACTCCAACAGCTCGCTTTAAAAACTACCAAAAAACCGGTTTTACGGGATGACCTTAAAATTTTGCAGACGTTGTGCGAGAACTATTTTTGTTAGTTTCTGTAATCTTCTTTACATAAATCCATTTCCATTTTATTTTTAGTTAAACAACAGTTGATAATAGACAAAGACCCGACAATCGCTGACATGCGTGACCGCGGTCGTTGTGCAGCGTTCTGGCAGGGCATGCGGTGAACTCTCACGCGGTTTCTAGACCGCCAAAACTTGACGGGAAGAAAACATGAGGGGAAGAAATGGCCACATTTATGGGATCGCCTACAATTGTTCCGACTTTACGGGACCGTTGGAGAGGCATTTTTGGCCTCCAATTCCCATAAGCAGCGGTTGTTTTAGAGATAGGGGAGTTGTTGGAGTTGCTCTAAAGATGAGACTATATATTTAAAAGTATTGTGGTCCATATCGTTCCTTGGTTCATTGGCATCATTGATCCACAAAGGTGCGATGGTTGCGGATTGGGTGTCCAGCGAGCCCACCAAGACGTCCTCGTCGACTCGACAAACATCTCCGGTGTTGGTCGCCTTCTCCGTCCTCTATTAGCTTCATTCCTCGCTCCCCTCTCTCCTTCTCTCCGGACTGCCTTTTTTCTTTCTAATCTCTCTTTCTAATTATGTTATTTTATCTTCGACTTGTTTTCTTCTTTTACCTATGTATAAAAAATACCTTAGGGGCTTCTCAAACTGTTTCCCTGTTCAGAAGAGTGCCTGCATTTTCTGAGAAATTCTGCATTGAAACCATCTTGACTATCAGCAAGGTTTGATGGGATTCCAGCAACAAATGCACCGAGTATTTATATGAAATACAAGAAGTGGTTACTTCACGAAAATATTTTTCCCTTGAACAAGATAAAAACATAACAACACCATTTTTAATATACATAAAGAGAAAGTAGCCTATTACACGCTTGCTACGGGCCAGTTCTTTTGTAGCTTATTTGGAGCTGTGGAAATAAGCTGCCCCCTACCCAGCTTATTCTAAAAGCCCAAATAATTTTTTTATTTTAGAAGCCGACTAATTAAAGGTCAACTAGTAGGCTTCTAAAATAAAATTTAGGTTTGGACTTCTAGAATAAGCTGGATGGGGGGCAGCTTATTCTAGAAGCCCAAAATAAGCTACAAAAGAACTGGCCCTACATAGTGTAATCTTGGTTTTGCTTCGGGTAGCTGCCGGGTGGGCACCTAGGTTCAACACTCAAAATAGTGGGGTTCTTGACATTTCAAAAACAAGTTGACATAGTTAATTATTTTATTTGTTTAAAAACACAAAAACATTATATATTTTTCAAAATGCTTTTTTTCAAAATTTCAATCAGTATAAAAATTTCCTAAAACTTCAAATATGGAAATATTTCTAAAATGTGACTGTTTTCAAAATGCAAAAAAAAGTATTGTAATTTCAAACATTTTGGGAAATAAATTAAACTTATTTGAAGTTCCAAACAAATTACACATGATTTTTTTAAAACCAATCATTTTCTGAAAATGATTAGTATGCTCTAGAAAACGAAGATTTTTTTGAGTTTTTGGGCATTATATTAAAACAGATTTTTTTTAATTTGTGACATTATTTTAAACATGAATATTTGTCTAAAATTTTGGGAACACTTTTCGATGAAGTGAAAATTTTAAAAAATAAGGAACAATTAAAAATAAGTAATAAAAACAAACAGAAATTATTAATAATAGGGCACGTCAAAACCATAAAAAATAACATAAAAGGAAAATTTATGACCAGAACCATGTAGAACCTTCATAGACAGTTAATAACCATATAGGAAATATATCCAAAAATTGAGAGGCAGTTTTATTGTCTAACTAGGCATTTGCGCTTCTCCGTCAAATGGACGCACATACACACCTCAGCGAGAGAATTGGCCCAGCTGACATGGTCCATATTCTAAGGGCAACTCCAACAGCTCGCTTAAAAAACTTCCATAGAAAATGATTTTATGGGATGACCGTAACTTTTGGAGAAGTTGTCCGAGAACTATTTTTGTTAGTTTCTATAATCTTCTTTACATAAATCCATTTTCATTTTATTTTCAGTTAAACAATAGTTGATAATGGACAAAGACCCGACGGTCGGTGACATGCGTGACTGCGGTCGTTGATCAGCGTCATGCCAGGGCATGCGGTGAACTTTCACGCGGTTTCTAGACCCCGAAAACTTGACGGGAAGAAAACCAGAGGGAAAGAAAAGGCCATATTTACGGGATCGTCTACAATTATTTTGACATTACATGACTGTTGAAGAGGATTTTTGCCCCCAATTCCCCTGAACAATGTATATTTTACAGATAGGGGTGTTGTTGGAGTTGTTGCAAAGATGAATTTGTATATTAACAAGTATTGTGCACCCAATAGCAGCAAAAGCTCATGCTCCATATCGTTCCTTGGTTCATTGTCATCATTGATCCACGAAGGTGCGATGGTTGGGGATTGGGTGTCCAGCGAGCCCACTGTCGGTGTCAAAACCGACGAATCTCGGGTAGGGGGTCACGAGCAGGATGGTAACAGGAGACGAACGGGACACGAGTTTACCCAGGTTCGGGCCCTCCGATGGAGGTAATACCCTACGTCCTGCTTGATTGTATTGATGGTGTAAGGGGTTACAGAGTTGATCTACCTCGAGATCGTATGTCTAACCCTAGATGAGTTTTCCTACCTCTACGCCCAAAAACCCTCCGTCTTATATAGATGCCAGGGGTGCCCGGGGCTTACATATGGTCGGTTACATGCCGAAGAGACAACTTGCCTAACTACAAGTAATAACTTGGAGAACACGTCTTGACTCCTCGAAGCTTCCGCCCTAGCGCAGGCGGTCCTCGATCATCCGATGCCTGCCTTCCGGCCCATATAGTACGGCCCATAAATCGTCTTCGGCTTACAAGGCGAGTCCCTCATTCTTCGTCGTTCGGCAACCGACCAGTCTTTGACAAGATCCCAAACATCATGGGCGTAGATTTATTATAATAACTACGCGAACTCCTTGACTTTCGCGCGACGTGAGGAGGTGAGTAGCTAGCGATTTTTACGATCTTGCCCTCCTGCAACGGAGGCACCGAACCATTTAATCAAACCAAACTGTGGCTTAGACCACATTCTTCTCCTCTCCATCGAAAGAAATTCCCAGCAGAAGCTCTACCCCGAACATGGCCAACACCCCCAACTCCTCCACATGCCCCTACGGCACACGCCCAGGGAACTGGACTAGCTCTTCCGTTACCCTCCTGCGAAGACCCAGGGATATCTTCCTTCATCAGATCTGGCGGCGACTCGCTTAGGTCTGCTTACTTACGGCGACGAGGTTTTCGACGAGCGCTTCCCCAACCCCAACAAGGGAGAGCGAGTATGCTTCGTCCCTTTCCTCCTCCGGGGCCCCGGGTTTCCAATCCACCCGTTTCTGAGGGGGCTGCTGGAGTTCTATGGGACCCAGCTCCACCACTTCACCCCAGAGTCAATTTTACATATCTCAGGCTTCATCGCTCTCTACGAGATGTTCCTAGGATGCGAAGCACAATTCGACTTGTGGAGAAAATACTTTTGCCTCGTCCCCCGAAGTCGGGACAAGGCAATTTTGGAGGTCGGCGGAGCCGAAGTGTGTCGCATAGCAGAAACAGGGTATCCGGTGGGCACGCCGAAGAATCTAAATTGTGGACTTCGGAATGGTTTTACATTGAAGATGTCCCACTATTCGAGCCAACTCGGACAGGTCTTCCCGAATACTCCGATATCCTCCCAAAGAAGAGGTACACCTGGCGACCCAGGAGCTAGTCCCAGGAGGAAAGCACCGAGCTGCGGACGCTCGCCCACCATGGACTAACCATGGTCGATGTCATGGCCTCCACCATCTCCTGGGGTGTGCAGCCCCTCCAATAGAGGGTACACCCCTTATGGCAATACAACGGGACAAGCGACGCCACGCGCTCCTGAAAATAGGGGCCTGCCGATCCAACGGCGTTGGCCGTCATTCTTGCCGACCTATACAAAGGGGAGCAAGAGGACTTTATCCAGTGGGCAACCAAGGAAGGGTATTCGGCCCACAATCCTATCGAACGGGTAAACCTTTCTGCAATCATGAATATAGTTCGGGGTTTTAATTACGTACTCTTCCTGACCAAAGTCTTTGTCATGAATAGGAATGGAGGAGCTTCATCGAGACAGTCAACTGTCCAGCTCCCCAGCCCAAGAACCATAGTCGTGAAAACGATCCAGGCATCAACAAGGACCCGGATTTTTTCCTCGATTTCAAAGACGGAGTATATTTCCAGGACAACATCGCCCAATCCCCGGTGGCTATCATAGTTGATAACCCTAGGTCATTCTCCCCTTCTTCAGCGGGTAAGAAGAAAAACCCCTCCCGCAAGAGATCGGCCACCAAGAACGCCTCAGACACACCAGTCCCGACTCCAAAACGTCGTCGATCCATGCGGCATAAACCGGCAGCCAAAGCCGTGGCCGAGTCGGAAGCCTACAAAGATCTAGCGAAGGAACCGGCTGTGGGGGAGAGACCACCTGCCCGCTCATCCCGAAGGTACATTGTTCGGTCATCCACATATAATTGCGGTTAATAGAGTCTTACGGCAGTTTGTCTTTTGAAATTTGTAGGCAAAACGCCCAACCCTCTGCTAATGAGGGGGTTACTCGGGCGTCTAAAGACGCCCGAAACTCCCGAGCCGCCACCCATGCGGCTTCTGCATAGAAACCCCCAGGGCTAATCCGGTGCCAGCCGAATCTGGTGATGGAGTATCTGTTACAAAATCAGAGGTAGATAGCGCCACGCATCATCGACACCAAGAGTTAGGCGCACTATGCTCGGCAGATGCGCACCTTGGCGCCGCCCGAGCTGGATTTGGAGAAGCTATGTAGCTGATAACAAGTAAACTACAGGTAAGTGATCGGTTTTTAAATAATCTGAAAAATTGTGTAGGCCTAGTAGCCCCCGAGCCTTAATATGTTTTAGAACAAACGGATTAAGGATCTCCGTGCTGTTTGACCGCTAACGTTGGCCTCAAAGCAACAGGGCGAGCAATTGGCCAAGGAACTCAAGGAGAGCCACACGGAAGTTCAATCCGTGAAGGCCGAACTAGCACAAGTGAAGAGCTTCACTCGAGAGGCCCATGATGAGTATGCATGTACTGGTAATCTTTTTATATTATCGTGCCTGACATACAGAGTCCGTGTAGCAGCCGAATCAATAGCACATATGTAAAGGCAGCTGGAAGAAGCCCGGGACTCACAAAGGTATGCGGAATCCCAGCACCACACTAGTAGAAAACGACCCATTTGTCCCGGTTCCAGAGGCCCATTAGTCCTGGTTCTAGAACCGGGACTAAATGGTCGGGACTAAATCCCAAAACTTTAGTCCCGATTTGCTTACAAACCGGGACAGAAGGGGCTCCACATGGCCTCTGCGGGGATCCCAGGCAGGAGGACCTTTAGTCCCGGTTGGTAACACCAACCGGGACCAAAAGGCATCCACGCATCAGCATCTCGCAGTTAGTGTATTTTATTTGAAACGGGATGTTTAGGGGTTTGGGAGGGTAAATTTAGGGGTTTCATATTGTGTTATCTAGTTAATTAATAAAGAGAAGTGTCCTCTCTTTCTCCGTTTTTGGTTGACGCTAGCTAGTATAGAGAGAACCCGACACGCTAGCTAGTAAGCAAATGAAGGAACCATTAAGTACACAAGATCGTCATGAACATATACAGAGAGAAGTGATCGACCTCTCTTTCTCCGAGAGATTGGTCGAATAACAAGTTTTAGTACATCTATCCGACGCTACTAGCTACATATATACAATGTAATTTCTCTTACAATTCCTGAGATCCAATCATAAATTCACATAGTATTCTCCGTCTTCAGGTATCATGTGGTCAAGAAAGAATCCTGCCAATTCCTCTTGAATTGCTCGTATGCGATCATGTGGTAGGAGTTCATCCCGCATCTGCCACATCTAGTTTTAAGATGGGTGTCAATACATGCATCTATATGAATAAAAATCAGCACAATTGATCATAGTATATAAAATAAAATTGGGAATATTATTTACGTACTTCAAATTGTTTGTCAGAGAAGCTCCGCTCAGAGGTCGATTGGCGAATGAGCTCGCATACATACTATCCACATAAAATAGTCCCTTCTTTCTAGTACAAGCACTTTACGAGGATAGAGTTCAATCAAACTGGTAAGCAAGCAAGATAATGATATATTGATGAAATTTTGAATCAATTAGAGATGCACAGAACTAGCTAGTACTACTTACTTTGGGGTGCGTAAATTGCAACCCTTTGTTTAGACTAGGAACCTTTCGGGTGAACTTCTTCAAAACCCTGCCAGGCAAAGAAAATGATTACTTGATATCAGGAAATCAATAAAAGTTGCATGCCGATATGGTGCCGGTATTGCCTGAACTTACGTCTTGAGCATTGCAGTCATGTCCGCATAATTCTCGGGATCTTGATGTCTCAAGTCTAAGACAATTACTATGCGCCGTCGAGCTTAATGGATAGCAGAATAATGTGGTAACTGTGCATGCATATATAACTCATCAATTACATTACTTAACTTCGAGTAAGCAAAACCGAGTATACAGAGAAGACAACAACACTCAGTAAGTAAAGAGTATTTCCCTTTTGTTTTGATGTGCAAGGAACGACTTTAGTAAGTTCTCCTCGGTCGCTGCAGGTTCTATTCGTATCGACCATTCATTTACGTCATCTGGGCTAATGAACCCAACGTCGAAGATTCCTGCTTTTTTGCATTCGAAGATCTTCAATCTGCATAATATAATGATGATAATTATATATATATATACATGCAATGAACCAGCTGAGCTAGAGACTTAACTATAGAAGTAATACTTACAAATAGTAGGCACTCATGAGTTGTTTGTCGAGGGTCCGTTGACTGTTTAACTGAAATAACTCCTCAAATTGAATAGGTATCACAGGAAGTCCAATGAATTTGTGCTCTAGTTTCACTGCCACATATATAGTGTCTCTTCCAGACTACGTGCAGGTTTTCATGTACCACTCATGCAATTTGTACATCATCGTTGTTAGAGGAGGATGATCAGCTTTGACGAAAGGCTTCCCGTGCACGTATTAATGTTCTTATTTGGTTACCTCAGCGATTTCAAAAAGTACATCATCCCCCAAGTAATCACCAACTTTGGTACCGAGCAGTATCACCGGATGATTAGCAATGTCGCTAGACACCTTGAGCGGAGGGCACGATTGCTTCTCCTGTTCGCCGAGATGGGTAATTGCTTTCCAACTTTTTCATTCTTTGACTCGGACCCCAATAGACGTACTTCCTCGCCGCTACGCTTCATTATATGTCTTGATAATTTAGCGGTCATAGTTTGATGGCAGCGGTGGCGGTGATGGTCGCTTCAGGGCATCCAGAGTGCGCTTTGCTTTCATCAGATGTACCGTTTCCTTCGAAGGTGGTTGTTTCTGTGCAAAATGGGCCTTCCTTTCAGCTTCACTGATCTCAGCGCTTTCTTCGTCAGTCCTCTCGTATGGTAGCTTTGTAACAGGCTTGAGGCGTGGACCAATTTTGTATTTTTCCCGCCTATTGTACTGCTAGCCGTCGGAGCGGCAGCAACGTCTCTATTCCGTCATGGCTGATGCACCAGAGAAGGTGTAGTATCCTGACCCACCGGAGGAGGAGAAGGAGGAGGAGACTGAGTGGCCTAACACGCCAGAGGAGGAGGAGGAGGAGGTGGAGTGGCCTCACATGTCGGAGGAGGCGGACTGCGCCGATGCGCCGGAGTAGCTCAATGAGGAGGCGGAGTGCCGTCATGCGTCGGAGGAGCCGGAGAAGGAGGCAGAGTGCCCTGAGTCGCTGGAGGAGGAGGAGGCAGAGGCGTCCCGTTTGGAAGCTTGATGTACTCCTTCAGCCATAGACGTGTACTCCTCAGAGCATGAACCAACTTATTCTCCCCTTCACCTGTAGGGTGGTTAAGGTCCAGGTCATCAAATCCCTCCATTACTTCATCCACCATCACAACAGCATAGCCATCTGGAATCAGAAGGAAGTGAAAAGTTCCGTTGGGTTGAGGAGGTGCAACAGAGCCGAGAGCCGCCCTGAAAGTGAGGTTCCAAAATTTCATCAAAAGCTCGCAATGTTGAACCTCTGTGATAGTATCCACGGGGTAGCTAGGAGTCGTGAAGTCAAGCTGAACGAGCTCTGTGGAAGCCATGTTGCTTCTTCGCTGAGATGGCGGGGTAGCTTCTGGGGTAGCTTCGTGCCACTGAGATGGTTGGCCGGTAGCTCGCTGGCTCTCAGCTTCCTCTAGCTTTTCTATTCTTGCATTGAGCTTCTGCATTTCGCTCATCTCCGCTTTCCTCTTTCTTTGCCGTCTTCTATAACCGCCTGCATCGGGAAACCCCACCTTCCACGTAACGGAGCCTAGGGCCTAAGTCAGCTCGTCCTTCTCTCCGTCGAGAATGAACGTCCCTTCCTGTGATGCGGTGAGATACCTGTGAAGCTTCGTGATGGGTATTGCAAGTTGCTCGTTCGTCCAATGACACTTCCCTGTTTTAAGGTCCAAAGTTCCCCCAACCCCGAAGAACCAAGTCCTTGAACGGTCTGGCCAATTATATGTCTATGGTTGGACCCCTTTAGCAAGCAGGTCATTCTCAGCTTTGTCCCACAACGGCCGGGCTTTGAGGTAGCCACCTGACCCCGTGTGATGGCGATACTGCTTCTTTGCAGCATTGTTCTTGTTTGTCTCTGACATTTTCTTACTCTTCTCCGAGGTCTTGTAGGCCACAAATGCGGGCCAGTGATCTCTTATCTTCTCAAATCGGCTAATGAATTCTGGAGATTTCCCTTTGTCGACAAACTTTGATTTCAACTCATTCTTCCACCTCCTGAATAGATCTACCATCTTCTGAAGATCACAAGCCTTGACCAGTGGCTCTATAACTGGCTTATTCAGATCCTCCTCTGGTGGTAGGGAGAAATTTGCCTTCAGCGCGGTCCAAAGATCATCTTTCTGTCTATCGATGACATAATCACCTTCATGGGCATCGTCCTTAGGCTTATTCGTTTGCTTGATGCTGATCGGGATGCTGTCCCTAACAATATCTCTACACTGAGCAGTAAATGCGTCCTTGGTCCACTTTGGTTCAATCGGTAGGCCATCGTCCGCGAGTGCTGTGATCGTGAACCTTTCTTCCATGCCCAACCTTTTCTTCGGGCCGCGTCTCGTTACCGAAGTATGGCTCGATCCGGAGAGCTATATAAAAGAAGAAATAAGAGCTAATATATACCAAAACAATTAATGCATCAATTAGCTAGTCAGTACATTCTTAATTAATATATATACCTCATCGGACTTTGCAACATCTCCCTCCTCCCTTCGGTCACCGGAGCCGTCACCATGGTATCCTTCTTCCTCCAGCATTCAGTGACCAGAGCCATGATGATCATGTCCTTCCTTCTCCATTGTTCGATCACTGAAGTTGTAACCCTCTCCATCAAGACCATCGGTGTCGTTGAGAAACGACCAGACAACATCAGCACCGCCTCGGATTATGTCCCCCAACAACTGTTCTTGTTCCAAGTCTCTTTGATCCATAGTTCCTGCAAATATTAAAACATGGCAATTAATATACTTATCTACGATTTGGGGTGGCCTCGACAATGCTTCCAGGGTTAGGGGTGGCCCTCGATGCCTCTAGGGTTTGGTCGGGCGAGAGAGCCGGGATTCTCTTAACCTTTTAGGAATTTAACAAAATGGCGCCATTGTGGATTTGCAGAAAATGGTCGATATTTTTCCTGATCTCATCTACCCTTCTATATGTCAAGTTGCGTAGTGTCAAAGGATTCAAGAAAACCACAACTTCATCATTAGTCAGAAGTAACAGGCGCATAATGGTACGAAGCTCCTCAAAATTGTTTTGGAACGAAGTCCCAGATAGGATAATTAGCTTTTTGGTATTAAGTTCAACAAGAGCCTTTTGAATATCGTTATTTGGAAGAACGTTGCTGAAATTCATACCAAAAAGTGAATTATTCTATCCGGAGCTCCATTCCAAAATAACTTTGAAGAGCTTTGTAGCATCATACGTCGGTTACTTTCGGCTGATGATGAAGCCATGGATTTCTTCAATACTTTGACACACAACATGACATATAGAAGAATATATATATAGATGGGATCAGAAAAAATTGGATCAACTTGTGCACATACAGAATGGGGCCATTTTTGATAAATCTATTTTATCGGAGTTTTCTATATGGACATTTTACCTTAGTAACTTAGAAAAAATTGTTATCGGGGAGGGGGAATATCGACAATGCTTTTTTCTAGGGTTTGGGTGGCCTCGAGGGTTGGTCACCCGGTATATCGAGAGGGGGGTGAACATTTTACCTTAGTAACTTAGGAAAAAATTGTTATCGGGGAGGGGGTTTATCGACCCCCCTCATGTCAAAGTTATCGGGGAGGGGGTATATCGACTACGCTTTTTTTCTAGGGTTTGGGTGGCCTCGAGATTTGGTCGCCCGGTATATCAAGAGGGGGTGAACATTTTAGCTTAGTAACTTAGCAAAAAATGTTATCGGGGAGGGGGTATATCGACCCCCCCTCATGTCGAAGTTATCGGGGAGGGGGTATATCGACAACGCTTTTTTCTAGGGTTTGGGTGGCCTCGAGAGTTGGTCGCCCGGTATATCGAGAGGGGGGTGAACATTTTACCTTAGTAACTTAGAAAAAAAAATTCTTGAGGAGGGGGTATATCGACCCCCCCTCATGTCGAAGTTATCGGAGAGGGGATATATCGACAATGACATACATTCCGGATCCGTTGGAAAGCTCTCAGGGAGGTGATGCCAACGTGATGATAGGCGGTCGGGGTTGGCAGTTTTCTTATATGTTTGTTTTCGTTTTCACTCTACATTTTCGTACACGGCTCGAGGCGGCACGCGATGACGGCGAGCAGGGGACCATAGGAAAGCGGGGCTCACTGGGGGGGTAGGCGATGGCTGGACGCCGGCGACGAGGACGGCGGGCTCGAGGCGGCGATGGGTCGAGGACGGCGGGCTCGGGGAGGCGACGGGGTCGACGGGGACGAGGACGGTGGGCTCGGGGCGGCACATGGTGACGGGGACGGTGGGCTCGGGGCGACGACGAGGACGGCGGGCTCAAGGCGGGCTCGGGGCGGCGATGGGGTTGAGGACGGCAGGCTCGGGTCAATGGCAGATGAAAACTGAAATTTTCTAAGTGTTTAGTTATATAGAAGAAGCATTGGTCCCGGTTGGGCATTGGTCCTGGTTGGTGCCACCAACGGGGACCAAAGGTCTCTTTTCGTCAGGCCAAAGGGCGGGAGGCAGAGACCTTTGGTCCCGGTTGGAGGCACCAACCGGGACTAAAGGTGGGAATTAGTCCCGGTTGGTGCCACCAACCGGGACCAAAGGTCCCTTTCCGTCAGCCCAAAGGGCAGGAAGCAGGGACCAGTGCCACCAACCGGGACCAAAGGCCACTTTCCATCAGCCCAAAGGGCAGGAAGCGAAGACCTTTGGTCCCAGTTGGTGGAACCAACTCGGACTAAAGGTGGGTATTGGTCCCGGTTGGTCCCACAAGCCGGGACCAATGAGTGGCATTATTTATTTTTTCCAGTATTTTTGATTTGTTTTTTTGCTTCTTTTTTTTTTAAAAAATCAAGTATTTTTCTTCTGTTATTTTAGTTCATTCTTTTTAACAAAAAATACTTTGATAATTTTAGTTGCATAATTTCAATTATTATTGTTTTTTTGCTTTATTTATTTTTGCTTTATTTATTGCGACTGTGTTTTATCATTATATTCTTTTTGCTATTAATGTTTTGAACAACAAATACTTTGATAATTTTAGTTGCATAATTTTTATATAATTTATAATTTCAAAAACACTAGAGGTTTATAAAAGCTTTTTAGTTGATTCTTTTTTGAACTCCACTCCCACGATGTTTTGAAAGAAAGTAAAAAAGTACTTCAAATGAACTCTGAAAAGGTTGAAAGTTGGCATGGTATCAACTTTTTCACCCATGTAGCATGTGCTACAAAGTTGAGAGGGTTACAACAAAATTTGGATGCACTTCGTGTACAAAATGGACAATCTCTTTCAAAGTATCACGGTTTCGGACGAGAACTCCTCCGTTACAAATGGATTTCATTTTTTGAACTTATTCGAACTCCATACTTTTTGTGTGTTCAAAATGCACCATTCCAAGCCACATCATCAATTTTCAACCATTTGTGACTTCATTTGGTATTTTTCATGCAATTACTGGGTTTTTGAGCTAAATAATCCTGAAATTCAAAAGCATTTCAAATGAACTCTGAAAAGGTTGAAAGTTCGCATGGTATCATCATTTCACCCACATAGCATGTGCTAAAAAGTTGAGATGGTTACGACAAAAACTGGATGCACTTCGTGTACAAAATGGACAATCTCTTTCGAAGTATCACGGCTTCGAACGAAAACTCATCTGTTACAAAGGGATTTCATTTTTTTGAACTTATTTGAACACCATACATTTTGTGTGTTCAAAATGTACCATTCAAAGCCACATCATCAATTTTCAACCCTTTCTGACTTCATTTGGTATTTTCCATGTACTTACAGATTTTTTGAGCTAAATAACCCTGAAATTTAAAAACACTTCAAATGAACTCTGAAAATGTTGAAAGTTGGCATGGTATCATCATTTCACCCACACAGCATGTTATAAAAAGTTGAGATGGTTACAGGAAAAACTGGATGCACTTCGTGTACAAAATGGACAATCTCTTTCGAAGTATCACGGTTTCGGACGAAAACTTATTTGTTACAAAGGGATTTTATTTTTTTGAACATATTTGAACTCCATACTTTTTGTGTGTTCAAAATGCACCATTCAAAGCCAGATCATCAATTTTCAACACTTCTGACTTCATTTGGTATTTTTCATGCACTTGGTGATTTTTTGAACTAAATAACCCTCACATTGAAAAGCACTTCAAATGAACTCTCAAAAGGTTGAACGTTGGCATAATATCATAATTTAACACGATGTTATAAAAAGTTGAGAGGGTTACGGCAAAAACTGGATGCACTTCGTGTACAAAATGTCTCTTTCGAAGTATCATGGTTTTCGGACGAAAACTCATCTTTTATAAAGGGATTTCATCATTTTGAACTTATTTGAACTCCATACTTTTTGTGTGTTCAAGATGCACCATTCAAAGCCACATCATCAATTTTCAACCCTTTCTGAGTTCATTTGGTATTTTTCATGCACTTACTGATTTTTTTGAGCTAAATAACCCTGAAACTGAAAAGCACTTCAAATGAACTCTGAAAAGGTTGATAGTTGGCATGGTATCATCATTTCACCCACATAGCATGTTATAAAAAGTTGAGAGGGTTCGGCAAAAACTGGATGCACTTCGTGTACAAAACGGACAATCTCTTTCGAAGTATCAGGGTTTCGGACGAATACACATGTGTTACAAAAGGCATTTCATTTCTTCACATGTAACTGCAACAATATAGTTGTGGAGAGAAAGTCTTCACTTTTTCTTCGCTTGTGTCCTTTGCTGACTACGCTGTAGCCATGGATAATCTTCATCGTTTAACAGGGTGCTTGGGTCAGCCTTTACTTTAAAGGGAGGAATTTCATGGAACTTTTCATAATCTTCAAACATGTCTGTCTTGCCCTCCAATCCCATGATGTCTCTTTTTCCTGAAAGAACTATGTGGCACTTTGGCACATCGTATGATGTATTCTCTTCCTTATCTTTTTTTTTCTCGGTTTGGTAGACATGTCCTACATATAGAAAACACGCGCCACATCATTGGCTAGGACGAATAGTTCGTCTGTGTACCCTAGATTGTTCAGATCCACTATTGTCATTCCGTACTGTGGATCTTACTGTACCCCGCCTCTTCACAGATTAACCCATTTGGACTGAAACAAAGGGAACTTGAAATCATGTACATAGTCAAGTTCCCATATGTCAACTATGTAACCATAATATGCGTCCTTTCCCCCCTTGGTTGCTGCATCAAAGTGGACACCACTGTTTTGCTTGGTGCTCTTTTGATCCTGGATGATCGTGTAAAATGTATTCCCATTTATCTCGTACCCTTTGTAAGTCATTATAGTCGAAGATGGTCCCCTGGCCAACGAGTACAGCTCATCAGAAAGAGTGTTGTCATGCATGAGACGTGTTTGCAACCAGCTGCCGAAAGTCCTGATCTGTTCATATGTAATCCAGTCGTCACACTCCTCCGGGTGTTGGGAGCGCGGAATATTCATGTGTTCATCGACACATGGTGTCACCAAGGTAGAATTTTGTAAAATTGTGTAGTGTGCTTGAGACCAAGAATGACCGTCCCTACATATTATTGAGTTTGCTCCTAGCCTGTCTTTTCCAGTCAGTCTCCCCTGATACCGCGATTGAGGGAGACCAATATTCTTAAGGTTAGGAATGAAACCAACACAAAACCTAAATGGCATCCTATGTTTGATGGCCCATGGAGATGCTTCCTTCTGGCCTAGCACAGTTACGAACATATTTCTTTAAGACTCCCATGAACCTCTCAAAGGGGAACATATTTTGTAGAAATATAGGGCCCAGAACGACAATCTCGTCGACTAGATGAACTAGGACGTGTGTCATGATATTGAAGAAGGACGGTGGGAACACCAGCTCGAGTCTAACGAGACATTGCACCAAATCACTCCTTAACCTTGGCAGCATTTATGGATCGATCACCTTTTGAGAGATTGCATTAAGGAATGCACATAACTTCACAATGGCTAATCGAACGTTTTCTGGTAGAAGCCCCCTCAATGTAACCGGAAGCAGTTGTGTCATAATGACGTGGCACTCATGAGACTTTAGGTTCTGGAACTTTTTCTCTGCCATATTTATTATTCACTTTATATTCGAGGAGAAACCAGACGGGGCCATCATACTGAGCAGGCATTCAAAGAAGATTTCCTTCTCTTCTTTGCTAAGATCGTAGCTGGCAGGCCCTTCATACTGCTCTGGATGCATGCCGTCTTTTTCATGCACATGTTGTTGTTCCTCGCGTGCCTCCGGTGTATCTTTTGTCTTCCCATACACTCCCAATAAGCCTAGCAGATTCACGCAAAGATTCTTTGTCAGGTGCATCACGTCGATTGCAGAGCGGACCTCTAGGTCTTTCCAATAGGGTAGTTCCCCAAATATAGATTTCTTCTTCCACATGGGTGCGCATCCGTCAGCGTCATTCGTAACAAATAGTCCGTCGGGACCCTTTCCAATGATTACTTGTAAATCATTGACCATAGCAAGTATGTGATCACTAGTACAGAGGACGGGATTCTTCCGGTGATCTGCCTCACCTTTGAAATGCTTTCCTTTCTTTCGACATTTGTCCAAATGTATACTGTAGGTGTCATCTAAATAGTGTGTGCATGTGTGGTATCCCTTGTTTGTCCGTCCTGAAAGGTTACTGAGAGCAGGCCAATCGTTCAGGGTTACAAACAGCAATGCATGTAGGTTAAATTCCTCTTGTTTGTTCTCATCCCACACACGTACACCTCTTCCATTCCATAGGTGTAAAAGTTCATCAACTAATGTCCTTAGGTACACGTCAATGTCATTGCCGGGTTGTTTAGGGCCTTGGATGAGCACTCGCATGATAATGAACTTATGCTTCATGCACAACCAAGGAGGAAGGTTATATATACATAGAGTCACATGCCATCTGCTATGCTTGCTGCGCTGATCCCCAAAAGGATTAACGTCGTCTGCACTTAAACCAAACCATACGTCCCTTGGGTCACCTGTAAAGTTGCTCCACTTTCTCTCGATCTTTCTCCACTACGACCCGTCAGCAGGTGCTCTCAACTTCCCATCTTTCTTACGGTCCTCTTTGTGCCATCGCATCGACTTAACATGCTCTTTGTTTCTGAACAGTCGTTTCAACCATGGTATTATAGGAGCATACCACATCACCTTGGTAGGAACCCTCTTCCTGGGGTGCTCTCCGTCAACATCACCAGGGTCATCTCGTCTGATCTTATACCGCAATGCACCACATACCGAGCATGCGTTCAAATCCTCGTACGCACCGCGGTACAGGATGTAGTCATTAGGGCATGCAGGTATCTTCTGCACCTCCAATCCTAGAGGGCATACAACCTTATTTGCTGCGTACGTACTATCGGGCAATTCGTTATCCTTTGGAAGCTTCTTCTTCAATATTTTCAATAGCTTCTCAAATCCTTTGTCAGGTACACCATTCTCTGCCTTCCACTGCAGCAATTCCAGTATGCTATCGAGCTTTGTCTTGCCATCTTTGCAATTGGGGTACAACCCTTTTTTGTGATCCTCTAGCATGTGATCGAACTTCAACTTCTCCTTTTCACTTCTGCATTGTCTCTTTGCATCAACAATGTCCCGACGAAGATCATCATCGGGCACATCGCCTGGTTCCTCTTGATCTTCATTTCCCCCCGTTGGAGCATCACTGTATTCAAGAGGCACATAGTTGTCATCATCCTCTTCTTCTTCGTTGTCTTCCATCATAACCCCTCTTTCTCCGTGCTTGGTCCAAACATTATAGTGTGGCATAAAGCCCTTCTCAAGAAGGTGGAAGTGAAGGGTTTTAGAACTGGAGAAAGCCTTCGTATTCTCGCAGACCATACACGGACAATGAATAAAACAATTGTGCTTGTTTGCCTCACCCGCTTTGAGAAAATTATGCAGGCCCTTAATATACTCGGAGGTGCTTCGGTCACCGTACATCCATTGTCAGTTCATATGTGTGCGTTATATAATAAAGTGTATTAAAAACCATTACAACATATCATGAATAGAGAAGTGACCAAATTAATAGAAATTCATTATCACATTAAAGCCAAAGTATGGAAGACAAAAGATACATCGGAGGCACACGAGGAACAGCAACATGTGCATGAAAAAGATGGCATGCATCCAGAGCAGTATGAAGGTCCTGCCAGCTACACTCTTAGCAAAGAAGAGAACGAAATCCTCTTTGAATGCCTGCTCAGTATGAAGGTCCCATCTGGTTTCTCATCGAATATAAAGGGAATAATAAATATGGTAGAGAAAAAGTTCCAAAACCTGAAGTCTCATGACTGCCACGTGATTATGACGCAACTGCTTCCGGTTGCATTGAGGGGGCTTCTATCGGATAACGTTCGATTAGCCATTGTGAAGTTATGTGCATTCCTCAATGCAATCTGTCAGAAGGTGATCGATCTAGAAATGCTGCCCAGGTTAAGGAGTGATTTGGTGCAAAGTCTCGTTAGTTTTGAGCTAGTGTTCCCACCGTCCTTCTTCAATATCATGACACATGTCCTAGTTCTTCTAGTCGACGAGATTGTCGTTCTAGGCCCTGTATTTCTACACAATATGTTCCCCTTTGAGAGGTTCATGGGAGTCTTAAAGAAATATGTACGTAACTACGCTAGGCCAGAAGGAAGCATCCCCATGGGCCATCAAACATAGGATGTCATTGGGTTTTGTGTTGGTTTTATTCCTGACCTTAAGAAGATTTGTCTCCCTCAATCGCGGTATGAGGGATACTGACTGGAAAAGGCACGCTAGGAGCGGACTCAACAATATGTAGGGACGAGCATTCTTGGGCTCAAGCACACTACACAGTTCTATAGAATTCTACCTTGGTGACCCAGCGTGTCGATGAACACATGAATATTCTGCGCTCCAAACACCCGGAGTAGTGTGACGACTGGATTACATGTGAACACATGAGCACTTTCCGCAGTTAGTTGCAAACACGTCTCATGCGTGACAACACTATTTGTGATGAGTTGTACTCGTTGGCAAGGGAACTATCTTCGACTATAATGACTTACAAAGGGTACGAGATAAATGGGAATACATTTTACACGATCGCCTAGGATCAAAAGAGCACCAACCGAAATAGTGGTGTCCGCTTTGATGCACCAACCAAGAGGAAAAAGGACACATATTATGGTTACATAGTGGACATACGGGAACTTGACTATGGACATGATTTCAAGTTCCCTTTGTTTCAGTGCAAATGGGTTAATCTGTCAAGAGGCGGGGTACAGGAAGATCCACAGTACGGAATGACAACAGTGGATCTGAACAATCTAGGGTACACGGACAAACCATTCGTCCTAGCCAATGATGTGGCGCAGGTTTTCTATGTGAAGGACACGTCTACCAAATGGATAAAAAGAAAAGATAAGGAAGTGAATACATCATACGGTGTGCCAAAGCGCCACATAGTTCTTTCAGGAAAAAGAGACATCATGGTATTGGACGGAAAGACAGACATGTGTGAAGATTATGAAAAGTTTCATGAAATTCCTCCCTTCAAAGTCAAGGCTGACCCAAGCACCCTGTTAAACGATGAAGATTATCCATGGTTACAGCGCAATAAGCAAAGGACAAAAGAGAAGAAAAAGTGAAGTCTTTCTCTCCACAACTATATCATTATAGTTACATGTGAAGAAATGAAATGCCTTTTGTAACACAAGATTTTTCGTCCGAAACCCTAATACTTCGAAAGAGATTGTCCGTTTTGAACACGAAGTGCATCGAGTTTTTCCCGAACCCTCTCAACTTTTTTAACATGCTAATTGGGTTAAATGATGATACCATGCCAACTATCAACCTTTTCAGAGTTAATTTGAAGAGCTTTCAGTTTCAGGGTTATTTAGCTCAAAAAATCAGTTAGTGCATGAAAAATACAAAATGAACTCAAAAAGGGTTGAAAATTGATGATGTAGATATGAATGGTGCATTTTCAACACACAAAAAGTATGGAGTTCAAATAAGTTCAAAAAAATGAAATCCCTTTGTAAGAGATGAGTTTTCGTCCGAAACCGTGATACTTCGAAAGAGACTGTCCATTTTGTACACGAAGTGCATCCAGTTTTTTCCATAACCCTCTCAACTTTTTATAACATCCTATGTGGGTGAAATGATGATACCATGCCAACTTTCAACCTTTTCAGAGTTCATTTGGAGTGTTGTTCAATGTCAGGGTTATTTAGCTCAAAAAATTAGTAAGTGCAGGAAAAATACCAAATGAAGTCAGAAAGGGTTGAAAATTGATGATGTGGCTTTGAATGGTGCATTTTGAGCACACAAAAAGTATGGAGTTCAAATAAGTTCAAAAAAATGAAATCCCTTTGTAACAGATGAGTTTTTGTCCGAAACCGTGATACTTCGAAAGAGATCATCCATTTTTTACACGAAGTGCATCCAGTTTTTGCCGTAACCCTCTCAACTTTTGAGCACGTGCTATGTGGGTGAAATGATGATACCATGCCAATTTTCAAGCTTTGCAGTGTTCATTTGAAGTGCCTTTCAATTTCAGGATTATTTAGCTCAGAAAAATCAGTAAGTGCATGAAAAATACCAAATGAAGTAACAAAGGGTTGAAAATTGATGATGTGTCTTTGAATGGTGCATTTTGAACACACAAAAAGTATGGAGTTCAAATAAGTTCAAAAAAATGAAATCCCTTTGTAACAGATGAGTTTTCGTCCGAAACCGTGATACTTCGAAAGAGATTGTCCATTTTGTACACAAAGTGCATCAAGTTTTTGATGTAACCCTCTCAACTTTTTATCACATGCTATATGGGTGAAATGATGATTCCATGCCAACTTTCAACCTTTTCAGAGTTCATTTGAAGTATTTTTTACTTTCTTTCAAATCATCGTGGGAGTGGAGTTAAAAAAGAATCAACTAAAAAGCCTTTATAAACCTCTAGTATTTTTGAAACTATAATGATGTAAAAATTATGGAACTAAAATTATCCAAGTATTTTTTGTTCAAAACATTAATAGCAAAAAGAATATAATGATAAAACACACTGGCAATAAATAAAGCAAAAAATAAAACAAAGATAAATAAAGAAAAAAACGAAACAATAATAATGGAAACTATGCAACTAAAATTATCAAAGTATTTTTTGTTAAATAGAATGAACTAAAATAACAAAAGAAAAATACTCGAAAAAAATTTAAAAAAATAAATACTTAAAAGGTATAAGAAGTTTCCTTGGTCATGCTGGTTTCTATAGAAGGTTTATAAAGACTTGTATAAGATTTCTAGGCCTCTCACTAATCTCTTGCAGAAATATATGTCATTTATTTTTGATGATGATTGTCAAGAAGCATTTGAAATACTTAAGAAGGCCTTGATAACTGCACCTATTGTTCAACCACCTGATTGGAACCTACCTTTTGAAATTATGTGTGAGGCTAGTGATTATGCTGGTGGTGTTGTGCTTGGACAAAGAGTTGATAAGAAATTAAATGTTATTCATTATGCTAGTAAAACTCTAGACAGTGCCCAAAGAAATTATGCTACTACTGAAAAAGAATTTTTAGCAATTGTGTTTGCATGTGATAAGTTTAGATCTTATATTGGTGATTCTAAAGTTACTATTCACACTGATCATGCTGCTATTAAATATCTCATGGAAAAGAAAGATGCCAAACCTAGACTTATTAGATGGGTTCTCTTGCTACAAGAATTTGATTTGCATGTTGCTGATAGGAAGGGTGCTGAGAACCCCGTAGCAGATAACTTGTCTAGGTTAGAGAATGTTCTTGATGACCCACAACCTATTGATGATAGCTTTCCTGATGAACAATTGAATGTCATCAATGCTTCACATGGTACACCATGGTATGCTGATTATGCTAATTATATTGTTGGTAAATATATACCACCTAGTTTCACGTACCAACAAAAGAAAAAGTTCTTTTATGATTTGAGACATTACTTTTGGGATGATCCTCACCTGTATAAAGAAGGAGTAGATGGTGTTATTAGACACTGTGTACCTGAGCATGAACAGGGACAGATCCTACAGAAGTGCCACTCCGAGGCTTACGGAGGACACCATGCTAGAGATAGAACTGCACACAAGGTATTGCAATCCGGTTTTTATTGGCCTACTCTCTTTAAGGATGCTCGTAAGTTTTTCTTGTCTTGTGATGAATGTGAAAGAATAGGTAATATTAGTAGGCGTCAGGAAATGCCTATGAATTATTCACTTGTTATTGAACCATTTGATGTTTGGGCTTTTGATTATATGGGACCTTTTCCAAAGTCCAATGGGTATACTCATATTTTAGTTGTTGTTGATTACGTCATTAAGTGGGTAGAAGCTATTCCAACTAGTAATGCTGATCATAACACCACTATTAAGATGCTTAAAGAAGTTATTTTCCCTAGATTGGAGTCCCTAGATATTTAGTGACTGATGGTGGTTCACATTTTATTCATGGTGCTTTCCGTAAAATGCTTGCTAAGTATGATGTCAACCATATAATTGCATCACCTTATCATGCTTAGTCTGGTGGTCAAGTAGAGTTAAGTAATAGAGAAATTAAATTAATTCTGTAAAAGACTGTTAATAGGTCTAGAAAGAATTGGTCTAAGAAACTTGATGATGCACTGTGGGCTTAAGAACTACTTATAAGAATCCCATGGGCATGTCCCCGTATAAAATGGTTTACGGTAAAGCATGTCATTTACCTCTTGAGCTAGAGCATAAGGCTTATTGGGCAATCAAAGAGCTCAACTTTTATTTCAAACTTGCTGGTGAGAAGAGGTTATTTGATATTAGCTCACTTGATGAATGAAGAACTCAGGCATATGAGAATGCCAAGTTGTTTAAAGAGAAAGTTAAGAGGTGGCATGATAAAAGGATACAAAAACGTGAGTTCAATGTAGGTGATTATGTCTTGATATACAATTCTCGTTTAAGATTTTTTGCAGGCAAGCTTCTCTCTAAATGAGAAGGTCCTTATATTGTCGAGGAAGTATATCGTTCCGGTGTCATCAAAATCAACAACGCGGAGGGCACTTTTCTGAGAGTTGTGAATGGGCAAAGTATCAAGCATTATATCTCAGGTACTCCCATAAATGTAGAAAGCAATATAATTAATACCATAACCCCGGAGGAGTACATAAGGGATGTTTACCAGCCTGTTCCAGACTCCGAAAATGAAGAGGTATGTGATACGGTAAGCAAACCGACTCCAAAACTTTTTCAGTAGCAATTTTTCTCCGTTTTGGAATATTTAGAAAAATAGAAAAATTGAAAGTAGTCTGGAAAGCACGCGAGGAGGCGACGAGCCTTCCAAGCGCACCCCTACCCCCTAGGCGCGCCTGGGGGCTCGTGAGCACCTCGGGTGCCTCCCAGACACCGTTTTCTTGTGGAATACTCCTTATGGTCGGTAAAAATTCATTATATAATCTCCCGAAAGGTCTGACCCTCGTATCACCCAAATATTCTCTGTTTTTGCTTCGAGCTGCTGTGCAGACAGATCCAGATCGCTATGGCATCCCCAAAAGTTTTGAAGGACAAGATTTTCGAGAAAGTCACCAATCCCTACATAGCGGAGGTGCTGCAACACCCTCAATCTATTGAGATGCATGAGGGGGTGCTGCACATCCGTGGTGTTGAGAGGCCCAAGAGGGCCGGAAGCGTGGAGACGAGGCTCGAAGCAATGGAGCAGCAAGTCTTCAAATGCCAAGGGATGGTGGAGCGCGGACTCAACGCCAACCACACGATGATTACGGAGTTCACCAACAAGTACAAGATCGATGCCAAGGACATCGGGGAACACCTCTTCAAGCTCTATGATAGAATCGATCATCTCCAAGCCTAGATCTACGACCTGCAAACCAGAACTGTGAATATGAGTATAGATTTAAAGCAATGCGGTTGGCTGTAGATTTGAGGATCCCGTAGACTCCATCATCTTTCCATGATGGAGAACCTATGCCTTGGAAGACGGAGAATCAACCCCGGACTCCAACACCTCCGCCACCATCACCCTCAAAGGAATACAATTAAACACACAGGTATGGGAACTCCCCTTGGCTTGTGCCAAGCTTGGGGGAGTTGCCCCGGTATCATATCGCTATAACATCTTTTCCCTTTACCTTTATCTTAGTTCGATTCTTTTTAGTAATATCTTTATCTAGTAGAATAAAGATCTTAGCATGATCTAGGCTTGAGTTTTGCTTTGTGTTACTCCCAATGTAATCGAGTTCGTGAGTTATATAATAAAGAGTGTTTTAGTTATGGGCTTTGCTTCTTGCCATGATCTAAAGAAAATAATAATAATAATAGAACAAAAGCATAAAAGATCGTGTGATGATCTTATGGGAAGTGATGGCTTCACATATAAAAAGAATGTTGACTGAAACTTCTTGTGGGTGGACAAACGTAGATATTGGTCATTGTTGTAGTTAATAGGAAGTAATAAACAAAGAGAGGTTCACATATAAATGTATCATCTTTGACACCATCTATGATTGTGAACACTCATTAAACTATTACATGCTAAGAAGTAGATGTTGGACAAGGAAGACAACATAATGAATTATGTTTGCTTGTTTCCGAACAATGTTATATGATTATGAATCCTTTAGCATGCGACGCTTGCTACCACCTCATATTAGCCAAAACTTCCGCACTAAGTAGAGATACTACTCGTGCATCCATAAAACCCTCAACCCAGTTTTGCCATGAGAGTCCACCATACCTACCTATGGATTGAATAAGATCCTTCAAGTAAGTTGTCATCGGTGCAAGCAATAAAAAATTGCTCCCTAAATATGTATGATTTATTAGTGTGTGGAAAATAAGCTTTGTACGAATATGTGATGACGAAGACATAAAGGCGACAGACTGCATAATAAAGTTCTTTATCACAGGGGGCAATATAAAGTGACGTTCCTTCACACTAAGAGATCACGCATCCAAACCTCAAAAGCGCATGACAACCTCTGCTTCCCTCTGCGAAGGGCCTATCTTGTACCTTTACTTTTTATCTTTAAAAGAGTCATGATGATCGACACCAATTCCTTATTTTGCCATTATCTTGGCAAGCGTCATGTGCTAGAGAAAGATCTATATTCATATATCAACTTGGAAGTGAGTAATCATGAATTATTATTGTTGACATTACCCGTGAGGTAAATAGTTGGGAGGCAAAACTATAAGCCCCTATCTTTCTCTGTGTCCAACTGAAACTTTGATGTCATGAGTACCGCATGAGTTTTAGCAATTGTAGAAGACTAAAACATGATTGAATATGTGAATTTTCTTTACAAGCTCTTATTTGCCTCTTTCCGATGTTATGATAAATTGCAATTGCTTAAATGACTAAAGACTATTGGTTGTTAATTCTCAATAAGGTTCTTGATGCATGCTTTACATTGTGAATGAATTGTCACTTTAGCAGAAGGGATTATATGAAGATATTGTTGTTCTAAATATCATAATGATGCCTGCATGTCCGTATTTTATTTTATCGAGACCTCTTTCTCTAAACATGTGGGCATATTTAACGATCTCGGCTTCCGTTTGAGGACAGGCGAGGTCTAAGCTTGGGGGAGTTGATACGTTCATTTTGCATCATACTTTTAGATTGATATTTATCGCATTAGGAGCTGTTATTACACATTATGATACAATACTTATGCCTTTTGTCTCTTATTTTACAAGGTTTACATGAAGAGGTAGAATGCCGGCAGCTGGAATTCTGGTCTGGAAAAGGAGCAAGTTTGAGATGTCTATTATGCACAACTCCAAAAGCCGTGAAAATCAGCGAGGAATTATTTTGGAATATATAAAAAATACTGGGTGGAAGAAATACCAGAGGGGAGCCACAAGGAGGCCACGAGCCTGCCAGAGGCGCCCTACCCCCTTGGCCCGCCTGGGGCTCATACATTCAGATCCTTAATGCTATTCAATACCTCTCTGATGATGAAAATAATTATGCTTGTGAGTAGTTACGTTTGTTCCTGAGGACATGGGATAAGTCTTGCTACTAGTAGTCATGTGAATTTGGTATTCGTTCGATATTTTGATGCATTGTATGTTGTCTCTCCTCTAGTGGTGTTATGTGAATGTCGACTACATGACACTTTACCATTATTTGGGCCTAGAGGAAGGCATTTGGAAGTAATAAGTATATGATGAGTTGCTAGAGTGACAGAAGCTTAAACCCTAGTTTATGCGTTGCTTTGTAAGGGGCTGATTTGGATCCACTAGTTTAATGCTATGGTTAGACTTTGTCTTAATTCTTCTTTCGTAGTTGCGGATGCTTGCGAGAGGGGTTATTCATAAGTGGGATGTTTGTCCAAGTGAGGACAGCACCCAAGCACCGGTCCATCCATATATCAAACTATCAAAGTAGTGAACATGAATCATATGAACATGATGAAAACTAGTTTGACAATAAGTCCCGTGTGTCCTTGGGAGCGCTTTACCTTATATAAGAGTTCGTTCAGGCTGTCCCCTTGCTGCAAAAGGGATTGGGCCATATTACTGCACCTTTGTTACTATTGTTACTTGCTACCCGTTACAAATTATCTTATTACACAACTATCTGTTACTGACAATTTCAGTGCTTGCAGAGAATACTTTACTGAAAACCGCTTATCATTTCCTTCTGCTCCTTGTTGGGTTCGACACTCTTACTTATCGAATGGACTACGATAGATCCCCTATACTTGTTGGTCATCAGTGCCATGAACCGGGAGCAATGCTTCTTCTATATAACTAAACACTTATAAAATTTCAGTTTTCATCTGCCATTGCCCCGAGCCTGTCGTCCTCAACCCCGTTGCCGCCCCAAGCCTGCCATCCTCATCACCGCCTCGGGCCCGCCATCCTGTCACCGCCCCGTCGCTGCCCCGAGCCCACCGTCCTCGTCGCTGACCCAAGCCCGTCGTCCTTATCGCCACGTGTCGCCCTGAGCCCGCCGTCCTTGTCCCCGTCGCCTCCCTGGGCCCGCTGTCCTCAACCTGTCGCTGCCCCGACCCTGCCGTCCTTGTCGCCGGCGTCTAGCCATCGCCGACCCCCCCTAGTGAGCCCCCCTTTCCTATGGTCCCCTGCTCCCCGTCATCGCGTGGCGCCTCGAGCCATGTACGAAAATGTAGAGTGAAAACTAAAACAAACATACAGTAAAAAATAAAGGAAAAAATAAAGAAGGAAAAGAAAACCGCCAACCCCGGCCGCCTATCATCACGTTGGCATCGGCTCCCCGAGAGCTTCCCTACGGATCCGGAATGTATGTCATTGTCGATATACCCCCTCCCCGATAACTTCGACATGAGGGGGTGTCGATATACCGCATCCTCGATAACATTTTTTTCTAAGTTACTATGGTACAATGTTCACACCCCTCTCGATATACCGGGCGACCAACTCTCGAGGCCACCCAAACCCTAGAAAAAAGTGTTGTCGATATACCCCATACCCGATAACTTCGACATGAGGGGGGCGATGTACCCCCTTCCTGATAACATTTTATTTCCTAAGTTACTAAGGTAAAATGTTCACCCCCCTCTCGATATACTGGGTGACCAACTCTCGAGGCAACCCAAACCATAGAAAAAAAGCATTGTCAATATACCCCCTCTGCGATAACATTTTTTTTCTAAGTTACTAAGGTAAAATGTTCATATAGAAAACTCTGATAAAATAGTTTTATCAAGAATTCCCCCATTATGGATGTGCACAAGTTGATCCAATTTTTTTCTGATCACATCTATATATATATATTCTTCTATATGTCATGTTGTGTGTCAAAGTATTAAAGAAATCCATGGCTTCATCATCAGCCAGAAGTAACCGGCGTATGATGCTACGAAGCTCTTCAAAGTTATTTTGGAACGGAGCTCCGGATAGAATAATTCGCTTTTTGGTATGAATTTCAGCAACGTTCTTCCAAATAGCGATATTCAGAAGGCTCTTGCTGAACTTAATACCAAAAAGCTAATTATCCTATCCGGGACTCCGTTCCAAAACAATTTTGGAGAGCTTCCTACCATTATGTGCCTGTTACTTCCGGCTAATGATGAAGTTGTGGTTTTCTTGAATCCTTTGGCACTAGACAACATGACATATAGATGGGTAGATGAGATCAGGAAAAATATCGACCATTTTCTGCACATCCAGAATGGCGCCATTTTGTGAAATCCCTAAAAGGTTAAGAGAATCTCGGCCCTCTCGCCCGACCAAACCCTAGAAGCGTCGAGGGCCACCCCTAACCCTGGAAGCGTTGTTGAGGCCACCCCAAATCGTAGATAAGTATTTTAATATTTGCAAAAACTATGGATCCAAGAGACTTGGAACAAGAAACGTTGTTGGGGGACATAATCCGAGGCAGTGTTGATGTTGTCTTGTCGTTTCTCAACGACACCAATGGTCTTGAAGGAGAGGATTACT
This sequence comes from Hordeum marinum, assembly GCA_022496015.1. Taxonomy (NCBI): domain Eukaryota; kingdom Viridiplantae; phylum Streptophyta; class Magnoliopsida; order Poales; family Poaceae; genus Hordeum; species Hordeum marinum. The sequence continues at coordinate 21,524,695 of CM039673.1, read as the reverse complement.
GATCAAGTGATCGAACAATGGAGAAGGAAGCACATGATCATGATGGCTCCGGTCACCGAATGCCGGAGGAAGAAGGAGACCATGGTGACGGCTCCAGTGACCGAAGGGAGGAGGGAGATGTTGCAAAGTCCGGCGAGGTATATATATTAATTAAGCATGTAATGACTAGCTAATTAATGCATTAATTGTTTTGGTATATATTAACTCTTATTTCTTATTTTATATAGCCCTCCGGATCGAGCCAAACTTCGGTAACGAGACGTGGCCCGAAGAAAAGGTTGAGCAAGGAAGAAAGGTTCACGATCACCGCAGTCGCGGACGATGGCCAACCGATTTAACCAAAGTGGACCAAGGACGCATTTGGTGCTTCGTGCAGAGCTATTGTTAGGGACAACATCCCGATCAGCATCAAGCAATGGAATAAGCCTAAGGACGACGCCCATGAAGGTGATTATGTCATCGATAGACAGAAAGATGATCTTTGGACGGTGCTAAAGGCAAATTTCTCCCTACCGCCAGTGGAGGGTCCAAATAAGCCAGTTATAGAGCCACTGGTCAAGGCGTGTGTTCTTAAGAAGATGGCAGATCTATTCAGGAGGTGGAAGAATGAGTTGAAATCAAAGTTTGTCGACAAAGGGAAATCTCCAAAATTCATCAGCCTATTTGAGAAGATAAGAGCTAACTGGCCCGCATTTGTGGCCTACAAGACATCGGAGAAGAGTAAGAAAATGTCAGAGACAAACAAGAACAATGCTGCAAAGAAGGAGTATCACCATCACATGGGGTCAGGTGGCTACCTCAAAGCCCGACCGTTGCGGGACAAAGCTGAGAATGAGCTGCTTGCTAAAGGGGTCCAACCACAGACATATAACTGGCCAGACCATTCACGGACTTGGTTCTTCGGGGTTGGGGGAACTTTGGACCCTGAAACAGGGAAGTGTCGTTGGACGAACGAGAAACTTGCAATACCCATCACGAATCTTCAGAAGTATATCACCGCAGCGCAGGAAGGGATGTTCATTCCCGACGAAGAGAAGGACGAGCTGACTGAGGCCCTAGGGAATGCTAAGCACCCTGGACGAACATGAGGCACACTAGGCTCTATTCCGTGGAAGGTTGGGTTTCCCGACACAGGCGGTTACAGAAGCCGGCAGAGAAATAGGAAAGCAGAGCTGAGCGAAATGCAGAAACCCAATGCAAGAATAGAAAAGCTAGAGGAAGCTGAGAGCCAGCGAGCTGTCGGCCAACCATCTGAGTGGCACGAAGCTACCCCAGAAGCTACCTCGCCATCTCAGCGAAGAAGCAGCATGGCATCCATGGAGCTCATTCAGCCTGACTTCACGAATCCTAGCTACCCCGTGGATACTACCACGGAGGTTCAACATTTCGAGCTTTGGACAAAATTCCGGAACGTCACTTTCAGGGCGGCTCTCGGCTCTGTTGCAGCTCCTCAGCCCAACGGAACTTTTTTACTGCATTCTGATTCCACATGGCTATGCCGTTGTGATGGTGGATGAAGTAATGGAGGGATCCGATGACCTGGACCTTGACCACCCTACATGTGAAGGGGAGAATAAGCTGGTTCATGCTGTGAGGAGTACACGTCTATGGCTGAAGGAGTACATCAAGCTTCCAAACTGGACGCCTCGGCCTCCTCCTCATCCTCCGGCGACTCAGGGCACTCCGCCTCCTCCTCCTCCAATGACGACAACGATGAGTGATCAGGATACTCCGCCTCCTTCTCCGGCTCCCATGATGCATGACGACACTCTGCCTCCTCCTTCAGCTACTCCGGCGTGTCGGAGCAGTCCGCCTCCTCCGGCACGTGAGGCCACTCCGCCTCCTCCTCCTCCTCCTCTGGTGCGTTAGGCCACTCAGCCTCCTCCTCCTTCTCCTTCGGTGCGTCAGGACACTAAGCCTCCTGCAGTGCATCAGCCATGACGGAAGAGAGACGCCGCTGCCGCTCCGATGGCTAGCAGTACAATAGCCGGAAAAAAAATACAAATTTGGTCCATGCCTCAAGCCTGTTACAAAGTTACCATACGAGAGGACTGACGAAGAAAGCGCTGAGATCAGTGAAGCCGAAGTGAAGGCCCATTTTTCACGGAAACAACCACCTTCGAAAGAAAAGGTGGATCCGGTGAAAGCAAAGCGCACCCTGGATGCCCTGAAGCGACCAACACCGCCTCTGCTGCCATCAACCTATGACCGATGTATTATAAAGACATATAATGAAGTGTAGCAACCGGGAAGTACCTCTAGTGCTGCCTGAGTCAAAGAATGAAAAAGTGGGAAAACAATTCCCCACCTCGGCGAACAGGAGAAGCAATTGTGCCATCCGCTCAAGGTGTCTAGCGACATTGCTAATCATCCGGTGATACTGCCCGGTACCAAACTTGGTGATTACTTGGGGGATGATGTACTTTTTGAAATGGCTCAGGTAACCAAAGAAGAACACAAATACGTGAAAGGGAAGCCTCTTGTCAAACCTGATCCTCCTCCTCTAACAACGATGATGTACAAATTGCATGAGTGGTACATGAAAACCTGCAGGGAGTCCGGGAGAGACACTATGTATGTGGCAGTGAAACCAGAGGACAGATTCATTGGACTTCCCGTGATGCCTATTCAATTTGAGGAGTTATTTCAGTTATACAATCAACGGGTCCTCGAAAAACAACTCATGACTGCCTACTGTCTGTAAGTATTACTTCTATAGTTAAGTCTCTAGCTCAACTCATTCATTGCATGCATATATATATATATATATATATATATAATTATCATCACTATATTATACAAATTGAAGATCATCGAATGCAAAAAAGCAGGAATCTTCGACGTTGGGTTCATTAGCCCAGATGCCGTAAATGAATGGTCGATACGAAAAGAACCCATAGCGACCGAGGGGAACTTGCTAAAGTCGTTCCTTGCACATCAAAACAAAAGGTAAATACTCTTTACTTACAACTTCAAGTGAGTGTTGTTGTCTTCTCTGTATACTCGGTTTCGCTTACTCGAAGTTAAGTAATGTAATTGATGAGTTATATATGCGTGCGCAGTTACCACTTTAATCTACTATCCATTAAGCTTGGCGGCGCATTAGTAACTGTCTTAGACTCGAGATGTCAAGATCCCAAGAATTATGCAGACATGACTGCAATGCTCAAGAAGTAAGTTTAGTCAATACCGGCACCATATCCTCATGCAACTTTCGTTAATTTCCTAGTATCATGTAATCATTTTCTTTGCCTGGCAGGGTTTGGAAGAAGTTCACCCGAAAGGTTCCTGGTCTAAACAAAGGGTTGTGATTTATGCACCCCAAAGTAAGTAGTACTAGCTAGTTCTGCGCATCTCTAACTGATTCAAAATTTCATCAATATATTATTACCATGCTTGCTTACAAGTTTGATTGAACTCTATTCTTGTAAAGTGCTTGTACCAGAAAGAAGGGACTATTTTATGCGGATAGTACGTATGCCAATCAACCCGCCAATCGATCTCTGAGCGGGGCTTCTCTGACAAACAATTTGAAGTACGTAAATAATATTCACAATTTTATTTTATATACTATCATCAATTGTGTTCATTTTTATTCATATATATGCATGTATTGACCCCCATCTTCAAACTAGATGTGTTAGATGGGGGATGAACTCCTACCACATGATCGCATACGAGCAATTCAAGAACAATTGGAGGGATTCTTTCTTGACCACATCATACCTGAAGACGGAGAATACTATGTGATTTTGTGATTGGATCTCAGGAATTGTAAGAGATCTTATATTGTATATATGTAGCTAGTAGCGTCGGATAGATGTACGAAAACTTGTTGTTCGACCAATCTCTCAGAGAAAGAGAGGTCGATCACTTCTCTCTGTATATGTTCATGACGATCTTTTGTACTTAATGGTTCCTTCGTTTGCATGTCAAGTTCTTTCTATAGTAGCTAGCGTCGACCAAGAACGGAGAAAGAGAGGACAATTCTCTATATTAATTAGCTAGCTAACACAATATCAAACCCCTAAATCAACCCTCCAAAACCCCCTAAACATCCCCTTTCAAAAAAAATCCAGCAACTGCCAGATGCTGACGCGTGGATGCCTTTTGGTCCTGGTTGGTATTACCAACCGGGACTAAAGGTCCTCCTGCCTGGGCTCCCCGCAGAGGCCACGTGGAGCCCCTTCCGTCCCGGTTTGTAAGCGAACCGGGACTAAAGGTTTGGGGCATTAGTCCCGACAATTTAGTCCCGGTTCCAGAACCGGGACAAATGGGCCTCTGGAACCGGGACAAATGGGCCGTTTTCTACTAATGTGCTGCTGGGATTCCGCATCCATTTGTGAATCCCGGGCTTCTTCTAGCTGCCTTTACATATAAAAAATTAGCAGTACATGCATACTCACCATGGCCCTCTCGAGTGAATCTCTTCACTTGGGCTAGTTCGTCCTTCACGGATTGAACTTCCGTGCGGCTCTCCTCGAGTTCCTTGGCCAATTGCTCGGCCTGTTGCTTTGAGGCCTACGTTAGTAGTCAAACAGCGCAGAGATCCTTAATCTGTTTGTTCTAAAACATATTAAGGCTCGGGGGCTACTAGGCCTACACAAGTATTCATATTATTTAAAAACCGATCACTTACCTGTAGTTTGGTTGTTATCAGCTTCATAGCTTCTCCAAATCCAGCTCGGGCGGCCCTGAGGTCCGCTTCCGCCGAGCGTAGGGCGCTAAACTCTTGGTCCGAGAAAATTGGGTGCCGCATGGACTCCCAGCGGTGCCGATGATGCGTGGCGCTCTCTACCTCTAATTTCATAACAGATACTCCATCACGAGATTCGGCAGGCGCCGGATTAGCCCTGGGGGCTTCTATAGCAGAAGCCGCATGGGTGGCGGCTCGGGAGTTTCGGGCGTCTTCAGACGCCCGGGTAACCCCCTCATTAGCAGAGGGTTAGGAGTTTTGCCTAAAAATTTCAAAAGACAAACTGTCGTAAGACTCTGTTAACCGCAATTATATGTGGATGACCGAACAATGTACCTTCAGGATGAGCGGGCAGGTGGGCTCTCCCCCATAGCCGGTTCCTTAGCTGGATCTTTGTAGGCTTCCGACTCGGGCATGGCTTCGGCTGCCGGTTTATGCCGCATGGATCGACGACGTTTTGGAGTCGGGACCGGTGCGTTCGAGCCGTTCTTGGTGGCCGATCTCTTGCGGGAGGGATTTTTCTTCTTACCCACTGCAGGAGGGGAGAATGACCCAGGGTTATCAACTATGATACCACCAGGGATTGGGCGATGTTGTCCTGGAAATAGACTCTGTCTTTGAAATCGAGGAAAACCTCAGGGTCCTTGTTGAAGCCTAGATCGTTTTCACGAGTATGATTCTCGGGCTGGGGAGACGGACAGTTGACTGTCTCGCTGAAGCTCCTCCACTCCTATTCATGACAAAGACTTCGGTCAGGAAGAGTACATAATGAAAAACCCAAACTATATTCATGTTTGAAGAAAGGTTTACCCGTTCGATAGGATTGTGTGCCAAATAGCCTTCCTTGGTTGCCCGCCGGATAAAGTCCTCTTGCTCCCCTTCGTATAGGTCGGCAAGAATGACGGCCAACGCCGTTGGATCGGCGGGCCCCTATTTTCGGGAGCGTGTGGCGTCGCTTGTCCCGTTGTATTGCCATAAGGGGTGAACCCTTTATTGGAGGGGCTGCACACCCCGGGAGATGGCGGCGGCCATGACATCAACCAGTCCATGGTGGGCGAGCGTCCGCACCTGAGTGGCGAGGCGCTGCACTTCGGCGCTTTCCTCCTGGGACGAGCTCCTGGGTCGCGAGGTGTACCTCTTCTTCGGGAGGATATCAGAGTATTCAGGAAGACCTCTCCGAGTTGGCTCGAACAGTGGGACATCTTCAATGTAAAACCATTCCGAAGTCCACAATTTGGATTTCTTCAGCGTGCCCGATACCCTGTTCCTGCTATGCCGCACACTTCGGCTCCGCAAGTTCGGGGGACGATGAAAAAGTATTTTCTCCACAAGTCAAAATGTGCTTCGCATCCTAGGAACATCTCACAGAGAGCGATGAAGCCTGAGATATGTAAAATTGACTCTCGGGTGAAGTGGTGGAGCTGGGTCCTGTAGAACACCAGCATCCCCCTCAGAAACGGGTGGATTGGAAAGCCGAGGCCGCGGAGGAGGAAAGGGACGAAGCATACTCGCTCCCCCTTGTTGGGGTTGGGGAAGCGCTCGTCGAAAACCTCGTCGCCATAAGTAAGCAGACCTGCGCGGGTCGCCGCCAGATGTGACGAAGGAAGATATCCCTGGGTCTCCAAGTTGTGGAGCCGCAGGAGGGTGACGGAACAGCTAGTCCAGTCCCCTGGGCGTGTGTCGTAGGGGTATGTGGAGGAGTTGGGGGCGTTGGCCATGTTTGGGGTAGAGCTTCTGCTGGGAGTTTCTTTCGATGGAGAGGAGAAGAATGTGGTCTAAGTCACAGTTTGGTTTGATTAAATGGTTCGGTGCCTCCGTTGCAAGAGGGCAAGATCATAAAAATCGCTAACTACTCACCTCCTCACGTCGCGCGAAAGTCAAGGAGTTCGCGCAGTTATTATAATAAATCTACGCCCGCGATGTTTGGGATCTTGTCGAAGACTGGTTGGTTGCCGAACAAAGAAGAATGAGGGAATCGCCTTGCAAGCAGACGACGACGCAAACAAATCAACCGAATATATATATCGGCGTTGAAGGCCAGTCCCGGGGCTACTAAGGGAGTCCGAGATTAAGGGGTCCTCGGATAGCCGACCCACGGTTTATGGGACGGACTATATGGGCCGCAAGGCAGGCCTCGGATGATCGAGGACCGCCTGCGCCAGCGCGGAAGCTTCGAGGAGTCAAGAAGTGTTCTCCAAGTTATTAGTTGTAGTTAGGCAAGTTGTCTCTTCAGCATGTAACCGACCATGTGTAAGCCCCGGGCACCCCAGGCATCTATATAAGCCGGAGGGTTTTTGGGCGTAGAGGTAGGACAACTTATCTAGGGTTAGACATACGATCTCGAGGTAGATCAACTCGGTAACCCCTTACACCATTAATACAATCAAGCATGACGTAGGGTATTACCTCCATCGGAGGGCCCGAACCTGGGTAAACTCGTGTCCCCTTCGTCTCCTATTACCATCGATCCTAGTCTCGCAGTTCGGGACCCCCTACCCGAGATTCGCCGGTTTTGACACCGACAGTGGGCTCGCTGGACGCCCAATCCCGAACCATCACACCTTCGTGGATCAATGATGACAATGAACCAAGGATCGATATGGAGCATGAGCTTTTGCTGGTATTGGGTGCACAATACTTGTTAATATACAAATTCATCTTTGCAACAACTCCAACGGCACCCCTATTTGTAAAATATACGTTGTTCATGGGAATTGGGGGCAAAAATCTCTTCAACAGTCCTGTATTGTCAAAATAATTATCGACGATCCCGTAAATATGGCCTTTCCTTTCCCTCGGGTTTTCTTCCCGTCAAGTTTTCGGGGTCTAGAAACCGCGTGAAAGTTCACCGCATGCCCTGGCTTGACGCTGATCAACGAGCGCAGTCACGCATGTCACCGACCATCGGGTCTTTGTCCATTATCAACTATTGTTTAACTAAAAATGAATTGAAAATGGATTTATGTAAAGAAGATTGTAGAAACTAACAAAAATAGTTCTTTGACCGTAAAACCATTTTCTATGGAAGTTTTTTAAGCGAGCTGTTGGAGTTGCCCTTAGAATATGGCCCATGTCAGCTGGGCCAATTCTCTCGCTCAGGTGTGTATGTGCGTCCATTTGACGGACAAGCGCAAATGCAACTCGTGAAGTAATTCTTTTATGGGCAAGCCTAGTTAGACAATAAAACTGCCTCTCAATTTTTGGATATATTTCCTATATAGTTATTAACTTTCTATGAAGGTTCTACATGGTTCTGGTCATAATTTTTCCTTTTATGTTATTTTTTATGGTTTTTATGTGCCCTATTATTAATAATTTCTGTTTGTTTTTCTTACTTATTTTTAATTATTCCTTATTTTAAAAAATTCACATCGTCGAAAATTGTTCCCAAAATTTTAGACAAATATTCATGTTTTAAAATAATGTCACCAATTAGAAAAAATGTGTTTTAATATAATGCCCCAAAACTCACAAAAATCTTCGTTTTCTAGAGCATGCTAATGATTGGTTTTTAAAAAATCATGTGTAATTTGTTTGGAACTTCAAATAAGTTTAATTTATTTCCCAAAATATTTGGAATTACAATATTTTTTGCATTTTGAAAACAGTCACATTTTAGAAATATTTCCATATTTGAAGTTTTAGGAAAATTTTATACTGATTGAAATTTTGAAAAAAATCATTTTGAAAAATATATAATTTTTTTGTGTTTTTAAACAAATAAAATAAATAACCATATCAACTTGTTTTTGAAATGTCAAGCACTCCACTACCTTTGTATTTGATTTTGGGACGATGCAGGGTGAGTGTTGAACCTAGGTGCCCACCCGGCAGCTACCCGAAGCAAAACCAGGATTACACTATGTAACAAGCGTGTAATAGGCTACTTTCTCTTTATGTATATTAAAAATAGTGTTGTTATGTTTTTATCTTGTTCAAGGGAAAAATATTTTCGTGGAAGTAGCCACTTCTTGTATTTCGTATAAATACTCAGTGCATTTGTTGCTGGAATCCCATCAAACCTTGCTCATAGTGAAGATGGTTTCAATGCAGAATTTCTCAGAAAATGTAGGCACTCTTCTGAACAGGGAAACAGTTTGAGAAGCCCCTAAGGTATTTTTTATACATAGGTAAAAGAAGAAAACAAGTCCAAGATAAAATAACATAATTAGAAAGAGAGATTAGAGAGAATAAAGGCAGTCCGGAGAGAAGGAGAGAGGGGAGCGAGGAATGAAGCTAATAGAGGAGGGAGAAGGCGACCGACACCGGAGAAGTTTGTCGAGTCGACGAGAACGCCTTGGTGGGCTCGCTGGACGCCCAATCCCCAACCATCGCACCTTTGTGGATCAATGATGCCAATTAACCAAGGAACGATATGGAGCATGAGCTTTTGCTGCTATTGGGTGCACAATACTTTTTAATATATAGTCTCATCTTTAGAGCAACTCCAACAACTCCCCTATCTCTAAAACAACCGCTGCTTATGGGAATTGGAGGCCAAAAATCCCTATCCAACGGTCCCGTAAAGTCGGAATAATTGTAGGCGATCCCATAAATGTGGCCATTTCTTCCCCTCGTGTTTTCTTCCCGTCAAGTTTTGGCGGTCTAGAAACTGCACGATAGTTCACCGCATGCCCTGCCAGAACGCTGCTCAACGACCGCGGTCAAGCATGTCACCGATTGTCGGGTCTTTGTCTATTATCAACTGTTGTTTAACGAAAAATAAAATGGAAATTGATTTATGTAAAGAAGATTACAGAAACTAACAAAAATAGTTCTCGAACAGCTTCTGCAAAATTTTACGGTCATCCCGTAAAACCGTTTTTTATGGTAGTTTTTAAAGCGAGCTGTTAGACAATAGAAGTGACTGCCAATTTCTGGATATTTTTCCTATATGGTTATTAACGGTCTATGAAGGCTCTACATGGTTCTGGTCGTAATTTTTCCTTTTATGTTAATTTTGTATGGTTTTTATTTACCTTTTTATTAGTAATTTCCGTTTGTTTTTGTTATTTATTTTTGATTGTTCCTTTTTTTTAAATTTCAGATCGTCGATAATTGTTCCCAAAATTTTAGAAAAAAATTCTTGTTTTATAATAATGTCAAAAGTTCAAAAACAATCTGTGGTTTAATAAAATACCCAAAACTCATAAAAAATTCCTTGTATAGAGTATGCTAATCATTTTCAGAAAAAGATTGGTTTACAAAAATCATATGTAGTTTTTTTGGAACTTTCAATAAGTTTAATTTATTTCCCAAAATATTTGTAATTACACAAAATGTTTGTATCTGCAAAACAGTCATATTTTAGAAATATTGCCATTTCTTTGACTTGTTAGGAAATTTTCATACGTATTGATATTTTGAAGAAAATCATTTTGAAAAATAAATAATGTTTTTGTGTTTTAAACAAATAAACGAAAGAACCATGTCAACTTGTTTTTGAAATGTCAAGCGCCTAACTACCTTTGTATTTGTTTTTTGGACGATGCAGTGCGAGTGTTGAACCTAGGTGCCCACTCGGCAACTACCCTAAGCAAAAGGAAGATTACATTATGTAGTAAGCGTCTAATTGGCTACTTTCTCTTTATGTATGTTAAAACTAGTGTTGTTAAGTTTTTTTTCTTGTGCAAAGGATAAAAACTTCTCGTGGAAATAGCCAGTTCTTGTATTTCATATAATTAATCGATGCAGTTGTTGCTAGAATCCCATCAAACCTTGGTAATAGTCAAGATGGTTTCAATGCAGAATTTCTTAGAAAATGCAGGCACTCTTTTGAACAGGGAAGCAGTTTGAGAGGCCCCTAAGGTATTTTTTGTACATAGGTAAAAGAAGAAAACAAGTCCAAGATAAAATAACATAATTAGGAAAGATAACTAAAACGGGATACCTAGTGAGGTGCTAAGAGATACCAAAAGGAAAATTTAAAAAATCAAAGTCTAAATGTCTGTACACCAGGTTGAAGAAGCTTCTTTCTTTCTTCCAATAAATGAATAATTAGAGTCAAAATTTTACAGATCGACATCACGCAAAAAACTGATATTTTTGGGGCGCAACAAAAATTTAAAAAATGGTGCTACTCACTTGAAATTTGAAATTTGATAATTTATGCTTCACCAAAATAAATCAAAACATTTTGTTCAAAGAGTGGCGCCTGTGTATAGTTATCTGCAAAGTTTCAAGGTCAAACGTTCTCTTGGTTAGAAATAAAGAAAACATATATATAACTATAACACAGATATCTATTTAAACATTCTGTGCTGAATAAAAGATGTAGCCACATGGGAGTATGGAAAATCCATGCTCTATCTAAAAAATGACAAGTGTGTGTTTAGTATTGTGCTGTGCTATGCGTCGGACAAGTGACCTTTGTAAAAAATCGGCCGGGTCGTGAGCCATCAGATCTATGATATCGAGCGGCAAGCCCGATCATTGAACCTTTGCAATAGAACTTACGTTGCGGAAATAGTGGTTGTTTTGTAGAATATATTTTTGCTACGGAGTTCATGTTGCAGAAAACGGCGTCGCCTCATGCATCGAAACATTGCTTATGTTGAGACATCATACATGTTGCAAATCTATCAAATCCCAATTGAGAAAGTGTGGAGAGGGTTTTATATAGGTTCCGAAGAGAAGAATAAGCAGGAACTTAGAAGAGAGAGACTATGGCGGGAGATATTCACGGGAACTAAGAAGCGAGAAACGATGGCAGGAGATATTGGCGTGAACTCAGAAGCAGGAAAAGATGACGGGAGATATTGGCGGGAACTCAAAAGCGGAAAAAGATGGCGGGAGCTAAGAAGTGGAAAACGATGTCGGGAGGGGTTATTATGTCATTTTATTCATCACAAAATGTTAGTTATGTACCAAAATATAATTGCATGCACTTATCGTCTTTGCTAGCACCCATTAGTACTAATTGGTCACGACTAAGCCAATTAGTACTAATCGATAACGAATAGGTTGATTAGATCTAATTGGTCACCACTAAGCCGACAGGTGCTGAACACGGTCGACTGCCCTATCGGCCTAGTCAGAGCCGACTGAGACTAATTGGCTTTGGCAAAGCCGACTGGAGCCAGTCGGCTTCCTCTAGGCCGTCTGAGTGACATTTTCAGAATTTTTTTAGCCAATGTAATATGTGACGAATTTAATAAAAAAAGATAATATTGAAAAAATCCAAAAAAGAGGAAATGGCACTACAATAGGAATTGCCTTACATCAACGCGTTGATTCAATGTTGTGTACCCGTATAAATGTTGCAATAGTATACATCTGTGGATTAATATGCGTTGTGGTTGGTGCCGCCGCAAAGGTCTACCACAACATATACACATCTATTGGCAAAAGATTTTTAATTAGGAGCATTACTAGAAAGCAATGTATAGAGTTAGAGTGTTCAGAACAACAATCTGCCCACATTTCTTTTAAGTCGCGACCTGCTAATTTTTATTGGCAATATTTTTTCTACAATTATTAGTTGGCCTAATTGAGTAGTGGCTATTTTTTCGGTGACCAGCTCAATTGCCTAACACAAGGTATTTTCACATCAGATGACAAGTGATTAGTCTATAAACATCAATGCCGGCCAAGTCCACACCACGGTTCACAGTTCAAATTCCCCATAAGATAAAATAAGATAAACTATATATTAATGTGGTACAACATGTAGCATCAGCAGATACTAGTAAATAGATTAACAAACGAGTGTTGCCTTGACCTTCGAAAAATTGTATAGCTTTCTTCTTCATCAAAGGTACACTTCCCGGAGACCTCTTATCCTAGCTTCTTGAAGGCAACTAGGTTTGCTTGGCTCATTGTTTGTTTATCCTAACTTCTTGAAAGATGAGATGCATATCATCCCATCATAACAATATGGCTATAATTTGCAACAATATGGCTATAATATTCATCATTCCATTTTACCTATGCTTATAAGGGAACGATATTGAAATGGTGTGCGCTTTATTCAAAGTTATTGGTACAGTTCAAACAACTTAAGAGTTGCAGTTCAACGAACAAACATCGTCATATATACTTCAGCAAAAAGAAACACAAAAGTCAAATTTTGTGTAAGAAGTTCAAGTTTCAAACAACTGCAGGCTTGGAGAAGATGGCCGAACAAGTCCGAAAAAGAAAAAGAAAAATACCAAAAAAGACTCTTGGAAATTCATCGAAACAAGTCAATAAGTTTTCCCAGCAATAAATAAATAAACACACACAAAATTTTAAGTGAGAAGACGGAGAAAGTCCAAACCTCCCTAGTAGTATGTTCACATACAAAATTTTGGGCATTGTTCATTATAAAACTCGAGAAAAAATAAAGATAGTTTATATAAAATTTAGAAGTTAAAAATATAAAGTCCTTAGAAGGGTCAAAAATGAAAAATAAATTAATTAATACCATACAATTCAATCAAATGTTTAAGGGAGTTCATGAATATAAACCCCATAAGTCAAAAAATGATGACACCAGAAAGTTCGAATGAGATAAAATGTTCAAATAAAACTAATAAAAGTTTGTTGCTATAAGTTCATTTATTAATCATTAGGCGGTCGAGTAACTCTGGCCACAGATGTCCAGAGAGATAAACTCTGAAAGTTCAACAATGATGACACCGGAAGTTTAAACATGATAAAAAGAAAAAAAAACTTAAGTAGGTTCACTTCTACAAAACTCACGTTCTCGTCCCATTTAATTTACAATATATGGCAAGAGAAGTCCACCATTCGTTTGGCAATTCAAAACTGAAAAAAAAATCTTGTTATTAATACGCTTTTAGAACTACTCTTAAGATGTGATGAGTCTGAAAAAAAAATCAACACAAAAAAAAGTTCCTCCTATTCAATAGCTTTCGTACAGTGAAACACGTACCCTCAATTCAAATCTGCACATGGCACAGTTTGCCTACTATGTGTTGGGATGGGAAAACAAAATGCACGGTCTCGTCGTATTTGAACTTCCTCCTAGACGTTTGCGAATTTGACTAATCGTTCAACATGAAAGTATACATATTCCCGATAGCTTTCCACAGTACGTCAATTGCCCCATTTCAAGAAACTTTTAAAAAAATTGTGTTAAAAATGTTTTTGTATTAAATTCGAATTTAAACCAGAAGATAGTTGGAAGAAAAATTGTATATACAAAATGTTTCACACTTCCCATAGTTCGTGTATCATTTGGAAATGTTGCAGCATTTTCGAAAATCATTTGGAAATACGGAGAAAATATGTTTCGACCAAAATTCAGCTATTTTTAAAATTCCTCTTAATCTATATGAAATTGGTAAAAACTTTCTACATGAAATGGGAGTGGAATTTCAGCACATTTGGAGAACAATCTGTGTTGGAGCGTTCCAGCAATTCGTTTGAAAATGAGGTAAAAATACAATTTGCTATTTTTTATTACAATTTTCTTTTCAAAATTGCTCTGAAACCTTGATGATTATGCAAAAAATGTTCAACATGAGAAGTGATCACCTCGTCCCCAGCTTTCTAATGGTACATTACACGCCCCATTCCCATGAAAAATATGAAAGTTCAACGTTTGTCCTCTCACATTCAATTATCGAATCGGGGATAGCTCAATGATGTTAACAAATAATATTCTATGACTAATAATAGTATGTCCAAAACCTAAAAACCTAGGTAGCTAGGATGCATATATTTGTTTTCACCCATATCATCCATATTAACCTATCTTGGATCCATATTTCGTCAGCCATACATATCCATATAGAATTTTCATACATATAAAAAATAGTGATAAATGGAAACTAATAAATAAAAGTGGAATTTCTCACCTAGAAGCAGACATCTAGGGGGTGGGGGTACGATCGAAGTCGGGGTTAGTGGTGGAGGACGGCATCAAGGTGGTGGGCCATTGCAAATCAGGTCGCAAAGGTCGGCCGGCCGACCAGCGACAAACATGGGCGAGAGCGCAGGGTTAGGGCAAAGGATGGCAGCTGGCGGGTGTGAGGCAGAAGCACGATAGTTTGGGCTGTCAGCCATGCGTCGTGATTAATAACACAGAGACAGAGGAAACGTAAACAAGGTGTATTCTGCCGGACAGTCGACTTAGGAAGAGAGGTGTTCTGCATTCAAAAATAAATTAAAAGATGATATATATGTCGAGCACACCATTTGAGTGTACTTGGCTTATATCGTCTGCCCTCACGAAGGCACATGACAGGGGAGTTTGTGAGAGTGTGGGGTATAAGTCAGAGTGTTTTTCACGGAGTAAGCCGGGAGCCGAGTGTTTTTGTAGCGCTTTTTGGCATATTGTAGTGAGAGGCTAAGGGCCATGTGGTTGCCGTGTGATTTAGGGGTGGCACTTGTCTTACACATAGAGAAACTCCAACGTTTGGGGCGGAAATACATCTCCGCGAATATAAATCTCCAACAATTCCCATAACTGGCTTTATGTTTAGAGGATCCTGTAAAAGATGTTTTTTCTCCACACTGGTTTAAGGGAAGATGACCTTCCCATATATTTTGGGCGAGATTGTAACCATCATGAAAGTTCCACACGCAGGCCACAGGAGCGTAGCCGCTCCACCGGAACCTCGCCGGAGGGCCGCCATGCTGGGACACTATGTCACTGCCGCGTCCAGGATGTGCCGGCGTTTACTCCCGCCGCTGCCGGCCATGTCTGGCGGGTCAGCCCTCGGCGAGGAATAAAAAAATAGCCATTTTAGTAAAAAAAAATCTTTAGGGAAAATAGTTTATGGGAACTGGCAAAAGTTGCTTCCTGTCAACTTCCATAAAAAAGTTTAGAAATTTTTTTTAGGTGAACTTTTGGAGTTACTCTAAGCCGAGGGGCCGATATCTTACTATCGGCTTATGGCGAAGCACAAGGCAACATATGCTTTTCTTTAATGATGCATCTGCTTTTATATTGCTGACTACAGGCAAAGACATATTTGAATTTGAATATTCAATATATATAAATCCGCCTTTCAATTGGCATGTCCTGAATTAGCAATACAACCATATAGTATATAGATACATCTCCTTTTGGAGGTCTTCATTTTATCAGGCCCGAGTACTTGATCACTCGTCGTATAGTATTTTCGTAGTACATCATCGTGGAGTGGATTGAAATGTACAAGACCGAACGCGTCGAGGAGGCACTGCTCGACGTTCTGCCCGATCAGCATCGGCACCTGGATGGGGAGGTGGAAGTCTATGCCCCCTGCCGTGGCCTGCATGCCGAGCACGTGCTTGGTCCTCGGGATCGTCGTCTGCGTGGCGGAGACCATCTCGAACAGCGGGCGCTCGCCCTCGCTGATGGGGCCGGCACCGACGATGACGGCGCCCGCACCGTCCCCGAACAAGGCGTGGCCCACGAGGTTGGCACCGTCTGGGCCACCAAAGCAGACAAGGGTCGTCTCGGGGCACGCCACGAGGACGCGCGCCCCGCGGTTGTTCTCGGCAAGCTCCTTGGCGAGGTGGAGCGCCCTGCCGCTGCCGTAGCAGCCGTGGAGGCTGAGGATGGTGCGGCAGACGGTGAGGCGGAGGTCGAGGAGCGTGGCCAGCTTGAGGTCGGCGCTCGCACGACTGATGGCAGTGACGGTTTTTCAGACGACGACTTCTTTCTCGACCTCTGCAACCTCTTCCTCAACGACATGAGCAACAACGTCAACTCTGGCGGTTCTACTCCCGCTGCACCGTATGCAATCTTTTTCTCTCTGTTTGAGATCGTACTACAATTCCTATGTCTAGTTTGTGCCATAGATTCGTTATATTCGTTTACGATGCTAGTCTGCATGATTAGTTTAATCTATGCTTTCGCTGTCATGATCTATTTACTGCTTGTTCGGATTAAATGTTATGGTAATTTGTTCATATATTCAACAGGGACTCGATCCAGATGCTTTGGTGGGAGATAAATAAAGGGATTACAAGAACTTAGATGGAGTGTGTGTAGAAGATGCCTGTGCACAGTGTATGGAGGTGTTTTGTGCCATGGGATTGTGGCGAGGTGGTCGCAGTTGCGTCGATTGGAATGCCACTTCCGACGTGGGTTGCCAGCGGTTTTGCAACCGGCGCGGACGACTAGTTTTTCTGGCGCGGACGGCCGGAGAAGGCATGGGCGACCTGTGTGGATGCATGAAGAGGATGTCGCCGTCTTGAACATCACAGAGGATGACATTGCCGCCAGATTGGGCGTCGCGGATGACTGATGGAGATGTGCAGACCAAATAGGGAGTTGAGAAATAAAAAAACGCTTCAGTTATGGAAGATGGAAGATGTTGCGTATTGTCCGTTACAGAAGATGGAAGATGTTGCGTATGGCATCACATGCATGTTAAGACTCATGTGAACACTAACGTGGCATTAAGAGAATTCGAAGAAATGGGAAGCAACTTCTTAAGAATGATAGATTTGTCACTGAGATCGATCGACGACATCAGCGTGGAGGGCCAAGCACCATGGTCGTGATGGTGATTCCCGGCCCTAGGGCCAGCATCACGCCCCACTCCGGCAGCAGGTGGCCACTATCCTTGACTTACGAACAGAAGGGTTTTGCATTTGAAAATAAGAGATAAAAGATGATATATAAGCCGAGTACACCGTTGGACTGTACTTTGCTTATACCGCTCACCGTCATGAAGCCGTCAAGTGCGTGGAGGAAAGCTACACGCTAGGGTAATTTGTCGAACGTCACCGCCGCCCGCATCTAGCCGGAACACTACCGCGTGGAGGAAAGCCGGAACACTACCGCGTCACCGCCGCCCGCATCTAGCACGTGCCAGCGTCGCTGCCAACGGCCATCACTAACCGGCGGGTCCTAGGAGAGGAATATAAATTTAGCTATTTTTTTATATTGAAATTTAAAAAATTCAGGGGAAATAGTGTAAAATAGGAGGCTAGAACCGTATGCCAACAGCAGGGACGGATGCGTGTTAATAAAGAACAGAGGCCACAGATTACAAGGTTGGTTAGGTTGTTGGATAGATTGATCTACAAGGAAACTAAAAAGAGAATCTAATCTATCCCTAACACCCTAACACAGTTACAAACACAACACACACGCACTATACGGTTTATACAATACCGTAACCTATACAATGTTTAACACTCCCCTCACTCACAACTGTCCAAGTTGAGATTGCGACGAAAGGCTGCTAAGTGTCGTGCTAGGAGTGGTTTAGTAAAGCCATCCGCTACTTGATCTCCAGTCGGTATAAACCTGACATTAAGAAGTTTGTTTGCTACCCGTTCTCGAACAAAATGGCGTTCTCGAACAAAATGGTAGTCAATTTTAATATGCTTCGTTAGAGCATGAAAGACAGGATTAGCAGAGAGATATGTAGCACCAAGATTGTCACACTAAAGAGAGGCTGCCTTGGGATGCTTAACACCGAATTCTGTGAGCAAAGTCTGGACCCAAATAATCTCAATTGTAGCATTGGCTAGAGCCTTGTACTCAGCTTGTGTGCTTGATCCAGATACAACAGCTTGCTTACGGGAACTCCAAGAGACCAAATTTCCATCAAGGAAAACCGCAAACCCTCCTGTTGATCTCCTATCATCAGGACAACCAGCCCAATCTGCATCTGAAAAAGCACTGACTAACATGGAGTCTGAATGTGTCAGTTTGAGTCCATAGCCACTTGTTGCTTGAAGATACCTAAGTATTCTCTTTACCGCTGTCCAATGCAAACTAGTAGGAGCATGTAAGAACTGACAAACTTTATTGACTGAAAAAGAGATGTCTCGCCTTGTCAAAGTCAAATATTGTAATGCCCCTAAAACACTTCGGTACCTGGTAGAATCTTGAGCACTAAGAACCTCTCCATCATAAAGTGACAATTTCTCCGAGGTGGACAAGGGTGTAGGAGATGGTTTGCAACCCTTCATACCAACTCGATTGAGAATGTCTTGTACATATTTTTCCAGAGACATAACAATCCCACGTTCTTCATGTTTTACCTCAATGCCAAGAAAATAATATAGATTGCCCAAATCTTTGAGTGCAAAGTCCATGCGAAGATCCTTGAGAAGGGCTTCAACTGCCTTGGATGATGAGCTGGTTACAATGATATCATCAACATAGATAAGCATAAAGATAGTGGTGCCATATCTATGATAGAAGAATAAAGAGGTGTCTACCGTAGAAGGAACAAAACCAAGATACTGCAATTTTGAGGACAAACGAGAGTACCATGCTCTAGGTGCCTGTTTGAGTCCATACAACGCTTTGTCAATTTTGCAAACCTTATGAGGTGAGCCCAAAATTTCATACCCAGGTGGTTGCCTCATGAAAACTTCCTCTTCCAGAAAACCATGCAAAAATGCGTTCTTCACATCTAATTAACGCATACACCAATTTCTAGAGAGTGCAACTGAAAGAATTATTCGGATGGTAGCAATTTTGACTACAGGACTAAAAGTGTCCTCATAATCAATCCCGTACCTTTGCTTGAAATATTTAGCCACCAGACGAGCCTTGTACCTGTCAATGGCGCCATCAGATTTTCTTTTTACCTTACACACTCATTTGTAGTCAATAATATTGCTCCCTTGCACAGGTGACACAAGATGCCAGGTTTTGTTGCTCATCAATGCATTGTACTCTTCATCCATTGCTGATTTCCAGTTAGGATCACCAAGAGCCTCTCGCAAAATTTCCGGTTCACCTGTGGCACAAAAAGACCCCTAACGAATACAACCATCCTTATATTCTTTAGGTTTAATAACACCACTTTGTGACCTGGTATATGCGCGGACAGGTGCTGGTGGAGCTGGACGTGCAAGTTACTGTAGGAGACGATTCTGTGCCTGGCGATGATTGAGGCGCAGCAGAGGAGGCCCGAGGAGAAACCGCGTCGGGTGCAGGGGCAGCGGAGGAGACCCGAGGAGAGACCGCATCCCTGGGCTGTGCATCGCCACATGGGCGAATGATACCTGCAAAGGGCAGCCGACCAGCGGGCCGCGCCCCTAGCGCACGGGACGGCATGACTGCGGCACCTGCGCCTGACGCCTGGTTCGCCGCTGATACCACAGGGATTCGCCTGCACATGCGATCCCGAGGCAGTATGGTCATCAGTTCCAGGATTTTCTGTGGCAGCAACCCTCGGCTCCGATGTGTGCATGGAATAATGTGAATTTGCACCATTTTTTGCGCAACTTGATTCTGTTTCCTGCACGCTTTCATCCAAACTGTGATCAAAGATATTATGGGAAATTGACATGTGATCCGTATGGTCTTGAACTCCTTCATGAACAAGAGGTGATGAAGGAAGAAGATGAGAGGGAAGAAGTATTAATTCTTTGCGAAGTTGGCAACCGGTGTTTGGGTGAAGAGTAGCAAAAGGGAAGACATGTTCATCAAAAACCACGTCACGAGAAATATAGACATGACCAGATGTAATATCAGGTAACTTGTATCCTTTGTGAAGACCACTATAACCCAAAAACACACATTGTTTAGAGCGGAATTCCAACTTATGTTTGTTGAAAGGACGTAAATTTGGCCATACCGCACAGCCAAAAATACAAAGAAAATTATAATATGGTGTGATGCCAAAGAGGCGTTCAAGAGGTGACTGGTTTTGGATGACACAACTTGGGGTCCTATTTATGAGATAAACAGCGGTAAGAAAAGCCTCGTCCCAAAATTTCAGAGGCATTGATGCATGAGCAAGGAGGGAAAGCCCTACTTCGGCAATGTGGCGATGCTTCCATTCAGCGGAGCCATTTTGTTGATGAGCATGTGGGCATGAAACATGATGGGTGATGCCAATGTGTTCAAAGAATGAATTTAGCTTTTGATATTCACCACCCCAATCATTTTGCATGGCAATAATCTTACGATCAAAAAGACGTTCAACAAGTTGTTGAAAAAGTTGAAACTTCTGGAACACATTGGATTTATGTTTAAGCAAATAAATCCAACTAAATTTACTAAAATCATCAATGAAGCTAACATAAAATTTCTGTCTTCCTACAGAGACAAGCCCAGGGCCCCAAACATCGGAATAAACTAGCTCTAAAGGAGCTTTAGACTCACTAGTTGAACGGGAATAAGGTAATTGATGGCTCTTGGCCATTTGACATGCATCACAAACCAAAAGATGATCCTTTTTATTGGACACTGGAAGACTAAAATTGCGAAGAATTGGTTGAACCACCGAAAAAGCAGGATGCCCTAAGCGCTTGTGCCATCGAGAGGTGGAGGGTTTCATTGCACCAAGCACTTGGCGTGTAGGAGCAAGATGCCGACCAGTGACGGGGAAGAGACCCCATCTACTCCTTCCTTGAAGAAGGACCCTCCGTGTTGCCTGATCCTTGACAGAAAAGAATTGGGGGATAAAGTTCAAGTTAAGCATGATTATCTTCCCTAAGTTGGTAAGCGGATAGAAGGTTCTTAGAGGCGCATGGAACATGAAGAATATTATTTAACTTGAGGGACCCATGAGGAGTAAAAAGGACCATATGACTAACATGTGCAATATCCATACCTTGACCAGTAGCAGTGTGGATTTGCTCCATGTCGGTGTAGCGGTCACGAATAGCTGGCTTCTCAAGATCGCCAGTGAGATGGTCGGTGGAACCGGTGTCAAGGTACCAATTGGTATCTACACCATAGGAGTTGGCAGCGACGTTGGCAGATCGATCACCACCTCCTCCTCCTCGGCCTCCTTGGCGTTGAAAATTGTTATTGAAGGTCTTGTCATACCTTTTCTTGCAGCACCAAGCCCCATGTCCCTCTGCCTTGCAAAGATGACACTTGAGCACGTCACCCCACCTTGTGGATTGCCGGGGTTGTTGTTGTAGGAGCGGGAGCCGCCGCCCCCCGAATTGTTGGTGTTGCTAAAGGGACCGCTGCCCCCACCGAAGTTCCCACCAGAGGTGCGGCCACCATTGCCGCGACCACATCCCTTGGAGGCAAGATTAGCGCTAGCTCCATAGGAGTTCTGAGATTCAAGGCGCGCCTCACCTGAAAGCAATAGCAAGAAGAGCTTGCTAAGGCCGATGCCCTTGTCGACCCGCATAGAGATGGCAGAGACAAACGGGTTATAATCAGCATCGAGTCCTTCCAGGATATGAGAAACAACTTCATCTTCATCCATCGGCTTGCCAGCAGCAACTAATTCATCAACCATGTTCTTCATCTTGTTGAAGTAGACAGCAGCAGAGAGGTCCCTCTTGCGGGTGCGACCAATCTGTGAGCGAAGTTGGAAGATCTTCGCACGGGATTGGGAAGCAAGGCCTTGAAGAATCGCTTCCCAAACAAATTCTGCGGTTTCCAGATTGTTTACCTGCAGAATCACCTCACGGGAGAGAGTTGTGAGGGGAAAGGTGAGGACCTGCTGGTCCCGGGTGATCCAGATCATATGCGTCGGATTGGAGACCTGCTCGATCTCCTTTTTTCCTGCGACGTCCTTCTCCACGGGCAGGAACTTGGGAGGCTCCTGGATGCTGCCGACCGAGGTAGCCGGTCATGCCGGTGGCTCGGATGTGCGGGAGCACCTGGGCCTTCCACACCAGGAAGTTATCCCTGGTGAGCTTCTCAGTGACGGTGTGACCTAACGACGCAAGGGAGGGAAGAGTCATGGCTACGGAGGAAGAAGACATAGATGCGATAGGAAGAGATTGCTCTGAATACAATGTAAAATAGGAGGCTAGAACCGTATGCCAACAACAGGGACGGGTGCATGTTAATAAAGGGCAGAGGCCACATATTACAAGGTTGGTTAGGCTGTTGGATAGATTGATCTACAAGGAAACTAAAAAGAGAATATAATCTATCCCTAACAGCCTAACACAGTTACAAACACAACGCGCACGCACTATACGGTTTATACAATACCGTAACCTATACAATGTTTAACAAGTAGTTCATGCCAACAATCCAGACAATTTCCCTAAAATTTACGGGAAACAAAAAACTGGTTTTAGGAGAAATTTTTAGGTGATGTTTGGGAGTTGTTTTGGGAGTTGTTCTAAGCCGAGCGGCCGATATCTTACTATCGGCTTATGGCGAAGCACGAGGCAACATATGCTTTTCTTCAGTGATGCATTTCCTTTTACGTACATTACTGACTACACACAAAGACATATTTCAATGTGAATATTCAATATATAAATCTGCCTTTATATTGACATGTCCTTAGCAATACAACCATATATATTTGATACATCTCTTTTTGGAGGTCTTTACCTCTTTAGGCCCAAGTACTTGATCACTAGTCGTCGGATACATTTTTGTAGTTTGGACTGAAGGGTGCATTACGTGGTTTGTGTTCTTTGACTTAACTGATCGTATGCATGCATTTTTATACACGTCGCACACAAAATATAAGTACGTATATGGTATTCTCTTTAAACCAAAATAAGTGTCGTGGTTTTAGGTTAGATGTATCACTTATTTTGAACCACAGGGAGTAGTAAATTTTTGTAGAGTATTTTTGTAGAGTAGTAAATTTCTCCCTGATACCAACCGACAGCATCCATCAGCGTGGAGAGCGAAGCACCATGGTCTCGATTGTGATTCCCGGCCCGAATGCCAGCATGGCGCCCCACTCCGGCAGCAGGTGGCCATTATCCTCCTCCTTTCGACGCCGGCGCAACTCGTCAAGCACGAAGACGATGGTGGCGCCGCTCATGTTCCCGTACTCGCGGAGCACATGCCGGCTGGCCGCCAACTTACCCGGCTCCAGCTTGAGCACCGTGTCTATGTTATCCAGGATGGCACGGCCACCTGGATGCACCGCCCAGAAGAGCTCGTTCCATGAGCGCGGAGCATCGCCGTCTCCGCCGAACGCGTCAAGGAGGCACTGCTCGACATTCTGTCCGATCTGCATCGGCACCTGGTTAGCGAGATGGAAGTCTATGCCGCTTGCCGTGACCTGCATGCGGAGCAGGTGCTCGGTCCTCGGGATCGTCGTTTGGGTGGCGGAGACCATCTCGAACACCGGGCGCTCGCCTTCGACGAAGGGGCCGGCGCCAACGATGACGGCGCCGGCGCCATCCCCAAACAAGGCGTGTCCCACGAGTTTCGCCTCGTCGGGGCTACCGAAACAGACGAGGGTCGTCTCGGCGCAGACCACCAGGACGCGTGCCCCGCGGTTGTTCTCGGCCACCTCCTTGGCGAGGTGGAGCGCCCTGCCGCCACCGTAGCAGCCGTGGAGGCTGAGGATGGTGCGGCAGACGGTGGGATGGAGGCCGAGTAGCGTGACAAGCTTGAGGTCGGCACTCGGGGCCTCCCACGCGGAGTAGGTGCCGAAGACGAGGTGAGTGATGTCGGTGGCCGAGCGGCCCCACTCGGCGATAGCCTTGGCCGCGGCGGACTGCGCGAGGTTCGGCACGGCGGTGGCGACCATTTCTATGCGGGCATCGAGGGAAGGCAGCTCCCTGTCGAGGAACTCCGGATGGGCGCCCAGTGTCTCCTCGGTCAGGTGGAAGTAGCGCTTCTCGATGCCTGTTTTCTGACCTGCAATTATGAAAACAGTCTTGCTAAACATTAGTCGCTGCTATATTGGTCAGATCTTACATTTTGTGTTAAATTTTTTAACTTTATTATCGTGTTCCTTTTTATCTTGCGGTTAGGCGACCGTTATCAAATCTGTTATCTAAATAAACATGCAGATTACTAGCACTGATAATCTAGGGAAATAAGGCCCCTCCCAATGCTTCACCTTGTATAGGTGTTAAGGCTGTCACATAGGCAAAAAATCTGATGTGGCTTGATATTTAAGATAAGAGAGATGAGTGTGGTGACCCCAGGAAAAAATGGTGCCAAGCACGTGAACCTAGACAAAATACTTAAATGAAAGGAAGTCCATCAATGCATGAAGAACTTTAATACCTAAATCGTTAAATAAAGTGTACTTAGCTACAACAAGTTAAGCACCTATGCATTGAAGACTTTGGTTGCTAAACTTTTAAATGTGTTTAGCACCTCATCTTAGCACAAATGCATTGAAAGTATTCTAATGGATTCATGCGTGCTTACAGATTCTGTTCATCTTTTCCTTGAGTTCAGTGCGGTGGTCGCTCTTGGTCCAGCGGAACAAGTTGTCGGCGAACACGTCTTGGGGCATCAGGATGTTCGTCGGATTCGCCGTGCCGATGGCGAGCATCGCCGCAGGGCAGTCCGCGTGCTGCCGCATGCCCATCTTTCCGTTTGTTGTTGCAGCCATGGGCAATGAATAAACGCTGTATGTGCGTTACGTTTCTTGCTGGGGGCACTTGGGAATGTTCAACCTGATGCGTCTACGGGGCTCTGCTGCCTCATGTATTTATAGTTTGTTTGGTCTAACTTTCAGCAACCTATATCTGCATATATTTTCCGAAATGATGAAAATCTGATGTCAGATTTCAGGGTTCCAGACACGAACGCCCTTCTGACCGTTGATGACGAGCTCGGATCTTAAAGTGTTTGACAGTGTCACGTCAGAAGCACCTAGGGCCAGTTCGTTTGGTAGCTTTTAGAACAAGTTGTAATAAACTGCCTCCTACCCAGCTTATTCTAAAAGCTCAACCAAATTTATTTTTTTAGAAGCCTACGAGGCTTCTAAAAGTATATTTTTAGTTGGCTTTTAGAATAAGCTGGATAGGGGACAACTTATTCTATAAGACCAAAACAACTAAAGAACTGCCCCCCTAGTCCTACGTTCTCGTGAACCCATCGCGCGGAATGTGTGATCGGTTTATCCCACCTCACACCACTCCACATACCATCTCACACAACCTTCTTGGTCCCTCTCACTTTCTCTCTCAAGCTCACTATTCACCTCCCACGGAACCACATGGATCAAGCAATGGTTAATTGTATAAAACCACCACATTAAATGTTAGGTTTGTAGAAAAATACCTGATCACTAATTTATTTACAAAATTCTCCCTGTTTCTAGCAAACTTAAAAAAAACACTTGTCAGGTGATCTGGCCCAATTGAACACTTTCTGACAAGTGGAGCTTTGCTGTAAGGAGCTAACTAGGCAAAAACAGTTACATAGACACCCTTAGTACTAAAAAGAAAAGGCAATCAACCCAATCCTTGCTCTCCATCCAATCCGAGGAGGCAACCACACTCCCTTGGCTCCCGTCGCCCCCACGAGAAGCCCGCCCCCGGAAGCCCACTGCCCTGCCCGGCCATTGTGTTATCGGAGCTCCCCGACCGGAGAGCGGTCTGCCCTGCTGCCCACTACTGCCTGCTCTCCTCATCGCCTCACACACATCTGTGGCCATGACAACAACTGGCATGGAAGTCTCTAAAGGCAAGCAATAGCGATGCCTGGAAGCTACGGAAGTGAGCAGCAGCTACGACGGGCAGGCGCAACGGGAGGAAGCAACATGAGCCGCAGGGAGTTGCGGCATCGAGCTGCAACACACACTAATTCAGCTTCTTACAATTCAGCCCTATTTGTTAGAAAGTGATCAACCAGACAAACTCACTTGATTATTGCTTTCTGCAAAATGTTTACTAGAAATGCGGTAACTTCTTAAAAAAAATAGGGATCAATTTTATTTTTTGCAAATGTGGTTATTTTCCGCTTTTAACTCATCGAGCAGTGACCGGAGTTGATACCCGGAGGTCGTTGCATTGAGAAGACTAGGAAGGTGGCCGCTGGTTTCCAGCGACGAGGCAATAGGCCACCAGATCCAGAGACAGGCCGAGGCAGCCTGCAACTGTTGGTCCGGGTCAAGCGGAGCGGTTCGAGGACAAACACCGATGACCATATGCTTTGATTTTCGGCGCACGTTACAGAGGACATCGTCAAGGACCCATCACGGGAGGCGGACTCAGTAAGGAGCCCGACAACATAGGTGCTGCTGCTCGCGAACGAGGCCACGAATGCCGGTGGCCATATGCTTCGATTTTGTTGTTGTGACGATAAATGAAGGCTTCGAGTGGCACCACGGGAGGTGCTTGTCAACGAGCAACCGTCATCACGTTGGATGGCCATTGCAGCTGCTGGCGGCGGAGGCCTTGATGGCATCTTGGCTAGGTACCGCATCCTACTGCCCGCTACTTCGCCGCCCCAGCCGTTGTCGGATGAAGACCAAATGCAACAATCAGTGACTGTTCGGCAACCAGATGAAAGCATCCACGGACTCCCACGTCAGATCTACGTCTCCCTCTTCGGTTTCGTGCTTGCCACCCCGCCACCAATGGTCATGCCGGTGACCATTGCAGCTGCAATATCATGCCCCTGCCTTAGTCGTCCCGCATAGGTCTGTCGGACCGCAAAATTGACATATTTCTAGGCTAAAATCAGCTAATATGTACTATGTCGAATTCAATTCAACGAGCATGGCAAAATCACTTTCTACACCACGGAAAATTAACATTTTAATAGACCATGGCAAAATCATTTTTTATGTAACATCGCAATTTCTACCACTTATTTTGCCATGGAAAACTGAAAGGCAACACATGGCAACAACATTTTTTCCGGTGTATGTAAGGAAATTTTAACGGGACATATGGATTCTTTCAAAAACTAGAAATATGGTATATTTACCCTTTTTGCCCATGGTAACTCAAGTGTGGAATTTGGTTGCATTTAGTATGAATGATATGGCAATTTTTAGCATCCATATGCCATTGCAGTTTAATTTTCAATTAGACGGCAAATGCAATTTTCAGACTTCTTTTGTGTTTTGGAGCAGAGATGGTGCTGACTGTTTTCAGGGGCTTAAGAATGCAACATTTTTCCATGTCTTTTGAAATATGACAATGTACACCACAGTTTTTAAAAAATATGGTAATTGCCATGTTCTAAATCATGAAGTCAACAATTATTGCAATGTTTCATAAAATTTCCCTTTTTTTAGAGTACTTATCATGTATCCCGATCAAAATTGTTTCCATGTATGGCAGTAAGACTAACTAGCCGGACCATGTCAAATTTAAATTCATGTAGCATGTCAAACGTAGTTTATGGGTCATGGCATTTCTTAGTATATGAAGGCATACATTGCAATTTTCTTATATAAAGCACGGAAAATTATAATTCAAACACCACGGCGAATTTTGTGCTGTTGTTTTATATACACGGAAAATTTCATGTTTTGTCTCTACTTTTTCACATGGTCAATCTTAACATGCATAATCTTTGGTTGTACTAGACGTTTCCCAATGGTATAAGATGATACCAAATTTTGTACACTCGATGGTAAACACTCACTGTATATGTCATTTAGTAATTTTTTGTTCTTGTGCAAATACTAGTTTTGGGCAGTTTTTTTTTTTTGCATAGGGAATTGTTTTGGGGCGGCATGGGATTAAGGGGGGAGAAGATGGTAAGCTTGATTGACGTCGGTAAAGAGCTTGTCAGATAGCGTCAGAGAGCTGCCCATGAGGAGTTGGGGCATGCCATGGCAATTTTACCTTTATTGCCATGATATCTCTTCTAATAGACCGTGGCTATTATTGTTGTTGGACCTTCAACGTTAATTTTTTTTTGGGACATGGCAATTTTTGTTTCACAAAAAAGGGAAAGGAACAATTGTCATTAATGCTACGCTAGGATCAACGCCTTCTAGTGTTTTTAACTTTTCTTTTTTGTAACACATTTTTTTGTTGAACAAACCATGGTAAAAATTAATTGGCTAATTAATTTTTGAACATCACATGGGTAAGTTTTTTTTTCATCAGACTGTTTTTCATATATTTTCTTTTTTCCTTTTTTCTTACAATGTCAAATTAGTTTTAAACATAAGTGTTAAGTCTTCCTTTGTTTTTGTTGTTAGGTATGGCAGATTCAGATGTTTATATGGTTGTCGGACTAATAGTTTTAGAAATGGATTTTTTAATTTGTAAAGTTCAATATTTGTTAACAATGAATATCTGTTTTTTTAATTCTCTAATGTTTCTTTGGTTTTTAGAGTTTTATTTTCCCAAGAATGACAGGTGGCCCGTCAAAGTGCCTCATGGGCCGTGGTTCATGCTACACAGTTGTTGTGTCTAAAAAAACCAAATGGTTCGATCGAACGAACCCAACAGATCAAACGGTTCGTTCGCTAGGGGTTACTCCAAAGTCGAATGTCGTGTGGTTATTGGGGTCCTATATTTTTTGGGACAGCGTCAGGCTTTGTATTAAAATTGAGCCACTGTTAAAAAAAATTGGCCGATTCAGCGATTTATCTTTTGATTTATCGCTAATCAGTGGATGACCGATAAGATTATGTCATATCTTTACCAGTTGTCATTTGGACAGATTTATCACTCTCACAAGCAATTTATCAGGAATATACCGATAAACCGGGCCTATTTCAAACATTTGTGTGCAAGAAGTATGTTTATTTGAGTTTTACGTGCCTTGTTATGTAATATGTATAGCTATCAGATTCTATTTTTCGTTGTACAAGGATTCAAAGGCAAGGAATCATGATAACGCTTTTGTCCTTTAATGTCTTTTTGTTCAATACTCCCTCCGTCCCAAAATAAGTGTCTCAACTTTGTAATAGCTCTGGTTCAAAGTTGTACTAAGCTTAAGACACTTATTTTGGGACAGAGGGAGTACAACATATCTTAGCGTCGGAAACCTAGGATTTGTAAAAAAATGACCGATTAATAGTCAGCTGATAAAATTGATTAGTTGTTCGATTTGTGATTAATCTCTAATCCCGGCCAAGCGAGATGCTAACGATAAGCGATATCCTCGACATTGAATAGAGTTAGTATATATCTCTTATTAAAAAGTACCCGACATGTTACTTATCCAGAAAAATAGTAACATGCTAGAAAATTGAATATTAATATGAATTATTATATATTTGAAATACTTGACACTTTGTTACCAAGAAAAAGAGGAAAATGCTGGAAAATTGCACATTAATCAAAAAATGAATGGGTGCTGGAAATTTGCACATTAATCAAAAAATGAATGGGTTGTCGGGTCATCATCTATGGTTTTTTTAGTATGACCGTGTGATCTGAGGTGAATTTATAGGCTAAAAGAACCGTGTGTGCTCGATCATGAGATGTCATGAACCAATAGATGGGGCGGGCATCACAACATGATCGTTTTGATTCTGAATAAAAGGAGAAAAAAAAAGCAGTAGAACATTGTGTTGTGCCAAAAACTTGGCTCTGTGGGTTTCATCATCACCAACAAAGGCTACGCAACTTCGTCGCCCATGATGACACTACAGTCTCACCATGGACCATCTCGATGTGGAGTCAGGATTGTTGCAACAATCTCAAACTAATAATGTGAGGCGCTGGATCGTAGGACATGTAATAGCTTCTCCGGCCATGATGACACTACAGTCTCACCATGGACCATCTTGATGTGGACTCGGGATGGTTTTCGCAACCTCAAACCAGCAATGTGGGCCGCTGGATCATAGGACATGCAACATCTATAGTTTGTTAGCAAGTAACAGTCAAGACAATAAACTGTAGACCAGAGTCATTGAACTTCAAAATTAATGAAGTCATCACGGGAACGCCGCCTTTCATGGAAGAATAGTCCGTCTTTCAGAAACACACAAGGTGTCGAACATGAGGTTTAATTTCCTGTGGGCTAGGGGTACAACCACCCTCCTAGTTATCCAACCACATTCCAAGTTTTGTCAAATAGAAAACCACCTTCCAAGCATGGATCAGCCGGCTGACACCACATGCTCTCTAATTCATCTCTATCTAAGGCTGCTCGTCATAGTATTATCATAGCCAGTATGATGCATGCCTACCTAGGCAATTTTGATGATGTGGCATAAAATTAAATAAAGGGAAAGAAGGTTAAGGATCATCTCGTATCATGATATCATATCATAATATATATCGTAATACTCCCTCCGTTCCTAAATATAATATCTTTTATAGATTTTACTATAAACTATATACGGATGTACATAAACCGAATATTGTCTTTCGAGGCCGAGCTCCATGGAGCTCGGTTTTGAAAAGTTCAAATTTCGTCAAATTTCATATTTTCTACATTTCAAAAAATTCTGAGAAAAACATAGGTATACATGAAGGCATAACACACATTAGTGTAATTTTTTAGGGAAAAATATGTTGAAATGAGGGCTGTGTAAAAAAGATAAGTACGGGACTTTTTAATACATGATACTAGTCATCCTCCCAGACCATGAATTTGTCTTTTTTTGTACAGGTTGCATTTCAACGTTTTTCATCCTAAAATTTTACACACATACACATGACATTCTTGTTTACTTGCACGGTCTTTTTCAGATGTTTTTGAAACCGAAAAGTTTGAATTTTAATTTGTTTTCAAAAAAGGTCTTCATGAAGGTCGAGAGCTAAATGTCTGTTCTAGTATTTAGTCGTACTTTAAAGCGTAGATTTATTCATTTGGCTTCGTATGTAGTCTATAGTGAAATTTATATAAGGTCTTATATTTAGAAATGGAGGAAGTACTATGTGTCCTGCATGACAATAAATAAGATAATCTAAAATACTAATCCATGATACTATACATTACGAAAGTAATATCATGCACTAATATTGTATAAATGATATTAACTTTTGATACTAGCACTACAAAAACATGACGTGTCACGGTGTTCGCGTCGTACCCCATCGAGTAGATTAGAGGGTAGGGTTTAGTAATTGAACAAACAAACTGGGGCGCAACCTGTAGCTGTGCTGTTCTGTGATGACAAGAATTGAAGAATAGAGCTATCGAAGAGAGAGAAGTGAAGCGGAAACGATGGCGATTAGTAATGATGTGTAGTACTTCTAATGCCGGCCTGGATTTGGTAGACGGCCAACCGATCGAGCTACCTGCCGAGCACAAGTTCTGTGTACATGTGCAAGTGCATGTTGATGCTGACGGCGTGTGACCAGAAGTTAGGACTTACGAGCGCTCATCTGTCAGACTTACGAGCGCTCATGGTCGTCTGTCAGACTTACAAACGACCAGCTAACTAAACCACTAGCTAGCTCATCTCATCATGGCGTCAAACGCGTACCATAGCCGAGCGACTTTTCCAACCAAGATTGGTTATAACAAGCAACTGTCATACTGTGCCGTCCTTTCAAAACCGGTAGATCGGTATTGAGCATTCAAAAGATATTGCCGCGACTAGTTTAATGTGCGGTATCATCTGTCCTCCTTCCGTGGGATGCAATATTAACCAACATCTAATTAACTGGATCATTAGATTACGCACATTGGCAATGTCAAGACCTCATGTCATCATCTGAGTACTCTGTCAGTGATTCTAATAGGTACCGTTGTTGTCAAGCCCTCATGTCATCATCTGAACCAATGCTGTCACTTGACGACCATATTCAAGTTATTACACTGTGTTTTACCGATACCATTGTACATATATCAATTAGCACGGTGACCCATGCATTGCTGCAACTAGATTTTTTTTTACATGTTTATTTTAGTATTATATTTTCACGATTATTATATTATCTCTTATTTGAGTACTATTAGGTACAGTTGTACACTTGTTCGAAAATCTT
This sequence comes from Hordeum marinum, assembly GCA_022496015.1. NCBI lineage: Eukaryota > Viridiplantae > Streptophyta > Magnoliopsida > Poales > Poaceae > Hordeum > Hordeum marinum. Next base: position 21,492,591 of record CM039673.1, on the reverse strand, counting down.
GTACCAAAAATGCATCATGTGTAAACTAATTTAGTTATTGGCCATTTGCCTCGTCGCCAACTGTTATTTACTGTTGTCTGTTCGTACATGATTTGATTTTGATACATATCTTTTTGTGTGAGTCTTTATGTTATTGATACAGACTCCGTTAGCTACATTGATGACATGCTAGCTCATCTCATCATGGCGTCAAACTCAGGTCATGGCAAGCGACCTATTGAAAGAGAAACGGTTGGAAGAAGCAACAGAAGGACCGTGCAGTTATTATATTATTTGCCAGATAAGGGCCCAGAGTCTTATTGGTTAGCACTACATGTTGGTAGACTAATTAGCTTAGATTCGAGCATCACCTCCTATAGAAATTCGAGCATAGCTCCTCCTATGCTCAACCGAGTTAATTCAAAAAAATATCACTGACATACTTTTGTGGCCGGCTGATGGTACTGAGCACTATCACTGACATACTTTTGTGGCCGGATGATGGTACTGAGCATTGAAAATATACTACGGCAATTATGAGGATCCAACATTAGTATCCACCTATTTTTTTTTATCAGATTATACACGTTGGCAATTCAAGATCTCTTGAGAGTGCTCAGTCAGTGATTCATTCCACCAATGGCATCGCTTGATGTCAATATTCAAGATATTACTGCAACATTTGCAGATACGATTGTACATATCAACTAGCAAGGTGACATGCAAATCTGCGCAGCTAGATTTTAAGATGTGCTTTTATTTCAATTTATTTTGACATGTTTATAACATTATCTCTTATGGAAGAGCTATTAGGTAGAGTTTTCCAGTTTTTCAAAAATCTTGTACATAAAGAACATCACATGTAAACTTATTTTTGTGTTCTTCTATTACTGGCAATTTGCCTCTATGTTTGCCTACTATTCAATGAAGTTTATTCCGACCTTATTATATGCTATAAATTGTTTTTTTGGAATCCCATGTGTGAGAGACTAAGATGGCTGATGTTTACATTCCCCATCTCTCGCGGTCCCCTTTTGATACGGTTCCACATCCTTTACTTTCAACCTCTATTGTTCAAAAGATCTTTCACAAAACTAAATCATTCATTTTAGCAAAGGTTATAATGGTGCATTTTATTATTTGTGAATTGTTATATCTCTACATGCTTCTATGCGTATACTTATTTACTCTAGGTGTCCTATTATTGGTGTTATTCCTATGAATATGTCAAAACCGTTTCTCTCTTGCTCATTACATGCATATGTTGGTTTACAACGACTTCGGTATTTTAGCACATAGACATTATTTGTGGAGACAGGGACTTAATGATTTTTCTATGGATTTGTACAAAATTTATAATTTATGTACTTCACGTGCTGTTTTTATGAAAACAAATTGCAAACTACTTTATGAAAACTGAAAGACGAAGTGATCAATTACTATCAAGTTCCGCATATAAAGTCATATGTCTACCCACCCAATAATGGTATTAATAAAATAAAATTCTTCTCTTTATTCATTTAGTGAGCGTAGCATGTATGATAGTTTTTCTGGACAGTCGGAGTCCGGCGACGAAGAAATCCTGGATAAGAACTTTTGGGTTTAGGGGGTAAAATAGGTCATGCCCCCAAAGGAGGGAGTCTGGTGCCCATGGGGTCTGGTGGCACATCCTTAGTAGGAGATTACAAGGGTCTTTCTCCTGGGCCCCAGGGACCTCCTCTAGGTAACATCTATTTTAGGTGTTCATCTTCAATAAAGTTGTGATCTTTTACTTGTGATTTTTCCGTAGTTTTTTTAGCTTCGGAAAGTCACACAAATACAAACACATAAAACTAATGCAACTCGCCAGTCCGGCATTTTACCAATATATTTGTCGAATAAATATGAATCATTGCATGAATTGATAAGTAATTGGACGAAAACTTCAAATTTTATTTATATGTTCAGGATGTATCACGGAGGTCTGACACCCACACTCACAATGTTTCTTGTCGGCCACTTCCTCTCTGACCTGATGTTCCCAGTGTCTGCTAGGTGCGGGCATGGTGTGTGGTGCCTCCATTGCTAGGCACGGACGTGGTCCAGCAGGAAGCAATGAACATGGCACGCAAGGGAAGCTGCTTCAGAGGGAGCAAATGTGTGCTGGCTGGTACCTCCGTTCTTAGGCATAGAGGTGGTGTAGTGGAAGTGGCATGAGGAATCTGCTACTGAAGGAAGGTCTCGGCTGCATGCTCAACCCCTACTACTTCTCCTCAATACCTTCCAGGTTGGTCACCAGCAAGGATTGATCCCCACTGAAAGTCTATCTGCATACAAGATGCTGAACAAAGTGAGCATGAGTAGCCCATATTCATTATTTTTGTTGCTTCATGGTGTGTGGTTGTGGATGTGCTGAAGGCTAAACCTGCTACAAATGACCTGGTTGAGTTGAGCGCAATGTTTGGCTCGATGAACATACCAGGGTGAAGAATTACTTATTCTTCACCTTGGGTTACAAATAGACGTTATATATATATATAAATATATACATATATATATATATATATGTATGTATATTTATATATATATATATATGTATGTATATATATATATATATGTATGTACTTTGTTAATACCAAACGCTTAGTTTGGAACTAATAATTGGTGCTTATGTATAGCCAATTTACTTTTCATCTCAGAAATTTTCCCTTGGATAAGGTTATTAGAGAAGACCTAAAACATTAGTTCATGCCCACTACTGAAGCATATAACTTTGCCAAGTGTGGATTAGACTCGGTAAAGTGCCAAATGCACTTGGTAACTAGTTTGTCCAGTGTTACAGTCGGCAAAGTTCACTCGATCAAAGCCTAGTCGGCAAAGACAGCTTTGTCTAGTGTTTTATATTGGGCACCCAACAAAGTTTATACTCATTAAAAAACCAAATATATATTTGTGCCGCTTAATGCTTTGGCAAGTGTCGGCTAGAAAACACTTAAGGATGGTCGGTCACCACGCCGTCAACGTACGTGTCATTCCGTTTACCTACCATCCAAAGTTTGACATGTATTTTTCCTGCACTTAGCAGAGGCGAGTGCCTTCCGTTTGCCGGGTGTTTTTTTCCTACACCCTGATTAGTACGGTCTTTGGCCTGTGACTCGGCAAAGTTGTCTGCTATACAGTAGTGGCCAGATGCAAACAAAAAAAGGAAATGTAAGATCTTCTCATAGTGTTATGTGCGGCCATACAGATTGTGGACAAAGTTATTCTTTTTTCACGCAAATTTGGGGCCGCTGTCATGAACGTGAAAGAGACTGTACTAACCTATAGGTTCATCGAAACGTGAAAGAATATTACAATGTTATACAGGGCCAACAACACAGAGTTACATGTTAATAGGCAATTACCCCACTGCATCATCACTTCGTATGTTGTTGCAAAACAAATATGTCACGTTATTTAAATACATATTAAATTCAAAATTATCAACAAAATTCATTTTTTTTTGCTTGGTATAAGTATTAGGGCACCGAGAAACGCGGTCATCAGGTGGTAACTGAATTTACTGCCTTGTAACCAAAACCATTGTAATATGCATGTTTTTTCCTGTTATCCTTGTTTGATACTTTAATTCGCTTTGTTTTTCACGCTGGCCGTGTGCACCATCAACACCAGGTGGTTGTGTATAAAAGGCCGTTAGCAGCAGTGGTCTAGGAGTGCCAAGATTACACGTACATCTAAGCTTTCGCTTGCACTGAGGTTAGCTACCTTAAGCTCTTAAGCGACATGACGCTTAAACTCTTGGCCGAAGTGAGCCCACAGGAGTTGCTCGGAGCTCTTGCGGAGCTCCACAACCACATGATCGGCTACGTCAAATGCATGTCCCTCAGGTGTGCCGTGGATCTAGGCATCCCGGACGCCATCCATCACCGTGGCGGCACCGCCACCCTCGCTCTCATTGCCACGGACACAAAGGTACACCCTGCCAAGGTTGCCGACCTCAAGCGCGTGATGGAACTACTTGCCACCTCAGGCATCTTCACCAGAGGCCCCGGGGTTGGTGATACCGTGGTGTACGGGCTAACCACGGCGTGCCGCATCCTCGTCGGCTGGCGCAACCTATCCCCCATGGTGCCCTTCCTTGTGAACCCTCTCGTCGTCTCCTCGTTCTTCAGCATGCCCGAGTGGTTAAGGAGCGAGCCCATGGCCACCGGCGCCGGCTCCCTCTTCGAGCTGGAACATGGCTGCTCCCAGTGGGAGATGGTGAGCAAGGATGCCGTGTTCAACCACGTCCTCAACCACTCCATGGCCGCCGATAGCCAGGTCTTCCTTGAGGTCGTTATAATGGACAAGGGCCGAATCTTCCGCGGCCTCGGCTCGCTGGTCGACGTTGGGGGCGGCAATGGGGCTGGCACCAAGGTAATCGCAAAGGCATTCCCGCGGATCACGTGCACCGTTCTGGATCTTCCTCACGTCATCGGAAATGCCCCCAATGAAGGCAACCTGCGTTTCGTGGCGGGTGACATGTTTGAATTCATACCACCAGCTGATGCTGTGGTACTCAAGGTACGTACGTGTTTCCATCGATATCACCTGGTGACTCTCATCAACGATTGCATACTTATTAGTACTAGTACTTTTTTTAATATTACAAGTATTATTTGGTCGTCATAAAGAGACCAGCCCATGCTAGTCCTTCTTACCTGCGACTCAGTGGCTAGTGGCCGTGTCTACAGCGTTCCTTCCGGTTTCGATGTTGGTTTGGAGAAGTTTGGTTTCAGTAACAAGTAGAGTAATTTGCTAAGAAAAAAAACAAGTAGAGTGATCGCGGGTAGTATTTCCCTGAACAGATCGTAGACAGATAGTAGTAGTCTTGTTGTGTTGGTTGTTTCCTTTTTGTTTTTGAACCACACGGAGTTCAAAGGGCTCAAATCTCTGAGGACTCCGAGTAGTGTAAATGGTCTGGATGCACACGAGCAAACACGCTTGCTAAATAGCACATTAATTTGTTTTAAGCATCTTCCTAGACAAATTAGGATGCTCGTAATGAATAATATCAAAAGTTATCATGCATATGATACTAGTGTATGATACTGCAATGCAAAATATCATAGATTAGTATCTTAGATCACTTTATTTATTTGCCTTGCAAGTCATATAGTAGTATAATATTTATTATGATACAATATAATGATATGTACTCAACCCACTCTTTTTCATTTAATTTATGCCATGACATCAAAAGCATCTCATTGGCGTGTATGATATTGTATATGATACTCTCACTACAGGTAGACTAAGAGAAGTGGAACATAAATTACAAAGGATCATTCAAAAAATATATAATCCTTACGGTGCAATTAATGATTCATTTCTCTTCTCACGCTACAATATCTCTCTATTTTCTTCTAACTTTTATCTCTGTAAATGTTTTAGAATATTTTGCATGATTGGGGTCATGACGATTGCGTCAAAATACTTCAACGTTGCAAGCAAGCCATCCCTGCTAGAAATGCTGGAGGAAAGGTGATAGTCATAGATATGGTAAGAGGATCTGCGCTTGGTGATAGGAAAATCAGCGAGCTGGAAGACATACAAAATGTGTTCATGATGTGCATCTCCGGGGTGGAACGAGATGAAAGTGAATGGAAGAGGATCTTTTCTGATGCTGGATTCAGTGATGATTACAAGATCATGCCAATATTGGGTCCCTACTCAGTAATTGAGATCTACCCATGAAACTTAGCACGTTATACCGTACTACTCGAGACAATAAGCTCAGTAACATACTAATGGGCACAATAAATTGCACGCATGTACCTAAACTCCAGAACCACCATATCTATGTGTGCATGAGGTCTACATGTTTTGTCACTTTATATATTCTATCAAGCGTAACTGTGGAACTTGGCATTGTATGTAATGAAACAATATATCATGTTGCAATCGATGATCGGATTTTCTTACTCTGGGCTAGGCTACTTTCTCTTTATGATATATTAAAAATATTGTTCCTATGATTTTATCTTGTTCAAAGGAAAAAGAAAATTTTCGTGGAAATAGCCATTTCTTGTATTTCAAGGGTGATCTAAACAATCATATAATTAGTTGGTGCAGTTTTTTGCTGGAATCCCATCAAACAATGCTCATAGTCAAGATGGTGTCGATGCCGAATTTCTCAGAAAATGCAGGCATTTTTTAACAGGGAAACCGTTTGAGAAGCCCCTATAGTATTTTTTTATAAATAGGTAAATCAAGAAAACCAGTCCAAGATAAAATAACATAATTACAAAAGACAACTAAAATGGGATACCTAGTGAGGAGTTAGGAGATACCAAAAGGAAAGTAAAAACATAGAAGTCTAAATGTCAGTACACCAAGTTGTAGAAGGTTCTTTATTTCTCCCAAATAAATATATAATTGAACTCCAAATTTTGCAGATCGACATCATGCAAAAAAAAATCATTTTTTAGGCACAATGTAAATTTTACAAATGGTGCAACTCATTTGAAATCTGAAATTTGATAAATTTATGTTTCACCAGAATAAAGCATAAACATTTTATATAAAGAGTGGCACGTGTGTATAGCTAATCTTCACACTTTAAAGGTCAAGTGTTCTCTTGTTTGCAAATAAAGGAAAAGCATTATACAAATATAATACCGATCTTGATGCAAACTGGATGTGCTAAATAAAAGTTGTTGCTACATGCTAGTATGAAAAATCCAAGCTCTATCTAAAAAAAATGACAGGTGCTTGTTTAATATTGGCGCGTCCAATGTGTCGGCAAACTGATCTTTGTCAAAGATCGGCAGGGTCACGAGCCGTTAGATCTGTGCCATCGGGAGGCATCCTCTGCTGGGGAACGTTGCATGGAAAACAAAAAATTTACTACGCACACGCAAGATCTATCCTTGATGATGAGCATCTATGAGAGCAAGAGTGGATCTACATATCCTTGTACATCGCTAAGCGGGAAGCGTTAAGAAACGCGGTTAATGTAGTCGAACGTCTTCGCGATCCAAATCGCCGAACGTCCCGCGATACAATCACGATCCGTCCCGATCTAGCACCGAACGTACGGCACCTCCACGTTCAGCACACGTACAGCTCGATGACGATCTCTGCCTTTATGATCCAGCAAGAAGGAGCGGAGAGGTAGATGAGTTCTCCGGCAGCGCGACGGAACGGCGGCGGTGGTGGTGGAACTATTCCGGTAGGGCTTCGCCTAAGCACATCCAAAAACTAAAAGGAACGATTTATCAAGGAGAGAGGGTTGCACTGTGGCTTAGGGTTTTCTGGTGCGGCTTCCCTCTCTCCCGTCCAGTATATATATGAGGAAGGGGAGGGAGGACGACGCCCCTAGGGTTGCCTCTAGGCTTCGGTCGAAGTGGGGAGGTGGAGGAGTCCTACTCCAATCCTACTAAGAGTAGGATTCCTCCCCCACTTGGAAACCCTTTCCACCTTTTGGGTTTTCCCACCCCTAGCCGCATGGCCCGTAGTGGGGGGTTCGGCCAGCCCACCAGGGGATGGTTTGCCTCCTCCTACAGCCCATGAGGCCCTTTTGGGCGAGAGGCCCCTCCCGATGGTACCCCGGTACCCTCCCGGCACTCCCGGTACCCGAAACTTTTCTGGTGAAAAAAGGGACTTCCTATATATCAGTATTTACCTGTAGACCATTCCGGAGCTCCACGTGACGTCCGGGATCTCATCCGGGGCTCCTACAACCTTCGGTCACCATCATACGTAACTCTATACTACCGAAACGTCACCGAATGTTAAGTGTGCAGACCCTGCGGGTTTGAGAACTCTGTAGACATGAACGAGACACCTCTATGGTCAATAACCCATAATGGGACCTGGATGCCCATATTGGTTCCAACATAATCTACGAAGCTCTTTATCGGTTGAACCTCTATGTCAAGGATTCAGTTAGTCCCGTATACTGCTCCCTTTGTTCTTTGGTATGTTACTTCCACGAGATTCAATCATCGGTATCTCTATAGCTAGTTCAATCTCGTTACCGGCAAGTCTCTTTACTTATTCCGTAATACAAGATCCCGTGGCTAACACTTTAGTCACATTGCTTGCAAGGCTTGTTGTGATGTTGTATTACCGAGTGGGCCCGGAGATACCTCTCTGTCACACGGTGTAACAAAACCAGTCTTGATCCATGCCCACTCAACAGACACCCTCGGAGATACCTGTAGAGCACCTTTATAGTCACCCAGTTACGTTGCGACGTTTCATACACACAAGGTACTCCTCCGGTGTCAGTGAGTTGCATGATCTCATGGTCATAGGAACAGATACTTGACATGTAAAAAACTATAGCAATAAACTGACACGATCATATGGTATGTTTATAGTTTATTCTCCTAATGATATGATCCCATTACCAAATGACATCTCATGTCTATGGCCAGGAAACCTTGACCATCTTTGATCAACGAGCTAGTCTAATAGAGGCATACTAGGGACATGGCGTTGTATGTGTATCCACACATGTACCTGAGTTTTCAATCAATAAAATTCTAGCATGGATAATAAATGATTATCATAAACAAGGAACTAGTAAAATACACGATATCCTGAACTATGTCACTACCTTCGTAGTGGATAGTAACATATGTCACTAGTAGAAAACAGGGCATCAGTCCCAGTTCTAGAGGGCCTTTAGTCCCGGTTCTGCAACAGGGACAAAACGATTGGGACTAATGCCCGTCCCTTTTACTCCCGGTTGGCTTGTGAACCGGGACTAAAGGAGCTCCACGTGGCCTCCATGGGGCGCCTGGCAGGAGGATCTTTAGTCCTGGTTGGTAACACCAATCGTCACTAAAAGGCAGCCACGCGCCAGCAGCTGTCACACGTTGGTTATTTTTTTTGAAATGAGGGGGTTACGGGTATTGGAGGGTTTAGGGGTCTTCATATTGTGTTTCCCCCTTTTATTTTTGTGTTTACCATTTTTATTTTATACTTTTCATTCAACTCGACGCTAGCTACTACATATAGCAATGAAAGAACGCCATCACACAGCATTGTCATGATCAATATATAGAGAGAAGAAGTGCTCTCTCTTTCTCTGTGCTTAGTCGAACAATGCAACAAGTTTTGATAAATCTATTCGACGCTATTACATATAATATATACAATATAAAATCTCTGATGATCTTAATAGGTAATTGCCAACATCGCATAGCATATCCTCATGGTATTCTCCGTGTTTAGGTATGACATGATCAACAAATAATCCCGCCAATTCCTCTTGAATTGCTCACATGCGATTAGTTGGTAGGAGTTCGGCCTGCTTCTGACAGATCTAATTTAAGGAAGGGGGTCAATATATGTATGAAACTCAACACAATTGATGTTAATAAAATAAAAATGTGAATATTGTTTATGTACTTCAAATTGTTCTAAAGATATGCCCCTGTCCCGCTTAAAGGTCGAGTGGCGATTGAACTTGCAAATGTAGTATGCACATAAATTTGTCCCGGGTTCCTGCCACAAGCACTTTATGAGAATATAGTTCAATCAAAATGATAACCAAGCATGATAATGGTATTGAAACTAGAATCAATGAGAGATGCGCGGTACTAGAGTAGTACTTACTTTGGGGTGTATAAATTGCAGCTCCAGTTTCCAATTAACACCCTTAACCTTTTTGATGAATTTTTTCCAAACCCTGCCCGGCAAAGAAAATGATTACTTGATATCAGGAAATGAACGAAAGTTGTTGATATAGTGCGATAATGATTGAACTTACTTCTGAAGCGTTTGCCTCATGTTCCTCCACTCTTTTATGGTCTTTACGTCTCGAGTCCAAGACAGTTACTTTCCCTCTTCAAGCTGAATGTCTAGCAGAATAAAGTGGAAACTACGCACACATAACTCGTTAATTGCACTCTATAAGCATTTAACCTTGAGCAAGCAAAACAGAATGTGCACAAGATAGTAACACTCACTTGAAGTTGTAAGGAAATAACATTTTCTTTATGGTTTGTTGTCGAAGTAACGCATTTAGCAAATTTTGTTTGAATCAGCGGGAAATTCTTTTAACGTATGTTCATTTATGAAATTTTGGTCAATGAACCCAATGTCATAGATTTGTCATTGTTTGCATTCGAGGATCTTCGCTGTCTATAATATAGTGTGAGGATAATTAATACATGTAATGAACAAGCTGAGCTAGAGACTTAATTACAGAAAAAAATACTTACAGACAGTAGCAGCTAATGATAGTTTTGTCGAGTTCCTTTTGATTGTATAACAGAAATATTTCTTCAAATTCGACGAACAACACTTGCTCTCCATTGAAGAAATGCTCATCTTTAATTCTCACAAATATATTGTCGGTCCCGTCCTTGCAAGCTTTCTCTGGATCATTAGCAGCGTTATCGGTAACCACCTTTAGCGAAGGGCGCGATTGCAGTTCTTGTTCCCCGATGTGGGGAATTTTTTCCCACTTCTTTTGCCACTGCTATTTAAGCTTCCCGACCGCTTCGCTTGACCAAATATCTTTTGAATACAGAGGTCATAGTTTAATTGCAGCGAAGGCCGTTGTGATCTCCCAAGGGCATCCAGAGTTCGCTTCACTTTCATTGGATCTATTTTCTCCTCTGGAGGTGGAGGTTTCGGCACAAGCTGACGTTTCACTTCGGCCTCCACGACCTTGTTGGTTTCCTCTTCACTCAATTTGTATGGTAACTTGGGAGGAATCTTAAGGCTTGGGCCTGCTCTGAATCTCTTCGTTTTGGTACTGCCGCTAGCCGCCGGAGCGGCGGCGGCTCTCTTCCCATGTTGCTGAGGCGGCGGAGGAGACAGAGTCCAATTACGCGGCAGAGACAGCTGAGGCGGGGGAGGATTCTGCCGAGGGGCCTGCTTCGTCAGAGTCCGCTGAGGCGGCGGAGACGGCTGTCTCGCCGGAGACGACTCAGGGAGCGGAGAAGACTGACGCGCCGGAGACGACTGAGGCAGTGTGGCCTCCTCCGGCTGAATCGGCTGAGGCGGCGTCGAGTATGGAAGCATGATGTGTTCCTTTCTCCATAGACAGGTAGTCCTGAAGGCATATCGAAGAAAAAAATCTCCCCTTCACCTATAGCGTACTCAAGCTCTGGCCCATCAAAGCCTTCCATTATTTTATCCACGCCAACAACACCAAAGCCAGATGGAACCGGATTGCAATGGAAAGTTGCATCAGGCCGAGGAGGTTAGACATAGATGAGCGCCGCCTTAAAGGTCAGGTTATGGCATTTTCCATTAGCACACAATGTTCATTACCCGTGATACCATCCACAGGGTAGCGAGGAGCCATGCTATCAGGATGAACGAGCTTCTTGGAAGCCACGCTGCTTCTCCACTGAGATGGTGCGGTACCATCGTGGGTAGTCTCCAATGAAGGATCTTCGTGCCGCTGAGATGGTTGGCAGGTTGCTCGTTCGCTAAGTGTCTTTCATGGGAACGAGCCTGACAGTAGAAGGTAGGGGTACGAAAGGAGAGTGCAGATTCCTAGCTACAGCGAGGATGTACACACGGATGTATGAGTTCAGGCCCATCTCGTGGAGGTAATAGCCCTACCTCTCAGTGCTCTGGAGCTTTGTCGTGTGGAAGGTAAAGATTACAATGGTTGCGAACCCTTGTGCCAGAGGCGAGGGGCGGATTATATAGAGTTCAGTGCCCCTCATAATTGCCAGGCATCCAAGTGTCCGATCGTGGGTATAAAGACTAGCGTTACTGGTAACGTACATCATAAATGCTACTAACGGCGACCGGCCTAAGCCTGCCTATTGGCCTCTTGGGGGTGGCTTCTGGTCTTCTGGTGTCGACTGTAAGTGAAGTCTTCCGAGTGGCGGGAGACTGTCGAGTGGAGGAAGAAGCCTCCAAGTGGATTGCTTGTTGAGTGACTTGAGCGTCATGGAGAATCCAGTCGGAATCTTTCCTATGATCTTTAAGTCTTCTGATGTGGCATCCTTAGGTAGGGTATGTAGGTCAGGCCTAGGACCCTACCCTAGGTACATATCCTCGTCATTATCCCCCGAATGGATCAGAGTTCGAGTGGTGAAAGTGGGTATCGATACCAGTTCAGAACAAGACATCAAATCTTCCGTATGATATTCGGGGCTTCAACAGAACTTGCGTCGACTGTACTTTTCGTCATTCGCCCAGATTGATTCAGCCTTGAAAGTGCCTGAGTGAATGTTCAATGTCGATCTTGTTCTGAGTGAATTGAAGGAATCTTTGGAGGTGACGGGTCAGCCTATCAGGCTCGGATCTTGTGGGATACGAAAATTTGGGAAGCGCGCGCGCCTGCAACGATGACGCCACGATCGAAGCAAGTGGGGGCATGACGCCTCGATTCTCGTGCCGGTCATTTCGCCACGTACAAGGCGCCGTCTCCGGTTGGGATGTGCGGGGATCTTGCAGGCCCACCCGTCAGTGAGGCACTCGGCGGGGTATAAATCCTAAAGCATCGTGGATTGCATAGTATGCTTTCGTTAATTTCCTCTCCTTCTCAGCCCCCTCTGTCTCCAGCGCGACACTCAGCTCCGCTCGGACAAGCCCAGCCACCATGATGATGAAAGGGGTCTCGGAGAAATTAGAGCACGCCAAAAAGGGGGCGGCGAAGGGCAAGGGCAAGAAGCCCTTGACCGCTCGGTTCACCGTGCCGCCGGGATGGATCTAGGGGGATTTTCTCCCCTCGGTGGTCACCCGCGCGGACATTGACAACTTGGTCGTCGATAGACTTGTAGCGGACGACGCCTGGAGGTTGCCGAAGGGGGAGCTCGAGCTGGAGCTGCGTGAAGGGAACGGGTTCTCCTCCTCTCCCACGTTGAAACAGGTTTTTCTATGCATCCCCATCCATTCATTAGAGGGTTTATGAGCTTCTTTGGAGTTCAGCTCCACCACTTTCGGCTGCATGCCATCTCCTATTTGCCTGCTTTCATTACCTTGTGCGAGTGCTTCCTGGGCTGCCCCCCTCACTAGGGACTGTGCAAGCATATTTTCACGGTTAGATCTCAGACTGTATAGAAGGCTCTCCCTGAGGATGGGAAAACTCATGTAGTGAAGCTGTGTGGAGGCCTAGGAATTCAAAAGAGAGCTCGTAGTTCTTTTCCTTCCATGATCTTTCCTGAATCTGTTAGAGGTTGGTAGTCGACATGGTTTTACTGCAAAGACATAGCTTCTCCCAACATGTCGACCAGTCTTTCCCCATTCACATCTGATCGTCCGGCCGTCCCCAAGTCCCTAAAGGTGCCAGAAGGAGAAAAAGTCCAAGTGGAAATCTTGTTGGACGCTGTAGTGAAACTTGTTCGGGGCGGAGTGATCGGCATGGATCTTCTGGAGACCTTTCTCAGTCGACGGATCCAGCCGCTCCAGGCCAGGGACCACACCATGTGGCACTATTCAGGCCCCGAAGACTCGAACCAGACGCATCCAGAAGAGGTTCCGCATGCAACTGTCGAGCAGTGGCTTCGCAGCATCATCGGAGCCTGTGACAATCCATTGGAAGCCTAGAGAATGCAACCTTACTTGGCAGAGAATCCACCGAAGAACATGGTAAATAACATCTTGTCGACTGAAGTGCTTTACTGTCGAGTGATTGATTGATTTGTTGACTGACTTCATTGTTTGAACCACGCAGGAGTGGACGCATATGTACTCGCCTGTGCCCAATGGGAACCAGCCTCAAGATGGAGGGGAGAGCGAGGGCGGCAGTGTGGACGTCGTCGGCTCCTATGACTCTAAAGACGAATAGGAAGACTCCTCCTCGCGTCGATTGTCGTTCTAAGTCTCGTCAAGACCCTGCGACCGCCGTGGAGAAGGCCCCAGTCCCGAGTGAGAACAACCCGAAACGGAGCCGACCCTCGACCATCGAGTCGAGTGAGCGATCGGCGAAGCAACCCAAGCCGAATGTAAACAAACCTCGCAAAGCTCTGCCTCGCATGAGGATGGCTGTGCCTGTCGTCTCCATGTAAGTGTTTACTTTCGAATTCTTGCTGTTGATTGTGACTTTGAACTCTTGTTGACCGAGTGTCGTTTGATCTATCATAGCTGCTACTTCAGTGATGTCACCTCCACGCAACGGAGGGGAAATAATGGACGTAGACACAGCTGACGCACCCACTTCCAACAGAGGTAAACGAATCTTCAGTTCTGCTTCTCGAATACGGTTTGTCGATTGCAAAAGTTAATGTTGCTGATTGATAACTGCAGAAATCATCCAGCTGGAAGATGACGAGGAACACCTTGGTGGCACGGGAGGCGGCGGTGAGACCTTAGGCACCCCGCGCATATGCACTCGAAGAACTTTGTCCGCGCAGGCGCCTCAACGGTCGATCGCCGGATCTCCCCAGGGGATAAGCAACTCGACACGGCTCAGAGCTGACCCTACGGTGCCTCTGTAGAGTGCCCCGCCAGCTGTTTCAACTATCATGACGTCAACTCCAATCGAACCTGCTCAAACTACCTCGACTGCCCCAGCCATTACGCCGATCCCGCCGGTGACGGTTTTCCTCTACACCGCGTTCCGGAATATCAGACCGGAGCCGCAAAGGAGGCCATGATCCAGGCGGAGCCGATGATGTTGCACACCAAGGAGGCGTACGAGGTCAGCAAGTTGGCTTACGATGCTAGCACAACGCTCCGGACCAATGTCCAAGTAAGTTCGATTGTAAGTACATTTCCGATTGAATTCCTGTCTTCTTTGGTTGTACACCCAGTGGGTGTTTGTTTTCCGCTTGTAGAATGTTTGAAGGTTCACCACTCGAATAGGTCGGGTCTTTAATAGAGTAGGTTTTGGGCCAGTGGGGGCATTCTGAGTGCACCCACTTGGTGTAGTCCCCGAGACCGCTGTCGAGTACTTGCACCGGCAGATGTCTTAGAGTTTATCGTATGCGGGATACGTTTGCCATTGATCGCACCACCCCGAAGCTACCTTGTAGGTTTCATGGATATCATTGATCAACCATGATATGACGCTATTCCAAGGGCGAGGAGTGGGGTGGCAAGTCACTCGACAGATGGAGTGATGGATGTTCCAGTGATGGATATTCTTATGCTTGCGCATGTTTTTTTTCTTCTGCCACTCGACAGGTCAAGAGTTAGCAGATCCAGTGGGGGCACGCTAAGTGCACCCACTGGGTGTAGTCCCCGAGACCGCCACCGAGTGCTTGCACTGGCTGTGGTCTAACAGAGATCGTTGAATGTTGACAGGGCAGACATTGCCGAATGTTTTAGTAACTAGTGGGGGAACGCTGAGTGCACCCACTGGTTATAGTCCCCGAGGCTACTATTAATCGCAGGTGATGAGCAGTAGTCCTGAAAACTTGAAATCAGAACTTTTGTCGTACGCAGAGTACAGTTTTCACTCGACATGTCGAGTGTATTTTTTTTCTTAGCCGTCCCGTACCGAAGCTACCTTGTAGGTTTCATGGACATCATTTGATCAACCATGATATGACGCTGCTTCAAAGGTGCGGATGGGGCTGACGGGTATAGTCCCCGTCCCTTTCCGATGGGGGCACTCTGAATGCACCCACTGGGTGTAGTCCCCGAGACCACCGTCGAGTGCTTGCACGGTCGGGGGTCTGATAGAGACCATCTTAAAGTTGTTTATGGTACAGGGAGACAACGACCCACCCGACATGTCGGGTGGACTTTTGCTTGAATTCTTCCTCTCTTGAACACAGATTTCATGGATATCATTCAATCAACCATGATATGACGCTACTTCAGGGTAGTGGGGTGGGGCAGTGCGCGCTGCCTAGTCGACCGTCTTTGACCTTCTGCACTCCGTAGTGCCGGTATTTTTTGTCCAATTAATTTATTTGTTTGTTGATTTCAGAGAGCTTGTTAACTTGGCACGCAGTACAAGGATCTTGAGGATGAAAGGAATCAGCTGCGAGTCTTGGAGGCTTTCAACTGCAGTTTGGAGCGAGTGCAGACAGAACTGAAAACTTTGGGAGGTAATTTCCGTCGACCCAATGCGGGCGCCATTACCCTCACTTTCCATGCCTTGAACTGAGTGCTTTCACTCGAACAGACGTACGCGATGAAAATCGTCGACTCCGAGCACGGCTCAACAATGCTATTTCTTTAGGTACCATGAAGAAGGCTCCAGAGGACAAGGACAAAGTGCTTGCTGATGCCCAACGGGTAGCGAAGGAGAAGACTGAAGATGCCAATCAAAAGCTGGCTGCTGCCAAGAAGATGGAGGTGGAGAACATGAAGCTGTAGCAGAAGCGTGTGGACCTCATCAAGAAACCTGAGCAATTAACAAAGAGGATCAATGGCTTGGAGAAGCACTTGGGGGAGTTCGCGAGAAAGATGTACATCATGCTTGATGGTGAGTATCTCTATCGGCTGAACTTCATAAAATCTTTGGCGACTGTGTCTCATTAATCCTCTTTCCATTCCTTCTTCCCAATAGAATTCTGCCATGACTTTGAGAAAGAAACTGAAGAGATTATGCCCAATATGGATCCCACCAAATCACCTGTTGGAGACACGGTGGCCATGAACATGTTCCGACTATACGTCAGGCTCCAAGGGGTCCAGGCATATGTCCTCCGACTGAAAACTGCGATGGAGAGGATCGACAAGGAACTGCGGCCGGAATACACTCTTCAGCTTGACCTCTCATCCATGATGGCACGCCTTAACGACCTTCCCAGTCAAGTGCAGGCCTGGAAGAAATCTGCTGCCTGCTGCAGAGCTGACATAGCGCTCTCCCTTATTAGGGTCCATTACAAGGAGGCAAGGGAAGAACAATTGAAGGAACTACGAGTGGTGAACATGAAGAAACTCCAGTTTGAAGATTTCATGGAGACCTTCATCGATGCAGCCACTAGGATCGCTGACAGAATCGACTTGGCCACGTTCGTTGAGCCAGCTAGCCTGTCGGGTGCTTGAGAAACTTGATCCTCGGGGAAAACTTTATTTGCCTCGGTATGACGAGTGGAATTGTATCAGCTTTAAAGCTTCATTCACGCCTTAAGCCCGAGCATGCTTGTTTCCTCGCGCAACATTTATCTGCGGTAGAACTTTTGAATTTATTTGCATTTGGATTTCAGTCGTCTGTTTGACTGAATTTGTTTTTTTTGACTTAGGCGAAAACTGGTTCGCAGCTATGTTTCCGAGTGTGGAGGTTGCTCAACACTCAGAATGTTTCGGAACCTAGGCGAAGACTGATTTGCAGCTAGGTCATCGAGTGGATGGGCTACCATCCATTTGGCAGGGGTTTCAACTTAGGAGAAAGCATGTTCGCAGCTAATCCCCCGAGTGTGGATGACGTCCGCACACAGAGTAATTTTGTACTTAGGCAAAGACTAATTCGTAGCTAAGTTTTCGAGTGAATAGACTGCTATCCACTCGGAAGGGTTTTTAACTTAGGCGAAATCATGTTCGCAGCTAAGCCCCCGTGAGTGAGGATTGCTCAACACTCGGAGTAATTTTGTACTTAGGCGAAGACTGATTCGCACCTAAGTTTAGGAATGAATGGACTGCTATCCACTCGGAAGGGTTTTTAACTTAGGCGAAAGCATGTTCGCTGCTAAGCCCCCGAGAGTGAGGATTGCTCAACACTCGGAGTAATTTTGTACTTAGGCGACGACTGATTCGTAGCTAAGTTTCTGAGTGAATGGAAGGCTATCCACTCGGAAGGGTTTTTAACTTAGGCGAAAGCATGTTCGCAGCTAAGCTCCCGAGAGTGAGGATTGCTCAACACTCGGAGTAATTTTGTACTTCGGCGAAGACTGATTGGCAGCTAAGTTTCTGAGTGAATGGACTTCTATCCACTTAGAAGGGTTTTTAACTTAGGCGAAACCATGTTCGTAGCTAAGCCCCCGAGAGTGAGGATTGCTCAACACTCAGAGTAATTTTGTACTTAGGCGAATACTAATTCGCAGCTAAGTTTTCGAGTGAATGGACTGCTATCCACTTAGAAGGGTTTTTAACTTAGGCAAAAACATGTTCATAGCTAAGCCCCCGAGAGTGAGGATTGCTCAAGAATCAGAGTGACCCCAAACGAGAAATTACTTGATCAGAATCGACAAAAGACTGGAGAAGTCTATTTTGCATGTATGACATGGTCTAAAATGTTTTTATTACATGAAAGAATCTTATGTCTCTAGATATAGAAATGTCGAAGCAAATCTGCGTTCCAAGCCCGCGGCTCCTCCGTCTGTGTCTTGAGGTTGTACAAAGTATAAGCTCCGTTGTTCTACACTTTTATGACGATGAAGGGATCCTCCCACGTAGGAGCCAGTTTGTGGGGTTGCCGTTGATCCACTCGAAGCACCAAATCTCCTTCATGAAACGACCGACTCTTGGCATTCTTCGCATGAAAGCGCCGCAGGTCTTGCTGATAAGTCGTGGTCCTGATCAGAGCCATCTCACGCTCCATTAGGAGTTCGATGCCATTTTGTCTCGCTTGTTCAGCTTCGGCTTCAGAATACAGTTCCACTCAGGGAGAGTTGTGAAACAGATCACTCGGCAAGACAACTTCGGCTCCATAGAACAGGAAGAAAGGGGTCCGTCCAGTCGACCGATTGGGTGTCGTTCTCAGGCGCCATAGAACAGATGGCAACTCTGTCACCCAGGCTCCAGCTGCATGGTCCAAGTCGCGCATGAGATGGTGCTTCAAACCTTGAAGGATGAGGCCATTAGCTCGCTCAACTTAACCATTTGTTCGAGGATGTGCAACAGACGCATAATCTGTTTTGCAACGTTGCATGGGAAACAAAAATTTTCCTATGCACGCGCAAGATCTATCCATGGTGATGAGCATCTACGAGAGGGAGAGTGGATCTGCATACCCTTGTAGATCGCTAAGCGGGAAGCATTAAGAAACGCGGTTTATGTACTCGAACATCTTCGCAATCCAATTCGCCGAGCGTCCCGCGATCCAATCACGACCCGTCCCGATCTAGCACTGAACGGACGACACCTCCGCATTCAGCACACGTACAACTTGATGACGATCTCCGCCTTCTTTATCCAGCAAGAGGGAGTGGAGAGGTAGATGAGTTCTCCGGTAGCGTGATGGCACTGCGGCGATGATGGTGGAGTAATCTCAGCAGGGCTTCGCCTAAGCACCGCAGAAACCGATCTGGAGGAGAAACTACAAACTAGAGGAGAGGGCAACACGTGGTAGAAAATCTAGTGCAAAACCCCTCAAAACCACTAGTATATATAGGACGAGGGGAGGAGGAGGCCTGTGTTGGAAATATGCCCTAGAAGCAATAATAAATTAGTTATTATCATATTTCCTTGTTCATGATAATCGTTTATTATCCATGCTACAATTGTATTGATCGGAGACTTACATGCATGTGTGGATACATAGACAAAACCATGTCCCTAGTATGACTCTAATAGACTAGCTCGTTGATCAAATGATGGTTAAGGTTTCCTAGCCATGGACATGAGATGTCATTTGATAACGGGATCACATCATTAGGAGAATGATGTGATGGACAAGACCCAAACGACAAACGTAGCATATGATCGTGTCAGTTTATTGCTACTGTTTTCTGCATGTCAAGTATATGTTCCTATGTGTATCAAATGTTGCAACGTAACTGGGTGACTGTAAAGGTGCTCTATAGGTATCCTCGAGGGTGTCTGTTGAGTTGGCATGGATCAAGACTAGGATTTGTTACTCTGTGTGACAGAGAGGTATCTCAGGGCCCACTGGGTAATACAACATCACAATGAGCCTTGCGAGCAATGTGACTAAGTGTTAGTCATGGGATCTCGTATACCGGAAGGAGTAAAGAGACTTGCCGGTAACGAGGTTGAACTAGGTATGGAGATACCGACGATCGAATCTCGGGCGAGTAACATACCGAAGAACAAAGGGAACATCATACGGGATTAACTGAATCCTTGACATAGAGGTTTGACCGATAAATATCTTCATAGAATATGTAGGAACTAATATGGGCATCCAGGTCCCGCTATTGGTTATTGACCGTAGAGCTGTCTCGGTCATGTCTACATAGTTTTCGAACCCGCAGGGTCTGCACACTTAAGGTTTTGTGACGTTTCGGTAGTATAGAGTTATGTATGGTGGTGACCGAAGGTTGTCCGGTGTCCGCGATGAGATCCTGGACGTCATGAGGAGCTCCGTAATGGTTCGTAGGTAAAGATTGATATATAGTAAGTCCTATTTTGGTCGCCGAAAAAGTTTTGTGCTCACCGGTAGTGTACCGGGAGTGCCGGTAGTGTACCGGGAGACCATCGGGAGGGTTATTTCGACCCAAGAGGCTACATGGGATGTGGGAGAGTGAATACCAGCCCTTAATGGGCTGGTGGAAGTCCCACACAAGGCCGATGAGGCTGGGAAGAAAAGCCCAAAGAGAAAAAGGTGGAAAAAGGCAAAAATAGGACGAATCCTAGTCCTACTAGGATTGGAGGTGGATTCCACCTCTCCTAGTTGGTTGGGCCGACCCAAGGGCTGGCTCTTTGAGATCCAAGCCTCCTCCTATCTTCCTCTTATATATACTAGAGGTTTTAGGGTTTTTTGCACCTAATTTTCAGCCATGTGCTACTCGTTCCTCTAGTGCATAGTTTCTCCTCTAGATCGGATTTCTGCAGTGCTTAGGCGAAGCCCTGCCGGAATACCTCCACCACCATCGCCGGAGCGCCGTCATGCTGCCGGAGAACTCTTCTACCTCTCTGCTCCCTCTTGATGCATCAACAAGGCAGAGATCGCCATCAAGCTGTACGTGTGCTGAACGCGGAGGTGCCGTCCGTTCGGCACTAGATCGGAAGGACCGTGATCAAGATTTTGAGATGGATCGTGATGAGATCGCGGGACGGATCATGATTGGATCGCGGGACGGATCGTGATGAGATCGCGGGACGCTCAGGGATTTGGATCGCGAAGACGTTCGACTACACCAACCGCGTTTCTTAACGCATCCCGCTTAGCGATCTACAAGGGTATGTAGATCCACTCTCCCTCTCGTAGATGCTCATCACCATGGATAGATCTTGCGTGTGCGTAGGAAATTTTTTGTTTCCCATGCAACGTTCCCCAATAGGCTAGCCCTCAAGGGGCCAGCCCTAGGCTTCGGCCAAACCAGGAGGGAGGAGTCCTCCTCCTCCACTCCTAGTAGGATTAGGACTCCTTCCTTATATAGACCTTTTTGCCTTTTTCCACCTTTTTCCTTTTGGGATATTCTTCCCAGCCGCATGGGCCTTGTGTGGTACTTCCACCAGCCCACTAAGGGCTCGTATTCATCCTCCCATAGCCGACGTAGCCTCTTGGGTCGAAATACCCCTCCCGATGGTTCCTCCGTACACTACCGGCAGTCCCGGTACACTACCGATGAGCCCGAAACTTTTCCGGTGACCAAACCATGACTTCCTATATATCAATCTTTAGCTCCGCAAATTCCGAAGCTCCTCATGACATCCGGGATCTCATCCGGGACTCCGAAAAACCTTCGGTCACCACCATGCATCACTAAACCTTAAGTGTGCAGACCCTATGGGTTCGAGAACTATGTAGACATGACCGAGACACCTCTACGGTCAATAACCAATAGCGGGACCTGGATGCCCATATTGGTTCCTATATATTCTACAAGGATCTTTATTGGTCGAATCTCTATGTCAAGGATTCAGTTAATCCCGTATGATGTTCTCTTTGTTCTTCGGTATGTTACTTGCGCGAGATTCGATCGTCGGTATCTCCATACCTATTTCAATCTCATTACCGGCAAGTCTCTTTACTTGTTCCATAATACAAGATCCCGTGACTAACACTTAGTCACATTGCTTTTAAGGCTAGTTGTGATGTTGTATTACCGAGTGGGCCCTGAGATACCTCTCCATCACACTGAGTAACAAATCCCAGTCTTGATCCATGCCAACTCAACAGACACCCTCGGAGATACCTGTAGAGTACCTTTATTGTCACCCAGTTACGTTGCGATGTTTGATACACACAAGGCACTCCTTCGGTGTCCGTGAGCTGCATGATCTCATGGTCATAGGAACATATACTTGACATGTAGAAAACTGTAGCAATAAACTGACACGATCATATGCTACATTTATAGTTTGGGTCTTGTCCATCCCATCATTCTCCTAATGATGTGATCCCGTTATCAAATGACATCTTATGTCAATGGCTAGGAAACCTTGACTATCTTTGATCAACGATCTAGTCTACTAGAGGCATACTAGGGACAAAGTGTTGTCTACTTATCCACACATGTAATGTATTTCCAATCAATACAATTATAGCATGCATCATAAACAATTATCATGAACAAGGAAATATAATAATAAACACTTTATTTGTTGCCTCTAGGGCATATTTCCAACATAATCCACCCGAGTGCCGTGAGAAGTGCAGAAGTTTCTGAATTCTTCCAAATCAAAGTTGGTGCCATTATCCATGATAATGCTGTGAGGAACACCGTATCGGAAAATTATTTCCCTCATGAATGTGACCGCCGTGCGGGAGTTCAACTTTTTAATTGGCTTGGCCTCTATCCATTTGGTAAATTTGTTGACTGCAACCAGCAAATGAGTGAATCCGCCTTTTCCATTCCCGAAGGGACCAACCATGTCGAGTCCCCAAAAAACAAACGACCAGGCGAGGGGGGTCGTCTTCTGGGCAGAAGCCGGCTTGTGCGACAAGTTTGCATAGAATAGACATCCATAACAATGATCAACAATATCTTTAGCCATCTCGTTGTCCCGTGGCCAGAAGAAACCAACTCGGCATGCCTTAGCGACAATTGTCCGTGAGGATGCATGATGGCCCCAAGTTCCCGAGTGGATTTGATCCAAAATCACTCGACCTTCTTCAGGGGAAATGCAACGCTGCGTCACAGCAGTCGTGCTTTCTCTAAATAGCTGATCCCCGATCATAGTAAAGGCTTTCGATCTGTGCACAATCTGTCGAGCTTCTGTCTCATCTTCAGGGAGTTCTTGTCTTAGGATACAGGCAATGCAAGGCACCGTCCAATCGGGATTGACAACCAGAATCTCCATGACCAAATCAATCACTGCAGGGACATCGACTTCAGTCGTATCAGTGGAGCTCATAGCTTACGGGGGCTCTTTGGTGAAAGGATCTTATTGTACCGAAGGAGTATGGAGGTGTTCTAAAAACACATTACTGGGGACATGCCATTGAGTGGACCCAATCTTCGTTAGCTCATCAGCTGCTTGATTCTTCACTCGAGGAACATGATGAAGTTCCAAACCTTTAGATTTCTTCTCCAACTTTCTGACAGTACTGCGGTATCCAGTCATGGCGGGGTTTCGAACATCCCACTCTTTCATCACTTGACTGACCACCAAATATGAATCGCCATAGACCATCTGGCGCTTGACGTCGAGTGAGATAGCCATGCACAACCCACACAAAAGTGCTCCATACTCTGCCTCATTGTTGGAGGAATCAAAGTGGATTTGCAAGACATAACCGAGTCTGTCGCCCTTTTGAGATATCAATACAACACCAGCACCAGACCCGTTCAACCTTTTGGAGCCGTCAAAGAACATGGTCCAGTGTGCTGAGTGGATTTGGATTGGCCGTTGCTGTTCGAACCACTCGGCCATAAAATCTGCAAGTGCTTGAGACTTGATTGATTTTTTGGCTTCAAAGTTAATCTCAAAATACAAGAGTTCTATTCCCCACTTAGCCACTTGACCAGTTGTGTCTCGATTATTAAGAATCTTGCATAACGGAGCATCACTAACGACTGAAATCGAGTGGTCCTGAAAATAATGTGCTACCTTCTTCGCTGATAGGTAAATGCCATAGAACAACTTCTGGTAGTGAGGATACCTTTGTTTTGAGGGAGACAGAACTTCAGAAACATAGTAGACCAGTCGTTGGAGTTTGTACGCTTTACCCTCCTCTTCCCACTCGACTGTTAGCACTGTACTGACAACTTGATTAGTGACCGCAATGTACAGGAGCAAGGGCTTTGAGCTCAACAAACGCTGCTTCAGCTTCTAGAGTCCACTCGAATGTGTCAGACTTCTTCATCAGTCAGTACAAAGGAAGTGCCGTCTCACCGAGACGAGAAATGAATCGACTTAATGCTGCCAAGCAACTCATGAGCTCATGAACATCGTGCACTCGCACGGGAGTATTCATTCGGGTAAAGGCGCTAATTTTCTCAGGATTGACATCGATCCCCCTTTCGGAAATGAGAAAACTGAGTAACTTGCCACCAGGGACGCAAAAAGTACACTTGGCCGGATTCAGCTTTATGCCATATCTCCTCAGATTGGCGAATGTTTTGACCAATTCAGTCAGCAGGTCGGAACCGTTGCAGGACTTGACAACTATATCGTCCATGTACGCTTCGACATTACGAGGGATCTGGTCGAGTAAACACTTCTGAATCATGCGCATGAAAGTAGCGCCGGCATTTTTCAAACCGAATGGCATCGTGATGTAGCAAAAACACCTGAATGGGGTGATGAAGGCTGTTTTTATTTCATCTAGACCATACAGACAGATCTGATGGTATCCAAAGTAAGAATCTAGAAACGATAAACGCTAGCATCCCGTAGTCGAGTCAACAATCTGATCTATGCGGGGGAGCGGAATAGGATCCTTTGGGCAGACCTGATTGACATGCTTGAATTCAATGCACATGCGCAACGACTTATCCTTCTTGGGAACCATGACAACATCCGAGAGCCACTCAGAGTGGTAAATCTCCCGAGTGAACTTGGCTTGCCAGAGACGATCCACATCTTCGACGATTGCTTTACACTTTTCTGCCGCCGATCGACGCAAATGCTCCTTGACGGGCTTGGCCTTCGGATCATCTCTCAGTCGGTGCTCAACCAGCTCCCTAGGAACCCCCGACATGTGAGTAGACTTCCATGCGAAGGTGTCCCAATTCTCACGGAGGAACTGGATGAGCTCGACTTTCTATTTACTATTGAGTGTCGATGATATATTCGTTGGGGCAGCAGTTGGATCCGGCGGCTGGATGTGCAGTTTCTTCACCTCCCCTACCGACTGAAATGCTGACTCAGAAGCTTGCTTCTTTACGCGCAGCAAATCAGCAGGTTCGGCACTCTTCTTGTATTCCTCGAGCTCGACCATGGCATCTGGTGATCAGCGATCTTGGAGCCTTGATAGAGGCACTCTTCAGCCCGCCGTCGATTGCCGATGACTGTGATTACACCCTTAGGGCCCGGCATCTTCAACTTGAGATACACGTACCATGGATGGGCCATGAAATGAGCATACACGGGACGACCCAGAATGGCATGATAAGCGCTCTAGAAATTCACGAATTCAGACGTCAACTTTTCCTTTCGAAAATTTCTATCATCTCCGAATGTCACGTCCAATGCAATCTGGCCGAGTGACTTGGCCTTCTTCCCTGGGATGACTTCGTGAAATTGCATGTTGCTCTCACTCAGTCGGGACATCAGAATGCCCATCCCTTTAAGGGTATCTGCATAGAGGATGTTCAGGCCACTACCACCGTCCATGAGGACCTTTCGGAGTAGAGTGACCCCCACCACTGGATCAACCACTAGAGCCTATCGACAAGGAGTGGCCACATGAGCAGGATGGTCTACCTGGTCGAATGTGATGGCATACCGGGACCACTTGAGGTAGGTGGGGGTGGTAGGTATGACCATGTTGACCTCTCTGTTGATGACCTTCAATCGACTCTTGCTTTCTACATGAGCGAAAATCATAAGCATAGCGGTGACATCTGGGAATGTTTCTTTATATTCATCATCCTTCTCAGGATTTTTATCACTCGACGGAGTCTCTTTGAACTACTGGATGAGCAGTCGACACTACTGAGTGGTGTGCTTCGGCAAAATGACATTGCCTTGCTCATCTTTCCTCGTGTGGATTGCACACGGAAAATCTAACACATCAGTACCTCACTGACTCTTTCCTTTCTTAGGGGCAAACTGTCCTTTGGATTTCCTCTTGTTCTTTGCTTGGGTCGCCAGCGCGGCTGCGTCTGCTTGGACTAGGCCATCAGCTTTCCGCTACTAACTGGAATTACCGCCGGCATCACTGACGACTGCTTTTCCTTTTTCGCTGCGGAGGCGGTCGTGTTCCTCGCCATTGGCGTACCGAGTGGCGATTTCCATCATCTTGCTGAGTGATATGTCACCTGTTCGACCGAACTTCATGTAAAGCTCTCTATATTTCACATTAGCCTTGAAGGCACACACAGCCTGATGTTTGGAAACATTCTCCACTGTATGAGGCAGAGTAAACCAACGCTGAATGTAATCCCTCAAGGTCTCATTGGGCTTCTGAACACAATGTTGTAAGTCGACCAGCCCGACAGGATGCTTGCAAGTGCCCTCGAAGGTTTGGACGAACACTCGGGCAAGATTCTCCCAGCAATATATACTGGATGTATCCAAGCGGTTCAACCATGCACGAGCTGAACCATCCAACATCAAGGACAGTCTTTTCATTGCGACATTATCATTGCCGCCACCAGTCTGAACAACCACTCGGTAATCATCCAACAAGGTCTCTGGCTTTGACTCGCCAGAAAACTTCCCGATCCTGGACACCAACCTGAAGTTGAGGGGAATCTCTGCAGAACGAATGGCCCTACTAAAACACTCGGGGCAAGAAATCATAGCTAAGCCGCCACTCGGAAAATCTATGTCTTGTCCCTCTCTATGGGCTCTGCCTCTGTTGATCCGCCTCTGAGTGAGGAGATCATGAGCATCAAACCCCGCATTCTGCTCTTCACCGAATGAGCGCCTTTCGTCCTGGTGCCGGGGCACGTGCCGACCACCCTGCGGAGGAGTGGGCACTCGATAGTGATCTTCACGGTGAAACTGATCTCTAACCTGATCTTCACGAAAGCCTCCGCCCTTTCGGTGCAAGGGTGATCCAGGGCTATGTGCCGACTGAACGTTTTTTCCCTAGGTGAGTTGCTGTGTATTCTATTACGTGATTGCGAAACAACAGAATTCTGACATTGTTGTGAGATCCAGTCGGAAACAGCTGTCGTTGACATCGACCGGATACTGGTGGGCGCTGACGAGTGTGCTCGTCGAGTTCTCTTTGAAGCTCTTCCAGCTGGATACGCGTGGCCTCCAAGGCCTAGGCCTCGACGGTCATACCATCGCGACATGGCTGTTCACTCGACGGGCCTCCTGCAGATAGGAGTATGAAGGACTTCACCATCGCACACGACTGTTCACTCGACGGGCTGCCAGCATCTCTCTTGCCATGGCCAAACCCCGGCGGCGGGCTTTGATGGGAGCCCGCCATAAGGACCTCTACTGCAGGATCGCAACTCTCGTACTCGGAAGGAACATCGGACTCATCAGAGTCCAACTCAAACACGCCATGGAGGGACTCGGAGGGCTCGAGCGCTGCAATCTACGGAGAAGCAATTTGGTGAGCCACTGCATGCTTGACCCATCACTGGAGTCGTGAGCAGCCAGACCGCTTGTGACAACGATTAGCGAGGGTGACGACGCATAGGGAGTCCACAGCTCACGCAGCAGCACGCCGCAGGGACTCGCGCCCCAACGTCGAGAGGTTCTTCCTGTAGCCATGCTTAATCATCGGCGATGAAGGTGAGCGCTCCGAAACGAATCTTGTGGCCCAGAGCAATAGCACCGCCGGAAGACATATCAAAGGAGAAAAAACGCAACCTCATCGGAAGTCGCTTAGACGCCTGCCCCATGGTGGGCGCCCACTATCGTGGGAACGAGCCTAGCAGTAGAAGGTAGGGGTATGAAAGGAGAGGGCAAAGTCCTAGCTACGGTGAGGATGTACACACGGATGTATGAGTTTAGGTCCCTCTCGTGGAGGTAACAGCCCTACGTCTCAATGCTCTGAAGCTCTGTCGTGTGGAAGGTAAAGATTACAATGGTTGCGAACCCTTGTGCCAGAGGGGAGGGGCGGCTTACATGGAGTTCGCTGCCTCATAATTGCACGGCATCCAAGGGTCCGATCGTTGGTATAAAGACTGGCGTTACTGGTAACGTACATCATAAATGCTACTAACAGCGACTGGCCTAACGCCTTCCTATTGGCCTCCTAGGGGTGGATTTTAGTCTTTTGGCATCGACTGTAAGTGAAGTCTTCCGAGTGGCGGGTGACTGTCGAGTGGAGGAAGAAGCCTCCGAGTGGATTGCTTGTCGAGTGACTTGAGCGTCATGGAGAATCCAGTCAGAATATTTTCTATGATCTTTAAGTCTTCTCATGTGGCGTCCTTAGGTAGGGTATGTAGGTCGGGCGTAGGTATGTGTGTCTAGTTTCTCTAATCTTTCATTCATATTCTGCTTTTCGCTTGCTTCCTCTCTCTTCTTTCTCTATCGGCTTCTGTAACAAGTGTTGTTGGGAAACCCAACCTTCCACAGAATGGAGCCTGATATGCCTCGTGTTCGTCCAGGGTGTTCATGGTTCCCGAGGGCTAATTACAGCTCGTCCTTCTCTCTGTCGGGAACGATCGTTCCTTCCCACGATTTCTTGATTGATTCCTCAAGATTTTTTATGGGTGTTTCAAGTTGAGCTTTCGTCCAGACAAACTTCCCTGTTTCTGGGTCGAAAGTCTCCCCAACCCCAAAGAACAAAGTCCTTGCTCGACCTGGCCAGTGCAATGTCTCTGGTTGGACATCTTTAGCAAGCATGTCTTGCTCAACTTTGTCCCACATAGGCCGGGCTTTACTATAGCCACCTGACCCCGTAACATGGTGATACTCCTTCTTTGCGGCATTTTTCTTATTTGTAAGTGACATGTTCTTAGCCTTCTCCTATTTCTTGTAGTCCACAAATGAGGGCTAGTGATCTTTTATCTTCAAGTATTAACCTTTGAATTCTGGAGTCTTGCCTTTCTCAACAAACTTTCTGTTCAATTCTTTCTTCCAGTTCTTGGATAGTTCTGACATCTTCTTAAGAGCAAATGCCTTGACCTTTCACTGTATAACTAGGTTATTCGGAACCTCCTCTAGCGGTCGGCAGAAATTTCTCATCAGCGTGTTCCAAAGATCATCTTTCAGT
The DNA here is from genome assembly GCA_022496015.1 of Hordeum marinum. NCBI lineage: Eukaryota > Viridiplantae > Streptophyta > Magnoliopsida > Poales > Poaceae > Hordeum > Hordeum marinum. The sequence goes on along the minus strand of CM039673.1, from coordinate 21,463,631 downwards.
CTATCGTGGACATAAGGAACTTCAGGGTCCTTCTTATTACTCCATTCTTGGATGCTGATCGGGATGATGTCCCTAACAATAACTCCACACTAATGTATAAATTTGTTCTTGGTCTGCTTGGGAGAAATTGGTTGGCCTTCTGGAGGGGCTTCTTCGATCGTGAACCTTTATTTCGGGTCCAACCTTCTCATCAGGCCTCGTCTCCTTACCGAAGTGGAGCTCGATCCAGATGGCTAATTAAAAGAAGAAAGAAGCGTTAACATATGTACATACAAAACAATTAATGCATCTAGTCAGCAGAGGATATATACCTTCCTGGACTTTGAACCAAATATGGATCCCTTCTCCATTCAATCACCTGAGCCGTCATGATCTCCTTCATCCTCAATTCGATCACCAGAGCTATCATGATCTCGTTCCTCCTCACCGGAGACGCCATCCTTTGTTTCCTCAACATCGGTCTCGTTGAGAAACGACAAGCAGGTGAGATCGACATCACCTCCGCTGCGGATTATATCCCATCCCCCAACAACTCTTCTTTTTCGAAGTCTCTGTCCATAGTTTCTGCAAATATTACAACATGGCAATATACAACCATGAGAGATGGATTAGTGGCAAACATAGACTTAATCAAAACAACGAATCATATGCATATGAGCAATGGATTAGTGGGAAACATCATGCAAAGTTCACAAGTTTTATAACAGTGAGTTTCAGAATATCGTCGAGGACTCCTCCCCCTCATGTCTGATAAGTCATCCTATCTTTCGAGACAGGATTATTTGCGGAGTGCCTCTCTCTTGGTCATCGAGGATACTTGCGGACTCCAGCCCCCTCATGTCTATGTTCGGGGATATGTTGAATTCCCGAGAGAGTTAGGGGTGTTCTAACGCGACACTACACGATATAGGTGAAGGGGGATAACATCCGGAATTGTTTTCCCGAAGTCTACATTTTCGGTGTGCGAGATGGAGGCTGCAGGAGTGTCATTTGGGACGCTAGGTGGGCAGGTGTGTCGTTTGTAGTGAAGCCTGAATGGCCCAATATGCTTAGTGTAGTATTTTGATAGGAATGCTGGGTTTTGGGTTCAGGTATTACTGAAACGGGTTTGAACCCGCGAACGTGTCGGGTTTTATACTTTACCCAACGACAACCCATGGGGTTAAAAAGGCACCCCTAGCTCCCGTCCCCTAATAGGGTAAAAACCCGCGGGGATGCGGGTTTTGGCGCCGCATTGCCATCTTGATATACATATAGTGCCATACATATACATACATAGATAAAAAAATAGTGTCATACATATACATACATACATACATACTTACATGAACATACATACATATACATGAAAAAACTATAGTGCCATACAAATATAGTGCTAATGGTGGTGGCGACACGGGGCGGCATCAGAGATGATGACAGCAGCGGAGCGGAGGCCTTGGGAAAGCGGGGGAGCTCACTAGGGGCGCGGTGATGGAGCTGGAGGCCGGCATCGACAAGGGTAGGCTCGGGGGCACACGGAGACGGGGTGAAGAGCGCGCGAGGAGGTCTGGCGCCGGTGACGATCAGCGTGCTCGGGGACGGCAGGGTGTCGGCGAGGGAGACAACAAAATCCAGCAGCCTGGCGGCGTCCATGTCATCGTTGGTACTATTGGGGGATAGGAGAGAAGAAACTACAGATGGATTAGAAAACTGCTAAGTCCCGCTTATATAGCCCCCTCCCCCTTTAGTCTCGGTTGGTCGATCCAACCGGGACTAATGCCCCCCTTTAGTCCCGGTTCTAGCCACCAACCGAGAGTAAAGGTCAATTTCCAACAGCCTAAAGGACGGGAAGCAGAGACCTTTAGTCCCGGTTGGTGGCACCAACCGGGACTAAAGGGCAGCATTAATCCCGGTTGCAGCCACCAACTGGGACTAAAGGTCTCTTCTTCCCGTAGCCACAAGTTTTGTCCCACCTCGCTAGTCAAGAGGAGGTCAGAGTAGTTTATAAGCGATGCTGCCACTGCCCTCTGGAGCTCCTCTCTAATGCACGCAGTACATGCCTATTTGATGACCTGTTGGGCCTGCTAGCACCGCGGGCCTGCATCTTGACCCATTTGTAGGGTTTCTAGTCGTTTCCAGGCCGTTGTGCATGGTACTATGTTGATTCTTTTTGCTAATGAATAATATTATATTTAATTCATTCTCTTTAGTTCATTCTTTGTGCAATTAAAATTTTATAAAACATTTTTTCTCCATTATTTAAAACATATTTTAACTCAAGACTTTTTCTGCATTCAATATGTACGATTCAAAGCCACATCATCACTCTTCAACCCTTTTCTGACTTCATTTTCTTTTTTCATGCGTTTCATGATTTATTTTGAGCTAAGATGACCCTTAAATTAAAAAGTACTTCAAATGAACTCTGAAATAGTTGAAAATTGACATGGTATCATAATTTCACCCACATAGCATGTGCTAAAAAGTTGAGAGGGTTATCAGAAAAAGTGGATGAACTCCGTGTACAAACTGGACAATCTCCCTCAAAGTATTAGGGTTTTGGACGAAAACTCGTCTATTACAACGGGATTACAATTTGTAAAACATATTTTAACTCAACACATTTTCTACATTTAATATGCACCATTGCAAGCCACACCATCACTTTTCAACCCCGTTCTCACATCATTTGCTATTTTTCATGCATTTCACGATTTATTTTGAGCTATGATAACCCGAAAACTGAATAGCACTGCAAATAAACTCTGAATCGATTGAAAATTGGCATGGTATCATAATTTCACGCACATAGCAAGTGCTAAAATGTTGAGGGGGTGTCGGGAAAAACGGATGCACTTCGTGTACAAACTGGACAATCTCCTTCGAAGTATTAAGGTTTCGGACGAAAACTGGTCTATTGCATATTTTAACTCAAGACTTTTTCTGCATTCCATATGCACCATTCAAAGCCACATCATCACTCTTCGACTCTTTTCTGAATTCATTTTCTATTTTTCATGCATTTCATAATTTATTTTGACCTAAGATGACCCTCAAATTGAAAAGCACAGCAAATGAACTCTTGGCTGGTTCAAAATTGGCATGTATCATGATTTCACCCACGTAGCATGTGCTAAAAAGTTTAGAGGGTTACGAGAAAAACTAGATGCACTTCGTGTACAAACTGGACAATCTTCTTCGAATTATCAGGGTTTCGGACGAAAACTCGTCTATTACAAACGGATTTCATTTCTTTTAAAAATATTTTAACTCAAGACTTTTTATACATTTAATATGCAACATTCAAAGCCACATCATCACTTTTCAACCCTTTTCTGACTTTGTTTCACTAGTAGAAAACAGGGCTTTAGTTTAGGCCTGGCCAGCCCATTAGTCCCGGTTCAGTCACGAACCGGGACTCATGGGGGCATACGTCCTGGTTCGTGTGCGCTCTGGGCCGGCCGGGCCTCGTGGGGCATTGGTCCCGGTTCGTCCGGACCTATTAGTTTCGGTTCCAGACACGAACCGGGACCTATGCGCCTCGCTCCTGGCCCACAACCATTGGTCCCGGTTCGTGTCTGGAACCGAGACCAAAGGGGTGACCCATTAGTTTCGGTTCCAGACACGAACCGGGACCAATGCGCCTCGCTCCTGGCCCACAACCATTGGTTCCGGTTCGTGTCTGGAACCGAGACCAAAGGGGTGACCCATTAGTTTCGGTTCCAGACACGAACCGGGACCAATGCGCCTCGCTCCTGGCCCACAACCATTGGTCCCGGTTCGTGGGTGGAACCGAGACCAAAGGGGTGACCGTTCGCCTCTTGTGAGCCCCTTTAGTCCCGGTTGGTGGGTCAAACCGGGACTAAAGGTTCGAACGATCAGTATCCCATGACGTTCCGCGCTCCGAGAAAGACGCAACCGTACCTCACCGAGCGCTGTCAGTTTGTCCATTTTCCTTCTTCTCCTCTTGATCTCCTCCATTCTGCTCTCTTCTCTTCTCTTCCATTCTCCTCTCTTTTTCACCATATCTTCTACCATGAATCCAATCACTCGCTACAGGGCGGTGCTCGCACATGGCATGACCAATCTGGATGTCGTCTACACGAACGACAGCGCCGTGGTGCCGCGTTATCTTTCTCATTTTCAGAAATGGCTTCAAGTGGCGGATGAGAAAGAGAAGTTCATAGGTCTTGATCTCGAATACACGGCCAAGCAAGAAGATGTTGCCGTCATCCAGCTCTGTTTAAAAAAATATGTCTTGATCTTCCAATGGGCAAGGTGAGTTTTGAGGGTTTTCTTTGATCAATTAATAATGTATGGATTATTATGAAAATTGCATCGGATAGAAATATGTTCCATTTTGAATCCTATGGTAAAGATCAATATTTCTTTTAAGTTTGTAGTGAAACAATTTTCCTTATTGCAAAACGTGGGAGAACATATATGTCATATAGTTAATTTAGGGTTTTTTCATCAATTCATAGGATATGAAAATTGCATGTATATAGGATATAGCAATATATATGTTCTATTTTTAATCCTATGTTAAAGATCAATTTCTTTTAAGTTGTAGTGAAATAATTTTTGATTTTTTTATGAAAACTCTACGTACTTCTTCTTCTTTTGTTGCAACGAAATAATTTTCCTTTATATAGTTGCATATTATAATTCTGCCGAAATATACTTGTGGCAGTAGTATTTAACATTTGTTCCATTTTAATATGTTGATGTTGCAGTAGTGACAAGCACTGCCCAACACTCATGGACTTCCTACGCAACGGCATACATTTTGCTAGCGTTGATGTAAGGAATGACAAGCTGAAGATGAGGCGCAGCTTCAGTATTGAGATACCAGCTGGCTGCCTTATTGATATCCAAGAGATATTCAGGCTTGACTATGAGAGGACTTCGATGGCTTCTATCGCAGTCACCTTGCTCGACGATGATTATAAAGATATGAAGACCAAATTTCCTCGGGCAGAGCACAAAGAGTGGGAGAGGACCCCGCTTCAGCCTATCAACATTGAGTATACAGCAAATGATGCATACGTTGCATATGAGTTGTACCGCAAGATTCGAACCGTGAACCATGGGCAGGGTCACCTCGCACCACCACCACCACCATCGGAATATACTTCTGATTCAGACTACTAGTTAGTAGTGTTCGGTTGGATAAGTACTTTATGTAATGGATATCTAAAGTATTTTTTGTAGTTCTTTCTGTAATATATATGTTCTAGCTATTATATATTTGTAGTGCTTTTCCATTCAGGTTTTCTTAAATTTCTATTGTGGCTAAGAACAAAATGCAACAAAAAAGTAAAGCAAAAAATAAATAAAGCAAAAAACAAAAATAAAGCAAAAGTAAATAAAGCAAAAAACAAAACAAAAATAATGGAAATTATGCAACTAAAATTATCAAAGTATTGTTTGTTCGAAAAATTAATAGCAAAAAGAATATAATGATAAAACACACTAAGCCACCATAAAGTATTTTTTGTTAAGAACTTTTAATATGCAAAAAAATAACATAAAAAAATGCCCACCTACTAAGCCAACATGCCCTGCATACGACTAGTAACCCAATATACATGGGCCAGGACGCAGGCCCACGGGGCAAGTAGGCCCAACAGGCAGAGACAATTAGGCATGCACTGCCCATGGTAGAGAGGAGTTCAAGACAGTGAGTTCTTAAATGGCCCTAAAATACTTTGATATGGTTGGAAATACTTTGATACAGTGAGTTCTGAAATTTTTCATGCATTTCATGATTTATTTTTTAACGAAGATGGCCCTAGAATTGAGAAGCGCTGCAAATGAATTCTGAAATGGTTGGAAATTGTCATGGTATCATAATTTCACCCACATAGCATGTGCTAAAAAGTTGAGAGGGTTACGGGAAAAACTGGATGCAATTCGTGTAGAAAGTGGACAATCTCCTTCGAAGTATCAAGGCTTCAGACGAAAACTCGTCTATTACAAAGGGATTTCATTTTTTAAACATATTTTAACTTGAGTCTTTTTACGCATTCAATATGCAACATTCAAAGCCACATCATCACTGTTCAACCCTTTTCTGACTTCGTTTTGTTTTTTTATGCATTTCAAGATTTATTTTGAGCTAAGATGATCCTGAAATTGAAAAACACTACAAATGAACTTTGAAATGCTTCAAAATTTGCATGGTATAATAATTTCACCCACATAACATGTGCTAAAAATGTGAGAGGGTTACGGGAAAAACTGGATGCACTTCGTGTACAAACTGGACAATCTCCTTCGAAGTATTTGGGTTTCAAACGAAAACTCGTCTATTTCAAAGGGATTTCATTTATTTTAAACATATTTTCAGTCAAGAGTTTTTATGCATTTAATATGTATCATTCAAAGCCAAATCAACACTTTTCAACCCTTTTTCGACTTCATTTGCTATTTTTCATGCATTTCATGATTTATTTTGAGCTCGGATGACCCTAAAATTGAAAAGCACTATAAATGAACTATCAAATGGTTGAAAATCGGTGTGGTATCATAATTTCACCCACATAGCATGTCCTAATAATTTTTGAGGGTTACGGGAAAAACCGGATGCACTTCGTGTACAAACTGGACAATCTCCTTCGAAGTATCAGGGCTTCAGACGAAAACTTGTCTATTACAAAGGGATTTCAGTTCTTTTAAACATATTTTAACTCAAAGACTTTTTCTGCATTCAATATGCAACATTCAAAGCCACATCATCACTTTGAATCCTTTTCTGACTTCATTTGCTATTTTTCATGCATTTCATGATTCATTTGAGCTAAGATAACACTGAAATTGAAAAGCACTTCAAATGAACTCGGAAATGGTTGAAAATTTTCATGGTATGATAATTTCACCCACATAGCATGTGCTAAAAAGTTTAGAGGGTTAGGGAAAAACTTGATGCACTTCGTGTTCAAACTGGACAATCTCCTTCGAAGTATCAGGATTTCAGACGAAAATTCATCTATTACTAAGGGATTTCATTTCTTTTAAACATACGTTAACTCAAGACTTCTTATGCATTCAATATGCAACATCCAAAGCCACATCATCACTTTTCAACCCTTTTATGACTTCATTTGCTACTTTTCATGCATTTCATGATTTATTTTGAGCTAAGGTGACTCTGAAATTGAAAGGCACTACAAATGAACTATTAAATAGTTGAATATTGTCATGGTATTATAATTTCACCCACATAGCATGTGCTAAAAAGTTGAGAGGGCTACGGGACAAACTGGATGCACTTCGTGTACAAATTGGACAATCTCCATTGACATATCAGGGTTTCGGATGAAAACTCGTCTATTACAAATGGATTTCATTTCTTTTAAACATATTTTAACTAAAGACTTTTTCTGCATTCAATATGCAACATTCAAAGCCACATCATCACTTTCAACCCTTTTCTGACTTCATTTGCTATTTTTCATGCATTTCATGATTTATTTTGAGCTAAGATGACCCTGAAATTGAAAAGCACTGCAAATGAATTCTGAAATGGTTGAAATTGGCATGTTATTATATTTCACCCACAAAGCATGTGCTAAAAAATTGAGAGCATTACGGGAAAAACTGGATGCACTTCGTATACAAACTGGACAATTTCCTTCGAAGTATCAGGATTTCGGATGAAAACTCGTCTATTACAAAGGGATTTCATTTCTTTTAAACATGTTTTAACTCAAGAACTTTTCTGGATTCAATATGCAACATTCAAAGCCACATCATCAATTTTCAACCCTTTTCTGACTTCATTTGCTATTTTTCATGCATTTCATGATTTATTTTGAGCTAAGATGACCCCGAAATTGAAAAGCACTGCAAATGAACTCTGAAATGGTAGGAAATTGGTATGGTATCATAATTTCATCCACATAGCATGTTCTAAAAAGTTGAGAGGGTTATAGAAAAACTAGATGCACGGTTCTTAAGGTATAGAGGGAAAAAAAATACATGAAATTCATACATAGTTCTCATAGAAATACATATAGCTCTCTAGAGCATCTAATTAAAATGTAAATTGATAATAACATGCAAATATGCAAACCATTTAAATCCAATAACAAATGTGATCATAATCGTCACTAAGATAGCAATTGATCCAACAACATAATGATACCAAGCCTCATTATGAATGGCATATGTTCTTATCTTTCTAATCTTCAAGCACATTGCATCCATTTTGATCTTTTGGTCATCGACGACATCGGTAACATGCAACTCCAAATTCATCCTCTCCTCCTCAATTCTTTTCATTTTTTCTTTCGAATCCACCTTTTCTTTTTCAACTAAATTTAACCTCTCGACAAGAGGGTCGGTTGGTTTCCTGTTCACATACCTCCTAGAATAAACACATCTATGTCACGTTGGTCGGCATAATTGTCATACACAATAAATGAAACAAATAGTTATAAAAGATAACATATCACATCCGAATCATAGCCCGGACGAGGGCCGACGTGGACGGATACCATAACCATGGATCTATATAATAACAAACAACAATAAAAGTAAGATATTTATACAAGTATTTATCTAAATCATACAAATAAGAACTTTTTTCTTTGAAAAATAAGATAAGAACAATAGGCTCACCACGATGGTGCCGGTGACGAGATCGGCGCGGGCCTACGACAGTGAGGACGGGGATGGGACATGATGGACCGCCAAACCTAGACAAATCTTGAGGAAAACAGAGCTTGAAGGTTGATCTTGGAGAGGAGAAAGCTTAAGCATGGCTCTGGCATTTCATCAAACACCTCATGTGCATAGGAGGTGAGAGCAGAGAAGCACACACCTCCCACGCGCCGGCCGGCCAAAAAAACAGTGAGCGAGCAGGGGTAAGCATATATATAGGCATCTCTTTAGTCCCGGTTTCAGCTACCAACCGGGACTAAAGGGACTCGGCCAAGAGCAAGGCCTTTAATCCCAGTTCTTGTCTGGAACCGAGACTTGTGGGGTCAGACAAACCGGGACTGGTTCCTGCCGAGGCCCGGCCGGCGCTCTGGCCACATGAACCGGTACTGATGCGCCCATTAGTCCCGGTTCGTAATACGACTGGGACTAATGCATTATTCTGGCCCGTTTCAAAGCCCTGTTTTCTACCAGTGTGTAGTGTCATGCAAATTTTCATTTATTAGATTATAGACTCATTTTGTGTTGGCATGTATAACTAGCTAAGTTACTCCATTTACCTCTCTTCTCATTAACTCATTGCCACATAGGCAATTGCTGACGTTGACCCGATGTTACTCTTGAAGTTACTCCCACTGTGGCCAGTTTGAGGGAATGGCTGGGTGTAAAAAGGTTTAATCCTTGAAAAATCAGTGGGTTAAAGGGTAGACGGACGTTTAGAGTATTAAAGCATAAATATTAGTACTACTTCCTTTGATATTACACGTACTATTAGTTGGTCGTCATAAAGGAACCACCTCATCCTAGTCCTTCTTACCTGCGAGTCAGTGGCTAGTTGCCGTGTCTACAGTGTTCTTTCCGGTTTCTTTGTTGGTTTGGAGAAGTTTCGTTTCAGTAACAAGTAGAGTGATTTCCTCAAAGAAAACAAGTAGAGTGATCGCGGGTAGTATTTCCCTGAAGAGATCGTAGACAGATAGTAGTGGTCTTGTTCTGTTGGTTGTTTCCTTTTTTACTTTGTGCCACGCAGAGTTCAAAGGGCTCAAAACTCTGAGGACTCCGAGTAGTGTAAATGGGCTGGATGCACACGAGCAAACACCCTTGCAACGCATATATTAGTATAATATTTATTATGATACAATATAATGATATGATACCTGACCCACTCTTTTTCATTTAATTTGCGTCATCACATCAAAATCATCTCATTGGCATGCATTATACTATAATATAATACTCCCACTACGGGTAGACTAAGAGAAGTGTAACATAAATTACAAATGATCATTCATAAAAGATACTAGAAGATGCCCCGCGCGTTGCTGCGGGAAGTCTTGCAAAAATAAATGCATAAATATTTAAAAAAAAGCATCAAGACTAATGGAAAGAAAATGCAATCTGAGAAACATACAGTGTGTAAAAAATTGAATTTCAATTAAAATAACATCGTTTCGAAAAACATGTAAAATGTCAACAACAAAGGTATGCTACAATCGCCCCACACATCTATCCACAATACAAAATCTAGTGTCAAAAATAAATTTAAAAAATTAACATGCATGAATTTATGATCTGGTTGCATTGCATGCATGATCTAGTGCAAAAAGTGGGATTTATAACTTGCATTCATGACTTGCTTGTGTGGCATGGTTGCATGGCTAGGAAAAATAGATAGTGGGTTGTAGCTATTTAGGAATAGAATATTTAAGTATACATATGTTATGATCACATTTTTCTTGTCAAACTAGCACTATATATCCTTACAGTGCAATTAATGTTTCACTTCTCACGCTATAATGTTTCTCTATTTTCTTCTAACTTTTATCTCTCTAAATGTTTTAGAATATTTTGCATGATTGGGGTCATGACGATCGCGTCAAAATACTTCAACGTTGCAAGCAAGCCATCCCTTCAAGAAATGCTGGAGGAAAGGTGATAGTCACAGGTATGGTAAGAGGATCTGCGCTTGGTGATAGGAAAGTCAGCGGGATTGAAGACATACAAAATGTGTTCATGATGTACATCTCCGGAGTAGAACGAGAAGAAAGTGAATGGAAGAGGATATTTTCTGATGCTGGATTCAATGACGATTACAAAATGATGCCCAATATTGGGTCCCTCTCAGTAATTGAGATCTACGCATGAAACTCGGCAAGTTATACCATACTACTTGACACAATAAGCTCAGTAACATACTAATGGGCAAAAGAAGTTGCACGCATGTACCTGTGTGCATGAGGCCTACATGTCTTGTCATTTTATATCTTCTATCAAGCATAACTGTGAAACAATATATCATGTTGCGATCGATGATTGAATTTTATTACTCTGAGCTAGGCTACTTTCTCTTTATGATATATTAAAAATATTGTTGTTATGATTTTATCTTGTTCAAAGGAAAAAAAATTCGTGGAAATAGCCACTTCTTGTATTTCAACAGTGATCTAAACAATCATATAATTAGTTGGTGCAGTTTTTGCTGGAATCCCATCAAACAATGCTCATAGTCAAGATGGTGTCAACGCAGAATTGCTCAGAAAATGCAGGCATTTTTTAACAAGGAAACCGTTTGAGAAGCCCCTACGGTATTTTTTTTATAAATAGGTAAAATAAGAAAACAAGTCCAAGATAAAATAACATAATTATGAAGGACTACTAAAATGGGATACCTACACTAGTAGAAAACAAGGCTTTGGTTCAGGCCTGGCCAGCCCATTAGTCCCGGTTCAGTCACGGACCGGGACTCATGGGGGCATACGTCCCGGTTCGTGCGCCCAGGGGGTCGGCCGGGCCTCGTGGGGCATTGGTCCCAGTTCGTCTGGACCCATAAGTCCCGGTTCCAGACACGAACCGGGACCAATGCGCCTCGCTCCTGGCCCACAACCATTGGTCCCGGTTCGTAGCTGGAACCGGGACTAAAGGATGGCCTTTAGTCCCGGTTCCAGAAACGAACCGGGACCAATGAATTGGCTATATATACCCCTCGCCCGCGAGCCACTGCTCTGTCCGCGAGCCACTGCTCTATTTTTTCCTGGCCGGCGAGGAGAGGGCTTTGTGGTGCTCTAGCTCACCTCTTATGCACATGAGGTGTTCGATGAAATGCCCGAGCCACACTACTTAAGCTTTCTCCTCTCCAAACTTGACCTTCAAGCTCCATTTTCCTCAAGATTTGTCCCGATTTAGCGGTCCATCACGTCCCATCCCCGTCTTCACCGCCGTCGATCGCCTGCGCCGATCTCGTCGCCGACACCACCGTGGTGAGCCTCTTGTTCTTATCTTCTTTATAAAAGAAAAAAAAATCTTACTTGTATGATTAGATAGATAATTTTCTAATTTTCTTACTTGTATTATTGCTTATTATTATATAGTGCGATGGTTTTGGTATCCGCCCCGTCGGCCCTTGTCCTGTCCATGATTCGGATGTGGTATATATTATCTTTTATAACTATTTGTTTCATTTAGTGTTTATGGTAATTATGCCGACACCAACTTGACATAGATGTCTTTATCTAGGAGGTATGTGAACCAGATATTACATACGACCCTCTTGTCGAGAGGTTAAATTTAGTTGAAGAAGAAAACGAGTATTTAAAAGAAAAATTAAAAAGAGTTGAAGAAGAGAAGAAAAGAGTTGAAGAAGAGAAGATGATATTGGAGTTGCATGTTGCGGATGTCGTAGATGGTCACAAGATCAAGATGGATGCAATGCGCTTGAAGATTAGAAAGATTAGAAAATATGTCATTCATAGAGAGGCTTTGTATCATTATGCCGTTGGGTCAATTGTTACCTTGGTTGCGATTATGATCGCATTTGTTGTTGCATTGAAATTTTTACATAGTTTCAATGTAGGGTTTAATTAGATGCTCTCGAGAACTATATGTTGTTCAATGAGAACTATGTATGTACTTAGGTTTTAATGTGATGATCAACTTCTATTAATTTGGTCACTTATCTATTCGTGATGTTTTGTAATGGTTTTTGACACACTTAATGCACGCAGATGAACCGGCAATGGATGTACGATGACAGACACACCTTCGAGTACATTGTGGGCGTGCATGATTTTCTCGAAGTGGCTGAGGCAAACAAGCAGAATGGTTTTATGTGTTGTCCATGCTCTATATGTGGGAATACGAAGTCTTACTCTGACCGGAAAACCATTCACGCCCACCTGCTTTATAAGGGATTCATGCCACACTATAATGTTTGGACCAAGCACGGAGAAATAGGGGTTACGATGGAAGACGGCGAAGCAGAAGAGTACGATGAAAACTATGTGCCACCTGAATACGGTGATGCTGCAACGGGGGAAGCTGAAGATCAAGAGGAATCGGACGATGTGCCCGATGATGATCTCCGCCGGGTCATTGTTGATGCAAGCAGACAGTGTGAAAGTGAAAAGGATAAGCTGAAGTTCGATCGGATGTTAGAGGATCACAAAAAAGGGTTGTACCCCAATTGCGAATATGGCAACACAAAGCTTGATACCGTACTGGAATTGCTGCAGTGGAAGGCAAAGTATGGTATACCTGACAAGGGATTTGAGGATGTACTAAAAATATTTAAGAAGAAGCTTCCAAAGGATAACGAATTGCCCGACAGTACGTACGCAGGAAAGAAGGTCGTATGCCCTCTAGGATTGGAGGTGCATAAGATACATGCATGCCCTAATGATTGCATCCTCTACCGCGGTGCGTACGAGGATTTGAACTCATGCCCGGTATGCAGTGCATTGCGGTATAAGATCAGACGAGATGACCCTGGTGATGTTGACGGCGAGCCCCCCAGGAAGAGGGTTCCTGCCAAAGTGATGTGGTATGCTCTCAGTAACCTTTCAGGACAGACAAACAAGGGATACCACGCATGCACGCACTGTTTAGCTGACACTGAAAGTATATACCTGGACAAATTCAGGAAGAATGTGTACCTGGGGCATCGTGGATTTCTTCGGACCAACCATCAATGTCGTAAGAAAGGCAAGCATTTCAAAGGCGAGGCGGATCACCGGAAGAAGCCCCCCATACGTACCGGTGATCACATACTTGCTATGGTCAATGATTTACACGTAATATTTGGAAAGGGTCCCGGCGGACTATCTGTTCCGAATGACGACGAGGGACGCGCACCCATGTGGAAGAAGAAATCTATATTTTGGGACCTACCCTACTTGAAACACCTAGATGTCCGCTCTTCAATCGACGTGATGCATGTGACGAAGAACCTTGGCGTGAACCTGCTAGGCTTCTTGGGCGTGTATGGAAAGACAAAAGATACACCGGAGGCATGGGAGGACCTGCAAGGTTTGCACGAAAAAGATGGCATGCCTCCAAAGCAGTATGAAGGTCCTGCCAGCTACGCTCTTACCAAAGAAGAGAAGGAAATCTTCTTTGAATGCCTGATCAGTATGAAGGTCCCGTCTGGCTTCTCGTCGAATATAAAGGGAATAATAAATATGGCCGACAAAAAGTTTCAGAACCTAAAGTCTCATGACTGCCACGTGATTATGACGCAACTGCTTCCGGTTGCATTGAGGGAGCTTCTACCGGAAAACGTTCAATTAGCCATTGTTAAGCTATGTGCATTCCTCAATGCAATCTCTCAGAAGATGATCGATCTAGAAATCCTACCAAGGCTAAGGAGTGATGTGGTGAAATGTCTTGTCAGTTTCGAGCTGGTGTTCCCACCATCCTTCTTCAATATCATGACGCACGTCCTAGTTCATCTAGTCGACGAGATTTTCATTCTGGGCCCCGTATTTCTACACAATATGTTCCCCTTTGAGAGGTTCATGGGAGTTCTAAAGAAATATGTCCGTAACCGCGTTAGGCCAGAAGGAAGCATCTCCATGGGCCATCAAACAGAGGATGTCATTGGGTTTTGTGTCGACTTCATTCCTGGCCTTAAGAAGATTGGTCTACCTGAATCGCGGTATGAGGGGAGACTGACTGGAAAAGGCACGATAGGAAGGGACTCAATAATATGCAGGGACGGACATTCTTGGTCTCAAGCACACTACACAGTTCTATAGAACTCTATCTTGGTGGCCCCGTATGTTGATGAACACAAGAACAATTTGCGCTCCAAACACCCGGAGGAGTGTGACGACTGGATTACACATGAACACATTAGGACTTTCGGCGATTGGTTGGAAACATGTGTCAGAGGTGACAACACTGTTTCTGATGAGCTGTTCTCGTTGTCCAGGGGACCATCTTTAACTGTATTGACTTACAAAGGATACGAGATAAATGGGAATACATTTTACACGATTGCCCAAGATCAAATGAGCACCAACCAAAACAGCGGTGTCCGCTTTGATGCAGCAACCAAGAGGAGAAATGACACATATTATGGTTACATAGAGGACATATGGGAACTTGACTACGGACATGATTTTAAGGTCCCTTTGTTTAAGTGCAAATTGGTCAATCTGTCAGGAAGCGGGGTACAGGTAGACCCATAGTACGGAATGACAACAGTGGATCTAAACAATCTTGGCTACACAAACGAACCATCGTCCTAGCCAATGATGTGGGGCAGGTTTTCTATGTGAAGGACATGTCTACCAAACCAAGAAAAAGAAAACATATGGAAGCGAATACATCATGCAATGAGCCAAAGCGCCACATAGTTCTTTCAGGAAAAAGAGACATCGTGGGATTGGAGGGCAAGACAGACATGTCTGGAGATTATGTAAAGTTTCATGAAATTCCTCCCTTCAAAGTCAAGGTTGATCCAAGCACCATGTTAAGCGATGAAGAATATCCATGGTTACGGAGCAATAAGCAAAGGAAACAAACGAAGAAAAAGTGAAGACTGATGAAGTCAGAAAGGGTTGAAATTTTAGTATGTGGCTTTGAATGGTGCATATTGAATGCACAAAAATTCTTGAGTTCAAATAAGTTTAGAAAAATGAAATGCCTTTGTAACAGACGAGTTTTCGTCCGAAACCCTCGTACTTCGAAAGAGATGGTCAAGTTTGTACACGAAGTGCATCCAGTTTTTGCTGTAATCCTCTCAAATTTTGCACACATGTTATGTGGGACAAATGACGGTACCATGCCAAGTTTCAACCTATTCTGAGTTCATTTGTAGTGCTTTCCAATTTCAGGATCATTAAGTTCAAAATAAATCATTAAATGCATGAAAAATAGCAAATTAAGTCAGAAAGGGTTGATATTTTAGTATGTGGCTTTGAATGGTGCATATTGAATGCACAAAAATTCTTGAGTTCAAATAAGTTTAGAAAAATGAAATACCTTTGTAACAGACAAGTTTCCGTCCGAAACACCTCGTACTTCGAAACAGATGGTCCGTTTTGTACACGAAGTGCATCCGGTTTTCGACATCACCCTCTCAACTTTTTAGCACATGCTGTGTGGGTGAAATGAAGATACCATGCCAACTTTGAACCTTTTCAGAGTTCATTTTAAGTGCTTATCAATTTCAGTGTCAGTTAGCTCAAAAAAATCAGCAAGTGCATGAAAAATACCAATTGATCAAGTCAGAAAGGGCTGAAAATTGATGATGTGGCTTTGAATGGTGCATTTTGAACAGACAAAAAATATGGAGTTCAAATAAGTTCAAAAAATGAAATCCCTTTGTAACAGATGAGTTTTTGTCCGAAACCGTGATACTTTGAAAGAGATTGTCCATTTTGTGCACGAAATGCATCCAATTTTTGTTGTAAACCTCTCAACTTTTTAGCACATGCTATGTGGGTGAAATGATGATACCATGCCAACTTTCAACCTTTTCTGAGTTCATTTGAAGTGATTTTTAATTTCTTTCAAAACATCGTGGGAGTGGAGTTCAAAAAAGAATCAACTAAAAAGCTTTGATAAACCTCTAGTATTTCTAAAACTATAATTATTTAAAAATTATGGAACTAAAATTATCAAAGTATTTTTTGTTCAAAACATTAATAGCAAAAGGAATATAACGATAAAACACACTGGAAATAAATAAAGCAAAAATAAATAAAGCAAAAAACAAAACAAAATAATGGAAATTATGCAACTAAAATTATCAAAGTATTGTTTGTTCAAAAAATTAATAGCAAAAAGAATATAATGATACAACACACTAAGCCACCATAAAGTATTTTTTGTTAAGAACTTTTAATATGCAAAAAAAACATAAAAAAATGCCCACATACTAAGCCACCATGGCCTGCATATGACTAGTAACCCAATATACATGGGCCAGGACGCAGGCCCACGGGGCAAGTAGGCCCAACAGGAAGACATAATTAGGCATGCACTGCCTATGGTAGAGAGGAGCTCGAGACAGTCAGTTCAGCCGTGCTCATAAACCAGAATGTGCGCTCCTCGCTCGGCAAGGTGGGACTGAACTCCCACCGCACCAGGAACAGGGCTTTGGTCCCGGTTGGTGGCACCAACTGGGACCAATACCAACCTTTAGTCTCGGTTGGTGCCACCAACCGGGACCAAAGGTATGCTTCCCGCCCTTTGGGCTGACGAAAAGGGACCTTTGGTCCCGGTTGGTGGCACCAACCGGGACCAATACCCACCTTTAGTCCCGGTGGTCCCTGTTGGTGCCACCAACCGGGACCAATTCTTCTTGTATATAAGAAAACACTTACAAAATTTCAGTTTTCATCCACCAGTTGCCCTGAGCTCGTCGTCCTCATCCCCGTCGCCGCGTCGTCGCCTCCCCGAGCCCGCCGTCCTCGTCGCTGGCATCCCCGACGCCGCGCCGAATAGCACGACGCCTCCAGGCTGCCAGACCGCACCCTCGCCGTCACCGACGCGCTCCCCTCCCCGAGCCCTTGCCCGCGCCCTCGCCCTCGCCGCGCGCCGTCCTCGTCGCCGGCCTCGAGCTCGCCGTCCTACTCGCGCCCTCGCGTCCTCGCCCTTGCCCGCGTCCTCGACCTTGCCGCGCGCCGTCCTCGTCGCCGGCCTTGAGCCTGCCGTCCTCGTCGCTCCTTTGCCCCCCCGAGGCCGTCATCCTCGTCGCCGGCCTCATCACTGATCAAGCCATCGCCGCGCGCCCGCACAGTGAGCCCCCCTTCCAATGTCCCCTGCTCCCCGTCGCCACTGCTCCATGGTCGCCGGCCGGCAGCACCGCGCGTGCTCGGTTTTTTTCATGTATATGTGTATATGTTTTTTTCATGTATATATATATATATATGTTACGGTATATGTGTGTATATGTTCAACTTGCCATGCCGCCGGGATCTGCCGTTGGCCTTGCGGTACATGTAATACCGCTCCTCGTCTACTCCCCTCCGGCTAGCACTTGCTCCAAAACAATGGCCCCGGGAGGAAGAACAACACTGAAGGCGCCGTCATCTTCCGATTCGGGAGAACTAGATCTAGGGTTTCCGCCGGAGCATCCCGAGCGTGATCAGTCCCGATGACAGGAAGATTCATGTCCCTCCAGTCACCCAACTTGTCGCCACCGTCGAGTGTCCGACCACGAATTCTTCCCAGCAGCCCGAATTGAAAACCGTCTATACCCCCATCCACAATCTCCAAGACCCCGTCCGAGAATCAGATGCGGGGAACCGCTTTAAAACCGGACCGTCACCGGTGCAGGATCCGTCACGCGATTCGGAGACTACACTTTCGAACACCCGTTGCGACAGGGAATGGAATTTTTCCCACCCACCACCCAAAACGATTATCCAAGCACCGTGCCAAAGCCTATGTCTTCGGACTTTAGGGATATCAAGCAAATACAAGGAGAATCAGTCACCACTTTTGGACAAGACTCCTCCCCTCTAGGAGCAGAGTGAAAGGTCTTAGCGACCAAGACATAATGACTATTTTCATCAGCAATTGCCACGATGAAGGGATTCTTAATGCCCTGGCCCACTGACGCATAATCGACTTCTCAGAGTTATCCGAATTGGTACAGAAGTACTATGCCATGGAGAGTGTCTGGCAATCTGAGCGATTTTTCTCGGAACCAAAATTCTCCAAACACCCTAGAGTAATTTGAAGAAAGAGGATACCTCCAAATCGGCTAGCCAGGCATGAACACGTCAAAAAAAGAAACACGTCTCTTTCCGGGACCGGCACCGTCCTCGACGGACTTTTAGCTAAACCTTGCCCCATTCATTCAGTGTTGTTGAACACAAACCCTACTCATTGCCTTCGAGCTTGCTGGGTCATCAGGCAGGTCGCAAAAAGTGGCGAGGTTATCCTTGACACACCCCCATCGAACATGCGCTCTCGATCGCAAAATGGATTCGATGACGAAGTCCTTACGGTCTATGAGATCTCCCCCTCGAGGAGCAGGTGCAAAATAGCTCTTAGGGAGCATGAGCAAGTCAACCACGTGGCAGCCACTATCCCATGGGCAGACGTACTGATTACTTTCGAGGACATTGACCAGCCGCCCATCCTTCCCGATCATTCACCGGCTGCTCTAGTCTTGAATCCCATCATCGATCGATACAGACTACATAAGGTCCTCATGGCCGGAGGCAGTGGCCTAAATCTCATTTATGAGGCCAGTCTGGAGAAAATGCCGTTCGACCAATCTCGCATCGAATATAGCAAGACAACCTTCCGGGGAATTATCCCAGGGAAAGAGGCGCGTTGTTCCGGTTGTATCATCCTGGACGTTGTGTTCGGCATGTCCGTAAATTACCGATAAGAAGAACTTCTCTTCCACATCGTCCCCTTCCCCAGTGGCTATCACGCCTGTTACGAAGAGACGCCTTTACAAAGTTCCAGTCTATACCCCATTACGGGTACATAAAACTCAAAATGCCAGGACCAAATGGAGTGATCACCCTCGTCAGTGATACGAATATAGCCCTCTGAGGCGAAAACAAAACAGCAACGCTCGCCCTCGAGGCATTAGCGGAAACTTTCGCCGCCAAGGAGTTGACAGCTTTACGGTCAACAGCCAATAGGGACCATGTGATCCTCAGTAAAAGGCACAAGTCCACGTCCTTGAAACCAGCATAGGAAATCGTCAAATTTCAGGTGCATCCAACGAACCCCAATAAAACAGCGTCCATCGGAGAGCAGCTCGATCCCCTTATGGACGCAGCATTGCGGCATTTCCTCTGCAAAAACTAGGACATTTTCGCTTGGCATCCTTCCGATATGTCCGGAATCCCACGTCAGCTCGCCGAACACAGCTTGAACATTACCCCAGGCTTTAAACCCGTGAAACAGACCCTGCACCGCTTCTCCGAGCGAAACAACAAGCCATGGGTGAAGAATTAGCAAAATTGCTCGAGGCCAGATTTATACGGGATATTAAACAGCCCTAGTGGCTAGCGAACCTGGTGATGGTACCTAAGAAATGCAAATCCTGGTGGCTGTGTGTTGATTTCAAAGACCTCAACAAAGCATGCCCCGAGGATCCTTTTCCCTTACCTCGCATAGAGCAGATCATTGATGCCAGAGCCGTACACGATTTCTTGTCTTTCCTCGACGCTTACTCCGGATACCATCAAATTAAGATGAAGGAATCTGATCAGGCGGCTACCGCATTCATCATCCCCTATGGGCCATTTTGCTTCAACACGATGCCCTTTGGGCTCAAAAACGTTGGGGCCACATACCAGCGCATGATCCAGACATGCCTCGCTACACAGGTCGGAAAGACCGTCGAGGTGTAGATGGATGATGTGGTAATCAAAACTAAACACGTCGATCAGTTAATCGATGACCTCCGTCAAACTTTCGCTAATTTGCGCGAATATGATATATGGCTCAATCCGGAAAAATGTGTATTCGGAGTTCCCTCGGGTAAGCTGCTTGCATTCATCGTCTCCCATAGAGAAATAGAGGCAAATCCAGCCAAAATCCATGCTCTACCAGAACTTGCAATCAAAATCCCTCGGGTAAGCTGAAGCATGTCCAGAGACTAGCCGGGTGCGTAGTCGTGTTAAGCCTCTTTATCTCCCGCCTCGGAGAAAAAGCTTTGCCACTCTATAGGATGATGAAACGGCTGCATTGGAAGAAATCAAAAGAATACTGGCAACAAACCCCATACTCACCGCACCAAGTGCCGGTGAGCCCATGTTGTTATACATATCGGCCACCAACAAGGTCGTGAGTGCGGTGCTCGTCGTCGAACGAGATGACGAAGGACATAAATTACGAACTCAGAAGCCGGTATATTATGTGTCAGAGGTGCTAACACAGTGCAAGTCCAGATACCCACATTATAAAAAAATAGCATATATAGTCTCATGACATCGAGGAAACTTCGACACTACTTCCAGGAGTGCGTGGTAATGGTGGCGTCGGAAGTGCCCTTGAATGATATAATCAACAAATGGGACGCCACTGGTTGCATTGCCAAATGGTCCATTGATCTCCTTCCCTTCGAAATAACCTACAAGCCACGTCGCGCCATTAAATCTCACGTCCTGGCGGACTTCCTGGCTGAATGGACAGATGCCGAGCTCCCTAACGAGGATAGTGCATGCTCTCATTGGACAATGTACTTCGATGGATCCAAGACCTTGGCCGGTATGGGGGCTGGAGTTATCCTCACATCCCCCACACGCGACAACGTAAGGTACGTGTTGCAAATCATGTATGCCGACTCCAACAATGCCGACGAATACGAAGCTCTTATCCATGGTCTTTAGATGGCGGTGTCAATGGGCATGCGACGACTAGAGGTACGGGGAGACTCAAACCTGGCTATATCCCAAATTAACGGCGAGTTCGACACGAAAAATCCGAAGATGGCGGTATGTAGAGACGCCGTCCTCAAGATATTTGCTCGGTTTGAGGGGTTGGAATTCCACCATGGTGCTCGAGATAACAACCAAGCCGCCGATATATTGGCCCGTATGGGAGCCAAGCGCGATCTTGTCCCGAGAAACACCTTCTTGTAGCAGCTCTTCAAGCCCTTCATAGTGTGGCGGGACGACACAAATGGCACCGGCCCAAAAACAACGAACGAAGTTGTCCCCCCCCCCTAAATGAACCAGACGACGGCATCATCGACGGCTCAATGATGAATGAGATGCTTTCGGCTCGTGAGGTAATGGCAGTAATTGCGCCATGGACAGAACCCTTCCTCACTTAACTCCTTCAAGAGGAAGTCCCCGACGATCAAAGTGAGGCACGACGCATAGTTCGGCGATCCAAGGACTACATAGTACACGAGGGTGAGGTATACAAAAAAAGCACCACTGGAGTATTATAGAGGTGTATATCCGAGGAAGAGGGACGGGAGCTCCTTGCCAAAATCCATGCAGGCATGGGCGGCCATCACGCCGCGGCAAGATCTCTTGTCAGCAAAGGCTTCCGAGCTGGATACTTTTCCCCCACATCTCAGATGGACCCCCAGTCACTCGTTCAACATTGTGTTGGGTGTCAACTCTTCGCAAATCAAAGCCACATGCCCCAATAGCTCTTCAAACTATCCCGATCACCTGGCCTTTTGCGGTCTGGGTTCTGGACATCGTCGGACCCCTCAAAGGGGGAACCAAGAAAAATAAATACCTACTGGTCATGGTCGACAAGTTCACCAAATGGATAGAAGCAAAGCTTGTCAAATCGGTTAAATCCAAACCGGTGATTTAATTTATATCTAGCATAGTACACTGTTACGGTGTCCTGCATAATATAATAACAGACAATGGATCTAACTTCACGGCCCAAGAGGTCAAGGACTGGTGCACAAAAATGGGCATAAAGCTCAATTAGGCATCAGTCTATCATCCGTAGACCAATGGACAGGTCGAGCGAGCAAACGGTCTCATTATGAGCGGCGTAAAGCCACGTTTGGTCCGATCGCTTCACGACTCCGACTGTCAATGGGTGGAGGAACTCGCCTCCGTTCTATGGGTTATGCGTACTACCCCGAATAGGTCAACGGGTTATACATCGTTTTTATGGTCTATGGGGCAGAGGCAGTTCTCCCCTACGATATTATCCACGACTCACCAAGAGTGCGCATGTACGAGGAAAAGGAGGCCGAGTTAGATCAACAAGACAACTTAGACACCTTAGAGAAGGAGCAGGACATATCTCTCCCTCAATCCACTCTTTACAAACAGCAAGCTCGGCGGTACCAAAATAGGGACGTCGGGGCAAAAGCACACAACGTAGGAGAACTCGTCCTACGGCTCCCGGAGAAGCAGAAGCACAAACTCAACCCCAAATGGGAGGGTCCTTTCATCATCGACGAAGTTCTCGCGGGAGGGGCCTATTGTTTGCGGAGTTCATTCGATAACCGCCTTGAACCAAACCCCTGGAATGATGCTCATCTTCGACGTTTCTACGGATAAACCGGTGTCGTCTAAACTCCCCTACACTTTTTTATTTTTCCGCTATTATTTGCCCTTTTCGATATTTGCTTTCCCACTTTGTTGTTCGATAGGGACAATTTCTTTTCCTACCCTATGTTCGGCTAAATCAATCTTGTACTACGGATAATGGCATACACCATAAAGTGTTTAATCCGAACATGGCACATGGGGGCTTCTGTTAATAGCCAGGATTTTAACTGTTCATAATTACCGGGTACGCCTGTTTCTTTTGTCATGTTTTAGCCATCATATGCATCAATTCGAACTACGACTTTGCCAAGCTAGGTTGCCTCGCTCTTATGGTTACTCTCTACATTCCCGATTGTTCGGCTAGAGTGTAAATGGAGCACCTCTGCGATTGTAACGACTGGGTCATCTGGACACGTTCCTCAGACGGGTGAAGCCAAAAGCTAGCTATCTTACATAGACAACTGGTCGGCTCTGACGAAAACACCCTATACGGCTCTGGTTGCTATTTCCGTTGTTTGGGTCTTTTATTCCCAAATGACACTTAGTCGCATACTACAAGTATGCGGATTTCCTATCTACGCTCTTCGTAGAACCCCAACGAAAGGTATCGATAGAGGTACTATTTTCATCAGAAGATGTTTCTTACGCTACATCATAATATAACATATCTTTCTGTGTGCTTTCCGTATGTTCGCACCGCATGGCCGGATTGCTTGGTTCCCCGTATACAGCTTGCTCTTTGGCGAAGGAATAATAAGGAGGAACACTCCCGAGCTCTTCGCACGGGCGGGAGAAGCCAATGGCCGGTTAAGACAAAGTTTACAACATGGTTTGTTTTACACATGTCTATGTAAATTACTTATGTGGTTGCTGATCGAGATCATCAATTATTGTGTTGAGGGCACAATCTGCTTGTGAGAGATGGGCGGTTGGCATCACCTGGTCACATACCAAGTGGACTGGCACTTCTTTCCCATCCGATCCCACAGGACCAACCCGTGCCATATGCTCGGGGTTAAGTCCGGTGAAACGGGTCTTGACCATTGCCCACGCCTCTCGTGCTACCTCCCGGCAAGCCGAAGTCTTCCACAACTCGAGGCCATCCCAAACCCACCTAAATAGATCTGCAAGTGTGGCTAGCCCTTTAGGTGGCTATTCGGTGGGCCATAGTGCCTTCACCATCCCTTTCGTCTCTTTTTGCACGCACTTATGGAGAGAGGTCAGCTCCTTCAGTAGGTCACTTTGCTACGATTCGATTTCCTCTTCAGGTTGTCCGGTCAGGAGTCCTGCACACAAGATAACAAGCGCGATTACTATCATTCTATACATTGGAAATACTTACTCATAGCGGAATTGTATTTAACGAATATTCCCCTCCGAAGCTTTCGATTCTCTTCTTGAGTCTAGGCCAATTGAGTTTTTAAACTCTTTATCTTTGGCCTGTTTTTGTATAACAAGACATCCGGCCTGCCACTAGTAGAAAACAGGGCCAGCCCATTAGTCCCGGTTCAGTCACGAACCGGGACCAATGGGGGCAATGGTCCCGGTTCGTGAGGCCAGGGGGCCAGCCGGGCCACGTGGGGCATTGGTCCCGGTTCGTCTGGACCTTTTGGTCCTAGTTCCAGACACGCACTGGGACCAATGTGCCTTGCTCCTAGCTCACAACCAT
This sequence comes from Hordeum marinum, assembly GCA_022496015.1. Taxonomy (NCBI): domain Eukaryota; kingdom Viridiplantae; phylum Streptophyta; class Magnoliopsida; order Poales; family Poaceae; genus Hordeum; species Hordeum marinum. Next base: position 21,439,088 of record CM039673.1, on the reverse strand, counting down.
TGGTCCCGGTTCGTGGCAGGAACTGGGACCAAAGGGAGTCCTTTAGTCCCGGTTCCATCCATGAACCGGGACTAATGAGATGCCTATATATATTCCCTCACCACTCCACATTGCTCTGTTTTTCTTGCCAGCGAGGGGAGAGCTTTGTGGTGCTAAAGCTCACCTCCTATGCACATGAGGTGTTTGATGAAATGCCCAAGCCACACGTAAGCTTTCTCCTCTCGAAGCTCCTTGTACAAGCTCCATTTTTCTCAAGATTTTTCTAGGTATGGCGGTCCGTCCTGTCCCGTCCCCGTCCTCACCACCATCGATCGCCCGCGCCCATCTCACTGCCGGCACCACCATGGTTAGCCTCGTCTTCTTATCTTCTTTCTAAAAGAAATAAGTTTTTACTTGTATGATTTAGATATATATATATATTTGTGTAATTTTCTCAGTTTTATTATTGTTTGTTATTATATAATGCAATGGTTTTCGTATCCCTCCTCCGTCGGCCCTCGTCTTGTCTATGATTCAGATGTGGTATATATATTATCTTTTATAACTATTTGTTTTATTCGTGTTTATGACAATTATGCTGACCAACGTGACATAGATTTTTTAGTCTAGGAGGAGTTAGTTGAACCGGAAATTCCAACCCACATAGCAACTCTTGTCGAGAACTTAAATTTGGTTGAAAAAGAAAACGATGACTTGAAAGAAAAATTACAAAGAGTTGAAGAGGAGAAGATGAAGTTGGAGTTGCATGTTGCCGATGTCGTCGATGATCACAAGACCAAGATGGATGCAACGCGCTTGAAGATTAGAAAGATTAGAAAATATGCCTTTCATACCGAGGCTTGGTATCACTACGCCATTGGATCAATTGGTACCTTAGTAGCGGTTATGAATGCATTTGTTGTTGCATTTAATTTTTTTTACATAGTTTCGCTGTATGTTTTAATTAGATGCTCTACAGAGCTATATGGTGTTCAGTAATGACAACTATGTATGAACTGTATGTATTTATTTTGGTCACTATTGTACTTTGGCTTTAATGTGATGATGAATTTCTATTAATTTGGTCACTTCTCTATTCATGATATGTTGTAATGGTTTTTAATACACTTTATTATATAACGCACGCAGATGAACCGACAATGGATGTACGGTGATCGACGGACCTCCGAGTATATTAATGGCCTGCACAATTTCCTCGAAGCGGGTGAGGCAAACAAGTAGAATGGTTTTATGCATTGTCCATGTATTGTCTATGAGAATACGAAGGCGTTCTCCAACTCTAAAACCCTTCACTTCCACCTGCTTGAGAAGGGTTTTAGGCCACACTATAATGTTTGGACCAAGCACGGAGAAAGAAGGATTATGATGGAAGACAACGAAGAAGAAGAGGATGATGAAAACTATGTGCCTCCTGAATATGGTGATGCTGGAACGGGAGAAGATGAAGATCAAGATGAACCAAACAATGTGCCCGATGATGATCTTCGTCGGGTCATTGTTGATGCAAAGAGACAATGCGAAAGTGAATAGGAGAAGTTGAAGTTCGATCACATGCAAGAGGATCACAAAAAAGGGTTGTACCCCAATTGCGAAGATGGCAACACAAAGCTCGGTACCATACTAGAATTGCTGCAGTGGAAGAAAGAGAATGGTGTACCTGACAAAGGATTTGAGAAGCTACTGAAAATATTGAAGAAGAAGCTTCGCAAGGATAACGAATTGCCCGACAGTACGTACGCATCAAAGAATGTTGTACGCCCTCTAGTATTGGAGGTGCAGAAGATACATGCATGCCCTAATGACTACATCCTCTACCACGATGCATACGAGGATTTGAACACATGCTCAGTATTCGGTGCATTGCGGTATAAGATCAAACGACATGACCCTGGTGATGTTGACGGCAAGCGCCCCGGGAAGAGGGTTCCTGCCAAGGTGATGTGGTATGCTCCTATAATACCATGGTTGAAATATCTATTCAGAAACAAAGAGCATGTCAAGTTGATGCGATGGCAGAAAGAGGACCGTAAGAAAGATGGAAAGTTGAGAGCACCCACTGACGGGTCGCAGTGGAGAAAGATCGAGCGAAAGTGGTGCGACTTTACAGGTAACCCAAGAACGTATGGTTTGGTTTAAGTGCAGATGGCGTTAATCTTTTTGGGGATCAGAGCAGCAAGCATAGCACAAGGCATGTGACTCTATGTATGTATAACCTTCCTCCTTGCTTGTGCATGAAGCGGAAGTTCATTATGATGTGAGTGCTCATCCAAGGCCCTAAGCAACCCGGCAGTGGCATTGATGCGTACCTAAGGCCATTAGTTGATGAACTTTTACAGCTATGGAATGGAAGAGTTGTATGTGTGTGGGATGCAAACGAACAGGAGGAATTTGACCTACATGCATTGATGTTTGTAACCATAAACGATTGGTGATGAGTATATGTACCTAGGGTAGGGTCCTAAACTGGGCCCACATACCCTTCCCTAGGACACTACCATAGAGGAGTTGAAGATCAAGCATGAACTTCCCAGTGTGTACTTGGAGGCGCCTAAAGGTCACTCGAGAGTACGTCACTCGGAAGCCCTCTTCCCACTCGTCGGTGGCGTGACACTCGACATGCTTCATTGCACTCGACGCCAGGAGACCGGAAGCCGTTACAAAGAGCCCAACGGGCAGACGACGGTTTAATGGTCATTATAAGCCTTTATAGCGTACGTTACCTGTAACAGCCAACCCCACGATTAGCTCTTGACTGCAGGACAATTATGAGGGGTAGCGGACAATATATAAGCCGCACCTCCCCCTGCTGTACAAGGGTTAACGACACTACGGTAATCTCCATATTCCACACGACATAAGCTTCCGAGCGCTGAGATGTAGGGCTTTTACCTCCACGAGAGGGGTCTGAACTCATACATCAGTGTGTACACCCTCGCCGTAGCTAGGACTCTGCCCTCTCCATTTGTATCCATACCTTCTACTATCAGGCTTGTTCCCACGACAGTTGGCACCGACCATGGGGACGGCGTCTAAGCAACTTTCGGGAGGTTGCAATTTTCTTCTTCGAGCATGTCTTCTGGTGATGTTTTCGCTTTGGGCCACGAGATCCGTTTCAGCGCGCTCACCTTCATCACCGATGATTCGGCATGGTTCCAGGAGGCGCCTCTCAATATCGAGGCGCTCCCAATCCACGGGGCCGCACACTTCCGTGCGGGTCCCTGCGGCGTGCTGCTGCGCCAGCCGTCGACCCCTTGTCGGTCGGCCCCTCTCGCTGTTCGCGGTCGAAAGGGGTCCGACCGCTCACGACTCTAGCGTTGGGTTTAGCATGCAGCAGCACGCAAATCTTCTCCGCAGGGGGCAGCGCTCGAACCTACCGAGTCCCTTTACGGCATACTCGAGTCGGATTCCGATCCGTCCGACGTACCGTCCAAGTGCGAAAGCTACGACCCAGCCGCGGAGGTCCTGATGGCGGGCTCTCATCAGAGTTTGCTGTCTGGTTTCGGCCATGGCAAGCGCGAGGCCGGAGGTCCATCGTCAGGGCAGCCGCGTCGCGATGAGGAGTTCCTCCATACTCCCATCGTCGGCACAGCCGCTAAAGCCAACGCCCTGGAGGCCACGCGCATTCGACTGGAAGAGCTCCAAGCGGAGATCGAGGAGCGTGCTCGTCAGCGTCCACCTCGTCCCACTCGACACCAACGAAAGCCTCAGGACCATGTCGAGGTATACCGAACTCCCATCCTGAACATTGCTGCGGCTGTGAAGATAGGAGATTCCATTCAGCCGTCCCGGTCAGAGGCCGGAAGGGGTTTGATTCAGATCAGAGCATTGCTAGATGCAGCGCAGCATCAGAACTCGGCGGTTTCTCAGTCCCGTCACAGGATTCATAGCTATTCACCCAGGGTGGAAACCGTTCAGTGGGCGCACAACCCTGGTTCACCCTTGCGGCGTCAAAGTGACGATCGCCGCGATGGTCACCGTCGAGTGCCTTCTCCTTCGCGGAGTGGTCCGTACGTGCCCCGGCACCAGGACGACAGGCGCTCTTTCGGTGGCTAGCGAGATGCGGGTTTTGACGCCCGCACGTACCTTCTCCAGAAGAGGATCGACAAGAGCGGAGCACGCAGAGATAGACCCGACCGAGATATTCCGAGTGCAAGCTCGGCCATGGTGTCAGGTCCCGAGTGCTTCAGCAGAGCTATACGTTCTGTAGAGATTCCCCCCAATTTCAGGATGGCGGCGGGGATCGGAAAGTTTTCCGGCGAAACAAAGCTGGAGACCTGGTTAGATGACTACTGAGTGGCAGTGCAGATCGGAGGCGGGAATGACAACGTCGCGATGAAATACCTTCCCTTGATGCTAGATGGTTCGGCCCGTGCGTGGCTGAACCGTTTGGCTCCTTCCATCATACATTGTTGGGAGGATCTCACTCAAGTGTTTGTCCGGACCTTCGAGGGCACGTGCAAGCACCCTGCAGGTCTAGTTGACTTACAGCACTGCGTCCAAAAGCCCAACAAAACCCTTAGAGATTACATACAGCAATGGTCCACTCTGCATCACACTTTGGAGAACGTGTCGGAACACCAGGCCGTTTGTGCTTTCAAGGCCTTTGTGAGATACAGGGAGTTGTACCTAAAGTTCGGGCGGACGGGTAATATTTCACTCGGCAAAATGATGGAAATCGCCACTCGGTATGCCAATGGCGAGGAAGAAGACCGCCTCCGAAGCGGCAAAGGAAACGCCGTTGGTAATGAAGGCAACGACAACAATCACAAGAAGAAACGGAAGACCGAAGACCCAACACCGGCAGAGGCAGCAATGCTGTCAAATCAGCCGAAGAACAAGGGCAAGGCCAAGGTGCAGTACACCCCTAAGAAGGGGAAAGGTCAGCCAGGGGCTGGCATTTTGGATCAGCCGTGTGTGATTCACACGAAGAAAGAAGCCTAAGGCAATTTGGTTTTGCCTAAGCATACCACTCAGTAGTGTCGGACCCTAGTCCAGCAATTCAAGGGCGATCAGTCGAGTGAGAAGTCTCCTGAAAAGGAAGACGAAGAAGAAGAAAAGGAAACATTCCCGGATGTCACCGCAACGCTGGTGATTTTTGCTGATGTTGAGAGCAAGAGCAAGTTGAAGGTCATAAATCGGGAGATCAATATGGCCGTGCCTGACAGTCCAACTTACCTCAAGTGGTCTCAGTATGCCATCACATTCGACCAGAAAGACCATCCTGCGCGTGTGGCCACTCTTGGTTGCCAGGCTTTGGTAGTCGACCCAGTGGTGCATGGGACTCGACTCAGAAAAGTCTTGATGGACGGTGGCAGTGGCTTGAATATCCTGTACGCAGACACTCTGAAAGGGACTGGCATTCCGATGTCTCGTCTGAGTGAGAGCAGCATGCAGTTCCACGGGGTCATCCCTAGAAAGAAGGCCAAGTCACTCGGCCAAATAGCCTTGGATGTGACATTCGGAAATAGCAAGAATTTCCGAAAAGAAAAATTAACTTTTGAAGTCGTTGATTTCAAGAGCGCTTACCATGCCATTCTGGGGCGACCCGCTTATGCACATTTCATGGCACGTCCATGTTACGTGTATCTTAAACTGAAGATGCCAGGCCCTAAGGGCGTGATCACGATCACCGGCAATCGACAGCAGGCAGAGGAGTGCCTCTAGCAGTGCTCCAGAATCGCCGACTATCAGATGGCCATGGTGGAGCTTGAGGAGTACAAGAAGACCGCTGATCCCGCCGACTTGCTCCGCGCGAAGAAACCGGATTTCGAGTCGGTATTTCATTCGGCGGGAGAAGTGAAGAAGGTGCACGTTCACCCGACGAATCCCAGTGCGTCCCTGACGAACATTTCCACAACACTCGACAAAAATACGAAGGCGAGCTCATCTAGTTCCTTCGTGAGAACTAGGATATCTTCACATGGAAGCCTGCTGACATGCCGGGGATTCCCAGAGAGCTGGCTGAGCATCGTTTGCGAGTGGATCCAAAAGCCAAGCCAGTTCGGGAGCGCTTGCATCGATCCGCGACCGAGAAGCACAAGGCGATCGGAGAAGAAGTGGCCTGTCTCTTGCAAGCCAAGTTCATTCGGGAGATCCACCACTCTGAGTGGCTCTCGAATGTAGTGATGGTGCCGAAAAAATTTAGTCATTGCGCATGTGCATCGACTTCAGGAATCTCAACAAGGTGTGCCCTAAAGACCATTTCCCGCTCCCTCGCATAGATCAAATTGTTGACTCGACAGCGGGGTGCGAGCGCTTATCATTTTTAGATGCATACTCCGGGTACCATCAGATCCGTCTGTTTGGCCCCGATGAAATAAAACCAACTTTCATAACACTCTTCGGGTGCTTTTGTTACATCACCATGACTTTTGGTCTCAAGAACGCTGGGGCTACTTTCATGCGCATGATTCAGAAATGCCTGTTCGATCAAATCCCTCAGAATGTCGAGGCATACATGGATGACATAGTGGTCAAGTCGCGCAAAGGTTCCGACCTACTGACTCACCTAGCCGAGACATTCGCCAATCTGAGGCGATTCGACATAAAGCTGAATCCAGCTAAGTGCACTTTTAGCGTACCCGGTGGCAAGTTGCTCGGTTTTCTCGTTTCCGAGAAGGGAATTGATGTTAATCCAGCGAAGATCGGCTCTATCACCCGAATGAAGACCCCCGTGTGAGTGCACGACGTGCAAAATCTCACTAGCTGCTTGGCGGCACTGAGTCGATTCATTTCCCGTCTTGGAGAGAAGGCTCTGCCCTTATATCATTTGATGAAGAAGTCTGACACTTTTGAATGGACTGATGAAGCCGAGGCAGCGTTTGCAGAGCTCAAAGCACGGGTTTCCACCCAGCCGGTATTGGCCGCTCCTGCCAGCAAAGAGCCCTTGCTCTTGTACATCGCGACCACAAATCGGGTCGTCAGTACTGTGCTGACTGTCGAGCGAGGGGAGGAAGGAAAGCCGCTCAAAGTTCAGCGGCCATTGTATTATGTCTCAGAAGTACTATCGCCCTCAAAACAAAGATATCCACATTATTAGAAGCTGGTGTACGGTATTTACCTATCAACGAAGAAGGTGGCTCATCACTTCCAAGATCATCAGATTACAGTCAGCGATCCTCCCTTGTCAGAAATCTTCAACAATCGCGACGCTTCCGGTCGATTGGACAAATGGGCTATAGAGCTTGCTCATTTTGATATAAGATTTGAGGCCAAGAAAGCTATCAAGTCCTAGGCATTAGCAGATTTCATGGCCGAGTGGATCGAGCAGTAGCAGCCTATCCCAGCTCATTCGGCGCATTGGACTATGTTCTTTGACGGATCTAAGATGCTGAACGGATCTGGCGCTGGAGTCGTGTTGATCTCTCCTAAAGGCGACAAGCTCAGCTACGTCCTGCAGATTCACTTTGACTTCTCCAACAACAAGGCAGAATGCGAAGCACTACTGTATGGGTTGCGCATGGCCATATCACTCGGCGTAAAGCGCTTGATGGTTTATGGCGATTCAGATCTGGTAGTAAACCAAGTTATGAAGGAGTGGGATGTCAGGAACCCCTCAATGACTGAGTATTGCAGCGTAGTCCGGAAGCTCGAGAAGAAATTCGAAGGCCTGGAAATCCACCATGTTCCCGGACTGAAAAACCAAGCAGCTGACGAGTTGTCCAAGATTGGTTCCACTCGAGGGGTTGTTCCAGTGGTGTGTTCTTAGAGCATTTGCACACTCCTTCCGTTCAGGAGGACCCCTTCACTAAGGAACCTCCACAGGCTCTGAGTTCCACTGAGTCGACTGAAGTTGATGTTCCTGCCGTGATCGACCTCGTCATGGAGATCCTGGTTATCATCCCTCACTGGACAGTGCCGTACATCGCGTACATTCTCAGATAGGAGCTCCCAGATGATGAGGCCGAGGCTCGACAGATGTGCGCAGGTCCAAAGCTTACACTATCATGGGAGATCAGTTGTTTCGAGAGAGTGTGACTGGCGTCACCCAACGCTACATTTCCCCCGAAGAAGGTCGAATGATTTTGGAGGACATTCACTCGGGCACTTGTGGTCATCATGCTTCTTCAATGAAAATAGTTGCCAAGGCGTACCGAGCTGGGTTTTATTGGCCTCGAGCTAATGAGATGGCGAAAGACATCGTGGATCACTGCGATGGGTGCCAATTCTATGCAAACCTCTCGCACAAGCTAGTATCTGCCCTGAAGACTATCCCCCTCGCTTGGCCGTTTGCAATTTGGGGACACGACATGGTCGGACCATTCCAGCCTGGAAAAGGAGGATTCACTCACTTGCTGGTTGCGGTCGACAAATTCACCAAGTGGATTGAGGCCAAACCCATCAAGAAGATGAATGCTCGAACAACTGTTACCTTTATGAGAGAGATCATTATCCGTTACGGCATCCCGCACAACATCATCACGGACAATGGCACAAACTTCGATTCAGATGAGTTCAGGAGCTTCTACAACTCCAAGGGCACCCGAGTGGACTACGCCTCCGTTGCTCATCCTCAGACCAACGGGCAAGTCGAGCGGGCCAATGGACTCATTCTTCAAGGATTGAAGCCCCATCTGATGCGTGATCTGGACCACGCCGCTGGTGCCTGGGTGACCGAATTGCCATCTGTCTTGTGGGGGCTAAGGACAACGCCAAACCGGTCGACTAGACTAACTCCTTTCTTCCTTGTGTATGGAGCAGAAGCCATACTGCCGAGTGACCTGGCGCACAATGCTCCCCGGGTGGAACTTTACAATGAAACTGAAGCTGAGCAGGCAAGGCAAGATGGAGTAGATATTCTGGAGGAGGAGCGCGAGATGGCTCTAATCAGAACAACTTCTTATCACCAAGACCTGCGATGCTTCCACGCAAGAAATGTCAAGAGTAAAGCGTTCCAGGAAGGAGACCTGGTGCTCCGAGTGAATCAGCATCGTCCGCACAAGCTTGCTCCTTCATGGGAAGGCCCTTTCATAGTCACTAAGGTGTTGAACAATGGGGCTTATCACTTGTACAACCTCATGAAGCCGATGGACGAGAAACGAGCCTGGAATGCAGATGTACGTAGACGTTTTTACACCTGAGACAAGAGTTTGCTGATGTAATAAGATTATCTTTTTCAAGCCAATGCACGTTCTCACAACAAGTTTGTCGACTCAAGTCATACAGTCACGTCTTGGGAATACTCCGAGTGATGACCAATCCTCATGCTCGGGGGCTTAGCTGCGAACATGTTTCGCCTGAGTTAAAATTCCTGTTGGGTGGGTAGCAGTCCATCCACTCGACAACTTAGCTGCGAATCGACATTCACCTAAGTCTAAAAACACTCCGAGTGATGAGAAAATCTCACACTCGGGGGCTTAGCTGCGATTCCGTATCGCCTAAGTCAAAAACTACTCCGAGTGCGGACATGCTCCACACTCGGGGGCTTAGCTGCGAACCGATATTCGCCTGAGTTTTAAAAAACACTCCGAGTGATGAGCAAGCATCACACTCGGGGGCTTAGCTGTGAACCGATATTCGCCTAAGTTCTAAAAAACACTCCGAGTGATGAGAAAACCTCATACTCGGGGGCTTAGCTACGAACCGATATTCGCCTAAGTTCTAAAAAACACTCTGATTGATGAGCAAACTTCACACTCGGGGGCTTAGCTGCGAACCGATATTCGCCTAAGTTCTAAAAAACACTCCGAGTGATGAGCAAACCTCACACTCAGGGGCTTAGCTGTGAACCGACATTCGCCTAAGTTCTAAAAAACACTCCAAGTGATGAGCAAACCTCACACTTGGGGGCTTAGCTGCAAACCGATATTCGCCTAAGTTCTAAAAAACACTCCGAGTGACGAGCAAACCTCACTCTCGGAGGCTTAGCTGCGAACATGCTTCGCCTAAGTTCAAACACGTCGAGCGAACAACAGTCTACCTACTCGACACCTTAGCTGCGAATTGATATTTGCCTAACTTCATAACACTTCGAGTGATGAGAAAAACTCACTCTCGGGGGCTTAGCGGCAAACATGTTTTGCCCAAGCCAAATACGTCGAGCGGACGAAAGTCCAAACACTTGACAAGATCAAGCATCAGTCGAACGAAAGGTTGAAAAGCGAATTCAGATCGAGTTAAAAAACTTGAAACCACGATAGATGTTCAAGCAAAAGTGCTCAGGCCTAAGGCCCGAATGAAATCTCAAGGGATACAGATCCACTCGGCATACCGAGGCAAATTTAATTGTTTCTTTCTCTCTCTCAGAGATTAAGTTCTCAAGCGGACGAAGGGCTGGAGGGCTCGACGAAGGTGTCCAGGTCGATGCCATCGGCAATCCTGGTGGTTGCTTCAATGAAGGTCTCCATGAAGTCCTCAAATTGCAGTTTCTTCGTGTTCACCACCTAGAGCTCTTTCAGCTTCTCCTCCCGCACCTCCCGGCAGTGCACCCTGACAAGGGACAAAGCCACGTCCGCTCCACAATGAGCCGCTGATTTCTTCCACGCCCCGACTCGACCAGGAAGTTCATTCAGTCGAGCCATGATGGTGTCGAGGTCCAGCTGCAGAGTGTCTTCCGGCCAGAGCTCCTTGTCAATCCTCTCCATAATGGACTTGAGCCGACTGATATGAGCTTGGACGCCTTGGAGCCTAAAGTTGAGTCGCAACATGTTGATCGCCACCGCATCAGCCACGGGCGACTTGGTGGGGTCAAGGTTGGGTTCAACCTCTTCGGTCTCTTTTTCGAAGTCGCGACAGATGTCTGGAGGAAGGATGGGGGAAAAATTCAGTCGACAACGAAAGAACTTACACAAGGCAGTCGGCAGAAAAAGTCACCGTCAAGCATCAGATACATCTTCTTGGAGAACTCGCCTAAATGCCTTTCCAGGGTAGCGCTCTTTTTTGCCAGCTTCTCAACCCTCTTGGCGAGGTTGGTGTTCTCCTACTTCAGCTTCGCACTCGCGTCTTCAAGTTTCTTCGCGGCATCCATCTTCCGGTCCGCGGCTTCAGCCTTCTCCTTGGCCGCCTCCTGAGCGTCAGCAAGCGCCTTGTCCTTCTCCTCTAGTGCCTTCTTCATGGAATCTAAAGAAACAACATTGTTGAGTCACGCTTGGAGTCGGCGGTTCTCATCGCGCATGTCTGCTCGAGTGAAGATCCTCGGTTCAAAATGAGTCGAGTGAGGAAAGAGGTTCGGAATAATAGCGATCAGTACCTCCCAGAGTCTTCACTTCTTCACGAGCTCGCTCCAAGGCGTTATTGGCGACCGCCAGATCCACCTTCAACCCGTTCCGCTCATCCTCCACCTCCTTGTATTTCGCTCCCAGTTCGCAAGCCCGCTGCGGTCGACACAAGATGGAGTTGTAGTCAACAATTGATAAGGCAGTCGATCGACTTAGCATGTTAAAGAAAGTTCAGAAAATAAAAGTCCACTAGAAATGTCGAGTGGCTACACTTCAACGTCTTCGTCATCAAGACCACTGCCAGTGAAAGCACTCGACAGTGGCCTCGGGGACTACACCCAGCGGGTGCGCTAATAGCGCCCCCACTGGTTATGGAAACATTCGACAAGGTCTGCCCTGTCAATACACTCGACCCGTCGAGTGCCGCCCTCCCTACTCTGCGAAGTTCAACCTGCCCTTATGCAGCGTCATATCATGGTTTGTAAATTATGTCCATGAAACCTGCCAGGCAGCAGCAGAATGGTGCGGTTGCAGGAAGCATGTATCATGTATACAACAAACATTAAGACCACTGCCAGTGCAAGCACTCGGCAGTGGCCTCGGGGACTACACCCAGTGGGTGCGCTAAGAGCGCGCCCACTGAGACAGTTGACTCTCGATCCGTCGAGCATCTCATCAAGACCACTGCCAGTGCAAGCACTCGACAGTGGCCTTGGGGACTACACCCAGTGGGTGCGCTAATAGCGCCCCCACTGGTTATGGAAACATTCGACAAGGTCTGCCCTGTCACTACACTCGACCCATCGAGTGCTGCCCTCCCTACTCTGCGAAGTTCAACATGCCCTTATGCAGCGTCATATCATGGTTTGTAAATTATGTCCATCAAACCTGCCATGCAGCAGCAGAATAGTGCGGTTGCATGAAGCATGTATCATGTATACAACAAACATTAAGACCCCTGCCAGTGCAAGCACTCGGCAGTGGCCTCGGGGACTACACCCAGTGGGTGCGCTAAGAGCGCCACCACTGAGACAGTTGACTCTCGATCCTTCGAGCAACTTTTCAGAAAAAATAAAAGTCCACTCGAGCATTCGACAATGTCTGCCCTGTCAGCACACTCGACCCGTCGAGTGGCGCCCTCGCTACTCTATGAAGTGTAGTCTGTCCTTATGCAGCGTCATATCATGGTTTGCCAATAATATCCATGAAACCTGCAAGGTAACCACGGAGTGGGGTGGTTCAAAGCAAAACGTATCCTGTATACAATAAGCTCTAGGACCTCTGCCGATGCAAGCACTCGACAGCTGCCTCGGGGGCTACACCCAGTGGGTGCGCTAAGAGCGCCCCCACTGAGATAGTTGACTCTCGATCCGTCGAGCAACTTGTCAAGAAAAATCCACGGCAATAGGATCTATTCGAGGAAAAGTACACTCTCTACAGCAGTCACCCAATGGGTGCAAAGCAACAAAGAGAGGATGGAAATTTACTCAACAATAGACTTACAATAGAACTTACTCGGATGTTGGTGCGGAGCGCCGAGCTGACGCCAATCGCCAGCTCGCTCACTTCGAAGGCTTCCTTAGACTTTTGCATCAGCTGCTCCGCCTGAATCAGAGCTTCCTTTGCAGCCCCAGTTTGATCTTTTGGGGTGCGATGCAGAGTGAAGGTCGTCAAGGGGGGAGTCAACACAGTCGTTGGAGCAGTCGGGGCAGCCTCAACGGGTCCTGTGGGAGTCACCGTCACTACCGTCTAGATAGTGGGAGGAGCGTGCGTCGGGAGCACAGCAGGTTCGACCTGAGGCTGGGTCGAGCCGCCCGCCGCTAGGGAAGACTTCCCCGCTGGGCGCTATGGAGCCCGCGCTGAAGAAGCTCTGCGCGCGTGAGCACCCGGAACGCCTTGCTGCTCCTCCTCGTCTTCCCACTGGATAACTTATGCAGCTACAATCGACAAATGTCAACAAACATATATAACAAGTCACGTCCAGACAAGCCAACAGTTCACTTACCATGGTGAGAGATGGTCACGTCCGCGGTGTCAATATCCATGGCATCCCCGCCATCCCTCTGAGGCGAGGCCAGAGACGTCGCAGCTCTGAAAAACCATGCAACATTCAATAAGCAGTACGAAACTTCAGTCGACAAAAACCTCCAAAGACAAGCACTTACGCAGAGACGACCGGAACAGCCATCCTCATTCGAGGCAAGGCCTTGCGGGGTTTGGCGACAGTCGTCTTGGGCTGTTTTGTTGGCTTCTCACTCGGTTTGGCCGTCGAAGGGCGTCTCCGCTTGGGGTTCTTGTCGCTGGGGCCTGGGGCCGGCTCCTCCGTGGCCGCGGGGTCGTGACGCGCCTTGATTCGAGCTTCACGCCGAGGGCGTATCTCGACTTCTTTCTCTTCGTCAGACTCCTCGTACTCGCTCTCGGAATCGGAGGAGCCGTCACCATCCGCGCTCCCGCCGTCGCTCTCCACGCCTTCCTCTACGTGGTCCCCGTTGGGAACGGGCGAGTGCATGTTCGTCCACTCCTGCAAGGTTCAAATGCGGGTCAATCTACAAGACAGTGTTACACTCGACGATATTTCCGGACGAGTTGGCATAATGTCACTCACCAGGTTCCTGGGAGGATTGCTGGCGGAATACGGTTCGATCCTTTTCGCGCCTGCATGGTTGTCGCAGTTTCCGGTGATGCTCTGGAGCCATTGCTCGACAAACTCCTGAGGAACCTCCTCGGGGTGCGCCCTGGTTGTATCGTCTGCGCCGGTGTAATGCCACATGGTGTGGTCCCTGGCTTGGAGGGGCTGTATGCGTCGACTCAAAAACATCTCCAGCAGATCCAACCCCGTCACCCCGCCTCAGATTAACTGCACCACCGCCTCGACCAAGATTCCCACCTGGACGGCCTATGCGGCTACTTTCTTCACGGTCATGGCGGCGGCAGGACGATCTAGCATGAAAGGGGGGAGACTAGTCGACATATTCGGCGACGCCGCGTCCTGGCACTAGAACCAGGTCGACTGACACCCCCGAACTGACTCGGGCAAGGTGATGGGAGGAAAGGAAGTTCGTACTCTTTTCTGCACGCCAAGACCCCCGCACGTCTGGATGACATGAGTCTTCCCGTTGTCCGAGTTGGCCTTCTTCACGGTCTGAGAAATGACCGTGAAGAGGTGCTTGAACAACCCCAATGGGGCGAGACACCAAGGAAACACTCGCACAGGGTAACAAACGCGGACAGATATGTAATGGTGTTTGGCGGCACGTGATGCAGTTGTGTCCCAAAGAAGTTCAAGAACCCACGGAAGAACGGATGGGGAGGCAGAGAGAAACCCCTTTCTACGTGGGACAAAAGAAGTACCCGCTCTCCGTCGCGTGGCGCAGGCTCGATCTCGCCCTTGGGGAGCCTCCACGCTCCGTGGGCTACGAGCCCGTCGGCGACGAGGCCCTCGAGATCCTCGGCGATAACGACAGAAGATTGAAAGTCCCCCCTGTATCCAACCCACCGGTGTCGTGAACCGAGCGGTCGAGGGTTTCTTCCCCTTGCATGTCGAGACGCCCCTCTTCTCCCACTCTAGCTTCTCGGTGGCGTTCTTCGTCATCTTCGGGCGGCGGCTGTCGTCGGCGCAGAGCGAGAGGCAATGGCGGATGTAGGAGGCGTAGGAACAAAAGGGCGGAACACTGCGGCGGATGCCGTGCGGACCGAGCCGGAGGAGGCTTTATTCACCGTCGAGCGAGTCACTGACCAGGGGGCCCGCGAGACAACCGCACACGCCAACCGCAGACAGCGCCCGATGCGTGGCGAAATATCTGGCGCGAAGATCGAGGCGTCGTGCGAAATGTCTGGCGCAAAAATCGAGGCGTCGTGCGCCCGCTCGCCCAAATCGTGCCGTTATCTTCGCACGCTCGCGCGCGCTGCCTAGATTTTCGTATCCCAAAGAATCCGGGTCTGACAGACCGACCCGTCCTTTCTCAAGATGCCTTCGGTTCACTCGGTATAGGACAAATCCCAAATAGTCACTCGAATACTTTTGAGGCTTAATGGATCTGGGCGAACGTAGAAGAATCCAGTCGACGCAAATTTCTCTGATACCTCGAATATCATTCGGAATGTTCGATTATGACGCAACTGCTTCTGGTTGAATTGAGGGGGCTTCTATCGGAAAATGTTCGATTAGCCATTGTGAAGCTACGTGCATTCCTCAATTCAATCTCTCTGAAGGTGATCGATCCAGAAATGGTGCCAAGGTTAAGGAGTGATTTGGTGCAATGTCTTGTTAGTTTCGAGCTGGTGTTCCCACCGTCTTTCGTCAATATCATGACGCACGGCCTAGTTCATGTAGTCGACGAGATTGTCGTTCTAGGCCCTGTATTTCTACACAATATGTTCCCCTTTGATAGGTTCATGGGAGTCTTAAAGAAATATGTTCGTAACCGCGCTAGGCCAGAAGGAAGCATCTCCATGGGCCATCAAACAGAGGATGTCATTGGGTTTTGTGTTGACTTCATTCCTGACCTAAAGAAGATTGGTCTCTATCAATCGCGGTATGAGGGGAGACTAACTGGAAAAGGCACGCTAGGAGCGGACTCAATAATATGTAGGGACGGGCATTCTTGGTCTCAAGCACACTACACAGTTCTACAACATTCTACCTTGGTGACCCCGTATGTTGATGAAAACAAGAATATTCTGTGCTCCAAACACCTGAAGCAGTGTGACGACTGGATTAAATGTGAACACATCAAGACTTTTGGCAGCTGGTTGCAAACATGTCTCATGTGTGACAACACTGTTTCTGATGAGGTGTACTCGTTGCCCAGGGAACCTATTCGACTGTAATGACTTACAAAGGATACGAGATAAATGAGAATACATTTTACAGATCGTCCAGGATCAAAAGAGTACCAACCAAAACAATGGTGTCCGCTTTGATGCAACAACCAAGAGGGCAAATGACACATATTATGGTTACATAGTGGACATATGGGAACTTGACTATGGACATGATTTCAAGTTCCCTTTCTTTCAGTTCAAATGGGTTAATCTGTCAAGAGGTGGGGTACAGGAAGATCCACAGTACGAAATGACAACAGTGGATCTAAACAATCTAGGGTACACAGACGAACCATTCGTCCTAGCCAATGATGCGGCGTAGGTTTCCTATGTGAAGGACATGTCTACAAAACCGAGAAAATGAAAAGATAAGGAAGCGAATACATCATACGATGAGCCAAAGCACCACATAGTTCTTTCAGGAAAAGAGACATCATGGGATTGGAAGGCAAGACAAACATGTGTGAAGATTATGACAAGTTTCATAAAATTCCTCCCTTCAAATCAAGGCTGACCCAGCACCCTGTTAAACTATGAAGATTATCCATGGTTACGACGCAATAAGCAAAGGTCAGAAGCGAAGAAAAAGTGAAGACTTTCTCTCCACAACTATATCATTGCATTTAAATGTGAAGAAATTAAATGCCTTTTGTAACACATGAGTTTTCGTCCGAAACCCTGATACTTCAAAAGAGATTGTTCGTTTTGTACATGAACTGCATCCAGTTTTTGCCATAACCCTCTCGACTTTTTATAGCATGCTATGTGGGTGAAATGATGATACCATGCCAACTTTCAACCTTTTCAGAGTTCATTAAAAGTGCTTTTCAATTTTAGGGTTACTTAGCTAAAAAATTTTAGTAAGTGCATGAAAAATATCAAATGAAGTCAGAAAGGGTTAAAAATTAATGATGTGGCTTTTAATGGTGCATTTTGAACACACAAAAAGTATGTAGTTCAAATAAGTTCAAAAAAATGAAATCCCTTTGTGACAAATGAGTTTTCGTCCGAAACCGTGATACTTCGAAAGAGATGGTCCATTTTGTACACGAAGTGCATCCAGTTTTTGCCATAACCCTCTCAACTTTTTATAACCACTACAACAGGAACCTTCCTATAGAAACGCTTTTTTTCCGTATCTAAAAGTCCATATATGCGTTGTTAATGTCGTTACCAACGGTTTGAGATGTGTTGCCTTATCCAGTGTTGCTAGCGCATATTACAATGTTTATACGGCCGTTGGTAAAAGGAACCGTTGCAAAATGCAGCACATAAAATATACTTGTGCAACACTTTTATATGTTGGTGCTTAATGTACGGGAATCAAAATCCCATTACTTCGCAATAAATAATTCGCAATGCTTCAAGTCTTGGTACATATATAATGTGAATAATATTATTTTACACACATATTGCCAACAATTACATTAATGGTACACATAATGGTGATAATTCTATTTGTATTCCATTCATGAACAAAAAAGAAGAGAATATACTCAGAGGTAGAAATCATATATTATATAAAATTGTTGGATTACAATAGTGGATATGACAGGAGGAAGATCATCTAGATGTAATGCTTAATGTGGATATTTTCTGGACAACAAAACTAAAACCGAAAATAACCATCAACATCCCTACAACTTAACTAAGACTTAGCCAAGGAACATCATCCCTAGAGCTTGACTAAAACTGAAAGCATCCAACATCATCATCATCAGTATACTTAGCACACACCCATATAATCCATTTCTCTCTTGAACCTACGAGCAAAAATCAAAATGAACTATTAACACACAATGCATTAACACAAAACAAAGAATCTAATAACTTCTTGTGGTAGAGTAATTAGAGAACATTCTATATACAGCAAATCCATTGAGATGTTCTATAGATAACACAAAAGAGATGACTGGGTTTCCTTTTAGATAACACAAAAGAGATGACTGGTTCTTCCGTTTGGTCTAGTATATTATTTTTTACACTATAAAATGCGAGGCAGACAACCTGGATTTCTAGTTCATTTATGTTGAAGAGTTTTTATGGAAACCCATTGTAATACTTAAGAAATGCATATCTACTCATATCAAATCTATGGCAATACATGCTCAACTAGAAGATCTATTTTTCATGCATGAGACATACATGTAGCTTAACTGTTTCCCTTTTAAATAGTCAGTAAATCGTGCATTAATTAATAGATGTATATTGTTCCTACAGATTTTGATGTGGTGTTGCTCTCTTTTGTATAGGGTCAAAATAAAAACATATATTTAGAGCTTCAGAAAACATAGATCATATACATATACCAATATCACAGCATGTGTGGCCGTGTATATGTGTATTGTAAGCCTCGCTAATCCTGTCTTAGCTTAGCCCCACTGCAAGTAATCATATGACCCATGATCTCCAATGTTATATGAGCTCATCATCCATGAATCACGCAAGCAGGTGTAAAGTAGTAATAAGAAATTGTCCTAGAAATCAAACCTGTAGTCCAGTACGTACATGTATAAAACAGAACTAAATGAAGCCAATACCTACACACCTGGAGGCACGTGATGCATCCAAAGCACGGATGAGAAGCTCATTCAGCCATTATACGTCCTCGTCCGGGGCTCTCAACTTGATTATCCTCTTCATTGCCTGGGCTTTCGTCAGGTAATCTGTAATGACGTGGTCAGTGAGCTTCCTTGGTTTGTTACAGACATTTTCCTACTATGCGAAAAGGAAGAATTGCAGCAAATAGGTTAAACACTTTTAACATAAATCAGAACCACACAACATGAGTCTTTCCTTTAGTATATATTCCATTATATGAGAATGGAAATACATGTATGCAAGGTCATATTTTGTGCTTAATGAAATAAATGGAGACTGAACTTTCTGCTCACAATGCGTGCTTAGTAACTACACATATGTACAACATATATATGAACGACAACAACAGATCTTAATTTCATAACAGCTTTTCCTAAGCAAGTTCTAGCTCCATACACCAGATGAATGAACTTGAAAAAAAATCAACAGAGATCTGTTCTTAATTATTTACTACATTAAGTCTGCAAGAACACTATCAAAGAAATTCCATTTGAAAAGAGTAGTTTGTGCTTTTAAGATGTGGATCACTGCGTGAGCATGAAATTGAAAGAACATTTCAAGTAAACAAAACCGTGCCTTTTGCATGTAAGGAACATAGAGAAGTACACTGAACAAATCGTGTATGCTCCAAAACCACTTATCCACATTCCAACAAAATGAGAAGTGGTGCTCGGGTTCGCTGTGCAGATGTACGTCCACGCCTTAGATGAATTTAATCGCCTAATTGCTTGTATAGCACCTACAAATCTTAGCCATCCAAGTAATACGTATTTCAAATGTCAGAAACTAAAGAAAGCACATCATCAGTATCCCTGAAAAAACAACACTAGGCTGTACGTCCCAGATTTCAGTAGCACAACACAACATAAAAATCCTCAAAAGCAATAACCTACTCTCTTCTTGCTCCTTGCATACCTGCGACCAATCCGCAATAGTTCCTCTAGTCGGCAACTTCACCAACAATAGTGGCTCTCCAATCAGATACAAACTGTCTGAGATGTACCGCCTTCTCCACTTCACTGGATTGTAGTTTTTGCCGGGCATGGAATATGAGATTGCAAAGATGTCCTCCTCACTTGAAGGGATCAAGGAGAGGCTGCCTGGATTTTTTCATATGGTTGACAAGTGAATAGTGGAGAACAATTAGGAGGAGCACCGGAGGAGGACAAAGGGGGCTACAAATGTGGATGATGCATTGGTACTGCGAGGGGCTATAGATGTGGAATGAGGGATGCGGTTGCTTGTGCTTGTTCATGGTCGTACCTTGGATTCGCCGTTGGTCGCAGGGGAGCCGTGACGAGGGGCAAAGCGCCCGGATGCAGGGTCGCACGGGTGGAGACGAGGCGCGACACACTGGGACGGTGGGTTCCAGGGTAGTCGTGAGGGGCGGAGTCGAGATAGAGGATCGCAGGGGAGTGTGAGGTGCGGCCTGCAGGGACGCAGGTAGGTCGCAGCCGCACAAAGGAGTGGCAACGACTGACGACGGGCGGCGGCCGGCGGCCGGCATGGGACGGATCGAGAGGAATAGGTGATGCTGGGGAAAGGGAATGACCTAGGTTAATCGTGGAAGCCAACTTGAGCTAGGTCAGTGTATTGGGATTTACTTGGTAATGTGGTCGGTTGCAATGGGGCCACAAGCTGCAGTACAACACATATGCTACAACAATCCATATGCGTATCATATCTACTGCAAATTTGCAGCATATAGTCAAAACGTTGTGAAATATGTGTTGATTTATAGGTAGTATTGTTGTAGTGAACATTCTATGTGGGTGAAATGATGATACCGTGCCAACTTTTAGCATTTTCGAAGTTCATTTGAAGTGCTTTTCAATTTCAAGGTTATTTAGCTCACACAAATCAGTAAGTGCATGAAAAATATCAAATTAAGTCGGAAAGGGTTGAAAATTGATGATGTGGCTTTGAATGGTGCATTCTAAACACACAAAAAGTATGGAGTTCAAATAAGTTTTAAAAATGAAATCCCTTTGTAACTGATGAGTTTTCGTCCGAAACCGTGATACATCGAAAGAGATTGTCCATTTTGTATACGAAGTGCATCTAGTTTTTGCCATAACCCTCTCAACTTTTTATGAAATACTATGTGGGTGAAATGATGATACCATACAAACTTTCAACCTTTTCAAAGTTCATTTGAAGTGCTTTTCAATTTAAGGGTTATTTAGCTCAAAAAAATCAGTAAGTGCATGAAAAATAACAAATGAAGTCAGAAAGGATTGAAAATTGATGATGTGGCTTTGAATTGTGCATTTTGAACACAAAAAAAGTATGGAGTTCAAATAAGTTCAAAAAATGAAATACCTTTGTAACTGATGAGTTTTCGTCCGAAACCATGATACTTCGAAAGAGATTGTCCATTTTGTACACCAAGTGCATACAGTTTTTGCCGTAACCCTCTGAACTTTTTATAACATGCTATGTGGGTGAAAATATGATACCATTCCAACTTTGAACCTTTTCAGAGTTCATTTGAAGTGTTTTTTACTTTCTTTCAAAACATCGTGGGAGTGGAGTTAAAAAAAGAATAAACTAAAAAGTTTTTATAAACCACTAGTATTTTTGAAACTATAATTATATAAAAATTATGCAACTAAAATTATCATAGCATTTTTTGTTCAAAATATTAATAGCAAAAATAATATAATCATAAAACACACTGGATATAAATAAAAAAATAAATAAAAAATAAAGCAAAAAACAAAATGAAAATAATGGAAATTATGCAACTAAAATTATCAAAGTATTTTTTTTTCAAAAGATTGAACTAAAATAACAGAAGAAAGATACTGGACAAATCCCAAATAGTCACTCGAATACTTTTGAGGCTTAATGGATCTGGGCGAACGTAGAAGAATCCAGTCGACGCAAATTTCTCTGATACCTCGAATATCATTCGGAATGTTCGATTATGACGCAACTGCTTCTGGTTGAATTGAGGGGGCTTCTATCGGAAAATGTTCGATTAGCCATTGTGAAGCTACGTGCATTCCTCAATTCAATCTCTCTGAAGGTGATCGATCCAGAAATGGTGCCAAGGTTAAGGAGTGATTTGGTGCAATGTCTTGTTAGTTTCGAGCTGGTGTTCCCACCGTCTTTCGTCAATATCATGACGCACGGCCTAGTTCATGTAGTCGACGAGATTGTCGTTCTAGGCCCTGTATTTCTACACAATATGTTCCCCTTTGATAAGTTCATGGGAGTCTTAAAGAAATATGTTCGTAACCGCGCTAGGCCAGAAGGAAGCATCTCCATGGGCCATCAAACAGAGGATGTCATTGGGTTTTGTGTTGACTTCATTCCTGACCTAAAGAAGATTGGTCTCTATCAATCGCGGTATGAGGGGAGACTAACTGGAAAAGGCACGCTAGGAGCGGACTCAATAATATGTAGGGACGGGCATTCTTGGTCTCAAGCACACTACACAGTTCTACAACATTCTACCTTGGTGACCCCGTATGTTGATGAAAACAAGAATATTCTGTGCTCCAAACACCTGAAGCAGTGTGACGACTGGATTAAATGTGAACACATCAAGACTTTTGGCAGCTGGTTGCAAACATGTCTCATGTGTGACAACACTGTTTCTGATGAGGTGTACTCGTTGCCCAGGGAACCTATTCGACTGTAATGACTTACAAAGGATACGAGATAAATGAGAATACATTTTACAGATCGTCCAGGATCAAAAGAGTACCAACCAAAACAATGGTGTCCGCTTTGATGCAACAACCAAGAGGGCAAATGACACATATTATGGTTACATAGTGGACATATGGGAACTTGACTATGGACATGATTTCAAGTTCCCTTTCTTTCAGTTCAAATGGGTTAATCTGTCAAGAGGTGGGGTACAGGAAGATCCACAGTACGAAATGACAACAGTGGATCTAAACAATCTAGGGTACACAGACGAACCATTCGTCCTAGCCAATGATGCGGCGTAGGTTTCCTATGTGAAGGACATGTCTACAAAACCGAGAAAATGAAAAGATAAGGAAGCGAATACATCATACGATGAGCCAAAGCACCACATAGTTCTTTCAGGAAAAGAGACATCATGGGATTGGAAGGCAAGACAAACATGTGTGAAGATTATGACAAGTTTCATAAAATTCCTCCCTTCAAATCAAGGCTGACCCAGCACCCTGTTAAACTATGAAGATTATCCATGGTTACGACGCAATAAGCAAAGGTCAGAAGCGAAGAAAAAGTGAAGACTTTCTCTCCACAACTATATCATTGCATTTAAATGTGAAGAAATTAAATGCCTTTTGTAACACATGAGTTTTCGTCCGAAACCCTGATACTTCAAAAGAGATTGTTCGTTTTGTACATGAACTGCATCCAGTTTTTGCCATAACCCTCTCGACTTTTTATAGCATGCTATGTGGGTGAAATGATGATACCATGCCAACTTTCAACCTTTTCAGAGTTCATTAAAAGTGCTTTTCAATTTTAGGGTTACTTAGCTAAAAAATTTTAGTAAGTGCATGAAAAATATCAAATGAAGTCAGAAAGGGTTAAAAATTAATGATGTGGCTTTTAATGGTGCATTTTGAACACACAAAAAGTATGTAGTTCAAATAAGTTCAAAAAAATGAAATCCCTTTGTGACAAATGAGTTTTCGTCCGAAACCGTGATACTTCGAAAGAGATGGTCCATTTTGTACACGAAGTGCATCCAGTTTTTGCCATAACCCTCTCAACTTTTTATAACCACTACAACAGGAACCTTCCTATAGAAACGCTTTTTTTCCGTATCTAAAAGTCCATATATGCGTTGTTAATGTCGTTACCAACGGTTTGAGATGTGTTGCCTTATCCAGTGTTGCTAGCGCATATTACAATGTTTATACGGCCGTTGGTAAAAGGAACCGTTGCAAAATGCAGCACATAAAATATACTTGTGCAACACTTTTATATGTTGGTGCTTAATGTACGGGAATCAAAATCCCATTACTTCGCAATAAATAATTCGCAATGCTTCAAGTCTTGGTACATATATAATGTGAATAATATTATTTTACACACATATTGCCAACAATTACATTAATGGTACACATAATGGTGATAATTCTATTTGTATTCCATTCATGAACAAAAAAGAAGAGAATATACTCAGAGGTAGAAATCATATATTATATAAAATTGTTGGATTACAATAGTGGATATGACAGGAGGAAGATCATCTAGATGTAATGCTTAATGTGGATATTTTCTGGACAACAAAACTAAAACCGAAAATAACCATCAACATCCCTACAACTTAACTAAGACTTAGCCAAGGAACATCATCCCTAGAGCTTGACTAAAACTGAAAGCATCCAACATCATCATCATCAGTATACTTAGCACACACCCATATAATCCATTTCTCTCTTGAACCTACGAGCAAAAATCAAAATGAACTATTAACACACAATGCATTAACACAAAACAAAGAATCTAATAACTTCTTGTGGTAGAGTAATTAGAGAACATTCTATATACAGCAAATCCATTGAGATGTTCTATAGATAACACAAAAGAGATGACTGGGTTTCCTTTTAGATAACACAAAAGAGATGACTGGTTCTTCCGTTTGGTCTAGTATATTATTTTTTACACTATAAAATGCGAGGCAGACAACCTGGATTTCTAGTTCATTTATGTTGAAGAGTTTTTATGGAAACCCATTGTAATACTTAAGAAATGCATATCTACTCATATCAAATCTATGGCAATACATGCTCAACTAGAAGATCTATTTTTCATGCATGAGACATACATGTAGCTTAACTGTTTCCCTTTTAAATAGTCAGTAAATCGTGCATTAATTAATAGATGTATATTGTTCCTACAGATTTTGATGTGGTGTTGCTCTCTTTTGTATAGGGTCAAAATAAAAACATATATTTAGAGCTTCAGAAAACATAGATCATATACATATACCAATATCACAGCATGTGTGGCCGTGTATATGTGTATTGTAAGCCTCGCTAATCCTGTCTTAGCTTAGCCCCACTGCAAGTAATCATATGACCCATGATCTCCAATGTTATATGAGCTCATCATCCATGAATCACGCAAGCAGGTGTAAAGTAGTAATAAGAAATTGTCCTAGAAATCAAACCTGTAGTCCAGTACGTACATGTATAAAACAGAACTAAATGAAGCCAATACCTACACACCTGGAGGCACGTGATGCATCCAAAGCACGGATGAGAAGCTCATTCAGCCATTATACGTCCTCGTCCGGGGCTCTCAACTTGATTATCCTCTTCATTGCCTGGGCTTTCGTCAGGTAATCTGTAATGACGTGGTCAGTGAGCTTCCTTGGTTTGTTACAGACATTTTCCTACTATGCGAAAAGGAAGAATTGCAGCAAATAGGTTAAACACTTTTAACATAAATCAGAACCACACAACATGAGTCTTTCCTTTAGTATATATTCCATTATATGAGAATGGAAATACATGTATGCAAGGTCATATTTTGTGCTTAATGAAATAAATGGAGACTGAACTTTCTGCTCACAATGCGTGCTTAGTAACTACACATATGTACAACATATATATGAACGACAACAACAGATCTTAATTTCATAACAGCTTTTCCTAAGCAAGTTCTAGCTCCATACACCAGATGAATGAACTTGAAAAAAAATCAACAGAGATCTGTTCTTAATTATTTACTACATTAAGTCTGCAAGAACACTATCAAAGAAATTCCATTTGAAAAGAGTAGTTTGTGCTTTTAAGATGTGGATCACTGCGTGAGCATGAAATTGAAAGAACATTTCAAGTAAACAAAACCGTGCCTTTTGCATGTAAGGAACATAGAGAAGTACACTGAACAAATCGTGTATGCTCCAAAACCACTTATCCACATTCCAACAAAATGAGAAGTGGTGCTCGGGTTCGCTGTGCAGATGTACGTCCACGCCTTAGATGAATTTAATCGCCTAATTGCTTGTATAGCACCTACAAATCTTAGCCATCCAAGTAATACGTATTTCAAATGTCAGAAACTAAAGAAAGCACATCATCAGTATCCCTGAAAAAACAACACTAGGCTGTACGTCCCAGATTTCAGTAGCACAACACAACATAAAAATCCTCAAAAGCAATAACCTACTCTCTTCTTGCTCCTTGCATACCTGCGACCAATCCGCAATAGTTCCTCTAGTCGGCAACTTCACCAACAATAGTGGCTCTCCAATCAGATACAAACTGTCTGAGATGTACCGCCTTCTCCACTTCACTGGATTGTAGTTTTTGCCGGGCATGGAATATGAGATTGCAAAGATGTCCTCCTCACTTGAAGGGATCAAGGAGAGGCTGCCTGGATTTTTTCATATGGTTGACAAGTGAATAGTGGAGAACAATTAGGAGGAGCACCGGAGGAGGACAAAGGGGGCTACAAATGTGGATGATGCATTGGTACTGCGAGGGGCTATAGATGTGGAATGAGGGATGCGGTTGCTTGTGCTTGTTCATGGTCGTACCTTGGATTCGCCGTTGGTCGCAGGGGAGCCGTGACGAGGGGCAAAGCGCCCGGATGCAGGGTCGCACGGGTGGAGACGAGGCGCGACACACTGGGACGGTGGGTTCCAGGGTAGTCGTGAGGGGCGGAGTCGAGATAGAGGATCGCAGGGGAGTGTGAGGTGCGGCCTGCAGGGACGCAGGTAGGTCGCAGCCGCACAAAGGAGTGGCAACGACTGACGACGGGCGGCGGCCGGCGGCCGGCATGGGACGGATCGAGAGGAATAGGTGATGCTGGGGAAAGGGAATGACCTAGGTTAATCGTGGAAGCCAACTTGAGCTAGGTCAGTGTATTGGGATTTACTTGGTAATGTGGTCGGTTGCAATGGGGCCACAAGCTGCAGTACAACACATATGCTACAACAATCCATATGCGTATCATATCTACTGCAAATTTGCAGCATATAGTCAAAACGTTGTGAAATATGTGTTGATTTATAGGTAGTATTGTTGTAGTGAACATTCTATGTGGGTGAAATGATGATACCGTGCCAACTTTTAGCATTTTCGAAGTTCATTTGAAGTGCTTTTCAATTTCAAGGTTATTTAGCTCACACAAATCAGTAAGTGCATGAAAAATATCAAATTAAGTCGGAAAGGGTTGAAAATTGATGATGTGGCTTTGAATGGTGCATTCTAAACACACAAAAAGTATGGAGTTCAAATAAGTTTTAAAAATGAAATCCCTTTGTAACTGATGAGTTTTCGTCCGAAACCGTGATACATCGAAAGAGATTGTCCATTTTGTATACGAAGTGCATCTAGTTTTTGCCATAACCCTCTCAACTTTTTATGAAATACTATGTGGGTGAAATGATGATACCATACAAACTTTCAACCTTTTCAAAGTTCATTTGAAGTGCTTTTCAATTTAAGGGTTATTTAGCTCAAAAAAATCAGTAAGTGCATGAAAAATAACAAATGAAGTCAGAAAGGGTTGAAAATTGATGATGTGGCTTTGAATTGTGCATTTTGAACACAAAAAAAGTATGGAGTTCAAATAAGTTCAAAAAATGAAATACCTTTGTAACTGATGAGTTTTCGTCCGAAACCATGATACTTCGAAAGAGATTGTCCATTTTGTACACCAAGTGCATACAGTTTTTGCCGTAACCCTCTGAACTTTTTATAACATGCTATGTGGGTGAAAATATGATACCATTCCAACTTTGAACCTTTTCAGAGTTCATTTGAAGTGTTTTTTACTTTCTTTCAAAACATCGTGGGAGTGGAGTTAAAAAAAGAATAAACTAAAAAGTTTTTATAAACCACTAGTATTTTTGAAACTATAATTATATAAAAATTATGCAACTAAAATTATCATAGCATTTTTTGTTCAAAATATTAATAGCAAAAATAATATAATCATAAAACACACTGGATATAAATAAAAAAATAAATAAAAAATAAAGCAAAAAACAAAATGAAAATAATGGAAATTATGCAACTAAAATTATCAAAGTATTTTTTTTTCAAAAGATTGAACTAAAATAACAGAAGAAAGATACTGGAAAAAAATTTAAAAAAAAAGCAAAAAACAAAACAAAAATACTGGAAAATAGAAATAATGGAACCCATTGGTCCTGGTTTTTGGGACCAACCGAGACCAAAACCCACCTTTAGTCCCCGTTGGTGCCACAACTGGGACCAAAGGTCTCTGCTTCCTGCCCTTTGGGCTAACGAAAAGGGACCTTTGGTCCCGGTTGGTGGCACCAATCGGGACTAATACCCACCTTTAGTCTCGGTTGGTGCCTCCAACCGGGACCAAAGGTCTCTGCCTCCCGCCCTTTGGGCTGACGAAAAGAGACATTTGGTCCCGGTTGGTGGCACCAACTGGGACCAAATTAGACCGATGAAGTAGCGGCTGCGTTGGAAGAAATCAAAACAATACTGGCAACCAACCCCATACTCACTGCACCAGGCGCCGGTGAGCCCATGTTGTTATACATATCGGCCACCAACAAGGTCGTGAGTGCGGTGCTCGTCATCGAACGAGAT
Source organism: Hordeum marinum (assembly GCA_022496015.1). Taxonomy (NCBI): domain Eukaryota; kingdom Viridiplantae; phylum Streptophyta; class Magnoliopsida; order Poales; family Poaceae; genus Hordeum; species Hordeum marinum. The sequence goes on along the minus strand of CM039673.1, from coordinate 21,410,965 downwards.
GAGGTGGGACATAAATTCCGAACTCAGAAGCCGGTATGTTATGTGTCAAAGGTGCTAACGCAGTGCAAGTCCAGATACCCACATTATCAAAAAATAGCACATACAGTATTCATGGCATCGAGGAAACTCTGACACTACTTCCAGGAGTGCGCGATCACGGTGGCATCGGAAGTGCCCTTCAATGATATAATCAACAACAGGGATGCCACTGGTCGCATTGCCAAATGGGCCATTGAGCTCCTTCCCTTCGAAATAACCTACAAGCCACGTCGCGCCATTAAATCTCAGGTACTGGCGGACTTCATGGCTGAATGGACAGAGGTTGAGCTCCCCAAGGAGCATAGTGCATACTCTCATTGGACAATGTACTTTGGTGGATCCAAGACCTTGTCCGGTCTAGGGGCTGGAGTTATCCTCACACGCCCCACAGGCGACAACGTAAGGTACGTGTTGCAAATCATGTATGCCGACTCCAACAATGCTCCCGAATACGAAGATTTTCTCCATGGTCTTCGTATGGCGGTGTCAATGGGCATACGACGACTACAGGTCCAGGGAGACTCAAACCTGGCTATATCCCAAATTAATGACGAGTGCGACGCCAAAAATCCTAAGATGGCGGCATAGAGAGCGCCATTCTCAAGATAGCTGCTCGGTTCGAGGGGTTGGAATTCCACCATGTTGCTCGAAATAACAACCAAGCCACCGATATATTGGACCTTATGGGAGCCAAGCGTGATCTTGTCCCGAGAAACACCTTCTTGGAGCAGCTCTTCAAGCCCTCTGTAGTGTGGCAGGACGACGCAAATGGCACCGACCTAAAAACAATAGACGAAGTTGTTCCCCCCATAAACGAACCAGATGACAATATAATCGGCGGCTCATTGATGAATGAGACGCCTTCAGCTCATGAGGTAATGGCAGTAATTGCGCCATGGACAGAACCCTTCCTCGCTTACCTCCTTCACAAGGAAGTCCCCGACGATCAAACTGAGGCGCGGCGCATAGTTCGGCGATCCAAGGCCTACAAAGTACACGAGGGTGAGTTATACAAGAAAAGCACCACTGGAGTATTATAGAGGTTTATATCCGAGGAAGAGGGACGGGACCTCCTCGCCGAATTCCATGCAGGCATGGGCGGGCATCACGTCGCGGCAAGATCTCTTGTCAGCAAAGCCTTCCGAGCCGGCTTCTTTTTGCCCACCGCTCGGACGAACGCCCAGTCACTCAACTCTTCGCAAATCAAAGCCACATGTGCCCAACAGCTCTTCGGACTATCCAGATCACCTGGCCTTTTGCGGTCTGGGGGATGGACATGGTAGGACCCCTCAAAGGGGGAACCAAGAAAAATAAATACCTACTGGTCATGGTCGACAAGTTCACGAAATGGAAAGAAGTAAAGCCTGTCAAATCGGCTAAATCCGGACCAGTGATCGAATGTATATCTAGCATAGTACACCTTTACGGTGTCCTGTGTAATATAATAACAGACAATGGATCCAATTTCACAGCCCAAGCGGTCAAGGACCACTGCACAGAAATGGGCATAAAGCTCGATTATGCATCGGTCTATCATCTGCAGACCAATTAGACAGGTCGAGCGAGCAAACAGTCTCATTATGAGCGGCATAAGCCACGTTTGGTCCGATAGCTTCACGATTCCGACTGTCATTGGGTCGAGGAACTCGACTCCATTCTATGGGGCATGCATACTACCCCGAGCAGGTCAACGGGTTATACACCGTTTTTATGGTCTATGGGGCAGAGGCAGTTCTCCCCTACGATATTATCCATGACTCATCAAGAGTGCGCATGTATGTGAAAAAGGAGGCCGAGTTAGATCGGCAAGATGACTTAGATGCCTTGTAGGGGGAGCGGGACATAGCTCTCACTCAATCCACTCTTTACCAATAGCAAGCTCGGCGGTACGAAAATAGGGATGTCAGGGCAAAAGCATACAACATAGGAGAACTCGTCCTACGGCTCCCGGAGAAGCATAAGCACAAACTCAACCCCAAATGGGAGGGTCGTTTCATCATCGATGAAGTGCTCGCGGGAGGGGCATATCGTTTGCGGAGTTCATCCTATAACCGCCTTGAACCAAAACCCCTGGAATGCAGAACATCTTTGGCGCTTAGACGGATAAACCGGCGTCGTCTAAACTCCCCTACACTTTTTTATTTTTCTGCTATTCTTTGCCCTTTTCGATATTTCCTTTCCCACTTTGTTGTTCGATAGGGACAATTTCTTTTCCTACCCTATGTTCGGCTGAATCAATCTTGTACTACGGATAATCGGCATACACCATAAAGTGTTAAATCCGAACACGACACGTGGGGGCTTTTGTTAATAGCCAGGATTTTAATTGTTCATACTTACCGTGCGCGCATGTTTCTTTTGTCATGTTTTAGCCATCATATGCATCAATTTGGACTACGACTTTGACAAGCTGGGTTGCCTCGCTCATGTGGTTACTCTCTACATTCCCGATTGTTCGACTAGAGAGTAAAGGGAGCACCTTTGCGATTGTTACGACCGGGTCATCCGGACACGTACCTCAGACAGGTGAAGACGAAAACTAGCTATCTTACATAGACAACTGGTCGGGTCTGATGGAAACCCCCTATATGGCTCTAGTTGCTATTTCCGTTGTTTGGGTCTTTTATTCCCAAAGGACACTTAGTCGCGTACTACAAGTATGCGGATTTACTATCTACGCTCTTCGTAGAACCCAACGAAAGGTATCGATAGAGTTACTATTTTCATTAGAAGATGTTTCTTACGCTACGTCGTAATATAACATATCTTTCCGTATGCTTTCTGTATGTTCGCACCGCATGGCCGGATTGCCTGGTTCCCCGAATACTGTTCGCTCTTTGGCGACGGAATAATAAGGAGGAGCACTCCCGAGCTCTTCGCACAGGAGGGAGAAGACGATGGTTGGTTAAGACAAAATTTACACCACGGATTGTTTTACACATGTGTATGTAAATTACATAGGTGGATGCTGATCGAGATCATCAATTATTGTGTTGAGGGGGCAGTCTGCTTGTGAGAGACGGGCGACTGGCATCACCTGGTCATATACCAAGTGGACTGGCACTTCTTTCCCATCCTATCCCACAGGACCAACCCGTTCCATACGCTCGGGGTTAAGTCCGGTGAAACGGGTCTTAACCATTGTCCACGCCTCTCGTGCTCCCTCCCTGCAAGCCGTAGTCTTCCACAACTCAAGCCTATCCCAAGCCCCCCGAAATCGATCTTCAAGTGTGGCTAGCCCTTCAAGTGGCTGTTCGGTGGGCCATAGTGCCTTCACTATCCCTTTTGTCGCTTTTTGCATGTGCTCATGGAGAGAGGTCATCCCCTTTAGCAGGTCACCTTGGTATGATTTGATCTCCTCTTCGGGATGTCTAGTTAGGAGACCTACACACAAGATAACAAGCACGATTACTATCATTCTATACATCGGAAATACATACTCATAGCGGAATTGTATTTACTAAAGATACCCCTATGAAGCTTTCGATTCTCTTCTTGAGTTTGGGCCAATTGAGTTTTTAAACTCTTTATCTCTTTGGCTTGTTTTTGTATAAAAAGACAGACGGCCTCCCACTAGTAGAAAACACGGCTTTGGTCCAGGCCGGGCCAACCCATTAGTCCCGGTTCAGTCACGAACCGGGACCAATGGGGGAAACGGTTCCGATTCGTGAGGCCAGGGGGTCGGCCGGTCCACGTGGGGCAATGTGCCTTGCGAACCGGGACCAATGTGCCTTGCTCTTGGCTCACAACCGTTGGTCCGGTTCGTGGCTCGAACCGGGACCAAAGGGGGTCCTTTTCTCCCGGTTCCAGCCATGAACTGGGACCAATGAGATGCCTATATATACCCCCTCGCCAGCAGCAGAGCACTCTACATTGCTCTGTTTTCTGGCTGGCAAGGGGAGAGCTTTGTGGTGCTCTAGCTCACCTCCGATGTACATGAGGTTTTTTTATGAAATGCCCAAGCCACACTTAAGATTTCTCCTCTAGAAGCTCCTTGTCCAACCTCCATTTTCCTCAATATTTGTCTAGGTTTGGCGGTCCGTCTTGTCCCGTCCCTATCCTCACCGCCGTCGATTGCCCGCGCCCATGTCGGTGCCGGCACCACCGTGGTTAGCCTCTTCTTCTTATCTTCTTTTTAAAACAAAAAAGTTTTTACTTGTATGATTTAGATATATACTTGTGTAATTTTCTTACTTTTATTATTGTTCGTTATTATATAGTGTGATGGTTTTCGTATCCCCCTGGCTATGATCCGGAGGGCCGACGGAGGGGGATACGAAAACCATCGCACTATATAATAACGAACAATAATAAAAGTAAGAAAATTGCACAAGTATATATCTAAATCATACAAATAAAAACTTTTTTCTTTTAGAAAGAAGATAAGAAGAAGAGGTTAACCACGGTGGTGCCGGCACCGACATTGGCGCGAGCGATCGACGGCGGTGAGGATAGTGACGAGACAAGACGGACCGCCAAACCTAGACAAATCTTGAGGAAAATGGAGCTTGGACAAGGAGCTTCGAGAGGAGAAAGCTTAAGTGTGGCTTGGGTAATTCATCAAAAAACCTCATGTGCATAGGAGGTGAGCTAGAGCACCACAAAGCTCTCCTTGCTGGTCAGAAAAATAGAGCAATGTGGAGTGCTCTGCTCGTTGGCGAGGGGGTATATATAGGCATCTCATTGGTCTCGGTTCGTGGCTGGAACCGGGACAAAAGGACCCCCTTTGGTCCCGGTTCGAGCCACAAACCGGGACCAATGGTTGTGGGCCAAGATTGAGGCACATTGGTCCCGGTTCGTGTCTAGAACAGGGACCAAAGGGTCCACACGAACCGGGACCAATGCCCCACATGGCCCGGCCACCCCCCTGGCCTCACGAACTGGGACCATTGCCCCCATTGGTCCCAATTCGTGCCTGAACCGAGACTAATGGGCTGGCCCGGCATGGAACAAAGCCCTGTTTTCTACTAGTGGCAGGCCGACTATCTTGTTATACAAAAATAGGCCAAAGAGATAAAGAGTTTAAAATCACAATTGGCCCAAAGTCAAGAAGAGAATCGAAAGATTCATAGGGTAATATTCAGTAAATACAATTCCGCTATGAGTAAATATTTCCGATGTATAGAATGATAGTAATCGTGCTAGTTATCTTGTGTGTAGGTTCCTAACCAGACATCCTGAAGAGGGGATGGAATCGTACCAAGGTGACCTGCTGAACGGGATGACCTCTCTCCATAAGCACGTGCAAAAAGCGACAAAAGGGATGGTGAAGGCACTATAGCCTGCTATTTCTCGAGCTTGCGTTGGTTTTTCCCTAGATGAGGAAAGGGTGATGCAGCAAAGTAGAGATAAGTATTTCCCTCAGTTTGAGAACCAAGGTATCAATCCAGTAGGAGTATCAAGATGAGGCAACAAGGAACCTGCACAAACACAAACAAACTTGCACCCAACGCGATAAAGAGGTTGTCAATCCCTTTACAATTACTTGCAAGGTGAGATCTCATAGTGATAATAAGTAGATGTAAATAAGTAAATAAAATTGCAGCAAGGTATTTTTGGTGTTTTTGTATTTAGATCTGAATATATAATGTGTAAAATAGACCCGGGGGCCATAGTGTTCACTAGAGGCTTCTCTCACGATAGCAAGTATTACGGTGGGTGAACAAATTACTGTTGAGCAATTGATAGAATCGCGCAAAGTCATGACAATATCTAAGGCAGTGATCATACATATAGGCATCACGTCCAAGACAAGTAGACCGATACTTTCTGCATCTACTACTATTACTCCACACATCGACCGCTATCCAGCATGCATCTAGTGTATTAAGTTCATGATAAATGGAGTAACGGTTTAAGCAAGATGACATGACGTAGAGGGATAGATTCATGCAATATGATATAAACCCCATATGTTTACCCTTGATGGAAACAACACGATACGTGCCTCCCTACCCCTTCTGTCACTAGGTGAGGACACCGCACGGTACGAACCCAAAACCAAGCACTTCTCCCATTGCAAGAACTATAGATCATGTTGGCAAAATAAAACCTATAACTCGAAGAGAATTACAAGGATACGAAATCATGCATATAAGAAATCAGTGGAGACTCAGATAATATTCATAGATAATCTGATCATAAATCCACAATTCATCGGATCTCAACAAACACACCGCAAAAGAAGATTACATCGGATTGATCACCATGAAGATCATGGAGAACTTTGTATTGAAGATCAAAGAGACAGAAGAAGGCATCTAGATACTAGCTATGGACCCGAAGATCTGATGTGAACTACTCACGCATCATCGGAGAGGCAATGGTCTTGATGAAGATGGCCACCGTAGATGAATTCCCCTCCGGCAGGATGCCGGAACAGTCTCCCGATTGGTTTTTGGTAGCTCTTGAGGTTTTCAGCGGCGAAACTTGCGATCTAGGTTTAATTCTGAGGGTTTTCGTATTTATAAGACTGTCTGGTGTCGGGAACAAGTCGAGAGGCGCCACAAGGAGGTCACGAGCCCCCTAGCCGCGGCCAAGGGGGGCCCGCGCCTCCCAGGCTCGTGGCTTCCTCGGGCCACCTCTCCGGTATATTTTCCTTGTGCTATTTTTGATATTTTCCATAAAAAATCACGGCGAAAGTTTTATTCCGTTTTTACTTCGTTTGATATTCCTATCTGAAAAAGGTCAAAAACACGGAAAAACAGGAACTGGCACTGGGCACTGAGTTAATAAGTTAGTCCCAAAAATAATATATAATAGCATATTCATGCATATAAAACATCCAAATTTGATAATATAATAGCAATGAACAATCAAAAATTATAGATATGTTGGAGACGTATCAAGCATCCCCAAGCTTAACACCTGCTCGTCCTCGAGTAGGGAAGTGATAAAGAACGAATTTTTGATGTCGAATGCTACCTAACATATTTCTTTTATGTAATCTCTTTATCCTGGCATGAATGTTCAGATCCATAAGATTCAAAACAATTGTCTAATATTGACATGAAAACAATAATACTTCAAGTATAATAGCAAAGTAATCATGAACTCTCCAAATAACAAAGCCAAAGAAAGTTATCCCTACAAAAGCATATACTCTGGCTATGCTCCATCATCCCCACACAACTAATTTCAATCATGCACAACCCCGTTATTGATCAAGTAATTGTTTTCGCACTTTTATTTTTTCAAACTTTTTCAACTCTCACACAATACATGAGTGTGAGCCATGGATATAGCACTATAGGTTGAATAGAGTGTGGTGGAGGTTGTGAGGCAAAAAGGAGGAGATTGTCATCAACTAGGCGTATCAATAGGCTATGGAGATGCCCATCAATAGATATCAATGTGAATGAGTAGGGATTGCCATGAAATGGAAGCACTAGAGCTATAAGTGTATGAAAGCTCCCAAATGAAAAACTAGTGGATGTGCACCCAACTTGCTTGCTCAAGAAGACATAGGGCAATTTGAGGAAGCCCATCATTGGAATATACAAGAAAAGTTATATAATGAAAATTTCCACTTGCATATGAAAGTGACAAAACAAGAGACTCTCTGTCATGAAGAACATGGTGCTATTAGAAGCACAAGTGTGGAAAAACATAGTTGCATTATCCCTTCTCTCTTTTTCTCTCATTTTTTTTGTTTTTGTTTGGGCTCTTTGGCCTCTTTTTTATTTTTTTATTTGGTGGGCATCTTTGGCCTCTTTTATTTCCTCACATGGGACAATGCTCTAGTAATGATGACCATCATAGTTTTATTTACTTACAACTCAATACTTAGAACAATAATGACTCTATATGAATGAAAGTGATAGCAGATGTCATGAGACAGAACGGTGGAAGTTGCATGGAAATATATCTCGGAATGGCTATGAAAATGCCATAATAGGTAGGTATGGTGGCTGTTTTGAGGAAGGCATATGGTGGGTTTGTGCACCGGCAAAAGTTGCATGGCACTAGAGAGGGTAGCAATGGTGGAAAGTGAAAGTGGATCTATACCATGGACTCACATTAGTCATGAAGAAGTCATATACTTATTGCAAAAGTTTTATTAGTAATCAAAACAAAGTGCTAAACGCATACTCCTAGGGGGAGGGTTGGTAGGAGTTAACCGTCGCGCGATCCCGACCTCTACACAAAGGATGACAATCAATAAATCAATTATGCTCTGACTTCCTAACATAGCGGTTCACCATACGTGCATGCTACGGGAATCACTAACTTCAACACAAGTATTTCTAGATACACAACACCCTACTAACATAACTCTAATATTACCATATTCATATCTCAAAACTAGTTGCGAGTAATCAAACTTATCTTACTAATCAATGCACTTGAATATGAAAGTTTTTATTATATCCTCTTTGGATGCCTATCATATTTAGGACTAATTTCATAACACACGCCAATTACCAAGTTACTTAGAGAGAGCACTCTCAAAATGATATAAGTAAAGATTCGAGAGTTTGTATTTCTACAAAATATGACATCGCCGTGCTCTAGAAAGATTTAAGTGAAGAACTAGAGCAAAATTATCTAGCTCAAAAGATATAAGTGAAGCACATGGGAGCAAAATTACCAATCTCAAAAGATATAAGTGAAGCACATGTGAGAAAAATTACCAAGCTCAAAAGATATAAGTGAAGCACATGTGAGGAAAATTACCAATCTCAAAAGATATAAGTGAAGCACATGGGAGCAAAATTACTAAGCTCAAAAGATATAAGTGCATGGGAGTATTCTAACAAATTCACAATGAGTGCATGTCTCTCTCAAAAGGTGTGCAGCAAGGATGATTGTGACAAAACAGAAAGTAAAGACTCTTATAATACACGACGCTCCAAGCAAAACACATATCATGTGGTGAATAAAAATATAGCTCCAAGTAACGTTACCGATGGATTGAGGACGAAAGAGGGGATGCCTTCCCGGGGCATCCCCAAGCTTAGGCTTTTTGGTGTCCTTGAATTTGGCTTGGGATGCCTTGGGCATCCCCAAGCTTAGGCTCTTGCCACTCTTTATTCCATTTTCCATAAGAACATCACCCAAAACTTGAAAACTTCACAATGATAACCCACAAGTATAGGCGATCACAACAGTTTTCGAGGGCAAAGTATTCAACCCAAATTTATTGATTTGACACAAGGGAAGCCAAAGAATATTCTTGAGTATTAGCAGTTGAGTTGTCAATTCAACCACACCTGAAAGATTTAGTAGCTGCAGCAATGTTTTAGTAGCAAAGTAATATGATAGTAACAGTAGTAGCGGTGACAGTAGCAGTAGCGATTGGTATAGCAAGTGTGACAGCAGTAGCGGAAAAGTAACAAAGCAAGAACCAGTATAGGAAAAGCTCGTAGGCATTGGATTGGTGATGGATGATTATGCCGAATGATATTCATCATGTAAAAGTTATAACATAGGGTAATATGCAACTAGCTCAAGTTCGTCAATGTACTGTAGGCATGTATCCCGTATATAGTCATACGTGCTTAGGGAAAACAACTTGCATGACATCTTTCGTCCATCCCTCCCGTGGCAGCGGGGTTCTAATGGAGACTTAGGGATATTAAGGTCTCCTTTTAATAGAGTACCGGAACAAAGCATTAACACATGGTGAATACATGGAATCCTCATACTATGGTCATTTCCGGGAGTGGTTCCGGTTATTGTCACTCCAGGGTTGCCGGGTCATAACACATAGTAGGTGACTACAACTTGCAAAATAGGATCAAGAACTCACATATATTGATGAAAACATAATAGGTTCAGATATGAAATCATGGCACTCGGGCCCTAGTGACAAGCATTAATCATAGCAAATTAGTAGCAACATCAATCTTAGAACATAGTGGATACTAGGGATCAAACCCCATCAAAACTAACTCGATTACATGATAGATCTCATCCAACTCATCACTGTCCAGGAAGCCTACGATAATACTACTCACGAACGATGAAGAGCATCATGAAATTGGCGATGGGGGATGGTTGATGATGACGATGGCTTCGATTTCCACTCTCCGTAGCCCAAAACAGACTCCAGATCTGCCCTCCAGAGGAAGAACGGGTGGTGGCGGCAGCTCCGTATCGTAAAAAGTGATTATTTCTTTTCCTTGATTTTTTTGGGACGAATAGGGTTATATGGAAGTGGAAAGGAGGTCGGAGGAGCCACGTGGGCCCCACGAGCCTGCTAGGCATGGCCAGGGGAGGGGGCCTCCAGGGCTTGTGGCCCACTGGCTGCTCCTCCTTCGTTGATTCTTTCGCCGGTATTTTTTATATATTCCACAAAAAATCCTCGTCAATTTTCAGGTCATTCCGAGAAATTTTATTTTTGCACAAAAATAACATCATGATAGTTCTCCTGAAAATAGCGTCAGTCCGGGTTAGTTTCATTCAAATCATGCAAATTAGAGTCCAAGACAAGGACAAAAGAGTTTGGAAAAGTAGATACGTTGGAGACGTATGACACAACACAAAACTTAAACAGAAACTCGTGATAGCATTGGCATAGGAAAACAAACCACCAATTTTTTAGGTACTGAAGAAAGATTAAGAACATCGCGAAAGTTCGTGTCTAAGCTAGCCTTCATTTCTTTTATTGATTCATTATGGTAGAAACAGATGACGACAGTGGTCTCATTTTCTCCCTTGGGATGCCCAAATATAGCTTTCATCTTTTCATAAGTGACAAAGGCATCTCCTACAAGGAAACCCTTATCAAATATAGAATCCAAGATTTGTTTAAATGAGTGGGGCAATCCGGCGTAAAAGCTTTTTAAGTATAACTCAATATGATGAGGAGGGATATGAATAGTTTGGATCCTCAATAGTCTGTCCCAAGCGTCTGTCCCAAGCGCAAAAGAAGATTACATCTGATAGATCACCATGAAGATCATGGAGAACTTTGTATTGAAGATCAAAGAGAGAGAAGAAGCTATCTAGATACTAGATATGGCCCCGAAGGTCTGATGTGAACTACTCATGCATCATCGGAGAGGCAATGGTATTGATGAAGATGGCCACCGTAGATGAATTCCCCTCTGACAGGATGCCAGAATGGTCTCCCAATTGGTTTTTGGTGGCTCTGGAGGTTTGCGGCGGCGGAACTTGCGATCTAGGTTTAATACTGATGGTTTCCGTATTTATAAGACCGTCTGGCGTCGGGAACAAGTCGAGAGGCGCCACGAGGAGGTCACGAGCCCCCTAGCCGTGGCCAGGGGGCCGTGCCTCCTAGGCTCGTGGCTTCTTCGGGCCGCCTCTTCGGTAAAAAATCAAGGCAATAGTTTTATTCCGTTTGGACTCCGTTTGATATTCCTATCTGAAAAAGGTCAAAAACACGGAAAAAACAGGAACTGACACTTGGCACTGAGTTAATAAGTTAGTCCCAAAAATAATATATAATAGCATATTCATGCATATAAAACATCCAAAGTTGATAATATAATAGCATGGAACAATCAAAAATTATAGATATGTTGGATACGTATCATGGCCCACCGAACAAACACCTGAAGGGCTAACCACACTTGCAGATCGATTTAGGTGGGCTTGGGATAGGCTCGAGCTGTGGAAGACTGTCGCTTGCAGGGAGGGAGCACGAGAGGTGTGGACAATGGTCAAGACCCGTTTCACCGGACTTAACACCGAGCATATGGCACGGGTTGGTCCTGAGCGATAGGATGGGAAAGAAGTGCCAGTCCACCTTGTATGTGACTAGGTGATGCCAGCCGCCCACCTCTCACAAGCAGACTACCCTCTCAACACAATAATTGATGATATTGATTAGCAGCCGCATATGTAATTTACATATAGATGTGTAAAACAATCCGTTTTGTAAAATTTGTCTTAGCCAACCATCGGCTTCTCCCTCACATGCGAAGAGCTCGGGAGTGTTCCTCCTTATTATTCCTTCGTCAAAGAGTGAACTGTATTTGGGGAACCAGGCAATCCGGCCATGCGGTGCGAACAGACAGAAAGCACACGAAAAGATATGTTATATTAGGACATAACGTAAGAAACATCTTCTAATGAAAATAGTAACTCTATGGATACCTTTCGCTGGAGTTCTACGAAGAGCATAGGTAGGAAATCCGCATACTTGTAGTATGCGACTAAGTGTTCTTTGGGAATAAAAGACCCAAACAACGGAAATAGAAACCTGAGCCGTATAGGGTGTTTCCACGAGAGCCAACAAGTTGTCTACATAAGATAGCTAGCTTTCGGCTTCACCCGTCTGAGGTACGTATCCGGATGACCCGGTCGTAACAATCGCAAAGGTGGTCCCTTTACTGTCTAGCCGAACAATCAGGAATGTAGAGAGTAACCACAGGAGTGAGGCCACCCAGCTTGGCAAAGTCGTAGTTTGAATTGACGCATATGATGGCTAAAACATGACAAAAGAAACATGTTTGCCCGGTAAGTATGAACAATTAAAATCCTGGCTATTAACAGAAGCCCAGATAACCCACGAGTATAGGGGATCAATTGTAGCCTTTCTCGATAAGTAAGAGTGTTGAACCCAACGAGGAGCTAAAGGTAGGACAAATATTCCCTCAAGTTCTATCGACCACCGATACAACTCTACGCACACTTTACGTTCGCTTTCCCTCGAACAAGTATGAAACTAGAAGTACTTTGTAGGTGTGATAGGATAGGTTTTCAAGATAATAAAGAACATGTAAATAAAAACTAGGGGCTGTTTATATAAAGTAACAATTACGTTATTTTAACAAGTGTGGAAAAGTAGTGGTAGGAGTTGCGGAATTGTCCCTAAGCAGTTGACTATGTTACTAGACTGATAGCAAGTTTTATGTGGGAGAGGCCACTGCTAGAATGTCATCCCTTACATGGAATTCTATGCACTTATGATTGGAATTATTAGAAAGCATCCGCAACTACTAACATTCATTAAGGTAAAACTCAACCATAGCAATAATATATATTGGTCCCCCTTCAATCCCGTATGCATCAATTTCTATGCTAGGCTGAAGCTTCTGTCACCCTTGCCCTCCAATACATAGTCCTATCAACATACAACTAACCTATGGTGTGATCCATGCGCGCACTCATATGATGGGCACCAAAGGACAGTAACATAACCACGAGCAATTTAAACCAATCATAGCAATTCATCAATCACCCATAGGACAACGAAAATCTACTCAGACAACATAGGATGGCAACACATCATTGGATAATAATATGAAGCATAAAGCACCATGTTCAAGTAGAGGGTATAGTGGGATGCGGGAGAGTGGACCTCTGAATATAGATGGGGGAAGGTGATGGAGGTGTTGGTGAAGATGACAGAGGTGTTGGTGTAGATTGTCGTCACACGATGATGTCCCGGGCGGCGTTCTGGCGCCGCCGGGAGAGAGGGAAGAGAACCCCCCCTTCTTGTTCTTCTTCCTTGACCTCCTACCTAGATGGGAGAAGGTTTTACCCTATGGTCCATGGTCTCCATGGCGACGGAGGGGCGAGAGCCCCTCCGAGATTGGATCTCTCTATCTGTGTCCTTCTGTTTCTGCGCTCCCACATTATGGCCTTTCGCCGTTTCTTAAATTCCCGTAGATCCGTAACTCCGATTAAGGTGTCCTTTTAACACGATTTTTATCGGCATATTAGCTTTCTAGCGGAGAAAGAAGGGCCCCAACTGCCTTAAGAGTTGATCACAAGCCTGCCTGGCGCGCCTGGCGGGTAGGGCGTGCCTCCTGGGCTCGTGACCCCCTCGGGCATCGTTTCCTATTGATTCTTCTTCCCAAAAATCATAAATATTCCAAACAAATCCCGGTAGTTTTTTTATTGCGTTTGGACTTTGTTTGGTATGGATATTCTGCAAAATAAAAAACATGCAACAAACAGCACTGGCACTAGGCACTGGATCAATATGTTAGTCCCAAAAATAGTATAAAAAGTTGCCAAAAGTATATGAAAGTTGTAGAATATTGGCATGAAACAATCAAAAATTATAGATCCGATGGAGACGTATCAGCATCCCCAAGCTTAATTCCTTCTTGTCCTCGAGTAGTTAAATGATAAAAAAGATAATTTTTGATGTGGAATGCTACCTAGCATAATCTTGATCATGTAATCTAATCATGGCATGAATATTAATACACGAGTGATTCAAAGAAATAGTCTATTGTTTGACATAAAGACAATAATATTTCAAGCATACTAATAAAGCAATCATGTCTTCTCAAAATAACATGGCAGAAGAAAGTTATCCCTACAAAATCATATAGTCTAGCTATGCTCGATCTTCATCGCACAAGGTATTAACTCATGCACAATCCCGGTTTTAGCCAAGCAATTGTTTCATACTTTAGTATTCTCAAACTTTTTCAACTTTCACGCAATACATGAGCATGAGCCATGGACATAGCACTATAGGTGGAAGAGAATATGGTGGTTGTGGAGAAGACAAAAAGGAGGAGATAGTCTCACATCAACTAGGCGTATCAACGGGCTATGAAGATGCCCATCAATAGATATAAATGTGAGTGAGTAGGGATTGCCATGCAACGGATGCACTAGAGCTATAAGTGTATGAAAGCTCAAAAAGAAACTAAGTGGCTGTGCATCCAACTTGCTTGCTCACAAAGACTTAGGGCAATTTGAGGAATCCCATCATTGTAATATACAAGCCAAGTTCTATAATGAAAATTTCCCACTAGTATATGAAAGTGACAATATAGGAGACTCTCTATCATGAAGATCATGGTGCTACTTTGAAGCACAAGTGTGGTAAAGGAGAGTAGCATTGTCCCTTCTCGCTTTTATCTCATTTTTTATTTTATTTTTAGTGTTTTCTCCTTTTTTTTGGTGGGCTTCTATGGCCTCTTTTTTCTTTGGGATGCATTGGCCTCTTTTATTACTTCCTCACATGGGACAATGCTCTAATAATTATTATCATCACACTTTTATTTACTTACAACTCGATATTTAGAACAAAATATGACTCTATATGAATGCCCCTGGCGGTGTACCGGGATGTGCAATGAACTAGTGTAGCAATGATATCAAAAAACGGACAAGCCATGAAAACATAATGCTAGCTATCTTACGATCATGCAAAGCGATATGACAATGATGGTGCGTGTCATAATAGACAGAATGATGGAAGTTGGAAGGCAATATATCTCGGAATGGCTATGGAAATGCCATAATAGGTAGGTATGGTGGCTATTTTGAGGAAGGGTATATGGTGCGTGTAATGCACCGGCGAAAGTTGTGCGGTACTAGAGAGGCTAGCAATGGTGGAAGGGTGAGAGTGCGTATAATCCATGGACTCCAGATTAGTCATAAAGAACTCACATACTTATTGCAAAAGTCTATTAGTCATCGAAACAAGGTACTACACGCATGCTCCTAGGGGAAGGATTGGTAGGAGTTAACCATCGCATGATCCCGACCTCCACACAAAGGATGACAATCAATAAATAAATCATGCTCCGACTTCGTCACATAACGGTTCACCATAGTGCATGCTACGGGAATCACAAACCTTAACACAAGTATTTCTACGAATACACAATTACTCACTAGCATGACTCTAATATCACATCTTCATGTCGCAAAACTATTGCAAGGAATCAAACATATCATATTGAGTGATCTACAAGTTTTATGTAGGATTTTAAGACTAACCATGTGAATGACCAACTCCTGTTAACTCTCTAAATAGGTATAAGTGAAGCATGAGAGTTTAATTCTTTCTACAAAAGATATGCCCCGCTCTAACAAATATAAGTGAAGCAAAAGAGCATTCTACAAATGGCGGTTTTCTATGTGTAGGGAAATAGGCAATCCAAACTTCAAGTGATATAAGTGAAGCACATGAAGCATTCTATAAAGCCATACTCAAAAGATATAAGTGAAGTGCAAATAGAATTCTATAAATCAACCAAGGACTATCTCATACCATCATGGTGCATAAAAGAAAAATAAAAATAAACACAAAAGACGCTCCAAGCTTTTGCACATATCATGTGACGAATAAAAATATAGCTCCGAGTAAAATTACCGATAGATTGTAGACAAAAGAGGGGATGCCTTCCGGGGCATCCCCAAGCTTAGACGCTTGAGTCTTGGGGTGCCTCAGGCATCCTCAAGCTTAGGATCTTGCTTCTCCTTATTCCTTATCCATCCTGGTCTCACCCAAAACTTGAAAACTTCAATCACACAAAACTCAACAAAACCTTCGTGTGATCCGTTAGTATAATAAAGTAAATCACCACTTTAAGTACTGTTGTGAACTCATTCCAAATTGATATTAGCATTATATCTACTATAATCTAACTTCACCATGGTTCATACCCCCTGATACTACCCATAGATTCATCAAAATATGAGAACAATGCATAGAAAACAGAATCTGTCAAAAACAGATCAGTCAGTAGTAATCTGAACATATACCATACTTATAATTCTCCAAAAATTCTGAAAAAATATGATAATTAAGGAAATTTGTATATCAATCATCAGAAAAACGAATCAACTCCATAGCACTCTCTGTATAGAAATAAGAAATTATTTAGTGAGTGCAAAGTTTCGGTCTTTTTCAGCATGATCAAACAACTATCACCCAAACTAATCATAAAGGATTTACTTGGCACATTATTTTTATAATACAATGGAATTGTAGAAGGGGATAATTATTTTTGCTAGAAACTTCCATGAAAAATTCTACATTGTTTCCATGAGCATGAACACAAGTGTTCAAGGTCGACCCTCACTTCTGGAATGCATCACCTTTCAATCGCTTCTCTTTTTGAAAAAGTTTTAAGTTCCCCTCTATATTTTTGGTTTTTAAACTATATAAAAGCACTCAACAGAAATAAATGACTCTGTAAAACTTCCGGGTTGTCTCCCAGGCAGCGCTTTCTTTAAAGCCATTAAGCTAGGCATAAAGTGCTCAAGTAATGGATCCACCCGGATCCCAAGATATATCAAAGGCAATTTTAATTAACAATGATTTGTAATTTAGTAGTGAGCACAAGGTAACATATATCATGCAATGACGAAGTCTAACTCCCTTCCTATGCATTGGCATGTCATAAAAGAACAATTCATGCACAACAAGTAAAGGCCAATACATATCATAAGCAGTTTCTTGCAATTTTACCATATTGGATACATAGAGAGGTGGAGATGTAGTTCCTCTCTCATAATAATTGCAAGTAGGAGAAGCAAGCACATGCATATTACATTCATCAAAATCATCATGTGTAATAGTAGAAGGCAACCCATTAATGTAATCCCTAATAAGAGCAAACTTCTCTGATATAGTGTAGTTGGGAGAATTCAAAAATATAATAGGACTATCATATGTGGGTGCAATACCAACAAGTTCATGTTTAACATAAGGAAATATAGCAACTTCATCTCCATAAGCATCATTCATATTGGCATCATGGACACAAGCATAGCAAGCATCAAGTTCGTAAAAAGGGATATTTCAAACGAATCCAAGGGATCATAGAAATCAACATAGCATTCATCCTTCGGTAAGCACGAAGGGAAATTAAACAATGTATGAGTTGAAGAGTTACTATCATTAGAAGGTGGGCATGGGTAGCTAGTACGCTCTTCCTCCTTTTGTTCTTCGCTCTCCTCGTCATCTTTTTCATCTAATGAGCTCACAGTTTCAACATTTTCTTCTTCCATAGTTTCCTGCAAAATATTAGTCTCTTCTTGGGCAGTGGAGAATTTCTCCATAAATCGATAAATATGGGCATTATATTCATATAATTAGTCTAACAATAACGAAGCATAAACAAATTTTTAGATTGGTAAAAACATCATTATTATCATCACACTTTTTAAACAGAGCTCTTCTATTTGTTCCACATCATAGTAATCATATATACCATTAGCATAAGAAGCCAAGGTTTCATTAGCATTAAATTTACAAGAAAAGGGAAGGTGTTTAAGGTTAAATTCCCAATCATACCATTTCAACATGTGAATTTGATCCCATAATAGTTTCCCTTTTTTAGCCAAGCGTTAATTCTCTAAAGTATTCACGTTGATCGAATGTGTCTCCCATTATATAATTGAATGGGGTGTCTCAGGATTATCAAGCCCCCATGTGTCGTGTTCGGATTTAACACTTTATGGTGTATGCCGATTATCCGTAGTACAAGATTGATTCAGCCGAACATAGGGTACGAAAAGAAATTGTCCCTATCGAACAACAAAGTGGGAAAGGAAATATCGAAAAGGGCAAAGAATAGGGAAAAAGGAAAAAAGTGTAGGGGTGTTTAGACGACAGCGGTTTATCTCTACAAGCGCCGAAGATGATCTACGTTCCAGGGGTTTGATTCAAGGCGGTTAAAGGATGAACTCCGCAAATGATAGGCCCCTCGCGCGAGCACTTCGTCGATGATGAAAGGACCCTCCCATACACTATAGGGGTTATAGGGGTTGAGTTTGTTCTTATGCTTCTCCGGGAGCCGTAGGACGAGTTCTCCTACGTTGTATGCTTTCGCCCTGACATCCCTATTTTGGTACCACCGAGCTTGTTGTTGGTAAAGAGTGGATTGAGGGAGAGCTATGTCTAGCTCCCCCTCCAAGGCGTCTAAGTCATCTTGCTGATGTAACTCGGCCTCCTTTTCCACATACAAGCACACTCTTGGTGAGTCATGAATAATATCATAGGGGAGAACTGCCTCTGCCCCATAGACCATAAAAACGGTGTATAACCCGTTGACCTGTTCGGGGTAGTATGCATGCCCCATAGAAAGGAGTCGGGTTCCTCCACCCAATAACAGTCGGAATCGTGGAGTGATCGAACCAAACGTGGCTTATGCCGCTCATAATGAGACCGTTTGCTCGCTCGACCTATCCATTGGTCTGCAGATGACAGACCAATGCATAATCGAGCTTTATGCCCATTTTTATCCACTAGTCCTTGACCGCTTGGACCATGAAGCTGATCCATTGTCCGTTATTATATTATGCGGGATACCGTAATGGTGTACTATGCTAGATATAAATTCGATTACTGGTCCGGATTTAGCCGATTTGAGAGGCTTTGCTTCTATCCATTTCGTGAACTTGTCGACCATGACCAGTAGGTATTGTTGAGGAACGCTGCATGGGAAACAAAAAAATTCCTACGCACACGCAAGATCTATCCATGGTGATGAGCAACTACGAGAGAGAGTGGATCTACATACCCTTGTAGATCGCTAAGCGGGAAGCGTTAAGAAACACAGTTGGTGTAGTCGAACGTCTTCGCGATCCAAATCGCCGAGCATCCCGCGATCTCATCACGACCGGCCCTGCGATCCAATCACGATCCGTCCCGTGAAGTCATCACGATCCGTTCCGCAATCTCATCATGATCCGTCTCACGATCTTGATCACAGTCCTACCGATCTAGCGCCGAACAGACTGTTGGAAATATGCCCTAGAGGCAATAATAAATTAGTTATTATCATATTTCCTTGTTCATGATAATCGTTTATTATCCATGCTATAATTGTATTGATCGAAGACTTAAATGCATGTGTGGATACATAGACAAAACCATGTCCCTAGTATGCCTCTAATGGACTAGCTCGTTGATCAAAGGATGGTTAAGGTTTCCTAGCCATGGACATGAGATGTCATTTGATAACGGGATCACATCATTAGGAGAATGATGTGATGGATAAGACCCAAACTACAAACATAGCATATGATCGTGTCAGTTTATTGCTACTGTTTTCTGCATGTCAAGTATATGTTCCTCTGACCATGAGATCATGCAACTCATGGATATCGGAGGAGTACCTTGTGTGTATCAAACGTCGCAACGTAACTGGGTGACTATAAAGGTGCTCTACAGGTATCTCCGATGGTGTCTGTTGAGTTGGCATGGATCGAGACTGGGATTTGTTACTCCGTGTAACGGAGAGGTATCTCGGGGCCCACTCGGTAATGCAACATCACAATAAGCCTTGCAAGCAATGTGACTAATTGTTAGTGGCGGGATCTTGTATTACGGAACGAGTAAAGAGACTTGCCGGTAACGAGGTTGAACTAGGTATGGAGATACCGACGATCGAATCTCGGGCAAGTAACATACCGAAGAACAAAGGGAACGATATAAGAGATTAACTGAATCCTTGACATAGAGGTTCGACTGATAAAGATCTTCGTAGAATATGTAGGAACCAATGTGGACGTCCAGGTCCCGCCATTGGTTATTGACCGTAGAGGTGTCTCGGTCATGTCTACATAGTTCTCGAACCCGCAGGGTCTGCACACTTAAGGTTCGGTGACGTTTCGGTAGTGTAGAGTTATGTATGGTGGTGACCGAAGGTTGTTCGGAGTCCCGGATGAGATCCCGGACATCACGAGGAGCTCCGGAATGGTCCGGAGGTAAAGATTCATATATAGGAAGTCCCAGTTTGGTTTCCGGAAAAGCTTCGGGCTCATCGGTAGTGTACCGGGAGTATCGGTAGTGTACCGGGAGTGCCGGTAGTGTACCGGGAGACCTCCGGGAGGGGTACTTAGACCCCAAGAGGTCCATGGGCTGTGGGAGAATAATAACCAGCCCTTAGTGGGCTGGGAAAACAGCCACAAAGGCCCATGGCGCAGGAGAGAAAGTCCTAAAGCAAAAAGTGGAAAATCAGCCAATAGGAGGCAATCCTACTCCAACTAGGATTGGAGGTGAAGTAGGATTGCTCCCACCTCCTATTTTGGCCGACCCAAAGGCCTTGGCTGCCTCTCCTCTCCTCTACTCCTATATATACTAGTGGATTGGGTGGTTTTTGGACAGAATTTCCGGCCACGTGCTACCCGTTTCACCGGTGCACAGTTTCTCCTCTAGATCGGTTTTCTGCAGCGCTTAGGCGAAGCCCTGCCGGAATCACTCCACCACCATCACCGGAGCGCCGTCACGCTGCCGGTGAACTCTCTCTCCTCTCCACCTCCTCTCGCTGGATCGAGACGGTGGAGATCGTCATCAAGCTGCACGTGTGCTGAACGCGGAGGTGCCGTCCGTTCGGCGCTAGATCGGAAGGACCGTGATCAAGATCGTGAGACGGATCGTGATGAGATCACGGGACGGATCGTGATGAGTTCATGGGATGGATCGTGATTGGATCGCGGGACGGATCGTGATGAGATCGCGGGACGCTCGGCGATTTGGATCGCGAAGATGTTCGACTACACCAACCGCGTTTCTTAACGCTTCCCGCTTAGCGATCTACAAGGGTATGTAGATCCACTCTCCCTCTCGTAGATCCTCATTACCATGGATAGGTTCGCGCGTGCGTAGGAAATTTTTTGTTTCCCATGCGACGTTCCCCAACAGTAGCATCATGAGCTAGGTTGATGGTTCGATGAGATCTCGAGTAGAACACAAACGGTTTGTGGGCGTTGATGCTTAGATTGCTTCCTCCCTTGGTCATATTTTGGTTCAGCAGGATTGTGAGATGAAGCGGCCCGGACCAACATTACTCGTACGCTTACGAGAGACCGGTTCCCTCGACGCAACTTGTTGCCTAGATGGCTTGCGGGTGACAGTTTCTCTCACTTTAGTTGGATCGGATTCGACAAAGGCGGTCCTTGAGAAGGTTGAAAAGCAAACTAGTGTATCACCGTTGTGGTTTATGCGTAGGTGAGAATCGTTCTTGCTAGATACCCATAGCAGCCACGTAAAATATGCAACAACAATTAGAGGACGTCTAACTTGTTTTTGCAGGGTATGTTGTGATGTGATATGGCCAATTACATGATGAGATATATGTGATGTATGAGATGATCATGTGATGTATAGATTATCACGACTTGCATGTCGATGAGTACGGCAACCGGCAGGAGCCATAGGGTTGTCTTTAATTATTGTATGACCTGCGTGTCAATCATTAAGCGCTATGTAATGCTTTACTTTATCGCTACGGTAGCAATAGTAGTAGAAGCATGCAGGGCATGACAACCCCAATGGCAACACATTGATGGAGATCAAGATGATGGAGATCATGGTGTTGTGCCGGTGACGATGGAGATCATGCCGGTGTTTCGAAGATGGAGATCTTAAACACAAGTTCATGGCCATATCATGTCACTTATGAATTGCATGAGATGTTAATCTTTTTATGCACCTTGTTTTGCTTAGGACGACGGTAGCATTATAAGGTGATCCCTCACTTAATTTCAAGATAAATTGTGTTCTCCCCGAGTGTGCACCGTTGCGAAAGTTTGTCGTGTTGAGACACCACGTGATGATCGGGTGTGATAGACTCTACGTTCACATACAACGGGTGCAAGCCAGATTTGCACGCGCAGAACACTCGGGTTAAACTTGACGAGCCTAGCATGTACAGACATGGCCTCGGAACACGAGAGACCAAAAGGTCGAACATGAGTCATATAGTAGATATGATCAACATAATGATGTTCACCATTGCAGCCACCTCAACTCACGTGATGATCGGACTTGAGTTGGTGAATTTGGATCATGTATCACTCGAATGATCGGAGGGATGTCAATTTGAGTGGGAGTTCTTAAGTAATATGATTAATCGAACTCATTATCATGAACATAGTCAAAGTGTCTTTGCAAATTATGTTGTAGATTACTAGCTCGCGCTGTAGCTCCCTTGTATTTTTATATGTTCCTAGAGAAATAGAATTGAAAGATGTTGGTAGCAAAATTGCGGACTGGGTCCGTGATCTGAGGATTGTCCTCATTGCTGCACAGAAGGCTTATGTCCTTAATGCACCACTCGGTGCGCCACCCCCTCTAGCGTCGTCTATAGATGTTGTGAACATCTAACAGGCACGTTTCGATGACTACTTGATAGTTTAGTGCGTCATGCATTACGGCTTAGAATTGAGGCTCCAAAACGTTTTGAACGTCACGGAACATATGAGATGTTCTAGGAGCAGAGATTGTGATCCCAGGCTCGTGCCTTTGTTGCGAGATATGAGATCTCCAACAAGATTCTTTGCTTGTAAGATGAAGGAGAATAGCTCAATCGTTGAGCATGTACTCAGATTGTCTGGGTACTACAATCGCTTGAATCAAGTGGGAGTTGATCTTCCAGATAAGATAGTGATTGATATAGTTCTCCAAGTCACTGTCACTAAAGCTACTAGAACTTAGTGATGAACTATAATACACCAGGGATAGAAGTATTGATCCCTGAGCTGTTCGCGATGTTTGACACCGCGAAGGTAGAAATCAAGAAGGAGCGTCAAGTGTTGATGGTTAATCAAACCACTAGTTTCGAAAAGGGCAAGAGCATGGAGGGAAACTTCATGGATAGCAAGTCAGTTGCTGATCTACTGAAGCAACCCAAAGTTGAACTCAAACCCGAGACTAAGTGCTTCTATTATGAGGTGAGAGGTCGCTGAAGCGGAACAACCCTAGATACTTGGTAGATAAGAAGGCTGGCAACATCAACAGAAGTATATTTGATATACGAGTTATTGATGTGTACCTTGCTAGTACTCTTAGTAGCACCTGGGTATTGGATACCGGTTCGGTTGCTAAATGTTAGTAACTCGAAATAAAAGCTACGGAATAAACGGAGAACTAGCTAAGGGTGAGGTGATGATATGTGTTGGAAGTGTTTCCAAGGTTGATGTGATCAACATCGCACGCTCTCTCTACCTTCAGGATTAGTGACGAACCTAAATAAATGTTATTTGGTGTTTTGCGTTGAGCATGAACATGATTAGATCATGTTTATTGCAATACGGTTATTCATTTAAGCTAGAGAATAATGGTTATTCTGTTTACATGAATAATACCTTCAATGGTCATGCACCCAGTGAGAATGGTTTGTTGAAATCTTGATCGTAGTATTACACATGTTCATAACATTGATGTCAAAAGACACAAACTTAATAATGATAGTACCACATACTTGTGGCACTGCCGCTAAATGTCATATTGGTATAAAGCGCATGTAGAAACTCCATGCTGATGGATATTTGGACTCATCGATTTCGAATCGGTTGAGACATGCGAACCATGCCTCTTGGGCAAGATGACTAAAGGACCCCGTTGGATGGAGCGGGCAAGTGATTCATTGGAAATGATACAAGTTGATGTATGCAATCTAGTGAGTCTTGTAGAGTGCAGTGGATATCGTTATTTTCTTACCTTCACTGATGATTTGAGTAGATATAGTGTATATTTACTTAATGAAACACAAGTCTGAATCGTTTGAAAGGTTCAAGCAAATTTAGAGTGAAGTTTAAAGATCATCGTGACAAGAAGATAAAAATGACAGCGATATGATCGTGGAGGTGAATATCTGAGTTACGAGTTTGGCATACAACTTAAGACAACGTGAAATTTGTTTCACAACTAACGCCACCTGGAACACCATGGTGTGATGGTGTGTCCGAACATCATAGTCATGCTCTATTGATATAGTGCATACTATGATGTCTCTTATCGTTTTACTACTATAATTTTTGGGGTTATGCATTAGAGACAACTACATTCACTTTAAATAGGGCATCATCTAAATCCGTTGAGATGACACCGTGTGAATTATGGTTTGATAGAAACCTAAGCTGTCATTTCTTAATGTTTGGGGCTGCGATGCTTGTGTGGAAAATGTTTTCACATAATAAGCTAGAACCCAAAGCGGACAAATGTATCTTCATAGAATACCGTAAGAACAGATGGGTATGCCTTCTATCTCAGATCCGAGTGCAAAGTGTTTGTTGCTAGAACTGGGTCCTTTCTCGAGAAAAAGTTTCTCTCGAAAGAATTGAGTGGGAGGAAGATAGAACTTGATGAGGTTGTTAAACCTTTGTTCAACCAGAGAGTAGCGCAGCGCAGAAAGATGTTACTGTGAAGCCTACGTTAGTTGAAGAGGAAGTTAATGATGATGATCATGAAGCTTCAGGATCAAGTTACTATCAAACTTCGTAGGTCGACAAGGATGTGTACTGCTCCTAAGTGGTACGACAACTCTGTCTTGGAGGTCATGTTGTTGGACAACGATGAACCTACGAGCTATGGAGAAGCGATGATGGTCCCGGATTCCGACAAATGGTTGGAGGCCATGAAATCCGAGATAGGATCCATGTATTAAAACAAAGTGTAGACTTTGGTAGACTTGCTCGTTGGACGGCAGGTCGTTGAGTACAAATGGATCTTTAAAATGAAGACAGACATTGATGGTGAATGTCACTATTTGTAAAGCTCAACTTGTTGCAAAGATGTTTGTGACAAGTTCAAGGAGTTGACTACGATGAGACTTTCTCACTCGTAGCGATGCTAAAAGTCTGTTGGAATTATGTTAGCAGTTGCTGTGTTTTCAATTATGAAATCTGGCAGATGGATGTCAAAACATCGTTTCCTTAATGGTTTACTTGAGGAAAGGTTGTATGTGATACAACCAGAAGGTTTTGTCAGGCCTAAGGATGCTAGAAGGTGTGCAAGCTTCGGTGATCCTTCCATGGACTGAAGCAAGCATCTCAGAGTTGGAATATACGCTTTGATGAGGTGATCAAAGTTTTGATGTTTATACAAAGTTTATGAGAAACTTGTATTTGCAATAAAGTGAGTGGGAGCACTATAGAATTTCTGATAAGTATAAGTGGATGACATATTGTTGTTCAGAAATAATGTAGAGTTTCTAGAAAGCATAAAACGGTTATTTGGAAAGTGATTTTCAAAGGAAGACCTGGATAAAGCTACCTAATTGTTGAGCATCAAAATCTATAGAGATAGATCAAGATTCTTGATGAGACTTTCAATGAGTGCATACCTTCACAAGATTTTGAAAGAGTTCAAAATGGATCAGCCAGAGAAATAGTTCTCGTCTGATTTGTAAGGTGTGAAGTTGAGTGAGACTCAAAGCTCGACAACGGTAGAAGAAAGAGAAAGGAAGAACGTCGTCCCCTATGCCTTAGCCATAGGCTCTATATTATGCCATGCTGTGTACCGCACCTATGTGTGCCTTGCCATGAGTCTGTCAAGGGGTACAAGAGTGGTCCAGGAGTGAATCACTGGACAGCGGTCGGAATTATCCTTAGTAACCAAAGGACTAAGGAAATGTTTCTTGATTATGGAGGTGATAAAGAGTTCGTCGTAAAGAGTTACGTCGATGCAAGCTTTAACACCTATCCGGATGACTAGTAGTAGCAATCTGGATACGTATAGTGGAGCAGCCATTTGGAAATAGTACCAAGTGGAGTGTGGTAGCAGTGTTTACGGTTTGACATAGAGATATGCAAAGTACACACGGATCTGAATATCGCAGACCAGTTGACTATAAGACCTCTCTGACATGCAAAGCATGATCGAGCCCCAGAACTCATTGGGTGTTAGATTCATAACAATGCGAATCACATGGTGATGTGAACTAGATTATTGACTCTAGTGCAAGTGGGAGACTGTTGGAAATATTCCCTAGAGGCAATAATAAATTAGTTATTATCATATTTCCTTGTTCATGATAATCGTTTATTATCCATGCTATAATTGTATTGATCGGAGACTTAAATGCATGTGTGGATACATAGACAAAACCATGTCCCTAGTATGCCTCTAATGGACTAGCTCGTTGATCAAAGGATGGTTAAGGTTTCCTAGCCATGGACATGAGATGTCATTTGATAACGGGATCACATCATTAGGAGAATGATGTGATGGATAAGACCCAAACTACAAACATAGCATATGATCGTGTCAGTTTATTGCTACTGTTTTCTGCATGTCAAGTATATGTTCCTATGACCATGAGATCATGCAACTCACGGATATCGGAGGAGTGCCTTGTGTGTATCAAACGTCGCAACGTAACTGGGTGACTATAAAGGTGCTCTACAGGTATCTCCGATGGTGTCTGTTGAGTTGGCATGGATCAAGACTGGGATTTGTTACTCCGTGTAACGGAGAGGTATCTCGGGGCCCACTCAGTAAGGCAACATCACAATAAGCCTTGCAAGCAATGTGACTAATTGTTAGTTGCGGGATCTTGTATTACGGAACGAGTAAAGAGACTTGCCGGTAACAAGGTTGAACTAGGTATGGAGATACCGACGATCGAATCTCGGGCAAGTAACATACCGAAGAACAAAGGGAACGATATACGGGATTAACTGAATCCTTGACATAGAGGTTCGACTGATAAAGATCTTCGTAGAATATGTAGGAACCAATGTGGACGTCCAGGTCCCACCATTGGTTATTGACCGTAGAGGTGTCTCGGTCATGTCTACATAGTTCTCGAACTCGCAGGGTCTGCACACTTAAGGTTCGGTGACGTTTCGGTAGTGTAGAGTTATGTATGGTGGAGTCCCGGATGAGATCCCGGACATCACGAGGAGCTCCGGAATGGTCCGGAGGTAAAGATTCATATATAGGAAGTCCCAGTTTGGTTTCCGGAAAAGTTTTGGGCTCATCGGTAGTGTACCGGGAGTATCGGTAGTGTACCGGGAGTGCCGGTAGTGTACCGGGAGACCTCCGGGAGGGGTACTTCGACCCCAAGAGGTCCATGGGCTGTGGGAGAATAATAACCAGCCCTTAGTGGGCTGGGAAAACATCCACAAAGGCCCATGGCGCAGGAGAGAAAGTCCTAAAGCAAATAGTGGAAAATCAGCCAATAGGAGGCAATCCTACTCCAACTAGGATTGGAGGTGAAGTAGGATTGCTCCCACCTCCTATTTCGGCCGACCCAAAGGCCTTGGATGCCTCTCCTATCCTCTCCTCCTATATATACTAGTGGATTGGGTGGTTTTTGGACAGAATTTCCGGCCACGTGCTACCCGTTTCACCGGTGCATAGTTTCTCCTCTAGATCGGTTTTCTGCAGCGCTTAGGCGAAGCCCTGCCGGAATCACTCCACCACCATCACCGGAGCGCCGTCACGCTGCCGGTGAACTCTCTCTCCTCTCCACCTCCTCTCGCTGGATCGAGACGGTGGAGATCGTCATCAAGCTGCACGTGTGCTGAACGCGGAGGTGCCGTCCGTTCGGCGCTAGATCGGAAGGACCGTGATCAAGATCGTGAGACGGATCGTGATGAGATCGCGGGACGGATCATGATGAGTTCATGGGACGGATCATGATTGGATCGCGGGACGGATCGTGATGAGATCGCGGGACGCTCGGCGATTTGGATCGCGAAGATGTTCGACTACACCAACCGCGTTTCTTAACGCTTCCCGCTTAGCGATCTACAAGGGTATGTAGATCCACTCTCCCTCTCGTAGATGCTCATTACCATGGATAGGTTTGCGCGTGCGTAGGAAAATTTTTGTTTCCCATGCGACGTTCCCCAACACAGACGACACCTCTGTGTTCAGTACACATACAACTCGATGACGATTTCCACCTTCTTGATCCATCAAGAGGGAGCGGAGAGGAAGATGAGTTCTCCGGAAGCACGACGGCATTGTGGCGATGGTGGTGAAGCTATTCCAGCAGGGCTTCGCCTAAGCACTGCTGAAAACCGATCTAGAGGAGAAACTGTGATCTAGAGGAGAGGTAGCACGTGGCTATTAGGGTTAGCTTTTTCCTCTAAATCCTCTAGTATATATAGGAGGGAGGGAGGGGAGGAGGCAGCCTCAAACCCTCAAAGTTTGGTCGAAATTGGAGGTGGAGGAGTCCTACTCCAATCCTATTAGGACTAGGATTCCTCCATTCCACTTGGAAACTCTTTCCACCTCTCCACCTTTGGATTTTTTTTCCTTCTCAAACCACTCCAGCCGCATGGGCCCTTAGAGGAGGCTTCGGCCATCCCACCAGGGGATGGTTTACGTCCTCCCACATCCAATGTAGCTTCTTGGGTCGAAATACCTCCCGATGGTCCCCCGGTACACCACCGGCACTCCCGGTGCACTACCGATGAGCCCCAAACATTTTCGGCGACCAAAACAGGACTTCCTATATATCATTCTTTACCTCCGGACCAATTCGGAGGTCCTCGTGACGGCTGGGATCCTATCCGGGACTCTGAACAACCTTCGGTCACCACCATACATAACTCTATACTACTGAAACGTCACCGAACATTAAGGTGCAGACCCTGTGGGTTCGGGAACTATGTGGACATGACCGAGACACCTCTACGGTCAATAACCAATAGCAGGACTTGGATGCCCATATTGGTTCCTGCATATTCTACGAAGATCTTTATCGTTCGAACCTCTGTGTCAAGGATTCAGTTACTCCCGTATGATGTTCCCTTTGTTCTTCGATATGTTACTTGCCCGATATTCGATCGTCCGTATCTCCATACCTAGTTCAACCTCGTTACCGGAAAGTCTCTTTACTTGTTCCGTAATACAAGATCCCGTGACTAAAACTTAGTCACATTGCTTGAAAGGATTATTGTGATGTTGTATTACCGAGTGGGCCCTGAGATACCTCTTTGTCACACGGAGTAACAAATCCCAGTCTTGATCCATGCCAACCCAACAGACAGCCTCGGAGATACCTGTAGAGCCCCTTTATAGTCACCCAGTTACGTTGCAACTTTTGATACACACAAGGTACTCCTCCGGTGTCAGTGAGTTTCATGATCTCATGGTCATAGGAACAAATACCTGACATGCAGAAAACAGTAGCAATAAACTGACACGATCATCTGCTACGTTTGTAGTTTGGGTCTTGTCCATCATATCATTCTCCTAATGACATGATCCTGTAATCAAATGACAACTCATGTCCATGACTAGGAAACCATAGCCATCTTTGATCAACGAGCTAGTCTATTAGAGGCATACTAGGGACATGGTGTTGTCTATGTATCCACACATGTATCTGAGTTTCCGATCAACACAATTATAGCATGGATAAAAAATGATTATCATGAACAAGGAAATATGATAATAACCAATTTATTATTGCCTCTAGGGCATATTTCCAACAGATATTTATTTTTATCGGTTCCCCATTTGAGGGGTCCGACCATGTCCAGCTCCCAGACCGCAAAAGGCCAGGTGATCGGGATAGTCCGAACAGCTGTTGGGGGCATGTGGCTTTGATTTGCGAAGCGTTGACACCCAACACAATGTTGAATGAGTGACTGGGCGTCCGTCTGAGCTGTGGGACAAAAGAAGCCGGCTCGGAAGGCTTTGCTGACAAGAGATCTTGCTGCGGGTGATGCCCGCCCATGCCTGCATGGAATTCGGTGAGGAGGTCCCGTCCCTCTTCCTCGGATATACACCTCTATAATACTCCAGTGGTGGTTTCCTTGTATAACTCACCCTCGTGTACTTTTTATGCCTTGGATCGCCGAACTATGCGTCGCGCCTCAGTTTGATCATTGGGGACTTCCTTGTGAGCCGATTACTGCCATTACCTCACGAGCCGAAGGCGTCTCATTCATCATTGAGCCGCCGATGATACCATCATCTGGTTTGTTTATGGGGAGAACAACTTCGTCTGTTGTTTTTAGGCCGGGGCCATATGCATCGTCCTACCACACTACGGAGGGATTGAAGAGATGCTCCAAGAAGGTGTTTCTCGGGACAAAATCGCGCTTGGCTGCCATATGGGTCAATATATCGGCGGCTTGGTTGTTATCGCGAGCAACATGGTGGAATTCCAACCCCTCGAACCAAGCAGATATCTTGAGGACGGCGCTCTATATGCCTTCATCTTCGGATTTTTGGCGTCACACTCGCCGTTAATTTGGGATATAGCCAGGTTTCAGTCTCCCCGTACCTCTAGTCATCGTATGCTCATTGAAACCGACATACGAAGACCATGGAGAAGAACTTTGTATTCGGCATCATTGTTGGAGTCGGCATACATGATTTGCAACACATGCCTTACGTTTTCGCCTATCGGGGATGTGAGGATAACTCCAGCCCCTAGACCGAACAAGGTCTTGGATCCATCAAAGTACATTGTCCAATGAGAGCATGCACTATACTCGTTGGGGAGCTCGGCATCTGTCCATTCAGCCAGGAAGTCCGCCAGTACCTGAGATTTAATGGCGCGACATGGCTTGTAGGTTACTTCGAAGGGAATGAGCTCAATGGACCATTTGGCAATGCGACCAGTGGCGTCCCTGTTGTTGATTATATCATTCAAGGGGACTTCCGAGGCCACCATTACCGCGCACTCCTGGAAGTAGTGTCGAAGTTTCCTCGATGTCATGAAACTGTATATGCTATTTTTGATAATGTGGGTATCTGTACTTGCACTGTGTTAGCACCTCGGACACATAATATACCGACTTCTGAGTTCGGAATTTATGTCCCTCCTCATCTCGTTCGACGACGAGCACCGCACTCACGACCTTTTTGGTGTCGATATGTATATCAACATGGTCTCACCGACGCCTTGTGCGGTGAGTATTGGGTTGGTTGCCAGTATTGTTTTGATTTCTTCCAACACATCCGGTGCTTCATCGGTCCAATTTGGTCCCGGTTGGTGCCACCAACCGGGATTTGGTCCCAGTTGGTACCACCAACCGGGACCAAATGTCTCTTTTAGTCCGCCCAAAGGGCGGGAGGCAGAGACCTTTGGTCCCGGTTGGATCCACCAACCGAGACTAAAAGTGGGTATTAGTCCCGGTTGGTGCCACCAACCAGGACCGGGACCAATGGGTTCCATTATTTATGTTTTCCAGTATTTTTGTTTTGTTTTTTGCTTTATTTTTATTTATTTTTAAATTCCAGTATTTTTCTTCTGTTATTTTAGTTCAGTCTTTTGAACAAAAAATACTTTGATAATTTTAGTTGCATAATTTCCATTATTTTTGTTTTGTTTTTTGCTTTATTTATTTTTGTTTTACTTTTTTGCTTTATTTATATCCAGTGTGTTTTATCATTATAGTCTTTTTGCTATTAATATTTTGAACAAAAATACTTTGATAATTTTAGTTGCATAATTTTTATATAATTACAGTTTAAAAAATACTAGAGGTTTATAAAAGCTTTTTAGTTGATTATTTTTTTAACTCCACTCCCACCATGTTTTGAAAGAAAGTAAAAAAGCACTTCAAATGAACTCTGAAAAGGTTCAAAGTTGGAATGGTATCATCATTTCACCCACATAGCATGTGCTAAGAAGTTGAGCTGGTTACGGCAAAAGCTAGATCCACTTCGTGTACAAAATGAACAATCTCTTTCGAAGTATCACGGTTTTGGACGAAAACTCATCTATTACAAAGGGATTTCATTTTTTTTGAACTTATTTGAACTCCATACTTTTTGTGTGTTCAAAATGCATCATGCAAAGCCACATCATCAATTTTCAACCCTTCCTGACTTCATTTGGTATGTTTCATGCACTTACTGATTTTGTTGAGCTAAATAATCCTAAAATTGAAAAGCACTTCAAATGAGCTCTGAAAAGGTTGAAAGTTGGCATGGTATCATAATTTCACCCACATAGCATGTTATAAAAAGTTGAAAGGGTTACGGCAAAAACTGGATGCACTTGGTGTACAAAATGGACAATCTCTTTGCCAGTATCACAGTTTCGGACGAAAACTCATCAGTTACAAAGGGATTTCATTTTTTGAACTTTTTTGAACTCCATACTTTTTGTGTGTTCAAAATGCACCATTCAAAGCCACATCATCAATTTTCAACCCTTTCTGACTTCATTTCTTATTTTTCATGCACTTAGTGGTTTTTCGAGCTAAATAACCCTGAAGTTGAGAAGCACTTCAAATGAACTCTGAAAAGTTTCAAAGTTGGCATGGTATCATCATTTCACCCACATAGCATGTTATAAAAAGTTGAAAGTGTTACGGCAAAAACTGGATGCACTTGGTGTACAAAATGGACAATCTCTTTCGAAGTATCACGGTTTCGGACGAAAACTCGTCAATTACAAAGGGATTTCATTTTTTTAACTTTTTTGAACTCCATACTTTTTGTGTGTTCAAAATGCACCATTCAAAGCCACATCATCAATTTTCAACCCTTTCGGACTTCATTTGGTACTTTCCATGCACTTACTAAATTTTTTGAGCTAAATAACCCTGAAATTGAAAAGCACTTCAAATGAACTCTGTAAAGGTTAAAAGTTGACATGGTATCATCATTTCATCCACATAGCTTGTTCACTACAACAATACTCCCTATAAAGCAACACATATTAACAACGTTTTGACTATAGGTTGCAAATTTGCAGTAGATACGCATATAGATCGTTGTAGCATATGCATTGTAGTGCAACTTGTGGCCACATTGCAACCGACCACATTTCCAAGTAAAGCCCAATGCACTAACCTAGCCGAAGTTGGCTTCCATGATTAACCTAGGTCGTTCCCTTTCCCCAGCCTCACCTTTCCTCTGGATCCGTCCCATGCCGTCCGTCGGCCGCCGCCCGTCGTCGGTCATTGCCACTCCTTTGCGCGGCTGCGACCTACCTGCGTCCCTGCACGCCGCACCTCACACTCCCATGCGATCCTCTATCTCGGCTCCGCCACTCACCACTACCCTGGAACCCACCGTCCCAGCATGTCGTGCCTCGTCTCCACCCATGCGACCCTGCATCCCGGCGCTCCGCCCCTCGTCACGGCTCCCCTGCGACCAACGACGAATCCAAGGTACAACCATGAACAAGCTTACACAACTGCATCCCTCGTTCCACATCTATAGCCACTCGCGGTACCAATGCATCATCCACATCTGTAGCCCCCTTTGTCCTCCTCCGGTGCTCCTCCTAATTATTCTCCACTATTCACTTGTCAACCATATGAAACTATCCATGCAGCCTCTCCCTGTTCCCTTCAAGTGAGGAGGACATCTTTCCAATCTCATATTCCATGCCCGACAAAAACTACAATCCAGTGAAGTGGAGAAGGCGGTACATCTGAGACAGTTTGTATCTGATTGGAGAGCCACTATTGTTGGTGAAGTTGTCGAGTAGAGGAACTATTGCGGATTGGTCGCAGGTATGCAAGGAGCAAGAAGAGAGTAGGTTTTTGCTTTTGAAGATTTTTATGTTGTGTTGTGCTACTGAAATCTGGGATGTACAACCTAGTGTTCTGTATTCAGGGATACTGATGATGTGCTTTCTTTAGTTTCTGACATCTGAAATACGTATTACTTGGTTGGATAAGATTTGTAGGTTCTATACAAGCAATTAGGCGATTAAATTCATCTAAGGCATGGATGTACCTCTGCACAACGAACCCGAGCACCACTTCTCATTTTGTTGGAATGTGGATAAGTGGTTTTGGAGCATACACGATTTGTTCAGTCTACTTCTCTATGTTCCTTACATGCAAAAGGCACGGTTTGGTTTACTTGATATGTTCTTTCAATTTTATGCTCACACAGTGATCCACATCTTAAAAGGACAAACTACTCTGTTCAAATGGAATTTCTTTGATAGTGTTCCTGCAGACTTAATGTACTAAATAATTAAGAACAAATCTGTGTTGATTTTTTAAAGTTCATGCATCTGGTGTATGGAGCTAGAACTTGCTTAGGAAAAGCTGTTATATAATTAAGATCTGATTTTTGAAATTCGTTGACTGAATCCATGATACTAAACTGTATGTTGTTGTCATTCATATATATGTTGTACATATGTGTAGTTACTAAGCACGCATTGTGAGCAGAAAGTTCAGTCTACATTTATTTCATTAAGCACAAAATATGACCTTGCATACATGTATTTCCATTCTCATATAATGGAATATATACTAAAGGAAAGACTTATGATGTATGGTTCTGATTTATGTTAAAAGTGTCTAACCTATTTGCTGCAATTCTTCCTTTTCGCATAATAGGAAAATCTCTGTAACAAAACAAGGAAGCTCACTGACCACGTCATTACAGATTACCTGTAGAAAGCCCAGGCAATGAAGAGGATAATCCAGTTGAGAGCCCCGGACAAGGACGTATAATGGCTGAATGAGCTTCTCATCCGCGCTTTGGCTGCATCACGTGCCTCCAGGTGTGTAGGTATTGGCTTCATTTAGTTCTATTTTATACATGTACTAACTGGACTACAGTTTTGATTTCTAGGACAATTTCTTATTACTACTTTACACCATTTTGCGTGATTCATGGATGATGAGCTCATATAACTTTGGAGAGCATGGATCATATGATTAGTTGCAGTGGGGCTAAACTAAGACAGGATTAGCGAGGCTTACAATGCACATATACACGGCCACACATGCTGTGATATTGGTATGTGTATATGATCTATGTTTTCTTAAGCTCTAAATCTATGTTTTTATTTTGACCCTATACAAAAGAGAGCAAAACCACATCAAAATCTGTAGGAACAATATACATCTATTAATTAATGCATGATTTACTGACTATTTAAAAGGGAAACAGTTAAGCTTAATGTATGTCTCATGCATGAAAAATTGATCTTCTAGTTGAGCATGTATTGCCATAGATTTGATATGCGTAGATATGCATTTCTTAAGTATTACAACAGGTTTACATAAAAACTCTTCAACATAAATGAACTAGAAATCCAGGTTGTCAGCCCCGCATTTTATAGTGTAAAAGATAATATACTAGACCCAACGGAAGAACTAGTCATCTCTTTTGTGTTATCTAAAAGGAAACCCAGTCATCTCTTTTGTGGTATCTATAGAACATCTCAATGGATTTTCTGTATATAGAATGTTCTCTAATTACTCTATGACAAAAAGATAATAGATTCTTTGTTTTGTGTTAATGCATTGTGTGTTAATAGTTCATTTTGTTTTTTGTTCCTAGGTTCAAGAGAGAAATGGATTATATGGGTGTGTGCTAAGTATACTGATGATGATGATGTTGGATGCTTTCAGTTTTAGTCAAGTTGATGGGATGATGCTCCTCGGCTAAGTCTTAGTTAAGTTGTAGGGATGTTGATGGTTACTTTCGGTTTTAGTTTTGTTGTCAAGAAAATATCCAGATTAAGCATTACATCTAGATGATCTTCCTCCTGTCATATCCACTATTGTAATACAACAATTTTATATAATATATGATTTCTACCTCTGAGTATTTCTCTTCGTTTTTGTTCATGAATGGAATACAAATATAATTATCACCATTATGTGTACCATTAATGTAATTGTTGGCAATATGTGTGTAAAATAATATTATTCACATTATATATGTACCAAGACTTGAAGCATTGCGAATTCTCTGTTGCCAAGTAATGGGATTTTGATTCCCGTACATTAAGCACCAACATATAAAAGTGTTGCACAAGTATATTTTATGTGCTGCATTTTTGCAATGGTTCCTTTTACCAATGGCGGTATAAACATTGTAATATGCTCTAGCAACACTGGATAAGGCAACGCATCTCAAACCGTTGGTAACGACACTAACAACGCATAAATGGACATTTAGATACGGAAAAAAGCGTTGCTCTAAGACGGTTCCTGTTGTAGTGGTTATAAAAAGTTGAGAGTGTTATGGCAAAAACTGGATGCACTTCGTATACAAAATGGACCATCTCTTTCGAAGTATCACGGTTTCGGACGAAAACTCATTTGTCACAAAGGGATTTCATTTTTTGAACTTATTTGAACTCCATACTCTTTGTGTGTTCAACATGCACCATTAAAAGCCACATCATCAATTTTCCAACCTTTCTGACTTCATTTGGTATTTTTCATGCACTTACTGACTTTTTTTGAGCCAAATAACCTTGAAATTGGAAAACACTTCAAATGAACTCTGAAAAGGTTGAAAGTTGGCATGGTATCATCATTTCACCCACATAGCATGTTATAAAAATTCGATAGGGTTACGGCAAAAACTGGATGCACTTCGAGTACAAAACAAACAATCTCTTTTGAAGTATCACGGTCTCGGACGAAAACTCATGTGTTACAAAAGACATTTAATTTCTTCACATGTAACTGCAATGATATAGTTGTGGATAGAAAGTCTTCGCTTTTTTTTCGCTTCTGTCCTTTGCTTATTGCGTCGTAACCATGGATAATCTTCATCGTTTAACAAGGTGCTTGGGTCAGCCTTGACTTTGAAGGGAGGAATTTTATGAAACTTTTCATAAGCTTCAAACATGTCTGTCTTGCCTTCCAATCCCACGATGTATCTTTTTCCTGAAAGAACTATGTGGCGCTTTAGCTCATCGTATGATGTATTCGCTTCCTTTTTTTTCTTTTTGTCGGTTTGGTAGACATGTCCTTCACATAGAAAACCTGCACCGCATCATTGGCTAGGAGGAATGGTTCGTCTGTGTACCCTAGATTGTTCAGATCCACTGTTGTCATTCCATACTGTGGCTCTTCCTGTAACCTGCCTCTTGACAGATTGACCCATTTGCACTGACACAAAGGGACATTGAAATCATGTCCATAGTCAAGTTCCCATATGTCCACTATGTAACAATAATATGTGTCATTTCCCCTCTTGGTTGCAGCATCAAAGCGGAAACCGCTGTATTGGTTGGTACTCTTTTGATCCTGGGCGATCGTGTAAAATGTATACCCATTTATCTCGTATCCTTTGTAAGTCATTAGAGTGGAAGATGGTTCCCTGGGCAATGAGTACAGCTCATCAGAAACAGTGGTTTCACGCATGAGACATGTTTTTTTTGACTGACTACTGTAGGGGAAAACACCCCACAGCCTTTCCTTTTATTGCATAGCACAGATTACAACAAAGAGACTAATCTAGAAAGTTACAAAGTTAGTTGGGTAAAAGGAAAACAAACCGCATGAGACATGTTTCTAATCAACAGCCGAAAGTCCTGATGTGTTCACATTTAATCCAGTCGTCACACTGCTCCGGGTGTTTGGAGCGCAGAATATTCTTGTTTTCATCGACCTACGGGGTCACCAAGGTAGAATTTTTTAGAACTGTGTAGTGTGCTTGAGACCAAGAATGCCTGTCCCTACATATTATTGAGTCCGCTCCTAGCGTGCCTTTTCCAGTCAGTCTCCCCTCATACCGCGATTGAGGGAGACCAATCTTCTTCACGCCAGGAATGAAGTCAACACAAAACCCAATGATATCCTCTGTTTGATGGCCCATGGAGGTGCTTCCTTCTGGCCTAGCACGGTTACGGACATATTTCTTTAAGACTCCCATGCACCTATCAAAGGGGAACATATTGTGTAGAAATACAAGGCCCAGAATGACAATCTCGTCGACTAGATGAACTAGGATGTGCGTCATGATATTGACAAAGGACAGTAGGAACACCAGCTCGAAACTAACAATACATTGCACCCAATCACTCCTGAACCTTGGCAACATTTCTGGATCGATCACCTTCTGAGAGATTGAATTGAGGAATGCACATAGCATCACAATGGTTAATCAAACATTTTCCGATAGAAGCCCCCTCAATGCAACTAGAAGGAGTTGCGTCATAATCACGTGGCAGTCATGACACTTTAGGTTATGGAACTTTTTCTCTGCCATATTTATTAGTCCCTTTATATTCGACGAGAAGCCAGACGGGACCTTCACACTGAGCAGGAATTCAAAGAAGATTTCCTTCTCTTCTTTGGTAAGAGCTTAGCTGGTAGGGCCTTCATATTGCTCTCGATGCATGCCGTCTTTTTCATGCACACGTTGCTATTCCTCGCGTGCCTCTGGTGTATCTTTTGTCTTCCCATACACTCCCAAGAAGCCTAGCAGGTTCACGCAAAGATTCTACGTCACATGCATCACGTCGATTGCATAGCGGACCTCTAGGTCTTTCCAATAGGGTAGGTCCCAAAATATAGATTTCTTCTTCCACATGGGTGCGCATCCCTCAGCGTCATTCGGAACAGATAGTCCACCGGGACCCTTTCCAAAGATTACATGTAAATCATTGACCATAGAAAGTACGTGATCACCGATATGGAGGGCGAGCTTCTTCCGGTGTTCTGCCTCACCTTTGAAATGCTTTCCTTTCTTTCGACATAGATGGTTGGTCGCAGGAAATTGAGGATGCCCCAGGTACACATTCTTCCTGCATTTGTCAAAATATATACTGTCGGTATCATCTAAACAATGTGTGCATGCATGGTATCCCATGTTTGTCTGTCCTGAAAGGTTACTGAGAGCAGGCCAATCGTTGATGGTTACAAACAGAAACACATGTAGGTCAAATTCCTCCTGTTCATTCGCATCCCACACACGTACAACTCTTCCATTACATAGCTGTAAAAGTTCATCAACTAAAGGCCTTAGGTACACATCAATGTCATTGCCGGGTTGCTTAAGGCCTTCGATGAGCACTCGCATCATAATGAGCTTCCGCTTCATGCACAACCAAGGAGGAAGGTTATACATACATAGGGTCACAGGCCATGTGCCATGCTTGCTGCTCTGATCCCCAAAAAGATTAACGCCATCGGCACTTAAACCAAACCATACGTTCTTGGGTCACCTGTAAAGTCGCTCCACTTTCTCTTGATCTTTCTCCACTGCGACTCGTTAGCAGGCGCTCTCAACTTCCCGACTCGTTATGCCATCACATTGACTTGACATGCTCTTCGTTTCTGAACAGATGTTTCAACCATGGTATTATAGGAGCATACCACATCACCTTGGCAGGAACCCTTTTCCCGGGGCGCTCGCCGTTAACATCACTAGGGTCAGCTCGTCTAATCTTATACCGCAATGCACCGCATATCGAGCATGCGTTCAAATCCTTGTATGCACCGCGGTAGAGGATGTAGTCATTAGGGCATGCATGCATCTTCTGCACCTCCAATACTAGAGGGCATACAACCTTCTTTGCTGCGTACGTATTGTCGGGCAATTTGTTATCCTTGGGAAGCTTCTTATTCAATATTTTTAGTAACTTCTCAAATCCTTTGTCAGGTACACCATTCTCTGCCTTCCACTACAGCAATTCCAGTATGGTACCGAGCTTTGTGTTGCCATCTTCGCAATTGGGGTACAACCTTTTTTTGTGATCCTCTAGCATGCGATCGAACTTCAACTTCTCGTCTTCACTTTTGCATTGTCTCTTTGCATCAACAATGACCCGGCGAAGATCATCATCAGGCACATCGTTTGGTTCCCCTTGATCTTCATATTCCCCCGTTGCAGCATCACCATATTCAGGAGGCACATAGTTGTCATCATCATCTTCTTCTTCGTTGTCTTCCATCATAATCCCTCTTTCTCCGTGCTTGGTCCAAACATTATAGTGTGGCATAAAACCCTTCTCAAGCAGGTGGAAGTGAAGGGTTTTAGAGTTGGAGAACGGCCTTGTATTCTCACGGACAGTACATGGATAATGAATAAAACCATTCTGCTTGTTTGCCTCACCTGCTTCGAGAAAATTATGTAGGCCCTTAATATACTCGGAGGTGCGTCGGTCACCGTACATCCATTGCCCATTCATCTGCGTGTGTTATATAATAAAGTGTATTAAAAACCATTTCAACATATCATGAATAGAGAAGTGACCAAATTAATATAAATTCATCATCACATTAAAGCCAAAGTACAATAGTGACCAAAATAAATACATACAGTTCATACATAGTTGTCATTATTGAACACCATATAGCTCTCTAGGGCATCTAATTAAAACATACCGCGAAACTACGTAAAAAAAATAAATGCAACAACAAATGCAATCATAACCGCTACTAAGGTACCAATTGATCCAACGACCTAATGATACCAAGCCTTAGTATGAAAGGCATACTTTCTAATCTTTCTAATCTTCAAGCGCATTGCATCCATCTTGGTCTTGTGATCGTCGACGACATCGGCAACATGCAACTCCAACTACATCTTCTCCTCTTCAACTATTTGTAATTTTTCTTTCAAGTCGTTGTTTTCTTTTTCAACCAAATTTAACTTCTCGACAAGAGTTGCTATGTGGGTTGGAATTTCCGGTTCAACTACCTCCTCCTAGATTAAAAAATTTATGTCACATTTGTCAGCATAATTGTCATAAACACTAAATAAAAAAATAGTTATTAAAGATAATATATAGCACATCAGAATCATAGACAGGACAAGCGCCGACGGAGGCAGATACGAAAACCATTGCATTATATAATAACAAACAATAATAAAAGTAAGAAAATTACACAAGTATATATATCTAAATCATACAAGTAAAAACATTTTTCTTTTAGAAAGAAGATAAGAAGACGAGGCTAACCATGGTGGTGCCGACACTGAGATGGGCACGGGCGATCGACGGCGGTGAGGACGGGGACGGCACAGGATGGACCGCCATACCTGGACAAATCTTGAGGAAAATGGAGCTTGGACAAGGAGCTTCGAGAGGAGAAAGCTTATGTGTGGCTTGGGCATTTCACCAAACACCTCATGTGCATAGGAGGTGAGCTTTGGCACCACAAAGCTGTCCCCTCACTGGCCAGAAAAACAGAGTAATGTGTAGTGCTCTGCTTGCTGGCGAGGTGGTATATATAGATATCTCATTAGTCCCGGTTCATGGATGGAACCGGGACTAAAGGACCCCCTTTGGTCGCCATTCCTGCCACGAACCGGGACCAATGGTTGTGGGCTAGGAGCAAGGCACATTGGTCCCAAGTCGTGTCTAGAACCAGGACCAAAGGGTCCAGACGAACGAGGACCAATGCCCCACGTGGCCCGGCCGCCCCCCTGGCCTCACAAACCGTGACCGTTGCACCCATTGGTCCCGGTTCGTGACTGAGCCGGGACTAATGGGTTGGCCCGGCCTGGACCAAAGCCCTGTTTTCTACTAGTGGCAGGCCGGCTGTCTTGTTATACAAAAACAGGCCAAAGAGCTAAAGAGTTTAAAAACTCAATTGGCCCAGACTCAAGAAGAGAATCGAAAGCTTCCGAGGGGAATATTCGATAAATACAATTTCGCTATAACTAAGTATTTCCGATGTATAGAATGATAGTAATCGCGCTTGTCATCTTGTGTGCAGGTCTTCTAACCGGACATCCCGAAGAGGAGATCTAATCTTACCAAGGTGACCTACTGAAGGAGCTGACCTCTCTCCATCAGCGCATGAAAAAGATACGAAAGGGATGGTGAAGGCAATATGGCCCACCGAACAGCCACCTAAAGGTCTAGCCACACTTGTAGATCTATTTAGGTGGGCTCGAGATAGGCTCGAGCTGTGGAAGACTTCAGCTTGCCAGGAGGGAGCACGAGAGGCGTGGGCAATGGTCAAGACCCGTTTCACCGGACTTAACCCCGAGCATGTGGCACGGGTTGGTCTTGTGGGATCGGATGGGAAAGTAGTGCCAGTCCACTTGGTATATGACCAGGTATCTCACAAGCACACTGCCCCCTCAACACAATAATTGATGATGTCGATCAGCAACCGCATAAGTAATTTACATATACATGTGTAAAACAAACCGTGTTGTAAACTTTGCCTTAACCGGCCATTGGCTTCTCCCTCCCGCGCGAAGAGCTCAGGAGTGTTCCTCCTTATTATTCCTTCGCCAAAGAGCGAACTGTATTCGGGGAACCAAGCAATCCGGCCATGCGGTTCGAACAGACTGAAAGCACACAGAAAGATATGTTATATTATGACGTAGCATAAGAAACATCTTCTGATGAAAATAGTACCTCTATCGATACCTTTCCTTGGGGTTCTACGAAGAGCATAGATAGGAAATCCGCATACTTGTAGTATGCAACTAAGTGTCCTTGGGGAATAATAGACCCAAACAACGGAAATAGCTACCAGAGCCGTATAGGGTGTTTCCGTTAGTGACGACCAGTTGTCTACGTAAGATAGCTAGCTTTCGGCTTCACCCGTCTGAGGTACACATCCAGATGACCCGGTCGTTACAATCGCAGAGGTGCACCATTTACTCTCTAGCCGAACAATCGGGAATGTAGAGAGTAACCATAGGAGCGAGGTAACGTAGCTTGGCAAAGTCGTAGTTCGAATTGATGCATATGATGGCTAAAACATGACAATAGAAACATGTGCGCCCGGTAAGTATGAACAATTAAAATCCTGGCTATTATCCGTAGTACAAGATTGATTCAGCCGAACATAGGGTAGGAAAAGATATTGTCCCTATCGAACAGCAAAGTGGGAAAGAAAATATCGAAAAGGGCAAAGAATAGCGGAAAAATTTAAAAAGTCTAGGGGAATTTAGATGACACCGGTTTATCCGTCGAAACGCCGAAGATGAGCTCCGTTCCAGGGGTTTGGTTCAAGGCGGTTATCGGATGAACTCCGCAAACGATAGGCCCCTCCCGCGAGAACTTCGTGGATGATGAAAGGACCCTCCCATTTGGGGTTGAGTTTGTGCTTCTGCTT
Source organism: Hordeum marinum (assembly GCA_022496015.1). Lineage (NCBI taxonomy): Eukaryota > Viridiplantae > Streptophyta > Magnoliopsida > Poales > Poaceae > Hordeum > Hordeum marinum. The sequence continues at coordinate 21,367,804 of CM039673.1, read as the reverse complement.
CTCCGGGAGCCGTAGGACGAGTTCTCCTACGTTGTATGCTTTTGCCCTGATGTCCCTATTTTGGTACCGCCGAGCTTGCTGTTTGTAAAGAGTGGATTGAGGAAGAGCTATGTCCCGCTCCCTCTCCAAGGCGTCTAAGTTGTCTTCCCGATCTAACTCGGCCTCTTTTTTCTCGTACATGCGCACTCTTGGTGAGTCGAGGATAATATCATAGGGGAGAACTGCCTCTGCCCCATAGACCATAAAAAACGGTGTATAACCCGTTGACCTGTTCGGGGTAGTACGCATGCCTCATAGAACGGAGTCGTGTTCCTCCACCTAATGACAGTCGGATTCGTGAAGCGATCAGACCAAACTTGGATTTACACCGCTCATAATGAGACCGTTTGCTCGCTCGACCTGTCCATTGGTCTGCGGATGATAGACCGATGCATAATTGAACTTTATGAAGGGGAACATTGCATGGGAAACAAAAAATTTCCTACGCACACGCAGATCTATCCATGGTGATGAGCATCTACGAGAGGGAGAGTGGATCTACATACCCTTGTATATCACTAAGTGGGAAGCATTAAGTAATGTGGTTGGTGTAGTCGAACATCTTCGCGATCCAAATCGCCGACCGTCCCGCGATCTCACCACGATCCATCCAGCGATCCAATCACGATCCGTACTGTGAACTCATCATGATACGTCCCGCGATCTCACCACGATCCATCTGACGATCTTGATCATGCTCTGTCCCGCGAACTCGCCATGATCCGTTCCGCGATCTCATCATGAACCGTCTCGCAATCTCGACCACGGTCCTTCCAATCTAGCGCTGAACGGACGGCACCTCCGCGTTCAGCACACGTACAGCTTGATGACGATCTTTGCCATCTTGATCCTACAAGAGAGAGCAGAGAGGTAGAAGAGTTCGCCAGCAGCGTGACGGCGCTCCGGCGATGGTGTTGGAGCAATTCCCGCAGGGCTTCGCCTAAGCACTGCAGAAATCTGATCTAAAGGAGAAACTATGCACTAGAGATTAGGGTTGCACGTGGCTGAAAAATCAAGTGCAAAACCCTAGAAATTCACTAGTATATATAGGAGGGAGGGTGGAGGAGAGGCAGACTTGGCCTCCAAGCCTTGGAGGCTTCGGCCGAACCAGCTAGGGAGGAGTCCACCTCCTCCACTCCTAGTAGGCTTAGGACTCCTTCCCTAATATGCCTTTTTGCCTTTTTCCACCTTTTTCCTTTTGGGTTTTCTTCTCCAGCCACATGGGCCTTGTGTGGGAGTTTCCAACAGCCCACTAAGGGCTGACATTCACTCTCTCACAGCCCATGAAGCCTCTTGGGTCGAAATACCCCTCCCGGAGGTCTCCCGGTACACTAGCAATAAGCCCGGAACTTTTCCGGCGACCAAAACAGGACTACCGATATATGAATCTTTACCTCCGAACCATTCCCGAGCTGCTCGCGACATCCAGGATCTCATTTGGGACTCTGAACAAACTTCGGTCACCACCATACATAATTTTATACTATCGAAACGTCACCAAACCAAGACACCTACGGGTTCGAGAACTATGTAGACATGACCAAGACACCTCTACAGTCAATAACCAATGGCGGGACCTGGATGTCCACATTGGTTCCTACATATTCTACGAAGATCTTTATCAGTCGAACCTCTATGTAAAGGATTCAGTTAATCCCGTATGATGTTCACTTTGTTCTTCGGTATGTTACTTGCCTGAGATTCGATCGTCGGTATCTCCATACCTAGTTCATCCTCGTTACCGGCAAGTCTCTTTACTAATTTCGTAATACAAGATCCCGTGACCAACACTTAGTCATATTGCTAGCAAGGCTCATTGTGATGATGTATTACAGAGTGGGCCCTGAGATACCTCTCAGTCACACGGAGTAACAAATCCTAGTCTGGATCCATGCCAACTCAACAGACACCATCGGAGATACCTGTAGAGCACCTTTAAAGTCACCCAGTTACGTTGTGACGTTTGATACACACAAGGCACTCCTCCAATGTCCATGAGTTGCATGATCTCATGGTCATAGGAAAACATACTTGACATGCAGAAAACAGTAGCAATAAACTGACACGATCATATGCTGTGTTTGTAGTTTGGGTCTTTTCCATCACATCATTCTCCTAATGATGTGATCCCGTTATCAAATGACATCTCATGTCCAATGGCTAGGAAACCTTAACCATCTTTTGATCAACGAGCTAGTCTGTTAGAGGCATACTAGAGACATGGTTTTGTCTATGTATCCACACATGCATTTAAGTCTCCGATCAATACAATTATAGCATGGATAATAAAAGATTATCATGAACAAGGAAATATGATAATAACTAATTTATTATTGCCTCTAGGGCATATTTCCAACAGTCTCCCACTTGCAATAGAGTCAATAATCTAGTTCACATCACTATGTGATTAGCATTGTTATGAATCTAACACCCAATGAGTTCTGGTGCTCGGTCATACTTTGCATGTGAGAGAGGTCTTATAGTCAACGGGTCTACGACATTCAGATCCGTGTGTACTTTGCAAATCTGTACGTTAAACCGTAAACACTGCTACCACACTCCATTTGGCACTATTCCAAATGGCTGCTCCACTAAGCGTATCCAGATTGCTACTGCGAGTTATCGGGATGGGTGTTGAAGCTTGCATAAACGTAACTCTTTACGACGAACTCTTTATCACCTCCATAATCGAGAAACATCTCCTTAGTATTGACCGCTGTCCACTGATCCATTCCTGGATCACTCTTGTACCCCTTTACGAACTCATGGCAAGGCACACACACAGGTGCGGTACACAGCATGGCATACTATACAGAGCCTATGGCTAAGGCATAGGGGACGATGTTCGTCCTTTCTCTTTCGTCTGCCGTGGTCGAGCTTTGAGTCTCACTCAACTTCACACCTTACAAATCAGGCGAGAACTATTTCTCTGACTGATCTATTTTGAACTCTTTCAAAATCTTGTCAAGGTATGTACTCATTGAAAGTCTCATCAAGCATATTTATCTATCTCTATAGATCTCGATGCTCGACAATTAGATAGCTTTATCCAGGTCTTCCTTTGAAAATCACTTTCCAGACAACCGTTTATGCTTTCCAAAAAATCTACATTATTTCCGATCAACAATATGTCATCCACATAAACTTATCAGAAATACTATAGTGCTCCCACTCACTTTATTGTAAATACAAGTTTCTCGTAAACCTTGTCTAAACTACAAAACTTTGATCACCTCATCAAAGTGTATATTCCAACTCCGAGATGCTTGCTTCAGCCCATACAAGGATCACTCAAGCTTGCTCACCTTTTAACATCCTTAGGATAGACAAAACCTTCTGGTTGTATGACATACAACCTTTCCTAAAGTAAACCGTTAAGGAAATGATGTTTTGACATCCATGTGGAAGATTTCATAATTGAAAAATGTAGCAACTGCTAACATAATTCCAACAGACTTTAGCAAGGCTACGAGTGAGAAAGTCTCATCGCGGTTAAGTCCTTGAAATTGTTACAAACATCTTTGCAACAATTCAAGCTTTACAAATGGTGAAATTTACCATCAGCGTCTGTCTTCATTTTAAAGATCCATTTGTACTCAACGACCCGCTGTCCAACGAGCAAGTCTACCAAAGTCTATACTTGGTTTCCATACATGGATCCTATCTTGGATTTCATGGCCTCCAACCATTTTTCGGAATCCGGGCCCATCATCGCTTCTCCATAGGTCATAGGTTCATCGTTGTCCAACAACATGACCTCCAAGACAGGGTTGCCGTACCGCTCAGGAGCAGTACACATCCTTGTCAACGAACGATGATCGATAGTAACTTGATCCTGAAGCTTCATGATCATCATCATTAACTTCCTCTTCAACTAACGTAGGCTTCACAGAAACATCTTTCTGTGCTGTGCTACTCTCTGGTTGAACAAAGTTTTAATAACCTCATCAAGTTCTATCTTCCTCCCACTCAATTCTTTCGAGAGAAACTTTTCCTCGAGAAAGGATCCGTTTTAGGAACAAACACTTTTCATTTAGATCTGAGAAGGTTCACCCAACTGTTCTTAGGGTATTCTACGAATCTGCATTTGTCCGCTTTGGGTTCGACATCATTAGGTGAAAACATTTTCTACACAAGTGTCGCAGCCCCAAACATTAAGAAATGACAGCTTAGGTTTCTATCAAACCATAATTCACACGGTGTCATCTCAACGGATTTACATGGTGCCCTATTTAAAGTGAATGTAGTTGTCTCTAATGCATAACCCCAAAATTATAGCAGTAAAATGATAAGAGACATCATAGCATGAACTATATCCAATAGAGCATGACTATGACGTTCGGACACACCACCACACTATGGTGTTCCAGGTGGCGTTAGTTTGTGAAACAAATTTCACATTGTCTTAAGTTGTATGCCAAACTCGTAACTCAAACATTCATCTCCACAATCATATCGCAGTCATTTTTATCTTCTTGTCACGATGATCTTAAACTTCACTCTGAATTTGCTTGAACCTTTCAAACGATTCAGACTTGTGTTTCATTAAGTAAATACACACTATATCTACTCAAATCATCAGTGAAGGTAAGAAAACAACGATATACACTGCACGCTAAAAGACTCACTGGATTGCATACATCAACATGTATCATTTCCAATGAATCACTTGCCCGCTCCATCCAACGGGGTCCTTTAGTCATCTTGCCCAAGAGGCATGGTTCGCATGTCTCAACCGATTCGAAATCGAATGAGTCAAGAGATCCATCAGCATGGAGTTTCTTCATGCGCTTTATACCAATATGACATTCAGCGGCAGTGCCACAAGTATGTGGTACTATCATTATTAACTTTGTATCTTTTGACATCAATGTTATGAATATGTGTATTACTACGATTAAGATTTCAACAAACCATTCTCACTGGGTGCATAACCATTGAAGGTATTATTCATGTAAACAGAATAACCATTATTCTCTAACTAAAATGAATAACCGTATTGCAATAAACATGATCTAATAATGTTCAGGCTCAACGCAAAACACCAAATAACACTTTTTTAGGTTCGTTACTAATCCTGAAGGTAGAGAGAGCGTGCGATGTTGATCACATCAACCTTGGAAACATTTCCAACACATATTGTCACCTCACCTTTAGCTAGTTCTTCGTTTATTCCGTAGCTTTTATTTCGAGTTACTAATATTTAGCAACCGAGCCGGTATCCAATACCTAGGTGCTACTAGGAGTACTAGCAAGTTACACGTCAATAACTCGTATATCAAATATACTTTTGTCGATGTTGCCATCATTCTTATCTACCAAGTAGCTAGGGTTGTTCCGCTTCAGCGACTGCTCACCTCATAATAGAAGCACTTAGTCTCGGGTTTGAGTTCAACTTTGGGTTGCTTCACTGGAGCAGCAACTGACTTGCTATCCATGAAGTTTCCCTCCTTGCTCTTGCCCTTCTCGAAACTAGTTGTTTGATTATCCATCAACACTTGACGCTCTTTCTTGATTTCTACCTTCGCGGTGTCAAACATCACGAATAGCTCAGGGATCAATATTTCTATCCCTGGCGTTCTATAGTTCATCACTAAGTTCTAGTACCTTTAGTGACAGTGAATAGGAGAACTATATCAATCACTATCTTATCTGGAAGATCAACTCTCACTTGATTCAAGCGATTGTAGCACCCAGACAATCTGAGCACATGCTCAACGATTGAGCTATTCTCTTTCATCTTGCAGGCAAAGGATCTTGTTGGAGATCTTATATCTCGCAACACGGGCACGAGCATGAGATCCTAATTTCATCTCTTAGAAACATCTCATATGTTCTGTGACGTTCAAAACGTTTTGGAGCCTCAATTCTAAGACGTAATGCATGACGTAGTAAACTATCAAGTAGTCATCAGAACGTGCTTGTCAGATGTTCACAACATCTACAGACGACGCTAGAGGGGTTGGCGCACCGAGCGGTGCATTAAGGACATAAGCCTTCTGTGCAGCAATGAGAACAATCCTCAGATCACGGACCCAGTCCACAATATTGCTACCATCATCTTTCAACTCTATTTCTCTAGGAACATATAAAAATTAAGGGAGCTACAGCGTGAGCTAGTAATCTACAACATAATTTGCAAAGACACTATTGACTATGTTCATGATAATGAGTTCAATTAATCATATTACTTAAGACTCCCACTCAAATTGACATCCCTCCGGTCATTCGAGTGATACATGATCCAACTTCACCAACTCAAGTCCGATCATCACGTGAGTTGAGGTGGCTGCAATGGTGAACATCATCATGTTGATCATATCTACTATATGACTCATGTTAAACCTTTCAGTCTCTTGTGTTTCGAGGCCATGTCTGTACATGCTAGGCTCGTCAAGTTTAACCCGAGTGTTTTGCATGTGCAACACTGGCTTGCACCCGTTGTATGTGAACGTAGAGTCTATCACACCCGATCATCACGTGGTGTCTCAACACGACGAACTTTCGCAACGGTGCACACACGGGGAGAACACAATTTATCTTGAAATTAAGTGACGGATCACCTTATAATGCTACCATCATCCTAAGAAAAACAAGGTGCATAAATGGATTAACATCACATGCAAATCATAAGTGACATGATATGGCCATGAACTTGTGCTTTTGATCCCCATCTAAACAGCACCGGCATGATCTCCATCGTCACCGGCATGACACCATGATCTCCATCATCTTGATCTCCATCAACGTGTCGCCATCGGGGTTGTCATGACCTGCATGCTTCTACTACTATTGCTACCATTTAGCGATAAAGTAAAGCATTACATAGCGCTTAATGATTGACACGCTGGTCATACAATAATTAAAGACAACCCTATGGCTCCTGCCGGTTGCCGTATTCATCAACATGCAAGTCATGATAATCTATACATCACATGATCATATCATACATATCATATATCACATCATGTAATTGGCCATATCATATCACAACATACCCTGCAAAAACAAGTTAGACGTCCTCTAATTATTGTTGCATGTTTTACGTGCCTGCTACGGGTATCTAGCAAGAACAATTCTCATCTACGCAAAAACCACAACGGTGGTACACTAGTTGCTTTTCAACCTTCTCAAGGACCGCCTTTGTCGAATCTGATCCAACTAAAGTGAGAGAAACTGTCACCCGCAAGACATCTATGCAACAAGTTGCGGTTGAGGGAACCGGTCTCTCGTAAGCGTACGAGTAATGTTGGTCCGGGCCGCTTCATCTCACAATACCGCAGAACCAAAATCCCACCAAGGGAGGAAGCAATCTAAGCATCAACACCCACAAACCTTTTGTGTTCTACTCGAGATCTCATCTAAACATAGACCTAGCTCATGATGCCACTGAAGGGGACTGCCGCATGGGAAACAAAAAAAATTACGCACACGCAGATCTATCCATGGTGATGAGCATATACGCGAGGGAGAGTGGATCGACATACCCTTGTAGATCACTAAGTGGGAAGAGTTAAGTAACGCGGTTGGTGTAGTCAAACATCTTCGTGATCCAAATCGCCGAGCATCCCGCGATCTCATCACGATCCATCCCGCGATCCAATCACGATCCGTCCCGTGACCTCATCACGATCCATCCCGCAATCTCATCACGATCCGTCTCACGATCTTGATCACGATCTGTACCGCGAACTCTCCACGATCCATTCCGCGATCTCATCACGAACAGTCTCGTGATCTCGATCACGGTCCTTCCGATCTAGCGCCGAACGGACGGCATCTCCGTGTTCAGCACACGTACAGCTTGATGACGATCTCAGCCGTCTTGATCCAGCAAGAGAGAGCGGAGAGGTAGAAAATTTCGCCGGCAGCATGACGACGCTCCGGCGATGGTGGTGGAGCAATTCCGGCAGGGCTTGGCCTAAGCTTTGCAGAAATCCGATCTAGAGGAGAAACTATGCACTAGAGATTAGGGTTGCACGTGGCTGCAAAATCAAGTGCAAAACCCTAGAAATTCACTAGTATATATAGGAGGGACGGAGGAGGAGAGGTAGCCTTGGCCTCCAAGCCTTGGAGGCTTCGGCCGAACCAGCTAGGGAGGAGTCCACCTCCTCCACTCCTAGTAGGATTAGGACTCCTTCCCTAATTTGCCTTTTTGCCTGTTTCGACCTTTTTCCTTTTCAGTTTTCTTCTCCAGCCACATGGGCCTGGTGTGAGAGTTTCCACTAGCCCACTAAGGGCTGATATTCACTCTCTCACAGCCCATGAAGCCTCTTGGGTCGAAATACCCCTCCCGGAGGTCTCCCGGTACACTACCGGCACTCCCGGTACACTACCGATAAGCTCGGAACTTTTCCGGCAACCAAAACAGAACTTCCTATATATGAATCTTTACCTCCGGACCATTCCGGCGCTCCTCGTGACGTCCAGGATCTCATTCGTGACTCCGAACAAACTTCGGTCACCACCATACATAACTCTATACTACCGAAACGTCACCAAACCTTAAGTGTGTAGACCCTGCGGGTTCGAGAACTATATAGACATGACCGAGACACCTCTATGGTCAATAACCAATGGCGGGACCTGGATGTCCACATTGGTTCCTACATATTCTACGAAGAGCTTTATCGGTCGAACCTCTATGTCAAGGATTCAGTTAATCCCGTATGATGTTCCCTTTGTTCTTCGGTATGTTACTTGCCCGAGATTCGATCGTTGGTATCTCCATACCTAGTTCAACCTCGTTACCGGCAAGTCTCTTTACTCGTTTCGTAATACAAGATCCCGTGACCAAAACTTAGTCACATTGCTTGCAAGGCTCATTGTGATGTTGTATTACCGAGTGGGCCCTGAGATACCTCTCCGTCACACGAATTAACAAATCCCAGTCTTGATCCATGCCAACTCAGCAGACACCATCGGAGATACCTGCAGAGCACCTTTATAGTCACCCAGTTATCTTGCGACGTTTGATACACATGAGGAACTCCTCCGATGTCCATGAGTTGCATGATCTCATGGTCATAGGAACACATACTTGACATGCAGAAAACAGTAGCAATAAACTGACATGATCATATGCTACGTTTGTAGTTTGGGTCTTATCCATCACATCATTCTCCTAATGATGTGATCCCGTTATCAAATGACATTTCATCTCCATGGCTAGGAAACCTTAACCATCTTTTGATCAACGAGCTAGTCTATTAGAGGCATACTAGGGACATGGTTTTGTCTATGTATCCACACATGCATTTAAGTCTCCGATCAATACAATTATAGCATGGATAATAAACGATTATCATGAACAAGGAAATATGATAATAACTAATTTATTATTGCCTCTAGGGCTTATTTCCAACACTTTATGCCCATTTTTGTGCACCTGTCCTTGACCTCTTGGGCCGTGAACTTGGATCCATTGTCTATTATTATATTATGCGGGACACCGTAACGGTGTACTATGCTAGATATAAATTCGATCACCGGTCTGGATTAAACCGATTTGACAAGGTTTGCTTCTATCCATTTGGTGAACTTGTCGACCATGACCAGTAGGTATTTATTTTTCTTGGTTCCCCCTTTGAGGGGTCCGACGATGTCCAGAACCCAGACCGCAAAAGGCCAGGTGATCGGGATAGTCCGAAAAGCCATTGGGGGCATGTGGCTTTGATTTGCGAAGAGTTGACGGCAACCACAATGTTGAACGAGTGACTTGGTGTCTGTCCGAGCTGTGGGCGAAAACAATCCGGCTCGGAAGCCTTTGCTGACAAGAGATCTTGCCGCGGCGTGATGCCCGCCCATGCCTGCATGGATTTTGGCAAGGAGGTCCCCTCCCTCTTCCTCGGATATACACCTCTATAATACTCCAGTGGTGCTTTTTTGTATAACTCACCCTCGTGTACTTTGTAGTCCTTGGATCACTGAACTATGCGTCGCGCCTCACTTTGATCGTCAGGGACTTCCTTGTGAAGGAGTTCAGTGAGGAAGGGTTCTGTTCATGGCGCATTTACTGCCATTACCTCACGGGCCGAAGGCGTCTCATTCATCATTGAGCCGCCGATGATACCGTCATCTGGTTCATTTATGGGGGGAACAACTTCATCTGTTGTTTTTAGGCCGGGGCCATTTGTGTCGTCCTACCACACTACGGAGGGATTGAACAGCTGTTCCAAGAAGGTGTTTCTCGGCACAAGATCGCGCTTGGCTCCCATACGGGACAATCTATCGGCGGCTCAGTTGTTATCTCGAGCAACATGGTGGAATTCCAACACCTAGAACTGAGCAAATATCTTGAGGACAACATCTCTATATGCCGCCATCTTCGGATTTTTCGTGTCGAACTCGCCCTTAATTTGGGATATAACCAGGTTTGATTCTCCCCGTTCCTCTAGTCGTCGCATGCCCACTGACACCCCCATCTAAAGATCCTGGAGAAGAGCTTTGTATTCGCCGGCATTGTTGGAGTCGGCATACATGATTTGCAACTCGTACCTTACTGTTAGGGAACGTCGCATGGGAAACAAAAAATTTCCTACGCACACGCAGATCTATCCATGGTGATGAGCATCTACGAGAGGGAGAGTGGATCTACATACCCTTGTAGATCGCTAAGCGGGAAGCGTTAAGAAATGTGGTTGGTGTAGTCGAACGTCTTCGCGATCCAAATCGCCGAGCGTCTCGCGATCTCATCACGATCCGTCCCGCGATCAAATCACGATCCGTCCCGTGAACTCATCACGATCCATCCCGCGATCTCATCACAATTCGTCCCGCGATCTCATCACGATCTGTCTCACGATCTTGATCATGATCTGTCCCGTGAACTCATCACGAACCATACCGTGATCTCATCACGATCCGTCTTGAGATCTTGATCACGGTCCTTCCGATCTAGCGTCGAACGGACGGCACCTCCGTGTTCAGCACACATACAACTTGATGATGATCTCCGCCTTCTTGATCCAACAAGAGGGAGCGGAGAGGTAGAAGAGTTCTCCGGAAGCATGACGGCGCTCCGGCATTGGTGGTCGAGCTATTCCGACAGGGCTTCGCGTAAGCACTGCAGAAATCCAATCAAGAGGAGAAACTATGCAACAGAGGAACGGGTAGCACGTGGATGAAAATCAGGTTCCAAAAACCCTAAATCCTATAGTATATATATAGGAGGAAGAGAGGAGGAGAGGCAGCCCTGGCCTCCAAGACAAGGAGGCTTCGGTCGAACCAGGTGGTGGAGGTGGAGTCCACCTCCAATCCTAGTAGGACTAGGATTCACCCTATTTTGCCTTTTTTCCACCTTTTCCTATTGGGTTTTCTTCTCCAGACACATGGGCCTTGTGTGGGAGTTTCCAACAGCCCACTAAGGGCTGATATTCACTCTCCCACAGCCCATGAAGCTTCTTGGGTCGAAATACCCCTGCCGGAGGTCTCCCGGTACACTACCGGCACTCCCGGTACACTACCGATGAGCCCGAAACTTTTCTAGCGACCAAAATACGACTTCCTATATATCAATATTTACCTCCGGACCATTCCGGAGCTCCTCGTGACGTCCGGGATCTCATCCGGGACTCCGAATAACCTTCGGTCGCCAGCATACAAAACTCTATACTACCAAACGTCACCAAACCATAAGTGTGCAGACCCTGCGGGTTTGAGAACTATGTAGACATGACCGACACACCTCTATGGTCAAAAACCAATAGCGGGACCTAGATACCCATATTGGTTCCTACATATTCTACGAAGATCTTTATCGGTCGAACCTGTGTGTCAAGGATTCAGTTAATCCCGTATGATGTTCCCTTTGTTCTTCGGTATGTTACTTGCCCGAGATTCGATCGTCGGTATCTCTATACCTAGTTCAATCTCATTACCGGCAAGTCTCTTTACTCATTCCATAATAAAAGATCCCGTGACTAACAGTTAGACACATTGCTTGCAAGGCTCATTGTGATGTTGTATTTCCGAGTGGGCCCAGAGATACCTCTCCGTCACACAGAGTAACAAATCTTAGTCTTGATCCATGCCAAGTCAACAGACACCCTCGATGATACCTGTAGAGTACCTTTATAGTCACCCAGTTACATTGCGACGTCTAATACACACAAGTCACTCCTCCGATGTCCGTGAGTTGCATGATCTCATGATCATAGGAACACATACTTGACATGCAGAAAATAGTAGCAATAAACTGACACGATCATATGCTACGTTTGTACTTTGGGGCTTGTCCATCACATCATTCTCCTAATGATGTGATCTCGTTATCAAATGACATCTCATGTCCATGGCTAGGAAACCTTAACCATCTTTTGATCAACGAGCTAGTCTATTAGAGGCATACTAGGGACATGGTTTTGTTTATGTATCCACACATGCATTTAAGTCTCCGATCAATACAATTATAGCATGGATAATAAATGATTATCATGAACAAGTAAATATGATAATAAATAATTTATTATTGCCTCTAGGGCATATTTCCAACAGTCTCCCACTTGCACTAGAGTCAATAATCTAGTTCACATCATCATGTGATTCGCATTGTTATGAATCTAACACCCAATGAGTTCTGGGGCTCAATCATGCTTTGGATGTGAGAGAGGTCTTATAGTCAATGGGTCTGTGACCTTCAAATCCGTGTGTACTTTGGAAATCTCTATGTCAAACTGCAAACACTGCTACCACACTCCACTTGGCACTATTCCAAATGGCTGCTCCACTATACGCATCCAGATTGCTACTACGTGTCATCCGGATTGGTGTTAAAGCTTGCATCGACGTAACTCTTTACGACGAACTCTTTGTCACCTCCATAATTGAGAAACATCTCCTTAGTCTTTCACTTACTAAGGATAATATTGACCGCTGTCCAGTGATCCACTCCAGGGTCACTCTTGTACCCCTTGATGGACTCATGGCAAGGCACACACAGGTGCGGTACACAGCGTGGCATAATATAGAGCCTATGGCTAAGGCATAAGGGACGACGTTCGTCCTTTCTCTTTCTTCTGCCGTTGTCGAGCTTTGAGTCTCACTCAACTTCACACCTTACAAATGAGGTGAGAACTATTTCTTTGACTGATCCATTTTGAACTCTTTCAAAATCTTGTCAAGGCATGTACTCATTGAAAGTCTCACCAAGCGTCTTGATCTATCTCTATAGATCTTGATGCTCAACAATTAGGTAGCTTTATCCAGGTCTTCCTTTGAAAAAACTCTTTTCAAACAACCCTTCATGCTTTCCAGAAATTTTATACCATTTCCGATCAACAATATGTCATCCACATATACTTTATTAGAAATTCCATAGTGCTCACACTCACTTTATTGTAAATACAAGTTTCTCGTAAACATTGTATAAACTACGAAACTATGATCACCTCATCAAAGTGTATATTCCAACTCCGAGATGTTTGCTTCAGTTCATAGAAGGATCATTGAAGTTTGCACACCTTTTAGCATCCTTAGGACTGACAAAACCTTCTGGTTGTATCACATACAACCTTTCCTCAAGTAAATCGTTAAGGAAACGATGTTTTTGACATCCGTCTGCCAGATTTCATAATTGAAAAATGCAGCAACTCCTAACATAATTCTAACAGACTTTAGCATTGCTACGAGTGAGAGAGTCTCATCGCAGTCAACTCTTTGAACTTGTCACAAACATCTTTGCAACAAGTCGAGCTTTACAAATGGGGACATTTACCATCAACGTCTGTCTTCATTTTAAAAATCCATTTGTACTCAACAACCTACCATACAACAAGCAAGTCTACCAAAGTCTATACTTGGTTTTCATACATGGATCCTATCTTGGATTTCATGGACTCCAACCATTTGTCGGAATGCGGGCCCATTATCGCTTCTCCATAGCTCATAGGTTCATCGTTGTCCAACAACATGACCTCTAAGACAAGGTTGTCGTACCACTCAGGAGCAGTACACGTCCTTGTCGACCTACGAGGTTCGACAGTAACTTGATCCAAAGATTCATGATCATCATCATCAACTTCCTCTTCAACTAACGTAGGATTCACAGAAACAATTTCCTGTGCTGCGCTACTCTCTGGTTGAAACAAAGGTTCGACAACCTCATCAAGTTCCATCTTTCTCCCACTCAATTCTTCCAAGGAAAACTTTTTCTCGAGAAACGACCCGGTTTTTAGCAACAAACACTTTGCACTTGGATCTAAGATAGAAGGTATACCCAATTGTCTTTAGGGTATTCTATGAAGATGCATTTGTTCGCTTTGGGTTCGAGCTTATTAGGTGAAAACATTTTCCACACAAGCGTCATAGCCCCAAACATTAAGAAATGACAGCTTAGGTTTCTATCAAACCATAATTCACACGGTGTCACCTCAACGGATCTAGATGGTGCCCTATTTAAAGTGAATGTAGTTGTCTCTAATGCATAACCCCAAAATTATAGTAGTATAACGATAAGAGACATCATAGCACGCACCATATCCAATAGAGCATGACTATGACGTTCAGACACACCATCACACTATGGTGTTCCAGGTGGCGTGAGTTGTGAAACAACTTTCACATTGTCTAAAGTTGCATGCCAAACTTGCAACTCGGATATTCACCTCCACGATCTCAACGCATACATTTTTATATTCTTGTCACGATGATCTTCAACTTCACTCTGAATTTTCTTGAACCTTTCAAATGACTCAGACTTGTGTTTCATTAAGTAAATATCCACTATATCTACTCAAATCATCAGTGAAGGTAAGAAAATAACGACATCCACCGCACGCTACAAGAGTCATTGGATTGCATACATCAACATGTATCATTTCCAATGAACCACTTTACCGCTCCATCAATCTGGAAAACGGGGTCCTTACTGATCTTGCCCACAAGGCATGGTTCGCATGTCTCAACCGATTTGAAATCGAATGAGTCCAAATATCCATCGACATGGAGTTTCTTCATGCGGTTTATACCAATATGACATTTAGTGGCAGTGCCACAAGAATGTGGTACTATCATTATTAACTTTGTATGTTTTGGCATCAATGTTATGAACATGTGTATTACTACGATCAAGATTTCAACAAACCATTCTCACTGGGTGCATGACCATTGAAGGTATTTATTCATGTAAACAGAATAACCATTATTCTCTAATTTAAATGAATAACCATGTTGCAATAAACACGATCTAATCATGTTCATGCTCAACGCAAAACACCAAATAACATTTATTTAGGTTTGTTACTAATCCCGAAGGTAGAGAGAGCGTGCGATGTTGATCAACATCAACCTTGGAAACATTTCCAACACACATCGTCACCTCACCCTTAGCTAGTTCTCCGGTTATTCTGTAGCTTTTATTTGGAGTTACTAACATTTAGCAACCGAACAGGTATCCAATACCCAAGTGCTACTAGGAGTACTAGCATGGTACGCATCAATAACACGTATATCAAATATACTTCTGTCGACGTTGCCAGCCTTCTTATCTACCAAGTATCTAGGGTTGTTCCGCTTCAGCGACCGCTCACCTCATAATAGAAGCACTTAGTCTCGGGTTTGGGTTCAACTTTGGGTTCCTTCACTAGAGCAGCAAATGTCTTGCCATCCATGAAGTTTCCCTCCTTGCCCTTGCCCTTCTCGAAACTAGTGGTTTTACTAACCATCAACACTTCATGCTCCTTCTTCATTTCTACCTTCGCGGTGTCAAACATCGCGATCAGCTCATGGATCATTATTTCTATCCCTGGCATTTTATAGTTCATCGCCAAGTTCTAGTAGCTTAGTGACAGTGACTTGGAGAACTATATCAATCACTATCTTATCTAGAAGATCAACTCCCACTTGATTCACGCGATTGTAGCACCTAGACAATCTGAGCACATGCTCAACGATTGAGCTATTCTCTTTCATCTTGCAGGCAAAGAATCTTGTTGGAGATGTCATATCTCGCAACACGGGCACGAGCCTGAGATCCTAATTTCAGCTCTTAGAAACATCTCATATGTTCCGTGACGTTCAAAAACATTTCGGAGCCTCAATTCTCAGACGTAATGCATGACACACTAAACTATCAAGTAGTCATTAGAACGTGCCTGTCAGATGTTCACAACATCTACACACGACGCTAGAGGGGTTGGCGCAACGAACGGTGCATTAAGGACATAAGCCTTCTGTGCAGCAATGAGGACAATCCTTAGATCACGGACCCATTCCGGAATATTTCTACCATCATCTTTCAACTCTATTTCTCTAGGAACAAATAAAAATTCAAGGGAGCTACAACGTGAGCTAGTAATCTACAACATAATTAGCAAAGGCACTACTGACTATGTTCATGATAATGAGTTCAATTAATCATATTACTTAAGACCTCCCACTCAAATTGACATCCCTCTGATCATTCGAGTGATACATGATCCAAATTCACCAACTCAATTCCGATCATCACGTGAGTTGAGGTGGCTGCAATGGTGAACATCATCATGTTGATCATATCTACTATATGACTCATGTTCGAGCTTTCAGTCTCTTGTATTCCGAGGCCATGTCTGTACATGCTAGGCTCATCAAGTTTAACCCCGAGTGTTCTGCGTGTGCAACACTGGCTTGCACCCATTGTATGTGAGCATAGAGTCTATCACACCCGATCATCACGTGGTGTCTCGACACGACGGACTTTCACAACGGTGCACACTCTGGGAGAACACAATTTATCTTGAAATTAAAGTGAGGGATCACCTTATAATGCTACCATTGTCCTAAGTAAAACAAGGTGCATAAAAGGATTAATATCACATGCAAATCATAAGTGACATGATATGGCCATGAACTTGTGCTTTTGATCTCCATCTAGAAAGCACCGACATGATCTCCATCGTCACCGGCATGACACCATGATCTCCATCATCTTGATCTCCATCAACGTGTCGCCATCGGGGTTGTCACGACCTGCATGCTTCTACTACTATTGCTACCATTTAGCGATAAAGTAAAGCATTACATAGCGCTTAATGATTGACACGCTGGTCATAAAATAATTAAAGACAACCCTATGGCTCCTGCCGGTTGCCGTATTCATCGACATGCAAGTCGTGATAATCTATACATCACATGATCATCTCATACATCACATATATCACATCACATAATTGGCCATACCATATCACAATCATACCCTGTAAAAACAAGTTAGACGTCCTCTAATTGTTGTTGCATGTTTTACGTGGATGCTATGGTTATCTAGCAAGAAGAATTCTCATCTAAGCAAAAACCACAACGGTGATACACTAGTTGCTTTTCAACCTTATTAAGGACCACCTTTGTTGAATCCCATCCAACTAAAGTGAGAGAAACTGGCACCCGCAAGCCATCTATGCAACAAGTTGCGGTCGAGGGAACCGGTCTCTCGTAAGTGTACGAGTAATGTTGGTCTGGGCCGCTTGATCTCACAATACCGCTGAACCCAAATCTGACCAAGGGAGGAAGCAATATAAGCATCAACGCGCACAAACCTTTTTTGTTCTACTCGAGATCTCATCTACACATAGACCTAGCTCTGATACCATTGTTAGCGAACGTCGCATGGGAAACAAAAAAATTCCTACACACACGCAAATCTATCCATGGTGATGAGCATGTACGAGAGGGAGAGTGGATCTACGTACCCTTGTAGATCGCTAAGCGAGAAGCGTTAAGAAACGCGGTTGGTGTAGTCGAACATCTTCGCGATCCAAATCGCCGAGCGTCCCGCAATCTCATCACGATCCGTCTCGCGATCCAATCACGATCCGTCCCGTGAACTCATCACGATCCATCTCGCGATGTCATCATGATCCATCCCGCGATCTCAGCACTATCCGTCTCACGATCTGTCCCGTGAACTCATCACGATCCGTCCCGCGATCTCATCACGATCCGTCTCGCGATCTTGATCACGGTCCTTCTGATCTAGCGCCGAACGGACGACACCTCCGCGTTCAACACACGTACAACTTGATGATGATCTCCGCCTTATTGATCCAACAAGAGGGAGAGGAGAGGTAGAAGAGTTCTCTGGCAGCATGACGGTGCTCCGGCGATGGTGGTGGAGCTATTCCGGCAGGGCCTCGCCTAAGCACTGCAGAAATCCAATCTAGAGGAGACTATGTAGTAGAGGAACGGGTAGCACGTGGCTGAAAATCACGTGACAAAAACCCTAAATCCTCTAGTAGGAGAGGAGGAGAGGCAGCCTTGGCCTCCATGCCAAGGAGGCTTCGGCCGAACGAGGTGGTGGAGGTGGAGTCCACCTCCAATCTTAGTAGGACTAGGATTCACCCTATTTTGCCTTTTTTCCACATTTTCCTATTGGGTTTTCTTCTCCAGCCACATGGGCCTTGTGTGGGAGTTTCCACCAGCCCACTAAGGGCTGATATTTACTCTTCCACAGCCCATGAAGCCTCTTGGGTCGAAATACCCCTCCCGGAGGTCTACCTGTACACTACCGGCACTCCCGGTACACTACCGATGAACCCGAAACTTTTCCGGCGACCAAAATAGGACTTCCTATATATCAATATTTACCTCCAGACCATTCCGGAGCTCCTCGTGACGTCCGGGATCTCATCTGGGAATACAAACAACCTTCGGTCCCCAGCATACATAACTCTATACTACCAAACGTCACCAAACCTTAAGAGTGTAGACCTTGCTGGTTCGAGAACTATGTAGACATGACAGAGACACCTCTACGGTCAATAACAAATAGCGGGACCTGGAGGCCCATATTGGTTCCTACATACTCTACAAAGATCTTTATCGGTAGAACCTCTATGTCAAGGATTCAGTTAATCCCGTATGATGTTCCCTTTGTTCTTCGGTATGTTACTTGCCCGAGATTCGATCGTCGGTATCTCTATACCTAGTTCAATCTCGTTACCGGCAAGTCTCTTTACTCGTTCCGTAATACAAGATCCCGTGACTAATTATTAGACACATTGCTTGCAAGGCTCATTGTGATGTTGTATTACCGAGTGGGCCCTACGATACCTGTCCGTCACACGGAGTAACAAATCCCAGTCTTGATCCATGCCAACTCAACAGAAACCCTCGGAGATACCTGTAGAGTACCTTTATAGTCACCCAGTTACGTTGCGACGTTTGATACAAACAAGGAAATCCTCCGATGTCCGTGAGTTGCTTGATCTCATGGTCATAGGAATACATACTTCACATGTAGAAAACAGTAGCAATAAACTGACATGATCATATGCTACGTTTGTAGTTTGGGTCTCTCGTTATAAAATGACATCTCATGTCCATGGCTAGGAAACCTTAACCATCTTTTGATCAACGAGCTAGTCTATTAGAGGCATACTAGGGACATGGTTTTGTCTATGTATCCACACATGCATTTAAGTCTCTGATCAATACAATTATAGCATGGATAATAAACGATTATCATTAACAAGGAAATATGATAATAACTAATTTACTATTGCCTCTAGGGCATATTTCCATCACTTACGTTGTCGCGTGGGGGGGATGTGAGGATAACTCCAGCCCCCATACCGACCAAGGTCTTGGATCCATCAAAGTACATTGTCCAATGGGAGCATGCACTATATTCGTTGGGGAGCTCGGCATCTGTCCATTCAGCCAGCAAGTCTGCCAGTACGTGAGATTTAATGGCGCGACTGTTGGAAATATGCCCTAGAGGCAATAATAAATTAGTTGTTATCATATTTCCTTGTTCACGATAATCGTTTATTATCCATGCTATAATTGTATTGATCGGAGACTTAAGTGCATGTGTGGATATATAGACAAAACCATGTCCCTAGTATGCCTCTAGTAGACTAGCTCGTTGATCAAAAAATGGTTAAGGTTTCCTAGCCATTGACATGTGATGTCATTCGATAATGGGATCACATCATTAGGAGAATGATGTGATGGACAAGACCCAAACTACAAACATAGCATATGATCGTGTCAGTTTATTGCTACTGTTTTCTGCATGTCAAGTATGTGTTCCTATGACCATGAGATCATGCAACTCACGGATATCGGAGGAGTGCCTTGTGTGTATCAAACGTCGCAACGTAACTGGGTGACTATAAAGGTGCTCTACAGGTATCTCCGATGGTGTCTGTTGAGTTGGCATGGATCGAGACTGGGATTTGTTACTCCGTGTGACGGAGAGGTATCTCAGGGCCCACTCGGTAATACAACACCACAATAAGCCTTGCAAGCAATGTAACTAATTGTTACTTGCCGGATCTTGTATTACGGAACGAGTAAAGATACTTGCCAGTAACGAGGTTGAACTAGGTATGGAGATACCGACGATCGAATCACGGGCAAGTAACATACCGAAGAACAAAGGGAATGTTATATGGGATTAACATAATCCTTGACATAGAGGTTCGACCGATGAAGATCTTCGTAGAATATGTAGGAACCAATGTGGACGTCCAGGTTCCGCCATTGGTTATTGATTGTAGAGGTGTCTCGGTCATGTCTACATAGTTCTCGAACCCGCATGGTCTGCACACTTAAGGTTCGGTGACGTTTCGGTAGTGTAGAGTTATGTATGGTGGTGACGGAAGGTTGTTCGGAGTCCCGGATGAGATCCCGGACGTCACGAGGAGCTCCAGAATGGTCCGGAGGTAAAGATTCTTATATAGGAAGTCCCAGTTTGGTTTCCGGAAAAGTTTCGGGCTCATCGGTAGTGTACCGGGAGTGCCGGTACTATACCGGGAGGCCTCCGGGAGGGGTATTTCGACCCAAGAGGTCCATGGGCCGTGGGAGGGTGTGAACCAGCCCTTTGTTGGCTGGGAAAACCATCCACAAAGGCCCATGGCGCAGGAAGTGGAATTCCTAAAGAAAAAAAAGGAAAAAGGGAAAATCAGCCAATAGGAAAGCAATCCTACTCCAACTAGGATTGGAGGAGAAGTAGGATTGCTCTACTTGGCCGGCCAAATCCTCTAAGAGGACTTGGTGCGCCAGACCTCGTCCTCCTCCTCTACTCCTATATATATTGGTGAATAGCTATGGTTTTGCACAGAAAATACGGCCACGAACTACCCGTTTCATGGGTGCTCCTCTAGATCGGATTTCTATAGCGCTTAGGCGAAGCCCTGCCGGAATTGCTCCACCACCACCATCACCGGAGTGCCGTCACGCTGCCGGTGAACTCTCTCTCCTCTCCACCTCCTCTTGCTGGATCAAGATGGTGGAGATCGTCATCAAGCTGCACGTGTGCTGAACGCGGAGGTGTCGTCCGTTCGGTACTAGATCGGAAGGATCGTGATCAAGGCCACGAGATGATTCGTGATGAGATCGCGTGACAGATCATGATGAGATCGCGGGACAGATCGTGATGAGTTCACGGGACGGATCGTGATTGGATCGCAGGACGGCTCGTGATGAGATCGCGGGACGCTCGGCGATTTGGATCGCGAAGATGTTCGACTACACGAACCACGTTTCTTAACGCTTCCCGCTTAGCGATCTACAAGGGTACGTAGATCCACTCTCCCTCTCGTAGATGCTCATCACCATGGATAGGCTTGCGTGTGCGTAGGAATTTTTTTTTCCCATGCGACATTCCCCAACAGTGGCATCATGACCTAGGTTGATGGTTCGATGAGATCTCGAGTAGAACACAAAAGGTTTGTGGGCGTTGATGCTTAGATTGCTTCCTCCCTTGGTCGGATTTTGGTTCAGCAGGATTGTGAGATGAAGCGGCCCGGACCAACATTACTCCTACGCTTACGAGAGACCGGTTCCCTCGACGCAACTTGTTGCCTAGATGGCTTGCGGGTGACAGTTTCTCTTACTTTAGTTGGATCGGATCCGACAAAGGCGGTCCTTGAGAAGGTTGAAAAGCAACTAGTGTATGACCGTTGTGGTTTTTGCATAGGTGAGAATTGTTCTTGCTAGATACCCGTAGCAGCCACGTAAAACATGCAACAACAATTAAAGGACGTCTAACTTGTTTTTGCAGGGTATGTTGTGATATGATATGGCCAATTACATGATGTGATATATGTGATGTATGAGATGATCATGTGATGTATAGATTATTACGACTTGCATGTCTATGAGTACGGCAACCGGCAGAAGCCATAGGGTTGTCTTTAATTATTGTATGACCTGTGTGTCAATCATTAAGCGCTGTGTAATGCTTTACTTTATCGCTACGGTAGCTATAGTAGTAGAAGCATGCAGGGCGTGACAACCCTGATGGCGACACGTTGATGGAGATCAAGATGATGGAGATCATGGTGTCATGCCGGTGATGATGGAGATCATGGTGGTGCTTTCATGATGGAGATCAAAAGCACAAGATCATGGCCATATCATGTCACTTATGATTTGCATGTGATGTTAATCCTTTTATGCACCTTGTTTTGCTTAGGACGACGGTAGCATTATAAGGTGATCCCTCACTTAATTTCAAGATAAATTGTGTTCTCCCCGAGTGTGCACCATTGCAAAAGTTCGTTGTGTTGAGACACCACGTGATGATCGGGTGTGATAGACTCTACGTTCACATACAACGGGTGCAAGCCAGATTTGCATGTGCAGAACAGTCGGTTTTAAACTTGACGAGCCTAGCATGTACAGTCATGGCCTCGGAACTCAAGAGACCGAAAGGTCGAACATGGGTCATATAGTAGATATGATCAACATGATGATGTTCACCATTTGAGCCACCTCAACTCACGTGATGATCGGACTTGAGTTGGTGAATTTGGATGATGTATCACTCGAATGATCGAAGGGATGTCAATTTGAGTGGGAGTTCTTAAGTAATATGATTAATTGAACTCATTATCATGAACATAGTCAATAGTGTCTTTGCCAATTATGTTGTAGATTACTAGCTCACGCTGTAGCTCCCTTAATTTTTATATGTTACTAGAGAAATAGAGTTGAAAGATGATGGTAGCAATATTGCGGACTGGGTCCGTGATCTGAGGATTGTCTTCGTTGCTGCACAGAAGGCTTATTTCCTTAATGCACCGCTCGGTGCGCCACCCCCTCTAGCGTCGTCTGTAGATGTTGTGAACATCTGATAGGCACGTTCTGATGACTACTTGATAGTTTAGTGCGTCATGCATTACGGCTTAGAATTGAGGCTCCGAAACGTTTTGAACGTCACGGAACATCTGTAGATGTTCTAAGAGCTGAGATTGTGATCTTAGGCTCGTGCCTGTGTTGCAAGATATGAGATCTTCAACAAGATTCTTTGCCGGCAAGATGAAAGAGAAAAGCTCAATCGTTGAGCATGTGCTCAGATTGTCTGGTTGCTACAATCGCTTGAATCGAGTGGGAGTTGATCTTCCAGATAAGATAGTGATTGACATAGTTCTCCAAGTCACTGTCACTAAGCTACTAGAACTTAGTGATGAACTATAAATTGCCAGGGATAAAAATAATGATTCCTGAGCTGTTCGCGATGTTTTGACACCGTGAAGGTAGAAATCAAGAAGGAGTGTCAAGTGTTGATGGTTAATCAAACGACTAGTTTCGAGAAGGGCGAGAGAAAGGAGGGAAACTTCATGGATAGCAAGTCAGTTGCTGCTCCAATGAAGCAACCCAAAGTTGAACTCAAACCCGAGACTAAGTGCTTCTATTATGAGGTGAGCGGTCGCTGAAGCGGAATAACCCTAGATACTTGGTAGATAAGAAGGCTGGCAACATCGGCAGAAGTATATTTGATATACGTATTATTCATGTGTACCTTGCTAGTACTCCAAGTAGAACCTGAGTATTTGATACTGGTTCAGTTGCTGAATGTTAGTAACTCGAAATAAAAACTACGGAATAAATGGAGAACTTTCTAAGGGTGAGGTGACGATGTGTGTGGGAAGTGTTTTCAAGGTTGATGTGATCAACATCGCACGCTCTCTCTACCTTCAGGATTAGTGACGAACCTGAATAAATGTTATTTGGAGTATTGCGTTGAGCATGGACATGATTAGATCATGTTTGTTGCAATACGGTTATTCATTTGAATTAGAGAATAATGGTTATTCTGTATGCATGAATAATACCTTCAATGGTCATGCACTGAGTGAGAATTGTTTGTTGAAATCTTGATTGTAGTAATACACATGTTCATAACATTGATGTCAAAAGATACAAAGTTAATAATGATAGTACCACATATTTGTGGCACTGCAGCAGAATGTCATATTGGTATAAAGCGCATGAAGAAACTCCATGCTGATGGATCTTTAGACTCATTCGATATCGAATCGGTTGAGACATGCGAACCATGCCTCTTGGGCAAGATGACTAAAGGACCCCGTTGGATGGAGCGGGCAAGTGATTCATTGGAAATGATACATGTTAATGTATGCAATCCAGTGAGTCTTGTAGCATGCAGTGGATATCGTTATTTTCTTACCTTCATTGATGATTTCAGTAGATATAGTGTATATTAACTTAATGAAACACAAGTCTGAATCATTTGAAAGGTTCAAGCAAATTCAGAATGAAGTTTAAGATTATCGTGACAAGAAGATAAAAATAATTGCGATATGATCATGGAGGTGAATATCTGAGTTACGAGTTTGGCATACAACTTAAGAAAATGTGAAATTTGTTTCACAACTAACGCCACCTGGAGCACCATAGTGTGATGGTGTGTCCGAACATCATAGTCATGCTCTATTGGATATAGTGCGTGCTATGATGTCTCTTATCGTTTTCTACTATAATTTTGGGGTTATGCATTAGAGACAACTACATTCACTTTAAATAGGGCACCATCTATATCCTTTGAGATGACACCATGTGAATTATGGTTTGATAGAAACCTAAGCTGTCATTTCTTAATGTTTGGGGCTGCGACACTTGTGTGGAAAATGTTTCCACCTAATGAGGTCGAACCCAAGGCGGACAAATGCATCTTCATAGAATACCTAAGAACAGTTGGGTGAACCTTCTATCTCAGATCCGAGTGCAAAGTTTGTTGCTAAAACTGGGTCCTTTCTCGAGAAAAAGTTTCTCTCGAAAGAATTGAGTGGGAGGAAGATAGAACTTGATGAGGTTGTTAAACATTTGGTCAACCAGAGAGTAACACAGCGCAGAAAGATGTTTCTGTGAAGCCTACGTTAGTTGAAGAGGAAGTCAATGATGATGATCATGAAGCTTCAGGATCAAGTAACTATCGAACTTCGTAGGTCGACAAGGATGTGTACTACTCCTGAGCAGTACGACAACCCTGTCTTGGAGGTCATGTTGTTGGAAAACGATGAACCTACGAGCTATGGAGAAGCGATGATGGGCCCGGATTCCGACAAATAGTTGGAGGCCATGAAATCCGAGATAGGATCCATGTATGAAAACCAAGTGTAGACTTTGGTAGACTTGCTCGTTAGACGGCAGGTCGTTAAGTACAAATGGATCTTTAAAATGAAGACAGACACTGATGGTAAATGTCACCATTTGTAAAGCTCGACTTGTTGCAAAGTTGTTTGTGACAAGTTCAAGAAGTTGACTTCGATGAGACTTTCTCACTCATAGCGATGCTAAAGTCTATTGGAATTATGTTAGCAGTTGCTGCTTTTTCAATTATGAAATCTGGCAAATGGATCTTAAAACATCGTTTCCTTAACAGTTTACTTGAGGAAAGGTTGTATGTGATACAACTAGGAGGTTTTGCCAGTCCTAAGGACGCTAAAAGGTGAGCAAGCTTCAGTGATCCTTCTATGGACTGAAGCAAGCATCTCGGAGTTGGAATATACGCTTTGATGAGTTGATCAAAGTTTTTGAGTTTATACAAACTTTGCGAGAAACTTGTATTTGCAATAAAGTGAGTGGGAGCACTATAGAGTTTCTGATAAGTATATGTGGTTGACATATTGTTGATCGGAAATAATGTAGAATTTCTGGAAGGCATAAAAGGTTGTTTGAAAAGTGTTTTTTTTCAAAGGAAAACCTGGATAAAGCTAACAAATTGTTGAGCATCAAGATCTATAGGGATAGATCAAGATGACTTGATGAGACATTCAATGAGTACATACCTTGACAAGGATTTTGAAAGAGTTCAATATGGATCAGTCAGAGAAAGAGTTCTCGCCTGATTTGTAAGGTCTGAAGTTGAGTGAGACTCAAAGCTCGACCACAGCAGGAGAAAGAGATAGGACAAACATCGTCCCCTGTGCCTTAGCCATAGGCTCTGTATAGTATGCCATGCTGTGTACCGCACCTGTGTGTGCCTTGCCATGAGTCTGTCAAGGGGTACAAGAGTGGTCCAGGAGTGGATCATTGGACAGCGGTCGAAATTATCCTTAGTAACCAGAGGACTAAGGAAATGTTTCTTGATTATGGAGGTGATAAAGAGTTAGTCATAAAGAGTTACGTCGATGCAAGCTTTAACACCTATCCAGATGACTAGTAGTAGGAATCTGGATACGTATAGTGGAGCAGCCATTTGGAAATAGTACCAAGTGGAGTGTGCTAGCAGTGTTTACGGTTTGACATAGAGATTTGCAAAGTACACACGGATCTGAATTTCGCAGATCCGTTGACTATAAAAACCTCTCTCACATGCAAAGCATGATCAAGACCCAGAACTCATTGGGTGTTAGATTCATAACAATGCGAATCACATGGTGATGTGAACTAGATTATTGACTATAGTGCAAGTGGGAGACTGTTGGAAATATGCCCTAGAGGCAATAATAAATTAGTTGTTATCATATTTCCTTGTTCATGATAATCGTTTATTATCCATGCTATAATTGTATTGATCAGAGACTTAAATGCATGTGTGCATATATAGACAAAACCATGTCCCTAGTATGCCTCTAGTAGACTAGCTCGTTGGTAAAAAGATGGTTAAGGTTTCCTAGCCATTGACATGTGATGTCATTTGATAACGGGATCACATCATTAGGAGAATGATGTGATGGACAAGACCCAAACTACAAACATAGCATATGATCGTGTCAGTGTATTGCTACTGTTTTCTGCATATCAAGTATGTGTTCCTATGACCATGAGATCAGGCAACTCATGGATATCCGAGGAGTGCCTTGTGTGTATCGAACGTCGCAACGTAACTGGGTGACTATAAAGGTGCTCTACAGGTATCTACGATGGTGTCTGTTGAGTTGGCATGGATCGAGACTGGGATTTGTTACTCCGTGTGAGGAGAGGTATCTCAGGGCCCACTCGGTAATACAACACCACAATGAACCTTGTAAGCAATGTGACTAATTGTTAGTTGTGGGATCTTGTATTACGGAACGAGTAAAGAGACTTGCCAGTAACGAGGTTGAACTAGGTATGGAGATACCGATGATCGAATCTCGGGCAAGTAACATACCGAAGAACAAAGGGATTAACATAATCCTTGACATAGAGGTTCGACCGATGAAGATCTTTGTAGAATATGTAGGAACCAATGTGGACATCCAGGTGCCACCATTGGTTATTGACCGTAGAGGTGTCTCGGTCATGTCTATATAGTTCTCGAACCCGCAGGGTCTGCACACTTAAGGTTTGGTGACGTTTCGGTAGTCTAGAGTTATGTATGGTGGTGACCGAAGGTTTTCCGGAGTCCCGGATGAGATCCTGGATGTCACGAGGAGCTCCAGAATGGTCCGGAGGTAAAGATTAATATATAGGAAGTCCCAGTTCGGTTTCCGGAAAAGTTTCGGGCTCATCGGTAGTGTACCGGGAGTGCCGGTAGTGTACCGGGAGGCCTCCTGGAGGGGTATTTCGACCCCAAGAGGTCCATGGGCTGTGGGAGGGTGTTAATCAGCCCTTAGTGGGCTGGGGAAAACAGCCACAAAGGCCCATGGCGCAGGAAGTGGAATTTCTAAAGAAAAGAAAGGAAAAAGGGAAAATCAGCCAATAGGAAAGCAATCCTACTCCAACTATGATTGGAGGAGAGGTAGGATTGCTCTCCTTGGCCGGCCGAATCCTCTAAGAGGACTTGGTGCGCCCGCCCTCCTCTTCCTCCTCTACTCCTATATATATTGGTGGATAGCTAGGGTTTTGCACAGAAAATACGGCCACGTGCTACCCGTTTCACCGGTGCTCCTCTAGATTGGATTTCTGCAGCGCTTAGGCGAAGCCCTGCCGGAATTGCTCCACCACCACCATCAACGGAGCGCCGTCATGCTGTCGGTGAACTCTCTCTCCTCTCCACCTCCTCTTGCTGGATCAAGATGGTGGAGATAGTCATCAAGCTGCACGTGTGCTGAACGCGGAGGTGCCGTCCGGTCGGTACTAGATCGGAAGGATCGTGATCGAGGCCACGAGACGATTTGTGATGAGATCGCGTGACAGATCGTGATGAGATTGCGGGATGGATCGTGATGAGTTCATGGGACAGATCATGATTGGATCGTGGGACGGCTCGTGATGAGATCGCGGGACGCTTGGCGATTTGGATCGCGAAGATGTTCGACTACCCCAACCGCGTTTCTTAACGCTTCCCGCTTAGCGATCTATAAGGGTACGTAGATCCACTCTCCCTCTCGTAGATGCTCATCACCATGGATAGGTTTGCGTGTGCGTAGGAAAATTTTGTTTCCCATGTGACGTTCCCCAACAGCGACGTGGCATGTAGGTTATTTCGAAGGAAAGGAGCTCAACGGACCATTTGGCAATGCAACCAGTGGCGTCTTGATTATATCATTCAAGGGGATTCCCGATGCCACCATTATCATGCACTCCTGGAAGTATCTGGACTTTCACTGCGTTAGCACCTCTGACACATAATATACCTGCTTGTGAGTTCGTAATTTATGTTCCTCCTCATCTCGTTCGACGACGAGCACCGCACTCACGACCTTGTTGGTGGCCAATATGTATAACAACATGGGCTCACCAGCGCCTGGTGCGGTGACTATGGGGTTTGGTGCTAGTATTCTTTTGATTTATTCCAACGCAACCGCTGCTTCATCGGTCCATTCAAAATTGTAAGTCCGTTTCAGCATCCTATTGAGTGGCAAAGCTTTTTCTCCGAGGCGGGAAATAAAGAGGCTTAACACGGCTAAGCACCCGGCTAGTCTCTGGACATGCTTCACCTTTGTGGGGATTGCAAGTTCTGACAGAGCATATATTTTGGTTGGATTTGCCTCTATTTCTCTATGAGAGACGATGAATCCAAGCAGCTTACCCGAGGGAGCTCTGAATACACATTTTTCTGGATTGAGCCATATATCATATTCGCGCAAATTAGCAAAAGTTTGACGGAGGTCATCGATTAACTGATCGACGTGTTTAGTTTTGATTACCACATTATGCACGTACGCCTCGACGGTCTTTCCGAACTGTGTAGTGAGGCAGGTCTAGATCATGCGCTAATATATGGCCTGATGACCCACAAGTATAGGGGATATATCGTAGTCCTTTCCATAAGTGAGAGTGTCGGACCCAACGAGGAGGAGAAGGAAATTATAAGCGGTTTTCAGTAAGGTATTCTCTGCAAGCACTGAAATAGTCGGTAACAGATAGTTGTATGATAAGATAATGTGTAAAGGGTATCAAGTAACAATAGTAACAAAGGTGCGGCAATATGGCCCAATCCCTTTTGTAGCAAGGGACAAGCCTGGACGAACTCTTATTTAAAGTAAAGCGCTCCCGAGGACACATAGGAATTACTGTGAAGCTAGTTTTCATCATGTTCATATGATTCGCGTTCGCTACTTTGATAGTTTGATATGTGGGTGGACCGAAGCTTGGGTGCTTCCCTTACTTGGACAAACATCCCACTTATGATTAACACCTATCGCAAGCATCCACAACTATGAAACAAGAATTAAGACAAAGTCTAACCATAGCATTAAACTAGTGGATCCAAATCAGCCCCTTACGACGCAACGCATAAACTAGGGTTTAAGCTTCTGTCACTCTAGCAACCATCATCTACTTATTACATCCCAATGCTTTCCTCTAGGCCCAAATAATGGTGAAGTGTCATGTAGTCAACGTTCACATCACACCACTACAGGAGAGACAACATACAACATCTCAAAATATTGAACGCATACCAAATTCACATGACTACTATTAGCAAGACTTATCCCATGTCCTCAGGAACCAAAGTAACTACTCACAAAGCATGGTTATGTTCATGATCAGAGAGGTATTGAATATCATTAAGGATCTGAACATATTATCTTCCACCAAATAAACCAACTAGCATCAACTACGATAAGCAATTAACACTACTAGCAACCTTACAAGTACCAATCGGAGTTGCGAGACGGAGATTGAGTACAAGAGATGAACTAGGGTTTAGAGATGAGATGGTGCTGGTGAAGATGTTGATGGAGATGAGTCCTCTCCGATGAGAGGAGTGTTGGTGATGACGATGGTGATGATTTCCCTCTCCGGGAGAGAAGTTTCCCCGGTAGAACAGCCTTGCCGGAGCTCTAGATTGGTTATGCTCAAGTTCCGGCTCGTGGCGGTGGCGTCTCCTCCCGAAGCCTCTGTTATGATTTTTTCTCGGACAAAACCCTCCATATAGGAGAAGATGGGGGCCAGAGGGGCATCAGGGGCCGCACGAGCCCCACAGGCGTGGCCAGGGGGTGGCCCGTGCATGGGAGGCTCATGACCTCCTGGTGGCCCCCCTCTGGTATATCTCTAGCCCGGTATTTTTTATATATTCCAAAATAATTCCTCGTTGATTTTCACGATTTTTGGAGTTGTGCAGAATAGCCATCTCAAACTTGCTCCTTTTCCAGCCCAGAATTCCAGTTGCCGGTATTCTCCCTCTTTGTGTAAACCTTGCAAAATAAGAGAGAAAAGGCATGAATATTGTACCATAATGTGTTATAACAACTCAAGAAGCGATAAATATTAATAGAAAAGCATGATGCAAAATGGACGTATCAGCTCCCCCAAGCTTAGACCTCGCTTGTCCTCAAGAGGAAACCGAGATCGATAAATATGCCCACATGTTTAGTGGTAGAGGTGTCGATAAAATAAAATACAGACATGCAGGCATCATGATCATATTTAGAACAGCAATATTGTCATGTAATCCCTGATGATAAAGTGGCAATTCATTCACAATGTAAATCATGCATCAAGACCCTTATTGAGAATTAACAACCAATAGTATTTAGTCATTGAAACAATTGCAATTTATCATATTATCGGAAAGAGTCAAATAAGAGCTTGTAAAGCAAATCCACATACTCAATCATCTTTTAGTCTTCTACAATTGCTAAAACTCAAGCGGTACGCATGAGATCAAAGTTTCAGCTGGACACAGAGAAAGATAGGGGCTTATAGTTTCGCCTCCCAACTCTTTACCTCAAGGCTAATGTCAACAATAATAATTCATGATTACTTACTTCCAAGTTGATGCATGAATACAGATTTTCTCAAGCACATGACGCTTGCCAAGATGATGGCGAAATAAGGAATTGGTGAAGATCACCATGACTCTTTTAAAGGTAATAGGTAGAGGTACAAGATAGGCCCTTCGCAGAGGGAAGCAGAGGTTTTCATGCGCTTTTAAGGTTTGGATGTGTGATATCTTCATGTGAAGGAACGTTACTTTATATTGCCTCCTGTGATAAAGAAGTTTATTATGTAGTCTGTCGCTTTTATGTCTTCCTCATCACAGGTTTGTATAAAGATTATTTTCCACACACTAATAGATCATGCATATTTAGGGAGCAATTTTTATTGCTTGCACCATGAAAACTTACTTCAAGGATCTTATTCAATCCATAGGCAGGTATGGTGGACTCTCATGGCAAAACTGGGTTGATGGTTTTATGGATGCACAAGTAGTATCTCTACTTAGTTTAGGCTAATATTAGGTGGAAGCAAACGTCACATGCTAAAGGATCCATAATCATATAACATTGTTCAGAACCAGGAAAACATAATTCATTATATTGTCTTCCTTGGCCAACATCTACCTCTTAGCATGTAATAGTTTAATGAGTTTTCACAATCATAGATGGTGTCAAAGATGATATATTTATATGTGAACCTCTCTTTCTTTATTACTTCCTATTAATTGCAACAATGACCAAGGTCTAAGTTTGTCTACCCACAACAAGTTTCAGTCAACATTCTTTTTATATGTGAAGTCATCACTTCCCATAAGATCATCACATGATCTTTCATGCTTTTGTTCTCTTATCATTGTTTTCTTTAGATAATGGTAAGAAGCAAAGCCCTTAACTAAAACACTCCTATTTATATAACTCATGAACTAGATTACATTGGGGGTAACACAAAGCAAAACTCAAGCCTAGATCATGCTAAAAACTTTATTCTACTAGATAAAGATATTACCAAAAGGATCGAACTAATATAAAGGTAAATGCAAAAGATTTGATGGTGATACGATACCGAGGCAACTCCCCCAAGGCTGGCGCAAGCCAAGGGGAGTGCCCATACCCGTGTGTTTAATTGTCTTCCTTCGGAGGTGATGGTTGTGGAGTTGGAATACCAGTCGGCTTGTTCAAACTAGCCTTCAGCAAAAAATTCTGCCTTTTTAGATCGTTGACTTCCTCTTCAAGCCTCAGCACCCTTTGACATAATTCTTTCTTACTCTCCTGGAAAAGACGAGAAGGGGTAAACAAAATCTTAGGCTTGTTCCTCGAGTTAGGGAGACTCGATTTCTTGAACTCCACATGCATGTCCCCAGGTGAGGGTAGAGGAACTTCCTCTTCGTCGGAAATCTTCCCCTTAGGATCATAATCTTCTTCCTCATCTGTGGTCCAACCATAAGGATCTAAGTCTCCGTAAGCCTTGGGGTTAGCAAGCTAATCAAGCACATAGCTTTCTCCCTCTGAATCTTGAGAGGACATCTTTGCTCTAAATCTGCTACAGAAACAAGCTGGAAACGAAAACAGAGGATATTTGCGTCATACGAGGGTTAGACCTTTCGGGAAGTTATATAATGATTTTTTACCGACAATAACAAGTGTACCATGAGAAAATAGAGTCTAGGAGACGCACGAGGATCTCACGAGCCCCCCAGGCGCAGCCAAGGGGGTGGCCCGCACATGACAGGCTCGTGGCCTCCTGGTGCACTTTCCGGACTACCTTGAATTTTTGTAAATTTTTAAATATTCCAAAACGGCAAAAAAATTCTATTGGAAAAGTTATGGAGTCGGTTTGCTTACCGTATCACATACCTCTTCGTTTTCGGAGTCTGAAACTGGCTGGTAAACATCCCTTATGTACTCCTCTGGAGTTATGGTATTAATTATATTGATTTCTACATTTATCGGAGTACCTAAGATATAATGCTTGATTCTTTGCCCATTCACAACTCTCGGAAAAGTGCCTTCTGCGTTGTTGATTTTGATGGCACCGGAACGATATGCTTCCTCGACAATGTAAGGACCTTCCCATTTAGTGAGAAGTTTGCCTGCAAAATATCTTAAATGAGAATTTTATAGCAAGATATAATCACCTACATTGTACTCACGCTTTTCTATCCTTTTATCATGCCACCTCTTAACCTTCTCTTTAAACAACTTAGCATTTTCATATGCCTGAGTTCTCAATTCATCAAGTGAGCTAATATCAAATAACCTCTTCTCACCAGCATGTTTGAAATCAAAGTTGATCTCTTTGGTTGCCCAATAAGCCTTATGCTCTAGCTCAAGAGGTAAATGACATGCTTTACCGTAAACCATTTTATAAGGAGATATGCCCATGGGATTCTTATACGTAGTTCTATAAGCCCACAGTGCATCATCAAGTTTCTTAGACCAATTCTTTCTAGACATATTTACAGTCTTCAGCAAAATTAGTTTAATTTCTCTATTACTTAACTCTACTTGACCACTAAACTGAGGATGATAAGGAGATGCAATTCTGTGGTTGACATCATACTTAGCAAGCATTTTACGGAAAGCACCAGGAATTAAATGTGAACCACCATCAGTCATTAAATATCTAGGGACTCCAAATCTAGGGAAAATAACTTCTTTAAGCATCTTAATAGAGCTGTTATGATCAACACTACTAGTTGGAATAGCTTCTACCCACTTAGTAACATAATCAACAGCAACTAAAATATGAGTATACCCATTGGACTTTGGAAAAGGTCCCATATAATGAAAACCCCAAACATCAAGTGGTTCAATAAAAAGAGCATAATTCATAGGCATTTCCTGATGTTTACTAATATTACGTATTCTTTGACATTCATTGCAAGACAGGACAAACTTACGAGCATCCTTAAAGAGAGTAGGCCAATAAAAGCCGGATTGCAATACCTTGTGTGCAGTTCTATCTCTAGCATGGTGTCCCCCGTAAGCCTCGGAGTGACACTTCTGTAGGATCTGTCCCTGTTCATGCTCAGGTACACAACGTCTAATAACACCGTCTACTCCTTCTTTATATAGGTGAGGATCATCCCAAAAGTAATGTCTCAAATCATAAAAGAACTTTTTCTTTTGTTGGTACGTGAAACTAGGTGGTATATATTAAGAAACAATATAATTAGCATAATCAGCATACCATGGTGTACTACGTGAAGCATTGATTACATTAAATTTTTCATTAGGAAAGCTATCATCAATAGGTTGTGGGTCATCAAGAACATTCTCTAACCTAGAAAAGTTATCTGCTACTGGGTTCTCAGCACCATTCCTATCAACGATATGCAAATCAAATTCTTGTAGCAGGAGAACCCATCTAATTAGTCTAGGTTTAGCATCTCTCTTTTCCATGAGATATTTAATAGCAGCATGATAAGTGTGAATAGTAACTTTAGAATCAACAATATACGGTGTGAACTTATCACATGCAAACACAACTGCTAAAAATTCTTTTTCAGTAGTAGCATATTTTCCTTGGGCACTGTCTAGAGTTTTACTAGCATAACAAATAACATTTAATTTATTATCAACTCTTTGTCCTAGGACAGCACCAACAGCATAATCACTAGCATCACACATAATTTCAAAAGGTAGGTTCCAATCAGGTGGTTGAACAATAGGTGCAGTTATCAAGGCCTTCTTGAGTATGTCAAATGCTTCTTCACAATCATCATAAAAAACAAATGGAATATCTTTTTGTAAGAGATTAGTGAGAGCCTAGAATTCTTAGAGAAGTCTTTAATGAACCTTCTATAGAAACCAACATGACCAAGGAAACAACTTATACCTTTAACGTTTGTAGGGCATGGCATTTTCTTAATGGCATCAACTCTAGCTTTATCAACTTCAATACCTCTTTCAGAAATTTTATGTCCCAAGGCAATGCCTTCATTAACCATAAAGTGGTACTTCTCCCAATTCAAGACAAGGTTAGTATCTTCACATCTCCGCAAAACTCGATCAAGGTTGCTCAAGCAATCTTCAAAAGAAGATCCGTAAACGGAGAAATCATCCATGAAAACCACAACAATCTTTTCACAAAATCAGAGAATATAGCCATCATACATCTTTGAAAGGTAGCAGGTGCATTACATAAACCAAAAGGCATACGTCTATAAGCAAAGGTACCAAAAGGGCAAGTAAAAGTGGTTTTCTCCTGATCAAATTGTGAAACAGGTATTTGGGAGAATCCAGAATAACCACCTAGAAAGCAAAAGTGTGTATGTTTAGACAATCTTTCTAGCATTTGATCAGTGAAAGGTAGAGGGTAATGATCTTTCATAGTAGCTTTATTTAATTTTCTAAAATGAATTACCATCCTATAGCCAGTAACAATTCTTTGTGGGGTCAATTCATCTTTATCATTAGGGACAACGGTAATACCTCCCTTCTTAGGGACACAATGCACTGGACTTACCCAATCACTATAAGCCACATGATAAATAATACCTACTTCCACGAGCTTTAGTATTTCTTTTCTTACCACCTCTTTCATCTTAGGATTCAGTCTTCATTGAGGGTCAGCAACTGGTTTGGAATCAGGATCAGTTTTAATTTTATGTTGGCATAGAGTGGGACTAATGCCTTTAAGATCATCAAGAGTATATCCAATAGCAGCACGGTGCTTCCTTAGAGTTTTCAATAATTTCTTTTCTTCATGCTCTGAATGGTTAGCACTGTTAATAACAGGATATGTCCCTTTTTCATCAAGATAAGCATATTTAAGAGTATCAGGTAATGGTTTAAGCTCAAACACAGGATTACCCTTTGGCGGAGGTGGATCTCCAAGTAATTCAACATGCAAATTATTCTTAAGGATAGGACTTTGTTCAAATATAACTCTATCTACCTCATTCCTCTCATCCATATGCATATCATTTTCATGTTCAAGCAAGTATTGCTCTAAAGGATCAGTAGGAGGCACAACAATAGAAGTAAGAGCAATAATTTCATCCTTACTAGACAGTTGTTTTTCATGAGGTTGTCTACTAAACTTAGAAAAAATAAATTCATGTGACACTCCTTCAAAGCCAACAGTAACAGTTTGTTTCTCACAACCAATTTGAGCATTAACAGTATTGAGAAAAGGTCTACCAAATATGATGGGACAAAAGCTATATTGTGTGGTAGCAAGAACGAGAAAATCAGTAGGATACTTAGTTTTGCCACACAAGACTTCAGCATCTCTAACAATTCCCACAGGGCAGATAGTATCTCTATTAGCAAGTTTAATAGTAACATCAATAAATTCCATCTCGACAGGTGCAATTTCATCTTTAATTTCATTATATAAAGATTGAGGTATTGGACTAACACTAGCACGCACATCACATAAACCATGATAACAATGATCTCCTATCTTAACAGAAACAACAGGCGTGCCAACCACAGGTTTATGCTTATCACTAGTATGAGGTTTAGCAATTCTAGGAGAAGCTTCACAGAATTGGATAACATGCCCTTCAACATTGTCGGTCAAGAGATCTTTAATAATAGCAATACTAGGCTCAACCTTAATTTGCTCAGGGGGTGTAGGTGTTCTAATGTAACCCTTACGTAGCATGATTCTTTATTCTAACAGGGAAAGGTGGTTTCTCAATGTAAGCAGTAGGAACAATAGAATCATTATAAGAAATTACTTTCTCTTCAACTTGAACAGGTTTAGCTACATTAACTTCTATAGGAGGATGATATTTAAACCACTTCTCCTTAGGGAGATTAACATGGGCAGCAAACGATTCACATAAAGAAGATAATATCTCAGAGTCAAGTCCATATTTAGCGCTAAAATCATGAAAAGTATTTGTTTCTGCGAAATATTTAACGCAATCAAACTTAAGATTCATTCCTGATTCATTACCTTCATCAAACTCCCAATCTTCAGAATTGCGTTTAATTATTTCCAATAAATCCCATCTGAAGTCAATATCTCTCTTCATGAAAGAACCGGTACAAGAAGTGTCGAGCATGGTGCGATTGTCATGAGAAAGCCGAGCATAAAAGTTCGTAATTATAATCTCTCTGGGGAGCTCATGGTTGGGGCATGAATATAACATTGACTTAAGCCTCCCCAAAGCTTGAGCGATACTTTCTCTTTCACGAGGCCAAAAATTATAGATATAATTCCGATCACGATGTACCAAATGCATAGGATAAAACTTTTGATGAAATTCCAATTTCAAACGTTTGTAGTTCCATGATCCATTATCATCTCATAGCCTATACCATGGCAATTCTTTATCCGTCAAAGATAAGGGAAAGACCTTCTTCTTGAGCTCATCCTCGGGCAAACCTGCAAGCTTAAATAAAACACAAACGTCATCTACATAGATTAGATGCAAGTCGGGATGTGATGTTCCATCTCCTGCAAAAGGATTAGCCAACAATTTCTCTAGCATACCCCAAGGAATCTCATAATAAATATTTTCAATAGGTGCAGTAGGTTGAGGAGCAACTCTTTGTGTTTCCGGTCGAGGTGAAGAAACCCCGAACAAGATCTTCAAAGGTTTAGTTTCCATAGTGACAAGTGACAATAAATTTCAGCACACGATATAAATGTTTCCTTACCAAATTCCACTTACCAAAGGCGCTTCACTCCCCGGCACTGGCGCCAGAAAAGGGTCTTGATTACCCACAAGTATAGGGGATCTATCGTAGTCCTTTCTGTAAGTGAGAGTGTCAAACCCAACGAGGAGCAGAAGGAAATGATAAGCAGGTTTCAGTAAGGTATTCTCTGCAAGCACTGAAATAGTCGGTAACAGAT
Source organism: Hordeum marinum (assembly GCA_022496015.1). Taxonomy (NCBI): domain Eukaryota; kingdom Viridiplantae; phylum Streptophyta; class Magnoliopsida; order Poales; family Poaceae; genus Hordeum; species Hordeum marinum. The sequence continues at coordinate 21,329,689 of CM039673.1, read as the reverse complement.
AGTTGTATGATAAGATAATGTGTAAAGGGTATCAAGTAACAATAGTACAAAAAGGTGCAGAAATATGGCCCAATCCCTTGTGTAGCAAGGCACAAGCCTGAATGAACTCTTATATAAAGTAAAGTGCTCCCAGGGACACATGGGAATTACTGTCAAGCTAGTTTTCATCATGTTCATATGATTCGCGTTCGCTACTTTGATAGTTTGATATGTGGGTGGCCCGGTGCTTGGGTGCTGCCCTTACTTGGACAAACATCCCACTTATTATTAACAACTCTTGCAAGCATCCGCAACTACGAAAGAAGAATTAAGACAAAGTCTAACCATAGCATCAAACTAGTGGATCCAAATCAGCCCCTTACGACGCAACACATAAACTATGGTTTAAGCTTCTGTCACTCTAGCAACCCAACATCTACGTATTACATCCCAATGCCTTCCTCTAGGCCCAAATAATGGTGAAGTATCTTGTAGTCAACGTTCACATAACACCACTAGAGGAGTGACAACATACAACTTATCAAAATATTGAATGAATACCAAATTCACATGACTACTATTAGCAAGACTTATCCCATGTCCTCAGGAACCAAAGTAACTACTCACAAAGCATGGTTATGTTCATGATCAGAGAGGTATTGAATATCATTAAGGATCTGAACATATTATCTTCCAGCAAATAAACCAACTGGCATCAACTATGATAAGCAATTAACACTACTAGCAACCTTACAAGTACCAATCGGAATTGCACGACGGAGATTGAGTACAAGAGATGAACTAGCGGTTAGAGATGAGATGGTGATGGTGAAGATGTTGATGGAGATGAGTCCTCTCTGATGAGAGGAGTGTTGGTGATGATGATGGCAATGATTTCCCTCTCCGGGAGGGAAGTTTCCCCGGCAGAACAGCCCTGCCGGAGCGCTAGATTGGTTCTGCTCAAGTTCCGCCTCATGGCGGTGGCGTCTCCTCCTGAAGCCTCTTTTATGATTTTTTTCTCGGAAGGAACCCTCCATATAGGAAACGATGGGGGCCAGAGGGGCTTCAGGGGGCCCACGAGCCCCCCAAGCGTGGCCAGGGGGGTGGCCCGCGCCTGGCAGGCTCATGACTTCCTGGTGGGCCCCCTTTGGTACTTCTCCGGCCCAGTATTTTTTATATATTCCAAAATAATTCCTCGTTGATTTTCACGACTTTTGGAGTTGTGCAGAATAGCCATCTCAAACTTGCTCCTTTTCCAGCCCAGAATTCCAGCTGCCGGCATTCTCTCTCTTTGTGTAAACCTTGCAAAATAAGAGAGAAAAGGCATGAATATTGTACCATAATGTGTTATAGGAACTCAAGAAGCAGTAAATATCAATATAAAAGCATGATGCAAAATGGACGTATCAGGGCCCCAACGTTTTTGATCCAAAAGGGCATCATGTTGAAGCAAAATGGCCCGTAGGGGGTGATGAATGCGGTAGCCTCCTGATCGGATTCCTTCATCTTAATTTGATGGTATATGGAGTAAGCGTTGGGGAAACAGAAGAAATCATGTATGGCTCTAGCATCAATGATTTGCTCTATGTGAGGTAAGGGAAAACGATCCTCGGGGCATGCTTTGTTGAGTTCTTTGAAATCAACACACAGCCGCCAGGATTTGTCTTTCTTAGGTACCATCACCAGGTTCGCTAGCAACTAGGGGTGTTTAATATCCCGTATAAATCCGGCCTCGAGCAATTTTGCTAATTCTTCACCCATGGCTTGTCGCTTGGGCTCGGAGAAGCGGCGCAGGGTCTGTTTCACGGGTTTAAAGCCTAGGGTAATGTTCAAGCTATGTTCGGCAAGCTCGCGTGGGATTCCGGACATATCGGAAGGATGCCAAGCGAAAATGTCCCAGTATTGCGGAGGAAAGGCCGCAGTGCTGCCTCCATAAGGGGATCGAGCTGCTCTCCGATGGATGTTGTTTTATTGGGGTCCGTTGGATGCACCTGAAATTTGACGATTTCCTCTGCTAGTTTAAAGGACGTGTACTTGTGCCTTTTACTAAGGATCACATGGTCCCTATTGACTGTCGACCGTAAAGCTGTCAACTCCTTGGCGGCGAAAGTTTCTGCTAATTCCTCGAGCATGAGCGTTGCCGTTTTGTTTTCGGCTCGGTGGGATATATTCGGATCACTGACGAGGGTGATCACTCCATTTCGTCCTGGCATTTTGAGTTTTATGTACCCGTAATGGGGTATAGACTGGAACTTTGTAAAGGTGTCTCTTCCTAACAGGCATGATAGCCACTAGGGAAGGGGACGATGTGGAAGAGACGTTCTTCAGATCAGTAATTTACGGGTGTGCCAAACACAACGTCCAGGATGATACATCCGGAACAACGCGCCTCTTTCCTTGGGATAATTCCCCGGAAGATTGTCTTTCTATGTTCGATGCGAGATCGGTCGAACTGCATTTTATCCAGAGTGGCCTCGTAGATGAGGTTTAGGCCACTACCACCGTCCATGAGGACCTTATGTAGTTTGTATTGATCGATGATGCGATTCAAGACTAGAGCGTCCGGTGAACGATTGGAAGGATGGCGGCTAGTCAATGTCCACGAAAGTAATCGGTACGTCTGCCCATGGGATAGTGGCTGCCATGTGGTAGACTTGCTCATGCTCCTTAAGAGCTCTTTTGTGCCGGCTCCTCAAGGGGCACATCTCATTGATCGTCAGGACTTCGTCATCAAATCTGTTTTGTGATGGAGAGCGCATGTTCGATGGGGGTGTGTCGAGGATAGCCTCGCCACTCTTTGTGACCCGCCTGACAACCCAACAAGCTCGAAGGCTATGAGTAGGGTTATTGTTCAATAACACTGAATGAATGGCGCAAGGTTTATCTAAACGTCCGTCGAGGACGGTGCCTGTCCCGGAAAGAGAATTGTTTCTTTTTTCGACAGGTTCATGTCTGGCTGGCCGATTTGGAGGTATCCTCTTTCTTCTAACTACTATTGGGTGTTCGAAGAATTTTGGTTCCTAGAAAAATCGCTCAGATTTCTAGACACTCTCCATGGCACAGTACTTCTGTACCAATTCGGATAACTCTGAAAAGTTGCTTATGCGTCAGCGGGCCAAGGCATTAAGAATCCCTTCATCGTGGCAATTGCTGATGAAAATAGTCATTATGTCTTGGTCCCTAAGACCTTTCACTCTGCTCCTAGGGAGGAGGAGTCTTTCCCAAAAGTGGACTGATTCTCCTTGTATTTGCTTGATATCCCTAAAGTCCGAAGACATGGCCTTTGGCACGGTACTTGGATAATCATTTTGGGTGGTGGGTGGGAAAAAATTCCGTTCCCTGTTGCAATGGGTGTTCGGAAGTGTAGTCTCCAAATCACGTGATGGATCCTTCACCAGTGACGGTTCGGTTTTAAAGCGGTTCCCCACATCTGATTCTCGGACGGGGTCTTGGAGATTGTGGACGGGGGTATAGAAGGTTTTCAATTCCGGCCGCCGGGAAGAATTCGTGGCCGGACACTCGACGGTGGCGACAAGTTGGGTGACTGGAGGGACATGAATCTCCCTGTCATCGGGACTGATCCCGAGCCGAACATAGATCGGAACCTGGTCATCTAATATACGCATAACTTTGATCCAACCGAACAGCTCGTTTAAGAATGAGGCGATGGCAGGATGCGTGTCGCGGATACGAGTGGATTCCTCAAGCGGTGTAACGGTTCCATAGTTATGCCGAAGCGGATCAGTGTTCCGTTCCACTCCGGAGCCTGATGCGTTGGACGCCGCAGCATCCAGATTTATAGGTTTTCCATCGAAGGTTGATGGTTCGATTGGAACGAGTGTTCCCTATGAATCAGCCATGAACTCTAGGGTTGTGAACTAATACACTGATTGGAGCGAAACCTTCTGGTAAGGTCATGATGGCCGACCGAGCCGGCGTGCGACACGATGTCGTTGCTGATGAAATTTTGATCGGGGGAAAGATCCAACTCGATACGGATCTCGCTGCTTGCGACGGGGCGAGCCATCAATTCCTTCGGAGCGCACAGAGGAACTCTCAATGAAAGCACCAATGTCGCTATCAAAACCGGAAGATCTCATGTACGGGTCTCGAACTGTGAGACTAGGCTCGATGGTAACAGGAGACGAAGGGGACACGAGCTTACCCAGGTTCGGGCCCTCCGATGGAGGTAATACCCTACGTCCTGCTTGGTTGTATTGATGGTGTAAGGGGTTACAGAATTGATCTACCTCAAGATCGTAAGTCTAACCCTAGATGAGTTGTCCTACCTCTACGCCCTAAAACCCTCCGGCTTATGTAGATCCTAGGGGTGCCCGGGGCTTACACATGGTCAGTTACATGCCGAAGAGATAACTTGCCTAACTACAACTAATAACTTGGAGAACACGTCTTGACTACTCAAAGCTTCTGCCCTGGCGCAGGCGGTCCTCGATCATCCGATGCCTAGCTCTCGGCCCATACAGTCCGGCCCATAAACCATGGGACAGCTATCTAGGGACCCCTTAATCCAGGACTCCCGCACCTGGGACTCCCCAATCACACCGTTTTGCGTCAAATTCGTAGGAGTTTTTGTTTCTCATGTAATAAGCTCGACGAGCATACTTGTGAGGCTTGCTATTTAGGCAAGCACGTTCGTCTTCCCTTTAGTGCGTCTACAACTATTTCCACTTTTCCGTTTCAGCTTCTTCATAGTGATGTTTGGACATATCTTGTTGCAGGTAACACGAGCTATCTATACTACTTGGTTGACCAACACTACTGGTAAGTATAGTAGCAGTAGCGCAGTTCAGGACACGCACTACTGATAACTATTAGTTGTGCGTGTATCTAAACCGCACCACTACTAATCGAGCAGATTTCTTTTTTTATATTCACAGTGCATTTATAGATAGTTATACATATTAATATACAACATCAATAATAATCTTGCACAATAAAACATTTAGATTAAAGTGGATGGGTGCAAGTGATCAAGTTTAATTAGTAGGAAAATATGATATTACGTCGGCACACTAGTGTTGAATGAAAGGATTCCTTTGATTTGACAATTGTCTGCCATTGTAACAACACATTTTCCTACTAACCCAACTAAATCACTTCCACCCATCCATTTTAATCTAATTTATGTCATCTAATAACTGATCATCCTTAGTCACATAACACTTATCATCATCTTAATCATATAACAACTCATGACCAGTTGACCATTAGTACACAATGTCAAAAATTAGAAAATGTCGTCTTTCTTATCTAGCACATACTATACTCTCCTAACTAGGTAAAATAGCATAAAACATGTAAGCTCCGTCCCCTCCATTATGGAGAATAGAGATCAACGTATCATCGGTACGTGGCCTTAGGAAATCTTTCGCGCCTTCGCCAAGTGGTTGTCTGCTGACTTTTATTAATTGGGTAAATCCTTTGGGTTTCACTCTTTCATCGCTTTTTAAATCGAGTATGCATTGCAGAATTTAATAGACCACCGCGACTATAAGCTGATGACCTTCATCTGACCTTCTACAAATATCAGTCGAGGCACAACCTCCGAAGGGAATTTCTGTTGAACAACATAATAATAACATAGTTAGCAATCTAGTTTTGTTTATGAAAAATTTATGTATGCAAAAGATGGACTAATTAATGACAGAATAGTAAAAAAAATCTTACCTTGCTATCTGCAACAATGTTACCATTATTCAACGGGTGCACTAGTGGCACGTATTCAGAAAAAACATTCGCCAATATCTTCATAATTTGTCTTAAAAATATCAATATCATTAATAAATGAGATCAAATGATCTATCTCCAGCCAAGTTAGGTCGGAGCCATGACTATAGTAGGCATGATCTACTATATTTTGAATATTGGGTAAAGAAGAGAAATAAGCTGACAATTAAAGACAAACAAGTTAAGTAGGAATAAACACGAACTATTTTTAAATAAAAAATATAAATTAGTTAACAAATATGGTTGACAAATTCACATGGAGGTAAAATAGGAAGCATATTGAAATCCACCGAAATGTCGATATTACCTTCAATGCGCTCTTCAGGACGAAAACCGAAGGTTATTTCCATATCCTCCTGCAATCCATATGCCTTGGCTAGAGCTTCTCCATTCAGCAACCAAATAATGAGTTATTAACAGCATTAATTACTTTAACGACAAAAGTGCAACCATGTTTAGTCCTCATGTTAGCTCTCCTCGTCTCGATATTCTCATGGACTTCAAAACCGAGCCTCTCCAAGACATACCGTCTTGGATGGCAGGGGATGAACTAGTCGAATTGTATAAAACATAAATTACACGTTGAAGCAAAGAAATAGAAGTCATAATTAATTACGGAAAAACACTTCTCATCGTTGTGTACCGTAGAAACATCGAAGGTCTCGTCAAACTTGATGGGCAAGTACCTGCGATCTCACAGGTGACGCCAGTCGACAGACTTTGATCTTCACCGCAGAGTTCACACTCATGGATCCTATTATCGTCAGATATTGATGACCCACAACTATAGGGAATCTATGTTAGTACTTTCGATAAGTAAGAGTGTCGAACCCAACGAGGAGTAGAAGGAAATGACAAACGGTTTTTAGTAAGGTATTCTCTGCAAGCATTGAAATAGTGGGTAACAGATAGTTGTATGATAAGATAATTTGTAACGGGTAGCAAGTAACAATAGTAGCAAATGTGCAGAAATATGGCCCAATCCCTTTTGTAGCAAGGGACAAGCCTGAACGAACTCTTATATAAGGTAAAGTGCTCCCGAGGACACATGGGAATTATTGTCAAGCTAGTTTTCATCATGTTCATATGATTCGCGTTCGCCACTTTGATAGTTTGATATGTGGGTAGACCGGTGCTTGGGTGCTGTCCTTACTTGGACAAACATCCAACTTACGATTAACCCCTCTCGCAAGCATCCGCAACTACGAAATAAGAATTAAGACAAAGTCTAACCATAGCATTAAAATAGTGGATCCAAATCAGCCCCTTGCGACGCGCATAAACTAGGGTTTAAGCTTCTGTCACTCTAGCAACCCATCATCCACTTATTACTTCCCAATGCCTTCCCCTAGGCCCAAATAATGGTGAAGTTTCATGTAGTCGACGTTCACATAACACCACTAGAGGAGAGACAACATACAACGCATCAAAATATCGAACGAATACCAAATTCACATGACTACTAGTAGCAAGACTTATCCCATGTGCTCAGGAACAAACGTAACAACTCACAAAGCATAATTATGTGCTTGATCAGAGACGTATTGAATAGCATTAAGGGTCTGAACATCTGATCTTCCACCAAATAAACCAACTAGCATCAACTACAATATGCCATTAACACTACTAGCAACCTTACAAGTACCAACCGGAGTTGCGCGACGGAGATTGGACACAAGAGATAAACTAGGGTTTGGAGATGAGATGGTGCTAATGAAGATGTTGATGGAGATGAGGCCCCTCCGATGAGTGGAGTGTTGGTGATGACCATGGCGATGATTTCCCTCTCCGGGAGAGAAGTTTCCCTGTTAGGACGGCCATGCCGGAGCTCTAGATTGATTCTGCTCAAGTTCTGCGTCATGGCGTCAGCGTTTCTTCCCGAAAGTTCCCTATTGATTTTTTCTCCGACGAAACCCTTTATATAGGAGAAGATGGTGGCCAGAGGAGCTGCAGGGGGGCCACGAGCCCCTAGGCGCGGCCAAGGGGGTAGGTCGTGCCTGGTAGGCTCGTGGCCTCCTGGTGGCTCCTCTCTGGTATATCTTCGGCCAAGTATTTTTTATATATTGCAAAATAATTCCTTGTTGATTTTCACGGCTTTTGGAGTTGTGCAGAATAGACATCTCAAACTTGCTCCTTTTCCCACCCAGAATTCCAGCTGCCGGCATTCTCGCTCTTCAGGTAAACCTTGTAAAATAAGAGAGAAAAGGCATGAGTATTGTACCATAATGTGTAATAACAAATCATAAGGCAATAAATATTAATATAAAAGTATGATGCAAAATGGACGTATCAACTCCCCCAAGCTTAGACCTCACTTGTCCTCAAGCGGAAGCCAAGATCGATAAATATGCCCACATGTTTAGAGATAGAGGTGTCGATAAAATAAAATACGGACATGCAGGCATCATGATCATATTTAGAACAACAATATTCTCATATAATCCCTTATGCTAAAGTGACAATTCATTCAAAATGTAAAGCATGCATCAAGAACCTTATTGCGAATTAACAAACAATAGTCTTTAGTCATTGAAGCAATTGCAACTTATCATAACATCGGAAAGAGTCAAATAAGAGCTTGTAAAGCAAATCCACATACTCAATCATCTTTTAGTCTTCTACAATTACTACTGGAATAAGACATTTGCCGTCTGTCAACTCTTTGCCGTCAGCTGGCAGACGGCAAAGAGTTTGTTTGCCGCCTGTCATCCCAAAGCAGACGACACAGAAACAGCTGATGGCAAAGATCCTCTTTGTCCTCTGTAACTCTTTGCCATCCGCTGGCAGACGGCAAAGAACTCTTTGCCGTCAGCCAACAGACGGCAAAGACCGCAGTGGGCCCTATGGGGCACGGCACTGGCTAGGTCAACCTCCTCACTTCTTTGCCATCCGCTGGCAGACAACAAACAATTCTTCGCCGTCCGCCAGCAGACGGCAAAGAAGTGAGGAGGTCCCACAAACGTCACGGCCGGACGAGAGTTAACGTTACGCTCTTTGCCGTCCGCCAGCAGACAGCAAAGAGCGTAACGTTAACTCTCGGCCCGCCACCCCCGCGCCTCTCTCTCTCTCACACACATCTCTCTATCGATCTCTCACAACCCCCCCCCCGCTGCAGCCGCCCGCCGCCGCCCTGCCACCCCCCCCGCCCCTCGCCGCCCCCGCCGCCCCCTGCCACCCACGGCCACCCCCCCCCCCCCCCGCCGCCCCCCGCCGCCCCCTGCCCGCCCCTCTCCATCTACCACCCCGCGCCTGCACATCGACCACCCCTCCGGTGAGCTCCCACTCCACATTTTTTTCTTTTTTTATGTTTTTTAGTCATATTAGTAGTTAGTTTATATTAGTAGTTAGTCATATAATAGTTAGTCATATTAGTAGTTAGTTTAAAGAAGAAGAAGAAGCAGAAGAAAAGAGGAGAGGAGGAGAAGAAGAAGAGGAAAAAATGAAAGGAAGAAGAAGAAGAGGAGGAGGAGGAGAAGAAAAAAGAACAAGAAGAAAAAAGAGGAGAGGAGGAGAAGGAGAAAAAAGAAGAAGAAGTAGAAGAAGAAGAAGAAGAAGAAGAAGAGGAGAAGAAAAAAGAAGAAGAGGAAGAAGAAGAAGAAAAAAGAGGAGAGGAGGAGAAGAAGAAGAGGAAAAGGAAAGAGGAAGAAGACCCCGACCCCGACCCCGACCCCAACACGACAACCCGACCCCGACCCCGACATCTCGACCCTGACCCCGCACCAACACCCCGACACGACACCCCAACACGGCACACCGACCACGACACCCCGACACGACACCCTCCACACCCCAACCCCAACACGACACCCCCCACACCCCGACACGACACCCCCCACACCCCCGATCCTCAACCCCCGACGCCACCAACCCCAACCCCCGACACGACACATCGACACCCCGACACCATCACACCCCGACATGACACCCTGACACGGCACCCCAACCCCGACACGACACCCACCCACACCCCGACCCTAACACTACACACCCCACACCCCGACACGACACCCCCCACACCCCGACATGACACCCCCGACAACCAGACCCCAACATGACACCCCCGACATCCCGACCCCGACACGACACTTCAGACACCCCGACACCCCAGACACCCCGACACCGACACCCCTGACACCCCGACACCGACACCCCTGACACCCCGACACCGACACCCCGACACGACACACCACCCCGACACCCCGAGACCCCAACACAGCACGCCGACCCCGACACACCTGACACCACGACACCCCCGACACCCCTCACACCCTGACACCGACACCCCGACACGACACCCCCGACACCCCGACACCCCTGACACCCCGACACCGACACCCCTGACACCGACATCCCGACACGACACCTCGACACGGCACACCGACCCCGACACCACGAGACCCCAACACAGCACCCTGACCCTGACTCCCCTGACACCACGACACCCCCGACACCCCTGACACCCCGACACCGACACCTCGACACGACACCCCCGACACCCTGACACCCCTGACACCCCAACACCGACACCCCTGACACCCCGACACCGACACCCCGACATGACACCCCTACACGGCACACCGACCCCGAGACCCCGACACAACACCCTAACCCCGACACCCCGACACCCCAACACACCAAGAGATATGAGTGTCTTCAATCATTACTCTATAGGTGTCTTCAATCATCAGCCTTTTGTGTGTGTCCAATAGCTAGTTGGCCGATGTACATCGGTATAATGCATGTGTGACTTTCGGTCCATCGAGGCTTTCCTTAAATAACTTTCATGTGTGTTCTTGACGGAGGAATCCCGACTGTTGTCGTGGGGGGCGCCTCTTCTTTTTTCTCTTCTGTGTGATATACTCGTCGATAGTTTGCGCAAGAAGAGGAGAGAAGAGGCGTCCATCACCAGCAGTCGAACTATTACTGTGAGAGAGTGTCCACCAACATATATACACCACCATATCAGTGTGAGAGAGAGCGCACCAACACGCCATGAGATATGGGAGTTACTTAAGGAAAGCCTCGACGAACCAAAAGTCAGACATGCATTATACCGATGTACACCGACCCAGAACTATTGCTGCGCGCGGGACACCGGGCGCCGGCGTCACTTGTGGGATGTGGATCTAGTGTTCAACGCCGAGCGGCACATGTATCTCGCACCGATGATACTTGATACTTAGGGTTTCATCGAGGTCGAGGAACCCCCTAACACAGACACAACACCCTTACCCCGACACGACATCCCCGACAACCAGACCCCGACATGACACACTGACACCCCGACCCCGACACGTCACCCACGACCATGACACAGCACCCCGACCCCCACACGACACCCCGACCCCGACATGACACCCTCGACACCACGACCCCGACCCGACACCCCAGACACCCCGACCCCGACACGACACCCCCGCCACCCCGACCCTGGCACGACACCCCCGACACCCCAACCCTGACACGACACAGCAGACACCCCGACCTCGACACAACACGGGTCATATATTTGTGAATTATGAGTTAGGTCATATATTTTTCGATTTTATTATACAAAACATCATTTCCTCTGTTCCGGTCATCATGCTGATGAAACTTGCTAGCTATAGGTGTCTTTAATCATCAGTATTTTGTTTGTGTCCAGTAGGTAGGCAAGATGAGTGATCGTGGGTCGATGTACATCGGTATAATGCGTGTGTGACTTTTAGACCGTCCAGGTTTTCCTTAAATAACTTTCATGTGTGTTCCTGATGGAGGAATCCTGACTGTTGTCGGGGGGGACGCCTCATCATTCTTCCTCTCTTCTTTGTGATATACTCGTCGATATATTGCGCAAGAAGAGAAGAGATGAGGCGTCCATCACCGGCGGTCGAACTATTACTATGAGAGAGTGCCCACCAACATATATACACCACCATATCGGTGTGAGAGAGAGCGCACCAACACACCACGAGATATGAGAGTTACTTAAGGAAAGCCTCGATGAACCGAAAGTCACACACGCATTATACCGATGTACACCGACACGACACCCCGACACCCCGACATGACAACCTCGACCCCCAACACCTCTTCGGCCTCCTGTTGACAGAAAGGGTGCTCTTCGGCCTTCCAGTGGCCGACGGGGTCATATATGTGTGAATTATGAGTTAGGTCATATATATATTTGTGTTTATCAGGTGGATTTAAATGTGCAGTCGTTTCGTCGCTGCGAGGGTTTGGTGTTCGACGACCTCCCCATGCGTTCGACGAGCTCCGCCCCTGCGTTTGTGGGTGAGCAAAAATGACATCTCCTCCTCCTCCTTCATTTGCTCTGTTCCGATCTTCGTGCCGATGAAACTTGCTAGCTGTAGGTACATTGAATCATCAGTATGCGTGAATACTATGCGTCTCCCGTTCGAAAGGGTTACATCTATAAATATGCATACATTTGCATATTTATAATCGTGATTCTTTTGAATTGTCCAACGTTATCCATGGACAGCCCGAGTATGTGTAGATTGGGTTCGTTTTCCCATATGCTATGCTCCGAATCCGATGCAGAATTTCGTCATTGCCTCCTTGTTGTTCTCCGGGTACACATCCTCTCTGCTTATTGCCAAGACATGTATCAGGAGAACAACGGGGAGGTGTTGCCGACATTTTGCAGCAGATCCGGAGCAGAGCATGGGAAAACGAACCCAATCTACACATACTCGGGTGGAATTAGGACCTATCTCTACCTACTAGCGTCTAGGTTGCATCGATGTAATGAAACTAACAAACTCTATTAACTGATGAATATGGTTTGCTGAATTATGTATATATTTTGTGTGTGTCCAGTAGCTAGGCAGGATGAGTGATCGTGGGTGGATGTACGCCGGTCACACTAGTCAGAAAGACATGACCCGTGAATGGTTAACAAAAACCAAGGAGTTTGTGAGAGTCGCATTTGCAAATGGACACAAAACAACCTGCTGCCCTTGTGTCGATTGCGACAACTATAAGAACAAGTCAGAGTTTGAAATGATCAAACACCTACAGAAGTGGGGCTTTACGCCTAATTATATGGTCTGGACATTTCATGGTGAGTCTGCCCATCGTGCCAGAGCCGAGGTTCTTCGTCGTTGCACCGACGAGCATGGTACCGGGATTGAAGAAATGGTGCAAGACTTTGATGATGCTCGGGATTCGGACGATGATATGGAGGAATCTGCAAAGGCCTTTTATGAAATGTTGGAGTCTTCAAAACGTCCTCTCCACGAGCACACTGAGCTTTGACAGCTGGATGCCATCTCGCAAGTAATGGCTCTAAAGGCTCAGTTCCACCTGGGCAGAGAATGCTACGACGCGATTATGACGATATTTGGACGCTTTCTACCCAAAGGCCATGTATTGCCACCAAACTTGTACCAGTCCGAAAAAATCCTGCATGCGCTTAAGACGCCCTATGAGAAGATAGATGCCTGTGAGAATGGAAGTGCCTTGTTTAGGCTTCAGTATGCGGGCTTGAACTATTGCCCCATTTGCAATGCGTCCAGGTATGTTCTGGTAGACAATGGTATGGGTGATAAGAGTCAGACCAAAATCACCATTAATGTTCTTCGGTGTCTGCCAATCATACCAAGACTTCAACGACTTTTCATGGTCGAAGAGACGGCTAGACAGATGTTGGGACACACTTCGGACGCTTTTGCGTGGAAGCACTTCGATGCATTACATAAGGATAAATGTGTACATGCAACCTCTTAAGGATGAATTGCAAGAAGCCTGGGATAATGGGATCAAGACATACGACGCCGCTACAAAAAAGAACTTCAAAATGCATGTGTGATACATGTACTCGATGCATGACTTGCCAGCGTATGCGCTATTCGTTGGCTGGTGTGTGCATGGAAGGTTTTCGTGCCCCACATGCAAGGCAGCTCTTCAGTTCCGTTGGCTGCTGGTGGGTCGCAAGTTTTCTTGCTTCGACATGCATAGATAGTTCCTAGATCCTGTCCATAAGTTCAGAAAAGACAAGAAGAATTTATCAAAGGTAGAGTTGTCAAAAACATTGCACCACCTGCGTTGACAGGCCAACAGATCCTAGATTAGATAAACGCTCTCGAGCCGGATCCAAATCGTCCAGGGTATTTCAAAGGGTATAATACGGAACATGCCTGGACTCACAAGATATGTCTGTGGGATCTTCCTTGCTTCAAAGATCTCCTTTGCCCACACAACATTGACGTGATGCACACTGAAAAAATGTTGCGGAGGGCCTTTTTGGTACATTGTTCGGCATAGAGGGGAAGTCAAAGGATAATCCTAAGGCTAGAGTCGACCAGGAGGCTCTATATGATAGACCATTACAAAACATTCAAAAACCAAAAGGAAAGAAGAACTGGAGGAAGCCAAAGGAATGGTTCAATCTTGGAAGGCCAGCTATGAGGGAAATGATCTTGTGGGTGAAAATGCAGTTGATGTTCCCCGATGGGTATGCAGCGAATCTAAAGTGGGGAGCGAGTCTTGAAAAATTGAAAATATTTGGTCTCAAGAGTCATGATTGGCACATATGGCTTGAGCGGGTAATGCCGGTGATGTTGTGTGGCTTTATCCCCAAGGATGAATGGCTAGTACTGGCAGAGCTGAGGACGAAAGAACTATCGCCTGACATGCTAGACGAACTGGAAGAGCTGGCGCCGGAGTTGATCTCCAAGTTAGAAAAGATATTTCCACCGGGCTTCTTTAATCCAATGCAGCATTTCCCGACTAAGGCAAGATTGGTGGGGCCCGTGCAAATTCGTTGGTGCTTCTCAACTGAGAGGATGCAGAATACGTTTAGAGAAAAAGGTAAAAACAAATGTAGAGTTGAAGCATCGATGGCCGTTCCATTCATTACCGAGGAGGCGGCAAACTTTGTGACAGCACACTAGACAACCCAGAATCGTCATTTGCATAACCCGAGGCCTTGGTACAATGATGGCGACCGTGAAAAAGGTCGATCCAACCTCAGCCTATTCAAAGGGAAGCTCGTACCAGCCGGTGATTCGAAATCAATAGGGTTGGATGTCGAAGAATGGCGGACCATTTCGTTGTATATCCTCAACAACCTAATAGAAGTGCGGCCGTACATCGAGTAAGTTCTCGGTACATTGTTTTGCAACTTCTAATTCCTTTGAAATGCTCTTATTCCTGGATATATATGTGATACAGTCGATACATTGCCAAATTCTCGGTTGGAGCGGTGATCCAAAAGGATTCCATCAAAGAGTATGAGCTTCTGGCCAAGCATGGAGGCGTCTATCCTGGTTTCATCTCTTGGTTCAAGCAAACGGTAATTTCCATTAATTAGACGATTTAATTTCTTTGCCTAGTTTGTGACTAATGCAACAATCCTTTGGTATTGAACTTGTAGGCTAATGAAGAGTCTATGGACTCCGAATTGAGACAAGTCGCTAATGGTTTTGACTTTAAGGTCCGTTCATTTGACAAATATGACATCAATGGGTATCGCTTTCATACTTTTGGCAAAGAGCTATCTATGGCCGTCCTAAAGACTACAAATTGTTGTGTCTCCGCTGTCGGCGAAGGAGGGGTCAAGTATTATGGAAGAGTTGAAGCAATTTATGAACTTACATTCTTTGGTGTAAACCCACCAAACGTCGTAGTCTGCAAATGTTATTGGTTCCAGCCGAAGGAGGCTAGAAGGACTCATGAACATATAGGGCTAGTCGAAATCAAACAAAGCACCCATTTGGATGTTCCCGATGTCTACATTACGGCTCAACAGGCGACCCAAGTTTTCTATCTACCATGGGCCTGCCAAACGGATCCAAATTTGAAAGGTTGGGATGTCGTTTATGTTGTGCCGCCACATTTTAGACCACCTCCCCTCAACGAAGATGATTATGAACCTCACATTAACCCAGACACATATGAAGGAGAATTCTTCCAAGAAACACGTGTTTCCAAAAAATGCTTCAAGAACCGCTCTACTTCACCCCAGAACATTGAGGTCGACGGCGACAGTGAACCCGACTTCGCCCCTGAGCAGGAACAAGGAGAGACGGAAGGGGAAGAGGTTACTGCTGCGGATGACCTGACAATGCTTGACCGATTACATAGTGGCCTTCCACATGTTGATGCATTTATCGATGGTGCTGATGAGCACGTCATTACTGATAGTGATAATGATTATGCATTTATTGATTCCGGAGCATATATAGACGATGAAGATTAATATTAGTAATGTGAGGTATGCAATTATTATTATGTACATTTATATTATTAATTAGTTCATGTTATTAGGTATTCAATTTTTTTATGTTGAACTAATTTCGTTCACTCTTTGTCGTTGCAGGTGTTGACTGATGGTGAGTGGGGGTCGAGAGCGCTCTGAGCCTCCATCCTTGGCGCGTGCTGGGAGGGGTGCCCTTATTCCACCCCAACAACTCCGGAGAGCGCTAGTACATAGCATGTAGACACCGGCGGGCACTTCTTCTTCGACCGGGAGAGGTCGGGGGAAGACGAAGAGAGGTGCTAGAGGTAGGAAGGCTGTTGCGGCTTCCTCGCCGCCACCTCCAGCTGATTCTCCCGACCACAGGAGTGCTCCATATCAGGTGGACCCATCTGACTTAGACCCGTCTCGGACTCTAGTCCACGAGCCTCGGGTCCACGAGCCTCGGGTCACCGAGCCTTTGTCCCAGGAGACTCCTGTCCCAGGGTCTTCGTCCAGGAGACTCCAGTCCACAGGTCTTCGTCCCAGGAGACTCGGGTCCCAGAGTCTTCGTCCCATGTGACTCCGGAGACTAGTGGCCGTGCTGATGGTGGCGAGGACATTACTTGTCTGAGGACACCTAGAGCGAGGGCGAGTCGGTTGAGGAGGGCAAGAAGGACTACCGGCATGGTTGTACAAAGCTGCCAACCGTGCCGACGACCCACGAGTAGAGGTGGTTGATTGCGCCTAATGCGGAGAGGTAAGTGCATTTACTCTTTTTTAACCTTTTGCCTTCATCTTTCTTCAAATTAATATCTAATGTGTTGGCCTTGTCCAACTGTAGGGGTTGGCAATACGAGCATGGTGTCCACAGGCCCAACCAAGTCCTTGGTGTGCTTATCCGGCAGCACTTCTCGGGGAAGGTCGAGTTGCCTGATCAGTCTCCACAGGTAGCACTGACCTGGCAGCCGTACAGGGGTGCCCCAGCCCCGCCGGAGCACATGGTCGACGGTGTCTTGTGCGAGACGGTGGCTGACATTGTGATCCGTTGCTTTTGGGTAATTTCTCCTTCTCAACAACACCTGGTGATTGTACTAATCAGTATCTAATGTGTTGTCTTGTTTGATTGCAGACCTTCTACAGGTGTCTTGAGGAAGACGAGGTGAGAGCGGCTGTTGTTCTCGAAGCAAAGTGCAAGCGCCTACTTCAGAACTTACGGCATGAGGCTTGGGTTCAGGCTATTCGAGACTACTACGCCTCAAGTAACATTAGGAGGGCCAAGCAGAGGTGTCGCAATAATTATCTGAGTAAGGAGAAGTTTATGAAGGTAATTATCTATTCTTAAGGCCTTGTACTTAGCTTCTTTGATTTGATTAGTAGGCGTAGCGCTGAAATTTCTCTTGTCTAACTTAGGTGCCCTCGAGATGGTGTGCGGATAGGATGGACTGTTGGGAGGCATCGGTGGATGAGTGATGCTCTCCCGGATGGCTAGCCAAACATAACAAGGCCAAGGAGAAGCATGGCCAAATAAAAGGTGTGCCACACCATCAAGGGAGCTCCAACCTGTTTGAGTTCGGGGATCACTGGGTATGTGGTTTGCTTCATGATTCATGCAATTACATTCTTCATGCTAGCTTGATCCCTTAACTAATATTTTGTTCACCTCTTTTAGGCGCGGCACAACAAGAAGTAGGTGCCACCTTTATTCGACCTCTATGCCATGGCCCATACTACCTCGTACAAGAAGGCTAAGGCATTCTCTGAGGATGACCTCGATCATCTAGAGAGCTTCAGCAACATCTCCTCCCACAACAAGCTCATGAGGTACAGAGATTTTGGGAAGGCAAGGAACGGGGAGGACTTCAACCCGAGCTAGAGTCCTTTCGATCCAGAGCTCGTGATAATATCTAGTGGTGGGAGGCCCCATGGCTCGATAGCCATTGGGGATGGACTGATACGTTGTCCTAGAACTCTCCTGGAGATCAAGAAGCCCCAGACAAGCTCTGATCCGGAGATAACGCCTCGTCCACGGACAATGGAGCTCGCCATTGAGGCTAGGGACTAGGAGCTTCTGGCGGAGGCAAACAGGCAGGCGGCGTAGAGGTAGAGGGACATGGAGGAGAGGACGGCTAGGCTGTTGGAGGAGGAGAGGAACCAGAACGACGCGTCTCACCGGGCCCTATACGAGCTCCTCGTGGTAAGTTTCTCCTTCATATTAGCGAAATCATGCACGTAACTTTCGTTTCATCACTAACTAATATGAATGACTCGTGAAAACAAAATGTGTAGACCGTGTGCCAGAACAATGGTCAGACCCCTCCGTCGATGACCCATATTGCTATAGCACCCACGGTGAGTTTCATTTAAATGGTCATTAGTTACTAGTATTCACATTTGAGTTGCATCATGCTAAGGAGACATTGCAAATGATCTTTGGTGCAGCGTGCCTCCCGGCAAGCATCGACCTATCCTTCTGCGTCTGCCGCAACCCCGACCGGTCCTTCTACTTCTCACCCTAGCCCAGACCCTACCGGTCCTTCTACGGCTCACCCTGGCCCAAACCCTACCGTTCCTTCACCTGCGTGTTGATGGTAAGTTTTACCAAGTGTGTTCATTAACCGATGCATACTTAGCTTAAGAAATGAACTACTTAGCTCCAAAATGACCAATACTTAGCTTATTTTCATCCAAAATGACTTGATATGCTTAGTTAGCTAGAAAATGGCATTAGTAGCTAGTATAGCTCAATAATGATCTATAGCTAGTTCATTCATGACATAATTAGCTCACTTAGGTACAAAATGGCATAACTACCTAGGATAGCTCAATAATGATCTATAATTAGCTTAGGTAGTTCATTTATGACATAATATGCTCACTTAGGTAAAAAAATGGCATATTAACCTTGGTTTACCTCCAAAATTACCTATACTTAGCTTATCTTCCTCAAAAATACATAATAACCTTACTTACCTCCAAAATGATATATTCTACCTAGGATAGCAATAAAATGACCTATACTTAGCTTATATTCATAAAAAATGACTTGATATGCTTAGTTAGCTAGAAAATGGTATATTCTACCTAGGTTAGCTATAAAATGACCTATACTTAGCATTTTTTACTCCAAAATGACTTGATATACTTAGTTAGTTAGAAAATGGTATATTCTACCTAGGATAGCTATAAAATGACCTATTCTTAGCTTATTTTCATCAAAAATGACTTCATATGCTTAGTTACCTCCAAAATGGTATATCATACCTAGGATAGCTATAGAATGACCTATACTTAGCTTATTTTCATCAAAAATGACTTCATATGCTTAGTTAGCTAGAAAATGGTATATTCTACCTAGGATAGCTATAAAATGACCTATACTTAGCATTTTTTCCTCCAAAATGACTTGATATGCTTAGTTAGCTAGAAAATGATATATTCTACATATGATAGCTATAAAATGACCTATACTTAGCTTATTTTCATCAGAAATGACTTCATATGCTTAGTTAGCTAGAAAATGGTATATTATACCTAGGATAGCTATAAAATGACCTATACTTAGCTTATTTTCATCAAAAATGACTTCATATTCTTAGTTACCTCCAAAATTGTGTATTATACCTAGGATAGCTATAGAATGACCTATACTTAGCTTATTTTCATCAAAAATGACTTCATATGCTTAGTTAGCTAGAAAATGGTATATTCTACCTAGGATAGCTATAAAATGACCTATACTTAGCATTTTTTCCTCCAAAATGACTTGATATGCTTAGTTAGATAGAAAATGGCATTAGTAGCTAGTATAGCTCAATAATGATCTATAGCTAGTTCATTTATGACATAATTAGCTCACTTAGGTACAAAATAGCATAATAACCTTGGTTTACCTCCTAAATATCCTATAAATTCTTCTTCTTTTTTTGTGCATTTTGTTCTTCTTCTTCTAGCTAGTCTTTTTCTTCTAACTATATCTTTCCTACTTTGTAGATTTGGTACAGATGAGGAAGAGTGCATTGATGGACTGTACTCTTCTACTTCTGCTACTTTTATGTTTATGGAACACTTGTTTTGGATACATATGTATGGATATGTTGTTGGAAACCATATTGTGTGTTGTTGGAAACTTGTATATATGTTGTACTTGTATGTTGGAACTTAATTATTTGTATATATATGCTTGTTTCAACTTATTTGGTATGCTTGTTGGAACTTGTTGACTGATATGTATGTTCTGGATATGTATATGTTGGGTATATATGAATTTTCTGTCAAATTGAATGTTTTTTAAAAAATAACAAAAAAACAGGGGATATATGGCCACTTTGCCGTCTACTGGCAGACGGCAAAGAGCTTTGAGTGGCCACGTGGTAGCTACCTGTGCGAACTGGGGCTGGCCTAGGTGGGTTCTTTGCCGTCAGCTGGAGGACGGCAAAGACCTTAGGTTCTTTGCCGTCTACAAGCGGACGACAAAGAACCCACCTAGGCTATTAAAAAAAGGTGCTTTGTCGTACGCTGCCAGATGGCAATGACCTTCGGTCTTTGCCGTCCGCCAGCGGACGACAAAGCACGCCGTTAAACCCCTAACAGAGCTAAGTGCCCATGTGTGCCGTCCAGGCTCTTTGCCATCCGCCAGCGGACGTCAAAGTGGCCTTTACCTTGGATTATTCAGCCAGACGGTTTGCCGTCCGCTGGCTGACAACAAATCCTTTGTCGTCCGGGGTTTATGCCTTTGCCGTCCGGGATGGCGGATGGCAAAGTACCTGTTTCCTGTAGTGAATTGCTAAAACTCACGCGGTACTCACGAGATCAAAGTTTCAGTTGGACACTGAGAAAGATAGGGGCTTATAGTTTCGCCTCTCAACTATTTACCTCAAGGGTAATGTCAACAATAATAATTCATGATTACTTACTTCCAAGTTGATATATGAATATAGATCTTTCCCTAGCACATGACGCTTGCCAAGATGATGGCAAAAAAAGGAATTGGGGACGATCACCATGACTATTTTAAAGATAAAAAGTAAAGGTACAAGATAGGCCCTTCGTAGAGGGAAGAAGAGGTTATAATGCGCTTTTAAGGTTCGGATGTGTGATCTCTTAATGTGAAGGAACATCACTTTATATTGCCTCCTATGATAAAGAACTTTATTATGCAGTCTGTCGCTTTTATGTCTTCCTCATCACAGGTTTGTACAAAGCTTATTTTCCACATACTAATAGATCATACATCTTTAGGGGTCAATTTTTAATTGCTTGCACCGATGACAACTTACTTAAAGGATCTTATTCAATCCATAGGAAGGTATGGTGGACTCTCATGGCAAAACTGCATTGAGGGTTTTATGGATGCACAAGTAGTATCTCTACTTAGTGCGGAAATTTTGGCTAATATGAGGTGGAAGCAAGTGTCACATGCTAAAGGATCCATAATCATATAACATTGTTCGGAACCACGCAAACATAAT
Organism: Hordeum marinum; assembly: GCA_022496015.1. Classification (NCBI taxonomy): domain Eukaryota; kingdom Viridiplantae; phylum Streptophyta; class Magnoliopsida; order Poales; family Poaceae; genus Hordeum; species Hordeum marinum. The sequence goes on along the minus strand of CM039673.1, from coordinate 21,308,311 downwards.
TCATTATGTTATCTTCCATGTCCAACATCTACTTCTTACCATGTAATAGTTTAATGAGTGTTCACAATCATAGATGGTGTCAAAGATGATATATTTATATGGGAACCTCTATTTCTTTATTATTTCCTATTAACTGCAACAATGACCAAAATCTAAGTTTGTCCACCCACAACAAGTTTCAGTCAACATTCTTTTTATATGTGAAGCCATCACTTCCCATAAGATCATCACATGATCTTTCATGATTTTGTTCTCTTATTATTATTTTCTTTAGATCATGGCAAGAAGGAAAGACCTTAACTAAAACACTCTTTATTATATAACTCATGAACTCGATTACATTGGGGGTAACACAAAGCAAAACTCAAGCCTAAATCTTAGAGAAGTCTTTAATGAACCTTCTATAGAAACCAGCGTGGCCAAGGAAACTTCTTATACCTTTAATGTTTGTAGGGCATGTCATTTTCTCAATGGCATCACCTTTAGCCTTATCAACTTCAATACCTCTTTTAGAAATTTTATGTCCCAATACAATGCCTTCATTAACCATAAAGTGTCACTTCTCCCAATTCAAGACAAGGTTAGTATCTTCACATCTCTGAAAAACTCGATCAAGGCTGCTCAAGCAATCATCAAAAGAAGAGCCATAAACGGAGAAATCATCCATGAAAACCTCAACAATCTTTTCACAAAAATCAGAGAATATAGCCGTCATACATCTTTGAAAGGTAGTAGGTGCATTACATAAACCAAAAGGCATACGTCTATAAGCAAAGGTACCGAAAGGGCAAGTAAAAGTGGTTTTCTCCTGATCAGATTGTGAAACAGGTATTTGGGAGAAACCAGAATAACCATCTAGAAAGCAAAAGTGTGTATGTTTAGACAATCTTTCTAGCATTTGATCAATAAAAGGTAGAGGGTAATGATCTTTCTTAGTATCTTTATTTAATTTCCTAAAATCGATTACCATCCTATAGCCGGTAACAATTCTTTGTGGGATCAATTCAACTTTATCATTAGGAACAACGGTAATATCTACCTTCTTAGGGACACAATGCATTGGACTTACCCAATCACTATGAGCCACAGGATAAATAATACCTGCTTCCAGGAGCTTTATTATTTCTTTTCTTACCACCTCTTTCATCTTAGGATTCAATCTCCGTTAGGGATCGGCAACTGGTTTGGAATCAGGATCAGTTTTAATTTTATGCTGGCATAGAGTGGGACTAATGCCTTTAAAATCATCAAGAGTATATCCAATAGCAGCACGGTGCTTCCTTAGAGTTTTCAATAATTTCTATTCTTCATGCTCTGAAATGTTAGCACTAATAATAATAGGATATATATCTTTTTCATCAAGATAAGCATACTTAAGAGTATCAGGTAATTGTTTAAGCTCGAACATAGGATCACCCTTTGGTGGAGGTGGATCTCCATGTAATTCAATGGGCAAATTATTCTTAAGGATGGGACGTTGTTCAAAGATAATTATATCTATCTCATTCCTCTCATCCATATGCATATCATTTTCATGTTCAAGCAAGTATTGCTCTAAAGGATCAGTAAGAGGCGCAACAATAGAAGTAAGAGCAATAATTTCATCCTTAGTAGACAATTCTTTTTCATGAGGTTGTCTAGTAACTTAGAAAAATTAAATTCATGCAACACACCTCCAAAGCCAACAATAACAGTTTGTTTCTCACAATCAATTTGAGCATTAACAGTATTGAGAAAAGGTCTACCAAATATGATGGGACAAAAGATATCTTGTGTGGTAGCAAGAACGAGAAAATCAGTAGGATACTTAGTTTTACCACACAAGATTTCAACATCTCTAACAATTCCCACAGGGCAGATAGTGCCTCCATTAGCAAGTTAAATAGTAACATCAATATATTCCATCTCGACAGGTGCAATCTCATTTTTAATTTCATTATATAAGGATTGAGGTATTGCACTAACACTAGCACCCACATCACATAAACCATGATAACAATGATCCCCTATCTTAACAGAAACAACAGGCATGCCAACTACAGGTTTATGTTTATCTCTTGTATGAGGTTTAGCAATTCTAGCAGAAGATTGGCAGAATTGAATAACATGCCCTTGAACATTGTTGGCCAAGAGATTATTAATAATAGCAATACTAGGTTCAACTTTAATTTGCTCAGGGGGTGTAGGTGTGCTAATGTAGCCCTTATGTATCACAGTTGAAGCTTTAGCCCGATCCTTTATTCTAACAGGGAAATGTGGTTTCTCAATGTTAGTAGTAGAAACAATAGAATCATTATAAGCAATAAATTTCTCTTCAACTGGAACATATTTAGCTACATTAACTTCTATGGGAGGATGATATTTAAACCACTTCTCCTTAGGGAGATTCACATGAGTAGCAAATGATTCACATAAAGAAGCTACTATCTCAGAGTCGACTCCATGTTTAGCGCTAAAATCACGAAAAGTATTTTTTTTCAACGAAGGATTTAACGCAATCGAACTTAAGATTCATACCTGACTCCTTACCTTCATCAAGCTCCCAATCTTCAGAATTGCGTTTAATTCTTTCCAATCAATCCCATCTGAATTCAATATCTCTCTTCATAAAAGAACCAACACAAGAAGTGTCAAGCATGGTGCGATTGTCATGAGAAAGCCGAGCATGGAAGTTCATAATAATAATCTCTCTAGGGAGCTCATGGTTGGGGCATGAATATAACATTGACTTAAGCCTCCCCCAACCTTGAGCGATACTTTCTCTATCACAAGGCCAAAACTTATAGATATAATTCCGATCAAGATTCCAATTTCAATCGTTTGTAGTTCCATGATCCAGTATCATCACATAGCCTATACCATGTCAATGCTTTATCCCTCAAAGATAAGGGAAATACCTTGTTCTTGACCTCATCTTCAGGCAAACCTGCAAGCTTAAATAAACCACAAACTTCATCTACATAGATTAGATGCAAGTCGGGATGTGATGTTACATCTCCTGTAAAAGTATTAGCCAACAATTTCCCTAGCATACCCGAAGGAATCTCATAATAAATATTTTCAGTAGGTGCAGTAGGTTGAGGAGCAACTCTTTGTGCTTCCGGTCGAGGTGAAGATACCCTGAACAAGCCCCTCAAAGGATTAGTTTCCGTAGTGACAAGTGACAATAAATTTCAGCTCATTATGTAAATGTTTCCTTACCAAATTCCACATACCAGAGGTGCTTCACTCCCCGACAACAGCGCCAGAAAAGAGTCTTGATGACCCACAAGTATAGGGTATCTATCATAGTCCTTATGATAATTAAGAGTGTCAAACCCAATGAGGAGCAGAAGAAATGACAAGTAGTTTTCAGTAAGGTATTCTCTGCAAGCACTGAAATAGTCGGTAACAGATAGTTGTATGACAAGATAATTTGTAACAGGTAGAAAGTAACAATAGTAGAAAAGGTGCTGCAATATGGCCCAATCCCTTTTGTAGCAAGGGACAAGCCTGAACGTACTCTTATATAAAGTAAAGTGCTCCCGAGGACACATGGGAATTATTGTCAAGCTAGTTTTCCTCATGTTCATATGATTCACGTTCGCTACTTTGATAGTTTGATATGTGGGTGGACCGGTGCTTGGGTGCTGTCCTTACTTGGACAAACATCCCACTTATGATTAACCCCTCTCGCAAGCATCCACAACTACGAAAGACAGAATTAAGACAAAGTCTAACCATAGCATTAAACTAGTGGATCCAAATCAGCCCCTTGCGACGCAACACATAAACTAGGGTTTAAGCTTCTGTCACTCTAGCAACCCATCATCTACTTATTACTTCCCAATGCCTTACCCTAGGCCCAAATAATGGTGAAGTTTCATGTAGTCGACGTTCACATAACACCACTAGAGGAGAGACAACATACAACGCATCAAAATATCAAACGAATACCAAATTCACATGACTACTAGTAGCAAGACTTATCCCATATCCTTAGGAACAAACGTAACAACTCACACAGCATAATTATGTTCATGATTAGAGAGGTATTGAATAGCATTAAGGAGCTGAACATATGATATTCCACCAAATAAACCAACTAGCTAGCATCAACTACAATAAGCAATTAACACTACTAGCAACCTTACAAGTACCAATAGAAGTTGCGAGACGGAGATTGGACACAAGAGATTAACTAGGGTTTGGAGATGAGATGGTGATGATGAAGATGTTGATGGAGATGAGTTCCCTACGATGAGAGGAGTGTTGGTGATGACGATGGCGACGATTTCCCTCTCCGGGAGAGAAGTTTCCTCGGCAGGACGGCTCTGCCGGAGCTCTAGATTGGTTCTGCTCAAGTTCCTCCTCGTGGTGGCGACGTTTCTTCCCGAAAGTTCCCTATTGATTTTTTCTATGATGAAACCCTTCATATAGGAGTAGATGGAGGCCAGAGGACTTGTAGGGGGCCCACGATCCCCCCCCCCAGGCGTGGCCAGGGGGGTAGGACGCGCCTGGCAGGCTCGTGGCCTCCTGGTGGCTCCTCTCTGGTATATCTCTGGCCCAATATTTTTTATATATTCCAGAATAATTCCTCGTTGATTTTCACGGCTTTTGGAGTTGTGCAGAATAGACACCTTAAACTTTCTCCTTTTCCAGCCCAGAATTCCAGCTGCCGGCATTCTCCCTCTTCAGGTAAACCTTGTAAAATAAGGGAGAAAAGGCATGAGTATTGTACCATATTGTGTAATAAAAACTCATAATGCGATAAATACTAATATAAAAGTATGATGGAAAATGGACGTATCCCCCAAGCTTAGACCTCACTTATCCTCAAGCGGAAGCCGAGATCGATAAATTTGCCCACATGTTTAGACATAAAGGTGTCGATAAAATAAAATACGGACATGCAGGCATCATGATCATATTTAGAATAGCAATATTTTCATATAATCCCTTATGCTAAAGTGACAATTCATTCACAATGTAAAGCATGCATCAAGAACCTTATTGCGAATTAACAACCAATAGTCTTTAGTCATTGAAGCAATTGCAACTTATCATAACATCGGAAAGAGTCAAATAACAGCTTCTATAGCAAATCCACATTGCATAAACTACATTGCATAAACTGGTTGGGGGAGTGAGCCTTGCACAATTGGTTGGGGGAGTGGATGCACAAACCCAACACCTAAGTTCAAATCCTCATGGAAGCGAATTTAGGTTCCTATTTATTCTTGATGACCAGGATCTCCTGGTACTCATGCAATTTATCTAGAGGACCAGGCTTGGTTATTAACCAAGTTAAAAATCCTCGTACTCACACATAACGGCTGTATGCATCCTTAGTTGGTGCAGAGGTCGGGGAAGTAAAATTCTCCCCCATTTTTTAAAGTAAACTGAACGCCCCGCGTCACCTGGCCCAGGGCGACCCGGGGGGCGGCCGTAGACCTAGTGCCACCGTTGCTCCTCTTCTCCTCTTTTCGCCGCGTCGCCGCCGGAGGATGCCACCGGGCGAAGTCCGAACAGCCGACGATGGCTGCGGGGCGCCTTCCCATGGCGGCCTTCGGTCTATAGGGCGACAGTTCCAGCGGCGCATCGGCGAGCATCGGGACTCGTCTAGGGTTCCGGCGTGCGGTGGCTGTTCTCGGTGTCGTCGCGTGGGCGTAGCAGCGGCGACTGTTGGAGAATGTCGCATGGGAAACAAAAAATTTCCTACGCACACGCAAACCTATCCATGGCAATGAGCATCTACGAGAGGGAGAGTGGATCTACATACCCTTGTAGATCGCTAACCGGGAAGCGTTAAGAAACGCGGTTGGTGTAGTCGAACATCTTCGCGATCCAAATCGCCGAGCGTCCCGCGATCTCATCACGATCCGTCCCGCGATCCAATCATGATCCGTCCCGTGAAATCATCACGATCCGTCCCGCGATCTCATCACGATCTGTCCCGCGAACTCATCACGATCCGTTCCGCGATCTCATCATGAACTGTCTCGCGATCTCGATCACGGTCCTTCCGATCTAGCGCCGAACGGACGGCACCTCCGCGTTCAGCACACGTGCAGCTTGATGACGATCTCCACCGTCTCGATCCAGCGAGAGGAGGTGGAGAGGAGACAGAGTTCACCGGCAGCGTGACGGCGCTCCGGTGGTGGTGGTGGAGTGATTCCGGCAGGGCTTCGCCTAAGCGCTGCGGAAAACCGATCTAGAGGAGAAACCGTGCACCGGTGAAACGGGTAGCACGTGGCCGGAAATTCTGTCCAAAAACCACCCAATCCACTAGTATATATAGGAGGAGAGGAGAGTAGAGGCAGCCAAGGACTTTGGGTCGGCCAAAATAGGAGGTGGGAGCAATCCTACTTCACCTCCAATCCTAGTTGGAGTAGGATTGCCTCCTATTGGCTGATTTTCCACTTTTTGCTTTAGGACTTTCTCTCCTGCGCCATGGGCCTTTGTGGCTGTTTTCTCAGCCCACTAAGGTCTGGTTATTATTCTCCCACAGCCCATGGACCTCTTGGGGTCGAAATACCCCTCCCGGAGGTCCTCCGGTACACTACCGGCACTCCCGGTACAATACCGATACTCCCGGTACACTACCGATGAGCCCGAAACTTTTCCGGAAACCAAACTGGGACTTCCTATATATGAATCTTTACCTCCGGACCATTCCGGAGCTCCTCGCGACTTCCGGGATGTCATCCGGGACTCTGAACAACCTTCGGTCACCACCATACATAACTCTACACTACCGAAACGTCACCGAACCTTAAGTGTGCAGACCATGCGGGTTCGAGAACTATGTAGACATGACCGAGACACCTCCACCGTCAATAACCAATGGCGGGAGCTGGACGTCCACATTGGTTCCTACATATTCTACGAAGATCTTTATCGGTCGAACCTCTATGTCAAGGATTCAGTTAATCCCGTATATCGTTCCCTTTGTTCTTCGGTATGTTACTTGCCCGAGATTCGATCGTTGGTATCTCCATACCTAGTTCAACCTCGTTACCGGCAAGTCTCTTTACTCATTCCGTAATACAAGATCCTGCAACTAACAATTAGTCACATTGCTTGCAAGGCTTATTGTGATGTTGTATTACCGAGTGGGCCCCGAGATACCTCTCCGTTACACGGAGTAACAAATCCCAGTCTCGATCCATGCCAACTCAACAGACACCATCGGAGATACCTGTAGAGCACCTTTATAGTCACCCAGTTACGTTGCGACGTTTGATACACACAAGGCACTCCTCCGATATCCGTGAGTTGCATGATCTCATGGTCATAGGAACATATACTTGACATGCAGAAAACAGTAGCAATAAACTGACACGATCATATGCTATGTTTGTAGTTTGGGTCTTATCCATCACATCATTCTCCTAATGATGTGATCCCGTTATCAAATGACATCTCATGTCCATGGCTAGGAAACCTTAACCATCCTTTGATCAACGAGCTAGTCCATTAGAGGCATACTAGGGACATGGTTTTGTCTATGTATCCACACATGCATTTAAGTCTCCGATCAATACAATTATAGCATGGATAATAAACGATTATCATGAACAAGGAAATATGATAATAACTAATTTATTATTGCCTCTAGGGCATATTTCCAACAGCGACTGGCGGCATGGCCGTGAGGCTGTGTCGGGGGCGTGAGGCGGCGTGGTGTATCTGCTCGCCTCCTTGGCGGTTGGCGACGAGGGCTGCAGAGGCACGGGATCACTGGATGGGGTCGCTGGCCTCTGCCAGATCTGGCCATGGCTGGTGGCTAGACTCGTTCGTGATGACCGGTGACTAGCTACCGGCCATGGTCACCGGGTGCCGGACGACACGGTGGCAGGTGCGGCACATCGGTGACTAGGCGGATCTTGACGGGTTCTTCTGATCATGTCGGGATTCGACCCTGGTCTGGGTCCTTGACACCGTGGGTAACTCTGGGGAAACCCTAGATGTCATTGGGATCGAGCGATGGCCGTGCTTTTTCGTTGTAGTCTCTCTTGAGGGCATCGTTTTTGGAGTTAGCTGAGGTTGAAGGGACAAGCGACGCCGGCGGCGCACAGCCTGGTGGCACAACTGCCAAAGAAAATCGCGCCGACTTCGGTCATGGCAGACGATGGCGGCGTCTCCGATGTCATTTCCTTGTTTGAGACATCGTTATTGCAGTTTGCGTCATCACGCTCGGGATGCTCCGGGGGAAACCCTAGGTCTGGGTCTCCCGGATCGGACGATGACAACGCCTTCGGTGTTGTTCTCCCTCCTAGGGGCATCATTTTGGAGCAAGTTCTAGCTAGAGGGGACAAGAGGAGGAACAGTATTACATCTACCGCAAGGCCGACGGTAGATCCCGGCGGCAAGGCGCTATGGTGTTTCGGCGATGGGCGTGTGTGGATGGATACGTGCAGGATGGTGGCGATGTATCGCACCGTGGTGGTGTTCACGGCAGGCCTAGCAAGGTCGGAGCGTCAGTACCTGCTATGGAGATGGATGAGTGGAAGGCGGCGACGGCTTCTGAGAGTGCGCCAGACCGGTGTGTAACGCAGTCCTAGTATGTGGCTGGGCTGGGGCATCCGGCTTTAGATTTTAGGTTTTCGTGCGATGTCTATTTGTTACGGTCTTTGTGAATAATTAATCAAATGGCTGCATGCATCGCCCAGATGCAGAGGCCGGGGTACATCCGCCTTTTCTAAAAAAAACTACATTGCATAAAAATATTCTGCAATACGACATCTTTGTTCTTTGACATAAGTTGTTTTGCAATTGTTCAATGTGGAGGATGCCCTCATTTTTTAAAGTAAACCGAACGCCCCGCGTCGCCTGGCCCAGGGCGACTCGGGTGCGGACGTAGACCTAGTGTCGCCGCCACTCCTTTTTTCCTCTCGTCGCCGCGCCGACGATGCGGACGCCTCCGGGCGAAGCCCGAACAGCCGACGGTGGCGCCAGGGTGCCTTCCCATGGCGGCCTTCGATTTGTAGGGCGGCAGTTCCGGCCGGCGCGTCGGCGGGCGTCGGGACTCGTCTAGGGTTCCGACGATCGGTGGCTGTTCTCGGCGTCCTCGCGTGGGCGTAGCAGGTGTGACTGGCGGCACGGCTGCGAGATTGTGTCGGGGGCATGAGGCAGCGTGGTGGATCTAGTCGCCTCCTTCGCGGATGGCGATGAGGGCTGCGGCGGCGCGGGATCGCGGGATGGGGTCGCTGGCCTCGGCTAGATCTAGCCATGGGTGGTGGCTAGACGCGTTCATGACGACCGGTGACTGGCTACCGGCCATGGTCACCGGGTGCCAGATGGCGCGGTGGCGGGTGCAGCACATCGAGCGACAGGGCGGATCTTGACGGGTTCTTCTGATCTCGTCCGGATATGACCCTGGTCTGGGTTCTTGACATTGTGGGCAACTCCAAGGAAACCCTAGATCTCATTGGGATCGAGCGATGGCGGTGCTTTTGTGTCGTAGTCCCTCTTGAGGGCATCGTTTTTGGAGTTTGCTCAAGTTGAAGTGACCAGCGACGCCGGCGGCGCACGGCCTGCTGTCCCAGGTGCCGATGAAAATCGCGCCGACTTCGGTCATGGCAGACGATGGCGGCCGCTTCGATGTCGTTTCCTTGTTGAGACATCGTCATTGCAGTTTGCGTCATCACGCTCGGGATGCTGCGGGGAAACCCTAGATCTGGGTCTCCCGGATCGGACGACGATGGCGCCTTTGGTGTTGTTCTCCCCTCTTGGGGGCATCATTTTCAAGCAAGTGCTAGCTGGAGGGGACTAGAGGAGGAGCGGTATATCATCCACCGCAAGGCCGACGGCAGATCCTGGCGGCATGGCGCTGCGGTGTTTCGGCGATGGGCGCGTTTGGATGGATACGTGTAGGATGGTGGCACTGTCTGGCACCGTGGTGGTGTTGATGTCAGGCGTGGCAAGGTCGGTGCATCAGTACCTGCTATGGATTTGGATCAGTGGAAGGCGGCGACGGCTTCTAAGAGTGCGCCGGACCGGTGTGTAACACAGTCCCGGTATGTGGCTGGGCTGGGGCATCCGGCTTTAGATGTTAGGTTTTGGTATGATGTCTGTTTGGTATTCGCTCGGACATTCGGCACCCCTTCATCGAGGGGATAGGAGGTGCGACAGGTGTTACCAAGATAGTGGCTTCAGGCCTACTGATGTATTACTTTGTAAGGTCTTTGTGAATAATTAATAAAATGGCTGCATGCATTGCCTAGATGCAGAGGCAGGGGGTACATCCGCCTTTCCTAAAAAAACTACATTGGATGAAAAAAATTTGCAATACGACATCTGTTTTCTGTGACATAAGTTATATTGCAATTCTTCAATGTGGAGGATGCCCCCATTTTTTATAGTAAACTGAATGCCCGCGCCGCCTGGCCCAGGGCGACTCGGGCGCGACCGTAGACCTAGTGTCGCCGCCGCTCCTTTTCTCCTCTCGTCGCTCCGCCGCCGGAGGATGCCACCTGGCGAAGCCCGAATGGCCGACGATGGCGGTGGGGGGCCTTCCCGCGGCGGCCTTTAGTCTGTAGGGCGGCAGTTCTAGGCCGCGCGTCGGCGGGCATTGGGACTCGTCTAGGATTCCGACAATCGGTGGCTATTCTCGATGTCCTCGCATGGGCGTAGCAGCTATGACCGGCGGCATGGCTGTGAGACTGTTTCGGGGGCGTGAGGCGGCGTGGTGGATATGGTCGCCTCCTTAGCGGATGGCGACGAGGGCTGCGGCGACGCGGGATCGCTTGATGGGGTCGTTGGCCTCGGCTAGATCTAGCCATGGCTAGTGGCTAGGCGCGATTGTGATGACCGGTGACTGGCTACCGCCCAGGGTCACAGGGTGCCGCATGGCACGGTGGCGTGTGCGGCACATCGTCGACTTGGCGGATCTTGATGGGTTCTTCTGATGACGTCGGGATTCGACCCTGGTCTAGGACCTTGACACCATGGGCAACTCTAAGGAAACCCTAGATCTCATTGGGATCGAGCGATGACGGTGTTTTTGCATTGTAGTCCCTCTTGACGGCATCGCTTTTGGAGTTTGTTCTGGTTCAAGGGACCAACGACGCCGCCGGCGCACGACCTGGTGGCGCAACAGCCGATGAAAATCACGCCGACTTCGGTCATGGCAGACGATCGCGGCGTCTCCGATGTCGTTTCCTTGTTGAGACGTCGTCATTGCAGTTTGCGTCATCACGACGGGATTCTCCAAGGGAAGCCCTATATCTGGGTCTCCTGGATCGGACAATGACGGCGCTTCGGTGTTGTTCTCCCTCCTGGGGGCATCGTTTTGGAACAAGTGCAAGCTAGAGGGGACTGGAGGAGTAGCGGAATTACATCTACCGCAAGGCCGACGTCAGATCCCGACGGCATGGCGCTGCGGTGTTTCGGCGATGGGCACGTGTGGATGGATATGTGCAGGATGGTGGCCCTGTCTGGCACTATGGTGGTGTTGACGGCAAGCCTGGCAAGGTCGGTGCGTCAGTACCTGCTATGGAGATGGATCAGTGGAAGGCGGCGGCGGCTTGTGAGAGGGCACCGGACTGGTGTGTAACACGGTCCCACTATGTGGCTAGGCTAGGGCATTCGGCTTAAGATGTTAGGTTTTGGTGTGATGTCTGTTTGGTATTCGGCTCGGACATTCGGCACCCCTTCATTAAGGGGATAGAAGTAGCGACAGGTGTTGCCAAGATGATGGCTTCAAGCCTACCGATGTATTACTTTGTAAGGTCTTTGTGAATAATTATTAAAATGGCTGCATGCATCGCCCAGAGGCCGGGGGTACATCCGCCTTTTCTAAAAAACTACGTTGCATAAAAATATTCTGCAATACGACATGTGTTTTCTACGACATAACTTGTATTGCAATTGTTCAATGTGGAGGATGGCCCCATTTTTTAAAGTAAACTGAACGCCCCGCGCCGCCTGGCCCAGGGCGACTCGGGCGCGACCGTAGACTTAGTGTCGCCGCCGCTCCTTTTCTCCTCTCGTCGCTCCGCCGCCGGAGGACGCCACCTGGCGAAGCCCGAATGGCCGACGATGGCGATGGGGCGCCTTCCCGTGGCGGCCTTCGGTCTGTAGGGCGGCAGTTCGGGGCCGCGCATCGGCGGGCATTGGGACTCGTCTAGGATTCCGACGATCGGTGGCTATTCTCGGTGTCCTTGCGTGGGCGTAGCAGCTATGACCGGCGGCATGGCTGTGAGAATGTGTCGGGGGCGTGAGGCGGCATGGTGGATATGGTCACCTACTTAGCGGATGGCGACAAGGGCTGCGGCGACGCGGGATCGCCTTATGGGGTCGTTGGCCTCGGCTAGATCTAGCCATGGCTGGTGGCTAGGCGCGATTGTGATGACCGGTGACTGGCTACCGCCCAGGGCCACAGGGTGCCGGATGGCGTGGTGGCGTGTGTGGCACATCGTCGACTGGGCGGAACTTGATGGGTTCTTCTGATGACGTCGGGATTCGACCCTGGTCTAGGACCTTGACACCATGGGCAACTCTAAGGAAACCCTAGATCTCATTGGGATCGAGCGATGACGGTGTTTTTGCATTGTAGTCCCTCTTGACGGCATCGCTTTTGGAGTTTGCTCTGGTTGAAGGGACCAACGACGCCGCCGGGGCACGACCTGGTGGCGCAACAGCCGATGAAAATCGCGCCGACTTTGGTCATGGCAGACGATCGCGGCGTCTCCGATGTCGTTTCCTTGGTGAGACGTCGTCATTGCAGTTTGCGTCATCACGACGGGATTCTCCAGGGGAAACCCTATATCTGGGTCTCCTGGATCGGACGATGATGGCGCCTTCGGTGTTGTTCTCCCTCATGGGGGCATCGTTTTGGAACAAGTGCAAGCTAGAGGGGACTAGAGGAGGAGCGGTATTACATCTACCGCAAGGCCGACGTCAGATCCCGACGGCATGGCGCTGCGGTGTTTCGGCGATGGGCACATGTGGATGGATACGTGCAGGATGGTGGCGCTGTCTGGCACTATGGTGGTGTTGACGGCAAGCCTGGCAAGGTCGGTGCGTCAGTACCTGCTATGGAGATGGATGAGTGGAAGGCGGCGACGGCTTGTGAGAGTGCACGGGACTGGTGTGTAACACGGTCCCAGTATGTGGCTAGGCTGGGGCATTCGGCTTAAGATGTTTGGTTTTGGTGTGATGTCTGTTTGGTATTCGGCTCGGACATTCGACACCCCTTCATTAAGGGGATAGAAGTAGCGACAGGTGTTGCCAAGATGATGACTTCAAGCCTACCGATGTATTACTTTGTAAGGTCTTTGTGAATAATTATTAAAATGGCTGCATGCATCGCCCACATGCAGAGGCCGGGGGTACATCCGCCTTTTCTAAAAAAAACTACATTGCATAAAAATATTCTGCAAAACGACATGTGTTTTCTGCGACATAAGTTGTATTGCAATTCTTCAATGTGGAGGATGCCCCCATTTTTTAAAGTAAATTGAACGCCCCGCGCCGCCTGGCCCAGGGCGACTCGGGCACGACCGTAGACTTAGTGTCGCCGCCGCTCCTTTTCTCCTCTCGTCGCTCCGCCGCCGGAGGACGCCACCTGGCGAAGCCCGAATGGCCGACGATGGCGGTGGGCGCCTTCCCGTGGTGGCCTCCGGTCTGTAGGGCGGCAGTTCCGGGCCGCGCGTCGGCGGGCGTTGGGACTCGTCTAGGATTCCGACGATCGGTGGCTATTCTCGGTGTCCTCGCGTGGGCGTAGCAGCTATGACCGGCGGCATGGCTGTGAGACTGTGTCGGGGGCGTGAGGCGGCGTGGTGGATATGGTCACCTACTTAGCGGATGGCGACGAGGGCTGCGGCGACGCGGGATCGCTTGATGGGGTCGTTGGCCTCGGCCAGATCTATCCATGGCTGGTGGCTAGGAGCGATTGTGATGACCGGTGACTGGCTACCGCCCATGGTCACAGGGTGCCGGATGGCGCGGTGGCGTGTGCGGCACATCGTCGACTCGGCGGATCTTGATGGGTTCTTCTAATGACGTCGGGATTCGAACCTGTTCTAGGACCTTGACACCATGGGAAACTCTAAGGAAACCCTAGATCTCATTGGGATCGAGCGATGACGGTGTTTTAGCATTGTAGTCCCTCTTGACGGCATCGCTTTTGGAGTTTGCTCTAGTTGAAGGGACCAACGACGCCGCCGGCGCACGACCTGGTGGCGCAACAGCCGATGAAAATCACGCAAACTTCGGTCATGGCAGACGATCGCGGCGTCTCCGATGTTGTTCCTTGTTGAGACGTCATCATTGCAATTTGCGTCATCACGACGGGATTCTCCGGGGGAAACCCTAGATCTGTGCCTCCTGGATCGGACGATGACGGTGCCTTTGGTGTTGTTCTCCCTCCTGGGGGCATCGTTTTGGAACAAGTGCAAGCTAGAGGGGACTAGAGGAGGAGCGGTATTACATCTACCGCAAGGCCGACGGCAGATACCGGCGGCATGGCGCTGTGGTGTTTCGGCGATGGGTACTTGTGGATGGATACGTGCAGGATGGTGGCGTTGTCTGGCACTATGGTGGTGTTGACGGCAAGCCTGGCAAGGTCGGTGCGTCAGTACCTGCTATGGAGATGGATTAGTGGAAGGCGGCGGCGGCTTGTGAGAGTGCACCAGACTGGTGTGTAACACGGTCCCAGTATGTGGCTAGGTTGGGGCATTCGGCTTAAGATGTTAGGTTTTGGTGCGATGTCTGTTTGGTATTCGGCTCGGACATTCGGCACCCCTTCATTACGGGGATAGGAGTAGCGACAGGTGTTGCCAAGATGGTGGCTTCAAGCCTACCGATGTATTACTTTGTAAGGTCTTTGTGAATAATTATTAAAATGGCTGCATGCATCGCCCACATGCAAAGGCCGGGGGTACATCCGCCTTTTCTAAAAAAAACTATATTGCATAAAAATATTCTGCAATACGACATCTGTTTTCTGCGACATAAGTTGTATTGCAATTGTTCAATGTGAGGATGCCCCCATTTTTTAAAGTAAACTGAACGCCCCGCGTCGCCTGGCCCAGAGCGACTCGGGCGCGGCCGTAGACCTAGTGTCGCCGCCACTCCTTTTCTCCGCTAGTCGCCGCGACACCGCCGGAGGACACCGCCGGGCGAAGCCCGAACAGCCGTCGGCGGTGGCGTACCGCCTTCCCATGGCGGCCTTTGGTCTGTAGGGCGGCAGTTCCGGCGGCGCGTCGGTGGGCGTCGGGACTTGTCTAGGGTTCCGGCGATCGGTGGCTGTTCTCGGCATCCTCGCGTTGGCGTAGTAGCGGTGACCGGCGGCATGGTTGTGAGACTATGTCGGGGGCGTGAGGCGGCGTGGTGGATCTGGTCGCCTCCTTGGCAGATGGCGACGAGGGCTGCGGCGACGCGAGATCAATGGATGGGGTCGCTGGCCTCGGCCAGATCTAGCCATGGCTGGTGGCTAGGCGCGATCGTGATGACTAGTGACTGGCTACCGGCCATGGTCACCGAGTGCGAGACGACGCGCTGGCGGGTGCGGCACATCGGCAACTGGGCGGATCTTTACAGGTTCTTCTGATCACGTCGGGATTTGACCCTGGTCTGGGTCCTTGACACCGTGGGCAACTCCTAGGAAACCCTAGATCTCATTGGGATCGAGCGATGTCGGTGCTTCTGCGTCCTAGTCCCTCTTGAGGGCATCATTTTTGGAGTTTGCTCAGGTTGAAGGTACCAGCGACAGCGGCGACGCACGACTTGGTGACTCAACTGCCGATGAAAATCGTGCCGACTTCGGTCATGGCTGATGATGGTGGCGTCTCCGATGTCGTTTCCTTGTTGAGACATCGTCATTGCAGTTAGCGTCATCACGCTCAGGATGCTCCAGGGGAAACCCTAGATGTGGTTCTCCCGGTTCAGACGATGACGGCGCCTTTGGTGTTGTTCTCCCTCCTGGGGGCATCGTTTTGGAGCAAGTGCTAGCTGGATGGGACTAGAGGAGGAGCAGTATTACATCTACCGCAAGGCCGACGGAAGATCCCGGTGGCATGGCGCTGCGGTGTTTTGGCGATGGGCGCGTGTGGATGGATACGTGTAGGATGGTGGCGCTGTCTAGCACCGTGGTGGTGTTGACAGAAGGCCTGGCAAGGTCGGTGCGTCAGTACATGCTATGGAGACGGATCAGTGGAAGACGGCGGCGGCTTCTGAGAGTGCGCCGGACCGGTGTGTAACACAGTCCTAGTATGTGGCTTGGCTGGGCCACCCGGCTTTAGATGTTAGGTTTTGGTGCGATGTCTGTTTGGTAGTCAGCTCGGACATTCGGCACCCCTTCATCAAGGGGATAGGAGTAGCGACAGGTGTTGCCAAGATGGTGGCTTCAGGCCTACTGATGTATTACTTTGTAAGGTCTTTGTGAATAATTAATAAAATGGCTGCATGCATCACCCAGATGCAGAGGCCACGGGTACATCCACCTTTTCTAAAAACACTACATTGCATAAAAATATTCTGCAATACGACATCTGTTTTCTGCGACATAAGTTGTATTGCAATTGTTCAATGTGGAGGATGCCCCCATTTTTGAAAGTAAACTGAACGCCCCACGTCGCCTGGCCCAGGGTGACTCGGGCGCGACCGTAGACCTAGTGTCGCCGCCGCTCCTTTTCTCCTCTCGTCGCCGCGACGCTGTCGGAGGACGCCGCCGGGCGAAGCCCGAACAGCCGTCGGCGGCGGCATGGCGCCTTCCCGTGGCGTCCTTCGGTCTGTACGGCGGCAGTTCCGGGCAGCGCGTCGGTGGGCGTCGGGACTTTTCTAGGGTTCCGGCGATCGGTGGCTGTTCTCGGCATCCTCGCGTTGGCGTAGTAGCAGTGACCGGCGGCATGGCTGCGAGACTGTGTCGGTAGCATGAGGCGGCGTGGTAAATCTGGTTGCCTCCTTGGCAGATGGCGACGCGGGATCGCTGGATGGGGTCGCTGGCCTCGGCCAGATCTAGCCATGGCTGGTGGCTAGGCGCGTTTGTGATGACCGGTGACTGGCTACAGGCCATCGTCACCGGGTGCCGGACGGCGCGCTCGCTGGTGCGACACATCGGCAACTGGGCGGATCTTTACGGGTCTTCTGACCACGTCGGGATTTGACCTGGTTTGGGTCCTTGAACCGTGGGCAACTCCGAGGAAACCCTAGATCTCATTGGATCGAGCGATGGCGGTGCTTTTGCGTCGTAGTCCCTCATGAGGGCATCGTTTTTGGAGTTTGCTCAGGTTGAAGGGACCAGTGACGCCAGCGGCGCATGGCCTGGTGGCTCAAGTGCCGATCAAAATCCCGCCGACTTCGGTCATGGCAGACGATGGCGGCATCTCCGATGTCGTTTCCTTGTTGAGACATAGTCATTGCAGTTTGCGTCATCACGCTCAGGATGCTTCAGGGGAAACCCTAGATCTGGGTCTCCCGGATCGGACGATGACGGCACCTTCGGTGTTGTTCTCCCTCCTGGGGGCATCGTTTTGGAGCAAGTGCACCGGACCGGTGTGTAACATAGTCCCAGTATGTGGCTGGGCTAGGACATCCGGCTTTAGATGTTAGGTTTTGGTGCGATGTCTGTTTGGTATTCGGCTCGGACATTCAGCACCCCTTTATCAAGGGGATAGGAATAGCGACAGGTGTTGCCAAGATGATGGCTTCAGGCCTACTGATGTATAACTTTGTAAGGTCTTTATGAATAATTAATAAAATGGCTGCATGCATCGCCCAGATGCAGAGGCCGGAGGTACATCTGCCTTTTCTAAAAAAAAACTGCATTGCACAAAAATATTCTGCAACACGGCATATGTTTTCTGCGAGATAAGCTGTATTGCAATTGTTCAATGTGAAGCATGCCCCTCGATGGCACAGATATGACGGCTCGAGACCCTGACTATCTTTTGGAACGATCAGTTGGCCGACACGTTGGCCGCCACAATATTAAAAACGCACTGGTCATTTTTTAGATACATCATGGATTTTTCATAGTACCATGTAGCAACATCTTTTATTCAGCCCATCGAGTTTGCATCAACATAGGTGTTATATATGTATAATGTTTTTTTCCTTTATTTGCAAACAAGTGAATATTTGACCTTGAAAGTTTGCAGATTAGCTGTACACAAGTGACACTCTTTGTATAAAACGTTTATGATTTATTCTGGTGGAACATGAATTTATCAAATTTCAGATTTCTAATGAGTTGAACAATTTCTAAAATTTACGTTGTGCCTAAAAAATCATTTTTTTTGCTTGATGTCGATCTGCAGAATTTCGAGTTCAATTGTTCATTTATTTGGGAGAAAGAAAGAAGCTTGTAAAACTTGGTGTACTAAAATTTAGACATCTATGTTTTTTATTTTTCTTTTGGTATCTTCTAGCTCCCCACTAGGTATCCCGTTTTAGTAGTCCTTCATAAATATGTTATTTTATCTTGGACTTGTTTTCTTATTTTACCTATTTATAAAAAAATACCGTAGGGGCTTCTCAAACGGTTTCCTTGTTTAAAAAATGCCGGCATTTTCTGAGCAATTCTGTGTTGACACCATCTTGACTATGAGCATTGTTTGATGGGATTCCAGCAAAAACTGCACCAACTAATTATATGATTGTTTAGATCACTGTTCAAATACAACAAGTGGATATTTTCACGAAAACTTTTTTTCCTTTGAACAAGATAAAATCATAACAACAATATTTTTAATATATCATAAACAGAAAGTAGCCTAGCTCAGAGTAATAAAATTCAATCATCGATCGCAACATGATATATTGTTTCACAGTTACGCTTGATAGAAGATATAAAATGACAAGACATGTAGACCTCATGCACACATAGATATGATGGTGTTGGGGTTTAGGTACATGCGTGCAACTTATTGTGCCCATTAGTATATTACTGAGCTTATTGTGTCAAGTAGTATGGTATAACTTGCCGAGTTTCATGGGTAGATCTCAATTACTGAGTAGGGACCCAAGATTGGCATCATTTTGTAATCGTCATTGAATCCAGCATCGGAAAATATCCTCTTCCATTCACTTTCATCTCGTTCTACCCCGGAGATGTACATCATGAACACATTTTGTATGTCTTCAATCCAGCTGACTTTCCTATCACCAAGCGCAGATCCTCTTACCATACCTGTGACTATCACCTTTCCTCCAGCATTTCTTGAAGGGATGGCTTGCTTGCAACGTTGAAGTATTTTGACGCAATCGTCATGACCCCAATCATGCAAAATATTCTAAAACATTTACAGAGATAAAAGTTAGAAGAAAATAGATAAACGTTATAGCGTGAGAAGTGAAACATTAATTGCACTGTAAGGATATATAGTGCTAGTTTGACAAGAAAAATGTGATCATAACATATGTGTAGTTAAATATCTTTTATGAATGATCCTTTGTAATTTATGTTACACTTCTCTTAGTCTACCGTAGTGGGAGTATTATATATAGTATAATGCATGCCAATGAGATGATTTTGATGTGATGACGCAAATTAAATGAAAAAAAGTGGGTCAGGTATCACATCATTATATTGTATCATAATAAATATTATACTAATATATGCGTTGCAAGGGTATTTGCTCGTGTGCATCCTGCCCATTTACACTACTCGGAGTCCTCAGAGTTTTGAGCCCTTTGAACTCTGCGTGGCACAAAGTAAAAAAGGAAACAACCAACAGAACAAGACCACTACTATCTGTCTACGATCTCTTCAGGGAAATACTACCCGCGATCGGTCTACTTGTTTTCTTTGAGGAAATCACTCTACTTGTTACTGAAACGAAACAACAAAGAAACCGGAAAGAACACTGTAGACACGGCCACTAGCCACTGACTCGCAGGTAAGAAGGACTAGGATGAGGTGGTTCCTTTATAAAGAACAACTAATAGTACATGTAATATCAAAGGCAGTAATACTAATATTTATGCTTTAATACTCTAAACGTCCTTCTACCCTTTAACACCCTAATTTTTCAAGGATTAAACCTTTTTACACCTAGCCATTCCCTCTAACTGGCCACAGTGGGAGTAACTTCAAGAGTAACATCGGGTCAAAGTCAGCAAATTTGCCTATGTGGCAATGAGTTAATGAGAAGAAAGGTAAATGGAGTAACTTAGCTAGTTACACATGCCAACACAAAATGAGTCTATAATCTAATAAATGAAAATTTGCATGACACTACACACTGGTAGAAAATAGGGCTTTGAAACGGGCCAGAATAATGCATTAGTCCCAGTCGTGTTACGAACCGGGACTAATGGACGCATCAGTACCGTTTCATGAGGCCAGGGCGCCGGCCGGGCCTCGGCAGGAACCAGTCCCGGTTCGTTTGACCGAGCCCCTTTAGTCCCGGTTGGTGGCTGGAACCGGGACTAAAGATATGCCTATATATATGCTCACCCCTGCTCGCTCACTCTACTTTTTTGGCCGGCCGGCGCGTGGGAGGTGTTTGCCTCTTTGCTCTCACCTCCTGTGCAGACGAGGTGTTCGATGAAATGCCAGAGCCGTGCTTAAGCTTTCTCCTCTCCAAGATCGACCTCCAAGCTCTATTTTCCACAAGATTTGTCTAGGTTTGGCGGTCCATCGTGTCCCATCCCCGTCCTCACTGTCGTAGGCCCGCGCCGATTTCGTCACCGGCACCATCGTGGTGAGCCTATTGTTCTTATCTTCTTTTTCAAAGAAAAAGTTCTTATTTGTATGATTTACATAGATACTTGTATAAATTTATTACTTTTATTGTTGTTTGTTATTGTATAGATCCATAGTTATGGTATCCGCCCACGTCGGCCCTTGTCCGGTCTATGATTCAGATTTGATATGTTATCTTTTATAACTATTTGTTTCATTTAGTGTGTATGATAATTATGCCGACCAACGTGACATAGATGTGTTTATTCTAGGAGGTATGTGAACGGGAAACCAACCGACCCTCTTGTGGAGAGGTTAAATTTAGTTGAAAAGGAAAACGTGGATTTGAAAGAAAAATTGAAAAGAATTGAGGAGGAGAGGTTGAATTTGGAGTTGCATGTTACCGATGTCGTCGATGACCAAAAGATCAAGATGGATGCAATGTGCTTGAAGATTAAAAAGATAAGAAAATAAGCCGTTCATAATGAGGCTTGGTATAATTATGTTGTTGGATCAATTGCTAACTTAGTTACGATTATGGTCACATTTGTTATTGGATTTAAATGGTTTACATATTTGTATGTTATTATCAATTTATGTTTTCATTAGATACTCTAGAGAGCTATATGTATTTCTATGAGAACTATGTATGAAATTTATGTATTTATTTTTTTCCTCTACAACTTAAGAACTGTGCATCCAGTTTTTCTATAACCCTCTCAACTTCTTAGAACATGCTATGTGGGTGAAATTATGATACCATGCCAATTTCCTACCATTTCAGGGTTTACCTGCAGTGCTTTTCAATTTCAGTGTTATCTTAGCTCAAAATAAATCATGAAATGCATGAAAATAGCAAATGAAGTCAAAAAAAGGGTTGAAAAGTGATGATGTGGCTTTGAATGTTGCATATGGAATGCAGAAAAGGTCTTGAGGTAAAATATGTTTAAAAGAAATGAAATCCCTTTTTAATAGATGAGTTTTCATCCGAAATCCTGATACTTCGAAGGAGATTGTCCAGTTTTTATACGAAGTGCATCTTGTTTTTTCCGTAACGCTCTCAACTTTTTAGCACATGCTATGTGGATGAAATATAATACCATGCCAATTTCAACCATTTCAGAGTTCATTTGCAGTGCTTTTCAATTTCAGAGTCATCTTAGCTCAAAATAAATCATGAAATGCATGAAAGATAGCAAATGAAGTCAAAAAAGGGTTGAAAGTGATTATGTGGCTTTTAATGTTACATATTGAATGCAGAAAAAGTCTTGAGTTAAAACATGTTTAAAAGAAATGAAATCCATTTGTAATAGACGAGTTTTCGTCCGAAACCCTAATACGTCAAAGGAGATTGTCCAATTTGTATACGAAGTGCATCCAGTTTGTGCCGCAGCCCTCTCAACTTTTTAGCACATGATATGTGGGTCAAATTATGATACCATGACAATATTCAACTATTTCAGAGTTCATTTACAGTGCCTTTCAATTTCAGAGTTATCTTAGCTCAAAATAAATCATGAAATGCATGAAAAGTAGCAAATGAAGTCATAAAAGGGATGAAAAGTGATGATGTGGATTTGAATGTTGCATATTGAATGCATAAGAAGTCTTGAGTTAACGTATGTTTAAAAGAACTGAAATCCCTTAGTAATAGACGATTTTTCATCCGAAATCCTGATACGTCGAAGGAGAATGTCCAGTTTGAACACGAAGTGCATCAAGTTTTTTCCGTAACCCTCTAAACTTTTTAGAACATGCTATGTGGGTGAAATTATGATACCATGATAATTTTCAACCATTTCAGAGTTCATTTGAAGTGCTTTTCAATTTCAGGGTCATCTTAGCTCAAAATGAATCATCAAATGCATGAAAAATAGCAAATGAAGTCAGAAAAGAATTAAAAAGTGATGATGTGGCTTTGAATGTTGCATATTGAATGCATAAAAACTCTTGACTCAAAATATGTTTAAAATAAATGAAATCCCTTTGAAATAGATGAGTTTTTGTCCGAAACCCAAATACTTGGCAGGAGATTGTCTAGTTTATACACGAAGTGCATCCAGTTTTTGCCGTAACCCTCTGAACTTTTTACCCCATGCTACGTGGGTGAAATCATGATACATGCCAATTTTCAACCATTTCAGAGTTCATTTGCTGTGCTTTTCAATTTGAGAGTCATCTTAGCTTAAAATAAATTATGAAATGCGTGAAAAATAGAAAATGAAGTCAGAAAAGAGTTGAAGAATGATGATGTGGCTTTGAATGGTGCATATTGAATGAAGAAAAAGTCTTGAGTTAAAATGTGTTTAAAATTGAAATTCGTTTGTAATAGACTAATTTTCGTCCGAAACCCTGATACTTCGAAGGGGATTGTCCAGTTTGTACACGAAGTGCATCCGTTTTTCCCGACACCCTCTCAATTGTTTAGCACTTTCTATGTGCATGAAATTATGTTACCATACCAATTTTCAATCATTTCAGAGTTCATTTGCAGTGCTATTCAATTTTAGGGTCATCTTAGCTCAAAACAAATCATGAAATGCATGAAAAATAGCAAATGATGTCAAAACAGGGTTGAAAAATGATGATGTGGCTTGCAATGGTGCATATTAAATGCAGAAAATGTCTTGAGTTAAAATATGTTTTAAAAAATGCAGAAAAAATGTTTTATAAAATTGTAATTGCACAAAGAATGAACTAAAGAGAATGAATTAAATATAATATTATTCATTAGCAAAAAGAATCAAAATAGTACTAGGCAGAACGGCATGCATACGACTAGAAACCCTACAAATGGGTCAAGATGCAGGCCCGCGGTGCTAGAAGGTGAACAGGTCGTCAAATAGGCATGTACTGCCTGCATTAGAGAGGAGCTCCAGAGGGCAGTGGCAGCATCGCTTATAAACTACTCTGACCTCCTCTTGACTAGCGAGGTGGGACAAAACTTGTGGCTACAGGAAGCAGAGACCTTTAGTCCCAATTGGTGGCTCCAACCGGGATTAATGCCGCCCTTTAGTCCCTATTGGTGCCACAAACCGGGACTAAACGTCTCTACTTCCCGCCCTTTGGGCTGCTGGAAATTGACCTTTAGTCTCGGTTGGTGGCTAGAACCGGGACTAAAGGGGGGCATTAGTCTCAGTTGGGGACTTAGCAGTTTTCTAATACATCTGCAGTTTCTTCTCTCCTATCCCCCGACTGTACCAACAACGACATGGACGCCGCCAGGCTGCCGGATTTTGTTGTCGCCCTCGCCGACACCCTGCCGTCCCCGAGCATGCTGACCGTCACCGGCGCCAGACCTCCTCGCGCGCTCTTCGCCCCGTCCCCGTGTGCCCCCGAGCCACCCCTTGTCGATGCCGGCCTCCAGCTCCATCACCGCGCCCCTAGTGGGCTCCCCCGCTTTCCCAAGGCCTCCGCTACCGCCGCTGTCATCGTCGTTGATGCCGCATTGTGCCACCGCCGCCGCCATTGGCGCTATATTTGTATGGCACTATAGTTTTTTCATGTATATGTATGTATGTATGTATGTATGTACGTATGTATGTGTATGACACTATTTTTTTATCTATGTATGTATATGTATGGCACTATATGTATATCAAGATGGAAATGGGGCGCCAAAACCCGCGTCCCTGTGGGTTATTACCCTATTAGGGGACGGGGAGCTAGGGGTGCCTTTTTAACCCTATGGGCTGTCGTTGGGTAAAATATAAAACCCGACACATTTGTGGGTTCAAACCCGTTTCAGTAATACCCAAACCCAAAACCCGCCATCCCTGTAAAAATACTAGGCTAAGTATATTGGGCCATTCAGGCTTCACTACAAGAGACACACCTGCCCACCTAGTGTCCAAACGACACTCCTGCAGCCTCCCTCTCGCACACCGAAAATGCAGGCTTCGGGAAAACAATTCCGGATGTTATCCCGCTTCACCTATATTGTGTAGTGCCGCGTTAGAACACCCCTAGCTCTCTCGGGAATTCAACGTATCCCCAGACTTAGACATGAGGGGGTGGAGTCCGCAAGTATCCTCGATGACCAGGAGAGAGGTGGTCCACAAATTATCCTCTCTCGAAATATAGGAGGACTCATCAGACATGAGGGGGGGGGAGTCCTCGATGATCGTCTGAAACTCACTGTTATAAAACTTGTGAACTTTGCATGATGTTTCCCACTAATCCATTGCTCATATGCATATGATTCGTTGTTTTGATTAAGTCTATGTTTGCCACTAATCCATCTCTCATGGTTGTATATTGCCAGGTTGTAATATTTGACGAAACTATGGACAGAGACTTAGAAAAAGAAGAGTTGTTGGTGGATGGGATATAATCCGCACCGGAGGTGATGTCGATCTCACCTGCTTGTCGTTTCTCAACGAGACCGATGTTGAGGAAAGAAAGGATGGCGGCTTCGGTGAGGAGGAAAGAGATCATGACAGCTCCGGTGATCGAATTGAGGACGAAGGAGATCATGACGGCTCTGGTGAGTGAATGGAGAAGGGAGCCATAACTGCTTCAATGTCCAGGAAGGCATATATCCTCTGCTGACTAGATCCATTAATTGTTTTGTATGTACATATGTTAATGCTTCTTTCTTCTTTTAATTAGCCATCTGGATCGAGCTCCACTTCGGTAAGGAGACGAGGCCCGGTGAGAAGGTTGGACCCGAAAGAAATGTTCACGATCGAAGAAGTCCCTCCAGAAGGCCAACCGATTTCTCCCAAGCAGACCAAGAACAAATTTATACATCAGTGCGGAGTTATTGTTAGGGACATCGTCCTGATCAGCATCCAAGAATGGAATAATAAGAAGGACCCTTAAGTTCCTTATGTCCACGATAGAATGAAAGATGATCTTTGGAACACGCTGATGAGAAATTTCAGCCGACCGCTAGAGGACGTTCTGAATAACCCAGTTATACAGTGAAAGGTCAAGGCATTTACTCTTAAGAAGATGTTAGAACTATTCAAGAACTGGAAGAAAGAATTGAACAGAAAGTTTGTTAATAAAGGCAAGACTCGAGAATTCAAATGTCAATACTTGAAGATAAAAGATCACTGGCCCTCATTTGTGGACTCCAAGAAATAGGAGAAGGCTAAGAACATGTCACTTACAAATAAGAAAAATGCCGCAAAGAAGGAGTATCACCATGTTACGGGGTCAGGTGTGTATAGTAAAGCCCGGCCTGTGTGGGACAAAGTTGAGCAAGACCTGCTTGCTAAACATGTCCAACCAAAGACATTGCACTGTCCAGATCCAACAAGGACTTGGTTCTTCAGGGTTGGGGGGACTTTGGACCTAGAAACTAGGAAGTTGTTCTGGAAGAAAGCTCAACTTGAAACACCCATCAAAAAGCTTGAGGAATCAATCAAGAAATCGTGGGAAGGAACGTTCGTTCCCGACAGAGAGAAGGACGAGATGTCATTAGCCCTCAGGAATCTTGAACACCCTGGACGAACACGAGGCATATCAGGCTCCATTCCGTGGAAGGTTGGGTTTCCCGACAGCACTTGTTAGAGAAGCCGATAGAGAAAGAAGAGGGAGGAAGCAAGCGAAAAGCAGAAGATGAATGAAAAATTAGCGAAACTAGAGACACTGACGAGGATACGTACCTAGGGTACGGTCCTAGGCCGGACCTACATACCCTACCTAAGGACGCCACATCAGAAGACTTAAAGATCACAGAAAAGATTCTGACTGGATTCTCCATAATGCTCAAGTTACTCGACAAGCAAACTACTCAGAGGCTTCTTCCTCCACTCAACAGTCACCTGCCACTCGGAAGACTTCACTTATAGTCGACGCCAAAAGACTAAAAGCCACCACCAAGAGGCCAACAAGCACACGTTGAGCCAGTCGCCGTTAGTAGCATTTATGATGTATGTTACCAGTAATGCCAGTCTTTATACCAACGATCGGACCCTTGGATCCCGTGCAATTATGAGGGGCAACAAACTCTATGTAAGTCGTCCCTCCCCTCTGGCACAAGGGTTCGCAACCATTGTAATCTTTACCTTCCACACGACAAAACTTCAGAGCACTGAGACCTAGGGCTGTTACCTCCACGAGAGGGGCCTGAACTCATACATCCGTGTGTACATCCTCACCGTAGCTACTATACTGCCAGGCTCATTCCCACTACAGTGGGCGCCCACCATGGGGCAGGCGTCTAAACGACTTCCGACGAGGTTGCATTTTTTCTCCTTCGACATGTCTTCCGGCGGTGCTTTTTGCTCTGGGCCACGAGATCCGTTTCGGAGCGCTCACCTTCATGGCCAACGATTCGGCATGGCTACAGGAAGAGCCTCTCGATGTTGAGGCACTCCCAGTCCGCGGGGCTGCGTACTTCCGCACGAGTCCTTGCGGCGTGCTGCTACGTCATCCGTCGACTCCCTATGTGTCGGCACCCTCGCTGATCGTTGTCGCAAGCTGTGCGGCTGCTCACGACAACAGCGATGGGTCAAGCATGCAGTGGCTCACCAAATTGCTTCTCCGCAGATTGCAGTGCTCGATCCCTCTGAGTCCCTCCACAGCGTGTTCGAGTCGGACTCTGATCAGTCTGATGTTCCTTCCGAGTGCGAGAGCTGCGATCCTGCAGCAGAGGTCCTTATGGCAGGCTCCCATCAAAGCCCGCCGCCGGGGTTTGGCCATGGCAAGCAAGATGTTGGCGGCCCGTTGAGTGAACAGTCGTGTCGTGATGGTGAAGTCCTTCATACTCCTATCGTCGGTACGACCGCCGAGGCCCAGGCCTTGGAGGCCAAGCGTATCCAGCTGGAAGAGCTTCAAAGAGAACTCGACGAGCACGCTCGTCAGCGCCCACCATTATCTAGTCGACGTCAGCGATAGCTGTTTCCGACTGGATCTCACAACAATGTTGAGGTATATCGTACCCCTGTGTTAAATGTTGCAGTTGTTGCTATAGTGGATTCCATTCAGCCGTCACGATCAGAGGCTGGTACAGGGTTGATGCACATCAGAGCATTGCTAGATGCAGCGCAGCGTCATAATTCTGTTGTTTCGCAATCGCGTAACAGAATACACAGCAACTCACCCAAGGAAAAAACCGTTCAGTCGGCACATAGCCCTAGATCGCCCTTGCACCGAAAGGGCGGAGGCTTTCGTGAAGATCAGGTCAGAGATCAGTTTCGCCATGAAGATCACTGTCAAGTGCCCACTCCTCCGCAGGGTGGTCCGCACGTGCCCCGGCACTAGGACGAAAGGCGCTCATTCAGTGATGAGCGGAATGCGGGGTTTGATGCTCGTGATCTCCTCATTCAGAGCCGGATCGACAGATGCAGAGCCCACAGAGAGGGACAAGACAAAGATTTTCCGAGTGGCAGCTTAGCTGTGATTTCTCGCCCCGAGTGTTTTAGCAGGGCCATTCGTTCTGCAGATATTCCCCCCAACTTCAGGTTGGTGGCCGGGGTCGGGAAGTTTTTTGGTGATTCAAAGCCAGAGACTTGGTTGGATGATTACCGAGTGGCTATTTAGATTGGTGGCGGCAATGATAACGTCGCAATGAAACACATGTCCTTGATGTTGGATGGTTCAGCTCGTGCATGCTTGAACGGCTTGGCTCCATCCAGTATATATTGCTGGGAGGATCTTGCCCGAGTGTTCTTCCAAACCTTCGAGGGCACTTGCAAGCATCCTGCCGGGCTGGTCGACTTACAGCATTGTGTTCAGAAGCCCAATGAGACCTTGAGGGATTACATACAGTGGAGAATGTTTCCGAACATCAGGCTGTGTGTGCCTTCAAGGCTGGTGTGAAATATCGAGAGCTTTACTTGAAGTTCGGTCGAACAGATGACATATCACTCAGCAAACTAATGGAAATCGCCACTCGATACGCCAATGGCAAGGAAGAAGACCGCCTCTGCAGCGGAAAAGGAAAAGCAATCGTCAGTGATGCCGGCGTCAATTCCAGTCAGAAGCAGAAGCGGAAAGCTGATGACCCAGTCCAAGCAGAGGCAGTCACGCTGAAGACCAAAGCAAAGAACAAGGGGAAATCCAAAGGACAGTTTGCCCCTAAGAAAGGAAAGAGTTGGTCAGGTACTGATGTCTTAGATTTGCCGTGTGCAATCCACACGAGGAAAGATGAGGAAGGCAATGTGATTTTGCCCAAGCACACCACTCAACAGTGTCGAGTGGTCATCCAGCAGTTCAAAGAGACTCCGTCGAGTGATAAGACTCCTGAGAAGGATGATGAAGATAAAGAAACAATCCCAGATGTCGCCGCCATGCTTATGATTTCTGCTGATGTAGAAAGCAAGAGTCTATTAAAGGTAATCAACAGGGAGGTCAAGATGGCCATACCTACCACTCCCACCTAGCTCAAGTGGACCCAGTATGCCATCACATTTGACGAGGCAGACCATCCTCCGCATGTGGCCACTCCCGGTCGACAGGATCTAGTGGTTGATCCAGTGGTGGGGGGCACTCGACTCCGAAAGGTCCTCATGGACGGTGGCAGCGGCCTGAACATCCTCTATGCAGATACCCTTAAAGGGATGGGCATTCCGATATCCTGACTGAGTGAGAGAAACATGCAATTGCACGAAGTCATCCCATGGAAGAAGGCCAAGTCACTTGACAAGATTGCATTGGACGTGACATTCGGAGATGATGAAATTTTCGAAAGGAAAAGATGACGTTTGGAGTCATGGATTTCCAAAGCGCTTATCATGCCATTATGGGTCGTCTCGCATATGCTCGTTTGATGGCCCGTCCATGGTACATGTATCTCAAGTTGAAGATGCCGGGCCCTAAGGGTGTGATCATAGTCACCGGCAATCGACAGCGGGCTGAAGACTGCCTCCAGCAAGGCTCCAAGATCGCTGATCATCAGATGGCCATGGTCGAGCTTGAGGAATACAAGAAGAGCGCCGACCCTGCTGATTTGCTGGGTGCTAAGAAGCAAGCTTCTGAATCAACATTTCAGTTGGCAGAGGAGGTGAAGAAACTGCACATCCAGCCGACGGATCCAACTGCCGCCCCGACGAATATATCATTGACACTCGATAGTAAATAGAAAGCCGAGCTCATCCAGTTCCTCCGTGAGAACTGGGACATCTTCGCATGGAAGTCTACTGACATGTCGGGGGTTCCCAGGGAGCTGGCCGAGCATCGACTAAGAGTTGATCCGAAGACCAAGCCCGTCAAGGAGAATTTGCGTCGATCGGCGGCAGAAAAGCAGAAAGCAATCGATGAAGAGGTGGATCGTCTCTGGCAAGCCAAGTTCACTTGAGAGATTTACCACTCTGAGTGGCTCCCAAGTTTTGTCATGGTTCCCAAGAAGGATAAGTCGTTGCGCATGTGCATTGACTTCGAGCATATCAATCGGTTCTGCCCAAAGGATCATTCTCCGCTCCCTTGCATAGATCAGATTGTTGACTCGACTACGGGATGCGAGCGTTTATCGTTTCTAGATGCTTACTCTGGATACCATCAGATCCGTCTGTATGGTCCAGATTAAATAAAAATGGCCTTCATCACCCCATTCAGGTGTTTTTGCTACATCACCATGCCATTCAGTTTGAAAAATGCCGGCGCTACATTCATGTGCATGATTCAGAAGTGTTTACTTGACCAGATCCCTTGGAGTGTCGAGGCATACATGGACGATATAGTTGTCAAGTCCTGCAAAGGTTCCGACCTGCTGACTCAATTGGTCAAAACATTCACCAATCTGAGGATATATGAAATAAAGTTGAATCCGTCCAAGTGTACTTTCGGCGTCCCTGGCGTCAAGTTGCTAGGTTTTCTCGTTTCCGAACGGGGGATCGATGTCAATCCTGAGAAAATTAGCGCCATTACCCGAATGAAGACTCCTATGCGAGTGCACGATCCTCAGAAGCTCACGGGTTGCTTGGCAGCATTAAGTCGATTCATTTCTCGTCTCCGTGAGATGGCACTTTCTTTGTACTGACTGATGAAGAAGTCTGACATGTTCGAGTGGACTCCATAAACCGAAGCAGCATTTGTCGAGCTCAAAGCCATGCTCTCCACCTAGCCGGTGCTTGCTGCTCCACGCAGCAAAGAGCCCTTGCTCCTGTACATTGCGGCCACTAATCAAGTTGTCAGTACAGTGCTAACAGTCGAGCAGGAAGAGGAGGGCAAAGCGTACAAACTCCAATGACCGGTCTACTATGTTTCTGAAGTTCTGTCTCCCTCAAAACAAAGGTATCCTCACTACCAGAAGTTGGTCTATGGCATTTACCTATCAACAAAGAAGGTAGCACATTATTTTCAAGACCACTCGATTTCAGTCGTTAGTGATACTCCGTTATCCGAGATTCTTAATAATCGAGACGCCACTGGTCGAGTGGCTAAGTGGGCAATAGAACTCCTGTATTTTCACATTAAGTTTGAAGCCAAGAAAGCAATCAAGTCTCAAGCACTTGCTGATTT
The DNA here is from genome assembly GCA_022496015.1 of Hordeum marinum. NCBI lineage: Eukaryota > Viridiplantae > Streptophyta > Magnoliopsida > Poales > Poaceae > Hordeum > Hordeum marinum. The sequence goes on along the minus strand of CM039673.1, from coordinate 21,277,284 downwards.
TATGGCCGAGTGGTTCAAACAGCAATGGCCAATCCAAATCCACTCGTCACACTGGACCATGTTCTTTTAAGGCTCCAAAAGGTTGATTGGGTCCGATGCTGGTGTTGTCTTGATATCTCCAAAGGGCGACAGACCCAGTTATGTCTTGCAAATCCACTTCGATTCCTCCAACAATGAGGCACAGTATGAAGCACTTTTGTATGGGTTGCGCATGGCTATCTCACTCGGCGTCAAGCGCCTGATGGTCTATGGCGATTCAGATTTGGTGGTCAATCAACTGATGAAAGAGTGGGATGTTCGAAACCCCACCATGACTGGATACTGCAGTACTGTCAGAAAGTTGGAGAAGAAATTTGAAGGTTTGGAACTTCATCATGTTCCTCGAGTGAAGAATCAAGCAGCTGATGAGTTAGTGGAGATTGAGTCCACTCGACGGCCTGTATCCAGTAATGTGTTTTTAGAACACCTCCATACTCCTTCGGTACAAGAAGTTCCTTTCACTGAAGAGCCCTCGCAAGCTATGAGCTCCACTGATATGATTGAAGTTGATGTCCCTGCAGTGATTGATTTGGTCATGGAGATTCTGGTTGTCATTCCTGATTGGACGGTGCCTTACATGGCCTATATCCTAAGACAAGAACTTCCTGAAGATGAGACAGAAGCTCGACAGATTGTGCGCTGATCAAAATCCTTACTATGATCAGGGATCAGCTATTCAGAGAAAGCACGACTGGTGTGACGCAGCATTGCATTTCCCCTGAAGAAGGTCGAGTGATTTTGGATGAAATCCACTCGGGAACTTGCGGTCATCATGCATCCTCATGGACGATTGTCGCTAAGGCATACCGAGTTGGTTTCTTCTGGCCACGGGCCAACGAGATGGCTAAAGATATTGTTGATCATTGTGATGCATGTCAATTCTATGCAAACTTGTCGCACAAGCCATCTTCTGCCCTGAAGACGATCCCCCTCGCCTGGTCGTTTGCTGTTTGGGGACTCGACATGGTTGGTCCCTTCGGGACTGGAAAAGGCGGATTCACTCATTTGTTGGTCGTAGTCAACAAATTTACCAAATGGATAGAGTCCAAGCCAATTAAAAAGTTGAACTCCCTTACGGCGGTCACATTCATGAGGGAAATAATTTTCCAATATAGTGTTCCTCACAGCATTATCACGGATAACGGCACCAACTTTGATTCGGAATAATTCAGAAACTTCTACACATCTCAGGGCACTCGGGTGGATTATGTTCGAAACATGCCCTAGAGGCAATAAATAAAGTGTTTATTATTATATTTCCTTGTTCATGATAATTTTTTATTATCCATGCTATAATTGTATTGCTTGGAAACACATTACATGTGTGGATAAGTACACTAGCTCGTTGATCAAAGATGGTCAAGGTTTCCTAGCCATTGACATAAGATGTCATTTGATAACGGGATCACATCATTAGGAGAATAATGGGATGGACAAGACCCAAACTATAAACGTAGCATATGATTGTGTCAGTTTATTGCTTCAGTTTTCTGCATGTCAAGTATATGTTCCTATGACCATGAGATCATGTAGCTCACGGACACCGGAGGAGTTCCTTATGTGTATCAAACGTTGCAACGTAACTGGGTGACTATAAACATACTCTACAGGTATCTCCGAGGGTGTGTGTTGAGTTGGCATGGATCAAGACTAGGATTTCTTACTCCGTGTGACGGAGAGGTATCTCCGGGCCCACTCGGTAATTCAACATCACAACAAGCCTTGCAAGCAATGTGACTAAGTGTTAGTCATGGGATCTTGTATTACGGAACGAGTAAAGAGACTTGCTGGTAACGAGATTGAACTAGGTATGGAGATACCGATGATCGAATCTCGGGCAAGTAACATACCGAAGAACAAAGGGAACATCATACGGGATTAACTGAATCCTTGACATAGAGGTTCGACCGATAAAGATCTTCGTAGAAGATGTAGGAACCAAAATGGGCATCCAGGTCCCTCTATTGGTCATTGACCATCGAGGGGTGTCTCGGTCATGTCTACATAGTTCTCGAACCCACACGGTCTGCATAGTTAAGGTTTGGTGATGTTTCGGTAGTATAGAGTTATGCATGGTGGTGGCCGAAGGTTTTTCGAAGTCCCGGATGAAATCCCGGACATCACGAGGAGCTCTGGAATGGTCCGGAGGTAAAGATTGATATATAGGAAGTCCTGTTTTGGTCGCCGAAAAAGTTTCGGGCTCATCGGTAGTGTACCGGGAGTGCCGGTAGTGTACCGGGGGACCATCGGGAGGGGTATTTCGACCCAAGAGGCTACATGGTCTATGGGAGGGTGCTAGACCTTAGTGGTCAGGTGGAAGTCCCACACAAGTCCCATGCGGCTGGGAAGAAAATCCCAAAAGGAAAAAGGTGGAAAAAGGCAAAAAAGGGCTAGATAAGGAAGGACTCCTAATCCTACTAGGAGTGGAGGAGGAGGACTCCTCCCTCCTAGTTCGGCCGAAGCCTAGGGCTGTTCCCTTGAGGGCCAGGCCTCCTCCCCCTCATCCTATATATACTAGTGGTATTGAGGGTTTTTGCACTAGATTTCCTGCCACGTGCTGGCCTCTCCTCTAGTTCGTAGTTTCTCCTCTAGATCGATTTCAGCAGTTCTTAGGCGAAGCCCTGCTTAGATTACTCCACCACCATCGCCGCAGCGCCGTCACGCTGACGGAGAGCTTGTCTACCTCTCCGCTCCCTCTTGCTAGATCAAGAAGGCAGAGATCGTCATCAAGCTATACGTGTGTTGAACGCGGAGGCGCCGTCCGTTCGGTGCTAGATCGGGATGGATCGTGATTGGATTGTGGGACGCTTGGCGAATTGGATCGCGAAGACGTTCGACTACATCAACCGCATTTCTTAACGCTTTCGGCTTAGCGATCTACAAGGGTACACAGATCCACTCTCCCTCTCATAGATGCTCATCACCATGGATATATCTTGTGTGTGCGTAGGAATTTTTTTGTTTCCCATGCAACGTTCCCCAACAAATTATGCGTCTGTTGCACATCCTAAAACCAATGGTCAAGTTGAGCGAGCTAATGGCCTCATCCTTCAAGGTCTGAAGCCCCGTCTCATGCATGACTTGTACTATGCAGCTGGAGCCTGGGTGATAGAGTTGCCATCTGTTCTATGCGGCCTGAGAACGACACCCAATCGATCGACTAGACGGACCCCTTTCTTCCTGGTCTATGGAGCGGAAGCTGTCTTGCCGAGTGATCTGTTTCACAACTCTCCCCGAGTGGAATTGTATTCTGAAGACAAAGCTGAGCAAGCGAGTCAGGATGCCATCGACCTCCTAGAGGAGGAGCGTGAGATGGCTCTGATCAGAACCACGACTTATCAGCAAGACCCGCGGCGCTTCCATGCGAAGAATGTCAAGAGTCGGTCGTTTCATGAAGGAGATTTGGTGCTTCGAGTGGATCAACAGCGACCCCACAAACTCACTCCTGCATGGGAGGATCCCTTCATCGTCACAAAAGTGTAGAACAACGGAGATTATACTTTGTACAACCTCAAGAAACAGATGGACGAGCCGTGGGCTTGGAACGCAGATTTGCTTCAACATTTCTATACCTAGATACAGAAGAGTCTTTGATGTAATAAAAATATTTCAGACCATGTCACACATGCAAAATAGACTTCCGCAGTCTTTTGTCGATTTTGATCAAGTAATTTCTCGTTTGGGGTCACTCCGAGTGTTGAGCAAGCCTCCCTCTCGGGGGCTTAGCTGTGAACACGCTTTCGCCTAAGTTAAAAACCCTTCTAAGTGGATAGAAGTCCATTCACTCGGAAACTTAGCTGCCAATCAGTCTTCGCCTAAGTACAAAATTACTCCGAGTGTTGAGCAATGATCACTCTCGGGAGCTTAGTTGCGAACATGCTTTCGCCTAACTTGAAAACCCTTCCGAATGGATAGCCGTCCATTCACTCAAAAACATAACTACGGATCAGTCTTCGCCTAAGTAAAAAATTACTCCGAGTGTTGAGCAATCCTCACTCTCAGGGGCTTAGCTGCGAACATGCTTTTGCCTAAGTTCAAAACCCTTCCAAGTGGATAGCAGTCCATTCACTCGGAAACTTAGGTGCGAATCAGTCTTCCCCTAAGTACAAAATTGCTCTGAGTGTTGAGCAATCCTCACTCTTGGGGGGCTTAGCAGCGACATGCTTTCGCCTAAGTTTAAAAACCCTTCCAAGTGGATAGCAGTCGATTCACTCGGAAACTTAGCTACGAATTAGTCTTTGCCTAAGTACAAAATTACTCTGTGTGAGGACGTCATCCACACTCGAGGGCTTAGATCCAAACAAGCTTTTGCCTAAGTTGAAACCCCTGCCGAATGGATGGTAGCCCATCCACTCGATGACCTAGCTGCAAATCAGTCTTCGCCTAGGTCCCGAAACATTCCGAGTGTTGAGAAACCTCCACACTCGGAAACATAGTTGTGAAGCAGTTTTGCCTAAGTGAAAAAACAAATTCAGTCGAACAGACGATTGAAATCCAAATGCAAATAAATTCAAAAGTTCTACCACAGATAAATGTTGCGCGAGGAAACGAGCATGCTCAGTCTTAAGGCCTGAATGAAGTTTTAAAGCTGATACAATTCCACTCGTCATACCGAGGCAAAAAAAAATTTCCCCGAGGATCAAGTTTCTCAAGCACCCGACGGGCTGGCTGGCTCGACGAACGTGGCCAAGTCGATTCCGTCAGCGATCCTAGTGGCTGCATCGATGAAGGTCTCCATGAAATCTTCAAACTGGAGTTTCTTCATGTTCACCAGTCGGAGTTCCTTCAATTTTTCTTCCCTTGCCTCCTTGCAATGGACCCTAAGAAGGGAGAGTGCTATTTCAGCTCCACAGCGGGCAGTAGATTTCTTCTAGGCCTACACTCGACTGGGAAGGTCGTTAAGGCGTGCCATCATGGATGAGAGGTCAAGCTGAAGAGTGTCTTCCAGCCGCAGTTCCTTGTCAATCCTCTCCATCGCAGTTTTCAGTCGGAGGACATATGCCTGGACCCCTTGGAGCCTGACGTTGAGTCGGAACATGTTCATGGCCACCGCGTCTCCAACAGGTGATTTGGTGGGATCCAGATTGGGCTCAATCTCTTCAGTTTCTTTCTCAAATTCATTGCAGAATTCTGTTGGGAAGAAGGAATGGGAAGAGGATTAATGAGATACAGTCGTCAAAGATTTCATGAAGTTCAGTCGACAGAGATACTCACCATCAAGCATGATGTACATCTTTCTCGTGAACTCCCCAAAGTGCTTCTCCAAGCCATTGCTCCTCTTGGTTAATTGCTCAGGTTTCTTGATGAGGTCCACACGCTCCTGCTACAGCTTCGTGTTCTCCAACTCCATCTTCTTGGTAGCAGCCAGCTTTCGATTGGCAGTTCCAGTCTTCTCCTTCGCTACCCGTTGGGCATCAGCAAGCACTTTGTCCTTGTCCTCCAGAGCCTTCTTCATGGTATCTAAAGAAATAGCATTGTTGAGTCGTGCTCGGAGTCGACAATTTTCATCACGTACGTCTGTTCGAGTGAAAGCACTCGGTTCAAGGCATGGAAAGTGAGGGTAATGGCGTCCGCATTGGGTCGACGAAAATTACCTCAAAGAGTTTTCAGTTCTGTCCACACTCGCTCCAAATTGCAGTTGGAAGCCTCCAAGTCCACTCGCAACTGATTCCTTTCATCCTCAAGATCCTTGTACTGCGTGCCAAGTTCACAAGCTCTCTGAAATCAACAAAGAAAGAAATTCAATGGACAAAAAATACCGGCACTACGGAGTGCAGAAGGTCAAAGACGGTCGACTGGGAAGCTGATACGTCCATTTTGCATCATGGTTTTATATTGATATTTATCGCATTATGGGCTATTATTACACATCATGGTACAGTACTTATGCCTTTTCTCTCTTATTTTACAAGGTTTACATGAAGAGGGAGAATGTCGGCAGCTGGAATTCTGGGTTGGAAAAGGAGCAAGTTTAAGATGTCTTTTCTGCCAAACTCCAAAAGTCGTGAAAATCAGAGAGGAATTATTTTAGAATATATAAAAAATTCTGGGCGGTAGAAACCCCAGAGGGGAGCCACCAGGAGGCCATGAGCCTGCCAGGCGTGCCCCAGCCCCCTGGGCGCGCCTAGGGGGCTCGTGGGCCCCCTGTTACCCCTCCAGCTCCCATCTTCTTCTATAAGGAGGGTTTCATCCCAGAAAAAAAATCAAGAGAGAGCTTTCGGGAAGAAACGCCGCCGCCATGAGGCTGAACTTGAGCAGAACCAATCTAGAGCTCCGGTGGGCTGTCCAACCGGGGAAACTTCTCTCCCGGGGGGGGGAATCGTCGCCATCGTCATCACCAACACTCCTCTCATCGGAGGGGACTCATCTCCATCAACATCTTCATGAGTGCCATCTCATCTCCGAACCCTAGTTCATCTCTTGTATCCAATCTCCGTCTCGCGACTCCGATTGGTACTTGTAAGGTTGCTAGTAGTGTTAATTACTTCTTGTAGTTGAAGCTAGTTGGTTTACTTGGTGGAAGATCATATGTTCAGATCCTTAATTCTATTCAATACCTCTATGATCATGAACATAATTATGCTTTGTGAGTAGTTACGTTTGTTCATGAGGACATGGGATAGGTCTTGCTAGTAGTAGTCATGTGAATTTGGTATTCGTTCGATATTTTGATGCGTTGTATGTTGTCTCTCCTCTAGTGGTGTTTTGTGAACGTCGACTACATGACACTTTACCATTATTTGGGCCTAGAGGAAGGAATTGGGAAGTAATAAGTAGATGATGGGTTGCTAGGGTGAGAGAAGCTTAAACCCTAGTTTATGCGTTGCTTCGCAAGGGGCTGATTTAGATCCACTAGTTTAATGCTATGGTTACACTTTGTCTTAATTCTTATTTCATAGTTGCGGATGCTTGCGAGAGGGGTTAATCATAAGTGGGATATTTTTCCAAGAAAGGACAGCACCCAAGCACCAATCCACCCACAATTCAAACTATCAAAGTAGCAAACGCGAATCCTATGAACATGATGAAAACTAGCTTGACAATAATTCCCATGTGTCCTCGGGAGCGCTTTACCTTATATAAGAGTTCGTCCAAGCTTGTCCCTTGCTACAAAAGGGATTGGGCCATATTGCTGCACCTTTGTTAATATTGTTCCTTGCTACCCGTTACAAATTATCTTATCACGCAACTATCTGTTACCGACAATTTCAGTGCTTGCAGAGAACACCTTATTGAAAACCGCTTGTCATTTCCTTCTGCTCCTCATTGGGTTCGACACTCTTACTTATAGAAAGGACTACAATAGATCCCCTATACTTGTGGGTCATCAAGACTCTTTTCTTGCGCCGTTGCCGGGGAGTGAAGCGCCTTTGGTGAGTGGAATTTGGTAAGGAAACATTTATATAGTGTGCTGAAATTTATTGTCACTTGTCACTATGGAAACTAATCCTTTGAGGGGCTTGTTCGGGGTATCTTCACCCCGACCAAAAGCGCAAAGAGTTGCGCCTCCACCTACTGCACCTATTGAAAATATTTATTATGAGATTTCTTCGGGTATGCTAGATAAATTGTTGGCTAATCCTTTTATAGGAGATGGAACATCACATCCCGACTTGCATCTAATCTATGTAGATGAAGTTTGTGGTTTATTTAAGCTTCCAGGTTTGCCCGAGGATGAGGTCAAGAAGAAGGTATTTCCCTTATCTTTGAGGGATAAAGCATTGACATGGTATAGGCTATGTGATGATACTGGATCATGGAACTACAACCGATTGAAATTGGAATTTCATCAAAAGTTTTATCCTATGGATTTGGTACATCGTGATCGGAATTATATTTATAATTTTTGGCCTCGTGATCGAGAAAGTATCGCTCAGGCTTGGGGGAGGCTTAAGTCAATGTTATATTCATGCCCCAACCATGACCTCCCTAGAGAAATTATTATTATGAACTTTTATGCTCAGCTTTCGCATGACAATCGCACCATGCTTGACACTGCTTGTACCGGTTCTTTTATGAAGAGAGATATTGACTTCCGATGGGATTTATTGGAAAGAATTAAATGCAATTCTGAAGATTGGGAGTTTGATCAAGGTAAGGAGTCAGGTATGAATCTTAAGTTCGATTGCATTAAATCCATCTTAGAAACAAATACTTTTCGTGATTTTAGCGCTAAACATGGACTTGACTCTGAGATAGTAGCTTCTTTATGTAAATCATTTGCTACCCATATTGACCTCCCTAAGGAGAAGTGGTTTAAATATCATCCTCCCATAGAAGTTAATGTAGCTAAACCCGTTCCAGTTGAAAAGAAAGTTATTGCTTATAATGATTCTATTGTTCCTACTGCTTACATTGAGATACCACCTTTCCTTGTTAGAATAAAGGATCATGCTAAAGCTTCAACTGTGATACGTAAGGGATACCTTAGAACACCTACACCCCCTAAGCAAATTGAAGTTGAACCTAGTATTGCTATTATTAAAGATCTCTTGGCGATAATGTTGATAGGCATGTTATTCAATTCTGTGAAGCGGCTGCTAGAATTGCTAAATCTCATGCTAAAGACAAACATAAACCTGTAGTTGGCATGCCTGTTGTTTTTGTTAAGATAGGAGATCATTGTTATCATAGTTTATGTGACATGGGTGCTAGTGTTAGTGCAATACCTCAATCCTTATATAATGAAATTAAAGATGAGATTGCACCTGTCGAGATTGAATTTAATGATGTTACTATTAAACTTGCTAATAGGAATACTATCTGTCATGTGGGAATTGTTAGAGATGTTGAAATATTGTGTGGTAAAACTAAGTATCCTACTGATTTTCTCATTCTTGCTACCACACAAGATAGCTTTTGTCCCATCATATTTGGTAGACCTTTCCTCAATATTGTTAATGCTCAAATTGATTGTGAGAAACAAACTGTTACTGTTGGCTTTGGAGGTGTGTCACATGAATTTAATTTTTCTAAGTTTGGTAGAAAATACCATGAAAAAGAATTGTCTAGTAAGGATGAAATTATTGCTCTTGCTTCTATTGTTGTGCCTCCTACTGATCCTTTAGAGCAATACTTGCTTGAACATGAAAATGATATGCATATGGATGAAAGGAATGAGATAGATAGAGTTATCTTTGAACAACTTCCTATCCTTAAGAATAATTTTCCTGTTGAATTACTTGGAGATCCACCTCCACCAAAGGGTGATCCTGTGTTTGAGTTTAAATAATTACCTGATACTCTTAAGTATGCTTATCTTGATGAAAAGGAGATATATCCTGTTATTATTAGTGCTAACTTTTCAAAGCATGAAGAAAAGAAATTATGGAAAACTCTAAGGAAGCACCGTGCTGCTATTGGATATACTCTTGATGATCCTAAGGGCATTAGTCCCACTCTATGCCAACATTAAATTAAAACTGTCCTGATTCCAAACCAGTTGTCGATCACCAACGAAGACTGAATCTTAAGATGAAAGAGGTGGTAACAAAAGAAATACTAAAGCTCCTGGAAGCAGGTATTATTTACTCTGTTGCTCATAGTGATTGGTAATTGATTTTAGGAAATTAAATAAACCTACTAAGAAAGATCATTACCCTCTACCTTTTATTGATCAAATGCTAGAAAGATTGTCTAAACATACACACTTTTGCTTTCTAGATGGTTATTCTGGTTTCTCCCAAATACCTGTTGCACAATCTGATCAGGAGAAAACCACTTTTACTTGCCCTTTTGGTACCTTTGCTTATAGAAGTATGCCTTTTGGTTTATGTAATGCACCTGCTACCTTTCAAAGATGTATGATGGCTATATTCTCCGACTTTTGTGAAAAGATTGTTGAGGATTTCATGGATGATTTCTCTGTTTACGAATCTTCTTTTGATGATTGCTTGAGCAACCTTGATCGAGTTTTGCAGAGATGTAAAGATAGTAACCTTGTCTTGAATTGGGAGAAGTGCCACTTTATGGTTAATGAAGGCATTGTCTTGGGACATAAAATTTCTGAAAGAGGTATTGAAGTTGATAAGGCTAAAGTTGATGCCATTGAGAAGATGCCATGCCCTACAGACATTAAAGGTATAACAAGTTTCCTTGGTCATGTTTGTTTCTATAGAAGGTTTATTAAAGACTTGTCTAAGATTTCTAGGCCTCTCACTAATGTCTTGCAAAAAGATATTCCATTTGTTTTTGATGATGATTGTGAAGAAGCAATTGAAATACTCAAGAACCTATTGTTCAACCACCTGATTGGAACCTACATTTTCAAATTATGTGTGATGCTAGAGATTATGCTGTTGGTGTTTTCCTAGGACAAAGAGTTGATAAGAAATTAAATGTTATTCATTATGCTATGAAAACTGTAGACAATGCCCAAAGAAATTATGCTACTACTTAAAATGAATTTTTAGCAGTTGTGTTTGCATGTGATAAGTTCAGATCTTATATTGTTGATTCTAAAGTTACTATTCACACTGATCATGCTAATATTAAGTATCTCATGGAAAATAAAGATGCTAAACCTAGACTTATTAGATGGGTTCTCTTACTACAAGAATTTGATTTGCATATTGTTGATAGGAAGGGAGCTGAGAACCCCGTAGCAGATAACTTGTCTAGGTTAGATGTAACATCCCAAAATTTCATTTTGGAATGTAATGAAATATAGCTATGAATCATCATCACCTTGTTTGAATGGATGGATTAGTTGAAATGCTTCATCTGATTTTTTGAAAGTCCCTTTCAATTTCCACTATTCTTGGTTTCACGTATTTGAAAATCCCTGGAAAAGTTCAAAATAAGAGGGGAGGAACATGACACTCCACACCAGGGACTTCTTGGTACTTTATTTGAACAATAAAACCCAGGTGGTCTTTTGAAAAATATTTGCAAAAGATTTAAAAACCAAATAGGCAATTCTGAAAAATATTATTTTTTAAAAGTATTCAAATGACAGAATAAAAATGTCCAATAAATGGCATTCATTCTTATGATAATTTTGATATATATTGTTCCTATATTTGGAATTAAATTGTAGACATTAAAAGAGTTTGTATGCGCTGGAATTTGAAAAAAGGAAAATCTTTAAGGCATTTAATAAGCGGTCGGCCCATCTGCATTTAAGCCCCACCCCGACCTTTCTTTCCATCGGCCAACCGATGTGCAGACGTCGCCCTCCCTCTCTCTGACAGTGGGCCCCACCCCGACCGATCGCGAGATCCACGCGCTCGCCTTCTTCCCCGCGCCCGCAATCCTCGCCGGCGATCCCTCCTGGCCGGATCTCCCTCCCCTTCCTTCCCCTCACCCACCCGCGGACCTATATAAGAGTGGCCACCCTCCGCACTCCATCCCCCCCCAAAGGCCCCTCTGCCTCGCCGAGATGATTTCCAAACGAGCTCGCCGGAGTTCTGCTCCGACCGAAGCTTCCAGCTCACCGGGTCGTCGCCTCCTTAGTCTCCACTCCCTCCCGTAGCCACAAATCGACGCAGGACGCCCGCCGCCGTCGTTTGGAGCCTTCAGATGCCGACATCGCCCACCGGAGCGCCTTCCTCGACCACCTTCCACTTGCGGCTGCCGTCAACATCACCGGCGACCACTCCGACCACCGTTGTGAGCCCCCACCTTCTCTGGACCGTCGGATCTGTAGACGACGATCCAGATTAGATCGTTTTAATACGCGAACCTTTATTCTCTATAATTCGGCCACCGTTCTTTAGCTCTCGCGCGCGCATCCTAGCAACCAATAGGAACCCGTAGCCTTGGCCGTGCATTAGTTTTTTTTTATTTTCTGTTTTGTTTTTAGAAAACAAAAGCTTTTCTGATTTTGTTTTAGTTGTATCATTTAAACCATTTAGTGTTTTTGGTTAATTCTTTTTGCATTTGGTCAACTATTACTTGTAGTTTATGTCTGTAGTTTTAGAATTTAAATTTGAACTTTAAAATTTGAATCTAATCAAATTTGCTTAAATTACTAAAATCTTTTTGCCACTGAATTGTATTAGTTATGACTATCAGCATTCTTAGTTTGAGAATTTTTAGGATGAATTTGATTACTGTTTTATCAATAAACAGAATCTGTCTAGTATTTATATAGTTTAGTTAGTTTGAATTTTTTAGTTAGTAAATCTGAGTTAGTTATATGTTTGCTTTAGTAGGTTATGTTGGTTAAACTTTAGGTGATTTACTTGTTGTCAAATATATATATATAATTGTTTAGTTCATTTCTATATTGTTATAGGAACCCTACTCCTCCTTTTAACTAGGTATAATTTGATTAAAACAAACTAGTTAGTAATAGATTCTTTTAACAAAGTTTTAGTAAATTCTCTTCTGTTAGGAGAATGTTTTATTAATAAAAATATAGTTTAGATTACTCTATTGCTAGGAAACTCTAGCCCACTTATGTAGTAATGTTTATCAAAACATCTAAGCCATGTTAAAAGTTTTTCTCAACAAAACTTTAGTGAATTCAATTCTGTTTATTAATTAAATATTTTATTGTTTTGTTTTCTGCCAACTATTGTTTTAGTTAATAAAAATGTAAATACTTCTATTTTGTTAGTAGTAGTTTACCCACCAAACTTTTAGAAAACAAAACCATGTGGTGTTTTGTTGCTTGTGATGGCGCCATGTATTGTTTTGATTGATTACTAGTTACATTTCTGATTTTGTGAGTTACAATATTTTTGTTGTATGCTTATTGAGTGCTCTTGTTTGCTTCGTTAGATTATCCGGAGTGCGAGGCTTGTTACCTAGAGTCACTTGTCTACGAAGATCGTCTACCAGGCAAGTCACTTTGATCATGCTTTTACCCATGTTTTAATGCATTAGTTCTACCATCACCCAATTGCATGCAAAGTAGGTAAATTGGAAACTTGGTTACACTGTTGTAGTATCATGTGGTAGGTACCCCCTCTCAACCCTTTTTGACACATTTGGCCCTGGGAAACGTTAAATTAGTTTTGCTATGCTATTAGGACGGGGTTGGTTGTGTGATTCATGAGAGTGTGAGATAATAATTTAAAGACCTACTATGATGATCAAGACTTAAAGACTTTCAAGTTTTCAACATTACCTCTGGGTGGATGATGGTCGAACGGCGCCCTGGAGAAACCAGTGGTTAGCCTAGGTGTTGCTGGGGAAGTGCCAGTATTCACGCGGAAAGGTCCACCCAGGAATGAAGGGATGGAAGGATGCTTCAAGACCCAAGGCTTACCTGCACAGACACAACCCATTATGGGCTCTGGCTTGGTTGGATATTGTGGTGACACTGGACAGACGATGCTTCGAGATGTAGAAGAACGGTAGGAAAGGATGGGCACCGACAGAGTCTCAGTGGAACCCCTTAGAAGACCATGTTTTGGTCATCCGTTCCTCAAGCACCCTGAAGTGCGAGGAATCCAACGGAGGCGAGCAAATCTTGTGGGGAACGTGTGCAAAACTCTGCAGAGTTCCCAACCTAATCGATTAGCCGTGTCTGCGGTCATGGATGACTTGAGCCAAGGGAACTGAAACTTCTGGAATTCTCAACACAATTAATAAGATGATGTGGGTACTAATAACTTGGGTATGATAATTGGTTGGTGGAACCATCTCATTAATCAACCAACTTAGTAATTATTTTTGCTTAGCCCCTCTCTTGATGTTGGAAAAATTGCCTTTACGCAAAAACTTACTACCCCACCTGCCATATATGCATGTAGGCTAGATGATTATTTTCACCCCTCTCTTGTGTCACTTTGCCGGCATATTCAATATGCTGACCTACACGGCTGCAATGTATCATGTTGTAGAGTACTTTTCTGACCAGGAGTGAGGATACGCTCTACGCTCGGTTAGATGCCCTTGGAGTCAGATGGACTCATCTACCTTTGAAGCTTCCGCAAGATTTAGATATTCTCATGAGTTGGCCTTCAGCCACTTATTGTAATCTTTATTGTAATAAAGAACGTGATATGAGATTTTGATTTATAAATGTTGTGTGATTTCCCTTTGATATATACATTGATGTACTATGTGTGTACGAGCGTGATCTTGGGATGGTACGGAAACACCGGAGATTCGACCTTTCAGGTCGGGTCGCTACAGAAAATGTATCAGAGCACACGCTGACCGTAGGACATAACCTCTAGGATTGGAAAGCCTTAGGACCATATTCCTTTCTTTTATTTTTTCAAAGTCTTATATTCTCACCTGTTCATTTTTTCTGACTTCTCTCCAATTTTTTCAACTTTTTCTAGATGGCCCTCTTCACCCCGTTCGCTTCACGGAGTTCTGCCAGCCTGACGCTACCATGCCCTTTGGCAAAGAGCTTACGCGGACCGTCAAGGACCTAAGGATTGCTCTATCAACCATCACCGGGAACACGATCATGTCTTACCCTCAAGACGGTCGCTACAGGATCGAAGTGCATATCCCCGGAAGAACTTTTGGTTTTCGCACAGAGCCTATTGACTTCAAGTTTGTGGCACCCAACTGGATTCTTGGAAGGAACATGGCGATACACCGGGCCCTTGGACGTATTCAGGAGGAATACAGGGGTGGTCCCATTTCACCAGGAGTCAGCATGGTTTGTTGCAGGGATGACAATGGAAATATCATCACCAACCCCACTGAGGACAACATTTCCTATATTCAGACCTTGGAGACTCACATCAGGACTCTGGAGCTTCAGGTGCGTGCTGACACCAAGACGATCAAGAAGCTGATGAACCGCGAGATTGGCCTCGTGGCTGACCTACGGGAAGCCAAGTACGAGCATGAGCATGAAGCGAAGGATATCTTGAAGAGGATCGCGAAGCTGAACACTCGCATTGCAACTCTGGAGGAACAGCTGGACATGGGGGAAAACCTTCACCCAGAAGGAGATGTGGCTCCATTGATCAGCAACGATGATGATTATGAGGAGAGCACCACTGGAGGACCCACTACCATGTACTTCTGAGGAGAACTTTAGTCATGCCCCATGTATCTTTTATTTTTTTCAAACGTTAAAGCGTTGGTCGACGCTTAGGTTGATTGGAGATTTGTATCTCGATGATTGAACTTTGAGTTGAATTAATGAATGAGTGTTTGGTGTGAATTGTTTGTGTATTGCATATGGGTGGTGATTTTCTTTCTAGGCCCTTGTTCTATTCTAATTCTCATCCCTCTGAAAACAGCAAGATGCCTCCGCGACGTGAGCCCGACTTCACCTTCCCACCAGAACTCACGCAACTCCTCCAGCAGCAGAATGCCTTGATGCAACTGTTGATTCAGAATCAGACCAACAATCAGAACAATACCCACCATAACAACCCTCCACCTCAGGTTGACAATCTCACCCGTTTTCTGAGGTTGAACCCTCCAACTTTCTCTAGCAGCACTGAGCCCATTGTGGCAGATGACTGGTTCCGTAAGATGGAGAGAGAACTCATCACCGCTTGATGCACTGAAGCGAAGAAGGTGCCTTTTTCCGCACATCAACTTGAAGGACCAGCAACTTCATGGTGGGAGAACTACACCACCACATATCCTATTGCTGGTGTGACTTGGGAGTAGTTTAAGCTTGCTTTCCGCACCGCTCATGTCTCAGCTGGAGCCATGAGTCTGAAGAAGCGTGAGTTTCGCAACTTGCGACAGGGAAATCGCTCTGTGGCCCAATATGTGGACGAATTAAGCATGTTGGCCCGTTATGCACCAGGAGATGTGGCCGATGATGCGGCCAAGCAGGAGAAGTTTCTGGAAGGACTCAACGATGTGTTGAGCATGCAACTGGTGGTGGCTACCTTCAACAATTACCAAGAGCTGGTGGACAAGGCCCTCATCTTGGAGGGAAAGCAGCAGCAAATTGAGAACCTCAAGAGGAAGTATACTCAGGGGAAGTTTAACTCTGGAGCTCATCAGAAGCCCCGCTACTCCCCGTACTCCGGGAATACCGGATCAGGGACTGGTAAGTTTGGAGGGCACACTCATGATGTGCACAACCATGGAGGACACAACCATGGAGGGAATGGGAACAATCTTCATAACAATGGAAATTCCAAGAATGGCAATGGGAATGGAAACAACAACCAGCACCGTCACGCTCCCACTCAGAAGGATCTGTGCCATATCACCTGTTTCAAGTGCCAGAAGACACAACACTATGCTACTAAATGTCCCCAGAACAAGCAAGGAAATGGAAACGGGAACAACAACGGCAACTCAATAGCTAAGAAGCCCAACCCTTTTCCCCGTGCTCAGGTGAACCACATTGATGTGGAGGAAGTCTATGATCAGCCCGAGACCGTGGTTGGTAAGTTTTTACTGCATTCACGTCCAGTTACAGTACTTTTTGATTCCGGTGCAACTCATTCATTCATATCAATAGTAGTTGTGGAAAAGTATGGTTTGCCCACCAGAACCCTTAGTCAGCCCATTAAGGTCAGTTCCCCAGGAGGCATGATGATGGCAGGGATAGGATGCCCCGCATTGAAACTCAATATAGGAAACCATGTTTTTCCCACCGACCTCATCATCCTAGAATCCCAGGGATTGGATGTAATCCTAGGCATGGATTGGATGACCAAGTATGAAGGAAACCTTGATTGCCCCAGCAAGACTATATTGCTCACCACCCCAAAGAACAAGAGGATTAAGTATGTATCCCGACGCACACGGATGAGTGCTCGGTTAAATTCTCTCACAGGAGTTGTTCAGGAGGAAGTACCTGTGGTAAAGGACTTTCCGGATGTATTCCCGGAAGAATTACCAGGCATGCCATCAGATAGAGAAATTGAGTTCCTGATAGAGCTACTGCCAGGAACAACCCCAATTTCCAAGAGACCCTATCAGATGCCCGCAAATGATCTATTAGAAATCAAGAAGCAAATTAAGGAGTTATTGGACAAAGGGTATATTCGCCCAAGTTCTTCACCTTGGGGAGCCCCAGTACTTTTGGTGGAGAAGAAGGATAAAACCTTGAGGATGGTAGTCAATTATCGTGCATTGAACGAGGTGACTATCAAGAACAAGTACCCTATGCCGATGATTAATGACTTGTTTGATCAGCTAGTTGGAGCCAAAGTGTTCTCCAAGATCGATCTTCGATCAGGGTATCACCAGTTGAAAATTTGTGAACAGGATATACCCAAAACAGTTTTCACCACAAGGTATGGCTTGTATGAGTATACCGTCATGTCTTTTGGTTTGACAAATGCTCCTGCTTACTTCATGAGTTTGATGAACAAAGTATTCATGGAATACCTGGACAAGTTTGTCGTGGTGTTCATCAAGCACATTTTGATATTCTCCAAGAATGAAGAAGAACACAAGGAACATTTGCGTTTAGTTTTGGAGAAGCTTAGAGAGCATCAGTTATATGCCAAATTCAGCAAATGTGAATTATGGCTGACAGAAGTCGGATTCCTTGGACACATTATTTCCGGAGATGCAATAGCAGTGGACCCCGCTAAGGTTGAAGCCGTCACCGAGTGGAAATCACCCACCTTAGTTAAGGAGATCCGCAGTTTCCTCGGACTTGCCAGATATTACCGGAGGTTCATTGAGAATTTCTCAAAGATTGCCAAGCCCATGACAGAGTTGTTGAAGAAAGAGTCTAAGTATTTTTGGACTGAGGAATGTGAGACCAGTTTCCAGGAGTTGAAGAGACGTTTGGTCACAGCCCCAGTGTTGATCCTGCCAAATATTCGGAAGGATTTCCAGGTTTATTGTGATGCTTCACGTCAGGGACTCGGAGGAGTACTCATGCAAGATGGAAAGGTTGTAGCCTACGCTTCCAGACAACTAAGACCTCATGAGTTGAACTATGCCACCCAAGATTTGGAGTTATCAGCCGTAGTGCACGCACTCAAGACTTGGAGACATTTCCTCATTGGGAACAGTTGTGATGTTTACACCGATCATAAGAGCCTAAAGTATATCTTCACTCAGAAGGAGTTGAACCTCAGACAGAGGAGATGGCTAGAGTTAATCAAGGACTACGACACGAGATTACACTACCATCCAGGAAAGGCAAATGTTGTAGCAGATGCCTTGAGCCGGAAAAGTTATGTGAACACACTCACAGTGGGAGGATTACCCAATGAGTTAGTCGATGATCTTAGAGAACTCCGGCTAGAGATAATTCCAAGAGGATATGTTGCCACACTAGAGATCCAGTCCACTCTGACCGAAAGAATTCGAGAAGCCCAGAAGTCAGACAAGGAGATAGATGAGATAAAGCAACGAATGAAGGATGGTAAAGCTAAAGGTTTCCGTGAGGATGAACAAGGAACTCTATGGTTCGAGAACCAAATCTATATGCCCAATGACCCAGAGCTCAGGAAGTTGATACTTCAGGAAGCCCATGATTCACCTTACTCAATACACCCAGGCAACACCAAGATGTATCTATATTTGAAGGAAAGTTACTGGTGGAAAGGTATGAAGAAGGATATTGCTGAACATGTTGCAATATGTGATGTTTGTCAGCGAGTAAAGGCGGAACATCAGAAACAAGCAGAGTTACTCCAACCTTTGCCAATACCCGAGTGGAAATGGGAAAATCTTGGTATGGACTTCATCACAGGATTACCCAGGACCCGTTCAGGTTATGATTCCATCTGGGTAGTGGTCGATCGTTTGACCAAGGTGGCTCATTTCATCCCGGTGAAGACCACCTATACCAGTGCTAAGTTAGCCAAGATATATATGACCAGGATCGTGTGTCTGCATGGATATCCGAGGAGTATAGTATCAGATAGAGGAACACAACTTACCTCAAAGTTTTGGCATCAGCTACATGAAACTTTGGCTACGAGGCTGGAGTTTAGTACAGCTTTTCATCCGCAAACCGATGGACAGACTGAGAGAGTCAACCAGATTCTAGAGGACATGTTGAGAGCTTGTGCACTAGACTATGGATCTAGCTAGGATGGTAACTTACCCTATGCAGAGTTCTCATACAATAACAGTTATCAGACCAGTCTGAAGATGGCCCCTTTCGAAGCTTTATACGGAAGGAGGTGCAGAACACCATTGATGTGGGATGGTGTTGGAGACCAAAAACTTTTTTGTCCCGACCTTATCCGAGATTTTGAAGAGAAGGTCAAGTTGATTCATGACAGACTCAAGATAGCTCAATCTCGACAGAAGAGCTATGCTGACAGCAAACGCAAGGAAGTGACGTATGAAGTAGGAGACCGAGCATACCTTCGTGTGTCCCCACTTAGAGGAATCAAGAGGTTTGGTGTTAAAGGAAAGTTAGCACCCAGATTCATAGGCCCCTACAAAATTCTTGAACGTAGAGGCGAAGTTGCATACAAGCTGGAATTGCCGGAAGGATTGTCCGGAGTTCATGATGTGTTCCATGTTTCCCACCTGAAGAAATGCCATGCCGAGATGGCTGATATTCCTTTGAGAGACACAGTGCCCCTAGAGGCTATACAACTTGACAGTGATCTGACTTACGAGGAGAATCCTGTAGGATCCTCGAGACTGCCAACAGAGTTACCCGCATCAAGATCATCAAGTTCTGTAAGGTTCTATGGAGTCACCACACCAAGGAAGAAGCCACCTGGGAACGCGAAGAAGATCTTCGTAGAGACCACCCGCACCTATTTTCTAGCCAACCCGAATCTTGAGGGCGAGATTCATCTTAAGGTGGGTTGGTTTGTAACATCCCAAAATTTCATTTTGGAATGTTATGAAATATAGCTATGCATCATCATCACCTTGTTTGAATGTATGGATTAATTGAAATGCTTCTTCTGATTTTCTGAAAGTCCCTTTCAATTTCCACTATTCTTGGTTTCACCTATTTGAAAATCCCTAGAAAAGTTCAAAATAAGAGGGGAGGAACATGACACTCCACACCAGGGACTTCTTGGTGATTTCCTTGAACAATGAAACCGAGTGGGTCTATTGAAAAATATTTGCAAAAAAGTTAAAAACCAAATAGGCAATTCTGAAAAATATTATTTTTTCAAAGTATTCAAATGACATAAGAAAAATGTTCAATAAATGGCATTTATTCTTCTGATAATTTTGCTATATACTTTTCCTATATTTGTAATTAAATTGTAGAGATTAAAAGAGTTTTTATGCGCAGGAATTTGAAAAAAAGGAAAATATTTAAGGCGTTTAAGCCCCACCCCGACCTTCCTTTCCATCGGCCAACCGACACGCTGACGTCGCCCTCCCTCTCTCTGACAGCGGGCCCCGCCCCGACCGATCGCGAGATCCGCGCAGTCGCCTTCTTCCCCGCACCCGCAACCCTCGCCGGTGATCCCTCCTCGCCGGATCTCCCTCCTTTCCTTCCCCTCACCCACTCGCGGCCCTATATAAGTGCGGACACCCTCCGCACTGCATTCCCCCCCAAACCCCCTCTGCCTCGCCGAAACGCTGCCCAAACAAGCTCGCCGGAGTTCTGCTCCGACCGAAGCTTCCACCTCACCGGGTCGTCGCCTCCTTAGTCCCCACTCCCTCCCGTAGCCACAAATCGACACAGGATGCCCGCCGCCATCGTTCGGAGCCTTCAGACGCCGACCTCGCCCACCGGAGCGCCTTCCCTGACCACCTTCTGCTTCCGGCCGCCGTCAACGTCACCGGCGACCACTCCGACCACCGCTGTGAGCCCCCACCTTCTCTGGACCGTCGGATCTATAGACAATGATCCAGATTATATCGTTTTAATACGCGAACCGTAATTCTCTAGAGTTCGGCCACCGTTCGTTACCTCTCGCGCACGCATGCTAGCACCCAATAGGAACCCGCCACGTAGCCTTGGCCGTGCGTTAGGTTTTTTTTATTTTCTATTTTGTTTTTAGAAAACAGAGGCTTTTCTGATTTTGTTTTAGTTGTATCTTTTAAACCATTTAGTGTTTTTGGTTAATTCTTTTTGCATTAGTTCACATATTACTTGTAGCTTATGTCTGTAGTTTTAGAATTTAAATTTGAACTTTAAAATTTGAATCTAATCAAATTTTATTAAATTAGTAAAATCTGAATAAGTAGAGTTTAAAATAAGATTTTAGTATGAATCTTTTTGCCACTGAATTGTATTAGTTATGACTATCAGCATGCTTAGTTTGAGAATTTTTACGATGAATTTGTTTACTGTTACATCCATAAACAGAGTCTATCTAGTATGTATATAGTCTAGTTAGTTTGAATTTTTTAGTTAGTTAATGTGAGTTAGTTATATGTTTCCTTTAGTAGGTTTTGTTGGTTAAACTTTAGGTGATTTACTTGCTTTTAAATATATATATATATATATAATTTTTTAGTTTATTTCTATATTGTTATAGGAACCCTACTCTTCCTTTTAACTAGGTATAATTTGATTAAAACAAACTAGTTAGTAATAGATTCTTTTAACAAAGTTTTAGTAAATTCTCTTCTATTAGGAGAATGTTTTATTAATAAAAATATAGTTTAGATTACTCTGTTGCTAGGATACTCTAGGCCATTTATGTAGTAATGTTTATCAAAACATCTAAGCCATGTTAAAAGTTTTTCTCAACAATACTTTAATGAATTTAATTCTGCTTATTAATAAAATATTTTATTGTTTTCTTTTCTGTCAACTATTGTTTTAGTTAAGACAAATGTAAATACTTCTATTTTGTTAGTAGTAGTTTACCCACCAAACTTTTAGAAAACAAAACCATGTGTTGTTTTATTGGTTGCGATTGTGCCATGTATTGTTTTGATTGATTACTAGTTATATTTCTGATTTTGTGAGTTACAATATTTTTGTTGTATGCTTATTGAGTGCTCTTGTTTGCTTCGTTAGATTATCCGGAGTGCGAGGCTTGTTACCTAGAGTCACTCATGTACGAAGATCGTCAACCAGGCAAGTCACTTCGATCATGCTTTTACCCATGTTTTAATGCATTAGTTCTACCATCACCCAATTGCATGCAAAGTAGGTAAATTGGAAACTTGGTTACATTGTTGTAGTATCATGTGGTAGGTACCCCCTCTCAACCCTTTTTGACACATTTGGCCCTGGGAAACCTTAAATTAGTTTTGCTATGCTATTAGTAGACGGGGTTGGTTGTGTGATTCATGACAGTGTGAGATAATAATTTCAAGACCTACTATGATGATCAAGACTTAAAGACTTTCAAGTTTTCAACATTACCTCTAGGTGGATGATGGTTGAACGGCGCCCTGGAGAAACCAGTGGTTAGCCTAGGTGTTGCTGGGGAAGTGCCAGTATTCACGCGGAAAGGTCCACCCAGGAACGAAGGGATGGCAGGATGCTTCAAGACCCAAGGCTTACCTACACAGCCACAAGACGTTATGGTCTCTGGCTTGGTTGGATATTGTGGCGACACTGGACAGGCGGTGCTACGAGATGTAGAAGAACGGTAGGAAAGGATGGGCACCGACAGAGTCTCAGTGGAACCCCTTAGAAGACCATGTTTTGGTCATCCGTTCCTCAAACACCCTGAAGTGCAAGGAATCCAACGGAGGCAATCAAATCTTGTGGGGAACATGTGCAAAACTTTGCAGAGTACCCAACCTAATCGATTAGCCGTGTCCACGGTCATGGACGACTTGAGCCAAAGGAACTGAAACTTCTGGAATTCTCAACACAATTAATAAGATGATGTGGGTATTAATAACTTGGGTATGAGAATTGGTTGGTGGAACCATCTCATTAATCAACCAACTTAGTAATTATTTTTGCTTAGCCCGTCTCTTGATGTAGGAAAAATTGGCTTTACGCAAAAACTTACTACCCCACCTGCCATATATGCATGTAGGCTAGATGATTATTTTCACCCCTCTCTTGTGTGACTTTGCCGGCATATTAAATATGCTGACCTACACGGCTGCAACGTATCATGTTGCAGAGTACTTTTCCGACCAGGAGTGAGGATATGCTCTACGCTCGGTGAGATGCCCCTGGCGTGAGATGGACTCATCTATCTTTGAAGCTTCCGCAAGATTTAGATATTCTCATGAGTTGGCCTTCAGCCACTTTATTGTAATAAAGAACTTGATATGAGATTTCGATTTATAAATGCTGTGTGATTTCCCTTTCATATATACATTGATGTACCGTGTGTGTACCAGCATGATCTTGGGATGGTACGGAAACACCAGAGATTCGACCTTTCAGGTCGGGTCGCTACATTAGAGAATGTTCTTGATGACCCACAACCTATTGATGATAGCTTCCCTGATGAACAATTGAATGTCATCAATGCTTCACGCAGTACACATTGTATGCTGATTATGCCAATTATATTGTTGCTAAATATATACCACCTAGTTTCACGTACCAACAAAAGAAAAAGTTCTTTTACGATTTGAGACATTACTTTTGGGATGATCCTCACCTGTATAAAGAAGGAGTAGATGGTGTTATTATAGGTTGTGTACCTGAGCATGAACAGGGACAGATCCTAAAAAAATTCCACTCCGAATCTTACGGTGGACACCATGTTGGAGATAGAACTACACACAAGGTATTGCAATCCGTTTTTTATTGGCCTACTCTCTTTTAGGATGCTCGTAAGTTTGTCTTGTCTTGTGATGAATGTCAAAGAATAGGTAATATTAGTAAACGTCAGGAAATACCTATGAATTATTCACTTGTTATTGAACCATTTGATGTTTGGGGTTTTGATTATATGGGACCTTTTCCAAAGTCCAATGGGTATACTCATATTTTAGTTGTTGTTGATTACGTTACTAAGTGGGTAGAATCTATTCCAACTAGTAGTGATGATCATAACACCTCTATTAAGATGATTAAAGAAGTTATTTTCCCTAGATTTGGAGTCCCTAGATATTTAATGACTGATGGTGGTTCACATTTTATTCATGGTGCTTTCCGTAAAATGCTTGCTAAGTATGATGTCAACCATAGAATTCCATCTCCTTATTATCCTTAGTCTAGTGGTCAAGTAGAGTTAAGTAATAGAGAAATTAAATTAATTTTGCAAAAGACTGTTAATAGGTCTAGAAAGAACTGGTCTAAGAAACTTGATGATACACTGTGGGCTAATAGAACTGCTTATAAGAATCCCATGGGCATGTCTCCGTATAAAATGGTTTATGGTAAAGCATGTCATTTACCTCTTAAGCTAGAGCATAAGGCTTATTGGGAAATCAAAGATCTCAACTTTGATTTCAAACTTGCTGGTGAGAAGAGGTTATTTGATATTAGCTCACTTGATGAATGGAGAACTCGGGCATATGAAAATGCCAAGTTATTTAAAGAGAAAGTTAAGAGGTGGTATGATAAAAGGATACAAAAACGTGTGTTCAATGTAGGTGATTATGTCTTGCTATAAAATTATCGTTTAAGATGTTTTGCAGGCAAGCTTCTCTCTAAATGGGAAGGTCCTTATGTTGTCGAAGAGGTATATCATTCTGGTGCCATCAAAATGAACAACATGGAAGGCACTTTTCCGAGAGTTGTGAATGGGCAAAGTATCAAGCATTATATCTCAGGTACTCCCATAAATGTAGAAAGCAACATAATTAATACCATAACCCCGGAGGAGTACATAAGAGATGTTTACCAGCCTGTTCCAGACTCCAAAAACGAAGAGGTATGTGATACGGTAAGCACACCGACTCCAAAAAAATTCCAATAGCAATTTTTCTCCGTTTTGGAATATTTAGAAAATTACAAAAATTTAACATAGTACGGAAAGCGCACGAGGAGGCGACGAGCCTGCCAGGCGCGCCCCTACCCAGGGGGCCATGCCTAGGGGGCTCATGACTACCTCGCGTGCCTCCCGGACTCCGTTTTCTTGTGGTATACTCCTTATGGTCGGTAAAAATTCATTATATAATCTCCCGGAAGATCTGACCCTCGTATCACGCAAATATCCTCTGTTTTCGTTTTGAGCTGTTGTGCTGACAGATCTAGATCGCTATGGCGTCCCCAAAGGTTTGGAAGGACAAGTTCTTAGAGAAGGTCATCTACCCCTACCTCGCGGAGGTGCTGCAACACCCTCAAAACATTGAGATGCGAGAGGGGGTGCTGCACATCCGTGACTTTGAGGGGCCCAATAAGACCGGAAGCGTGGAGAAGAGGCTCGAAGCAATGGAGCAGAAAGTCTTCAAGTGCCAAGGGATGGTGGAACGTGGACTCAACGCCAACTACACGATGGTTACGGAGTTCACCAACAAGTACAAGATCGATGCCAAGGACATCGGGGAACACCTCTTCAAGCTCTATGATAGAATCAATCATCTCCAAGCCCAGATCTACGACCTGCAAAACCAGAACTGTGAGTATGAGTATAGATTTACAGTAGTGCGGTTGGCTGCAGATTTCAGGATCCTAGAGACTCGATCATATTTCCATGATGGAGAACCTATGCCTTGGAAGAAGGAGAATCAACCCCGGACTCCAACAACTCCACCACCATCACCCCCGAAGGAAGACAATTAAACACATGGGTATGGGCACTCCCCTTGGCTTGTGCCAAGCTTGGGGGAGCTGCCCCGGTATCATATCACCATCACATCTTTTGCCTTTACCTTTATCTTAGTTCGATCCTTTTTGGTAATATCTTTATCTAGTAGAATAAAGTTCTTAGTATGATCTAGGCTTGAGTTTTTCTTTGTGTTACCCCCAATGTAATCGAGTTCGTGAGTTATATAATAAAGAGTGTTTTAGTTAAGGGCTTTGCTTCTTGCCATGATCTAAAGAAAATAATAATAAACGAACAAAAGCATGAAAGATCATGTGATGATCTTATGGGAAGTGATGGCTTCACATATAAAAAGAATGTTGACTGAAACTTGTTGTGAGTGGACAAACGTAGACCTTGTTCATTATTGCAATTAATAGGAAGTAATAAAGAAAGAGAGGTTCACATATAAATATCATCTTTGACACCGTCTATGATTGTGAATACTCATTAACCTATTACATGCTAAGAAGTAGAAGTTGGACAAGGAAGACAACATAATGAATTATGTTTGCTTGGTTCCGAACAATGTTATGTGATTATAGATCCTTTAGCATGTGATGCTTGCTTCCACCTCATATCAGCCAAAACTTCTGCACTAAGTAGAGATACTACTTGAGCATCCATAAAATCCTCAACACAGTTTTGCCATGAGATTCCAACATACCTACCTATGGATTGAATAAGATCCTTCAAGTAAGTTGTCATCGGTGCAAGCAATAAAAATTGCTCCCTAAATATGTATTATCTATTAGTGTGTGGAAAATAAGCTTTGTATGAACCTGTGATGAGGAAGACATAAAAGCGACAGACTGCATAATAAAGTTCTTTATCATAGCAGGCAATATAAAGTGACGTTCCTTCACACTAAGAGATCACACATCCAAACCTCAAAAGCACATGACAACCTCTGCTTCCCTCTGCGAAGGGCCTATCTTGTACCTTTACTTTTTATCTTGAAAAGAGTAATGGTGATCGACACCAATTCCTTATTTTGCCATTATCTTGGCAAGCGTCATGTGCTAGGGAAAGATCTATATTCACATATCAACTTGGAAGTAAGTAATCATGAATTGTTATTGTTGACATTACCCTTGAGGTAAATAGTTGGGAAGCGATACTATAAGCCCCTATCTTTATCTGTGTCCAACTGAAACTTTGATCTCATGAGTACCACGTGAGTTTTAGCAATTGTAGAAGACTAAAAGATGATTGAGTATGTGGATTTGCTTTATAAGCTCTTATTTGTGTCTTTGCAATGTTATGATAAATTGCAATTGCTTCAATGACTAAAGACTATTGGTTGATAATTCTCAATAAGGTTCTTGATTCATACTTTACATTGTGAAGGAATTGTTACTTTAGCATAAGAGATTATATGACGATATTGCTGTTCTAAATATGATCATGATGCTTGCATGTCCGTATTTTATTTTATCGACACCTCTATCTCTAAACATGTTGAAATATTTATTGATCTCGGCTTCCGCTTGAGGACAAGCGAGGTCTAAGCTTGGGGGAGTTAATACGTACATTTCGCATCATGCTTTTATATTGATATTTATCGCATTATGGGCTGGTATTACACATTATGGTACAGTACTTATGCCTTTTCTCTCTTATTTTACAAGGCTTACACGAAGAGGGAGAATGTCGTCAGCTGGAATTCTGGGCTGGAAAAGGAGCAAGTTTGAGATGTCTATTCTGCAAAACTCCAAAAGCCGTGAAAATTAGCGAGGAATTATTTTGGAATATATAAAAAATACTGGGCGGAAGAAATACCAGAGGGGAGCCACCAGGAGGCCACGAGCCTGCCAAGTGCGCCCCACCCCCCTAGGCGCACCTGGGGGGCTCGTGGGCCCCCTATTACCCCTCCAGCTCCCATCTTCTTCTATAAGGAGGGTTTTATCCTAGAAAAAATCAAGAGAGAGCTTTCGGGAAGAAACGCCGCTGCCAAGAGGCGAAACTTGAGCAGAACCAATCTAGAGCTCCGGCCGGGGAAACTTCTCTCTCAGAGGGGGAAATCATCACCATCGTCATCACCAACACTCCTCTCATCGGAGGGGGCTCATCTCCATCAACATCTTCATGAGCTTCATCTCATCTCCAAACCCTAGTTCATCTCTTGTATCCAATCTCCGTCACGCGACTCTGATTAGTACTTGTAAGGTTGCTAGTAGTGTTAATTACTTCTTGTAGTTGATGCTAGTTGGTTTATGTGGTGGAAGATTGCTACTTCTCAGCAATTGTGCCAGAAATTGGCAAGTTGGCATGAGAATTCTTGTCTTGCGTTGGTTTTTCCCTTGAAGAGGAAAGGGTGATGCAGCAAGGTATAGGTAAGTATTTACCTTAGTTTGAGAACAAAGGTATCAATCCAGTAGGAGTATCAAGATGAAGCGCCAAGGAACCTGCACAAACACAAACAAACTTGCACCCAACACGATAAGGAGGTTGTCAATCCCTTTACGATTAATTGCAAGGTGAGATCTGATAGTGATGGTAGATAAATATAAATAAGTAAATAAAATTGCAGCAAGGTATTTTTGGTGTTTTTGTGTCTAGATCTGAATATATAATATGTAAAATAGACTCGGGGGCCATAGTGTTCACTAGAGGCTTCTCTCATGTTAGCAAGTATTACGGTGGGTGAACAAATTACTGTTGAGCAATTGATAGAATAGCGCGAAGTCATGACGATATCTAAGGCAATGATCATACATATAGGCATCACGTCCAAGACAAGTAGGCCGTTACTTTCTGCATCTAGTGTATTAAGTTCATGATAAATGGAGTAACGCTTTAAGCAAGATGAAGTGATGTAGAGGGATAGATTCATGCAATATGATATAAACCCCATCTTTTTACCCTTGATGGCAACAACACGATGCGTGCCTCACTACCCCTTCTATCACTAGGTGAGGACACCGCACGGTATGAACTCAAAACCCAGCACTTCTCCCATTGCAAGAACTATAGATCAAGTTGGCCAAACATAACCCATAACTCGAAGAGAATTACAAGGATACGAAATCATGCATATAAGAAATCAGAGGAGACTCAAATAATATTCATAGATAATCTGATCATAAATCCACAATTCATCGGATCTCAACAAACACACCGCAAAAGAAGATTACATAGGATAGATCACCATGAAGATCATGGAGAACTTTGTATTGAAGATCAAAGAGAGAGAAGAATCCATCTAGCTACTAGCTATGGACCCGAAGGTTTGTGGTGAACTACTCACGCATCATCGTAGAGGCAATGGTGTTGATGAAGATGGCCACCGGCAATGAATTCTCCTCCGGCAGGATGATGGAATGGTTTCCCGATTGGTTTTTTGTGGCTCTGGAGGTTTGCGGCGGCGGAAATTGCGATCTAGGTTTATTTCTGAGGGCTTCCATATTTATAAGACCGTATGGCGTTGGGAACAAGCGAAGAAGTGCCGTGAGGAGGTCACGAGCCCCCTAGCCGCGGCCAGGGGGGCCGCGCCTCCTAGGCTCGTGGCTTCCTCGGGCCGCCTCTCTAGTATCTTTTCCTTCTGCTATTTTTGATATTTTCCATAAAAAATCACGGCGAAAGTTTTATACCGTTTGGACTCCGTTTGATATTCCAATCTGAAAAAGGTCAAAAACATGGAAAAAACAGGAACTGGCACTGGGCACTGAATTAATAAGTTAGTCCCAAAAATAATATAAAATAGCATATTCATGCATATAAAACATCCAAAGTTGATAATATAATAGCATGGAACAATCAAAAATTATAGATATGTTGGAGACGTATCAAGCATCCCCAAGCTTAACTCCTGCTCGTCCTCGAGTAGGGAAGTGATAAAGAACGAATTTTTGATGTGGAATGCTACCTAACACTTTTTTTTTATGTAATCTCTTTATTGTGGCATGAATGTTCAGATCCATAAGATTCAAAACAATAGTCTAATATTGACATGAAAACAATAATACTTCAAGTATAATAGCAAAGTAATCATAAATTTTCGAAATAACAAAGCCAAAGAAAGTTATCCCTACAAAATCATATAGTCTGGCTATGCTCCATCATCCCCACACAACAAATTTAAATCATGTACAACCCCGGTATTGATCAAATAATTGTTTTCGCACTCTTATTTTTTCAAAATTTCAACTCTCACGCAATACATGAGCGTGAGCCATGGATATAGCACTATAAGTGGGATAGAGTGTGGTGGAGGTTGCAAGGCAAAAAGGAGGAGACGGTCACATCGAATCGGCGTATCAATGGGCTATGGAGATACCCATCAGTAGATATCAATGTGAATGAGTAGGGATTGCCATGAAACGGATGCACTAGAGCTATAAGTGTATGAAAGCTCACAAATGAAAACTAGTGGGTGTGCACCCAACTTGCTTCCTCACGAAGACCTAGGGCAATTTGAGGAAGCCCATCATTGGAATATACAAGCCAAGTTATATAATGAAAATTTACACTAGCATATGAAAGTGACAAAACAAGAGACTTTCTATCATGAAGAACATGGTGCTATTTGAAGCACAAGTGTGGAAAAATATAGTAGCATTGTTCATCCTCTCTTTTTCTCTCACTTTTTTAATTGGGCTCTTCGGCCTCTCTTTTTTATATTTTTTATTTGGTGGGCATCGTTGGCCTCTTTTATTTCCTCACATGGGACAATGCTCTAATAATGATGATCATCACACTTTTATTTACTTACAACTCGATACTTAGAACAATAATGACTCTAAATGAATCAAAGTGATGGCACATGTCATGAGACGGAACGGTGAAAGTTGCATGGAAATATATATAGGAATTGCTATGAAAAAGCCATGATAGGTAGGTATGGTGGCTGTTTTGAGGAAGGCATATGGTGGGTTTGTGCACCGGCGAAAGTTGCGCGACACTAGAGAGGGTAGCAGTGGTGGAAGGTGAAAGTGCATCTATATCATGGACTCACATTAATCATGAAGAACTCATATACTTATTGCAAAAGTTTTATTAGTAATCGAAACAAAGTGCTAAATGCATACTCCTAGGGGAAGGGTTGGTAGGAGTTAACCATCGCGCGATCCCGACCTCTACACAAAGGATGACAATCAATAAATCAATTATGCTCCGACTTCCTAACATAGCGGTTCACCATACGTGCATGCTACGGGAATCACTAACTTCAACAGAATTATTTCTAGATTCACAACACCCTACTAACATAACTCTAATATTACCATATCCATATCTCAAAACTAATTGCGAGGAATCAAACTTATCTTACTAATCAATGCACTTGAAGATGAAAGTTTTTATTATATCCTCTTTCGATGCCTATCATATTTAGGACTAATTTCATAACACACGCCAATTACCAAGTTACTTAGAGAGAGCACTCTCAAAATAATATAAGTGAAGATTCGAGAGCTTTTATTTCTACAAAATATGACACCATCGGGCTCTACAAAGATTTAAGTGAAGCACTAGAGCAAAATTATCTAGATCAAAAGATATAAGTGAAGCACATGGGAGAAAAATTACCAATCTCAAAAGATATAAGTGAAGCACATGGGAGAAAAATTACTAAGCTCAAAAGATATAAGTGAAGCACATGTGAGCAAAATTACCAAGCTCAAAAGATATAAGTGAACCACGTGTGAGCAAAATTACCAAGCTCAAAAGATATAAGTGAAGCTCACTGAGTATTCTAACAGATTCACGATGAATGCATGTCTCTCTCAAAAATGTGTGCAGCAATGATGATTGTGACAAAACAAAAAGAAGAACACATATCATGTGGTGAATAAAAATATAGCTCCAAGTAACGTTACCGATGGATTGAACATGTAAGAGGGGATGCCTTCCCGGGACATCCCCAAGCTTAGCCTTTTTGGTGTCCTTGAATTTGTCTTGGGATGCCTTGGGCATCCCCAAGCTTAGGTGTCACAACCCTAGCAAGTGTCTAGGCTAGCATTGTGTTTGCATAATCATCATCATCATTGCATCAATATGAAATGGGGAGAAAGAAAGAAACCCTAAGCATTTCATGAATTAAAGAAATTCCAGATAAATGAAATTTCAAAAAATCCAAAATGCCCATAAAAAATGTTTCCTATGTGTGACAATTAAGGGCATGGATATAACAGGGACCATTTCAATTATTTGAACATTTGAAATATTTTAAATTAATGATTTAAGTCTCTGATTTCAAAATAATCTGAAACTTTTGATACAAGTTTGAAATATTCAAACTTGAATTTATAAAAGTTTTAGAATAATTTGAAAGGGTATTTGGACCTGCAAATAAATTCAAACAAATGTTAGAAAACAGAAAACAGAAAATCAAAAGAAAACAGAGGAGGAATACCTGTGCAAGTGGGAGGCCCAGCCTAGCCCACCAGGGGTCGGGAGGTCATCTTCCATCTCGTGCCAGTAGGCGTCGAGGTGGCGACCGAGCCGTCGCCGGCCTCCACCTCCTGCTTCCACGCAGCAGGCTACCTCTCTGCTTCCCCCGCGCCTGGAAGACGCGCGAGCTCTCTCCCCCGAGCCCAAGCTCCTCCCTCCTTTCTCCTCTGTCTCTCTATCCCGATCCCCTGCCGACGGCCGCCGTCGCCGGACGTCGATTCGTCGCCGTCGCTGCCTCCCCGACCCCGCTGATCAGCTCCCTGGAATCGCCGTGAGCCCCTCTTCCTCCCCCCTGTGGTTCCCCTCTCTCTGGCGTCCCCTAGCTAGCTGCGTCGCCGGACCCGAGAACCTCCCGCCGCCGTCGATGGTCGCCGTCGTGCATAGAGCCCTCCAAGCTCACATGCGCGTGTATGGTTGAGCTCCTGGAGTTCCCAGGACCCTGTAGAGCCCATTGTAGCGTCGCCTCGTGCCCTGTGTCGTGCATTGATCCGAGCCCGAGCTCCGGCCGCCGCCACGAGCTCGTTTCCGGTGAGCTCCGGCGACCCCGTGACCTCCTGTGGCCTCGGATGGATGCGGTCGTGCACGGGCTACACGCCAGTGGTCTCAGCGTGCCAAATGACCCCCTGTAGGAGAAACCCGACAGACGCCGCCATCCCTGATGGTAACCGGCGTCAAACCGCCGGCCAACTCTGGCGAGTTTGACCTCAGGTGGGCCCTGGCTTGACTCTGTGAGTCAATGACAGGTGGGGCCCGTCCCTGATTAGTTTAGGTTAATCTGTAATTAGTTTAATCATTTGATTAATTAAATGTGACACTGACATGTGGGCACAGGTCTGTTAAATAGATAGGATTAGTTTTAATCAGTTAATTAAATTAACCAGACACTGACATGTGGACCCCACATGTCAGGTTTGACAATAGGCCGGGTCAGCTGACCAGTTGATGTCATCATGACATCATGCTGATGCAATAAGTCAATTTCTTATTTAAAAATAATTCCAGAAATTATTTAAAACTTTGAAAAATCATATAAATTAATCTGTAACTCAGATGAAAATAATTTATATATGAAAATTTATCAGAAAAATCCAATGAATCCAATGGTGCTATTCTCATACATGTTAGAGCAACCCCAATAGGTGAACATGGACATTTTAGCATTAGCTCAACATATAGAATTTGAAATGAGAACAACTTTGAACCTATATTCAAATCCATTTCAAATTGACATGATCACTAGCTACATTAGCTCATCCATGCATACTATCATGCCATGATCATGCATCATATTGTTGCACCTGCTTGTATTGAATGTTTCTGTCTGCGTTGCGGTAGGCCCTAATCCGGAGGATACTACTCCGTACCCCGACGAAGGAGAGAACTCTTCCACAACCTAGCAAGGCAAGCAACCCCATTGATCACTTCGATAACATCCCATTCTCTCGCTCCTGCTCTTGTTTATTGCATTAGGACAAACGATCACATGTCAGTCATACACGGTAGATGATCCTATTCTTATGCATGACCTGATCTTGTCACAGTAAATAGCTAAACCTTGCAACCTAGCATACATGGTAGATGCTTGTGCCTTGATGTGCTTAGCTTACTTTGCCTACTATGCTTAGAGTTTTGTCAGGTCGGATTCATCTGGGTGATGAACTGAGTTGAACAGTGTTGTCCGATGTGATGAGCACATAATGAATACGATTTGGTAAAGGTGGCGATGAGAGGCTATGTAGGAGTACATAGTGGGTTGTCTCATTGGGAACGTTCTTAGGAACTGGGTTCCGTGTTTGTGATCCAAGACTAGTTACTACCACACATTGGGTTCCGGTAACTCGACCCCCCTCGACTTATCAGTCACTTAGTCTTTGGTCTAGGTATTGCAAGTAGTTTCTGGTGTTTATAGCATGCTGGAGGCCGTGCATAGCGCTGACCCTCGGGCTGGGTTACGACGCAGTAGGCAGTGGCATGGTGTACCAAGGATCACCCGACTGGTGGGCTTGGGAACCCTGCGCACATCGTTTGGGACCGTAGTGGAAACTTCGGCCGGACTTCCATGCGGGTCAGTCTCAAATAGGCGGTAGCCTGGACTAGAGGTCTTATGTGATTGACGGTCGTGGCCGACTCCCTCGCTGGGCATCCGCTTGAAGGTTTCCGAGGTGCATGGTTTTATGAGCACACAGCGAGAAGTG
The DNA here is from genome assembly GCA_022496015.1 of Hordeum marinum. Taxonomy (NCBI): domain Eukaryota; kingdom Viridiplantae; phylum Streptophyta; class Magnoliopsida; order Poales; family Poaceae; genus Hordeum; species Hordeum marinum. The sequence goes on along the minus strand of CM039673.1, from coordinate 21,243,248 downwards.
GCGAGAGCGTGTGTGAAGAAGTACACCCCTGCAGGGTTATGAAACTATTCGAATAGCCGCGTCCTCGGATTTGGACTACTTGGAGAACTTATGTTGTTCATAGATAATCAAATGGATACTTCTAAAAATCTCAAGACAAGTGTGAGTACCGTGGATGGCATTCTTCCGGAAGGGGAAGGTGAACACATGGTAGTGTATTGAGATGGAGTTAGTGGACTCATGTGCGATAACTAAAATTGTAACTAAGAGTTTAAAACTGAGTAGTGTAGGTTAGCCATGAGTCAAAGCTGGCTTTCTGCATAAACTCCAACACCCCTTTTGTTGATACATGAGCATAATAGACTAGGTCTGTTTTAAAGACTTGCTGAGTACGATTGTACTCACCCTTGCTTAACTAATGTTGTAGAAGAAAACCAGGAACCATCAGGTGGGTTCTATCTAGACGTTGTCGATGCCGAATAGCTGGTGTCCCAGCTACGATCTTGCCCGTGTGGTGTGCTGTAGATAGTCAGGCCATGTGCCTCTTTTATATTTTGCCGTCTGTACTCAGACCGCTTAAGTTTCCGCTGGCTTGTATGACAATGTTTGTATGACTTCAGTGTCGGGTTATGTGACCCCTATCTGTAAGAACATATTATGCAAGGCTTTTCTGAGCATCTTAAATAAAAGTCATGTTATTGTATGGTTATGTTGTGATGCCATAGTTGTATCTATGCATATCGGGCATGTCGTGCGTCCGTGTGATGTGCAACGGTATGTATGGGATCCGACACCTAGTCGTGTGCCTTTAGTAGTACTCTTTACGGGAAACTGCCTCATTGTGCTTCCACCGAGCCATGGTAGCTTGCTACTGCTCCGGACACATTGATTGACCGGCATGTATCCTTCTTTGCTGTTGTGTCTGTCCCTTCGGGTAAATGTCTCGCAGTGTAATGGAGTCCCGGTAGCTTGCTACGACTCGTCTACGTGTAGTGATGACATTCGTGTCTCGCGACGTAATGGAGTCGTTGTAGCTTGCTATGACTCGTCTACACACGCTTGAGACCGACACCTGCATTGTTGGGTTATGTATGCCTGTTTCCGTACGGATGTGCCACTTGGGTTCTATGACTAGTCATGTTGGCCTGGGTTCTTTGTTGTGTGATTGCCAGCGACATGTTCACATACGCGAGCCAAAAGACGCAAACGGTCCCGGCCAAGGTAAGGTGGCAGCCATGGAGTACCGTCCTTGAGGCCGCAAACTGATGTGACTTGTTAAAGTTTGGAATCATATGACTTAGGATCGGGGTCCCGACATTAGCTCTTTCCACTCTTTATTCCATTGTCCATAAGAACATCACCCAAAACATGAAAACTTCACAACACAAAACTTAAACACAAACTCGTGATAGCATTAGCATAAGAAAACAAACCACCAACTTTTTAGGTACTGTAGTAAACTTTAATTTCCATTTAAATTGATGTTATATTACTGTATTCTCACTTCTCCATGGCACCTACCCCCTGATACTACCCATAATTTCATCAAAATAAGCAATCAACAAAACAAAAATAGAATCTGTCAAAAACAGAACAGTCTATAGCAATCTGTATATTTTGTACACCTCTGCTAACTCAAAAATTCTGAAACAGTTATGAAAATTAGTTAAATTTGCATATCAATCAGAAGCAAAAAGAAGCAACTCAAAATCTCTTTATGAATAGGAATGAAAAATAATTTCGTGAGCACAAAGTTTCTGTCTATTTTCAGCGTGATTAAACAACTATCACCAAAACTAATCATAAAGGTTCTACTTGGCACAAACATTAATTAAAACATAAAAAATAAAATCATAACAGAATTATGATGGTGTGGACTCAACAAAAAATAAAGTAAAAATCAAAAATAAACCTATTCATTGGGTTGCCTCCCAACAAGCGCTATCGTTTAACACTCTTAGCTAGGCATAACGGTTTCAATGATGCTCACATAAAAAAGTAGTAATTTGGATATGCAAAATAGCATTATGAAGAGCATGAAAAACACATTTAAGTCTAACCAACTTCCTATGCATAGGGATTTTATGAGCAAACAATTCATGGGAACAAGAATCAACTAGCATAGGAAGGCAAAACAAGCATAACTTCAAAACTTTGAACACATAGAGAGGAAACTTGATATTATTGCACCTCCTACAAGCATATGTTCCTCCCTCATAATAAATTTCAGTAGTATCATGAAGGAATATTACAATATAACTATCACACAAAGCATTCTTTTCATGATCAATTATAGCATACGTGTCATTACCAAAACCTGTGGAAAAAGAATATCATATTGATCAAGCATAGCATCCCCAAGCTTGTGGTTTTGCATATCATTAGCATCATGGATATTCAGAGAATACATACTAACAACATGTCAATCATGCTTTTCATTCAAGGAACTATCATAAATCTCCTTATAAATTTCTTCTGTCAATACTTCATCAAAAATTCCAGATTCATGATTTTCAAACAAAACTCCATAGAGATAATCTACTGCACTCAACTCACTAGCAATTGGTTCATCATAATTTGGTCTTTTGAAAAGATTATCAAGTGGATGAGGACCATATAAATAGATTTTTAGCAAGCGAATATGCAAGCAAATAGAAGGCACATTGCAACACAAGCAAACGGAGCAACGAAAAGGCGAACTGAAGAAAGGCGAATAAAAAGGCAAATATTTTTGTAAATTTTGTTTTAGAAGTGGGGGAGAGGAAAAAGAGAGGCAAATAGAAAATGATTTAAATGCAAGAGATGAGTTTGTGATAGGTACTTGTAGATATGCTTCACTTGAATACTCCCCGGCAACTGCGCCAGAAATTCTTCCTGCTACTTCTCAGCAACGGTGCCAGAAATTGGCAAGTTGGCGTGAGAATTCTTGTCTTGCGTTGGTTTTTCCCTTGAAGAGGAAAGGGTGATGCAGCAAGGTATAGGTAAGTATTTACCTTAGTTTGAGAACAAAGGTATCAATCCAGTAGGAGTATCAAGATGAAGCACCAAGGAACCTGCACAAACACAAACAAACTTGCACCCAACACGATAAGGAGGTTGTCAATCCCTTTACGATTAATTGCAAGGTGAGATCTGATAGTGATGGTAGATAAATATAAATAAGTAAATAAAATTGGAGCAAGGTATTTTTGGTGTTTTTGTGTCTAGATCTGAATATATAATATGTAAAATAGACCCTAGGGCCATAGTGTTCACTACAGGCTTCTCTCATGTTAGCAAGTATTACGGTGGGTAAACAAATTACTATTGAGCAATTGATAGAATAGCGCAAAGTCATGATGATATCTAAGGCAATGATCATACATATAGGCATCACGTCCGAGACAAGTAGGCAGATACTTTCTGCATCTCCTACTATTACTCCACACATCGACCGCTATCCAGCATGCATCTAGTGTATTAAGTTCATGATAAACAGAGTAACGCTTTAAGCAAGATGACATGATGTAGAGGGATAGATTCATGCAATATGATATAAACCCCAGCTTTTTACCCTTGATGGCAAGAACACGATGCATGCCTCGCTACCCCTTATGTCACTAGGTGAAGACACCGCACGGTATGAACCCAAAACCAAGCACTTCTCCCATTGCAAAAACTATAGATCAAGTTGGCCAAAAAAAACCAATAACTCGAAGTGAATTACAAGGATACGAAATCATGCATATAAGAAATCATAGGAGACTCAAATAATATTCACAGATAATCTGATCATAAATCCACAATTCATCGGATCTCAACAAACACACCGCAAAAGAAGATTACATCGGTTAGATCACCATGAAGATCATGGAAAACTTTGTATTGAAGATCAAAGAGAGAGAAGAAGCCCTTTAGCTACTAGGTATGGACCCGAAGGTCTATGGTGAACTACTCATGCATCATCGGAGAGGCAATGGTGTTGATGAAGATGGCCACCGGCGATGAATTCCCCTCCGGCAGGATGCCGGAACGGTCTCCCGATTGGTTTTTGGTTGCTCTGGAGGTTTGCGGTGGCGGAACTTGCGATCTAGGTTTATTCTGAGGGCTTCCGTATTTATAAGACCGTATGGCGTCGGCAACAAGTGAAGTGGTGCCCCGAGGAGGTCACGAGCCCCCTAGCCGCGGCCAGGGGAGCCCGTGCCTCCTAGGCTCGTGGCTTCCTTGGGCCGCCTCTCCGGTATCTTTTCCTTCTGCTATTTTTGATATTTTCCATAAAAAATCACGGCGAAAGTTTTATTCCGTTTGGACTCCATTTGATATTCCTATCTGAAAAAGGTCAAAAGCACGGAAAAAATAGGAACTGGCACTGGGCGTTGAATTAATAAGTTAGTCCCAAAAATAATATAAAATAGCATATTCATGCATATAAAACATCCAAAGTTGATAATATAATAGCATGGAACAATAAAAAATTATAGATATGTTGGAGACGTATCAAAGATAATATGTTCAGATCCTTAATGCTATTCAATACCTCTCTGATCATGAACATATTTATGCTTTGTGAGTAGTTACGTTTGTTCCTGAGGACATGGGATAAGTCTTGCTACTAGTAGTCATGTGAATTTGGTATTCGTTCGATATTTTGATGCGTTGTATGTTGTCTCTCCTCTAGTGGTGTTATGTGAATGTCGACTACATGACACTTTACCATTACTTGGGCCTAGAGGAAGGCATTGGGAAGTGATAAGTAGATGATGGGTTGCTAGAGTGACAGAAGCTTAAACCCTAGTTTATGCGATGCTTCGCAAGGGGCTGATTTGGATCCACTAGTTTAATGCTATGGCTATACTTTGTCTTAATTCTTCTTTCATAGTTGCGGATGCTTGCAAGAGGGCTTAATCATAAGTAGGATATTTGTCCAAGAAAGGATAGCACCCAAGCACCGGTCCACCCACATATCAAACTATCAAAGTAGCGAACGCGAATCATATGAACATGATGAAAACTAGCTTGACAATAATTCCCATGTGTCCTCGGGAGCAATTTACCTTATATAAGAGTTCGTTCAGGCTTGTCCCTTGCTACAAAAGGGATTGGGCCATATTGCTGCACCTTTGTTACCATTGTTACTTGCTACCCGTTACAACTTATCTTATCACACAACTATCTGTTAACGACAATTTCAGTGCTTGTAGAGAACACCTTACTGAAAACCGCTTTTCATTTCCTTCTACTCCTCATTGGGTTCTGCACCCTTACTTATTGAAAGGACTACGATAGATCCCCTATACTTGTGGGTCATCAGCAGCGCGCACTGCCCCACCCCACTACCCTGAAGTAGCGTCATATCATGTTTGATTGAATGATATCCATGAAATTTGTGTTCAAGAGAGGAAGAATTCAAGCAAAACATGTCGGGTGGCTCGTGTACTCCGCGTACTATAAACAGCTACAAGGTGGTCTCTATCAGACCCCCGCCAGTGCAAGTACTCGACGGTGGTCTCGGGGACTACACCCAATGGGTGCACTCACAGTGCCCCCACTGGAATGGTTAACACTCGATCTGTTAAGTGATCCGTCAGCCCCATACGCACCTTTGAAGCAATGTCATATCATGGTTGATCAAATGATGTCCATGAAACCTACAAGGTAGCTTCGGTACGGGATGGCTTAGAAAAAAAATACACTGAACATGTCAAGTGATAACCATACTCCGCGTACGACAAAAGTTCTGATTTCAAGTTTTCAAGACTACTGCTCATCGACTGCAATCAACAGTAGCCTCGGGGACTACACCCAGTGGGTGCACTCAGCGTGCCCCCACAAATTAGTAAACATTCGGCAAGGTCTACCCTATCAACATTCAACGTTCTCTATCAGACCCTAGCAAGTGCAACCACTCGGCGGCGGTCTCGGGGACTACACCCAGTGGTTGCACTTAGCGTGCCCCCACTAGATCTGCTAAATCTCGACCTGTCGAGTGGCAGAAGAAAAAAAACATGTGCAAGCATAAGAATATCCATCACTGGAATATCCATCAGTCGATCTGTCAAGTTACTTGCCACCCCACTCCGCGCCCTTGGAATAGCGGCATATCATGGTTGATCAATGACATCCATGAAACCTACAAGGTACCTTCAGAGTGGTGCGATCAACAGCAAACGTATCCCGCATACGACAAACTCTAAGACATCTGCCGGTGCAAGCACTCGACAGCGGTCTTGCGGACTACACCCAGTGGGTGCACTCAGAGTGCCCCCACCGGCCAAAAACCTACTCGATTAAAGACCCGATCTATTCGAGTGGAGAACCTTCAAACATTCTACAAGTGGAAAACAAACACCCATTGGGTGTACAACGAAAGTAGACAGGAATTCAATCGGAAATGTACTTACAATCGAACTTATTCAGATATTGGTCCGAAGCATTCTTGGTGTGCAACATCATCTGCTCCGCCTGGATCATGGCCTCCTTTGCGGCAACGGTCTGATCTTTCGGAACGCTGTGTTGAGGAAAAGCCATAACCGTCGAGATTGGCGTAATGGCTGGGGCGGTCGAGGTAGTCTGAGCAGGTTCGATTGGAGTTGACATCACGATAGTTGAAACAGCTGGCGGGGCACTCTACAGAGGCACTGCAGGGCCAGCTCTGACCCGTGTCGAGTTGCTTATCCCCTGGGAAGATCCGGCGGTCGACCGCTGAGGCACCTGCAAGGACGAAGTTGTTGGAGTGCGTATGCGCGGGGTGCTTAAGGTCTCACCTCTGCCTCCCGTGCCCCCAGGGCGTTCCTCGTCATCTTCCAGCTGGATGATTTCAGCAGTTATCAATCAGCAACATTAACTTTTGCAATCGGCAAACCGTATTCGAGAATCAGAACTGAAGATTCGTTTACCTCTGTGGGAAGTGGATGCGTGAGAAGTGTGTATGTCCATTGCTTCCCCTCCGTCGCGTGGAGGCGACATCATTGAAGTAGCAGCTCTGATAGATCAAACGGCACTCGGTCAACAAGAGTTCAAATTCACAATCGACAGCGAGAATTCGAAATTAAACACTTACGTGGAGATGACAGGCACAACCGTCCTCATGCGAGCCAGGGCTTTGCGAGGTTTGTTTACATTCGGCCTGGGCTGCTTCGCCGATCGCTCACTCGACTCGAAGGTCGAGGGTCGGCTCCGTTTTGGATTGTTCTCACTCGGGACTGGGGCCTTCTCCACGGCGGTCGCAGGGTCTTGAGGAGACTTAGAACGACATTCAACGCGAGGAGGAGACTCGACTTCCTCCTCGTTCTCACCAGAGTCTTCATATTCGTCTTCAGAGTCATAGGAGCCAACGACGTCCACACTGCAACCCTCGCTCTCCCCTCCATCTTGAGGCTGGTTCCCATTGGGCACAGGCGAGTACATATGTGTCCACTCCTGCGTGATTCAAACAATGAAGTCAGTCCACAAATCAATCAATCACTCGATAGTAAAGCAGTTTAGTCGACAAGATGTTATTTACCACATTCTTCGGCGGATTCTCGCCCGAGTACGGATGGATTCTCTTGGCTCCCAATGGATTGTCGCAGGCTCCGGTGATGCTGCGAAGCCACTGCTCGACAGTTGCCTGCGAAACCTCTTCCGGTTGCGTTCGGTTCGAGTCTTCGGCGCCCGAATAGTGCCACATGGTGTGGTCCCTGGCCTGGAGTGGCTGGATCCGTCGACTGAGAAAGGTCTCCAGAAGATCCATGCCGGTCACTTTCCACATGGGAGAGGAGGTGAACCCGTTCTACTTCGCGCAGCTCCAGCTCGAGCACCCCCTCCGGCAACCTCTAGGCGTCGTTCGCTACAAGTCTGTCGATGACCAAGTTGTCAATGTCCGCGTGGGTGACCACCGAGGGGAGAAAATCCCCCTAGATCCATCCCGGCGGCACGGTGAACCAAGCGGTCGAGGGCTTCTTGCCCTTGCCCTTTGCCGCCCCCATTTTACCATGCTCTAACTTCTCCGGGACCCCTTTCGTCATCGTGGTGGGTGGGCTCGTTGGAGCGGAGCTGAGTGTGGCGCTGTGGACAGAGGGGGCGGAGGAGGAGAGGAAATTGAGGGAAGAATCCTATGCAATCCGCAGCGCTTCAGGATTTATACCCAGCGAGATCCCCGCACATCCCAACCACATACGGCGCCTTGTACGTGCCGAAATGACCGGCGCGAGAATCGAGGTGTCATGCCCCCACTTGCTTCGATCGTGGCGTCATCGTCGCAAGCGTGTGTGCTTCTCAAATTTTCGTATCCCACAAGATCCGGGCCTGACAGGCTGACCCGTCACCTCCAAAGATTCCTTCAATTCACTTGGAACAAGATCGACGTTGAACATTCACTCGGGCACTTTCAAGGCTGAATCGATCTGGGCGAATGACGAAAAGTACAGTCGACGCAAGTTTTATTGAAGCCCCGAATATCATTCGGAAGATTTGATGTCATGTTCTGAACTGGTATTGATACCCACTTTCACCACTCGAACCCTGATCCATTCGGGGGCTAATGATGAGGATATGTACCTAGGGTAGGGTCCTAGGCCTGACCTACATACCCTACCCAAGGATGCACATTAGAAGACTTAAAGATCACAGGAAATATTCCGACTTGATTCTCCATGATGCTCAAGTCACTCGACAAGCAATCCACTCGGAGGCTTCTTCCTCCACTGGACAGTCACCCGCACTCGGAATACTTCACTTACAGTTGACGCCAGTAGACCAGAAGCCACCCCCAGGAGGCCAACAGCCAGGTTTAGGCCGGTCGCCGTTAGTAGCATTTATGATGTACGTTACCAGTAATGCTAGTCTTTATACCCACGATCGGACCCTTGGATGCCTGGAAATTATGAGGGGCAGTGAACTCTATATAAGGGTTCGCAACCATTGTAATCTTTACCTTCCACACGACAAAGCTCCAGAGCATTGAGACGTATGGCTATTACCTCCACGAGAGGGGCCTGAACTCATACATCCGTGTGTACATCCTCGCCATAGCTAGGACTCTGCACTCTACTTTCATACCCCTACCTTCTACTGTCAGGCTCGTTCCCACGACAGACACTTAGCGAGCGAGCAACCTGCCAACCATCTCAGCGGCACGAAGATCCTTCATTGGAGACTACCCACGATGGCACCCCACCATCTCAGCGGACATGCAGCGTGGCTTCCAAGAAGCTCGTTCATCCTGATAGAACGGCTCCTCGCTACCCCATGGATGGTATCACGGGTAATGAACATTGTGTGCTAATGTCAAAATGCCATAACCTGACCTTTAAGGTGGTGCTCGTCTATGTCTTACCTCCTCGGTCTGATGCAACTTTCCATTGCAATCGTGTTCCATCTGGCTTTGGTGTTGTCGGCGTGGATAAATAATGGAAGGCTTTGATGGGCCGGAGCTTGAGTACGCTATAGGTGAAGGGGAGATTTTTCTTCGATACGCCTTAAGGACTACCTGTCTATGGAGAAAGGAACACATCGTGCTTCCATACTGGACGCCACCTCAGCAGATTCAGCCAGAGGAGGCCACAGTGACTCAGTCGTCTCCGGTGCGTCAGTCTTCTCCGCTGCCTGAGTCGTCTCCGGCGAGACAGTCGTCTCCGCCACCTCAGCGGACTCTGACGAAGCAGGCCCCTCGGTAGAATCCTCCCCCACCTCAGCTGTCTCCACCGCGTAATCGTACTCCGCCTCCTCCGCCGCCTCAGCAACATGGGAAGAGAGACGCCGCCGCTCCGGCGGCTAGCGACAGTACCAAAACGAAGAGATTTATAGCAGGCCCAAGCCTTAAGATTCCTCCCAAGTTACCATACAAATTGAGTGAAGAGGGAAGAAACAAGGTCGTGGAGGCCGAAGTGAAACGTCAGCTTGCGCCGAAACCTCCACCTCCAGAGGAGAAAATAGATCCGGTGAAAGTGAAGCAAACTCTGGATGCCCTTGGGAGATCACCACGGCCTTCGCTACAATTAAACTATGATCGCTGTATTCAAAAGACATTTGGTCAAGTGAAGCGGTCAGGAAGCTTAAATAGCAGTGGCAAAAGAAGTGGGAAAAAATTCCCCAGCTCAGCGAACAAGAACTGCAATCATGCCCTCCGCTCAAGGTGGTTACCGATAATGCTTCTAATGATCCAGAGAAAGCGGCCGGTGGTCTTGCTATCACTAATGGTGATTACTTAACCGACTCGGTACAGTTTGAAAAGGCTGAGATGGTACAAACCTTAAGATATGCGAACGGGAAGCCTCTCATCACACATGAGGAGCTCGACCGTCTACCAAGGATGATGCGAAAACTGCTTGAATGGTACTTGAAAGCCTGCAAGGACGGGACCGACAATATATTCGTGGGAATTAAAGATGAGCACTTCTTCAATGGAGAGCAGGTGTTGTTCATTGAATTTGAAGAAATATTTCTATTATACAATCAAAAGGAACTCGACAAAACTATCATCAACTGCTATTGTCTGTAAGTAATTATTTTTTCTATAATCAAGTCTCTACCTCAGCTCGTTCATTGCATGTATTAATTATCCTCACACTATATTATAGACAATGAAGATCGTCGAATGCAAACAATTAGAAACCTATGACATTGGGTTCATTGACCCAAATTTCATAATTGAACATACGTTAAAAGAATTTCCCGTTGATTCAAAGAAAATTTGCTAAATGCGTTACTTGGACAACAAACCATAAAGGAAATGCTATTTCCTTACAACTTCAAGTGAGTGTTACTATCTTGTGGACATTCTATTTCGCTTACTCGAGGTTAAATGCTTATAGTGTGCAATTAACGAGTTATGCGTCCGCAGTTTCCACTTTATTCTGCTAGACATTCAGCTTGAAGAGGGAAAAGTAATTGTCTTGGACTCGAGACGTAAAGACCCTAACGAGTGGACGAACATGAGGCAAACGCTTCAGAAGTAAGTTCAATCATTATCGCACCATATCGGCAACTTTCGTTCATTTCCTGATATCAAGTAATTATTTTCTTTGCCGGGCAGGGTTTGGAAAAAGTTCACCAAAAAGGTTAAGGGTGTTAGTTGGAAACCGGAGCTGCAATTTTTACACCCCAAAGTAAGTACTACTCTAGTACCACGCATCTCTCATTGATTCTAGTTTCAATATCATTATCAAGCTTGGTTATGTGCATACTACATTTGCAAGTTCAATCGCCACTCGACCTTTAAGCGGGGTCGGGGCATATCTTTAGAACAATTTGAAGTACATAAACAATATTCACATTTTTATTTTATTACCATCAATTGTGTTGAGTTTCATACATATATTGACCCCTTCTGTAAATTAGATCTGGCAGAAGCAGGGCCAACTCCTACCAACTAATCGCATGTGAGAAATTCAATAGGAATTGGCGGGATTATTTGTTGATCATGTCATACCTAAATACGAAGAATACCATGAGGATATGCTCTGCGATGTTGGCAATTAGATATTAAGATCGTAAGAGATTTTATATTGTATATATTATATGTAATAGCGTCGAATAGATTTATAAAAACTTGTTGCATTGTTCGACTAAGCACAGAGAAAGAGAGACCACTTCTTCTCTCTATATATTGATCATGACGATGTTGTGTGATGGCGTTCTTTCATTGCTATATGTAGTAGCTGGCTTCGAGTTGAATGAAAAGCATAAAATAAAAATGGTAAACACAAAAATAAAAGGGGGAAACGCAATATGAAAACCCCTAAACCCTTCAAAACCCGTAACCCCCTCCTTTCAAAAAAACGAACGCCTGACAGCTGCTGACGCATGGCTGCCTTTTAGTGTCGGTTGGTGTTACCAACCGGGACTAAAGGTCCTCCTACCAGGCGCCCCATGGAGGCCACGCGGAGCTCCTTTAGTCCTGGTTTGCAAGCCAACTGGGACTAAAGGTGATGGGCATTAGTCCCAATCGCTTTGTCCCAGTTGCAGAACCGGGACTAAAGGCCCTCTAGAACTGGGACTGATGCCCTGTTTTCTACTAGTGACATATGTTACTATCCACTACGAAGGTAGTGACATAGTTTAGGATAGCGTGTATTTTACTATTTCCTTGTTCGTGATAATCTTTTATTATCCATGCTATAATTGTATTGATTGGACACTCAGATACATGTGTGGATATACAGACAACACCATGTCCATATACAGACTAGCTCGTTGATCAAAGATGGTCAAGGTTTCCCGGCCATAGACATGAGATGTCATTTGATAATGGGATCACATCATTAGGAGAATAAACTATAAACATACCATATGATCGTGTCAGTTTATTGCTATAGTTTTTTGCATGTCAAGTATCTGTTCCTATGACCACGAGATCATGCAACTCACTGACACCGGAGGAGTACCTTGTGTGTATGAAACGTCACAACGTAACTAGGTGACTATAAAGGTGCTCTACAGGTATCTTCGAGGGTGTCTGTTGAGTGGGAATGGATCAAGACTTGGTTTTGTTACACCGTGTGACAGAGACGTATCTCCGGGCCCACTCGGTAATACAACATCACAACAAGCCTTGCAAGCAATGTGACTAAAGTGTTAGCCACAGGATCTTGTATTACGGAACGAGTAAAGAGACTTGCAGGTAACGAGATTGAACTAGGTATAGAGATACCGATGATTGAATCTCAGGGTAGTAACATACCGAAGAACAAAGGGAGCAGTATACGAGATTAACGGAATCCTTGACATAGAGGTTCAACAGATAAAGAGCTTCGTACAGTATGTAGGAACCAATATGGGCATCCAGGTCCCATTATGGGTTATTGACCATAGAGGTGTCTCGGTCATGTCTACAGAGGTCTCAAACCCGCAGGGTCTGCACACTTAACATTCGGTGACGTTTTGATAGTCTAGAGTTACGTATGATGGTGACCGAAGGTTATTACGAGACCGGATGAGATTCCGGAAGTCACGAGGAGCTCTGAAATGGTCTACAGGTAAATACTGATATATAGGAAGTCCCTTTTTTTCACCAGAAAAGTTTCGGGTACTTCGGTAGTGTACCGGGAGTGCCGGGAGGGTACCGGGGGAGCATCGGGAGGGGCCTCTCGCCCCAAAGGGCCTCATGGGCTGCAGGAGGAGGCAAACTAGCCCATGGTGGGCTGGCCGAACCCCCCACTACGGTCCATGCGGCTAGGGGTGGGAAAACCCAAAAGGTGGAAAGGGTTTCCAAGTGGGGGAGGAATCATACTCTTAGTAGGATTGGAGTAGAACTCCTCCACCTCCCCAGTTCGACCGAAGCCTAGAGGCCACCCTAGGGGCGCCGGCCTCCCTCCCCTTCCTCATATATATACTGGAGGAGAGAGAGGGAAGCCGCACCAGAAAACCCTAAGCCACGGTGCAACCCTCTCTCCTTGATAGATCGTTCCTTGTAGTTTTCGGCTGTGCTTAGGCGAAGCCCTGCCGGAATAGTTTCACCACCACGGCCGCCGTGCCGTCGCGCTGCCGGAGAACTCATCTACCTATCCGCTCCCTCTTGCTGGATCAAGAAGGCAGAGATCATCATCGAGCTGTACGTGTGCTGAACGCGGAGGTGTCGTACGTTCGGTGCTAGAGCGGGACGGATCGTGATTGTATCGCGGGACGTTCGGCGATTTGGATCACGAAGACGTTCGACAACATTAACCGCGTTTCTCAACGCTTTCCACTTAGCGATGTACAAGGGTATGTAGATCCACTCTTGCTCTCATAGATGCTCATCACCATGGATAGATCTTGCGTGTGCGTAGGAAAATTTTTGTTTGTCATGCAACGTTCCCCAACAGAGGATGCCTCTCGATGGCACAGATCTAACGGCTCGCGACCCTGCCGATCTTTGACAAAGATCAGTTTGCCGACACATTGGACGCGACAATATTAAACAAGCAACTGTCATTTTTTTTAGATAGAGCATGGATTTTTCATACTAGCATGTAGCAACAACTTTTATTTAGCACATCCAGTTTGCATCAAGATCGGTATTATATTTGTATAATGCTTTTCCTTTATTTGCAAACAAGAGAACACTTGACCTTTAAAGTGTGAAGATTAGCTATACACAAGTGCCACTCTTTATATAAAATGTTTATGCTTTATTCTGGTGAAACATAAATTTATCAAATTTAAGATTTCAAATGATTTGCACCATTTCTAAAATTTACATTGTGCCCAAAAAATGATTTTTTTTTTGCATGATGTCGATCTGCAAAATTTGGAGTTCAATTATTTATTTATTTGGGAGAAATAAAGAACCTTCTACAACTTGGTGTACTGGCATTTAGACTTCTATGTTTTTACTTTCCTTTTGGTATCTCCTAACTCCTCACTAGGTATCCCATTTTAGTTGTCTTTTGTAATTATGTTATTTTATCTTGGACTTGTTTTCTTGTTTTACCTATTTATAAAAAAAATACTATAGGGGCTTCTCAAACAGTTTCCCTGTTAAAAAATGCCTGCATTTTCTGAGAAATTCGGCATCGACACCATCTTGACTATGAGCATTGTTTGATGGGATTCCAGCAAAAAACTGCACAATCTAATTATATGATTGTTTAGATCACCCTTGAAATACAAGAAATGGCTACTTCCACGACAATTTTCTTTTTCCTTTGAACAAGATAAAATCATAGGAACAATTTTTTAGATATATCATAAAGAGAAAGTAGCCTAGCCCAGAGTAAGAAAATCCGATCATCGATTGCAACATGATATATTGTTTCATTACATACAATGCCAAGTTCCACAGTTACGCTTGATAGAATATATAAAGTGACAAAACATGTAGACCTCATGCACACATAGATATGGTGGTTCTGGAGTTTAGGTACATGCGTGCAATTTATTGTGCCCATTAGTATGTTACTGAGCTTATTGTCTCGAGTAGTACGGTATAACGTGCTAAGTTTCATGGGTAGATCTCAATTACTGAGTAGGGACCCAATATTGGCATGATCTTGTAATCATCACTGAATCCAGCATCAGAAAAGATCCTCTTCCATTCACTTTCATCTCGTTCCACCCCGGAGATGCACATCATGAACACATTTTGTATGTCTTCCAGCTCGCTGATTTTCCTATCACCAAGCGCAGATCCTCTTACCATATCTATGACTATCACCTTTCCTCCAGCATTTCTAGCAGGGATGGCTTGCTTGCAACGTTGAAGTATTTTGACGCAATCGTCATGACCCCAATCATGCAAAATATTCTAAAACATTTACAGAGATAAAAGTTAGAAGAAAATAGAGAGATATTGTAGCGTGAGAAGAGAAATGAATCATTAATTGCACCGTAAGGATTATATATTTTTTGAATGATCCTTTGTAATTTATGTTCCACTTCTCTTAGTCTACCTGTAGTGAGAGTATCATATACAATATCATACACGCCAATGAGATGCTTTTGATGTCATGGCATAAATTAAATGAAAAAGAGTGGGTTGAGTACATATCATTATATTGTATCATAATAAATATTATACTACTATATGACTTGCAAGGCAAATAAATAAAGTGATCTAAGATACTAATCTATGATATTTTGCATTGCAGTATCATACACTAGTATCATATGCATGATAACTTTTGATATTATTCATTACGAGCATCCTAATTTGTCTAGGAAGATGCTTAAAACAAATTAATGTGCTATTTAGCAAGCGTGTTTGCTCGTGTGCATCCAGACCATTTACACTACTCGGAGTCCTCAGAGATTTGAGCCCTTTGAACTCCGTGTGGTTCAAAAACAAAAAGGAAACAACCAACACAACAAGACTACTACTATCTGTCTACGATCTGTTCAGGGAAATACTACCCGCGATCACTCTACTTGTTTTTTTTCTTAGCAAATTACTCTACTTGTTACTGAAACCAAACTTCTCCAAACCAACATCGAAACCGGAAGGAACGCTGTAGACACGGCCACTAGCCACTGAGTCGCAGGTAAGAAGGACTAGCATGGGCTGGTCTCTTTATGACGACCAAATAATACTTGTAATATTAAAAAAAGTACTAGTACTAATAAGTATGCAATCGTTGATGAGAGTCACCAGGTGATATCGATGGAAACACGTACGTACCTTGAGTACCACAGCATCAGCTGGTGGTATGAATTCAAACATGTCACCCGCCACGAAACGCAGGTTGCCTTCATTGGGGGCATTTCCGATGACGTGAGGAAGATCCAGAACGGTGCACGTGATCCGCGGGAATGCCTTTGCGATTACCTTGGTGCCAGCCCCATTGCCGCCCCCAACGTCGACCAGCGAGCCGAGGCCGCGGAAGATTCGGCCCTTGTCCATTATAACGACCTCAAGGAAGACCTGGCTATCGGCGGCCATGGAGTGGTTGAGGACGTGGTTGAACACGGCATCCTTGCTCACCATCTCCCACTGGGAGCAGCCATGTTCCAGCTCGAAGAGGGAGCCGGCGCCGGTGGCCATGGGCTCGCTCCTTAACCACTCGGGCATGCTGAAGAACGAGGAGACGACGAGAGGGTTCACAAGGAAGGGCACCATGGGGGATAGGTTGCGCCAGCCGACGAGGATGCGGCACGCCGTGGTTAGCCCGTACACCACGGTATCACCAACCCCGGGGCCTCTGGTGAAGATGCCTGAGGTGGCAAGTAGTTCCATCACGCGCTTGAGGTCGGCAACCTTGGCAGGGTGTACCTTTGTGTCCGTGGCAATGAGAGCGAGGGTGGCGGTGCCGCCACGGTGATGGATGGCGTCCGGGATGCCTAGATCCACGGCACACCTGAGGGACATGCATTTGACGTAGCCGATCATGTGGTTGTGGAGCTCCGCAAGAGCTCCGAGCAACTCCTGTGGGCTCACTTCGGCCAAGAGTTTAAGCGTCATGTCGCTTAAGAGCTTAAGGTAGCTAACCTCAGTGCAAGCGAAAGCTTAGATGTACGTGTAATCTTGGCACTCCTAGACCACTGCTGCTAACGGCCTTTTATACACAACCACCTGGTGTTGATGGTGCACACGGCCAGCGTGAAAAACAAAGCGAATTAAAGTATCAAACAAGGATAACAGGAAAAAACATGCATATTACAATGGTTTTGGTTACAAGGCAGTAAATTCAGTTACCACCTGATGACCGCGTTTCTCGGTGCCCTAATACTTATACCAAGCAAAAAAAAATGAATTTTGTTGATAATTTTGAATTTAATATGTATTTAAATAACGTGACATATTTGTTTTGCAACAACATACGAAGTGATGATGCAGTGGGGTAATTGCCTATTAACATGTAACTCTGTGTTGTTGGCCCTGTATAACATTGTAATATTCTTTCACGTTTCGATGAACCTATAGGTTAGTACAGTCTCTTTCACGTTCATGACAGCGGCCCCAAATTTGCGTGAAAAAAGAATAACTTTGTCCACAATCTGTATGGCCGCACATAACACTATGAGAAGATCTTACATTTCCTTTTTTTGTTTGCATCTGGCCACTACTGTATAGCAGACAACTTTGCCGAGTCACAGGCCAAAGACCGTACTAATCAGGGTGTAGGAAAAAAACACCCGGCAAACGGAAGGCACTCGCCTCTGCTAAGTGCAGGAAAAATACATGTCAAACTTTGGATGGTAGGTAAACGGAATGACACGTACGTTGACGGCGTGGTGACCGACCATCCTTAAGTGTTTTCTAGCCGACACTTGCCAAAGCATTAAGCGGCACAAATATATATTTGGTTTTTTAATGAGTATAAACTTTGTTGGGTGCCCAATATAAAACACTAGACAAAGCTGTCTTTGCCGACTAGGCTTTGATCGAGTGAACTTTGCCGACTGTAACACTGGACAAACTAGTTACCAAGTGCATTTGGCACTTTACCGAGTCTAATCCACACTTGGCAAAGTTATATGCTTCAGTAGTGGGCATGAACTAATGTTTTAGGTCTTCTCTAATAACCTTATCCAAGGGAAAATTTCTGAGATGAAAAGTAAATTGGCTATACATAAGCACCAATTATTAGTTCCAAACTAAGCGTTTGGTATTAACAAAGTACATACATATATATATATATATACATACATATATATATATATAAATATATACATACATATATATATATATATATATGTATATATTTATATATATATATAACGTCTATTTGTAACCCAAGGTGAAGAATAAGTAATTCTTCACCCTGGTATGTTCATCGAGCCAAACATTGCGCTCAACTCAACCAGGTCATTTGTAGCAGGTTTAGCCTTCAGCACATCCACAACCACACACCATGAAGCAACAAAAATAATGAATATGGGCTACTCATGCTCACTTTGTTCAGCATCTTGTATGCAGATAGACTTTCAGTGGGGATCAATCCTTGCTGGTGACCAACCTGGAAGGTATTGAGGAGAAGTAGTAGGGGTTGAGCATGCAGCCGAGACCTTCCTTCAGTAGCAGATTCCTCATGCCACTTCCACTACACCACCTCTATGCCTAAGAACGGAGGTACCAGCCAGCACACATTTGCTCCCTCTGAAGCAGCTTCCCTTGCGTGCCATGTTCATTGCTTCCTGCTGGACCACGTCCGTGCCTAGCAATGGAGGCACCACACACCATGCCCGCACCTAGCAGACACTGGGAACATCAGGTCAGAGAGGAAGTGGCCGACAAGAAACATTGTGAGTGTGGGTGTCAGACCTCCGTGATACATCCTGAACATATAAATAAAATTTGAAGTTTTCGTCCAATTACTTATCAATTCATGCAATGATTCATATTTATTCGACAAATATATTGGTAAAATGCCGGACTGGCGAGTTGCATTAGTTTTATGTGTTTGTATTTGTGTGACTTTCCGAAGCTAAAAAAACTACGGAAAAATCACAAGTAAAAGATCACAACTTTATTGAAGATGAACACCTAAAATAGATGTTACCTAGAGGAGGTCCCTAGGGCCCAGGAGAAAGACCCTTGTAATCTCCTACTAAGGATGTGCCACCAGACCCCATGGGCACCAGACTCCCTCCTTTGGGGGCATGACCTATTTTACCCCCTAAACCCAAAAGTTCTTATCCAGGATTTCTTCGTCGCCGGACTCCGACTGTCCAGAAAAACTATCATACATGCTACGCTCACTAAATGAATAAAGAGAAGAATTTTATTTTATTAATACCATTATTGGGTGGGTAGACATATGACTTTATATGCGGAACTTGATAGTAATTGATCACTTCGTCTTTCAGTTTTCATAAAGTAGTTTGCAATTTGTTTTCATAAAAACAGCACGTGAAGTACATAAATTATAAATTTTGTACAAATCCATAGAAAAATCATTAAGTCCCTGTCTCCACAAATAATGTCTATGTGCTAAAATACAGAAGTCGTTGTAAACCAACATATGCATGTAATGAGCAAGAGAGAAACGGTTTTGACATATTCATAGGAATAACACCAATAATAGGACACCTAGAGTAAATAAGTATACGCATAGAAGCATGTAGAGATATAACAATTCACAAATAATAAAATGCACCATTATAACCTTTGCTAAAATGAATGATTTAGTTTTGTGAAAGATCTTTTGAACAATAGAGGTTGAAAGTAAAGGATGTGGAACCGTATCAAAAGGGGACCGCGAGAGATGGGGAATGTAAACATCAGCCATCTTAGTCTCTCACACATGGGATTCCAAAAAAACAATTTATAGCATATAATAAGGTCGGAATAAACTTCATTGAATAGTAGGCAAACATAGAGGCAAATTGCCAGTAATAGAAGAACACAAAAATAAGTTTACATGTGATGTTCTTTATGTACAAGATTTTTGAAAAACTGGAAAACTCTACCTAATAGCTCTTCCATAAGAGATAATGTTATAAACATGTCAAAATAAATTGAAATAAAAGCACATCTTAAAATCTAGCTGCGCAGATTTGCATGTCACCTTGCTAGTTGATATGTACAATCGTATCTGCAAATGTTGCAGTAATATCTTGAATATTGACATCAAGCGATGCCATTGGTGGAATGAATCACTGACTGAGCACTCTCAAGAGATCTTGAATTGCCAACGTGTATAATCTGATGATAAAAAATAGGTGGATACTAATGTTGGATCCTCATAATTGCCGTAGTATATTTTCAATGCTCAGTACCATCATCCGGCCACAAAAGTATGTCAGTGATAGTGCTCAGTACCATCAGCCGGCCACAAAAGTATGTCAGTGATATTTTTTTGAATTAACTCGGTTGAGCATAGGAGGAGCTATGCTCGAATTTCTATAGGAGGTGATGCTCGAATCTAAGCTAATTAGTCTACCAACATGTAGTGCTAACCAATAAGACTCTGGGCCCTTATCTGGCAAATAATATAATAACTGCACGGTCCTTCTGTTGCTTCTTCCAACCGTTTCTCTTTCAATAGGTCGCTTGCCATGACCTGAGTTTGACGCCATGATGAGATGAGCTAGCACGTCATCAATGTAGCTAACGGAGTCTGTATCAATAACATAAAGACTCACACAAAAAGATATGTATCAAAATCAAATCATGTACGAACAGACAACAGTAAATAACAGTTGGCGACGAGGCAAATGGCCAATAACTAAATTAGTTTACACATGATGCATTTTTGGTACAAGATTTTCGAACAAGTGTACAACTGTACCTAATAGTACTCAAATAAGAGATAATATAATAATCGTGAAAATATAATACTAAAATAAACATGTAAAAAAAAATCTAGTTGCAGCAATGCATGGGTCACCGTGCTAATTGATATATGTACAATGGTATCGGTAAAACACAGTGTAATAACTTGAATATGGTCGTCAAGTGACAGCATTGGTTCAGATGATGACATGAGGGCTTGACAACAACGGTACCTATTAGAATCACTGACAGAGTACTCAGATGATGACATGAGGTCTTGACATTGCCAATGTGCGTAATCTAATGATCCAGTTAATTAGATGTTGGTTAATATTGCATCCCACGGAAGGAGGACAGATGATACCGCACATTAAACTAGTCGCGGCAATATTTTTTGAATGCTCAATACCGATCTACCGGTTTTGAAAGGACGGCACAGTATGACAGTTGCTTGTTATAACCAATCTTGGTTGGAAAAGTCGCTCGGCTATGGTACGCGTTTGACGCCATGATGAGATGAGCTAGCTAGTGGTTTAGTTAGCTGGTCGTTTGTAAGTCTGACAGACGACCATGAGCGCTCGTAAGTCTGACAGATGAGCGCTCGTAAGTCCTAACTTCTGGTCACACGCCGTCAGCATCAACATGCACTTGCACATGTACACAGAACTTGTGCTCGGCAGGTAGCTCGATCGGTTGGCCGTCTACCAAATCCAGGCCGGCACGTGCCTGGGTTGCAATTAATCACTGTACATGAATGTTGGATGGCCAAGCATTTGATATGATTTATAACTACATGTGCGTGCCTTTATAAGGTATAGTTATAAAGACATTTAAAAGTACTACACATCATTACTAATCGCCCAGATTTCTGCTTCACTTCTCTCTCTTCGATAGCTCTACTCTTCAATTCTTGTCATCACAGACAGGGTGATTTATTTTTATCTTGAGAACAGCACAGCTACAGGTTGCGCCCCAGTTAGTTTGTTCAATTACTAAACTCTACCCTCTAATCTACTCGATGGGGTACGACCCGAACACCGTGACTGTTCTTGTAGTGCGTAGTATCAAAAGTTAATATCATTTATACGATATTAGTGCATGATACTACTTTCGTAATGTATAGTATCATAGATTAGTACTTCAGATTATCTTATTTATTGTCATGCAGGACACATAGTACTCCCTCCATTTCTAAATATAAGACCTTATATAAATTTCATTATAGACTACATATGAAGCCAAATAAATAAATCTACGCTTTAAAGTATGACTAAATACTAGAACAGACATTTAGCTCTCGGCCTTCATGAAGACCTTTTTTGAAAACAAATTAAAATTCAAACTTTTCGGTTTCAAAAAAATCTGAAAAAGACCGTGCAAGTAAAGAAGAATGTCATGTGTATGTGTGTAAAATTTTAGGATGAAAAACGTTGAAATGCGACCTGTACAAAAAAAGCCAAATTCATGGTCTGGGAGGATGACTAGTATCATGTATTAAAAAGTCCCGTGTTTATCTTTTTTACACAGCTCTCATTTCAACATATTTTTCGCTAAAAAATTACACTAATGTGTGTTATGCCTTCATGTGTACCTATGTTTATTCCAGAATTTTTGAAATGTAGAAAATATGAAATTTGACGAAATTTGAACTTTTCAAAACCGAGATCCATGGAGCTCGGCCTCGAAAGACAATATTCAGTTTATGTACATCCGTATATAGTTTATAGTAAAATCTATAAAAATCTTATATTTAGGAACGGAGGGAGTATTACGATATATATTATGATATGGTATCATGATATGAGATGATCCTTAACCGTCTTTCCCTTTATTTAATTTTATGCCATATCATCAAAATTGCCTAGGTAGGCATGCATCATACTAGCTATGATAATACCATGACGAGCAGCCTTAGACAGAGATGAATTAGAGAGCATGTGGTGTCAGCCGGCTGATCCATGCTTGGAAGGTGGTTTTCTATTTGACAAAACTTGGAATGTGGTTGGATAACTAGGAGGGTGGTTGTACCCCTAGCCCACAAGAAATTAAACCTCATGTTCGACACCTTGTGTGTTTCTGAAAGACGGACTATTCTTCCATGAAAGGTGGCGTTCCGTGATGACTTCATTAATTTTGAAGTTCAATGACTCTGGTCTACAGTTTATTGTCTTGACTATTACTTGCTAACAAACTATAGATGCTGCATGTCCTATGATCCAGCGGCCCACATTGCTGGTTTGAGGTTGCGAAAACCATCCCGAGTCCACATTAAGATGGTCCATGGTGAGACCGTAGTGTCATCATGGCCGGGGAAGTTATTACATGTCCTACGATCCAGCGCCTCACATTATTAGTTTGAGATTGTTGCAACAATCCTGACTCCACATCGAGATGGTCCATGGTGAGACTGTAGTGTCATCATGGGCGCGAAGTTGCGTAGCCTTTGTTGGTGATGATGAAACTCACAGAGCAAAGTTTTTGGCACAACACAATGTTCTACTGCTTTTGTTTTTTTTTTCTCTCCTTTTATTCAGAATCAAAACGATCATGTTGTGATGCCCGCCCCATCTATTGGTTCATGACATCTCATGATCGAGCACACACGGTTCTTTTAGCCTATAAATTCACCTCGGATCACAAGGTCATACTAAAAAAACCACAGATGATGACCCGACAACCCATTCATTTTTTGATTAATGTGCAAATTTCCAGCACCCATTCATTTTTTGATTAATGTTCAATTTTCCAGCATTTTCCTCTTTTTCTTGGTAACAAACTGTCAAGTATTTTAAATATATGATAATTCATATTAATATTCAATTTTCTAGCATGATACTATTTTTCTGGATAAGTAACATGTCGGGTACTTTTTAATAAGAGATATAAACTAACTCTATTCAATGTTGAGGATATTGCTTATCGTTAGCATCTCGCTTGGCTGGGATTAGAGATTAATCGCAAATCGAACAACTAATCAATTTTATCAGTTGACTATTAATCGGTCATTTTTTTACAAATCCTAGGTTTTTGACGCTAAGATATGTTGTACTCCCTCCGTCCCAAAATAAGTGTCTTAAGCTTTGTATAACTTTGAACCAGAGCTAGTACAAAGTTGAGACAGTTATTTTGGGACGGGGGAGTATTGAACAAAAAGACAGTGAAGGACAAAAGCGTTCTCGTGATTCCTTGCCTTTGAATCCTTGTACAACGAAAAATAGAATCTAATAGCTACACATATTACATAACAAGGCACGTAAAACACAAATAAACATACTTCTTGCACACAAATGTTAGAAATAGGCCCGGTTTATCGGTATATTCCTGATAAATTGCTTGTCAGGGTGATAAATCTATCCAAATGACAATTGGTAAAGATATGGCATAATATTATCGGTCATCCCCTGATTAGCAATAAATCAAAAGATAAATCGTTGAATCGGCCGATTTTTTTTAATAGTGGCTCTATTTTAATACAAAGCCTAACGCTCTCCCAAAAAATCCTCCCGTGGTGCCACTCGAAGCCTTCATTTATCGTCACAACAACAAAATCGAAGCATATGGCCATCGGCATTCGTGGCCTCGTCCACGAGCAGCAGCACCTATGTTGTCGGGCTCCTTACTGAGTCCGCCTCCCGTGGTGGGTCCTTGACGGTGTCCTCTATAACGTGCGCCGAAAATCAAAGCATATGGTCACCGGTGTTTGTCCTCGAACCGCTCCGCTCGACCCGGACCAACGGTTGCAGGCTGCTTCGGCCTGTCTCTGGATCTGGTGGCCTATTGCCTCGTCGCTGGGAACCAGCGGCTGCCTTCCTAGTCTTCTCGATGCAACGACCTTCGGGTATCAACTCCGGTCACTGTTGGAAATATGAATAAATTAGTTATTATCATATTTCTTTGTTCATGATAATTGTTTATTATCCATGTTATAATTGTTTTGATCGGAAACTCAGATGCATGTGTGGATACATAGAGAACACCATGTTCCTAGTATGCCTCTAGTAGACTAGCTCGTTGATCAAAAGATGGTTAAGGTTTCCTAGCCATGGACATGAGATGTCATTTGATACCGGCATCACATCATTAAAAGAATGATGTAATGGACAAGACCCAAACTAGAAATGTAGCATATGATCGTGTCAGTTTATTGCTACTGTTTTTCTGTATGTCAAGTATATGTTCCTATGACCATGACATCATGCAACTCACGGACACCGGAGGAGTGCCTTGTGTGTATCGAACGTCGCAATGTAACTGGGTGACTATAAAGGTGCTTTACAGGTATCTCCGAGGGTGTCTGTTGAGTTGGCATGGATCGAGACTGGGATTTGTTACTCCGTGTGACGGAGAGGTATCTCAGGGCCCACTCGGTAATACAACATCACAATAAGCCTTGCAAGCAATGTGACTAAGTGTTAGTCACGGTATCTTGTATTACGGAACGAGTAAAGAGACTTGCCGGTAACGAGGTTGAACTAGGTATGGAGATACCGACGATCGAATCTCAGGCAAGTAACATACCGAAGAATAAAGGGAACATCATACGGGGTTAACTGAATCCTTGACATAGAGGTTCGACCGGTAAAGATCTTCGTAGAATATGTAGGAACCAATATGGGCCTCCAGGTCCCGCTATTGTTTATTGACCGTAGAGGTGTCTCGGTCATGTCTACATAGTTCTCGAATCCGCAGGGTCTGCACACTTAAAGTTTGGTGACGTTTCGGTAGTATAGAGTTATGCATGGTGGTGGCCGAAGGTTGTTCGGAGTCCCGGATGAGATCCTGGACGTCACGAGCTCCGAAATGGTCCAGAGGTAAAGATTCATATATAGGAAGTCCTGTTTTGGTCGTTCGAAAAAGTTCCGGGCTCATCGGTAGTGTACCGGGAGGCCATCGGGGGGGGGGGGGGGGGTATTTCGACCTAAGAGGCTACATGGGTTGTGGGAGAGTGAATATCAGCCCTTAGTGGGCTGGTGAAAGTCCCACACAAGGCCCATGAGGCTGAGAAGAAAAGCCCAAAGAGAAAAAGGTGGAAAAAGGCAAAAAAAGGCAAAAATAGGATGAATCCTAGTCCTACTAGGATTGGAGGTGGATTCCACCTCTCCACCTGGTTCAGCCGACCCAAAGAGGGCTTTGCCCTGCGCCAAGCCTCCTCCTCTCTCTTCCTCTTATATATACTAGAGGTTTTTGGGTTTTTGCCACCTGGTTTTCAACCACGTGCGACCCGTTCCTCTAGTGCATAGTTTCTCCTTTAGATCAGATTTCTGCAGTGCTTAGGCGAAGCCCTGTTGGAATAGCTCCACCACCATTGCCGGAGCGTCATCACGCTGCCGGAGAACTCTTCTACCTCTCCGCTCTCTCTTGCTGGATCAAGAAGGCGGAGATCGTCATCAAGTTGTACGTGTGATGAACGCGGAGGTGTCGTCCGTTCGGTGCTTGATCGGGACGGATCGTGATGAGATCGCGGGACGGATCGTGATGAGTTTGCGGGACGGATCATGATTGGATTGCGGGACGGATCGTGATGAGATCGCGGGACGCTCGGCGATTTGGATCGCGAAGACGTTCGACTACACCAACTGCGTTTCTTAACGCTTCCCGCTTAGCGATCTACAAGGGTATGTAGATCCACTCTCCCTCTCGTAGATGTTCATCACCATGGATAGATCTGCGTGTGCGTAGGAAATTTTTTGTTTCCCATGCGACGTTCCCCAACAGTCACTGCTCGATGAGTTAAAAGCGGAAAATAACCACATTTGCAGAAAAATAATTGATCCCTAATTTTTTTTAAGAAGTTACCGCATTTCTAGTAAACATTTTGCAAAAAGCAATAATCAAGTGAGTTTGTCTGGTTGATCACTTTCTGACAAGTAGGGCTGAATTGTAAGAAGTTGAATTAGTGTGTGTTGCAGCTCGATGCCGCAGCTCCCCGCGGCTCTTGTTTCTTCCTCCCGTTGCGCCTGCCCGTCGTAGCTGCTGCTCACTTTCGTAGCTTCCAGGCATCGCTATTGCTTGCCTTTAGAGACTTCCATGCCAGTTGCTGCCGTGGCCATAGATGTGTGTGAGGCGATGAGGAGAGCAGGCGGTAGTGGGCAGCAGGGCGGACCGCTCTCCGGTCAGGGAGCTTCGGTAACACAATGGCTGGGCAGGGCGGTGGGCTTCCGGGGTCGGGCTTCTTGTGGGGGCGACGGGAGCCGAGGGAGTGTGGTTGCCTCCTCCGATTGGATAGGGAGCAGGGATTGGGTTGATTGCTTTTTCTTTTTAGTTCTAAGGGTGTCTATGTAACTGTTTTTGCCCAGTTAGCTCCTTACAGCCAAGCTCCACTTGTCAGAAAGTGTTCAATTGGGCCAGATCACCCGACAAGTGTTTTTTTTAGTTTGCTAGAAACATGGAGAATTTTGTAAATAAATTAGTGACCAGGTATTTTTCTACAAACCTAACATTTAATGTGGTGGTTTTATACAATTAACCATTGCTCGATCCATGTGGTTCCGCAGGAGGTGAATAGTGAGATTGAGAGAGAAAGTGAGAGGGACCGAGAAGGCTGTGTGAGATGGTATGTGGAGTGATGTGAGGTGGGATAAACCGCTCACACGTTTCATGTGATGGGCTCACGAGAACATAGGACTTGGGGGGCAGTTCTTTAGCTTTTTGGCCTTTTAGAATAAGTTGCCCCTACCCGGCTTATTCTAAAAGTCCAACTAAAAATATACTTTTAGAAGCCTAGTAGTGAAGTCTTAATTTGTAGAATTCTAGAAAAATAAATTTTTTTGAGCTTGTAGAATAAGTTGGGTAGGAGGCAGCTTATTTGAACGTATTCTAAAAGCTATCAAAAGAACTGGCCCTAGGTGCTTCTGACATGACACTGTCAAACACTTTAAGATCCGAGCTCGTCATCAACGGCCAGAAGGGCGTTCGTGTCTGGAACCCTGAAATCTGACGTCAGATTTTCATCATTTCGGAAAAATATATGTTGCTGAAAGTTAGACCAAACAAATTATAAATACATGAGGCAGCAGAGCCCCGTAGACGCATCAGGTTGAACATTCCCAAGTGCCCCCAGCAAGAAACGTAACGCACATACGGCGTTCATCCATTGCCCATGGCCGCAACAACAAACGGAAAGATGGGCATGCGGCAGCAAGCGGAAGGCCCTGCGGCGATGCTCGCCATCGGCACGGCGAACCCAACGAACCTCCTGCAGCCACAAGACGTGTTCGCGGACAAGTTGTTCCGCGTGACCAACAGCGACCACCTCACTGAGCTCAAGGAAAAGATGAACAGAATCTGTAAGCACATATAGACATGAATCCATTATTTCGTTGGATTGACAATAATCTCCATGTTCTCGTTCATAGATAAGGGATTTTTCTAGTGTTTGTTTTAAAACAAATTCTAGTATATATTTGTTTTTCAAAAATTCTTCAGCACAAGTGAAATGGATATTCACATAGATTGCCTCATTTGTTGTCATGCATGATACTGTATAGTAAAACATCTAATATGATACAGTATTATAATGGGAAACCCAATTCGGCTCCTGGGAGCACGTGCTCCTGAGCACGAAAAATATTTTTTCAAATGTCAAAAGAGTCCCCACAATTTTTTTGTGTATTTGTAGTCACATTCAAATGTCACCTGTAAAGTTTTCAACAGAAAGGTTAAACATTGTGAACTATACAAAAATAGCAAATTTGAACACCAAATGTTATCCCAAAATGTCACCCAAATTTGTTTTTTATTTCACCGACGAAATACTACTGCTCGGTTTCGTATGAAAATTATCAAGCATGTTTGCAACACTGATACGAACATCCAAAAAATTAGAACTTTTCGAAAACATTTTATGAAAATTTTCATGATACTGTTCATCCGGGATTTGCTCCCGGCAGCCAAAACGCTCTTCCCCTACGCTCCTTGCAGTGGAATTTTCTGGAGAAAGAACATGATGAAAAATTGTGACTTCAATTTACATAATTGCAGGTCAGAAAACGGGCATCGAGAAGCGCTACTTCCACCTGACGGAGGAGACACTGGCCGCCCACCCGGAGTTCCTCGACAGGGAGCTGCCATCCCTCGACGCCCGCATAGAGATGGTCGCCACCGCCGTGCCTAAGCTCGCGCAGTCCGCCGCCGCCAAGGCCATCGCCGAGTGGGGCCGCCCGGCCACCGACATCACCCACCTCGTCTTCAGCACCTACTCCGCGTGGGAGGCTCCGAGCGCCGACCTCAAGCTCGCCACGCTCCTCGGCCTCCGCCCCACCGTCTGCCGCACCATCCTCAGCCTCCACGGCTGCTACGGCGGCGGTAGGGCGCTCCACCTCGCCAAGGAGCTCGCCGAGAACAACCGCGGGGCGCGCGTTCTCGTGGCCTGTGCCGAGACGACCCTCGTCTGCTTTGGTGGCCCCGACGGTGCCAACCTCGTTGGCCACGCCTTGTTCGGGGACGGTGCCGGCGCCGTCATCGTCGGCGCCGGCCCCTTCAGCGATGGCGAGCGCCCGGTGTTCGAGATGGTGTCCGCCACGCAGACGACGATCCCGAGGACCGAGCACGTGCTCGGCATGCAGGCCACGGCAGGCGGCATAGACTTCCACCTCGCCATCCAGGTGCCGATGCTGATCGGGCAGAACGTCGAGCGGTGCCTCCTCGACGCGTTCGGTGGCGCTCCTTGCTCCTGGAACGAGCTCTTCTGGGCGGTGCACCCAGGTGGCCGTCCCATCCTGGATAACATAGACACGGTGCTCAAACTGGAGCCGGGTAAGTTGGCGGCCAGCCGGCACGTGCTCCGCGAGTACGGCAACATGAGTGGCGCCACCATCGTCTTCGTGCTTGACGAGCTGCGCCGGCGTCGGAAGGAGGAGGATAATAATGGCCACCTGCTGCCTGAATGGGGAGCGATGCTGGCCTTCGGGCCCGGAATCACAATCGAGACCATGGTGCTTCGCTCTCCACGCTGATGGATGCTGTCGGTTGGTATCAGGGAGAAATTTACTAGTACTCTACAAAAATACTCATATATACTACTCCCTGTGGTTCAAAATAAGTGTTACATCTAACCTAAAACCACACTTATTTTGGTTTAGAGGGAGTACCATATACATACTTATACTTTGTGTGCGCGCGTGTAAAACCGCATGCATACGTCAATTAAGTCAAAGAACACAAACCAGTCATGCACCCTTCAGTCCAAACCCCGATGACGTACTACAAAAATGTATACGACGAGTAGTGATCAAGTACTTGGGCCTAAAAAAGTAAAGACCTCCAAAAGGAGATGTATCTATCTATATATATGGTTGTGTTGCGAAGGACGTGTCAATATAAAGGCAGATTTATATATTGAATATTCACATTTAAATATGTCTTTGTGTGTAGTCAGTAATGTACGTAAAAGGAGATGCATCACTAAAGAAAAGCATATTTTGCCTTGTGCTTCGCCATAAGCAGATAGTAAGATATCGGTCGCTGGGCTTAGAGCAACTCCCAAACATCACCTAAAAATTTCTCCTAAAACCAGTTTTTTTGTTTCCCATAAATTTTAGGGAAATTGTCTGGACTGTTCGCGTGAACTACTTCCCCTGATCTTTTTTAAATTTCTTTATTAAAAAATAGCTAAATTTGTATTCCTCTCCTAGGACCCGCCAGTTAGTGGTGGCCGTTGGGGCGACGCCGGCACGTGCTAGACGCGGGCGGCGGTGACGCGGTAGTGTTCCGGCTTCCGGCACCGGCGGCAGCACAGCGGCGCTCCGACGAGGATCCAGTGGGCCGGCAGCGCGGCAATGCTCTCGCGACGTTTTGATGGGCGGCGGAGTTCCGACGGGCTATGCATGAAAGTTTGATGGCAGTTACCATCCCGTCAAAAAAATATGGAAAAGTCATCTTCCTGTAAACCGGAAGGAAGAAAAACACAATTTTACATGATGCTCTAAACTTGAGTCCAGTTTACAGAATGGAGAGGTTTTTTGCTTTAACTTTTTTCTAAACGACGGTTATTTTAGAGATAGGAAAACTTTTTGAGTTTCTCTGAATGTAAGCCAAGCAGCATCCGTAAAGCACATGGCAACCCATATGGCTCTGGGCTTATACTACAATATGCCAAGAAAAACACTCGGCTTAGACTGTAATCTCGACTTACCCCACGAAAAATGCTCGACTCATACCTTACTTTCGACAAATTACCCTAGCGTGTAGCTTTTCTCCACGCACTTGACGGCTTCATGACGGCGAGCGATATAAGCAAAGTACACTCCAACGGTGTACTCGTCTTATATATCATCTTTTATCTCTTACTGTCAAATGCAAAACCCTTCTGTTCGTAAATCAAGGATATATAGTGGCCACCTGCTGCCGGAGTGGGGCGTGATGCTGGCCCTAGGGCCGGGAATCACCATCAAGACCATGGTGCTTCGCCCTCCACGCTGATGTTGTCGACCGATCTCAATGACAAATTAAATCTACCATTTTGAAGAAGTTGCTTCCCACTTCTTCCAATTCTCTTAACGCCACGTTAGTGTTCACATGAGTCTTAACATGCATGTGATGCCATGTCATCCTGCCATTACCACCTCAGCAAATAGATATTTTTTTATCAATAAAACGTTTGATTTAGTGGGCATCGGTCATCTTTCATCTTCTGTAACGGACAATACGCAACATCTTCCATCTTCCATAACTGAAGCGTCTTTTTATTTCTCAACTCCCCATTTGGTCTGCACATCTCCATCAGTCATCCGCGACGCCCAATCTGGCGGCAATGTCATCCTCTGTGATGTCCAAGACGGCGACATCCTCTTCATGCATCCACATAGGTCGCCCATGCCTTCTCCGGCCGTCCGCACCAGAAAAACTAGTCGTCCGCGCCGGTTGCACAACCGCCGGCAACCCACGTTGGGAGTGGCATTCCTATCGACGCAACTGCGACCACCTCGCCACAATCCCATGGCACAGAACACCTCCGTACACTGTGCAGAGGCATCTTCTACACACACTCCATCTAAGTTCTTGTAATCCCTTTATTTATCTCCCACCAAAGCATCTGGATCAAGTCCCTATTGAATATATGAGCAAATTACTATAAGATTTAATCTGAACAAGTAGCAAATAGATCATGACACCGAAAGCATAGATTAAACTAATCATACAGACTAGCATCGTAAACGAATATAACGAATCTATGTCACAAAGTAGACATAGGAATTCTAGTACGATCTCAAACAGAGAGAACAAGATTGCATACAGTGCAGCGGGAGTAGAACCGCCAGAGTTGACGTTGTTGCCCATGTCGTTGAGGAAGAGGTTGCAGAGGTCGGAAAATAGGTCGTCGTCCGGGAAACCGTCGCTGCCATCAGTCGTGCGTGTGTGCTCCCCAAAAAACTGATCGCCCCTCTCCCGTACAGGAACAAAAGAGGCGGGGTTCTGCAGGCCTGCTGTCCCTTCTCGCGGTGCACGCCAGAAGAAGGGACGGAGAAGACTTGGATGGCAGCGCATTGATCTGGAACGGTGCGAAACCATATGTTGTGACGGCTGTCGGTGTCGAAACCGACGGATCTCGGGTAGGGGGTCCTAAACTGTGAGACTAGAATCGATGGTAACAGGAGATGAAGGGGACACAGATTTACCCTGGTTTGGGCCCTCCTATGGAGGTAATACCCTATGTCATGCTTGGTTGTATTGATGGTATGGGGGCTTACAGAGTTGATCTACCTCGAGATCGAATAGCTAACCCGAGATGAGTTGTTCTGTATCTACAACCTAAAACCCTCCGGCTTATATAGACGCGAAAGGTACCTAGGGTTTACACATGGTCGGTTACATGCCAAAGAGATAAACATGCCTATCTATGGTCGATGACTTGGAGGACACGTCATGGCTCCTCGAGGCTTCCATGCTGGCGACAGTGACCCTGATCATCCAATGCTCACCTTGCAGCCCATACAGTTTGGCCCATAAGCAATAGGTCGTGTATCCGAGGACCCCCTAATCCAGAACTCCCTCGGTAGCCCCTGGACTAGCCTTCAATGCTGATGCATATCCGGTAAATCTCCTCGTGTTGTTATCTTCGGCTTGCGAGGCGAGTCCCTCACTCCTCCTTGTTCGGCAACCGTCCAGTCTTCGGCAAGATCCCAAGCATTGGGAGCGCAGGTCTAATATAATAACCGCACGTGTTTCTCGATTTCCGCACGTCATGGGGAGGCGAGTGGTCAGTGTTTTTTACAATCTTACCCCTCCGCAACGAAGGCATCACTCATTTAATCAAATGAAATCGTGCTTCAGACCACATCCTCTTCCTCCCCATCAGAAAAAGCTGCAAGCGGAAAACCCACGAAAGACAAGGCTAACGCCCCCAGCTCCTCCGTGCGCCCCTATGGTTCACATCCGGAGGACTAGACTAGCTGCTCCA
This sequence comes from Hordeum marinum, assembly GCA_022496015.1. NCBI lineage: Eukaryota > Viridiplantae > Streptophyta > Magnoliopsida > Poales > Poaceae > Hordeum > Hordeum marinum. The sequence continues at coordinate 21,210,282 of CM039673.1, read as the reverse complement.
TAGAACTCCTACGGCTCCGTGATCTAGAGACCCAAGGGTATCTCCCTCCTTCAGATCTAGCGATGAACCGCGCAGGCTTGATTTCCTACAACAACGAAGCTTTCGCCGAGTGTTTCCCTAATCCTCATAGGGGGGAACGTGTATGATTCATCCCCTTTCTCGTGCGAGGCCTTGGGTTTCCCATCCACCCGTTTCTAAGGGGGTTGCTGAAATTCTATGGGATTCAGCTTCACCACCTTACCCCGGGGTCCATCCTGCACATCTCAGGCTTCGTTGCCCTCTGCGAGATGTTCTTAGGCTACGAGGCGCATTTCGAATTGTGGAGAAAATATTTCTGTCTTGTCCCCCGAACTCGGGACAAGACAATTTTGGAGGTCGGCGGAGCCAAAGTTTGCCGTAAAGTGGGGACGGGGTATCCGGTGGGTACTCCGAAGGAATCCAAAGAGTGGACTTCAGAATGGTTTTATATTGAAGACGTCCCCCTGTTCGAGCCAGCTCGGACAGGTCTACCCGAATACTCCGACGCCCCCTTGAAGAAAAGATACAACTGGCAGCCGAGGAGTCCATCCCAGGAGGAGAGTGTCGAAGTGCAACGCTTGGCAGCTCAGGTGCGGATGCTTGTCCACCATCAACTGACCAAGATCGATGTCATGGCCGCTGCCATCTCCCGGTGCGTGCAACCCCTCCAACAGAGGGTGCACCCCTTGTAGCGCTATAACGGGACAAGCGACACCACACGTTCCCGAAGACTAGGGCCAGCCAACCACGCGGCATTGGCCGCCGCCCTTGCTGACCTGTATAAAGGGGAGCAAGAGGAATTTATTCGACGGGCGGCCAAGGAAGGATACTCAACCCACAATCCTATCGAATGGGTAAGCCTTTTTCCCTCTACGAACATAGTTCTGAGTTTTCATTCCGTACTTCATTTGACCGAAGTCTTGTGTGAATAGGAATGGAGGAGCTTCATCGAGACAGTCAACTGTCCGGCTCGTCATCCCGAAAGCTACGCACACGATGATGATCCGGGTTTCCATGTGTTGGGGAACGTTGCATGGGAAACAAAAAATTTCCTACGCACACGCAAAATCTATCCATGGTGATGAGCATCTATGAGAGGTAGAGTTGATCTACATACCCTTGTAGATCGCTAAGCGGAAGATTTAAGAAACGTCGTTGATGTAGTCGAACATCTTCACGATCCAAATCGCCAAGCGTCTTGCGATCGCATCACGATCCATCTCGCGATCTTGATCATGATCCGTCATGTAACCTTGATCACGGTCCTTCCGATCTAGTGCCGAACGGACATCACCTCCGCGTTCAACACAAGTGCGGCTTGATGACGCCTTCACCTCCTTTATCCAGCGAGCGATGCTGAAGTAGTAGATGAGTTCCGGCAGCACAACGGCGTGGTGATGGTGGTGGTGAAGAACAATCTCCCAAGGGCTTCGCCAAGCACAACAGAAACTATGACGGAGGATAAACTAGAGGGACGGGGTTACCGGCAAACGACTTGGGGAATTCTTGATGTGTTCCAGGTGCTAGCCCCGCCCCTTTATTTATATGTTGACCTGGGGTCAAAACTTGGAGAAAGACCCTCCTCAAGGTCGGTTTGCCCGCAAGGCAAGAGAACTCCTCGGAATCAAGGACCAAACGCCAAGGTCCTCGGCGTCTGGCCCTAGACGCCAGGGTCCCTGGCGTCTGGCCCCTGGCCTTCCGAAAAACACTTGTTGCACCTTCCTAAAGCCTCATGGGATTTACCCTTTGGACCAAATAAAGTGTTCCGGTACCCCGAACATTTCGGGAAACATTCGATACTTTTCCGGTGAATTCCGGAACTCTTCCGGAGACAAAACACTATTATCCCATATATCAATCTTTACTTTCAGACTATTCTGGAGCTCCTCGTCATGTCCGGAATCTCATCCAGGACTCCAAACAACTTTCGGTGACCAACATAATAACTCAACTATGCTTATATCGTCACCAAACATTAAGTGTGTAGACCTAGCGGGTTCGAGAACTATGTAGACATGACCGAGACACCTCTACGGTCAATAACCAATAGTGGGACCTGGATGCCCATAGTGGCTCCTACATATTCTTTGAAGATCTTTATCGGTTGAACCTCTATGTCAAGGATTCAGTTAATCCCGTATGTTGTTCCCTTTGTTCTTCGGTATGTTACTTGCTTGAGATTCGATCGTCCGTATCTCTATACCTAGTTGAATCTCGTTACTGGAAAGTCTTTTTACTCAGCCGTAATACAAGATCCCGTGGATAACACTTAGTCACTTTGCTTGCAAGGCTTTGTTGTGATGTTGTATTACCGATTGGGCCCTGAGATATCTCTCCGTCACATGGAGTAACAGATCCCAGTCTTGATCCATGCCAACCCAACAGACACCCTCGGAGATACCTGTAGAGCACCTTTATAGTCACTCAGTTACATTGCGACTTTTGATACACACAAGGTACGCCTCCGGTGTCAGTGAGTTGCATGATCTCATGGTCATAGTAATAGATACTTGAGATGCAGAAAACTGTAACAATAAACTGACACGATCATATGCTACGTTTATAGTTTGGGTCTTGTCCATCACATCATTCTCCTAATGATGTGACCCCATTATCAAATGGCATCTCATGTCCATGGCTAGGAAACTTTGACCATCTTTGATCAACGAGCTAGTCTACTAGAGGCATACTAGGGACATAATGTTGTCTATATACCCACACATGTATTTAGTTTCCAATCAATACGATTATAGCATGGATAATAAACGATTATCACGAACAAGGAAATATAATAATAACCAAATTTTTATTTCCTCGAGGGCATATTTCCAACAGTCTCTCACTTGCACTAGAGTCAGTAATCTAGTTCACATCACCATGTGATTTACATTGATATGAATCTAACACCCAATGAGTTCTGGGGTTTGATCATGCTTTGCATTTCAGAGAGGTCTTTAGTCAATGGGCCTGCGACATTCAGACCCGTGTGTACTTTAGAAATCTATATGTCATATTGTAGACACTGCTACCACACTCCACTTGGAGCTATTCCAAATGGCTGCTCCACTATACGTATCCGGACTGCTACTCAGAGTCATCCGGATTGGTGTTAAAGTTTGCATTGACGTAACCCTTTACGACAAATTCTTTATCACCTCCATAATCGAGAAATATTTCCTTAGTCCAATAGTTACTAAGGACAATTTTGACCGCTGTCCAGTAATCCACTCTTGGATCACTCTTGTACCCCTTGACACACTCATGACAAGGCACACACAGGTGCGGTACAAAGCATGGCATACCATATAGAGCCTATGGATAAAGCATAGGGGACGACCTTCGTCCTTTCTCTTTCTTCTGCCGTGGTCGAGCTTTGAGTCTCACTCAACTTCACACCTTACAAATCAGGCAAGAACTCTTTCTTTGATTGATCCATTTTGAACTCTTTCAAATTCTTGTCAAGGTATGTACTCATTGAAAATCTCATCAGGTGTCCTGATCTATCTCTATAGATCTCGATGCCCAACATTTAAGTAGCTTTATCCAGGTCTTCCTTTGAAAAACTCTTTTCAAACAACCCTTTATGCTTTCCAGAAATTATACATTATTTCCAATCAACAATATGTCAACCACATACACATATCAGAAATTCTATAGTGCTCCCACTCAGTTTCTTGTAAGTACAAGTTTCTCATAAACTTTGTATAAACCCAAAAACTTTGATTACCTCATCAAATCGTATATTCCAACTCCGAGATGGTTGCTCCAGCCCACAGAAGGATTGCTAGAGCTTTCACACCTTTTAGCATCCTTAGGACTAACAAAACCTTCTAGTTGTATCACATACAACCTTACCTCAAGTAAACCGTTAAGGAAACGATGTTTTGACATCCATTTGCCAGATTTCATAATTGAAAAATGCAGCAACTACTAACATAATTCTAACAGACTTTAGCATCGCTACGAGTGAGAAAGTATCATCGCAGTCAACTCCTTGAACTTGTCGGAAAGTTCTTTGCGACAAGTCGAGCTTTATAAATGGTGATATTCACCATCGGCGTCTGTATTCATCTTAAAGGTCCATTTGTACTCAACGACCTGCTATTTAATGATCAAGTCTACCAAAGTCCATACTTGGGTTTTCATACATGGATCCTTTCTCGGATTTCATGACTCCTAGCGATTTGTTGCAATCCGGGCCCACCGTCGCTTCTTCAGATTTCGTAGGCTCATCGTTGTCTAACAATATGATCTCTAAGACAGGGTTGCCATATCACTCAGGAGCAGTACACATCCTTGTCGACCTATGAGGTTCGATAGTAACTTGATCCGAAGCTTCATGATCATCATCATTAACTTCCTCTTCAACTGACGTAGGTTCCACAGAAACATCTTTCTACGCTGTGCTACTCTCTGGTTGAAACAAATGTTCAACAACCTCATCAAGTTCTATCTTCCTCTCACTCAATTCTTTCGAGAGAAACTCTTCCTAGGGAAAGGACCCATTTTAGCAACAAACACTTTGTGCTCGGATCTAAGATAGAAGGTTTACCCAACTGTTACATTAGGGTATTCTATGAAGATGCATTTTTCTTCTTTGGATTCGAGCTCATTAGATGAAAACCCTTTTTCACATAAGTGTCGCAACCCCAAACATTAAGAAATGACACCTTAGGTTTGTGCCAAACCAAAAGTCATATGGTGTCATCACAACGGATTTAGATGGTGCCCCTTTTAAAGTCGATATAGTTATCTCTAATGCATAACCCCAAAACGATAGTGGCAAATCGATAAGAGACATCATAGTCCGTACCATATCCAATAGAGCAGGACTACGATGTTCGTACACACCATCACACTATGGTGTTCCAGGTGGCGTGAGTTGTGAAACAACTTTTCACATTGTCTAAAGTTGTATGCCAAACTCGTAATTCAGATATTCACCTCCATGATCATATCGTAGACATTTTTATCTTCTTGTCATGATGATCTTAAACTTCACTCTGAATTTATTTGAACTTTTCAAACATTTCAGACTCGTGTTTCATTAAGTAAATTCACTTATATGTACTCAAATCATAAGTGAAGGTGATGAAATACCGATATCCACTACACGCTACAACACCCATTGGACCGTATACATCAACATGTATTATTTCCAATAAGTTACTAGCCCGCTCCATCATACCAAAAACGGGGTGTTTAGTCATCTTGCCCATGAGGCATGGTCTGCATGTCTCAACTGATTCGAAATCGAATGAGTCCAAAGATCCATCAGCATGGAGTTTCTTCATGCGATTTATACCGATATGACTTTTAGCGGCAGTGCCACAAGTATGTGGTACTATCATTATTAACTTTGTATCTTTTGGCATCAATGTTATGAACATGTGTATTACGACGATCAAGATTCAACAGACCATTCTCATTGGGTGCATGACCATTGAAGGTATTATTCATGTAAACAGAATAACCATTATTCTATAACTTAAATGAATAACCGTATTGCAATAAACATGATCTAATCATGTTCATGCTTAACGCAAACACCAAATAACATTTATTTAGGTTTGTCACGAATCCTGGAGGTAGAGAGACCGTGCGATGTTGATCACATCAACCTTGGAAACACTTCCAACACACATCGTCACCTCACCCTTAGCTAGCCTCTGTTTATTCCGTAGCTTTTATTTTGAGTTACTAATATTTAGCAACCGAACCGGTATCAAATACCTAGGTGATACTAGGAGTACCAGCAAGGTACACATGAATAACACGTATATCAAATATACTTTTGTCGACATTGCCAGGCTTCTTATCTACCAAGTGTCTAGGATTGTTCCACTTTACCGACCGTTCTCCTCATAATAGAAGCACTCAGTCTCGGGTTTGGGTCCAACCTCGGGTTTCTTCCCTGGAGCAAAAACTTACTTACTATCCATGAAGTTTCCTTCCTCGCCCTTTCCCTTTTCGAAACTAGTGGTTTTACTAACCATGAACACTTGATGCTCCTTCTTGATATCTACCTTCGCGTGTCAAACATCAGGAATAGCTCAAGGATCATCATTTCCATCCCTGGCATAATTATAGTTCGTCACGAGGTTCTAGTAGCTAAGTGATAGTGACTTGGAGAACTATATCAATCAGTATCTTATCTAGAAGATCAACTCCCACTCGATTCAAGCGATTGTCGCACCCAGACAATCTAAGCACATGCTCAACGATTGAGCTATTCTCCTTCATGTTGCAGGCAAAGAATCTTGTTGGAGATCTCATATCTCACAACACGGGCAGGAGCATGAGATTCCAATTTCATCTCTTAGAACATCTCATATGTTTCGTGACGTTCAAAATGTTTTGGAGCCCCAATTCTAAGCCATAACGCATGACGCACTGAACTTTCAAGTAGTCATCGGAACGTGCCTGTCAGATGTTCACAAAATATACAGACGACGCTAGAGGGGGTGGCGCACCGAGTGGTGCATTTTGGACATAAGCCTTGTGTGTAGCAATGAGGACAATCCTCAGATCATAGACCCAGTCAGCAATATTGCTACCATCATCTTTCAACTGTATTTGTCTAGGAACATATAAAAATTCAAGGGAGCTACAGCGTGAGCTAGTAATCTACAACATAATTTGCAAGGACACTACTGACTATGTTCATGATAATGAGTTCAATTAATCATATTAACTAAGAACTCACTCGAATTCGAGTGATACATGATCCAAATTCACCAACTCAAGTCCGATCATCAAGTGAGTTGAGGTGGTTTCAATGTTGAACATCATCATGTTGATTGTAGCGACCAGACCTGAAAGGTCAAGTCTCCGGTGTTTCCGAACCATCCCAAGATCATGCTGGTAGACACACGGTACATCAATGTATATATCAAAGGGAAATCACACAGCATTATATTAATCAAAATCTCATATCGAGTCCTTTATTACAATAAAATTACAATAAAGTGGCCGAAGGCCAACTCATGAGAATAACTAAATCTTGCGGAAACGTCGAAGGTAGATGAGTCCATCTGAATCCAAGGGCATCTCACTGAGCATAGAACGTGTCCTCACTCCTGGTCGGAAAAGTACTCTGCAACATGATACGTTGCAGCCGTGTAGGTCAACATATGGAATATGCCGGCAAAGTCACAAGAGAGGGGGTGAAAATAATCAGCTAGTCTATATGCATATATGGCAGGTGGTGGGGAAGTTTTGCATAAAGCCAGGTTTTTCCTACCTCAAAAGAGGGGCTAAGCAAAATATTACTAAGTTGGTTGTTTAATGAGATGGTTCCGCCAACCAATTCTCATACCCAAATTGTTAATACCCACAATATCATATGAATTTGTGTTGAGAGTTCCGGAAATTTCAGTTCCTTTGGCTCAAGTCTTCCATGACCGTGGACACGGCTAATCGATTAGGTTTGAATACTCTGCGGAGTTTTGCACACATTCCCCACAAGATTTGGTCGCCTCCGTTTGATTTCTCGCACTTCAGGGTGTTTGAGAAACGGATGACCAAAACATGGTCTTCCAAAGGGTTTCCCTGCGACTCTGACGGTGCCCATCCTTTCCTACCGTTCTTCTACATCTCGTAGCACCGCCTGTCCAGGGTCACCACGATGTCCAACCAAGCCAGAGCCCATAATGGCTTGTGGCTGTGCAGGTAAGCCTCGGGTTTTGAAGCATCCATCCATCTCTTTGTGCCTGGGTGGATCTTTCCACGTGAATACTAGCCATCTCCAGCATCACCTAGGCTAACCACTGGTTTCTCCAAGGCGCCGTTCAACCATCATCCACCCAGAGGTAAGTTGAGAACTTGGAGTCTTGAAATCTTGATCATTATGTAGGTCTTGAAATTATTAACTCTCGCAACTCTCATGAATCACACAACCAACCCCGTCTACTAATAGCATAGCAAAAGTAAAACAACGTTCCTCGGGGCCAAGGTTGTCAAAGGGGTTGAGGAGGGGTACCTACCACATGATACTATTACAATGTAACCAAGTTTCCAACTAACCTATCTTGCATGCAATTTGGGGAAGATGGTAGAACTAATGCATATAAAACATGGGTAAAACATGATCAAGGTGACTTGCCTGATTGATGATCTTCGTACGTGAGTGACTCTAAGTAACAAGCTTCGCACTCCGGATAATCTAACGAAGCAAACAAGAGCACTCAAATAAGCATACAACAAAATAATAACTCACAACATCAACCAAGAACTAGTAAACAATCAAGAAAAAACAATGCACAAATCACAAGTAAGAGAAATACACAAAGTTTTGCTTACTAGGAGATGATTGATAAAACACTACTAACATAATAAAACTATTTTGAAATAACAAAACAATTGTTGACAGCAAGGAAACAATAAAATATTTTATTAATAAACACAAGAAAATCAATTTAAGTTTGTTGGGAAAACTTTAGTAAAGTTTATAAAAGTTTTGATCAACACTATCTGAATCAACTATAGTTATACTAACAAAAAGAATGAAAACTAAACTTATTATTTATTAACAAAACATGTTCTTAACAGAAAAGAATCTACAATTAAACCTGTCTTAAAAAAACCGAATTAAATAATTTAAAACTTTGTTTGAAAGCAAAACTATTACTAACTAGTTGTTTTAATCAAATTAAGTCTATTTGAAAAGAAGTTGTGATTCCTATGTTAAATAATATTAAACTAAGCAAATTTATATTTTTATTAACAGTGAGTAAAAACACTAAATGTTTACTAACAGAACCTAATAAACAAATAAAACCAAATTCTAATTTAAACTAATTTAAACTAAGTTAATTTAAACCATTCTAATTAATAGGAAGATTCTGGTTTTAGCTAAAACACAAATCAAATATATCCTAAAAATCCTCAAACTAAGCATGATGGTAGTCCTAACTAATACCAAACAGTAGCAAAAAGATTCATATAAAAATCTATTTTTAAACTCTAGTTATTCAGATTTGAATGATTTGAGCAAATTTGATTAAATTCAAATTTATAGTTCAAATTTGAAATTTAAAAGTACAGGGTGAAACTACATGAAAAATGTGAGCTATTGCAAAAAGAATCAACTCAAAATATTAAACGGATTAAAAGATATTCACAAAACAAAATCATAACAGGTTCTGTTTTCTAAACAAAATCAGAAAAAGGGAAATATCTACCGGACGGTCAGGGGGCTACGTGGCCCTTTCCTATTGGTTGGGGCGTGTGAGCGCGAGAGCTTGCGGGCGGGCGACCGGTCGGTAGGGGATACCGATTCGGATATTAAAATGATCTAATCTGGATCGTCAGATCCAGATCGAACGAGTGGGGATGCTCACAGTGTTAAGAGGTTGCCGGCGAGGGATCTCCGGCGAGTCCGAAAGCGACGAAGACGACGGCGAGGAGCTGTGGTGGTCGAGGGAGGCAGCGAAGTGGTCCAGGCGACGGAGCTTGACGTCCGGCGTCGATTGGTGGCAACGGTGGGGCGAGAGGTGGACGGAGTCGCTGGCTACGGTCGACGGGAGGTTCGTTGGTCGGAGTTACTCCGGCGAGGAATTGCGGCAGCGTCTAGGCGAGGGACAGAGGGGGCTCGGGGGGAAATGGATGCGGGGAGTGGTCGGCTTATATAGGGGCGCTGGGGAGTGCGGGGGAGGAGAGAGGAGAGAGATCCGGGAGGGAAGAAAGAAACGGCCGGCGAGGTCCGGCGCGTGCGGGGGAGGAGAGGGATGACCGGTCGGGGTAACGGTCGGTCGGGGTGGGGTCCACTGTCAGCGAGAGGGAGGCGTCCGTTGCGCGTCGGTCGGCCGGCCGGTAATAACTTCGCGAGTAACTGCCGTGGGCCGGCCCGTTTAATACAAAACCGTTACCGTTTTTCCTTTAATGATTTTCCAGAGCGTTTCAGAAACATTTAAAGCATTCAATCCATTTATAAATATAGGGGTATTATATATCAAAATTTATAGAATAATAAATTCTATTTAATGAACATTTTTATTCTGTTATTTGAATATTTTCAGAAAAATATTATTTTCAGATTTGCTTATTTGTTTTTGAATCCTTTTTTGCAAATATTTTCAAAATAACTCCTGGTTATTTTTGTTCAAATAAATCACCAATTTGTCCCTGGTGTGGAGTGTCATGTTCCTCCCCTCTTATTTGAACTTTTAACCAAGATTTCAAATAGGTAAAAGCAAGTTAGGAAAAAAAATAGAAAGGGCTTTCAGAAAGTCAGAAGAGGTATTTCAGTTATTTCATATATTCAAACAATGATAATGATAGATGCATAGCTAATATCATAACATTCCAAAATAGAATTTTGGGATGTTACAAACCTACCCACCTTAAGATGAATCTCTCCCTCGAGATTCGGGTTGGCTAGAAAATAGGTGCGGATGGTCTCTACGAAGATCTTCTTCACGTTCCCAGGTGGCTTCTTCCTCGGTGTGGTGACTCCACAAAACCGTACAGAACTTGATGATCTTGCTGCGGGTAGCTCTGTTGGATGTCTCGAGGATCTTGACAGGCTTCTCCTCGTAAGTTAGATCACTATCAAGCTGTATGGCCTCTAGGGGCACGGTGTCTCGCAAAGGAATATCAGCCATCTCAGCATGGCATTTCTTCAGCTGGGACACATGGAACACATCATGAACTCTGGACAACCCTTCCGGCAATTCCAGCTTGTATGCAACTTGGCCTCTACGTTCAAGAATTTTGTAGGGGCCTATGAACCTGGGTGCTAACTTTCCTTTAACACCAAACCTCTTGATTCCTCGAAGCGGGGACACACGAAGATAGGCTCGGTCTCCCACTTCATACGTCACTTCTTTGCGCTTGTTGTCAGCGTAGCTCTTCTACCGGGATTGAGCTATTTTGAGTCTGTCACGTATCAACTTGACTTTATCCTCTGAATCTCGAACAAGGTCGGGACCAAAAAGTTTTCGGTCTCCAACACCATCCCACGTCAGTGGTGTTCTGCACCTCCTTCCGTATAAAGCTTCGAAAGGGGCCATCTTCAGACTCGTCTGATAACTGTTGTTGTATGAGAATTCTGCATAAGGCAAGTTATCGTCCCAACTAGAACCATAGTCTAGTGCACAAGCTCTCAACATGTCCTCCAAAATCTGATTGACTCTCTCAGTCTGGCCATCGGTCTGCGGATGAAAAGCTGTACTAAACTCCAGCCTCGTACCCAAAGTTTCTTGTAACTGATGCCAAAACTTTGAGGTAAATTGTGTTCCTCTATCTGACATGATACTCCTCGGAACTCCATGCAGACATACGATCCTGGTCATATATATCTTGGCTAGCTTAGCACTGGTATAGGTGGTCTTTACCGGGATGAAGTGAGCCACCTTGGTCAAGCGATCAACCACTACCCAGATGGAATCATAACCTGAACGGGTCCTGGGCAATCCTGTGATGAAATCCATACCAAGCTTTTCCCATTTCCACTCGGGTATTGGCAAAGGTTGTAGTAACCCTGCTGGTTTCTGATGTTCTGCTTTTACTCGCTGACAAACATCACATATTGCAACGTGTTCCGCAATATCCTTCTTCATACCTGTCCACCAATAACTTTCTTTCAAGTCCAAATACATCTTGGTATTGCCTGGGTGTATCGAGTAAGGTGAATCGTGGGCTTCCTGAAGTATCAACTTCCTGAGCTCTGGATCTTTGGGCACATAGATGCGGTTCTCAAACCACAGAGTTCCGTTTTCATCCTCACGAAAACCTTTAGATTTACCATCTTTCATTCTTTTGTTAATCTCAGCTATTTCCTTGTCCGTCTTCTGAGTTTCACGAATTCTTTCGCTGAAGGTGGACTGAATTTCCAGTGTGGCAACATATCCTCTTGGGACTATCTCTAGTCGGAGCTCTCTGAGATCATCGGCTAACTCTTGGGGTAATCCTCCCGCTGTGAGTGTGTTTACATAAGTTTTCCGACTCAAGGCATCGGCTACAACATTAGCCTTACCTGGATGGTAGTGTAATCTCATGTCATAGTCCTTGATTAACTCTAACCATCTCCTCTGTCTGAGGTTCAACTCTTTTTGCATGAAGATATACTTCAGGCTCTTATGATCGGTGTAGACATCACAACTATTTCCGATAAGGAAATGTCTCTAGGTCATGACTGCGTGCACTACGGCTGCTAATTCCAAGTCACGGGTGGCATAATTCAACTCATGAGGTCGTAGTTGTCTGGAAGTATAGGCTACAACCTTTCCATCTTGCATAAGTACTCCTCCAAGTCCTTGGCGTGAGGCATCACAGTAAACCTGGAAATCCTTCCGTATATTGGGCAAGATCAATACTGGGGCTGTCACCAAACGTTTCTTTAACTCCTGGAAACTGGCTTCACATACCTCAGTCCAGACATACTTGGATTCTTTCTTTAACAACTCTGTCATGGGCTTGGAAATCTTTGAGAAATTCTCAATGAACCTCCGGTAATATCCGGCAAGTCCGAGGAAACTGCGGATCTCCTTAACTGAGGTGAGTGACTTCCACTCGGTGACGGCTTCAACCTTAGCGGGGTCCACTGCTATTCCATCTCCGGAAATAACATGTCCAAGGAATCCGACTTCTGTCAGCCGAAATTTGCATTTGCTGAACTTGGCATATAACTGATGCTCTCTCAGCTTCTCCAGGACTAAACACAAATGTTCCTTATGTTCTTCCTCATTCTTGGAGAATATTAGAATATCATCGATGAACACCACGACAAACTTGTCCAAATATTCCATGAACACTTTGTTCATCAAATTCATGAAGTAGGCAGGAGCATTAGTCAAACCAAAGGACATGACTGTATACTCGTATAAGCCATACCTCGTGGTGAATGCTGTTTTGGGTATATCCTGTTCACGAATCTTCAGTTGATGATACCCTGATCGAAGATCGATCTTAGAGAATACTTTGGCTCCTACGAGCTGATCAAACAAATCATTAATCATCGGCAGAGGATACTTGTTCTTGATAGTCACTTCGTTCAAGGCACGATAGTCAACTACCATTCTCAAAGATTTATCCTTCTTCTCCACCAAAAGTACTGGGGCTCCCCAAGGTGAAGAACTTGGGCGAATATACCCCTTGTCCAATAACTCCTTGATTTGCTTCTTGATTTCCAACAGATCATTTGCGGGCATCCGATAGGGTGTCTTGGAAATTGGAGCTGTTCCTGGTAGTAACTCTATCAGAAATTCAATTTCCCTATCTGGTGGCATGCCTGGTATTTCTTCCGGAAATACATCCGGAAAGTCTTTTACCACAGGTACTTCCTCCTGAACAACTCCCATGAGAGAATTTAATCGAGCACTCATCCGTGTGCGTCGGGATACATACTTAATCCTCTTGTTCTCCAGGGTGGTGAGCAAGACAGACTTGCTGGGACAATCAAGATTTCCTTCATACTTGGTCATCCAATCCATGCCTAGTATTACATCCAATCCTTGTGACTCTAAGATGATGAGGTCGGTGGGAAAAACATGTTTTCCTATATTGAGTTTCAAGGCATGGCATCCTATCCCTGCCATCATCATACCTCCTGGGGAACTGACCTGAATGGGATGACTAAGGGTTTTGGTGGGCAAACAATACTTATCCACAACTACCCTTGATATGAATGAATGAGTTACACCGGAATCAAAAAGTACTATAACAGGACGTGAATGCAATAAAAACTTACCAACCACAGTCTTGGGTTGATCATAGACTTCTTCCACATCAATGTGGTTCACTTGAGCACGAGGAAACGGATTGGGCTTCTTAAATGCTGCATTGCCGTTGTTGTTGCCGTTTCCATTGCCTTGCTTGCTCTGGGGACACTCAGTAGCATAGTGCCCTGTCTTCTGGCACTTGAAACAGGTGATGTGACTCAGATCCTTCTGAGCAGGAGCGTGACGGTGCTGGTTGTTGTTCCCATTTCCATTGTCATTCTTGAAGTTGCCATGGTTGGGACGGTTGTTCCCATTTCCTCCATGATGGTGGCCTCCATGGTTGTGCACAGCATGAGTGTGCTTTCCAAACTTACCGGTTCCTGATCCGGTATTCCCTGAGTATGGGGAGTAGCGAAGCTTCTTATGAGCTCCAGAGTTGAACTTCCCCTGAGTGTACTTCCGCTTGCGGTTCTCAATATGCTGCTGTTTACCTTCCAGAATGAGGGCCTTATCCACCAGCTCTTGGTAGTTGTTGAAAGTAGCCACTACCAGCTGTATGCTCAACTCATCGTTGAGTCCTTCCAGAAATTTTTCTTGCTTGGCCGCATCATCGGCCACATCTCCTGGGGCATAACGGGCCAACATGCTGAACTCTTCCACATATTGGGCCACAGAACGATTACCCTAGCGCAAGTTGCGAAACTCGCGTTTCTTTAGACTCATGGCTCCAGCTGAGACATGAGCGGTGCGGAAAGCAAGCTTGAACTGCTCCCAAGTCACATCTGCAATGGGATAAGTGGTGGTGTAGTTCTCCCACCATGAAGCTGTTGGTCCTTCCAGTTGATGTGTGGCAAATCGCACCTTCTCAGCGTCAGTGCATCCAGCGGTGATGAGTTCTCTCTTCATCTTGCGGAGCCAGTCATCTGCCACAATGGGCTCAGTGCTGCTGGAGAAAGTTGGAGGGTTCAATCTCAGAAAACGGGTGAGATTGTCAGCCTGAGGTGGATGGTGGTTGTTGTTGTTCTGGTTGTTGGTCTGATTCTGAATCAATAGCTGCATCAGTGCATTCTGCTGCTAAAGAAGTTGCGTGAGTTCCAGCGGGAAGGTGAAGTCGGACTCACGTCGTGGAGGCATCTTGCTATTTTCAGAGGGATGAGAATTAGAATAGAACAAGGGTCTAGAAGATATTCACTACCCATATGCAATGCACAAACATTTAATACCAATCACTCATTCATTAATTCAATCAATGTCAAACATCGGGAATACAAATCTCAAACAAACTAAACATCGACCTATGCTTTAACGTCGAAAAAATAAAAGGTACATTGGAGGGCATAGCTAAAGTTCTCCTCAAAAGTGCATAGTCGTGGGTCCTCCGTTGGTGCTCTCCTCATAGTCTTCATCGTCGCTGATGAAAGATGCCATGTCTCCTTCGGGGTGAAGGTTTTCCCCCATGTCTAGCTGCTCCTCCAGGGTTGTGATGCGTACATTCTGCTCATCGATCCTCTCTAATAAGTCCTTTACTTCAAGGTCGTGTTCATAGTTGGCCTCTCGCAGATCAGCTTCAAGGTCCAGCTCGCGGTTCATCAGGTTCTTGATAGTCTTCGTGTCAGCACGAACACGAAGCTCCAACGTCCTAACATGCGTCTCCAGGGTCTGGATATATGATATGGTAGAGTCTCCAGTGGGGTTGGTGATGATGTTGCCATGGGCATCTCTGCGGCAAACCATGCTGAGGTCTCGTGAAATGGGACCTCCTCTGTATTCCTCCCGAATACGTCCGAGAGCACGGTGAATTGCCATGTCTCTCCCGAGAATCCAGCTGGGTGCCATAAACTTGAAGTCTATGGACTCGGTGATAAATCCAAAAGTCCTCCCGGGGATATGAACTTCAATCCTGTATCGAGCGTCCTGAGGAAAAGACGTGATCGCATACCCAGTGATGGTCGGCAAAGCAATCTTCACATCCTTGACTATCTGGATCAGCTCCGTGCCAAAAGGCATGGTGGCATCTGGCTGGCAGAACTCCGTGAGGCGAACGGGGGTGAAGGTGGCCATCTAGAAAAGTTGAAAACAACGGAGAGGAAAGATCAGGAATGAGCAGAAGAGAAAATATAAGTATTTGTAAAACAAAGGAAAGAGAGTGATTCCTAAGGCTTTTGCAATCCTAGAGGTTACGTCCTACGGTCAGCGTGTGCTCTGATACCATCTCTGTAGCGACCAGACCTGAAAGGTCAAGTCTCCGGTGTTTCCGTACCATCCCAAGATCATGCTGGTAGACACACGGTACATCAATGTATATATCAAAGGGAAATCACACGACATTATATTAATCGAAATCTCATATCGAGTCCTTTATTACAATAAAATTACAATAAAGTGGCCGAAGGCCAACTCATGAGAATAACTAAATCTTGCGGAAACGTCGAAGGTAGATGAGTCCATCTGACTCCAAGGGCATCTCACTGAGCATAGAACATGTCATCACTCCTGGTCGGAAAAGTACTCTGCAACATGATACGTTGCAGCCGTGTAGGTCAGCATATGGAATATGCCGGCAAAGTCACAAGAGAGGGGGTGAAAATAATCAGCTAGTCTATATGCATATATGGCAGGTGGTGGGGAAGTTTTGCGTAAAGCCAGGTTTTTCCTACCTCAAAAGAGGGGCTAAGCAAAATATTACTAAGTTGGTTGTTTAATGAGATGGTTCCGCCAACCAATTCTCATACCCAAATTGTTAATACCCACAATATCATATGAATTTGTGTTGAGAGTTCCGGAAATTTCAGTTCCTTTGGCTCAAGTCTTCCATGACCGTGGACACGGCTAATCGATTAGGTTTGAATACTCTGCGGAGTTTTGCACACGTTCCCCACAAGATTTGGTCGCCTCCGTTTGATTTCTCGCACTTCAGGGTGTTTGAGAAACGGATGACCAAAACATGGTCTTCCAAAGGGTTTCCCTGCGACTCTGACGGTGCCCATCCTTTCCTACCGTTCTTCTACATCTCGTAGCACCGCCTGTCCAGGGTCACCACGATGTCCAACCAAGCCAGAGCCCATAATGGCTTGTGGCTGTGCAGGTAAGCCTCGGGTTTTGAAGCATCCATCCATCTCTTTGTGCCTGGGTGGATCTTTCCGCGTGAATACTAGCCATCTCCAGCATCACCTAGGCTAACCACTGGTTTCTCCAGGGCGCCGTTCAACCATCATCCACCCAGAGGTAAGTTGAGAACTTGGAGTCTTGAAATCTTGATCATTATGTAGGTCTTGAAATTATTAACTCTCGCAACTCTCATGAATCACACAACCAACCCCGTCTACTAATAGCATAGCAAAAGTAAAACAACGTTCCCCGGGGCCAAGGTTGTCAAAGGGGTTGAGGAGGGGTACCTACCACATGATACTATTACAATGTAACCAAGTTTCCAACTAACCTATCTTGCATGCAATTTGGGGAAGATGGTAGAACTAATGCATATAAAACATGGGTAAAACATGATCAAGGTGACTTGCCTGATTGATGATCTTCGTACGTGAGTGACTCTAAGTAACAAGCTTCGCACTCCGGATAATCTAACGAAGCAAACAAGAGCACTCAAATAAGCATACAACAAAATAATAACTCACAACATCAACCAAGAACTAGTAAACAATCAAGAAAAAACAATGCACAAATCACAAGTAAGAGAAATACACAAAGTTTTGCTTACTAGGAGATGATTGATAAAACACTACTAACATAATAAAACTATTTTGAAATAACAAAACAATTGTTGACAGCAAGGAAACAATAAAATATTTTATTAATAAACACAAGAAAATCAATTTAAGTTTGTTGGGAAAACTTTAGTAAAGTTTATAAAAGTTTTGATCAACACTATATGAATCAACTATAGTTATACTAACAAAAAGAATGAAAACTAAACTTATTATTTATTAACAAAACATGTTCTTAACAGAAAAGAATCTACAATTAAACCTGTCTTAAAAAAACCGAATTAAATAATTTAAAACTTTGTTTGAAAGCAAAACTATTACTAACTAGTTGTTTTAATCAAATTAAGTCTATTTGAAAAGAAGTTGTGATTCCTATGTTAAATAATATTAAACTAAGCAAATTTATATTTTTATTAACAGTGAGTAAAAACACTAAATGTTTACTAACAGAACCTAATAAACAAATAAAACCAAATTCTAATTTAAACTAATTTAAACTAAGTTAATTTAAACCATTCTAATTAATAGGAAGATTCTGGTTTTAGCTAAAACACAAATCAAATATATCCTAAAAATCCTCAAACTAAGCATGATGGTAGTCCTAACTAATACCAAACAGTAGCAAAAAGATTCATATAAAAATCTATTTTTAAACTCTAGTTATTCAGATTTGAATGATTTGAGAAAATTTGATTAAATTCAAATTTATAGTTCAAATTTGAAATTTAAAAGTACAGGGTGAAACTACATGAAAAATGTGAGCTATTGCAAAAAGAATCAACTCAAAATATTAAACGGATTAAAAGATATTCACAAAACAAAATCATAACAGGTTCTGTTTTCTAAACAAAATCAGAAAAAGGGAAATATCTACCGGACGGTCAGGGGGCTACGTGGCGCTTTCCTATTGGTTGGGGCGTGTGCGTGTGAGAGCTTGCGGGCGGGCGACCGGTCGGTAGGGGATACCGATTTGGATATTAAAACGATCTAATCTGGATCGTCAGATCCAGATCGAACGAGTGGGGATGCTCACAGTGTTAAGAGGTTGCCGGCGAGGGATCTCGAGCGAGTCCGAAAGCGGCGAAGACGACGGCGAGGAGCTCCGGTGATCGAGGGAGGCAGCGAAGTGGTCCGGGCGACGGAGCTTGACGTCCGGCGTCGATTGGTGGCAATGGTGGGGCGAGAGGTGGACGGAGTCGCTGGCTACGGTCGACGGGAGGTCCGGTGGTCAGAGTTACTCCGGCGAGGAATTGCGGCAGAGTCTAGGCGAGGGACAAAGGGGGCTCGGGGGGAAATGGATGCGGGGAGTGGACGGCTTATATACGGGCGCTGGGGAGTGTGGGGGAGGAGAGAGGACAGAGATCCGGGAGGGAAGAAAGAAACGGCCGGCGAGGTCCGGCGCGTGCGGGGGAGGAGAGGGATGACCTGTCGGGGTAACGCTCGGTCGGGGTGGGGTCCAATGTCAGCGAGAGGGAGGCGTCCGTTGCGCATCGGTCGGCCGGCCGGTAATAACTTCGCGAGTAACTGTTGTGGGCCGGCCCGTTTAATACAAAACCGTTACCGTTTTTCCTTTAATGATTTTCTAGAGCATTTCAAAAACATTTAAAGCAGTCAAACCTTTATAAATATAGGGGTATTATATATCAAAATTAACAGAATAATAAATGCTGTTTAATGAACATTTTTATTCTGTCATTTGAATATTTTCAAAAAATATTATTTTTAGATTTGCTTATTTGTTTTTGAATCCTTTTTTGCAAATATTTTCAAAATACCTCTTGGTTATTTTTGTTCAAATAAATCACCAATTTGTCCCTGGTGTGGAGTGTCATGTTCCTCCCCTCTTATTTGAACTTTTAACCAAGATTTCAAATAGGTAAAAGCAAGTTAGGGAAAAAATAGAAAGGGCTTTCAGAAAGTCAGAAGAGATATTTCAATTATTTCATATATTCATACAGTGATAATGATAGATGCATAGCTAATATCATAACATTCCAAAATAGAATTTTGGGATGTTACATTGATCATATCTACTATATGACTCATGTTCGATCTTTCGGTCTCTTGTCTTCCGCGGCCATGTCTGTACATGCTAGGCTCATCAAGTTTAACTTGAGTGTTCCGCATGTGCAACACTGGCTTGCACCCGTTGTATGTGAACATAGAGTCTATCACACCAGATCATCACGTGGTGTCTTGACACGACGAACTTTCGCATCGGTGCACACTCGGGGAGAACACAATTTATCTTGAAATTTAATTGAGGGATCACCTTATAATGATATAGTCGTCCTAAGCAAAACAAGGTGCATAAAAGGATTAACATCACATGCAAATCATAAGTGACATGATATGGCCATGAACTTGTGCTTTTGATCTCCATCTTGAAAGCACGGGCATGATCTCCATCGTTACCGGCACGACACCATGATCTCCATCATCTTGATCTCCATCAATCTGTCGCCATCGGGATTGTTGCGCCCGCCATGCTTCTACTACTATTGATACCATTTAGCGATAAAGTAAAACATTACATAGAGCTTAATGATTGACACGCAGGTCATACAATAATTAAAGACAACCTATGGCTCATGTCGGTTGCCGTACTCATCGACATGCAAGTCGTTATATTCTATACAATACATGATAATCTCATATATCACATATATCTCATCATGTAATTGGCCATATCACATCACAACATACCCTGCAAAAACAAGTTGGACGTCCTCTAATTGTTGTTGCAAGTTTTACGTGGCTGCTATGGGTATCTAACAAGAACAATTCTCACCTACGCAAAACCACAACGGTGATACATAAGTTGCTTTTCAACCTTCTCAAGGATCGCCTTTGTCAAATCCGATCCAACTAAAGTAGGAGAAATAGACAGCCACCAGCCATCTTTGTGCAACGAAGTTACACGTCAGTCGATGGAACCGGTCTCTCATAAGCGCACGAGTAAGGTTGGTCCGGGAAGCTTCATCCCACAATACCGTCAAACCAAAACACGACCAAGGGAGGAAGAAATCTAAGCATCAACGCCCACAAACTCCTTTGCATTCTACTCGTGATCTTATCTACACATAGACCTAGGTCATGATGCCACTGGTGGGGAACATTGCACGGGCAAAAAATTCCTACGCACACGCAATATCTATCCATGGTGATGAGCAACTAAGAGAGAAAGAGTGGATCTAGATACCCTTGTAGATCGCTAAGCGGAACCATTAAGAAACGCGGTTGATGTAGTCGAATGTCTTCGCAATCCAAATCGCCGAGCATCTCGTGATCCCATCATGATCCATCTCGCGATCTTGATCATGGTACTTCCGATCTAGCGCCGAACGGACGGCACCTCCACGTTCAACACACGTGCGGCTTGATGACGCCTTCACATCCTCGATCCAGCAAGCGATGGTGAAGTGGTAGATGAGTTCCGGCAGCACAACGGCGTGGTGACGGTGGTGGTGAAGAACAATCTCCGTATGGCTTCGTCAAGCACAACGGAAACTATGACGGAGGATAAACTAGAGGGACGGGGTTGCCGGAACCTGACTTGGGGAATTCTTGATGTGTTCTAGGTGCTAGCCCCGTCCCTTTGTTTATATGTTGAGCCCTAGGGTCAAAACTTGGAGAAAAATCCTCCTCAAGGTCGGTTTGCCCGCAAGGCAAGAGTCCTCCTCAGACTCCAGGACCAGACGCCAGGACCCCTGGAGTCTGGACCCTGGCCTCTGCAAAACACCTTTTGCACCTTCCTAAAGCCTCATGGGATTTACCCCTTGGCCCAAATAAAGTGTTTTGGTACCCCGAACATTTCGGGAAACATCCGAAACTATTCCGGTGAATTCCGGAACTCTTCCGGAGACAAAACACTATTATCCCATATATCAATCTTTACCTCCGGACCATTTCGGAGCTCCTCTTCATGTACGGGATTTCATCCGGGACTCCGAACAACTTTCGGTCACCAAAGTAATAACTCAACTATACTTATATCGTCACCAAACATTAAGTGTGCAGACCCTGCGGGTTCGAGAACTATGCAGACATGACCGAGCCACCTCTACGGTCACTAACCAATAGCGGGACCTGGATGCCCATATTGGCTCCTACATATTCTACGAAGATCTTTATCGGTTGAACCTCTATGTCAAGGATTCAGTTAATCATGTATGTTGTTCCCTTTGTTCTTCGGTATGTTAGTTGCCCGAGATTCGATCGTCGATATCTCTATACCTAGTTCAATCTCGTTACTTGCAAGGCTTTGTTATGATTTTGTATTACCGAGTGGGCCCTGAGATACCTCTCCGTCACACGGAGTAAAAAATCCCAGTCTTGATCCATGCCAACCCAACAGACACCCTCGGAGATACCCTTTATAGTCAACTAGTTACGTTGCGACATTTGATACACACAAGGTACTCCTCCGGTGTCAGTGAGTTGCATGATATCTTCGTCATAGGAACAGATACTTGACATGCAGAAAACTGAAGCAATAAACTGACACGATCATATGCTACGTTTATAGTTTGGGTCTTGTCCATCACATCATTCTCCTAATGATGTGACCCCGTTATCAAATGACATCTCATGTCCATGGCTAGGAAACCTTGACCATCTTTGATCAACGAGCTAGTCTACTAGAGGCATACTAGGGACATAATGTTGTCTATATACCCACACATGTATTTATTTTCCAATCAATACAATTATAGCATGGATAATAAACGATTATCGTGAACAAGGAAATATAATAAGAACCAAATTTTTATTGCCTCTAGGGCATATTTCCAACACCATAAGGACCCGGATCTTCTAATTGATTTTGAAGACGAAGTCTATTATCAGGTTAGCCTCGACCAATCCCTAGTGGCTATCATACTTGACTACCCCGGGTTGTTCTCCATCCCTGTCACGGACAAGAAGAAGAAAAGCTCGTCCCGCAAGAGGCAAGCTACGAGCGCCCCGAAAGCACCGGCTCCGACTCCCAAGCATCGTTGATCCGCACGCCATGTGCCGTTAGCCAAGACTGTGGCCGAATCGGAAGCCAACAGGGATCCTACCAAAGAGACGACCGCGAGGACGAATCAGCCTATCCGCTCAACCCAAAGGTACATTGTTCGGTTATCCGCTAATTTTCATAATCAATAGAGCCTTGTAGCAATTTATTTCATTGAAATACTTAGGCGAAATGCCCAGTCTTCTCCCGTCGAAGAGGTTGTCAGGGTGTCTGGTGAACCCCAAAATTACAGAGCCGTAGCTCATGCCGATCCTACTACAGGAGCCCCCATGGCCAATCCAGTACCTGCTGATTCTGGTGATGGTGTATCCTTTACCAAATCGGAAGAGGGACGTGCCATGAATCATCAGCGATGATGGGAGGCTATGCGGCACCAAATATTCTCCGAACAAGAGGTCGGCGCCCTTCACTCGGCGGATGCGCATATTGGTGCTGCCCGAGCCGGGTTTGGCGAATCTATGAAGTTGATATTGGCTAGCATGTAGGTAAGTGATCGGTTTTTATAGAGTCCGAACACTCATGTAAACCCAGTAGCCCCTAAACTTTAAGCTGGTTTGGAACAACTGAATTAAGGGTCTTTAGCACTGGAACATGCAACTGGTCAAGGAGCTAAAGGAGAGCCAATCATAGGTTCAAGCTATGAAGGCGGAGCTAGAGCAAGTAAAGAGCTTCACCCGAGAGGCCCATGGTGAGTATACCGGTGTTGTTAATTTCTAGTAAATGTCCATGCTGACGCGAGGATTCTATTTAGCAACCGAATCCATAGGGCATATGCAAAGAGAGCTAGATGAAGCCCAAGAACCTCAGCGGTACGCCGAGTCCCAGCACGAGGCTGGGTGTGTTGTTATGAACCTTCTCCAAGTGGAGAAGAAAAAACAGGCCGAAGAAATTGAGAGTTTAAAGGCTCAATTGGCCCAGGCTCAAGAAGAAAATCAGAAACTTCAGAGGGGCATGTTCGGTAAGTATGATCCGAACATTAGTAACTACTTCGTATAAAGGAAGTATGATAATAATGTCTTTCCCTCATGTATAAGACTTATGTCCGGGCAACCTGAAGAAGAGTTTGGATCCTACCGGGGAAACTTGCTAAAGGAGTTATCCGCCCTCCATGAGCGTGCTCGAAAAGCAATGAAAGGCATGGTAAAAGCGTTATGGCCTGCCAAACAATCACCGGAAGGGATGTCCGAACTGACCGTTAGATTCAAGGGAGCTCGAAGCAGGTTCGAGCTGTGGAAGATATCGGCTTGCCGGGAGGGAGCACGGGAGGTGTGCGCAATGATCAAGACCCGCTACACCGGACTTGACCCCGAGCGGATGACTCGGGTTGGTCTCGTGGGATCGGATGGCCAAGAAGTGCCCCTCCACCTGGTGTATGACTGAGTGATGCCTGCTGCCCGCCTTTCATAGCAAGACTGCTCCCTAGACACCATAAGCGATAACTTAGATCGACAGCTGAATGTGTAATTTTATATACTTTCGTACGAACAATCTGTGTTGTAAACTTTGTCTTAACCGGCCATCAGCTTCTCCCTCCCGTGCGAAGGGCGTGGGAGTGTCCCTCGCAATTTTTTATTCCAAAAGAGCGGATTGTGTTTGCGTGACCAGGCAATCCGGCCATATGGTACGAACAGACAAAAAGCACACATAGAGATGTGTGATATTACTGCTTAGTGTAAGAAACATCTTCCAAGGAAAATAGTACCACTATCGATACCTTTCTTCGGCCCCCTACGAAGATCGTAGATAAAGGTCTGCATACTGCTAGGAAGCGGCTAAGGGTGTTTTTAGGAAAAATGAACCCAAACAACGGTGATAACGTCCATAGCCGTATTTAGTGCTTCTGTCGTGGCCGACCAATTGTCTACATAAGATAGCCAGCTTTATGCTTCACCCGTCTGAGGTACGTATCTGGATGACCCGGTCGTAACAATCGCAGAGGTGCTCCCTTTACCCTCTAGCCAAACAATCGGGAACATAGAGGGTAAACACGGGAGCGAGGCAACCCAGCTTGCCAACGTCTTAGTTCGAATTGATGCATATGATGGCTTGGGCGTGACAAAGGAAACGTGTGTACATGATAAGTTTGAGTAAATACTTATAATATAAAAATGTTGGTTTCGAGGAGAAGCCCCCAAGTGCTATGTTCGGATTTAACACTTTATACTGTATGCCGATAGCCTTGGTACAATATCGGTTTGACCGAACATACAAAAAGAAATCAATCCTACCAAACAACAAAGTGGGAAGGAAAGAAAAAGGAAAAAGGAAAGACGAGAAAAAGGAAAAATATTGGAGAATTGAACGACACTGGTTTATCTGTAGAAGCGTGAAGACGAGTTGCGTTCCATGGGTTTTGTTCAAGGCGATTGTCCAACGGGCTCCGAAGAAGATAGGCTCCTCCCATGAGTTCTTCGTAGATGATGAAGGGGTCCTCCCTTTTGGGGTTGAGTTTATGCTTCTGCTTCTCCAGGAGCCATAGGAGAAGTTCGCCTATGTTGTATGCTTTTGCAGTGACCTCCCTACTCTAGTAGCGTCGTGCTTGCTGCTGGTAAAACGTAGAGCGAGCCCGAGCTATGTCATACTGTCCCTCTAAGGCATCTAGGTCGTCCTGCTGATCCAGCTCGGCCTCCTTTTCCTCGTGCATGCGCACTCTTGGTGCTTCGTGAATAATGTCAAAGAGGAGGACTGCCTCAGCCCCAATTAAACACCATGAAGAACGGTGAGTAACCCGTCGATCTATTCGGGGTGGTGCGCATGCCCCGTAAAACGGGGTCGAGCTCCTCCACCCAATGGCAGTCGGACTCATGGAGAGATCGGACCAAACGTGGCTTAATGCTGCTCATAATGAGACCATTTGCTCGTTGGACTTGTCCATTGGTCTCCATATGATAGACTGATGCATAATCTAGCTTAATGCCCATTTTTGCGCACCAATCCTTGACCTCTTGGGCCATGAAATTGGATCCATTTTCCGTTATTATACTGTGCGGGACACCGTAACGGTGTACCACGCTGGAGATAAAGTCGATCACTGGCCCGGACTTGGCCAATTTTACGGGCTTTGCCTCTATCCATTCAGTGAACTTGTCGACCATGACCAGTAGGTATTTGTTCTCCTTGGTCCCCCCCCTCCTTTAAGAGGTCTGACCATGTCCAGCCCCCAGACCGCGAAAGGCGCGCCAAGTGATCGGAATAGTCCGGCGAGCTGTTGGGGGCATGTGACTTTGACTTGGGAAGAGTTGACACCCTACACAATGTTTGACAAGTGTCTCGGTGTCCGGCCGAGCTATAGGCCAATAGAAACCGGCTAATAGAAGACCTTGCTAATAAGGATCTTGCTGTGGCATGGTGGCCGCCCATGCCTGCATGAACTTCGGCTAGGAGCTCCCGTCCTTCTGCCTCGGATATGGACCGCCATAATATTCTGGTGGTGCTTTTCTTGTATAACTCACCCTTGTGCACTTTGTAGGCTTTGGATCGCCGAACTATGCGCCGTGCCTCTGTCTGGTCTTCTGGGAGTTCCTTGCGGAGAAGGTAAGTGAGGAAGGTCTCTATCCAAGGTGCAATTACCGTCATTACCTCATGAGCCGAAGGTGTTTCGTCCATGACGAAGCTGCCGATGATTTAATCATCGGGTTCGTTTGTAGGGGAACAACCTCGTCCGCTGTATTTAGACCGGCGCCCTTGTCCACGTCATGCCACACCACGGATGGCTTGAAGAGCCACTCTAGAAAGGTGATTCTCGGGACAGGGTCGCGTTTGGCTCCCATACAAGCCAATATGTCGTTGGCTTGGTTGTTGTCATGAGCAACATGGTGAAATTCCAACCCTTCGAACCGAGCAGATATTTTAGGACAACATTTCTGTATGCCGCCATCTTCGGGTTTTTGGTGTCGAATTCGCCATTAATTTGGGAGATAGCCAAGTTGGAGTCTCCCGTACCTCCAGCTGTCGTATGCCCATTGATACTTCCATCCGAAGACCATGAAGGAGAGCTTTGTATTCGGCTGCATTGTTGGAGTCGGCATACATGATTTGCAACACGTATCACACGTTGTTGCCTGTGGGGGATGTGAGGATAACTCCAGCCCCCAGTCCGGCCAAGATTTTGTATCCATCGAAGTACATTGTCCAATGGGAGTATGCACTGTATTCCTTGGGGAGCTCGGACTCTATCCATTCAGCCAGGAAATCTGCCAATACTTGAGATTCTATGGCACGGCGTGTCTTACTGGTTATTTCAAAGGGAAGGAGCTCAATGGCCCACTTGTCTATGCGGCCAGTGGCATCCCCGTTGTTGATTATATCGTTCAGGGGGACTTTTGTTGCCACTGTTACCGCACACTCTTGGAAGTAGTGTCTGAGTTTCCTTGATGCCATAAACACTGTGTAGGCTATATTTTGGTAGTGAGGATATCTGGACTTGCACTGCGTTAGCACTTCTGACATGTAGTAGACCGGTTTCTTAGTCTGGAATTTGTATCCTTCCTCATCTTGTTCAACGACGAGCACCGCGCTAACCACTTGATTGGTGGTCGATATGTATAACAACATGGGCTCACCGGCGCCTGATGTTGTGAGTATGGGATTGGTTGCTAGTAGTGCTTTAATTTCTTCTAGCGCAGCCACTGCTTCGCCAGTCCACTCGAAGTTGTTGGTCCGTTTCAGCATCTTATAGAGCGGTAAAGCTTTCTCTCCGAGGTGGGAGATAAAGCGCCGCTACACACCCATCTAGCCTCTGGATATGCTTCAGCTCTGTAGGAATTGCAAGTTTTTATAGGGCGTGGATCTTAGCTGGATTCGCTTCTATTCCTCTATGGAAGACAATGAATCCAAGCAGCTTACCAGAAGGAACTCCGAATAAACATGTTTTCGGATTTAGTCGTCTGTCATACTCATGTAGACTGGCAAAGGTTTTGACTCAAACCGCAGCTACCAACATTTATCATCAAGTATGATAATTCAAGTTGCTAGATTAACTTTCCAGGGTGTATGAAACAGGAGATGATAAAATCTCGAGCCCCATACTAAACTTCGTCATACGCGTGACCCCCGTGCAGATCATATCTGCATTGCCCTTTCATCTGCGAAACATCCATATTTCTTTTGACTATGGTGGAACCCAAAGAACTGTTAGCACTTCGTTGATCAGTC
This sequence comes from Hordeum marinum, assembly GCA_022496015.1. NCBI lineage: Eukaryota > Viridiplantae > Streptophyta > Magnoliopsida > Poales > Poaceae > Hordeum > Hordeum marinum. Next base: position 21,182,707 of record CM039673.1, on the reverse strand, counting down.
AATCAGCAAACTCAGGAGCAGCATGAAAGGATCGCGGATTGTCAGAACTTTGTAAGATTCCACCATTCCGTCAAGTTATGGACTACGCAAATTCACGGGAAGCAACAGGAACATCGGGTAACAGATTTCATCTGCTACCCGCACAAATAATTTTCAGCAATACATCTCATCTACTACAAAATTATACTATGCAATACCCATACATCTCATGTATTCTAGATCATAACATGCATCTCCTCATAGCCTGGCTCCTGATGCCACTGTTGGGGAATGCGACAGAAAACAAAAAATTTCGGTATAGCGAGCACGCCCAGGACCACTATGGAGACTGCATACAAGGTTTGATCTGATCCGTACCGACTCGAAGCGCAGCGGAAGAAGAGTCGGTGGAGATCGTTGGTGAAAATCCCCGCAGCTAGGATTTTGCAACCTCCCAACCACGAGGATGTACTCCCTCGTCGGACAGCCCTTCGGGAGGCAGTCGGACAGTCCCCCGGACGATGTCGTGGACAGCCCTTCAGGAGGACCCTCGAAACTCGAACGAAGACTCGGACAGACCTACGGGAGGACACACGAACAGCCCCTCGGGAAAAAGATTGAAATTACGACCTCTCTACGGGGTTGCACACATACGGTGTCATCTATCTGGCAGGGCTTTGCCGTCCAGAACTAGTTCCTGCCGGAACCCAGACAACCTTCCGGCTCTACGAAAGACTCTTTTCGTGGGAGGGAGGGAGAGAGCTTGCAAAGCAAAGCATGTGTATGAGAGCACAAGGATGAAGAAATGGCAGCCCAATCACCTCCTATTTATAGGAAAACCAAGGGGTAGGGTGGTTTTACAATAAAACCCAAAATGCACATGAATGAAGTCCTTCCACAAGGGCATAAAAGTGAAACCAAGGAACAAGAGGGACTCCATGAAGGAGTCCACCATGTGGCCGGCCACACCCTCATGTGGGGCCCCAAAAATGGCTCCAATCCATCCATGTCATCCCCAAGATCTTTTGGAGCAAAGCCCCAAAAGGTGGCTTTCCATAAAGTAGTCCAAAAAGCACTTTCACTATTCACGACGACATTTTTCAGCGTGCGCTCGAACTGAAAATATTTATGTGGGCTTAGAACAATTCTAGTACCCCACTAAAATAATTTTCAATGCGGTCCGGAACAATTCCGGAATAGTGATTTTCATCTGCGAAAAGCATCTGAAGTGGTTCCGACAGCTCCGGAACATTTCCGGTTTTCATCCCAGAAAATTCCAGAAAGTTTCCAGAACGATTCTGGCACCCTTCAAGAATTATCAGGCATGTGCCGAAACCAATTTGACTTTTTGGTATCCCCTGAAACAACTTTTCAGTTTCACCGAAACTGTTCCGGTGACCTATCTGCGGAACTTTTCCGGTGTCCGAAACTTTTCGGTGATTTTCTCTCAGACTCCCTGTCTAGTATTCAACAGATAGATGACCCTTAAGCGTGTGACCCTATAGGTACGGTGAAGCATAGACATGACCCGGAACAACTTCCGATCAATGATCAACATCGGAGCCATGGACACCCATATTGACCCCTATACCCACACGAATGAATATTCGAGTGAACCTCTTGTTGCTATGAGCTATTCCTGTTGCTTCGCGATACGTTTACAATTACCCGAGGTGAGACATGTAGGAATCCTCGTGGATCAACAACTTGTCCACTATGCCAGTTACCTCGTTGCCGGTATTGTTCTCTTTTCTCGTTCCCGTGTTCCGGCATCCCCGTGATCAAATCACAAAGTGTCTGGCCAGACGATGCTGGATACCGTAACACCGAGAGGGCCCAGAGATATCTCTCCATCGTCGGAGGAGAAAATCCCAATCTTGAGCTATCAAGTTACTTGACATGCTTTTCCATGATCCCGTAAGGCGCCGTAATAGCCACCCATTTATGGATGACGTTTAACAAACCCCAAAGTTCATGAAGCAAGCATGAAGAAACTCAATACTCTCATGGTCTAAGGAATTATGCAAACGTTAACCATCTCTGTGTTATTAACCATTAACTTGTGACGAATGTATCTCATAGAATAACATCAATTCTTATCAATTCAACACGAGTGTTCTACCAACATCGTGTCCTCAAAATTGCCGGCATAGCCATGCCCATGATCAGGAAAACAGGACCATCATGCAACACTTGAGCCAGTCTTAGAGGCAAGACTAGGAATACAATTCACCGTTTATTATACCACACGTGCACATGAGTTTCCCTCCAAGCCTTGTTTAATTTGTAGACTCGATAATCATTGCAGTTATAGCATGGAACATAAATATTCATTACAAACTTTGGAGATACAAAATAACTGTTATTACTACCTCTAGGGCATATCTCCTACAGACTCCCACTTGCACTAGAGTCATAATCCAGTTACATGGCTTCCTTAACACCAATGGCTATCCGGTGTTGCTCATGCTTTGCTCGTGGTAGAGGCTTTGTCATCGGGTCTGACACATTCAGATCCGTGTGAACTTTGCGTACTTTCACTAAACCTTCTTCGACATGATGTCGAATGAGTTTATATTTGCGTTGAATATGCATTGTCTTATGGTGCGAACATGGCTCCCTTGCCTGAGCCATGGCGCCACTATTATCACAATAGATCTCCACCGGGTCCAGAGCACTTGGAACCACACCAAGGTCTTCAAGAAATTGCTTGATACCGACAGCTTGCTTGGAGGCTTCAGAAGCAGCAACATATTCCGCCTCCGTCGTAGAATCTGCCACAGTCTTTTGTTTGGAACTTTTCCAATCAACTGCGCCGCCGTTCAATATGAAAACATAGCCAGATTGAGATTTGAAGTCATCTGGGTCAGTCATGAAGCCTGCATCAGTGTAACAACTTACAATGAGCTCTTCATCACCTCCGTACACAAGGAGTAAATCCTTGGTCCTTCTGAGGTACTTAAGAATACCCTTGACTGCGGCCCAGTGTTCCAATCCTGGATCACCTTGGTACCGGCTGCTAACACTTAGCGCATAGGAAACATCCGGTCTTGTACATAGCATGGCATAAATAATAGAACCAACTGCCGAAGCATATGGAATATCATTCATTTGTACTCGCTCATCGAGGGTCTGAGGACTCTGATTCTTGCAAAGCACTGTGCCAGGTGACATGGGGAGTAGGCCTTTCTTGGAGTTCTCCATGTTGAACCTATTCAACACCTTGTCAATGTACGTGCTTTGGCTAAGCGCTATTAGGCGTCTTGATCTATCTCTATAGATCCTGATGCCCAATACATATGCCGCTTCACCTAAGTCATTCATTGAAAAACTCCTTTTCAATGAGTCTTTTATTTCGCTAAGAAAATTCACATCATTTCCAATCAACAATATGTCATCCACATACAAGATTAGAAATGCTTTTGCGCTCCCACTAAACTTCTTGTAAACACAAGATTCTTCATCGTTCCTGATGAAGCCAAGCTCTTTAACCACTTCATCAAAACGAATGGTCCAGCTCCTTGATGCTTGCTTCAGACCATAAATGGCTTTCTGAAGCTTACATACCTTTCTAGCATTCTCAGGATCGACAAAACCTTCTGGTTGTATCATGTATACATCCTGTTCAAGGTTTCCATTTAGGAAAGTCGTTTTGACATCCATCTGCCAAATTTCATAATCGAAATAAGCAGCAATTGCTAGTAATATCAGAACAGACCTAAGCATAGCTACGGGCGAGAAAGTCTCGTCGTAGTCCACTCCTGGAACTTTCGTGAACCCTTTCGCGACAAGTCTAGCTTTGTGGATAGTAATGTTACCATCCGCATCCGTCTTTCTTTTGAAAATCCATTTACAACCAATGGGTTTTACGCCATCTGGATGTTCTTCCAAGTTCCAAACTTGGTTTTCGTACATGGATTCCATTTCAGATCTCATGGCCTTGTGCCATTCCCTTGACCTAGGACCCGCCATCGCTTCCTTGTAGTGCGTAGGTTCATCGTCTTCAAGAATGAAGATTTTGTTATGAAACCACTCAGGTGGCTGGATAGCCCTACATGATCTGTGCGGTTCGGTAACAACATTGTCTGAAGTTTCCGCATCACATGCGACAACTTCCGGCTCGGTTGTAGGGATAATTTGCGGAATTACTTCTGGTTCCTTAGCCATATCAATGGTTGCCAAAGATTCACTAATCTCATTAAGTGGTACTGTCCTCCCACTCCATTCTTTAGCGAGAAATTCTTTCTCGAGAAAGTGTGCAACCTTTGCGACAAACATTTTGCCTTCGGACTGGTGGTAGAAGGAATATCCAATGGTGTTATTTGGATAACCTACAAAGTAACATTTGTCTGATCTAGGTTCTAGTTTCGTTGGCTGTAAACGTTTTACGTATGCCTCACAACCCCAAACCTTGAGATGCGACACACTAGGTATGTTCCCACACCTCATCTCATGTGGTGTCGTCTCAACAGACTTAGACGATGCTCTGTTTAATGTATAAGCAACAATGAGTAGTGCGTGACCCCAAAAAGATATCGGTAGATCTGTAAGAGACATCATCGACCTTACCATGTCTAACAGGGTTCGGTTACGTCGTTCCGACACTCCGTTTCGCTGTGGAGTTCCGGGAGGCGTAAGCTGTGAAACGATTCCACGGTCACTCAGATGTTGGCCAAACTCATGACTAAGATATTTTCCTCTGCGATCAGACCGCAGAAATTTAATATTTTTGTCACGATGATTTTCTACCTCATTCTGAAAATCTTTGAACTTTTCAAAGGTTTCTGACTTAGGCTTCATCAAGTAGATTTAGCCATACCGACTTAAATCATCAGTAAAAGTCACGAAGTAAAAATACCCACCCCGTGCGGCCGTGTTCATTGGACCACATACATCACTATGTATTATTTCCAATAATTCACCCGCCCATTCAGGATGACCCGTGAACGGCGTCGTGGTCATTTTTCCCATCAAGCAAGCTTCACATGTGTCAAATGATTCAAAATCAAGGGACGGTAAAACTCCATCTTTATGGAGTCTTTGCATGCATTTCTTTCCGATGTGGCCAAGCCAACAGTGCCACAAGTAAGTGGTGGTGGTATCAGCCTTCTTAAGGCGTTTAGATTTCACGTTAAAGACATCATTTCCACAATCAAGATTCAGTATAAAAGGCCCCCAACAATGGGTGCAAATCCCTAAAACATATCCTTACAATAAAGTGAACAACCATTGTTCTCAGACTTGTAGGAGTACCCATCGTGTACTAAACATGATCCAGAGATAATGTTTCTACACAATAACGGAACAAAACAATAGTTACTAAGTTCGAAAATAAATCCTGAAGGGAGACGTAGAGGCATAATGCAAACGGCTTGAGCGGCGATCCCAGCGCCGTTCCCGACACGCATCACGACTTCATTCTTTGTATCGAGTTGCAAATGTGAGCAACCGATCCGGTATCAAATACCCAAGACTTAGAATTTTCGCTAGCAAGCAAAACTTCAATGACATTAACTTGTATAACAATTATACCTTTTTCGGTTTTCCCGGACTTCTTATCTTCCAGATACTTCTTGCAGTTTCTCTTCCAGTGTCCTGTGCCCTTGCAGTAGAAGCACTCAGTTTCATTCTCGGCTCCGCCCTTAGATTTGCGTTGGAATCCGGTCTTACCGGCGCCCTTGCCCTTCTTTGGCTTGCCTTTCTTTTTGAAACTGGCAGTTTTATTCACAAGCAACACTTGCTTGCGATTTTTTGCAGTCCTCCTTCAGCAGTTTTCATCATGGAAAGCACCTCACTTGCTGTTTTGTCCATCCCATTCATGTTGTAGTTCATGATGAAACCGCCATAAGACGGGGGGAGTGAACCTAGCAACAAGTCCATAACATGCTCTTCTGGAAGTGTGAATTCCAGGATTTTAAGCCTTTCAGCGTAGCCAATCATATTGACTACGTGCTCGCCAACTGAACTGCCCTCAGCCATCTTGGTCTCCGCCATCATTTTCATGATGTCAAAACGTTCATACCGTGCATTAAACTTGTAAATAGCATCCAAATCCTTGATCATATCAAAGGAGTTATGGAATTCAAAATGTTTTTGAAGCTCTGAACTCATGCAAGACAGCAAGAGGCACTGCACTAAGTTATAATCATCATCCTTAGTGGCCCAGACATTTTGTATGTCTGCCGCGGCTGTTGCCGCTGGTTTAGGAGGAAGAGGTCCGTCAAGCACATACACTTTCTTAGCACCCCGGAGGACAATCCTCAGGGTACGGACCCAGTCCGCATAGTTGTTTCCATTCGCAGCTAACTTCTCTTTCTCTAACACAGGGCCTAAGTTGAACGCGGTGTTGCGAGCCATTTGATCTACAACGGAAAACACAAGTTCATTTAGACTTTGTTCATAATGATTTTTGGCACTAGTGAATAAATAATTTTTATTCTAAGGTGCACTCCCACTCAAATCAATATCTCTCATAATTGATTGTGAGTGATGCAAGACCCAACTTTCAATTCAGCGTCAAGGATGTAACCATCTCAAGTGACGAGAATTTCAATTGGTAGGCCAACTTGCCAATCACATCTCTATGTGATTCTTGTTCATCTTTCAATGCATGTGTTCCGAGCTCATGACTTTCATGCCTGAACGTCAAGACAACCAAGTGATCTCGCTGCGAGGTCTCAACTCACCCGCCTCACACTTCTCTAATCGTTCGTACCCATGTAACCATGTGATACCCCGAAGAGATAGGTGCCATGACGGTGCTACACTTGGGAGAACACTAACTACTTGAGATTCTAAGTGAGAGATCACCCTAATAAAAAGCGACTACCGCGCAATTAAGAAGGGTGCATCAAGAGGGATAAACATCTCAGGCAATTCATAATAGAATGATATGGTATAGCCCCTTCTGACGGAGAAGTCAAGTATTTCTTTGTCTTCGTCATTCGCGTCGGTGTTCACCTTTGCGAAGATTGCCACCACCTTGTCGATGCACCAGATAATATTGCTATGTCTATAGCTAATAAAATAAGTGCATTACATAAGGTTGACACGCAGGTCATTAAAGTGCAATCATATGGCTCCAGCCATCATGCCAAATCATGACACGTAGGTCATGTTAATTACATCATATAGCCATCTCATACATAATCAAAATTGAATATGAGCATTGCTATACCACATCACATGCAAACCATCCTGCAAAACCAAGTTAGACGCCTCTAATCGTTTTATACAAAATTTTATTTTACGTGGCTTCTAAGGTTTTAACTCAAACCGCAGCTACCAACGTTTATCATCAAGTATGATAATTCAAGTTGCTAGATTAACTTTCCAGGGTGTATGAAACACGAGATGATAAAATCTCGAGCCCCATACTAAACTTCGTCATACGTGTGAACCCCGTGCAGATCATATCTGCATTGCCCTTTCATCTGCGAAACATCCATATTTCTTTTGACTATGGTGGAACCCAAAGAACTGTTAGCACTTCGTTGATCAGTCAATCAGCATACTCAGGAGCAGCATGAAAGGATCGCGGATTGTCAGAACTTTGTAAAATTCCACCATTCCGTCAAGTTATGGACTACGCAAATTCACGGGAAGCAACAGGAACATCGGGTATAGATCTCATCTCAGCAATAGATCTCATCTACTACAAAATTATATTATGCAATACCCATACATCTCATGTATTCTAGATCATAACATGCATCTACTCATAGCCTGGCTCTTGATGCCAATGTTGGGGAACGCAACAGAAAACAAAAATATCCGGTATAGCGAGCACGCCCAGGACCACTATGGAGACTGCATACAAGGTTTGATCTGATCCGTACCGACTCGAAGCGCAGCGGAAGAAGAGTCGGTGGAGATCGTTGGTGCAGATCCCCGCAGCTAGGATTTGACAACCTCCCAACTGCGAGGATGTACTCCCTCGTCGGACAGCCCTTCGGGAGGCGGTCGGACAGTCCCCCGGACGATGTCGCGGACAGCCCTTCGGGAGGACCCTCGAAAGTCGAACGAAGACTCGGACAGCCCTACGGGAGGACACACGAACAGCCCCTCGGGCAAAAGATCGAAACTAAGACATCTCTACGGGGTTGCACACATACGGTGTCATCTATCCAGCAGGGCTTCGCTGTCCAGAACTAGTTCCTGCCGGAACCCAGACAACCTTCCGGCTCTACGAAAGACTCTTTTCGTGGGAGGGAGAGAGAGAGCTTGCAAAGCAAAGCATGTGTATGAGAGCACAAGGATGAATAAATGGAAGCCCAATCACCTCCTATTTATAGGAAAACCAAGGGGTAGGGTGGTTTTACAATAAAACCCAAAATGCACATGAATGAAGTCCTTCCACAAGGGCATAAAAGTGAAACCAAGGAACAAGAGGGACTCCATGAAGGAGTCCACCATGTGGACGGCCACACCCTCATGTGGGGCCCCAAAAATGGCTCCAATCCATCCATGTCATCCCCGAGATCTTTTGGAGCAAAGCCCCAAAAGGTGGCTTTCCATAGAGTAGTCCAAAAAGCACTTTCACTATTCACGGCGACATTTTTCAGCGTGCGCTCGAACTGAAAATATTTATGTGGGCTTAGAACAATTCTAGTACCCCACTAAAATAATTTTCAATGCGGTCCGGAACAATTCCGGAATAGTGATTTTCATCTGCGAAAAGCATCTGAAGTGGTTCCGACAGCTCCGGAACATTTCCGGTTTTCATCCCAGAAAATTCCAGAAAGTTTCCAGAACGATTCTGGCACCCTTCAAGAATTATCAGGCATGTGCCGAAACCAATTTGACTTTTTGGTATCCCCTGAAACAACTTTTCAGTTTCACCGAAACTGTTCCGGTGACCTGTCTGCGGAACTTTTCCGGTGTCCGAAACTTTTCGGTGATTTTCTCTCAGACTCCCTGTCTAGTATTCAACAGATAGATGACCCTTAAGCGTGTGACCCTATAGGTTCGGTGAAGCATAGACATGACCCGGAACAACTTCCGATCAATGATCAACATCGGAGACGTGGACACCCATATTGACCCCTATACCCACACGAATGAATATTCGAGTGAACCTCTTGTTGCCGTGAGCTATTCCTGTTGCTTCGCGATATGTTTACAATTACCCGAGGTGAGACATGTAGGAATCCTCGTGGATCAACAACTTGTCCACTATGCCAGTTACCTCGTTGCCGGTATTGTTCTCTTTTCTCGTTCCCGTGTTCCAACATCCCCGTGATCAAATCACAAAGTGTCTGGCCAGACGATGATGGATACCGTAACACCGAGAGGGCCCAGAGATGTCTCTCCATCGTCGAAGGAGCAAATCCCAATCTTGAGCTATCAAGTTACTTGACATGCTTTTCCATGATCCCGTAAGGCACTATAATAGCCACCCATTTACGGATGACATTTAACAAACCCCAAAGTTCATGAAGCAAGCATGAAGAAACTCGATACTCTCATGGTCTAAGGAAATATGCAAACGTTAACCATCTCTGTGTTATTAACCATTAACTTGTGACGAATGTATCTCATAGCATAACATCAATTCGGATCGATTCAACACGAGTCTTCTACCAACATCGCGTCCTCAAAATTGCCGGCATAGCCATGCCCATGATCAGGAAAACAGGACCATCATGCAACACTTGAGCCAGTCTTAGAGGCAAGACTAGGAACACAATTCACCGTTTATTATACCACACGTGCACATGAGTTTCCCTCCAAGCCTCGTTTAATTTGTAGACTCGAGAATCATTGCAATTATAGCATGGAACATAAACATTCATTACAAACTTTGGAGATACAAAATAACTATTATTACTACCTCTAGGGCATATCTCCTACATCTCCATCGATGCATTTTCTATCACATTATGTGATAAACCCTTTGTGAAGGGATCTGCCATGTTTTAGACGTTCGGATATAATCCAATGCAATAACTCCAGAGTTCTTCATTTTCCTGATAGATTTCAATCTCCTCTTCACATGCCTTGAGGACTTCATATTATCCTTAGCACAGTTTATCTTGATGATCACAGTTTGATTGTCACAGTTAATCATGATAGCGGGTATTGGTTTTTCAACCATACGTAAGTCCATCAAGAACTGACGAAGCCAATCTACTTCAACAGTGGTTGTGTCTAATGCTGTGAGTTCTGCTTCCATAGTTGACCTCATTAAGATGGTCTGCTTGCAAGACTTCCAGGAAACAGCGCCGCCACCAAGTGTAATAACATAACAACTTGTGGCTTTAATCTCATCAGCATCATATATCCAGTTTGAGTTACTATAACCCTCCAATACCCTCGGGTACCCGGTGTAGTGAATCCCATAGCTCGCGGAGCCTTTCAAATTGCGCATAACTCTCTCAAGCGCATGCCAATGATAATCTCCTGGATTTGATACAAATTGGATTAGTTTGCTCACAGCAAGCAAGATGTCAGGTGTCGTGGCACTCACCAAATACATAAGCGAGCCAATAATCTGAGAATACCTCAGTTGATCTCTAGCAATTAGTTGATTCTTTCGAAGCAACACACTAGCATAATATGGAGTTGGACAGGGCTTGCAGTCACTATACCCAAAACGACTCAAGATATTTTGCACATAGTGAGATTGAAGAAGTGTAATCCCACCATTCTCATCTCTCAGTAGCTTGATGTTCAGAATAACATCAGCTAATCCAAGATCCTTCATCTCAAAACAGCAAGATAAGAAATCCTTAACCTCCTTGATTAAATCAGGGTTAGTTCCAAATATCAGTATGTCGTCGACATACAGACAGAGAATAACTCCTTTGCCCCCACCATGGCGATATTATACATACTTGTCAGCTTCGTTTACAACAAACCATGCAGAAGTTAATGTTATTTTGAACTTCTCATGCCACTGCTTAGGAGCTTGTTTAAGGCCATATAAAGACCTCAATAGCTTGCACACCTTTCCTTCATGAACGGGTACTACATAACCATCGGGATGATCCATGTAAATTTCCTCGTCCAACTCTCCATTGAGTAAAGCCATCTTAACGTCCATTACCGTGTGAGGTAGCCAACAATAGTAGCACCCAAATAGTGGTCAGTCTAGCCACAGGTGAGTAAGTATCAAAGAAGTCTTCACCTTCTTTCTGGGTATAACCCTTGAAAACAAGTCGTGCCTTGAACTTTTCAGTTGTACCATTAGGTCTAAGCTTTTTCTTGAACACCCACTTACATCCTACAGGTTTGCACCCATAAGGATGATCAATGACTTCCCATGTTCCATTAGCTAAGATGGAATCCATCTCGCTACGGACAGCTTCCTTCTAGTACTCAGCATTAGGAGATGCATAGGCTTCTGAAAGATTCTTGGGTGTGTCATCCACGAGGTACACAATGAAATAATCAACAAAGGACTTTGCAGTATTTCGTCTCTTACTCCTTATAGGAGCTTCATTGTCATCCTCCTTGGGATTCTCAACATGTTCCATCACAATGGTGGGTTCATGAACTATAGAAAATTCCCAAGTAGATAGACCAATGATCTCCTAATTTGATGAGTTAGGCATATGCTTTATAGGAAATATGTCCTCAAATAAAGTCGCATCATTCGACTACATAATCGTACCAACATGCGTGTCGCATACCTCAGATTTTATTATTTCAAATCAATGGCCAATGCTATGAAAAGCATAGCCCAGAATAACACAATCTACGGTTTTTGGTCCAAGCTTGCGCTTCTTGGGAATTGGTATATTGACTTTCGCCGAACAACACCAAGTACGTAGATAAGAGAGTTTCAACCTTTTCCTTTCCCATTCCTCAAATGGAGTAATGGTTTAATTATTTTAGGGAACTCGGTTTAGGACATGACATGCAGTCATTAGCGCCTCCCCACACCATGCCTTGGAGAGACCCGATGTGTCTAACATGGTGTTAACCAAATCAGTTAGAGTTCGGTTCTTTCTTTCGGCCACCCCATTTGACTGAGGTGAGTAGGGAGGCGTCCTCTCATGGATTATACCATGTTCCGCACAAAATGAGTCAAATTCATTGGAAAAATACTCTCCACCACGAACGGACCTAAGCCGTTTATTTTCCTATCAAGTTGGTTCTCTGCTTCAGCTTTATAGTTTTTGAAGAAGTTTAAAGCCTCATCTTTTGATTTCAGAAGATACACATAACAATATCTAGTGGAGTCATCAATCAATTTCATGAAGTACTTCTTTCCACCTTTTGTCAACATGCCATTCCTCTGACAAAGATCAGAATGCATAAGCTCTAGTGGCGCCTAGTCTCCCACCTCTACAGTCTTATGGGACTTGCGAGGGTGCTTAGCTTCACTACAAGAAATATGTCAACTTGTGACCTTATTTCAGTGACACGGGAAGAAATGGTCGGAAATCTATGACCATTTGAGACCAATTGGTCATAAGCTGTTTGGAGGTCTCAAAACCCTCAACTATAACGACCATTTTGGTCAGAAAGGTCATAATTTCCTTACACGAAATGGTCATAAAGCAGACAACACCGGTTCGCTGCCTTATTTCTAGCTGATCACGGCCGATATAGATGTCATAACCCTGTAAATGGTGATGGGTTGCGATGACTAGGCGTCACCTCATCCGTTTTGCCTATGTGCCATGTCCATGTATTAATTTTTTTCCTAGGTTGTGAAGCAACCTATATTTCTATTAGTCCCAAAATTCCCAAACAATTATCATAAATTCTTTGGATTATATGTTCGTCAAATATGTCAAAAACCTTCCTTCCCTAGTTCAAAAATAATTCAACAATATTCATTTTCCTATTCTGTTCAGAACAACAATTTGTGAAGGAAGTGATATATATATTCTTGATTGCCCTCAAAAATTTTGGGCACTCTTTCCTATCCAAATAATTGCCTCATGACAAAATTAGGCTCCATTTGTACAGTAAATCTTCCTCGGCAGATTTCCAATTTTTTTGTTCAACTAGAAGCTTCGATGGAAGTACAAGCTATGCATATCCTAATGAGTTGATTTTTTTTTCGCTTCTTCTATGTGAACATATCATAGATCTCCAAAAATATTTAGCCCCATCTAAAAATCCATGAAAGCTCACCATCCAATCTTTGTTTCTAGTAATATTTTCAGTTTGTGAAGCAACTATATTTTATATTGCTTTGTAATTGCTGCAAATTTACCAGGACATGACCCTGCCCATAGAACTTCCCTCCACCAAATTTTAGCTTATTTAATTTAACCACTTTCCCTCAATATTTTTCCCAATTTTCTATTCAGTGGAGAGCATTGCGAAGGAAGTACCATTTGTATATATCCAAATGTCATGAAATTAATACATTGACTTCATATGCCCAAATTATCACCATCCTCCAAATTGCAGCTCAATCAAATCAATTATGTGAGTCCACGTTCAATTTCTATTTTATGGCCAGATTGGCACATTGCAAAGCAAGTGCTATCTAGACCCCTCCTATTACCCTCAGACTTTTTGGGCGCTCTTCCATACACAAATCATTGCCACATGATAATATTCTGTTCAATTTTCCTAGTAAATCTTTCTCAAAAAATTTACAAAGATTCTATCTAGAGAGAAGCTTTGTGAAGCAAATATATTATATATTGCTTCATTATTTCTGAAAATTTACCTATGTAACTGACCTAAAGCAAATTTGAGCTAAGTTTATTTATCCTGTTTCTCTCACTAATTTTCCCAAGTTTCTGTCCAGAGAAGAGCGTTGTGAAGGAAGTACCACTTTGCTATGTCCAAATGGTATCAATTTACTGCAGTGTTTCCTATGCCCAAATAACCATCCTCCACCAAATTTCAGCTCAATCCATTCATTATTTTGATCCCAGCTTCAACATTCATATTTTTGTCCAATGTGGTACTTTGAAAAGCAAGTACCACCTAGGCTCCTCCATTTGAGCTAAAAATTTGTGAAGACAGTATTCTTAGTAGATGATCATCCTCAGCCAAAACTCACGCCCAGTGGCCATGTGCATTTCCTGTACCGCTAATCAAACACTTGGTTGCTAATTCATGTTTGAGCATAGTTCGGTCTCCTCTTGAGATAATTTTGTTGTAATTTTCTTTCCAACACATACCTAGGGAGTGCCCAACCCACTAGACATGCCTATGCCGCCTAGAACACAAGGCAACACCCAGTGGAAGAGCCAGGATTGGAGCAAGACCCGGGCCTAACTTTTTTTTTCGTCACAAGGGGATTTTTTTTATCCATGAGGCTCTACCTTAGAAAAGACTATACAAAAACATACAAAATATGGTTCAATTGCACCATAAATTTAGTGTTTAAACTCAATGCTTAATGATATAACAAAATGATAAATGAAACACACCACCTTGCTGAACATAGATAGTAACAAAAAAATCGACCGCAAAATCATAAGCTCTGCAAGCATTCCCCCACAATAAACTTCCAATCCCTTAAAAAAAGATACATACATTATTTACAAGCTGGTAAGGGGAAGAAAGGCTACTTCATGTCGTTGTCCATCTCACATACTATTCCCTGAATCTCACACGCAAAAGCACGCTAGAATTCCCACATCAGAAGGCATATGAAACGACACATGACCCAAAATCGAACAAAAATGAAAGGAGCTCTCCTTCAAATACCTGCGCCATGGTGGGAGCTTCAGAGTCTACTGAGGGTGATGTCCTGCTGGGGATTGAGCAGGCCCGGGGAGGGCGGCCGGCGACATACTATGGATGGCGACTACAGCAACAGCCGTGGGTTGGGGATGCACACTCACGCAGGTCTACAAGACTAGGAGCGAAACCAATCAACTAGGGGTGCTCAGAAGTGAGGTGGCCAGGATGATGGCTGGCAGGGGACGGCGGCGGAACGGGAACAACAGAGAAGGGAGGCGGCAGCCGGCACGACCGCACGAGCGTGAGAGGTTGCGACCTAGGTTGTGCATCGTGCTCGTGTGTTTGTGTAGTGGAGGAGATCTGTGTGGATCGGTCATCCGTGTAAGCACCTGGCCCTTCATCTGTGCTGGTCTGTAGATGGGCTGTACCCCGGGCCTATGCTAAAATCTATCTAGGTAATAGCTTGGAAAAACACCACGCCCCGGGCTGGCTCCGCCCCTGGCAACACCATGGTCACAGGGTGACCACCCGGCGGGCATGCGAGTTTACGCGCTCTGGAGTTGGAGCCCTCGTACACCATACAAACCTCGACGTATCATCACCAAAACATGTATTTATGATTAAATATATACTTATGTAACTATAAGCGATTTATTTAAATAAAGGTCAAACTATAAGGCAGTTGCAGTTCAAATTTGACCCGTATCTTGCTGAACCGATGGAAATTTGTTTTTTTAACGAGAGGTGAATAAAAACTTTGCACACCCAAACATTAGGTCAATTTTGCATTAGATATGTCCTAGTATTATAGAAAATTGATTTGGTACAATTTTGCAACAAATATATGGTAGGTCCTTCACAAAAAAACTACTTTTGGGCACTGAATAAATGGAAAACAAATTTTCCGTCCAAAGAAAATGAAAATTTCCTTATTCAACATTGTTTTCCATTCCAAGATGCACCCCTGTGCATAATATGATATCATTTGAACAAACTATGCCATGAATGTGGCCATAAGATTGACCATTTGGCATGAAAGTCATGAATCTTCATACATGATAGCTCATTTTTTAGAACAATTTTTTTAAATAATTACCATATTAAAAGTTTATTATTTTTCCTAATAACTTGGTCACATGTAATGACACAATGCGAAGGATTTCCAATTTTTTATTTATCTTTGAATTTTTCATGCCCATTTCAAAATGCGGTCAAAACGGCGGGCATGAACATTCCGAGCTAGTGGTTGAATCTTGGAAACTTTTGGTGTTTCTCTCATTAAATAGATACATATATACCTAACATGATGTTTGGAAAAAAATAAAGAACAAACTGTAAGGCAGCTGTAGTTCAAACTTGACCCGTTTTCTACTGAATCGGTCGAAATTTGACTTTTTCACGAGAGGTGGATAAAAGCTTTGCACACCCAAATATTTTTTCAATTGTGAATTAAATATGTCATAGGATTTTATAAAATTGATTTGGTACAAATTTGCAACAAATATATGGTAGGTCCTTCACAAAAAAACTCATTTTGGGCACTCGAAAAAGTGATTTTTTCGTCCAAACAAAATGAAAACTTCCTTAGGCAAGACTTTTTGGCATTCCAATATGCACCCTTGTGGTACAATATTATATGCCATGAATGTGGCCATAAGATTGATCATTTGACTTGAAAGCCATGAATCTTCACACATGATAGCTCATTTTTTAGAACATTCTTTTAAAACATTTTTCGTATTAAAATTTTATTATTTTTCCTTGTAAATTGGTCACATATAATGACACAATGCGAAGGTTTTACAATTTTTTGAATTTTTTTGAATTTTGCATGCCCATTTCAATATGCGGTCAAAACGACGGGCATGACCGTTCCTAGCTAGTGGTTGAAATTTGGACAAAAATTGGTGTTTTTCTGATTAAATTGATACTTACGTACCAAGAAATGATTTTTGGAAAAAATAAAGAGGAAACTATAAGGCACCTACAGTTCAAATTTGACCCGCTTCGAGCTGAATCGACGGAAATTTGTCTTTTGCAAGAGAGGTGGATCAAAGATTTTGACACCCAACCATTTGGTAAATTGTACATTAAATATGGCCTAATATTTTATAGAATTTCTTTGGTCCAATTTTGCAACAAATATTTGGTAAGTTCTTCACAAAAGAACTTATTTTCGACACTCGGAAAATCGAAAATGTAATCTTTGTGCAAGGAAAATGAATACAAGTTGGTGATCATCCATAAATATCATATAAGAGCAACTCCAACCGGACGACCCAAACGAACGCACGATTTATCTGCTTTTCGTCCATTTGGGTCGCTCGTCTGCCTATCCGTGTTTGCTTTTTTAAATGGGTCAGCCGGTGCACCGAACGGAAAGCATGTGAACGGGAGCACTGTGGCAGTAAAATAATAGGAGAGAGGTGGGTGGGGTGGGCCATCAAATTAAATAAGAAGGGAGAGGTGGGTGGGTGAGTGACAAGTGGGTCTACCCGGACATAGGCGGACGATGCACACACATAAAATGTCTGCTTTGTGTCGGCCTGCGACCCAAATGTGACCCAAATTTGAGTCAGAAATTGGTCCGCGTGGACACAAAGCAGGCGCAAAACGGAAATGGGTCTTTGTGTTGGGCCATCGTTTTTGTCCGCGCGGACCAAATGGATATGGGCGGATGAAATGGGTCCTCCGGTTGGAGTTGCTCTACCATGATCAAATTTTTTAGTGCAGCCATTTTGCAATACATTCTTGATAGTTGCTTAGGAGAATATGGTGTCTAATGAGGTAAATTATCACCATAGAGGTTCGTACTTTGATGGCACAAATTTTGCTAGTTGGAAGCACAAAATTAAAATGCATTTGCTTGGTCATAACCCCACCATTTGGTCTGTTGTTCGTGTTGGTATGCAAGGTGAATTCTTTGCCGAAGGAAGGAACTCTGATCACGAAGCGACAACGGATGAATTTAAGATGTTGCAAGTCAATGCTCAAACATGTGACATTCTCTTCAACTGCCTATGCCCCGAAGAATTCAACGAAAGTAGTCGTCTTGAGATGCAAAAGAGATTTGGGATACTTTGATTGATACGCATGAAGGTACAGAATCTATGAGAGAATCCAAGTTGGATGTTCTTCAAAGTCAACTTGACAAGTTCAAGATGAAGGATGGTGAAGGAGTCACTGATATGTACTCTAGGCTAGGTCTCATCACCAATGAGATTGCTGGCTTAGGACGCAAAGAAATGACTAAAAATTCATCATCAAGAAGATACTTCGAGCTTTGGATGATCGATATGACATCGTTTGCACATTGATCCAAATGATGACCAACTACAAAGATCTCAAGCCAAAGGAAGTGATTGGTAGGATTATTGCTCATGGGATGACATTCAAAGACAAGGAAGAGCTTCACCACAAGTCTAGCGGTGTTTACAAAGCCACAAGTGATGCTCCCACTACCTCAAGCAAAAACCTTGTCACAAATGAAGAGATAAGCCTCATGGTCAAGAAATTCCGCAAGTTATACAAGAATAGAAGCACATATCGAAGCTCCAACTCAAAATATGAAGAGAAGCGTTTGTCAAGTCGTGATCAAAACTGCTACAATTGTGGGAAGCTCGGAAACTACTAAAATGAGTGCACGGATCCTTAAAAGAGGAAAGAAGAGTCACCAAGAAGACGAAGCTCAAGAGACGAGTCACCTCGAAGAGATAAAAGGAGTAGAGATGATCGTTATGAATGAATACCCTCAAGGAGAAGTATGGACTCAAAGAAGAAGGACAAGTACACCAAGATCTACTCAAGAAGGAAACATCAAGCTCATGTTGGTGAATGGGTTTCCGGCTCCGAATCCGACAACCACTCCGAGAGAATCTATCACTCCAACTCCGACTATAGTCAAGATGAAGGTGTTGCCGGACATGAACTAGTGAAAACCGACTCCTAAAACATATTTGATTCACCAAATGAAGGGAGTGGATGTTGCTTCATGTATAAAGGTCCCAAGGTATCACACCCCGAGTATCTTGATTTCAATAGTGATGAAAATGACTTGCTAATTCAAGATGACTTTCTATTTGACAAATCTAGTAATGATAGACAAAATGAACTTGCTAATACTCACTCTAGTCTAGATAAGTCGTGCGATGATGATAACATGGAAATAGAACAATGTAACATCCCAAAATTCTAAATTTTGGAATGCTATATTAAATAAATAAGTAGGATTGTCTGCTTGAATGTTATGTGATTGATTGTGTGAAATTGAGTGGAATTTTGAAACTTTTGAAATTTTAATGAGAGGGAACAAAATGACTTTCCCAAAATTTTCTATTTCGAATCCCTATTCAATTTTGAGTTCAAATATTTTCAAAACCCAATTATAAAATCAAATGAGAGGAGGTAAATGACACTCAAAAATCAGATACAATGTTTTTACTCAAATTTTAAAATAAAAAAACTATTTGCCATTTATTTGAAATTCTAGTTTCTTTTCATTTTGGAGTTATTGCAAAAAAATACTATTTTTTTAAAGTACTTTGTTCGGCCTTAAAAAAATGTTCATGTTTTAGGAAATATTTTCCTGAAAATTTTGATATATAATATGCCTATATAAAATATTTTTCTATTTTTGTTTATTTGTTTTTCTTTGGTGGTTTTTTTTAAAAAAAAAACTGAAAACACTGTTCATTGCGGACACTGTTCATCCGAGAGAAAAAAAAACTGGGCTGCGCCCCGGCCGGCTAAATCAGCCCATGTGACCCTCTTCTTCTCTCTTTTCCTCTTTGTGTATGATTTTAGTCCCACCTTGCTTAGCTTTAGACCTTTGTACCTTCCTTCCACCTATAAATATAGACCCATAGGTGAAGCCAAAAGTCATCCACTTCGGGTTGAATCGAATCGTTTCGGTTTGACTAGCTTTATAAAGAAAAAATCTTCTCTCCGGCAGGATTTCTGGAAGTCGTCTCCTCTTTGGAATTATATCTTCTCTGCATTTTAAAGGTATTCTCTTCGTATTTTCTTTTATACTCCTGTAGTTTAATATCCCTATATTACTATTTCTATAGTAGTATGCGATAGAGTAATTAGATTATTAATTAGTCTCCGTATTTACTCATTACTACTACAATTCTTTTAGACATAGCATTTTCTTCCGTAAAACAGCTTGGCTCAGATTTTTCAAATAGCCATAACTTTTTACTCGTTCATCAGAATTAGATGAAATCGACGCCTAGACTTTCGTCTTGACTTCACCTATCCAATCAACCTATCACGTCAATTTTTTTTCAAAATTTCAAATTTCGAAATTTATTCAGATTTATATTCAAACTTCTTTTGATCATATCTTTTTATCCGTAGCTCCGTTTCCGATGAATCCAATTGCGTCGGATCCGTACCAAAGTAATCTTTCCGTTCACAACATTAGTGTTATCATATCAACATATAATTTTTATCTTGCTCATACTTCTCTATTAGTCCCCAAAATGTGTTCACACACCGTATTAAGCTAATCCAATGCCATATGGAATTGCTTATAACTTTTGATTCGTCATTTTGAACCTAGTAATTCTTTTTTCTACACGTTCATATTGACTTCCCATATATAGTAACATGATTAGTTTCAATCTTTGAACCTTTCAAATTGGAGCGATTCAATTTGAATCCAAACCTTCATTTGATCATATCTTGCAAACTGTAAGACCTTTTTAATTGATTCTTTTTGCCCCTAAATATCCGTGTCATATATTTTTATTCATAACCATCGTACGTCGGTTCAACTTCTTTTGACCTTTGTGAATTCAGATTCAATTCATACTTGAATTTACAGTTCAACTTCTTTTGACCTTTTCAATTAAATTCTTTCTACAAATAAATTCTTATGCCTTATAGTATTTGTCAAACAACGTTCATGTTGTTCTCCCATACTTTGGATCGTCTTTCGTAGTCTCTCCAACCTAAGCTTATATAACAATAGTTCATCATCCATTAACTCTTTTGAAGTTGATTCCTCCACTTTCATTTTACAACATAATTAGAACCTATCGTTTCTTATTTAACCTTAGTATGTTGTTATTTTTGCAGCAAGACATGTTTTGTTCTTGCGTTTTTCAGTTCTTTGTTTTGGCATGAATGTTTATTGAATGTTATTTGCTTACGATATATTTTCATCGGAGAGTGACGAATAGTTTTATCAAGTTATTTCTGAGAGCGATATCTTATCTTCATCAACAGTACAGGCAAGTTCACTTTGACCATCTTTTCATACCTATGTTTTATTGCATGTAGTGACATCATTCAACAGATCCCTCCCGTAGTGTTATTGAAACTCTTGTAGTTGAGTAGAATGCATGAGGTAGGAACCCACCACTTGTTACTAAAGCCCCGGGAATGCTAGTTAGTGAAATGCTATGCTAAAGTAGACGGGGTCTGGTATGAGTGTTCGTGAGTGGTGTGAAGAAGGACTCCATGTCAAAACGACGACTCCATGAAGACATCTTCAAGACCTGCATCTTCAAGACCTCAAGACTTCGAGACTCGAGAAGCAAGTTTTCAATACACACTACTGGGTGAGGGATGGAATTGATGGGCACCCTGGAGAAACCAGTGAGTGGCCGGGATGCATGGGGAAGTGCCATGACATCTTGCGGAAAGCCTCACCCAGACTCAAAGAGAAGGATGAATACTTCATGCCCGGAAGCTTACCTGTGTAGCCACAAGTCATTATGGGCTCTGGCTTGGTTGATCTTTGTTGTGACTCTGCTGGGCAGTGCTACGAGATGTAGTCGACGTTAGGATTGGATGGGCACTGTCGGACAGTCAGGGAGACACTTTGAAAGACCATGTTTCGTTCATCCTGTTCTCAAACACCAGACAGTGCGAGGACTTATCAGGAGGGAACGAATATTGTGGGTAAAGTACACAACACTCTGCAGAGTTAAACCTAATTGATTAGCCGTGTCCACGGTTACGGACAATTTGAGCCTCTGGACATGGATCTATCTCAGAACTCTCAACACTGGACTGATAACTTAATTGTGGGCAACTTAAGATACTTGTGGGTATTGAGACATTGGTTGGCGGAACCATGTCATGATAGGTAATTCCATAGTGAAATTCCTGATATTCCTTTTGTTGTAGGAAAATAAAATCAGCTTTTACGCAAAAACTTAGACACAGAGCCACAAAGCCTTTGCATATAGAATAGTCTTTATTCTTCTGTCCTACTATGGTGATCTTGCCAGTACATTCAATGTACTGACCTATATGGCTGCAACGTATCATGTTGCAGATACTCTTCTACGACGGGTAAGAGTACGATTCAGGGTTACGGTCTGCACTCAACTTGCCGTTGGTGTTATTGGGACTCCACTCCCGTTGACTGTATCCGCTGCTATTCTAAGGTATATATCTGTTTTACGCTGTTACATGTGATTGCACTTTGATATATACATTGATGTACTATGTGTGCCAGCATACTGATCCAGGGATGGCACAGTAAACACAGAGGCTTGACTCGTTTTGAGTCGGGTCGCTACAGAAATTGTATCAGAGCACATGTTGACTGTAGGACGTGACCCTAGAAACTGGAAAGCCCTTACGAAAAGATTTCACTCCAACCTTGTTTTCTAAAGATCTTCTACTTCTCATCCTTTCTAAGTTTTATCAAATAGTTAGACAAGACCCCTTCCCTTTTTGACCCCACGAAGGATCAACTGAGACCTCTTCAAGAAGTCAAGATATTGAAACAATTGATGGACATTTCCAAGTAAAGAAGATTTCACCATACATTAGAAGAACTGAAGCTACACAAGTTGAAGACTATACAGATCTGAAGAAATTGAAGACTATGAAGAATTTCCAAGATATTATGCCCCTAGAAGACCAAACCCCTGCTGTAATACTTACGTTAGATATGATGATTTGTGAGTTGTCATTTGTGTGTAGTTTTCGACAGCCAAAACTATAATCTATTTTCAGAACCATTGTTTGTATTGTGTGTATCCCCTCCTTTCTCTCTCTTACCCATCTCATCCCAAAACCTTGAACCCAATAGATGACGAATGAAGCTGGACTTGTGTATTCTGGATCAATGACTCAGTTGGAGACAGAAGAATGGATTCAGAACATGGAGATTCACCTAAGGAGTACCCCTTTTGCAAGGAACGAGATGGTCCAGTATGCTCTTAGGTACTTTGAAGAAGGTGCTGCAAATTGGTGGAAGATGCATGAAGATATCCATGATAGGCAAGCATCAATCACTTGGGAAGAATTCAAGATGACTCTACAAAGGTATCATGTTGTCACCAACACCCAGAAGCCCATGGCAAAGATGTGAAGAAGAATTGTGCATGCAAGATATGTGGAGAGATAGGACACACCCAGGAAGAACACAAGGATAGATGCCCTCATTGTGAAGAAAATCACCCTGCTGAGGAATGCCCAACAAGACAGGTGACATGTTTCTTGTGTGAAGGAACTACACATTACCCTGCTCAATGTCAAATGTACCCCAAGGTACAAGAAGTCATCAAACAGCAGAAGGAAGCCATGAAGGAAGCCTTCAGAGGAGAATTTGGAGAATTTGTGATGAAGAAAGATATTGAAGACCCTGATGGAGAAGGATTAACCAGATTTTACTCAAATGCCTGCTATACATGTGGAGAAGAAGGACATTTCTCACAGGACTGTACGAAGGAAAGAAAAGAGTATTCTGGGAACTTCCCGGAGGAAGAAGTGGAGTTTGATCCACAGGAAATTGAAGCTTTGATCGGAACAAAGAACCTTAGGAAGAGACGAGCCCCTGAACAGAAGGACCTGAGTCATATTAGATGTCACAAGTGTAAGGATATGGGCCACTATGCCGATAAGTGCCCAAGAAAGGAATCAAGAACCCAAGGAGCAAGCACCAACATCAAGAAGCCCCAAGATTTGTCAGAAATCATCTGTTTTCGGTGCAAGAAGACAGGACCCTACTCCTATGCCTATAAATGCCCAGAGAAGAAGGCTAAACATGAGTAGTCTGAGTTTTGGATTTTTGATGTAATAAATGTAATAGGTTGCACTCCTACCTTTTGAAGTTATGTAACGGAAGTCTAAGTGTCTGTAATAAAAGTCATGAGATCAATGGAATTTATGATGTCATGACTCTCCTGTGTTGAACTATATGAGTTGCCATTCTAAGAGCAATAGTCTCCGACCAATTTTCGAGGATACTAGAAAAAAAATTGGTCTAAGCAGACCTGAGTGCATTTCATTTTAAGTGTGGTAGTGACCACAGGTACCTCCCGGTTAAGGAATTTGGATAAGTGAATACGGATGAAGAGAATGAGGAACCACCGCAAACTAACCGGATAATAACCTTTGAGACAAAGAGTTTTCGAAGCTGGAATGCTGAGAAACGGAATGATTGTGATGAAACCATACCCAAGGTTAAACAAACCAATGGAAAGGAAAATGAATTCCATGGAGTGGAATCCAGACAATAATAGGTCTGTAAATTGTTACCTCAAGGGTATAATGGAGTGAACTGAAGGTAATGCCGGAATATGGATCGATAGTCACCCCACGGGTGAGATGAAGTTGTTCAAGTATTCAAGTGAATCCACAAGTCACTGACCTCAGGATTGATAAGGATCAAACCCCACCTTGGTGAAGGAAGAAACTTGGAAGAAGCTACGACTGATCAGCAAAACATTTTCCTTAGGAGTATTACGAAAACCTGAGAGTTGTGAAGAAACGATAGGTGTTTTTGTTCGGCTTGCAGAAATAAATGGATTTATCCGAACTTAGTTCATTGACAAGAGAAATTTTCTGCAATGCTTGTGAGGGAGCCCAAGTGCTAGAATACGAGATTACTAAACCTTATACAAGGTAATGATTTCAGTGCGACATGGCTTGGCCACCATGACGACTTACTCTTATCATTCTCTTGCTATTCGGAATGGTAAATCTGAGTGACTTACCCATAGTAAAGAGACGACGTTCTTTGAAGGCTTTTGTTGAAGCCTTAGAATGGTATGATGTAAACCCTTGTATACGGCAGTTGCTGTCACCCGTAGGAATTTTACGGTGAGGAATGAAGCCACGACCCATTTTTCACTGCAGGATAACCACTAATGGTAGACCACCATGATGATCTTCGATAAGTTGTTTAGAATGATCATGAGACCTGTCAGTTAAGAAGACCCAATATCGGAGGAAATACATTTTGTTATGAGATCGCAAGATTTTGATATTAAACGGAGGAGCATCACCGAAGAAGCTACCGTGAAGAATGTGAACAGACAGATGCACCCAAAGGTGTGTCATGATTTAAGGGACCAGTAACTCTCATTTTAAGTGTGGTAGACCCCATGCTTTCTTGGTCAATTGATTTGCTAAGAAGATCCCCAAAACCCTAACCTTTTCTTTTTAGCCTTTTCGAATCTCGAGGACGAGATTCATTTTAAGTGTGGTAGTTTGTAACATCCCAAAATTCTAAACTTTGGAATGTTATATTAAATAAATAAGTAGGATTGTTTGCTTGAATGTTGTGTGATTTATTGTGTGAACTTGAGTGGAATTTTGAAACTTTTGAAATTTTAATGAGAGGGAATAAAATGACTTTCCCAAAATTTTCTATTTCGAATCCCTATTCAATTTTGAGTTCAAATATTCTCAAAACCCTCTTATAAAATCAAATGAGAGGAGGTAAATGACACTCAAAAATCAGATACAATGTTTTGACTCAAATTTTAAAATAAAAAAACTATTTGCCATTTATTTGAAATTCTAGTTTCTTTTCATTTTGGAGTTATTGCAAAAAAATACTATTTTTTCAAAGTACTTTATTCGGCCTTAAAAAAATGTTCATGTTTTAGGAACTATTTTTCTGAAAATTTTGATATATAATGTTCCTATATAAAATGTTTTTCTATTTTTGTTTATTTATTTTTCTTTGGTGGTTTTTTTAAAAAAAAAACTGGAAACACTGTTCATTGCGGACACTGTTCATCCGAGAGAAAAAAAACTGGGCTGTGCCCCGGCCGGCTGAATCAGCCCATGTGGCCCTCTTCTTCTCTCTTTTCCTCTTTGTGTATGATTTTAGTCCCACCTTGCTTAGCTTTAGACCTTTGTACCTTCCTTCCACCTATAAATATAGACCCATAGGTGAAGCCAAAAGTCATCCACTTCGGGTTGAATCGAATCGTTTTGGTTTGACTAGCTTTATAAAAAAAAATCTTCTCTCCGGCAGGATTTCTGGAAGTCGTCTCCTCTTTGGAATTATATCTTCTCTGAATTTTAAAGGTATTCTCTTCGTATTTTCTTTTATACTCCTGTAGTTTAATATCCCTATATTACTATTTCTATAGTAGTATGCGATAGAGTAATTAGATTATTAATTAGTCTCCGTATTTACTCATTAGTCCTACAATTCTTTTAGACATAGCATTTTCTTCCGTAAAACAGCTTGGCTCAGATTTTCTAAATAGCCATAACTTTTTACTCGTTCATCAGAATTAGATGAAACCAACGCCTAGAGTTTCGTCTTGACTTCACCTATCCAATCAACCTATCACATCAATTTTTTTTCAAAATTTCAAATTTCGAAATTTATTCAGATTTATATTCAAACTTCTTTTGATCATATCTTTTTATCCGTAGCTCCGTTTCCGATGAATCCAATTGCGTCGGATCCGTACCAAAGTAATCTTTCCGTTCACAACATTAGTGTTATCATATCAACATATAATTTTTATCTTGCTCATACTTCTCTATTAGTCCCCAAAATGTGTTCACACACCGTATTAAGCTAATCCAATGCCATATGGAATTGCTTATAACTTTTGATTCGTCATTTTGAACCTAGTAATTCTTTTTTCTACACGTTCATATTGACTTCCCATATATAGTAACATCATTAGTTTCAATCTTTGAACCTTTCAAATTGGAGCGATTCAATTTGAATCCAAACCTTCATTTGATCATATCTTGCAAACTGTAAGACCTTTTTAATTGATTCTTTTTGCCCCTAAATATCCGTGTCATATATTTTTATTCATAACCATCGTACGTCGGTTCAACTTCTTTTGACCTTTGTGAATTCAGATTCAATTCATACTTGAATTTACAGTTCAACTTCTTTTGACCTTTTCAATTAAATTCTTTCTACAAATAAATTCTTATGCCTTATAGTATTTGTCAAACAACGTTCATGTTGTTCTCCCATACTTTGGATCGTCTTTCGTAGTCTCTCCAACCTAAGCTTATATAACAATAGTTCATCATCCATTAACTCTTTTGAAGTTGATTCCTCCACTTTCATTTTACAACATAATTAGAACCTATCGTTTCTTATTTAACCTTAGTATGTTGTTATTTTTGCAGCAAGACATGTTTTGTTCTTGCGTTTTTCAGTTCTTTGTTTTGGCATGAATGTTTATTGAATGTTATTTGCTTACGATATATTTTCATCGGAGAGTGACGAATAGTTTTATCAAGTTATTTCTGAGAGCGATATCTTATCTTCATCAACAGTACAGGCAAGTTCACTTTGACCATCTTTTCATACCTATGTTTTATTGCATGTAGTGACATCATTCAACAGATCCCTCCCGTAGTGTTATTGAAACTCTTGTAGTTGAGTAGAATGCATGAGGTAGGAACCCACCACTTGTTACTAAAGCCCCGGGAACGCTAGTTAGTGAAATGCTATGCTAAAGTAGACGGGGTCTGGTATGAGTGTTCGTGAGTGGTGTGAAGAAGGACTCCATGTCAAAACGATGACTTCATGAAGACATCTTCAAGACCTGCATCTTCAAGACCTCAAGACTTCGAGACTCGAGAAGCAAGTTTTCAATACACACTACTGGGTGAGGGATGGAATTGATGGGCACCCACTCCCGTTGACTGTATCCGCTGCTATTCTAAGGTATATATCTGTTTTACGCTGTTACATGTGATTGCACTTTGATATATACATTGATGTACTGTGTGTGCCAGCATACTAATCCAGGGATGGCACAGTAAACACAGAGGCTTGACTCGTTTTGAGTCGGGTCGCTACAAACAACTAACTCAAGAACTAAAAACTCTTAAGTTAGCTCACGAGTCAACTCTAGAAGATCATAGAGAGATTTTAAGGACACATGAGAAGCTAACTTTAGAGAATCTCAAATTAGAGCAAGAGCATGAGTTCCTTAAAGCTATCATTGACGATCTTCGAAATAAGAATTCCTCTTATATAGACAAGTGACTTCTCTTATCTACATTCATGCCACAAGTTAAGTCTAAGCAAGCTAATAACAAAGGAAAGAAAGTTTCTTCAACTAGTAGCAATAAAAATGATAAATCCAATGATATTGCTTCTAGTAGTTCTCTTGATCCCACTAACTCTTCTCTTAGCCAAGTAACGCTTGAGCAAGAAAATGACCTCTTGAAAGGGATTATAGAGAAATACATCTACAAGAGTCTTGAAGTATCCAAACAATTTGAGGATATTGCACGCAAGCACGGAGGATACCGGAAGAATCGTGGTTTTGGCTACTTCAACGCTAATGGAGTTGAATGGGAAGAAGGTCAATACTCCAATCCCAAGTTTGTTCCTCAAAAGGAGAAGTATGAAAATACTCTCCCCAAGGGAACAAAATATCAAGATGACCTTCCACAACAAGACCCCAAGCTCAAGGACAAAAACAAGCTTCAAGAGGACATTGACTCATATGAAGATGAATCCCAAGCTTCGGTGAAGTGGGTTCCCAAGGCTACTACAAGCTCAACTTCTACAAGTGCTACTTCAACACTGAGGATCCCCATCAACTTGATGTGGGTCGCCAAGAAGAAGAACTAGAGAAGTTCTTGAGGGGTGACTCCGCCAATGAAATCCACTCATATTCATTATTGGCAAGAAATAGTTGCAAACAACATCAACATCATGCAATAGTTCAAGGAGTCACACATTCCCTCAAAGGTAAGCAAGGTACAAGGTAATCAACAAGTCAATGGACATCACTACATATCCTTTGCACTCCATGTCCATTGATATCCTTGTATTTGTCTCTTGTGTGTCGGGACTAACCCATGTAGGTGAGAAGAGTAATGATACAACAAGGATGCTCCCAACTCTTGGTGATCTTCATCAACTTTGAGCATCCACCACTACTTCACCTACATGAAGTCTTCATCGACAAAACCCAAGGTTAGTTTATCCCTCCTATGGGGGGATGTCACAACAAGGTGGAGCTTTACACTAAGACTTGAGTTAAAGCATCTCATAGAATGTGACAACATTAAATG
Source organism: Hordeum marinum (assembly GCA_022496015.1). Taxonomy (NCBI): domain Eukaryota; kingdom Viridiplantae; phylum Streptophyta; class Magnoliopsida; order Poales; family Poaceae; genus Hordeum; species Hordeum marinum. The sequence continues at coordinate 21,153,847 of CM039673.1, read as the reverse complement.
CTTTATGTAAAACTGGTAACCCCACTTGTCGTGGATTTGTCACGGCAAATGTCCGAGTGAACGGACATAGGTTCGGGGCGGTCGCAACTATGTGGTGGCTTGAGAGGGGTTGGTCAGAATCGAGAGACGCGGGTTTACCCAGGTTCGGCCCCTCCGATGGAGGTAAAAGCCTATGTCCTGCTTGTCTTATATTGATCATGAGGAAGATCTCTCGGTTACAAGGGTGCGACATCACTACCTCTAATCTCAAGAACCTCTAATATGTCTATCTCTAATCTCTTGTGTCTATCTTAACTTGTGAACCTGTCTCTCTAGGGGTCCTCTACCCATCCTTATATAGGTGGAAAGGGTAGGCTTACATGCAGAGTCCTACTAGGAGTAGGAGTAGGACTAGTCTCTCTTGAATCCTAAACTGGGTCTTGGTTTGTCTTGTTAGCGAATCCACTGTCCTTTGGGCCTTCTCTTGTGAGCCGCCTGACGCCGGCTTACACGTTGGGCCTTAGGCCTTGTCGCTCATCTGACCCGCCCACCGGGTCACCAGTAAGCCGTCAAGCTCGGCCAGGGCTCCAATGAATCTCCAAGTCTCGACCGGGTCTCCAGTGAGTCACAAAGTCATGGCCGGGTCATACTTCCGGTCGGGTTATACCGTGGGGTATATCCCCGACATTAGCCCCTGGGTTAGCTTGAATTTATTCATGCTAAGCTCCTGAAATAAGAGTAACAAATATGTTAAGTGACCGGCTCACTCCCCTGGCCGGGACTTTCTCTGATGTGGATCCTCAAAAATCCGGGTTTCTTCTTTATATGAATGAGCCGTATTCTCAATCGTCTTGCTTGTCAATGTCGTTTGAAGGAAAAATTATTGGGAATAAAACAACCATATGCCATTGAGTCAGCCTCCAAAACTTTGGCTTCATGAAATTATTGGAGATAAGAAAACCATCTGAAGTTGAGCCGGCTTCCAAAACATTGAGAATAGAACTTCATCCACTGTTACACCACTTCAACCTGTGAAGCCGGTTTGCTCATATAGAATCTGCCTCCAATGCTCTTGGCGGGTCATCTCCGCCGGGTCATAATCATTGATGATGTCGGGTCATTACCGTTGGTGACGCCGGGTCAAATAACTAGAATCCAGCTGACTTGATGAAAATATTGGGATGAAAATCCATCTGATGTAGAACCAGTCTTTCAATGATTTGGCTAAAATAAAAATCTGCTGAGCCGGTCTCACTCACAATTGACATCATGAAAGTTCTCTTCAATTTTTTTATATATCCATATTACTTGTAGCCCCCAAGGTCCAAGTTTATCCATGATGACTTGGCGCTTTGCAATAATATATGTGATTGTACCCCCTAAGTACCAGGTTGTCTTGCTTGTAGTAGCCTGGGACTTGTAACTGTCTTATACTTTATAAAGCTTCAATTGGTGTAGCCCCCAAGGGCCGGCTCATCAGTATATGATGGACCGGGTCTTCAACTTGAACCTCATAACCAGTTAAACAGTTGAATATTGTAGCCCCCAAGTGACGGATGAGTAAGAAGTACTGGGCTAGGACTGATAACCCACAAGTATAGGGGATCAATTCTAGCCTTTCTCTATAAGTAAGAGTGTCGAACCCAATGAGCAGCTAAAGGTAGGACAAATAATCCCTCAAGTAAGAGGGATCAATTGTAACCTTTATGTTTGCTTTACCTAGAACAAGTATGAAACTAGAAGTACTTTGTAGGTGTGATGGGATAGGTTTGCAAGATAATAAAGAACACGTAAATAAAAACTAGGGGTTGTTTAGATAAAGAAACAATTACGTTAGTTTAACGAGTGTGGAGAAGTGGTGGTAGGAGTTGCGGAATTGTCCCTAAGCAATTGACTATGTTACTAGACCAATTGCAAGTTTTATATGGGAGAGGCCACTGCTAGCATGCCATCCCTTACATGGAATTCTATGCACTTATGATTGGTACTATTAGCAATCATCTGCAACTAATAACGTTCATTAAGGTAAAACCCAACCATAGCAATAAGATATATTGGTCCCCCTTCACTCCCGTATGCATCAATTTCTATGCTAGGCTGAAGCTTCTCTCACCCTTGCCATCTAATACATAGTCCTATCAACATACAACTAACCCTATGGTGTGATCCACGCGTGCACTCATATGATGGGCACCAAAGGACAGCAACATTACCACAAGCAATTTAAACCAATCATAGCAATTCATCAATCACCGATAGGACAACGAAAATCTACTCAGACATCATAGGATGGCAACACATCATTGGATAATAATATGAAGCATAAAGCACCATGTTCAAGTAGAGGGTACAGCGGGTTGCGGGAGAGTGGACCGCTGAATATAGATGGGGGAAGGTGATGGAGGTGTTGGTGAAGATGACGGAGGTGTTGGTGTAGATCGCTATCACACGATGATGTCCCGGGCGGCGTTCCGGCGCCGCCGGGAGAGAGGGGGAGAGAGCCCCCCTTCTTCTTCTTCCTTGACCTCCTCCCTAGATGGGAGAAGGGTTTCCACTCTGGTCAATGGTCTCCATGGCGACGGAGAGGCAAGAGCCCCTCCGAGATTGGATCTCTCTCTCTGTTTCCTTCTGTTTCTGCGCTCCCGATTGGTTTTTTGTGGCTATAGAGGCTTTCGGCGGCAGAACTCCCGATCTAGGTTTATTTCTAGAGGTTTCTGTATTTATAACACCAGATGGCATCGAGAACAAGTCAGGGGGACCCACGAGGGAGTCACGAGCCCCCCAGGCATGCCTAGGGGGGTGGGCGCGCCTCCCAGGCTCGTGGCTTCCTAGGGACTCCTCTCCGGTATCTTTTTCTTCTGGTATTTTTGATATTTTCCATAAAAAATCACGGCGAAAGTTTTATTCCGTTTGGACTCCGTTTGATATTCCTATCTGAAAAAGGTCAAAAACATAGAAAAAACAGGAACTAGCATTGGGCGCTGGATCAATATGTTAGTCCCAAAAATAGTACAAAAAGTTGCCAAAAGTATATGAAAGTTGTAGAATATTGGCATGAAACAATCAAAAATTATAGATACGACGGAGACGTATCAGCATCCCCAAGCTTAATTCCTGCTCGTCCTCGAGTAGGTAAATGATAAAAAAGATAATTTTTGATGTGCAATGCTACCTAGCATAAACTTGATCATATAATCTAATCATGACATGAATATTAAGACACGAGTAATTCAAAGCAATAGTATATCATTTGACAAAAAGACAATAACATTTCAAGCATACTAATAAAGCAATCACGTCTTCTCAAAATAACATGGCCAGAGAAAGTTATCCCTACAAAATCATATGGTCTGGCTATACTCCATCTTCATCACACAAGGTATTAAATCATGCACAACCCCGGTTTTAGCCAATCAATTGTTTCATACTTTAGTATTCTCAAATGTTTTCAACTTTCACGCAATACATGAGCGTGAGCCATGGACATAGCACTATAGGTGGAAGATAATATGGTGGTTGTGGATAAGACAAAATGAAGGAGATAGTCTCACATCAACTAGGCGTATCAACGGGCTATGGAGATGCCCATCAATAGATATCAATGTGAGCGAGTAGGGATTGCCACGCAATGGATGCACTAGAGCTATAAGTGTATGAAAGCTCAAAAAAACTCTAAATGGGTGTGCATCCAACTTGCTTGCTCATGAAGACCTAGGGCAATTTGAGGAAGCCCATCATTGGAATATACAAGCCAAGTTCTATAATGAAAATTTCCCACTAGTATATGAAAGTGACAATATAGGAGACTCTCTATCATGAAGATCATGGTGCTACTTTGAAGCACAAGTGTGGTAAAGGATAATAGCATTGTCCCTTCTCTCTTTTCTCTCATTTTTTTATTTTTTATTATTTTTTCTATTTTTTTGGTGGGCTTCTTTGGCCTCTTTTTTTTATTTGGGCTTCATTGCCCTCTTTTATTACTTCCTCACATGGGACAATGCTCTAATAATGATGATCATCACACTTTTATTTACTTACAACTCGATATTTAGAACAAAATATGACTCTATATGAATGCCTCCGGTGGTGTACCAGGATGTGCAATGATCTAGTGCAGCAATGACATCAAAAAACGGACAAGCCATGAAAACATCATGCTAGCTATCTTACGATTATGCAAAGCAATATGACAATGATGGTGCGTGTCATAATAAACGGAACGATGGAAGTTGCATGGCAATATATCTCGGAATGGCTATGGAAATGCCATAATAGGTAGGTATGGTGGCTGTTTTGAGGAAGGGTATATGGTGGGTGTAATGCACCGACGAAAGTTGACAGTACTAGAGAGGCTAGCAATGGTGGAAGGGTGAGAGTGCGTATAATCCATGGACTCCACATTAGTCATAAAGAACTCACATACTTATTGCAAAAGTATATTAGTCATCAAAACAAGGTACTACACGCATGCTCCTAGGGGAAGGGTTGGTAGGAGTTAACCATATCGCGATCCCGACCTCCACACAAAGGATGACAATCAATAAATAAAGCATGCTCCGACTTCGTCACATAACGGTTCACCATACGTGCATGCTATGGGAATCACAAACCTTAACACAAGTATTTCTACGAATACACAATTACTCACTAGCATGACTCTAATATCACATCTTCATGTCGCAAAGCTATTGCAAGGAATCAAACATATCATATTCAGTGATCTACAAGTTTTATGTAGGATTTTATGACTAACCATGTGAATGAACAACTCCTGTTAACTCTCTAAATAGGTATAAGTGAAGCATGACAGTTTAACTCTTTCTAAAAAAGATATGTCCCGCTCTAACAAATATAAGTGAAGCAAAAGAGCATTCTACAAATGGCGGTTTTCTATGTGTAGGGAAACAGGCAATCCAAACTTCAAATGATATAAGTGAAGCACATGAAGCATTCTATAAAGCCATACTCAAAAGATATAAGTGAAGTGCAAAGAGCATTCTATAAATCAACCAAGTACGATCTCATACCATCATGGTGCATAAAAGAAAAAGGAAAAATAAACACAAAAGACGCTCCAAGCATTTGCACATATCATGTGACGAATAAAAATATAGCTCCGAGTAAAATTACCGATAGATTGGAGACGAAAGAGGGGATGCCTTCCGGGGCATACCCAAGCTTACACGCTTGAGTCTTCCTTGAATATTACCTTGGGGTGCCTCGGGCATCCCCAAGCTTAGGCTAGTTCCCCTCCTTATTCCTTCGTCCATCGTGGTCTCACCCAAAACATGAAAACTTCAATCACACAAAACTCAACAAAACCTCGTGATAGCATTAGCATAAGAAAACTTTTTAGGTACTGTAGTAAACTTAATTTCCATTTAGATTGATGTTATATTACTGTATTCTCACTTTTCCATGGCTCGTACCCCCCGATACTAACCATAGTTTTAACAAAATAAGCACTCAACACAACAAAAACAGAATCTGTCAAAAATAGAACAGTCTGTAGCAATCTGTATATTTTGTATAACTATTTTAACCCAAAAATTCTGAAAAAAGAATGAAAATTACGAAAATTTGCATATCAATCATCAGCAAAAAGAATCAACTCAAAAGCTCTTTCTGGATAGGAATTAAAAATAATTTCGTGAGCACAAAGTTTCTGTCTTTTTTAGCATGACCAAACAACTATCACCCAAACTAATCATAAATGCTTTACTTGGCCCATTATTTTTATAATACAATGGAATTTTACAAGGGGATAATTATTTTTGCGAAAACTTCCATGAAAAATTCTACATTGTTTCCATGAGCATGAACACAAGTGTTCAAGGTCGACCCTCACTTCCGCAATGCATCACCTTTCAATCGCTTCTCTTTTTGAAAAAGTTTTAAGTTCCCCTCTATATTTTTTTTTGTTTTTAAACTATATAAAAGCACTCAACAGAAATAAATGACTCTCTAAAACTTCCGGGTTGTCTCCCAGGCAGCGCTTTTTTAAAGCCATTAAGCTAGGCATAAAGTGCTCAAGTAATGGATCCACCCAGATCCCAAGGTATATCAAAGTCAATTTTAATTAACAATGATTTTTAATTTAGTAGTGAGCACAAGTTAATATATATCATGCAATGATGAAGTCTAAATCTCTTCCTATGCATTTTCATGTCATAAAAGAACAATTCATGCACATCAAGTAAAGGCCAATACATAGCATAAGCAGTTTCTTGCAATTTTATCGTATTGGAAACATAGAGAGGTGGAGATGTAGTTCCTATCTCATAATAATTGCAAGTAGAAGCAGCAAGCACATGCATATTATATTCATCAAAATCATCATGTGTAATAGTAGAAGGCAACCCATCAATGTAATCCCTAATAAGAGCAAACTTCTCCGATATAGTGTAGTTGGGAGAATTCAAAAAGATAATAGGACTATCATATGTGGGTGCAATAGCAACAAGTTCATGTTTAACATAAGGAACTATAGCAAGTTCATCTCCATAAGCATCATTCATATTGGCATCATGGCCACAAGCATAGCAAGCATCAAGTTTGTAAAAAAGGGATATTTCAAATGAATCCAAGGGATCATAGCAATCAACATAGCATTCATCCTTCGGTAAGCACGAAGGGAAATTAAACAATGTATGAGTTGATGAGTTACTCTCATTAGAAAGTGGGCACGGGTAGCTAGTCCGCTCTTCCTCCTTTTGTTATTCGCTCTCCTCGTCATCTTTTTCATCTAATGAGCTCACAGTTTCAACATTTTCTTCTTCCATAGTTTCCTGCAAAATATTAGTCTCTTCTTGGGCAGCGGAGAATTTCTCCATAAATCGATAAATATGGGCATTATCTTCATAATTAGTATAACAATAACGAAGCATAACCAAATTTTCAGATCGGTAAAAAGCATCATCATTATCATCACACCTTATAAACAGAGCTTCAATTTCATAAGCACCCATAAAAGAAACAAACTCTTCTATTTGTTCCACATCATAGTTATCATATATACCATTAGCATAAGAAGCCAAGGTTTCATTAGAATTAAATTTACAAGAAAAGGGAAGGTGTTTAGCCTTCATCCTAGAGCAACAAGTAATATCATATCTCAAGCATAGATCCCAAGCATACCATTTCAACATATGAATTTGATCCCATAATAGTTTCAATTTTTTAGTCAAGCGATAATCCCTAAAGTATTCACGTTGATCCAATGTGTATCCCATTATATAATTAAATGGGGTTTTCTCAGGATTATTAAAGAAGTGCATAATATTTTCCACATAACGAGCATTGAGGGTTTTAGGAGGTTCCCCATCTCCATGAGTAGCAAGTACACCTAATTTTTCTGGTATTTCGTGTTCCATATCCATCACTAAAGATAGAGAACAACTTGGAACAGAAAATAAATCTACTTAGTGATAAAGCAAACAAGCATGCACGAGAATATTCACCCCACGCTATCTCTCCCCGGCAACGGCCCAAGAAAAAGGTCTTGGTAACACACAAGTATAGGAGATCAATTGTAGCCTTTCTCGATAAGTAAGAGTGTAGAACCCAACGAGGAGCTAAAGGTAGCACAAATATTCCCTCAAGTTCTATTGACCACCGATACAACTCTACGCACACTTTACGTTCGCTTTACCTAGAACAAGTATGAAACTAGAAGTACTTTGTAGGTGTGATGGGATAGGTTTGAAAGATAATAAAGAACACGTCAATAAAAACTAGGGGCTGTTTAGATAAAGAAACAATTACGTTAGTTTGTCGAGTGTGGAAAAGTGGTGGTAGGAGTTGCGGAATTGTCCCTAAGCAAGCAATTGACTATGTTACTAGACCGATAGCAAGTTTTATATGGGAGAGGCCACTGCTAGCATGTCATCCCTTACTTTGAATTCTATGCACTTATGATTGGAACTATTAGCAAACATCCGCAACTACTAACGTTCATTAAGGTAAAACCCATTCATAGCAATAAGATATATTGGTCCCCCTTCAATCCCGTATGCATCAATTTCTATGCTAGGCTGAAGCTTCTCTCACCCTTGCCCACCAATACATAGTCCTATCAACATACAACTAACCCTATGGTGTGATCCACGAGCGCGCTCATATGATAGGCACCAAAGGACAACAACATAACCACAAGAAATTTAAACCAATCATAGCAATTCATCAATCACCGATAGGACAACGAAAATCTACTCAGACATCATAGGATGGCAACACATCATTGGATAATAATATGAAGCATAAAGCACCATGTTCAAGTAGAGGGTACAGCAGGTTGCGGGAGAGTGGACCGCTAAATATAAATGGGGGAAGGTGATGGAGGTGTTGGTGAAGATGACGGAGGTGTTGGTGTAGATCGCCGTCACACGATGAAGTCTCGGGCGGTGTTCCGGCACCGTCGGGAGAGAGGGTGAGAGAGTCCCCCTTCTTCTTCTTCCTTGACCTCCTCCCTAGATGGGAGAAGGGTTTCCCCTCTGGTCCATGGTCTCCATGGCGACGGAGAGGCGAGAGCCCCTCCGAGATTGGATCTCTCTCTCTGTTTCCTTCTGTTTCTGCGCTCCCGATTTGTTTTTGGTGGCTACAGAGCCTTTTGGCGGCGGAACTCCTGATCTAGGTTTATTTCTGGAGGTTTCTGTATTTATAACACCAGATGGCATCGAGAAGAAGTCAGGGGGACCCACGAGGGAGTCACGAGCCCCCCAGGCGTGCCCAGGGGGGTGGCCACGCCTCCCAGGCTCGTGGCTTCCTCGGGACTCCTGTCCGGTATCTTTTTCTTCTAGTATTTTTGACATTTTCCATAAAAAATCACGGCGAAAGTTTTATTCCGTTTGGACTCCGTTTGATATACCTATCTGAAAAAGGTCAAAAACACGGAAAAAACAGGAACTGGCACTGGGCACTGGATCAATATGTTAGTCCCAAAAATAGTATAGAAAGTTGCCAAAAGTATATTAAAGTTGTAGAATATTGGCATGAAACAATCAAAAATTATAGATACGACGGAGACGTATCAGGGACTTAGAAAAATATAGAAAGACTAGCTCATCTCCTTGAGACAACAGGATATGTTGACCATGTCATAATTTGAAAAGCAACTTGCATTAGCCCCCAAGTGCAATAGTGCATGCTTGCAGCGATAGGGGACTTGCATACTTGATATAAACTGTCTTTGAATGATGTAGCCCCCAAGGGCCAGGTCGTCTTCCTGCGGTGACTCGGGACTGTGTGCCAACTGTCGTGGTTGTAATATAACCCAGAATGAATATCGTGGAATAATTCCTTTGTCTTTGACATGAAATCCCTGCTCATGGTTATGGTGAAACCCGGCGCATATATATTTGATAAATCCATGAGTGTTCTAGATTACTACAGAGCACAATTGAAGAAATCCAAGAAACAGTCAATTAGATGACACGACATTATATCTGATAGGGCGGCTCTTCAAAAATAAACAACTTTCCAATCTGGCTTGAAAAAACCCAATCATTTAATATTGGTTATGATAAACTGTGATGAAGATCCAGCCATGTTGGCTATTAAAGATCTATTTGTTCCTGCAGAAGTTTTTTAATCATACTTAACAGCGGCTCATCTTAAGAGACAAGACCTGCAAAAATAAACAAGACATAATATATTCTGCATTGTTGTAAGGGCGGCTTGAAAAAGCATAACCCAGAGATGTTAAAATCTTTTATAGCCTTGCTTCTTCTTTCATAATCTTGCTCTGCCCCAACTTATGAATGCAATGTATGGTGCAGCTATGATGTAATGTATGATGCAATATGTATATTGTACAATATGTGATGTATGATGCAATATGCGATGTAATGCATGATGATCTTGCTCTCTCCTTGTTTTTGTTGTTTTTCGAAAACTCATATTTTGGCCCTTCTGAGGGGGACTATTGCTTTGAACCGCTTAACAGTGCAGGGTTTCTAGCGAGAGTGACCGCCAATATTGCACGGCTCAGGGTCTCTAGGCGAGATTAACTGTTAAGGGCGTAACAGGCCAGAATTTACAACGACGTGAGTGCCCCGGGCCAATAAGCTACTTCTTATGTGACATAAATCCGTCGTTTGAACCTTAAGAAACGTCACTTGTTAAGAGTACGACGGGCCACTTGGCGGAGAGTATGTAGCAGATGAGAGAGTTTCCCTCGGAGGGGGTGAGTTGACATCTCGCTGCACCCCTGGACGAGCGGCAACTACATACAGGCAAGTACAACCCAGTCTTACAACGGCTGAAAGGCCAACCAAGAGTGGGGGCGACCTTCACCCACTCTAGCAATTGCTCTGGTACATGACCCGTCTTGCATCATGGTACCTATGTTTGAACGGCTCGCATCCTGGCGGCTCATCCTCTTTGGCGTCCATGGCACCCATGTTTGAACGGCTCGCGTCATGGCGGCTTGCCCTCTTGAGCAACTTGAAATCTTTCACCGATAAGGTAAGGCACACATGTTTGAATTGCTTGCAACGCGGCGTCTCATCCCCTTGAGTGACCTTAAATCTTTCATCAATAAAATGATGCACCCATGTTCGAACGGCTCGCAATGTGGCGGCTCATACTCTTGGGTGACCATTAAACCGCCCGCCAATGAGGCGGGGCACCCATGTTTGAACAGCTTGCTACATGGCGGCTCATCCTCTTGGGAGACTTTAAACCGCCCGCCACTGCGGCGGGGCACCCATGTTTGAACGGCTCACAACGTGGTGGCTCGTCCTCTTGGGCGACTTTAACTCTTTCATCGATAAGGTAGTAGCCCCCAGGATCGGGTTGACTTTGTAATGACCCGAGGCTCTCGTTGAAAACAATCAAATGTGTCTCGCCATGTCTGTAGCCCCCGAATCATAAGTTGACTCGAAGTGGCGGCTTGAGAATCTCCACTGAAGGTTGAGGTTGACCGTGGCGGGTTATAGATGATCCCGTATGATTTTTTTCGATGATCCGGTCAATGGTTCATTCCGGTTGGTTGTTGAAGGTAACCGAACTGTAGTGGCGATGACTTGTGTGTCTGTCCGTCGGGCATCTCGCGCAGGCGAACACCGCTCCGATTGTTGGAAATATGCCCTAGAGGCAATAATAAATTTGTTATTATGATATTTCCTTGTTCATGATAATCGTTTATTATCCATGCTATAATTGTATTGATCGGAGACTTAGATGCATGTGTGGATACATAGACAAAACCATGTCCCTAGTATGCCTCTAATAGACTAGCTCGTTGATCAAAGATGGTTAAGGTTTCCTAGCCATGGACATGAGGTGCCATTTGATAACGGGATCACATCATTAGGAGAATGGTGTGATGGACAAGACCCAAACTACAAACGTAGCATATGATCGTGTCAGTTTAATGTTACTATTTTCTGCATGTCAAGTATCTGTTCCTATGACCATGAGATCATGCAACTCACTAACACCGGAGGAGTGCCTTGTGTGTATCAAACGTCGCAATGTAACTGGGTGACTATAAAGGTACTCCACAGGTATCTCCGATGGTGTCTGTTGGGTTGGCATGGATCAAGACTGGGATTTGTTACTCCGTGTGACGGAGAGGTATCTTAGGGCCCACTCAGTAATACAACATCACAACAAGCCTTGCAAGCAATGTAATTAAGTGTTAGTCATGGGATCTTTTATTACGGAACGAGTAAAGAGACTTGCCGGTAACGAGGTTGAACTAGGTATGGAGATACCGACGATCGAATCTCGGGCAAGTGACATACTGAAGAACAAAGGGAGCATCATACAGGACTAACTGAATCCTTGACATAGAGGTTCGACCCATAAAGCTCTTCGTAGAATATGTAGGAACCAATATGGGCATCCAGGTCCCACTATTGGTTATGGACCGTAGAGGTGTCTCGGTCTTGTCTACATAGTTCTCGAACCCATAGGGTCTACACACTTAAGGTTCGGTGACGTTTCGGTAGTATAGAGTTATGTATGGTGGTGACCGAAGGTTGTTCGGAGTCCTGGATGAAATCTTGGATGTCACGAGGATCTCCAAAATGGTCTGGAGGTAAAGATTGATATATAGGAAGTACTATTTTGGTCGCCGGAAAAGTTTCGGGCTCATCGGTAGTGTACAGGGAGTGCTGGTAGTGTACCGGGAGACCATCGAGAGAGTTATCTCGACCCAAGAGGCTACATGGGCTGTGGGAGGAGGTAAACCAGCCCCTGGTGGGCTGGCCGAAGCCTCCTCTAAGGGCCCATGTGTTAGGAGTGGTTTGAGAAGGAAAAAATCCAAAGGTGGAGAGGTGGAAAGAGTTTCCAAGTGGAAAGGAGGAATCCTACTCCTATTAGGATTGGAGTAGGACTCCTCCACCTCCAATTTCGACCAAACCTTGAGGGTTTGAGGCTGCCTCCTCTCCTCCCTCCCTCCTATATATACTAGAGGATTTAGAGGAAAAAGTTAACCCTAATAGCCACGTGCTACCTCTCCTCTAGATCGCAGTTTCTCCTCTAGATCGGTTTTCAGCGGTGCTTAGTCAAAGCCCTACTGGAATAGCTCCACCACCATCACTGCAACTCAGTTGCACTGCCGGAGAACTCATCTACCTCTTTGCTCCCTCTTGCTGGATCAAGAAGGCGGAGATCATCATCGAGCTGTACGTGTGCTGAACGCGGAGGTGCCATCCGTTCGGCACTAGATCGGAAGGACCGTGATCAAGATTGCGAGACGGATCGTGATGAGATCGCGGGACTGATCGTGATGAGTTCGCAGGACTGATCGTGATTGGATCGCGGGACGGATCATTCTGAGATCGCGGGATCCTCGGCGATTTGGATCGCAAAGTCGTTTGACTACACCAACCGCGTTTCTTAACGCTTCCAACTTAGCGATCTACAAGGGTATGTAGATCCACTCTCCCTCTCGTAGATGCTCATCACCATGGATAGATCTTGCGTGTTCGTAGGAAATTTTTTGTTTCCCATGCAACATTGCCCAACAGTGGTATCAGAGCTAGTTCTATGTGTAGATGAGATCTCGAGTAGAACACAAAGAGTTTGTTGGCATTGATGCTTAGATTGCTTCCTCCCTTGGTCGTTTTTGGTTCAGCAGTATTGTGGGATGAAGCGGCCCGGACCAACATTACTCGTACGCTTACGAGAGACCGGTTCCCTCAACTGCAACTTTTTGCAAAAGATGGCTGGTGGGTGGCAGTTTGTCCTACTTTTGTTGGATCAGATTCGACAAAGGCGGTCCTTGAGAAGGTTGAAAAGCAACTTATGTATCACCGTTGTGGTTAATGCATAGGTGAGAATTGTTCTTGCTAGATACCCGTAGTAGCCACGTAAAACATGCAACAACAATTAGAGGGCGTCTAACTTGTTTTTGCAGGGTATGTTGTGATGTGATATGCCCAATTACATGATGTCATATATGTGATGTATGAGATGATCATGTGTTGTATAGAATATCACGACTTGCATGTCGATGAGTACGGCAACCGGCAGGAGGCATAGGGTTGTCTTTAATTATTGTATGACCTACGTGTCAATCATTAAGCGCTATGTAATGCTTTACAAGCATGATGGGCGCGACAAACCCGATGGTGACACGTTGGTGGAGACCAAGATGATAGAGATCATGGTGTCGTGCCGGTGACGATGGAGATCATGTCGGTGCCTTCAAGATGGAGATCAAAAGCACAAGTTCATGGCCATATCATGTCACTTATGATTTGCATGTGATGTTAATCCTTTTATGCACCTTTTTTTGCTTAGGACGACGGTAGCATTATAAGGTGATCCCTCACTTAATTTCAAGATAAAATGTGTTCTCCCTGAGTGTGCACCATTGCGAAAGTTCGTCGTGTCGAGACACCACGTGATGATTGGGTCTGACAGACTCTACGTTCACATACAACGGGTGCAAGCCAGTGTTGCACATGCAGAACACTTGGGTTAAACTTGACGAGCCTAGCATGTACAGACATGGCCTCGGAACACAAGAGACCGAAAGGTCGAACATGAGTCATATAGTAGATATGATCAACATGATGATGTTCACCATTGAAACCACCTCAACTCACGTGATGATCGGACTTGAGTTGGTGAATTTGGATCATGTATCACTCGAATGACTAGAGGGATGTCAATTTTAGTGGGAGTTCTTCAGTAATATGATTAATTGAACTCATTATCATGAACATAGTCAATAGTGTCTTTACAAATTATGTTGTAGATTACTTCCTTGCGTTGTAGCTCCCTTGAATTTTTATATGTTCCTAGAGAAATAGAGTTGAAATATGATGGTAGCAATATTGTGAACTGGGTCCGTGATCTAAGGATTGTCCTCATTTCTGCATAGAAGGCTTATGTCCTTAATGCACCGCTCGATGCGCCAACCCCTCTAGCATCGTGTGTAGATGTTGTGAACATCTGACAGGCACGTTCTGATGACTACTTGATAGTTTAGTGCATCATGCATTACGACTTAGAATTGAGGCTCTGAAACATTTTGAACGTCACGGAACATATGAGATGTTATAAGAGCTGAAATTAGGATCTCGGGCTCATGCCCGTGTTGCGAGATATGAGATCTCCAACAAGATTCTTTGCCTGCAAGATGAAAGAGAATAGCTCAATCATTGAGCATGTGCTCAGATTGTCTGGGTGCTACAATCGCTTGAATCGAGTGGGAGTTGATCTTACAGATAAGATAGTGATTGATATAGTTCTCCAAGTCACTGTCACTAAGCTACTAGAACTTGGTGATGAACTATAAAATGCCAGGGATAGAAACAATGATACCTGAGCTGTTCGCGATGTTTGACACCGCGAAGGTAGAAATGAAGAAGGAGCATCGACTGTTGATGGTTAGTCAAACCACTAGTTTCAAGAAGGGCAAGAGCAAGGAGAGAAACTAAATGGATAGCAAGTCAGTTGCTGCTCCAGTGAAGCAACCCAAAGTTGAACCCAAACCAGAGACTAAGTGCTTCGATTATGAGGAGAGCGGTCGCTGAAGCGGAACAACCCTAGATACTTGGTAGATAAGAAGACTGGCAACGTCGACAGAAGTATATTTGATATACGTGTTAATGATTTGTACCTTGCGAGTACTCCTAGTAGCACCTGGGTATTGGATAGCGGTTCGGTTGCTAAATTTTAGTAACTCGAAATAAAAGCTACGGAATAAACGGAGAACTAGCTAAGGGTGAGGTGACAATGTGTGTTGGAAATGTTTCCAAGGTTGATGTGATCAACATCGCACGCTCTCTCTACCTTCGGGATTAGTGACGAACCTAAATAAATGTTATTTGGTGTTCTGCATTGAGCATGAACGTGATTAGATCGTGTTTATTGCAACACGGTTATTCATTTAAGTTAGAGGATAATGGTTATTCTGTTTACATGAATGATACCTTCAATGGTCATGCACCCAGTAAGAATGGTTTATTGAATCTAGATCGTAGTAATACACATGTTCATAACATTGATGCCAAAAGATACAAAGTTAATAATGATAGTACCACATACTTGTGGCACTGTCGCTAAATGTCATGTTGGTACAAAAAGCATGAAGAAACTCCATGCTGATGGATCTTTGGACTCATTCGATTTCAAATCGGTTGAGACATGCGAACCATGCCTCTTGGTCAAGATGACTAAGAACCCCATTTTCTAGTTTGATGGAGCAGGTAAGTGATTTATTGGAAATGATACATGTTGATGTATGCAATCCAATGAGTCTTATAGTGTGCGGTGGATATCGTTATTTTCTTACCTTCACTGATGATTTGAGTAGATATAGTGTATATTTACTTAATGAAACACAAGTCTGGATCATTTGAAAGATTCAAAGCAAATTCAGGGTGAAGTTTAAGATCATCGCGATAAGAAGAAATGTCTGCGATATGATCATGGAGGTGAATATTTGAGTTATGAGTTTGGCATACAACTTTAGACAATGTGAAAGTTGTTTCACAACACACGCCACCTGGAACACCATAGCGTGATGGTGTGTCCGAACGTCATGGTCGTGCTCTATTGGATATGGTGCGTGTTATGATGTCTCTTATCGTTTTGTTACTATAATTTTGGGGTTATGCATTAGAGACAACTACATTCACTTTAAATAGGGATCATCTTAATCCGTTGAGATGACACTGTGTGAATTATGGTTTGATAGAAACCTAAGCTGGCATTTCTTGATGTTTGGGGTTGCGACGCTTGTTTGGAAAATGTTTTCACCTAATGAGCTCGACCCCAAAGCAGACAAATGCATCTTCATAGAATACCCTACGAACAGTTGGGTGAACCTTCTATCACAGATCCAAGCATCAAGTTTTTGTTGCTAAAACGGGTCCTTTCTCGAGAAAAAGCTTCTCTCGAAAGAATTGAGTGGGAGTAAGATAGAACTTGGTGAGGTTGTTGAACCTTTGTTTCAACCAGAGAGTAGCGCAGCACAGAAAGATGTTTCTGTGGAACCTACGTCAGTTGAAGAGGAAGTAAATGATCATGATCATGAAGCTTCGGATCAAGTTACTATCAAACCTCGTAGGTCAAAACGAATGTTTACTGCTCCTAAGCGGTACGACAACCCTGTCTGGGAGGTCATGTTATTGGACAACGATGAACCTACGAGTTGTGGAGAAGTGATGATGGGCCCGTATTCCGACAAATGGTTAGAGGCCATGAAATCCGAGAAAGGATCCATGTATGAAAACCAAGTTTAGACTCTGGTAGACTTGCTCGTAGGACGGCAGGTCGTTGAGTACAAATGGACCTTTAAAATGAAGACATACACTGATGGTAAATGTCACCATTTATAAAGCTCGACTTGTCGCAAAGAAGTTTCCGCCAAGTTGAAGGAGTTGACTGCGATGAGACTGTCTCACTCGTAGCGATGCTAAAGTCTGTTGGAATTATATTAGCAGTTGCTGCATTTTTCAATTATGAAATCTGGCAGATGGATGCCAAAACATCATTTCCTTCCTTAAGGAAAGGTTGTATGAGATACAACCAGAAGGTTTTGTCAGTCCTAAGGATGCTAAAAGGTGTGCAAGCTTCAGTGATCCTTCTATGAAATGAAGCAAGCATCTTGGTGTTGGAATATACACTTTGATGAGGTGATCAAAGTTTTTGTAGTTTATAGTAAGTTTACGAGAAACTTGTATTTACAATAAAGTGAGTGGGAGCACTATAGAATTTCTGATAAGCATATGTGGATGACATATTGTTGATCGGAAATAATGTAGAATTTCTGGAAAGCATAAACGGTTGTTTGAAAAGTGTTTTTCAAAGGATGACCTGGATGAAGCTACCTAATTGTTGAGCATCAAGATCTATAGTGATAGATCAAGATGCTTGATGAGACTTTCAATGAGTACATACCTTGACAAGATTTTGAAAGAGTTCAAAATGGATCAGTCAGAGAAAGAGTTCTCACCTGATTTGTAAGGTGTGAAGTTGAGTGAGACTCAAACCTCGACCATGGCAAAAGAAAGAGAAAGGACAAACGTCGTCCCCTATGCCTTAGCCATAGGCCCTGTATAGTATGCCATGCTGTGTACCGCACCTGTGTGTGCCTTGCCATGAGTCCGTCAGGGGGGTACAAGTGTGATCCAGGAGTGGATCACGGGACAGCGTTCAAGATTATCCTTAGTAACTAAAATACTAAGGAGATGTTTCTCTATTATGGAGGTGATAAAGAGTTCGTCTTAAAGAATTACGTCGATGCAAGCTTTAACACCAATCCAGATGACTCGTAGTAGCAATCTGGATACGTATAGTGGAGCAGCCATTTGGAATGTACCAAGTGGAGTGTGGTAGCAGTGTTTACAGTTTGACATAGAGATTTGCAAAGCACAAATGGATCTGAATGTCGTAGACCCGTTGACTATAAGACCTCTCTCACATGCAAAGCATAATCGAGCCCTAGAACTCATTGCGTGTTAGATTCATAACAATGCGAATCACATGGTGATGTGAACTAGATTATTGACTCTAGTGCAAGTGGGAGACTGTTGGAAATATGCCCTAGAGGCAATAATAAATTAGTTATTATGATATTTCTGTGTTCATGATAATCGTTTATTATCCATGCTATAATTGTATTGATCGGAGACTTAGATGCATGTGTGGATACATAGACAAAACCATGTCCCTAGTATGCCTCTAATAGACTAGCTCGTTGACCAAAGATGGTTAAGGTTTCCTAGCCATGGACATGAGATGCCATTTGATAACGGGATCACACCATTAGGAGAATGGTGTGATGGACAAGACCCAAACTACAAACGTAGCATATGATCGTGTCAATTTAATGCTACTGTTTTTTGCATGTCAAGTATCTGTTCCTATGACCATGAGATCATGCAACTCACTAACACCGGAGGAGTGCCTTGTGTGTATCAAATGTCGCAACGTAACTGGGTGACTATAAAGGTACTCCACAGGTATCTCCGATGGTGTCTGTTGGGTTGGCATGGATCAAGAATGGGATTTCTTACTCCGTGTGATGGAGAGGTATCTCAGGGCCCACTCGGTAATACAACATCACAACAAGCCTTGCAAGCAATGTGACTAAGTGTTAGTCACGGGATCTTGTATTACGGAACGAGTAAAGAGACTTGCCGGTAACGAGGTTGAACTAGGTATGGAGATACCGACGATCGAATCTCGGGCAAGTGACATACCGAAGAACAAAGGGAACATCATACGGGATTAACTGAATCCTTGACATAGAGGTTCGACCGACAAAGTTCTTCATAGAATATGTAGGAACCAATATGGGCATCCAGGTCCCACTGTTGGTTATTGACCGTAGAGGTGTGTCGGTCATGTCTACATAGTTCTCGAACCCACAGGGTCTGCACACTTAAGGTTCGGTGAGGTTTCGGTAGTATAGAGTTATGTATGGTGGTGACCGAAGGTTGTTTGGAGTCCCAGATGAGATCCCGGATGTCACGAGGAGCTCCGGAATGGTCCAGGGGTAAAGATTGATATATAGGAAGTCCTATTTTGGTCGCTGGAAAATTTTCGGGCTCATCGGTATTGTACGGGGAGTGCTGGTAGTGTATCGGGAGACCATCGAGAGAGGTATTTCGACCCAAGAGGCTACATGGGCTATGGGAGGAGTTAAACAAGTCCGTGGTGGGATGGCCTAAGCCTCCTCTAAGGGCCCATGTGGATGGAGTGGTTTGAGAAGGAAAAAATCCAAAGGTGGAGAGGTGGAAAGAGTTTCCAAGTGGAAAGGAGGAATCCTACTCCTAATGGCATTGGAGTAGGACTCCTCCACCTCCAATTTCGACCAAACCTTGAGGGTTTGAGGCTGCCTCCTCCCCTCCCTCCCTCCTATATATACTAGGGGATTTAGAGGAAAAAGTTAACCCTAATAGCCACGTGCTACCTCTCCTCTAGATCGCAGTTTCACCTCTAGATCGGTTTTCAGCGGCGCTTAGGCGAAGCCTTGCTAGAATAGCTCCACCACCATCGCCGCAACACCGTCGTGCTGCCAAAGAACTCATATAACTCTCCGCTCCCTCTTGCTGGAACAAGAAGGCGGAGATCGTCATCGAGCGGTACGTGTGTTGAACGTGGAGGTGCCGTCCGTTCGGCACTAGATCGGAAGGACCGTGGTCAAGATTGCGAGATGGATCATGATGAGATCGCGGGACTGATCGTGATGAGTTCGCAGGACTGATCGTGATTGGATCGCGGGATGGGTCATGATGAGATCACGGGATCCTCGGCGATTTGGATCGCAAAGACGTTCGACTACACCAACCGTGTTTCTTAACGCTTCCCGCTTAGCGATCTACAAGGGTATGTAGATCCACTCTCCCTCTCGTAGATGCTCATCACCGTGGATAGATCTTGCTTGTGCATAGGAAATTTTTTCTTTCCCATGCAATGTTCCCCAACACCAATATGTCAATGTATATTGGACCACGGGGCGGCGATTCAGATCCGTCCGTTGGCGGATCATACCGGTGTATGTGACCCTTGGCGTGTTGATGTAGACGTAGAAGTCAGCGGCGGCGTCTGAAGATGGCGTAGGTTCAAGAGACGGCTGCAGAATTGTAAACCGGTGCGGTCGCAAGAGTCGGCCGCGGTGTTGTAAGCCGGCGCAGTCGCGAGAGACGGCCACAGCGTTGTAAGCCGGTGCATTGTTATAGACCCGCCCACATGAATGGCGGTTTGTATGCTTTTGTCCGGTAGCTCGTCATGACACATAAGCGGACGCAGCCTCTGATAAAGGCACGCGAAGACCGTACCATATTCTGGCCATGAGTTATTCGACCTTCACACATAATAGCATAGATCGAAATAAAACTGTTGTTGATATTTAATTACACAAAATAATAGTTTCGAAAAATATCACCTGATAATTTTTCACTTATCCTCTCAACAAACGACCCTCCGCGAGGCAGAGGGGTAGAGTCAGCGGGTGAGGAGGCGAGGCAGAGCCGGCGGCTCACCGCTCCTCCCGCGAAGACAACAGACAAAAGAGGCGGGAGCAGCAACAGCGGTTAGGAGGCATAACTGAGCCGGTGAGCATGGCGCGGGGCGGCGGATCGACGGACGACGGCTCGAGCGGCGGTTCGCGGCAACAGACGAGGGGGAGGTGAGGCCTGCTAAGGGCAGAGGCGCACGGAGGTGAAGCCGGCCAGAATGGTGCAGGCGAGGCGCACGCACGGCAGCGGCGAGGCCGGCTCGCGTTGCGGCTTGGGGGTGCGAGCCACAACGGTAGAGGCGGGGCGGAATCGGTGACCACTGCAGAGGTGCCGCAGAAGCGCGACTTCCGAAAGGTAGTGAGGCGGTGACCCATGGTGCGGCGCGCCGGACCCGGCCAGGCGAAAGCTGCAGCCGGGCGGCTTGAGACTAGCAGGCGGTGCGCAGGTGAGGTGGAGCAGAGCCTGCAGAGGCCCGTGTGCGTGGTGGCGTGGACAAGGCCATGGCCTCAGAGGTGAGGTGGGGAGGTGGCAATGGCGGCTCTTAGTAACGGTAGGCACGGCAGCTCAAGGCGGCGAGAGGTCGCGGTGGCTGGCGGGGCAGAGCGGCAGTGGCAAGGCGATGGAGGCCGTCCGGTGCAATGCGTGAGAGTCAAGCGGAGATGGGTCGACGAACGGAGGCAGAGCCTGCATGCGCAGGCGCGTGCCAAGCGCGAGGCGGAGTCGGCGGCTCCGACGGACGCTGCTGATTCAGTATCTGACCCGATCTGTGGCCCCCAAACAACCGCATGTGATTGTGGCAGGAGGCGAGGCACGGACGACCTAGAATCGAAGCCGCGATAGTAGAAACAACGGGACAACCTTGGGCGACGAGGTTGCGAGGCGCACGGGGTGACGCGCATAGGCGATGCGCAGCTGCAGCGGATGGTCAGCTCAGGGCAGGCGGAGGCCGCAACGGAGGCATGCAGGAGAGTCGAACCCGTGACGAAGGCAAAGCCATCAAGGTGAGGGCGCCGAGCTGCTGCTGAATGCCGCTGTAGTCGTACTACCTCAAGCACGCGCGTGGGCGAGCGACAGAGGAACAACTCAAGATGCAGCGCGTTGGTGTGGTCATGTACTCGAAAAGGAGGTGGCAGAACGTTGCGGCGGACTTCATGGTAGTTCCCCTGTGCCATGATCTGGCGCATGGAGAAGTAGTACCTGGTAGATGTGACGCCGCCGTAGCTCCACACATCGATCTAGTCGATCCAGAAGAAGTAATTACGCAGGTATTGGAATGCCTGTTGGACTCGGGCCGTAGCAGAAATTGATGCCCTGCCGGTTTCGACGGATCGCAAATCCGATCACGGCGTAGTGTCTATATTTTGTACAGGTTGATTGATGAAGTTTTGTCGCATTGTTCTGCCAGGTTGTCCAACAAGATTTCACATCGAGTCTGTCTGGCGTTGTCGATGAAAATGCAACCGCATCGACTTTGCTTTCATCTAGATGACCATGAGTGTCTCAACCCCTATAAGAAATCCCTCCAAGAACACAACACCACCGTGCGAAGGGCCCCATGTTGGGCGCCAACTGTCGTGGATTTGTCATGGAAGATGTCCGAGTGAATGGACTTAGGTTCAGGGCGGTCCCAACTATGTGGCAGCTTGAGAGGGGTTGGTGGAATTAAGAGACGTGAGTTTACCTAGGTTTGGCCCCTGCGATGGAGGTAAAAGCCTATGTCATGCTTGTCTTTTATTGATCATGAAGAAGATCTCTCGGTAACAAGGGTGCGGCATCGTACCTCTAATATCGAGAACCTCTAATCTGTCTATCTGTAATCTCTTGTGTCTATCTTAACTTGTGAACCTGTCTCTCTAGGAGCACTCGGAGTTTCGTATCGTCAAGGATTGGCCATTAAACCTCCCAAGTGCATCTCGGTGGAACCAACTCCAAATTCTTGGTCTCATCGAATGCCTAGGGTTGATCTGGATTTTCAATCTCGGTACTGCTGATTTGATATTCTCGGTTACACCAAGTTTCCCTGTCAGCTGACAGTTGTGAAACTCTGTGACACCGAAAGTATCAACTCGGTGTCACTAACAGCGATGGCTATATAATCGGTGGACCCAGACATTTTGATATCTATTCTTCAAACGTCGCGCCTCCACAACCCTATATCTACCACCACGAAGGCCCCTAGTCATCGCCTTGCTTCCCCGAGCGCCTTCGCCACTGGGAATTGACATCGTCGATGCTTTCTTCTCCAACGTCGCCGTCGTAGCAGATCCATTGCCACATTAGGGTATGGATTCGTCCCCCTTCTCGCTCCACTGTCCGATTCATGCGCATTAGGGTTTATTCCTAGTCTTGCCATAGTTTGAGATCTCTCCATCCAATAGAAAAATCCATAGGATAGCGAACGACGAATTTTTAGGGTTTTGCCGTCCGCCTCCTGTATCTCGATAGAAACGATGTGAAATAATCAGTGTCATTGATTTTCTTTTTATGCCACACTAAGAAAACCTTGGTGGAACCGATTTCTCATTTTCTGTGTAACCGAAAATGGTGCCAAGTTCCTGGAAAGAAGGATGTTTGTCTCGGTGTGACCAAAAATTTTGCCTCGGCTGTACCGAAGTACATTTGACAAAATGCAAAACTTTGAAAATTCTTAGTTCAAAATTTCAAAAAAAAATTGCATTTTGTGATGGCTTATCGTATTCCACTCTTCTATACTCTATTCATAGGATCAGACATGTCAGGCTCAGCAGATAGTCGGAATTTGTAGGAGCAGAACATTGAGATGAGTTCATGCACTAGTCCTGAGTCTAGTTCTTCCACAAATCCAAGCACTCCTAGTTCTGATGGGTTGCCTAAAGGTACACAAGGACAAGGAAGAGACACAACTCAGAAGAAGAAGATTCTGATTTTGTCCCAGAAGATGTTCTTGCTAAGAAGCAAGAGAAGGCTGCAAGGAAGTCTGCCAATGAGGCTATCTTATCCAGGAGGGTAGTCAGCAAAATATATGCACCTGTAGAGACCTTCAAAGAACATGAGAGTGCTAGGTCAACTATGTTTGTTGATACCCCGAGGAAATCTTTGCCTAAGAAGGCAGGAGAGAAGAAGACAGCTGGGAAGAGGATCATCTGTGTGATGGGCAGGCCTACATCTATGTATGAGGATCCAGAGGCGGCTGCTGGTGCTGCTGCTAAAGAGGAGGAAGAGGAGGAACCTACTTCTCAGCCCCCTCATAAGAAGAAGGCTAAGAAACTTTTGGCCGATGTTATGCCTAAGTTTGGCCCCTTGCTACTTCTCGAGCATGCATTGGTTTCCGTGAAGAGGAATGGGTGATGCAGCAAAGTAGATAAGTATTATCCTTAGTTATTGAGAACCAAGGTATCAATAAAGTAGGAGATACAAGCAAGTCCACAATATATGTACCTACACAAATAATCAAACACTTGCACCCAACGCTATAAAGGGGTTGTCAATCCCTTCACGGTTACTTGCAAGGATGAGATCTGATAGAGATAGATCGAATAGATTGCTTGAACGAAAAGTAAAACAAAAGGTAAAAATAATGCATCAAGGTATTTTTGGTATTTTTGGTTTTTGATCTAAAAGTATAAGATGGAAAGTAGATTCGGGGGCCATAGGTTTCACTAGAGGCTTCTCTCATGATGGCAAGTATTACGGTGGGTGAACAAATTACTGTCGACCAATTGGTAGAAAAGCGAATAATTATGAACATATCAAAGGCAATGATTATGCATATAGGCAACACGTCCATGTCAAGTAGACCAAAATGATTCTGCATGTAGTACTATTACTCCACACATTGACCGACTCCTGCCTGCATCTAGAGTATTAAGTTCATGAAGAACAGACTAACGTATTAGGTAAGATGACATGATGTACAGGGATAAACTCAAAAAATATGATGAAAACCCCTTATTTTTATCCTTGATGGCAACAATACAATACGTGCCTCGCTACCCCTACTTTGTCACTAGGTGACGACACCGCAAGATTGAACCCAAAACTAAGCACTTCTCCTATTGCAAGAATAACCAATCTAGTTGGCCAAACCAAACCAATAACTCGAAGATACTTGCAAAGATATGAAATCATATAGATAAGAATTCAGAAAAGACTCAAATTATATTCATAGATAATCTGAACATAAACCCACAATTCATCGGATCTTGTCAAACACACCGCAAAAGAGTATTACATCGGGTAGATCTCCATGAAGATCATGAAGAACATGGTATTGAAGATCAAAGAGAGAGAAGAAGCCATCTAGCTACTAGCTATGGACCCGAAGGTCTGTGGTGAACTACTCACGCATCATCAGAGGGGCAATGGAGTTGATGTAGATGCCCTCCGTGATCGAATCCCCCTCCGGCAGATTACCGGAAAAGGCTCCAAGATTGGATCTCTCAGGAACAGAGGCTTCCAGCGGCGGAAAATTGTTTTCATGGCTCCCTTTGGTATACAGGGAATATGTGTGAATTTATAGGCCGAGAAATAGGGTTAGGGGAGCTGACATGGGCCCATAAGCCTGAGGGGCGTGCCCTGTCCCCCTAGGCACACCCCTATGGCTTGTGGCCACACAGAGGCTCTCCCGACTTCATCGCCAAGTCTCCAGGGTTGCTTCTGGTCCAAGAATTTTTTTTCCAAAGATTGTATTCAGTTTGGACTCCATTTAATATTCCTTATCTGCAATACTCAAAAAGAAGGAAAAACAGAAATTGGCACTAGGCTCTAGATTAATAGGTTAGTCCCAAAATAGTATAAAATAGCATATTAATGCATATAAAACATCCAAAACAGGTAATATAATAGCATGGAACAATCAAAAATTATAAATACGTTGGAGACGTATCATCCCTCCAAGAGCACCAAGGCTGCATCCAAGAAAGCTGTTGCGCAGACGTGCAAGAGGACTACCAGAGACATACCTACTTCTGAGAAGAATAAGAAGTCCACTTTCAGAGAAGCAGATGATGATTATGATGCTATGTTTGTTTTGATGAAGCTCAGACCTCACTTTCCTATACATGATGCCAGCCACCCAGTAGCTGAGGATATGAAGAAGAGGAAGGATTCATGGTTGAGGGCATGGAGAGCTATTGATCCATATGCCCAGAGAACAAAGACTGCTCTGGATTACAGGTTTTATACCAAAGATCGACAAGACTTCTATGAGACAGTTTTGCTTAACAAGAGCCCTACAGTGAGTGACATGAGATATGTGGACTGGAAGTACATCAAGGATAATGAGGGTTACTTTCCATGTATCCAAGACAACTTCCACTACATTGGACTTGACAAGTTTGTTGGCAAGGAGTTCATTGCTTGGAATGACGAGATGATCATGCAGTTCTATTCCACTGCTCATTTATATGGAGATGGCAGGATTGTTTGGATGATTGAAGGAGCAAGATATGAATCTATTGTTGATGAGTGGGCTACCATCTTAGGAGTCCCTGAGGTTGAGGATAGTGATTTGGATGTCTACTCAGAATCCAAGGAGAGACGCAATAATGTTATGAAGGATATGTATAATCCTATCCCTGCTGATAAAGTGCAATCTCACAAGTTGGGGTCTATTTAGTTCCTCCAGCTAGGCCTCCGTACCATGAATACCATCCTGAGGCATACCTTGGTGCCCAAGTCCGGAGATGAGAAGATGATTCATGGATACTCCATTAACATGCTCACCCATCTTGATCGTCACACCAGGATTCGAGTGATGGATTTGATAGTAGAGACTGTGAAGAGGGTTGCTATTGATCAGAAGCGCTCATGTTGCTATGCACCCTATATTCAGATGCTTATCAATTCTAGGCTTGAGAAGCACATCTTTGCTCTAGATAGCCCCCACGTTCCACTTCAGCCATATCTCGAGGACAATGTTGTGGTGATGGACCAAGACCATCCCACATCAGCTGCAACTCAGGCACAAGCGGAGGCAGAGGCAGCTAGAGCCACTAGTGCTCAAGTTCCCAGATCCAGGAACGTGAAGATGGATCTCTTGATCACCAATATCAAGACCATCATGGACACTCACGAGAGCCTTGTGAACATCAATGAGGATAGAGTGAAAACTCTTAATGAAAAGGTTGATGGGCTGACTAAGACAATCAATGAGCTCAAGAAGGAGGTTGATGAAGCCCCAATCCCTCGCACCTTTTCTAAGTCTGAGTCTTCTAATGATGATGAGGATAGTGCACCTGTCAGGACGACTGCCTAGTTCACGACTAAGGCCAGGACACCTACAGTGCCAGCTCTAGAGACAAGGCCTTCATATTCTGCTCCAGCCATAGTGACATCAGCTCCATCAGCTCCAGTGCCTCCAGTATCTACTCCAACACCATCTAGGACTTCAGCGGAAGTCTTCACTGAAGCAGTTCTCTCGACTCTGACATCGACTACCGGAGGAGATGAGCCGCAGAAGAACGATTAGCTATATCTCTTCGAGCTTTTTGGTAACTTGTTGCCAAAGGGGGAGAAGTTGTATATAGATCTTAGGTTTCGAGTGAGAAAGCATCTGTTTGTATTTGCTGGTTTAACAAAAGATTTGGTTCGTTGTGAGATACTTTTGTGTGTTTGATCATACGCTTTAATGTGTGTTGCTACTATTTCCTATCTTTTGATAATTATGTGATGATCATTCACTTTGCTTGATGTGTGGTGCTATGCTGTTAACTCTTATTACTCTTGCACACCACCAAGATGTATGTGACACGGAAGAAGTGCCCCATGTACCTAATCGATTGTGCATTTGCATTCAAATGCAAATTTAAAAAATAATGCAAAAATTTAGGGGGAGCTCTTGCTTATCACATACTTCTCAAAGTGACGATTATATTCATCGATTATATCATATGTTGAAGCTTTGATATATATGTTGTCATCAATTACCAAAAAGGGGAGATTATAAGCACATTTGCTCCCTTGGTGGTTTTGGTAATTAATAACAACATATATGTCCTTGAACTAATGTTTCCACTAAGCATGTTTTAGGAAAAGCTCAATGATGGGTTGGCATAACGATTGTGGAATACACCAAGATGCAAGGAAATAGATTGGCAAATCCTCAAGCAAAGGACTCTACATTTTATCTTTCGTGAGAAATCACTTTGAGTCCATAGGAAAGCCAATACTATTAAAAGGGGGTAGGGTTTTGTTGGTGAACAAAATGCTCATACGTGGACAAGTGATGGTCACCACATACACCCAGAAGCTCTTCCACAAAAGTCTGTCCAAAGCCAAATCTTCAAAATCAGTGCAACCAACATTTTCCACTCGGTGCCACCGATTCCAAACCCTAGACAAACTCAGCCAAACCCTAGCTTTTCGGTGCATCCGATTCTGCTTTAGTACCACCGAGTTTGGGTTGCCAACTTCCTGTTATGCAAGTTTACAAAATCGGTTCGACCTAGTTTTCTGAATCGGCGTCACCGAGATTGCCAATCTAACTGTTTGTCACCTTATCGATGCAACCGATTTGTATGTATCGGTCTCAAGATTCAAAAGTTGCCACCTTTGAGGCAACTCGGTACCACCAAGATTTACACATTGGTGTCACCGAGTCTGACTTATTGGGTGTAACGGTTGGATTTTTGGAGATGCCCATATATACCCCTCCACCACCACTCACTCGAAAGAGAAGCACTCAGAACAGTTCCCCACTCATACCTATTGATTTTCTGAGAGAGAGCCACCTACTCATGTGTTGAGATCATGCCATTCCATTCCTACCATATGAATCTTGATCTCTAGCCTCCCCAAGTTGCTTTCCACCCAATCAATCTCTTCTACCAAGCCAAATCTGTGAGAGAGTAATTGTGTATTGAGGAGTCTATCATCTTGAAGCACAAGAGCAAGGAGTTCATCGACACAATTGAGCCTTTTACCTTTTGGAGGGTGGTGCCTCCTAGATTGGTTAGGTCTTGCTTGGGAGCCTCCTACTTCGTGTTGTGGAGTGAACCAAGAAGTTTGTAAGGGCAAGGACATCGCCTACTTCGTGAAGATCTACCTCGAGTTAGGCTAGTCCTCCGTGGACGTAGGCCATCATGGTATAGTCAAGGTTGCTTCTTCGTGGAACCCTCCATGGGTAGAGCCCTCCGTGGACTCTCGCGACCGTTACTATAAGAGCACATTTCTCCATGTGTGGTTTTGGGTAATTGATGACAATCCATATGGAGTAATGGTTGTTGTCGTGGTTTTATCATGGCAGATGTCCGAGGACTTAGATTCGAGGCCATCGCTAAGGTGATGGACTCAAGGGGTTTGGTTGGGACGAACGACACATGTTTACCTAGGTTCAGCCCCTCGAGAAGAGGTAAAGGCCTATGTCCTACTTGTGTTGTATTGATTGGGGTATCGATTACAAGGGAGCATATTCGCTTGACCTAGCTCTCGATCAATTGTTTTCTATCTAAGTTGTCCCGGGTCTCGCCCTTATATATGATGTGAAGACCACGGGTTGCACAAGTCTCATACCGACTTTACAATGTGTCCGAATCAAACTCTACGTCGTCTTGCCTTCCTGAGCAAGCCGTCTTCGGGCGGCTTATCCGCCCGGGTTTTCTTTGCCTTCTTTGTCTGGGCTTCATCTTGGCCCATCTTGGTGAGCCGCCTTACATCGGGGGCTTATGTCTCCAGGCCCATCCTTGGTCTAGCCTATGATCCGCGAAGCATGACCCGGCCCCACCATGGGGTTATATCCCCAACATTAGGCCCATGTTGATTTGAGCTTGCTCATTTCAACCTTCCATCTCATTTGGTGGCGAGTCTCGCTTGTTATCACCTGAAAGTAAGATAAAATGACCCACCATGACATCATATTGGATATATCAAAAAGATTCCTTGACGACCGTAACGGATCTTTCCACTTATTAAACTAATGGCCTGAAAATCGAGGCGTCCATCTCGGTCAATCAACCTCTGTCGCCTGGATTCTCATGCTTGTTTCCACTCTCGGCTTGTTAAATAAGACCGCAAAGGGTGGCATTCATTTCCTTCCCCGCTCGCGCTTCTTCTTCCTCCTTCCGACACCGTCGCTTTAGCGCATCTCGCTCCGGTGAAGCTTCCACGCTGTCGTCTCGCCAGACCACTGCATCAACCTGAATCGTACCAGAGCTCCATCTGCATCTGTTGTGTCATCTCCGGTGAGTCCTTCTCCTCCCTTAGATCCGTAATTCTCGGTAGGGTTTTCACGGAGTCCTCCGCCCGCTAGAACATGAGCTCTCCACAATGTCATATAGCGTATAGATCATTAAACACGATAATGTCCTCTTTTCCATTGCGGTACACCGTAGATAGTTGATAATAGCTCCACGCAGATCTGTAGTTGCTCTGTTCTCTGTCTTCAAACGTCACTGGTTCAACCGTTCGTCGCTAGGTTTAGAATAAACCCAATTTTTCTCTGTTTTGTAGATCCATAACTGCATAGATAGTCTATGAAACCTATTTTCCACACTTAGTAAAATTTGCATCGTTTTCTTGCAAACTTGACTCGCCAGTGAATTTCTGACACTCATCAAAACTGTTCCGACGACTTAACTTTATAGAACTTAGACTTTTTAACTGCCTTTAGTTATCTGTCATCTTCTGACTCGCCACACATTGTTACTTTGCACAGTTTTAAGTCGCCACTATTTCTCGTGCATCCAATTCTTCCGATTGGGTCGGCTCGGCTGTCACCGAAGAATTCTTGATGGATTTTGTAGACGCGGGGACTTTACCAGCCAAAGATGTCATCCATTGACGGGTTCTAGGCAACGAGCTGAGACCCGTTCCCCAAGAGGGTGAAGTAGTTGGGTTCACTGATCACCTCGTGCGCGGGTTTAGCCCACTTGGCTCAGAAAACATCTGAGACGTCCTTCATTTCATTAAACTGCATCCTCAGGACATCGCTCCCAATTCCGTCTCCAACATGTGCAACTTCCAAATACTTCGTGAAGTTTACTTACAAGAAGAGTTGTCCGTTGGTCTCTTTCGTGAGTTCTTCTACGCAAACCGCCAGACAAAGGTGAAAACTGGTCCAAGCTTACAGCTTGGCGGGATCTCCATTCAGAGGCGACGGGATGTGACCTTTTCGGCTGTTCGGATGCCGAGTCATCCTAAAGACTGGAATAAAACCTGCTTTTACTGCAAAGACACCTCTCCAGAATGAGAGAATCCCTTGCCGGGTTATCGTCCATACCGGATAAAGACAACAACTGAGCTCCCTGGCCAGCTGTCAGCCACTGAGCGGGCAAAATACGCTCCGGCTCACGCAAAGATTAAAGCCCTTATGCCCAATGGACTGACGGGCATGGATCTAACCCACTGTTGGATTTCTTGGAGGGTCATGCCCCTAAGCCGGCGAAGCCGTCTCATGTGCGAGTATACGGTAAAATCTGATGACCCCCTCTGCTTTAACCCTACCATGTTATCAGAAGATAGCATTGTGGCCACCATCAAGAGCCTTGTCCATGAGTCCTCAGAAGCTTGTGGCACCAACGGGTTAGTTCCCCAACAGTTAGCACCTTTCTGTGCCGCGAACCCGGCCCCAAACGTAAGGGCGACTCTCGGTCTCCTTATTCCCACGTTAGCTATCCATATACACTTAACAATCTTCTGACCTCTGGCAGCTTACACTTTCAGACCAAATCTGGCTTCTGGAAAAAGAAGTACGTTCCTCCTCCGAAGAAGTCAAAGAATAAAGTTGATGGTCGAAAGAAGAAAAAAGCACCTCAAGAACAACCGGAATCTAACGACTCAGAGGTATAACTTGACTCTCTTGGCCATATCTTCATGCACCTTACTGACGATAATAATTCACAGGACAAAACAGAGACAAGCCACGCCAACGTTCCTGACGTAACTTATGTTTCATCTGACTCAGAACATCTTGCACCACAGAAGATACGGCGGGTTGTCCGAAAGGTCCCTCTTTCATATCCCTTGCTTACTTAGACCCCTACTTTCTTTTGAAAAAGCAACAGCAACTCTCCGGACGCCAGACCCAGAGCACCGGCTCTAACGACCTCATGGCCGGGTTATCTCACTCTCCGGCTCAACGGAAACGGCTGGCTAAAGTATCTATTCAACCTGGCTTTGTTTTATCAACCTTGCCTTTATAATTCGACATTGTCTTATATTGTCTTAACTGCTTTCAAGGCTCACCCCCTTCGTCTGGCGACTCTACCGGAACTGCTCTGCCGCCTCTGAAGATCAACCCAGAGTACGTGCCTTTCATGCTTGTGTTCAAACTTGTATTATCTGCAAAGATCAACCATGACCTTCTGTATTTTCCAGGGCCCAAGCAAAACTAAGGAAAACCGGTGGGTCTACCCCTTCTCCCACAGCTCGAGAGACGGATCCTACCAAACCGGATTCCCCTGTACCGCACGCTGATCCCTCTGCGGCCTCCAAGGACACGCCTGACGAAGCCTGTCGCTCTGCTCAGCCGGCAGCCGATGATATGATTCATGAGAGTCCTCCGAGGGCTAATTCCAAGCCACCGAGCCCTTCACCGGTTGCTGATGACTCGGTTACTCCGGACATCACCATTACTGGCGCCTGCTTTCACTCTCCTCAACCCCGTGTGTTAACAAAGCACACTGAGGCGACTAAATCCTCCAAGAAGCTAGAATTTGAGCTCCCCACACTTGAGAAGCTAACAGCCGATGTGCTTCACGCTGGTTATCTGAACCGCCTGTCTACAACACGGAACATGGAGCTCAAGCTTGTCAACTTGATCAAGAAGAAATGTGAGGTACTCTTGCCTTCTGTTCCTTATACCCCTACATAACCCCCAAGAGTCGGGTTAGCACTTGCTAATGGTAAGCCGGGTCTTTGAATCTTGATGTAAGTAGAAACACTTAGCCAGTAGCCCCCAATGATCAGCCTAAAACTTAAAGACTGAGCCAATGTTCTTAGTGTGTACGTAGTTGCTCAAAGTGCCATCTGTAGCCCCCAAGGGCTGGTTTAACTTGATGAAAGATGAGTCGGAACTTCCACGTAGATAGGTCAAAGAGCCATATGTAGCCCCCAAGGGCCGGTGTAACATCCCAAACTTTGGAATGTTATAATAACTATTAGAATGATTGATTGTTTGCTTGAATGATTGAAAGTGAGTGAAATTTGAAACTTTTTGAAACTTTTGAAAGTTTGATGAGAGGGAATGAAATGACTTTCCCAAAACTTTTACTCTGCATTTGGATCACTAGGAATTCAAATTCATTTCATCACAAAATCCCAGAGTGAAGATGACATGACTTCTTCCATTTAAAGAAATGAAAAGGGATTTGAAAATGATTTGATTGCCCATTTGAAAATATATCTCAAAGAAAACTTTATGCAACTCAATGATTTTCATGAGAGAGGATAATATGATTTCCTCAAATTTTATGAAATATAAGTTGGAAGTTAAAAGAAGGAATTGAAAGTGCCTCTGAATTATTTTGGAATCCATTTCATATTTGGTTCCTATTCAAATTTTCAAAATAATCAAAATCCCTTCACAAATTTGAGAGGAGCAATATGACACTCCAAACCAGGGATCATTTGAACCATATTTGAATTTATAAAAAACTCACAAAAACTATTTCTGAAACATTCCATATTAGGTTTCAAAAGCCATTTTTGAAAGTGATTTTTAAAAATATATCTTTCTTCAAAAATAAAATATATGGAAAATAGGGTAAAATGATTTCTTTCAAAATAAAAATGAAGAAAAATAAATTTGAAGTCATTTTGATATTTTCAAAATGTTTTATTTGCATTTTAATTGAAACAATAACACTGTTTGAATTTTATAAATTTGTAAGTAGCTTATTTTACTCTGAAAATATGTTCATGATTTAGGAAATCTTTTTCCGGTCATTTTGATATATAATATGTATATATAAAAGTATATTTGATTTTCATTTAAATAGATTCCTTTTCTATTCTTTTTATATAAGGAAAAATCTTCAAAACGTTTAAAGCCCAACCGGCCCAGCCCCCCCCCTAATCTCGCCCGAATTCCCTCCCACTCGGTCACCCGTCGCCGCGCTCCCTCTCCCCTCTCGCTGACCGGTGGGCCCCACCGGCCGACCGCGTCGTTCCCGCGCCCATCCCCCTCCTCCCGCTCCCTCTGTCCCCTCCCGAGCGCCGCCATCGCCGGAGCCATCACCGTACTCCTCTCTCCCCTGCCGATTCAGATGCCTCGACCCTCCCTATAAAGCCCAAGGCTCTCTCCCTCCATTCCCCCGCTTTTCCCTCTCTGCTGCACCCTCTCTTCGCCGGAATTCCTCGCCGGAGTCCGACGCGGCTGCCGCACCATTTTTGAGCAAGTGCTCCACCCCGGTTCCCCCGAGCGCCACCGAGCCCTCCATTTACCTCCTCTCGCCTGTGCGCACCTTCCCCACCCCTCTGCTCCACCGGAGAACCACCAGAGCAACCCCACCGTCACCCTCGCCGGAGTTTTCCCCGACCCCGAAAGCCCCTCCGCTCCTGCTCGTCGTCACCGTCGTCCCCGAGCTCGCCCTCGACCACCATCGGACGCGCCATTCATCGTTGAATCGAACGGAGCCCTCGCCGTCGCCGGAGAACCACCGGAGGCGCATCCCCGACGACCTCGATGCCTCTGCCGTCGCAGGAACCCTCGCCGGAACCGGCAACCACCACGGTGAGCACCCTCCCCGTCCGATCCCTAATCAACGGCGTAGATTAGATCCCCGTACCCCTTCGGTCTATTTTAAGTGAACCGGTTGGTTTTTTTTAGTTTAGATTTTAGCCGAAACGTTCTTCGTTAATTGCCGGCCGTCCGCCCGAAACCTCTCTAGCGCACACCCCTAGACCAATCAGGAAGCACCACGTGTACCCTGACCGTTAGTTAAGTTTTTTGTTTATTCTGTTTTCAGTTTTAAAAACAGAATAGTTCTGATTTTATTTTCTTTATATCTTTTAAAATACTTAATATTTTTAATTGATTTATTTTGCATTAGATCACAAATTTCATATAGTTTCTGTGAATACCAAATTTGACTATGTTTGAACAATTAAATTTGAATTTGGACATATTTGATTTAAATCTTGTTTTCTGAATATCTTGAGTTCTAAAATGAATTTTTGATTGATTCTTTTTCCTACTTGTCACTAGTGACCATAGCTATCATTTGGTAGAGTTTGAGAATTTTTATAATAATTTTAAATAGTATTTTCAAACCAAACAGAATCTGTTTAGTTTCCTATTAGTTTAATTAAATTGATTTATTTGTTTTATTTTGAAAATCTGAAAATGATTTAACTTATGTTTTATATCTAATTTAGTTATGTTGTTCTAAAATTAGGATTATACTTGCTGTTAACAAAAAAATAATTTGAATAGTTTATTATTGTAGGAACCTAAACACTTTTTCTAATAGGTATAGTTTATTTAAAACAAATTAGTTAGTAATGTTTCATTTAACAAAAGTTTTAAGTATTTAGATTCTGTTTTCAAATAAAGCTTTTACTAATTCTTTTCTGCTAAGAAATGTTTTAAACAAAAATAGTTTAGTTTTACTCTATTATTATAGGAAACTATATTTTTCTTCATTAGGTAATGTGTTATAAAAAAATTTAGTTTTTCATAGAAATTATTTTCACAAAGTATTATATGATTTAATTCTGTTTTGCAACAAAGATTTTATTTAATTATTTTCTGTTAACTTAGTTGTTTTACAATTTGTTTTCTTTTAGTTTATGGATGTGGTTGTAGTTAAGTTCATTAGGCAAACACTCATGTTGTTTAGGATGTTGTTTTCAAATGTTTTACTTGTTCTTAAAAAGTAATTCTTTTTATAGTAAAATATTTACTAAAATACCTTTTGTTATATTTACTTTGTTTTTGTTTTGTTTTGTTGAAAATTAATTGTTTGTAGGAGAAAACCACTTTAGTTGCTTTTATAAAAACCTTGTTGATCATTGACTTTTGTCTTAAGTATTTCTTTCATCTACCTTTGTTGTTAGGTTTCTTGTGTTATCTTGTGATTGTTAGTTTTATTGCTAGAAGTGTTTGCTTATGTGAATGCAATGTTTGATTATATAGATTTCATCGGAGAGTGACAAATAGTCTATCAAGTTATTTCTGAGAGCAATCTTTATCTTCATCAACAGTACAGGCAAGTTCACCTTGACCATCTATTTCATACCTATGTTTTTATTGCATGTAGTGACATCATTCAATACATCCCTCCCGTAGTGTTATTGAAATTCTTGTAGTTGAGTAGAATGCATGAGGTAGGAACCCACCACTGGTTACTAAAGCCTCGGGAACGTTAGTTACTTTTATGCTATGCTAAAGTAGACGGGGTTTGGTATGAGTGTTCGTGAATGGTGTGAAGAAGGACTCTACGTCAAGACGACAACTTCATGAAGACATCTGCAAGTCCTGCATCTTCATGACCTCAAGACTTCGAGACTCGAGAAGACAAGTTTTAAATACACACTACTGGGTGAAGGATGGAATTGATGGGCATCCCTGGGGAAACCAGTGGATGGCCGGGATGCATGGGGAAGTGCCATGACATCTTGCGGAAAGCTTCACCCAGACTCAAAGAGAAGAATGAATACTTCATGCCCGAAAGCTTACCTGTGTAGCCACAAGTCAATATGGGCTCAGGCTTGGTTGATATTTGTTGTGACTCTGCTGGGCAGTGCTACGAGATGTAGTCGACGTTAGGATTGGATGGGCACTGTCGGACAGTCAGGGAAGCACTCCGAAAGACCATGTTTCTTTCATCTTGTTCTCAAACACCAGGCAGTGCAAGGACTTACCAGGAGGGAAAGAATCTTGTGGGTAAAGTACACAACACTCTGTAGAGTTAAACCTAATCGATTAGCCTTGTCCACGGTTCGGACAATTTGAGCCTCTGGACTTGGATTTATCTCTGAACTCTCAACACTGGACTGATAACTTAATTGTGGGCAACTTAATGATACTTATGGGAATTGAGACATTGGTTGGCGGAACCATGTTATGATAGGTAATTCCATAGTGATATTCCTGTTATTCCTTTTGTTGTAGGAAAGTAAAATCAGCTTTTACGCAAAAACTCAGACACAGAGCCACAAAGCCTTTGCATATAGAATAGTCTTTATTCTTCTGTTCTACTATGGTGATCTTGCCAGTACATTCAATGTACTGACCTATATGGCTGCAACGTATTATGTTGCAGATTTTCTTCTACGACGGGTAAGAGTACGATTCAGGGTTACGGTCCGCACTCAACTTGCCGTTGGTGTTATTGGGACTCCACTCCCATTGACTGTATCCGCTGCTATCTTAAGGTATATATCTATTTTACGCTTTTACATGTGATTGCACTTTGATATATACATTGATGTACTATGTGTGCCAGCATACTGATCCAGGGATGGCACAAAACACACAGAGGCTTGACTCGTTTTGAGTCGGGTCGCTACAGCCGGCTTATCTTGATGAAAGATGAGTCGGAACGTCCACGTAGATAGACCAAAGAGGCATATGTAGCCCCCAGTGCCGGGTTTAACTTGATGAAGTTGACCCGGAACTTCACTGTAAATAGATGGAAGAGCCAGTTGTAGCCCCCAAGTACTGGCTTAACTTGACAAATCTGAGCT
This sequence comes from Hordeum marinum, assembly GCA_022496015.1. Taxonomy (NCBI): domain Eukaryota; kingdom Viridiplantae; phylum Streptophyta; class Magnoliopsida; order Poales; family Poaceae; genus Hordeum; species Hordeum marinum. The sequence continues at coordinate 21,116,834 of CM039673.1, read as the reverse complement.
GGAACTTCATTGTAGCTTTGAAGAACAAACAAACATTAGCCCCCAAGTGTCCAGCATATTGCTTGCAATCTGCTTGATACTTGCATTATATTGTCTTAAGCTTCATTATTTGATAATATGCCATCCTGGCGACTTAACCTTCATTTCGCTTTTGATATGTCACAGGAAGCTTTAAACGAAGCCAGGTCTGAATTGACCGGCTTAAGGAGAAATCTGGCCACCCAGCAAGCCGCCCGAAGCAAAGCAAATGAGAAGTGTTGGCTCGCCGCCGAGGAACTTACAAAGGTTAAAGCTGAATTTGCTGCCTTCAAGACGTCTGTTGAGACTAAGCAAGCTGCCCTTACCAAACGAGCAGACGATGCTGACCAGCGACTCATGGTTGTGTCCGATGAGCTTTCCGCCTTGAAGCGCCATATTACAAAGATGTCTGCTGCCAGCTTTGGTAAGTACTAAACACTTAGTCGATACTGTTGTAGGACTATTTATCCTGGCGACTGATAATTGAAAATTCGTATTATGCAGGTCAAAGGAGCCGGCAACTTGCTACTGACAGCTTGCTGCCATTGAAAGTCGTCTACACTTTGACAGAGCAACTGTACTACAGAGCTCTCTGCATAATCAAGGTGGTGTTCTACAAGGATAACATCCCTCCAACTATGAAGGGAGTCATAGAGTTGCTATCCACTCTGCCCAACCAAATCCAAGAGCTTAAGAAATCAGCAGCCCAAAAGGGAGCAATCGCATCCATAAGCCGGGCGTTAGCTTTCGCTCCAGTGTTGACTCCCGAAGATATGATGGACGGGTTTCCATCCAAGAAGGATGACATCTCAGAGTTCACGAAGGCTGACTACGCTTGGTGCATGAAGGCTTCCTGAGTCCTCGCCTCCATGTTAGTAGAACAGGTGAATTTGTTAACATACCAAGCGGCTTATGATGCCGAGCAGAAGAGAGTACGTGGCCCAACCTTCGAGGCCATGGACCTAATGCTTGTACGCCGTAAGCACCTCTTTGTTCCTGAACTTGACCCGTCCCCCCCCCCCACTTTGAAGAGGCAAACTTTGCGGCTTTAACCAACTGCAACTAGGACGTGGACAATCTTAAGATCATGGAGGTTGAAGACCCGCCACAAGTTGACCTGCCATCCAACTGATGACCTTGGTAACGTCGTGGACAATCCAGCCTTGTGACATGCCATAGGGCGGTGTTAAAATTTTTGAATCATCTCTTTTGAGCTCCGCAAAGAGCTTTGTAATAGGCTTGTAGTAAACTTTGCTTTGCCTGAATTGTGCCATCGAGCACATATGGAATCATCCGTCTTAACGTATTATACCCGCCTTATGCTTTCAAGTCATACCAGATTTTGTGGCGACTCTTGGTAACTAACCAAACTATAGGCATAGAACATGCTTCGCGTTTCAAGAGGGCGGCTTATAATAGCGCAACCAAAAAGATGTTGTATCTTTCCTGACTTGCTTTTCTGTAATAACTCATGTGCCAGTTCTACTAGGCTGAGTCACCACTTAAAACTTCTTAGAAGTACAGGGTCTCTGTCGAGATTGGTCGTCAACTTCTTTGAGCGGCTCAGGGTCTATAAGCGAGATTAACTGGAAGGAAGTGTGACGCCCCAGAAGAGACATGACAGGGCATGAACACCCTGATAGACCACAAACTGCCTCTCACGTCACATAAATCCGTCGTTTTAACCTTAAACAATACAGGGTCCTTGAAGGATTAACTGTCTAAGAGTACGAACGGGCCACATAGCGGAGAGTCGGTAGTAGATGGGAGAGTTTGTCCTTGCTTTCCGTAAGCCGGCCCTCACGTGACAAGAGCCGCCGTTTTAACCTTAACGAGTACAGGGTCTCTATCGAGATTGGACGTCAACTTCTTTGAGCCGGCTCAGGGTCTCCAGGCGAGATTAACTAGTAAGAGTTCGGCGGGTCACATAGCGGAGCAGCATTAGCTTATAGGCAGGTTTAACCCTGTTTGGCTTAAGAGTCGATCAAGAGGGTGTGTAATCTAAACCCGGTGGGTTGGAAGCCCCCAAGTGACCTTTGTTGACAGAGTCAACTCTTTGGCTTAAGAGCCGATTGATAGGGTGTGATAAGCTACACCCGGTGGGTGGGAAGCCCCCTGGACGATCATGTCGATGGAGTCAACTATTTGGCTTGAGATCTGACCGATAGGGTGTGATAAGCTACACCCGGTGGGTGGGAAGCCCCCTGAACGATCATGTTTTAACTTCTTTGCACAGATTGAGATATGCGAAACGGCAGAAGCCCGGGCTTGCAGGATGCCAACTTTATTCATATATATATATATATATATATATATATATATATGATTTGTACAATGATGGTGTACAATGTCAAGTCTTGGCAACTTAAGTATAGTAAGCCGTAGATGCGCTATATTCCACGGCCGGCGGGTCTCCTGCCCCGAGGTATTTGAGTCGTCTCGGATGTCAATGAGGTAATATGACCCATTGTTGAGATTTCTGTTGACCACGAAAGGTCCTTCCCATGGAGGGGACAACTTGTGCACATCTGTCTAATCTTGAATCAACCGCAACACCAAGTCGCCTTCTTGAAACGTCCGGGTCTTGACTCTGCGGCTATGATAGCGGCGTAAGTCTTGCTGATAAATTGCCGACCGAGCCGCCGCCAGATCACGTTCCTCCTCCAAGGCATCCAACGCATCTTGATGTGTGGTTTCATTGTCCGCCTCAATGTAAGCTGCCACTCGTGGCAAGTCATGACGGATGTCACTTGGCAACATGGCTTCTCCACCGTAAACCATGAAGAAAGGTGTATAACCCGTTGATCTGTTGGGAGTAGTTCTGATGCTCCATAAGACGGATGGCAACTCCTCCACCCAACAACCCGGCGTTCACTGCAAAGGAACCATAAGCCGGGGCTTAATACCTCTCAAGATTTCTTGGTTAGCGTGCTCCGCCTGACCATTTGATTGTGGATGAGAAACTACAAAAACATCAAGTCTGATGTGTTCGCTTTCACAGAACGCTTTCATAGCCGCCATGGATAAGTTTGTACCATTATCTGTGATGATACTATAAGGGTACCCAAAACGGTAGATTAGCTTCTTAATGAACTGAACCATCGTAGCCACATCACACTTGTTGACCGGCTCAGCTTCTACCCACTTGGTAAACTTGTCAACTACCACCAAGAGGTGGGTCTTCTTGTCTTGGGATCTCTTGAAAGGCCTGACCATATCAAGCCCCCAGACTGCAACCGGCCAAGTAATTGGAATCATGTGCAACTCTTGAGCCGGGACGTGAGCACGCCGGCCAAACTTTTGACATCCACCGCACTTGCGGACCAAGTCAGCCAGAAGAAGCCATGTCGAAAGGCTTTGGCCACTAGAGATTTTGAGCCGGCGCGATGACCACAATCACTAGCATGAATTTCATTTAAGATTTCCTTGCCCTCTTCAGGTGAGACACAATGTTGAAACACACTGGCGACGCTGCGCTTATGTAACTCGCCATTGACTATCGTCATAGACTTGGACCGCCTTGTGATCTATCGAGCAAGATTTTCATCATCAGGTAACTTGCCACGAGTCAAGTACGCCAAATAAGGCACAATCCAGTCAGGAATAGCATGGAGAGCCGGCACCAGCTGTCCCTCCGGGTCAGGAATAGCCAAATCTTCCTCTAAAGGTAACTTAACCGACGGGTGATGTAGTACATCCAAGAAAACGTTAGGCGGCACCGACTTTTGTTGAGAACCCAGCCTTGACAGGGCATCAGCCGCCTCATTCTTGCGACTATAAATATGATCCACTTGATAACCTTTAAAGTGACCAGCGATGACATCCACCGCCTGACGATAAGTTGCCATCTGCGGATACTTGGAGTCCCAATTACCTGAAACATGTTGGGCTACGAGATCTGAGTCACCGAAGCATCTAACTTGGCTCAGGTTCATCTCTTTAGCCACCTTGAGTCCATGAAGAAGGGCTTTGTACTCAGCTGCATTGTTAGTACAAGGAAATATCAACCTTAGCACATAACAGAACTTATCACCTTTGGGGGAGGTAATGACAACCCCTGCCCCTGATCCTTCTAGCTGCCTGGATCCATCAAAATGAATTGTCCAGTATGTGTGGTCCGGCTTCTCCTCGGGCGCCTGACACTCGGTCCAGTCATTGATAAAATCCACCAAGGCTTGAAACTTGACCATCGTGCGAGGTACATACTTCAAATTGAGAGGTCCAAGCTCCAGTGCCCACTTAGCAATCCTGCTAGTGGCTTCTCTATTTTGAATTATATATCCCAATGGGGCAGAGCTAATCACTGTAACCTGGTGGCCCAGGAAATAGTGCTTTAGCTTACGATTGGCCATGAACACTCCATACACCAGCTTCTGCCAATGTGGATACCTCTGCTTGGATTCTGTCAGGACCTCACTGATGTAGTAAACCGGCCTCTGAACCGGATACTCTTTCCCTGCTTCCTTACGCTCAACAACGATTGCGGCGTTGATAGCCCTGTTGTTAGCTGCCACGTATAGGAGCAAAGGTACTTTCTCAACTGGAGTGGCTAAAACCGGTGGCTCAATGAGTTGTCGCTTGAGCACCTCAAATGCTTCACCCGCCACCAAGCTCGAGACAAAGTTGTCCGTCTTTTTCATCATCTGGTATAAAGGGATGGCTTTCTCACCAAGGCGACTTACAAACCGACTTAACACGGCGATTCGTCCCGCCACGTGCTGAACATCATTGATGCATGTCGGCTCAGACAGGGAGGTGATAGACTTGATTTTATCTGGGTTAGCTTCAATGCCACGCTCAGAAACCAGAAATCCCAAGAGCTTGCCCGCCGGAATGCCAAAAACGCACTTAGTCGGGTTAAGCATCATCTTGTAGACCCATAAGTTCTCGAAAGTCTCCCTCAGGTCATCAAGCAGAGTCTCCTTCTTCCTTGACTTTATCACAATAGCATCCACATATGCATGAACATTGTGCCCAATTTGACTATGAAGACAGTTTTGTACGCAATGCTGGTAAGTCGCCTGGGCACTCTTGAGCCCAAAAGGCATAGACACGTAGCAGAAGGCACCAAAAGGTGTGATGAAAGTCGTCTTCTCTTTGTCCTTGACTGCCATCTTGATCTGATGATAACCCGAGTAAGCATCCAGGAAGCACAAACTCTCACAACCCATCATCGCATCGATGATCTGGTCAATACGAGGGAGAGCAAACGGGTCAGTCGGAAAGGCCTTGTTAAGATCTGTGTAATCCACGCACATACACCACGAGCCATTCTTCTTGAGTACCAGCACCGAGTTAGCAAGCCACTCCGGGTGACATACCTCGACGATGAAACCCACCGCCAAAAGTCGGGCTACCTCTTCCCCAATTGCCTTGCGTCTCTCCTCGTTGAATCCCTGTAGAAATTGCTTGACTGGTTTAAACTTAGGATCCACATTAAGGTGGTGCTCAGCGAACTCTCCCGGTACACCCGGCATGTCAGAAGGTTTCCATGCAAAGATGTCCCGATTCTCACGGATGAATTCGATGAGCGTGCTTTCCTATTTGGGATCCATATTGGCCCCAATAGTGAACTGCTGAGATGAGTCACCCAGATTGAAGTCCACCAATTTGGTATCATCCGCTGACAATTTTAGAGGTGGCTCAACCTCTGTGGTGGGCTTTTTCAGCGGAGTCATATCCTCCGGGTCAACATTTTCCTTATAGAACTTGAGCTCCGCCTCAGTACAACTGGACTCTGCATAAGCCGCATCTCCTTCCTCACACTCAACAGCCGTCTTCCAATCACCATGAACTGTAATCGTCCCATTCAATCCGGGCCGCTGACAATTTTACAGGTGGCTCAACCTCTGTGGTGGGCTTTTTCAGCGGAGTCATATCCTCCGGGTCAACATTTTCCTTATAGAACTTGAGCTCCGCCTCAGTACAACTGGACTCTGCATAAGCCACGTCTCCTTCCTCACACTCAACAGCCGTCTTCCGATCACCATGAACAGTAATCGTCCCATTCAACACGGGCATCTTAAGCTGCAAGTAGACATAGAAAGGCCTGGCCATGAACTTGGCATAAGTCGGCCGTCCGAACAAAGCGTGATAGGGGCTCTTGATTTTTCCCTCTTCAAACCACAAGGACTCCACCCTGTAGTTGTATTCGTCACCAAAGGTGACTTCCAGAGAGATCCTACCCACTCGGTAAGCCGACTTGCCAGGTACCACACCATGAAAAACTGTTGAGGAAGGTTTAAGATCTTTGTCGAGCAACTTCATCCGTCGTAAAGTGTCATAGTACAGGATATTGATGCTGATGGCACCATCCATAAGTACCTTAGTGAACACATATCCTCCCACTTGGGGGGCAACCACCAAAGCCAGCCACCCGGGGTCATCAACATGCGGCGGGTGATCCTCCCAACTCCAGGTTATGTCGTACTCCGACCACTTCAAGTACTATGGCAGAGCCGGCATGATCGCATTAACCGCCTGCTTGCACAACTTCTGATTTCGCCTATCGAGGCTGGTTATAAACACATGATATTGACCCGAGCTGAGCTGCTTTGGATTACTCTTATATCCAGACTGGTTATTCTATTGCTGATTGTTGCCACCAGAGTGTTGATGATGTCCTCCTTGGTTGCCCTGGCCGTGATGGCCAGGTCCTAAGCCTCTAGACCCAAACCCGGCTTCTGACCCGCCTGGTCCTGAGCCGCCGGGCGGGCCACCATCGCAATGATGCTACCGTAAGTTGTAATCCTTGAACTTTTGCATAACGTGGCAATTACCCCACGTGTGACCCGCCGGTCTATAATGCCGACTATGCTCTAGACAAGGCTTATTGAGCATCTCTTCTAGATTAAAAGGAGTCTTCCCCTTATTAAAAGGCAGTTTGAACCTCCCATTGCCCTTAGTACGATTGTTGCCGGTGTTGGTGTTGGCCACCAATTCTGACCCGACGTCTGGGTTCTTCCTCTTAACTTGGTTACCGTTGCCTGACGCACCCTTGCCATTGTTATTCTTTTTACTCTGACCAGGCTACACCTCATTATAGCCTGGATCCTTTGTAGTATCAAAGTCGGTGTACTTCGTAAGAGCCGCCATGATCTCCCCCATGTCTTGACATGTGCGCTTGAGCTGGCCAAGCTTCTGCTTCAGAGGCGTAAAGTGGCAATTCTTTTCCAGAATCAGAACCGCTTGAGCCGCCGTGATCTGCTCGGACGAGTGGATGATGGTTGAGACCCGCCGTGACCCACTGATGAGCCGATTCATTTTGTTGCTATACACAATGGTCCAAATCCACAATCGTCATGGGCTGCTTGCACGTCCCTTGGAAGTTTTTGATGTACCTCCCTTCAACTCAGCCTAGGAATTGATGGTATTAGGCGGCAAACCCTTTAACCACATGCGAGCCGACCCTTCTAGCATCATGATGAAATATTTAGCGCACACCGCATCGTTGACGTCCAACATCTCCATGGCCAGCTCATAACTTTCAATCCAGGCCTCTAGGGGCAGATCTGTAGTGTAATTTGGCACCTTACGAGGACCTTTGAAATCCTTCAGTAGACGCTCGTTCCGCAGAGCCGGCACCAAGCATGGGACTCCCACAGCCCTGGTAGTTACTCCTGCTCCAACTGAGGCGAAAGGTGCAGGGTCTTGATGAGCCGCCGCTGCTAGAGTCGCCGCCTCTTGATTTGCTCTCGCCCGGTCCACAAGCGCCTGAGCATCCAAAGCCGCCTGGTCATCTCGCGGAAGGCCCTAGTGTCGATCACTGCTAGAAACCGCCGGCAAGTCATAGCACCGGCTGAAGCTGCGGCTGAGGATGGGGGTTGAGTGTACACGACTCCGACTGTAGGTGTACTTCTCTTGCTGGGCCATCGCCGTCTGTAGGTATCCAATGGCATTCCGTACCTCCGCTGCAAAAGGCGTCTCGTCAGGAATAGGGATTGTTTCCAGACGGGTTGCCGCCGCCACCATGTTCTTCGAGGGGTTTGAGTAATGACCTGCTGGCGTTGGGAAAGCCATTGGTGAGGTCTGGTTCCGTTGGGGTGGGTTAAGCTGCTGCTGAGCCGCTGGCCGACTTCCAGGCACATCCGCCGTCCGTCCATTTCCTGGCGTGTTGAAAAGATCTCTAGCCTCATACTGCTCTGGTAGGCAGGACTGATGTCTCATCCGTTGTACCGCAGCTGCCAATTATTGCTCCAGCTCAAGGCGGAAAGCCTCTGACTTAAGGCGCTCTGCTTCCAGATCCATCTTAGCTTTTAGCACGTCGACTCTCTGTTGGACCTTCGCCATCTGGTCCTTCAACCTTGTGGTCTCCAAATTCTGGAAGGCTTGATTCTTAGACGTGACTTCAGTTGCCATCAGAGCTGCGAGCTTGTTCATCAGATCCAGAAGGACCTGAGCCGATGGCGGGTCAGCCCCCGTGTTTGTCGCCCCGGCGGCTGTACTGCTCGTACCCGGCGCTGACCCGGCCATGAACACGGCCGCATGAGTCAGCAGCCCATGATCGTCCAACTCGGAACACTCTGACTCTGGGTAAAGCTCATCATAGCCCCTGAGCCTACTATCGTGAAGCTGGTAGATTGATTATGTCTCTCTGCTCAAAGATCCATCTTCCGAACACACGAGAGTCTCCTACGACGCAGAAGCCTCAAGATCCATACCTTCAGTAAAGCCAATGAAGACATGCTTCCTGCCCGGATCAGCACACGCGGGTTGCACGTGTCGGGCGGGTTGCGTACGCTGAGCCGGCTAGACGATGTTGGTGCAGACGTCTGGCCCGTGTGTGGATCCGCCGACCTTGCCGATGAAGACGTGGATTCCGCTGAAGCGGACCCGGAACCCATACTCAACAGAGTCGGCCTCGGGGCCCCAGCCGGCATCATCGATTACTCTTGTTCATCCTTTCGACCACGTATCCTTCAAACCCCGGAAGAGAGCCCTTTGAGAACTCAACACCACCGAGTGCTAGCCCCATGGTGGACGCCAACTATCGTGGTTTTATCAACCCAGATGTCCGAGGACTTAGGTTCGAGGCCATCGCTAAGGTGATGGACTCAAAGGGGTTGGTTCGGACGAACGACATGAGTTTACCCATGTTCAGCCCCTCGAGAAGAGGTAAAGGCCTATGTCCTGCTTGTGTTGTATTGATTGGGGTATCGATTACAAGGGAGCATATTCGCTTGACCTAGCTCTCGATCAATTGTTTTCTGTCTAAGGCACCCCGGGTCTCGCCCTTATATATGATGTCAAGACCACGGGTTGCACAAGTCACATACCAACTCTTACAATGTGTCCGACTAACTCTACGCCGTCTTGCCTTCCTGAGCAAGCCGTCTCCAGGCGGCTTATCCGCCCAGGTCTTCTTTACTTCTTTGTCTGGGCTTCATCCTGGCCCATCTTGGTGAGCCGCATTACGTCGGGGGCTTATGTCTCCAGGCCCATCTTGGGTCTAGCCTATGATCCGCCAAGCATGACCCGACCCCACCTGGGAGGGCCTCACCATGGGGTTATATCCCCAGCAATTTCCTTGAGTTATATTCGAAGGATTTGTCCGTAGGTACTTCTTGGAGTCCATCTGTTGGTTTCAAGGAGTTTATATGGTGACCAAGGTGGTATTCAAGGTTTATGAAAAGATTGGTCATGTGGGAGTTGAGCTTATTGCAAGCATTTCTTGAAGAAGAAGATTGTGTAGGCATTCATGTTTACCTTCAAGTCATCATCTTTATGAAGAGAGAATCTAAGATACAAGGTTGATCAAGACTAATCAAAAACTGAATCAAGTTGATCAACACACAAATCATACAAGATGTACCGAGAGGGATCGAGTGAACCCATGGTGTGGTAAGCATTGTCCATTATGCTTTGTGTACTAACCCATGGTCTACCGGAGAGTTCTTTATGGGGTTAGGTATATTTCCATGGGCTTGCATCAAGAGGCGGATCCCATACATCCCATGGAAGATGACATCAAGTGGAGATCGTCATCCAGGTTGCGATGTGTAAGCTCAAGTGAAGCATCACGAAGAGAACATGCTTGAGGCTCGTCGTTCATTGTGGTGACAATGGACATGTGAAGATGTGCCGAAGTGTGGCTCACCCATAGTGGAGTGTGGGGGAGCAATCATCTAGTATTCATCAAGCCAACGCAATCAAAGAAACGTGGTCCATCTTGAGGAAGTCAAGATCGTCATCATGTAGCTCAAGTGGACTATACGCAAGGCTAAGGTTTGACCTTGATAGGGTTTTCTATTTTACCAGTGTCTTGGTGGCAGTTGAGAGACCGGGTTATAGGATCGATTGTCGTACTATCAAGGGGGGCTCTCAAGTGAGCAGCTTGATCATATTGTTCATTGAGAGCTCAAATCATTCATTCTTGGCATCATCATCTTTCTTGGTTCTTGGTTGGATTTTCTCTATGTGGGTTCTTGATCTTGTGGTTATGTTCATGACAAGATCTAGTACATCAAAAACGGATTTCATATTCCTCGTCTATCGCGTTCTCGGTGTTGGAGATTTTACCGGTCTTATTCGAGGAAGGGTTCTAACCAGTTTCTTATGGGCCTTTAATCATTTCCTTCTTATTGATACTTGAATCAATATTGTGGTAGCCCATGTTTTTACCTTTCCAACAAACTTTGTTTCATTGAATTCGGAGTCCATTTGCAAAAGTTGTCGCAGTTTTGGTGTTCTTAGAAGGCCGCAGCGATACTACCGTGGCTAGAGCGGATGTATTTTTTTTACTACCGCTCAAGAGCGGTACTACCACTCCAGACCAAAATCTCGTGTTTTGACCACCGGTGGTATGCACGGATGTAGTTCTTTAGTACTGCTCCCAAGCAGTAGTACCGCTACCCTTTGCGGTAGTACCGCTATCCCTAGCGGTAGTACCGTTAGGACGAGCGGTAGTACCGCTCTGGCGGTTCTACTGGCCTTTTTCCTCCTCGCTGTTGTTTTTCATATAGCTACTACCTCCCTAGCAGTAGTACCACTCCTTGGAGCGGTAGTACCGCTTTCTGCTGGCTGTGAGCATAACGGTTGGATTTTTTCCCACCTATAAAAGGGGGTCTTGTTCCACATTGAACCTTATCCTTTGAGCTTGTGTTTGCCCCCATTGTTGACCTTCTTTGAGATTCCTATCTATCAATCCCTCCAATTATTCTTGCTCCTTTTTGAGGGAAAAGAGAGACGAGATCTAGATCCACATTTCAACGAATCACTGTCTTCTCTATGTGAGGGAAACCCCTTGGATTTAGATCTTGGAGTTCTTCGTGTTCTTCTTTGTTCTTCCTCTCACTTTCCTCCATAGCATTAGTTGTTGTGGTGGGATTTGGGAGAGAAGGACTTGGGCACTCCGTATGCCCTTGCCATTGCATTTGGTGCATAGGTTTGAGTTCTCCACGATGATACGTGGAAGTGAAGTTTTAGAAGATTATTACACTTTGGTGTTTGTGCACCCTAGAGCTTGTTCCTCTTGGGCGCCTTGGCACCCTAGATGGCTTGTCTTGTCTCGTAGCTCAATCATTCTGGTGCAAAGCTCCGGGCAAGCGTCGGGGTCTCCAATTAGGTTGTGGAGATTGCCCCGAGCATTTGAGGTCACCTCAGAGCCACAATACATTGTGGTGAAGCTTCCTGGTGTCGTTTGGCGCCTCCAATTAAGTTGTGGAGATTTCCCCCAACCTAGTTTGCATGGGTTCGGTGACCGCCCACAAGGGTCCCTTAGTGGAATCACGGCATCTTGCATTGTGCGAGGGCGTGAGGAGATTACGGTGGCCTTAGTGGCATCTTGGGGAGCCTTGTGCCTCCACACCGCTCTGAATGGATATTAGCATGCGCAAGGGTGTGGACTTCGGGATACATCGTCGTCTCCGCGTGCCTCGGTTATCTCTTACCCGAGCCCATTTACTTATGCACTTTACTTTGTGATAGCCATATTGTTTCTTGTTATATATCTTGCTATCACTTAGTTGTATATCTTGGTTAGCATAAGTTGTTGGTGCACATAGGTGAGACTAGTTGTTTTAGGTTTTGTTCTTGATTAATTGAACGATAGTTTTATTCCGCATTGGTTCAAGCCTAAACCGTAATTATTTTGAAGCGCCTATTCACCCCCCCCCCTTCACTCTAGGCGACATCCACATCCTTTCAATTGGTATCAGACCTAGGTCTGTCATTATTAGGTTTAACAACCTAGAGGGTAAGGATGTCGACTAGGGGATTAGGATTCTCTGACACTCTTAGTTTCAATGGCACAAATTTTGATGTTTGGGTAATTCGCATGCTTAATATCTTTAGGGTCATGGACCCAAATTAAGAGTGAATTGTAGATGTGGGTTTTTCTCCTCCAAAGGATTATCAACACATATCTTTAGAGCATGAGAAAAACTCTTATCTCAATGCTCAAACTTCTAATGTGATTTTTGATGCTTTGAGCAATGTAGTTATATTTCAACTCATGCCATTCCGGGATGCCCATGAGTTGTGGACAAAGCTTCAAGATAAATATGGTGTGTCCAAGATTTGTAGGGATGATTGTTCTCCCTCCACCTCCGGTCGTGTTGTCTTCTCAACTTCATCTACTTCACCTACATGTGTATTGCCACAAGGTATTTATATGGTGAGTAGTGATGATCATTGTAATGATGATAGTCAGCTTATTGTTGATAATTCTTCTTCACTATCTTATTGCAATGCTTCATCTTTGGACTTTAACACCTCGAGCACTTTAAATGTTTCACATGCTTGTGTTGGTAGTCCTTGCATATCATGTACAAATTGCTTGACTAAATCTCATGATGATATGCTTGCTATATCTTGTTTCCATGATAAAAATGTTTCTATTTCCTCGAGTTGTTGTGCTAAGAATGTAGAGGAAACCCAACACTCCATGGAACAAGATGTGGTCCTGAATGGTGCTTCAAGGGATCCTACATCATCATATATTGTTTCTCACTTTTGCCTTATGGCTAAGGATTCAAAGGTATCTCCTACTTTGAATCCCAATATATCTCATGATGATGATGTTGATGATAAGGAGGATAATCATGAAGAGTGTGATAATGTTTCTTCCTTAAAAATTAAGGGAGAAATGATTTTTAAAGCTCTTCATAAGAATATAATTGCTCGTTCCAACTTCATGGAAATCATGTCTATTGCCATTGAGGGCAAGAAATATATTGAGGAGTTGGAATCTCATCTCGAGGAGCATGACGCCACCATTGAGAAAATTGAAGGTCATGAGCATTATTACACTAATGAGATCGCGGAGCTATCTCAAGATCTTGAAAATGAACAAACAACCAAGGAATCTCTTGAGGAGACCTTTTCTCTAGAATTATCTAGATTAAAGGAATCCCATGAAAGAGCTCTCAAGGTGGCTAATGATTTTAGAAATAAAAATGATAAGCTTGAAGTTCCACATGCTAAATTCCTTGAGGACTTTGAGCACCTCGAAAATGGCTCAAGGGTCATTAAGAGTTTGCTCATTGAACTCACCGAGTCTCATGCTCAACTTGAAGCTTCATATGTTAAAGAGCTTGCCATGTTGGCTTCTACTTGTGTTGTTAATAATGATGCTTGTGCTACTAACTCTATTCTTGTGAAGCATGCATATTAAAGGAGAATGTTGAGCTAAGGGCTCAACTTGAGTTGCTATCTAGCAATTATGGGAAATTGGAAGAAAGTCATGAAAAGCTTTCTAGCTCTCATAGCGACCTTCTAGTATCGCATAATGTGCTAAAGATAGCTCATGAGGCTAGTACTACTAAGGTAACATCTAGTGAGCCTCATGTGGACATTAGCACTACATCTAGTAGAAATGATTTACTTCCATGTGCTAGTCCTCGTAGTACATATACTCATAATGTTGGTAAATCTTGTGATGAATTATTATCCTTCCCTTGTTGCACTAACGAAGAAGCGTATACTTCCTCTAGGACTTGTGTTGATTCTAACCATGTAGAGGAAATCAATGAGCTCAAGGCCCAAGTCACTTCTTTGAAGAAAGACTTGGAAAAGAGTCATGAAGGGAAGTCCACACTCAACAATATCTTGAGTGTGCAAAAATTCCCAAATGACAAAGGTGGACTTGGATTCAACTCCAAGAAGAAGAAGATGTCCACGAAGTACAAGAAGAAGGGCCAAGAACAAGTCAAGAATCCGGCCAAGATTATTTTCTTCAAGTGCAAAATAGAAGGGTACCATGTAAGATCTTGCTCATTGAAGAAGAAGCCTCAAAGTATCAAGCAACAAGGGAAGCGGACACAAGTTCAATCACATGCTCAACCACAAGTTTAAGAAAGGCCTCCTCCCAAGAAGACCCAAGTCATCGCTCCTCAAGTTGAGAAATCAATTGAGAAGAAAGTAAAGGGTAGATGTTGCTACTTATGTCATGAGAAGGGTCACTTGGCTTCTTCTTGCACGAAAGGTAACTTATCCAACCTAATCATTATTGATGATATATATTCTCTTGGGAAGGGCAAGCTTGGCAATGTGTTTGCCAAATGTGTTGGTACTCAAAGTGGTGTCAAGAAAAGAACCATTTGGGTAGCCAAGCTTATTGCAACTAACCTCTTAGGACCCAACTTGGTTGGGGACCAACAAGCTCAAACTTGATCAATAGGTGTTGATGGAGGGCATTTGTGACTTGGCTACATCATGAAGAATTAAGAGATCTTCATCATTCATATTATCTCAAGCCAAGTCATTTGGATTATCAAGTTTCTATCTTATATCCAATGCGCTTCCTTACGGTACCTTATACTTAAATTGTTTACATTGATAGTTACTTGCCCCTTTGCATGTTGTGGTTTTGTACCTTGCATGTGTTTGTATATGTTGTTCTTCCTATTTGCTTATCTTGAGAAATCAAGTATGTATGATGGGTTTCACATCATGTATGTGTGAGTCTTCTGTAGAGCCTTTTTGCGTTATGTTTGTATCTTAGTTGGCTCTTTGTGAGAGATTAATGGATTATCCCATTTTGGGGGAGTGATGTGCTTTATGCACTTCACGACCCTAAAAATGTGTGTTCATGAGGAATACCACCTAGTATTTATATTAAAAGATTATCTAGCTTCTATTGGGTATGTCTTCTCATGAGAAATTCAAATTCTAAATGGTCCATTAATCATCTCTTGTTGTATTTCATTTGCCACTTCTTAATAACATTGGGTTACCACATTATGGGGGAGTAATATACTATGTGCATATTACAAGCCTGGAGAATGTGTACATTTGAGATATTGCCACTTAGAGTTGATATTATTATTTATCTTGTTCCAAAGTGGCATGTTAGCTCTACAAGTTTCATTTTCTTATGATTTACGTGTGAATATGATGTTGGATATCTTTGCAATCTACCAATAGGAAATATTTCGAATTACTTCTTGTCCTTTGACAATTGGTATCCTTTTATGTGGTAGAAATTGCTAATCATCTTTGCATTGTATTTTGTTTATCGTTTGTCTTCCTTGCCTCTTGTGGATCTTCCTGAGCGTGTCTAGTGTTTCTATAGATATAGGTAAAGTGATGATCCCATCGTGTGCATTTTGTATTCAAATGCAAATTATATATAATGCACATCTCTTGGGGGAGCTATCATATTTTCTGTAGAACACTCTCTTTATATGTTCATCATAAAATCTTTTGATCTTCATCAAGTGTGTGTTGGTAGGAGGCAAGCCTTACATCTATGGTGCTTTGTGCCATCATGAAAATTTGTGGAGGGTTTGGTTTCTTTGGAACCTAGCTCTCTTTTGGGAACTTGATACCTCTTGTTTTCCTTCAATTGGTATCTTGTTTCCTTCTATCTAGCATTTGCCAATGGATATCTCATTCCTTGATGTATCTTTTAGTTGGTATCCATCAAGTGATATTTTTTCGTTTGGTATCTTATTTTTACTTGATACCTTATCTTTCGGTATCTTATCAATTGTGTGTTGATTTGCTTCTTGAAAGCCTTGAGCATGCATATTTACTACATGTAATTTCATTGGCATGTTCTCTTTCCTTGACCTAATGACGGGGTTTATACCCCCGGGTAGGCCAAGGCAACGGGGTCCTCCCCTCTCCACTTCGAAGAAAAACCAATCGGCTGGCTTGACGAGGCCTGCTGGGGACACGCCACACGAGCCGTCTCCGGCTGGCGTTTCGCCCGGCTGGTCTAGCGGTCGGGCGTGCTCCTACCCGGCTAGCCAAGCAGGCGGCTTCCCATGAGCCAGGCTGTCCATTGACTTGGGGATGGACACGCCCTGTCCTGTCCCCCCGTTGCAGGTACGGCAGGGCAACATGACTGGCGGGACGAGCAACCCTGTGGCCACAGTGGTCGCTGACGCGCCGTCCCACATGGCTATAGTCCATCCGTCCGGCCCGCTGACCTCAGTGAGCGCGATTGGACGGGGAATAGTTCTAGCACGCCTCCACCACTTGAGTGCCTGCCCCGGCACGGCTACAGTGCCGCCAGCCGTACCGACGACCTCGGCCAGCTGGCGCTAAACGACGCCTCCCCTGGCGGCCCGTGCTGGGGCAGGTGGGGGATGGCCAATCGTGGCACCCATCGGCGGGTCCCAGTAGGGATGGAACCACTCGTCTGGCGGGCCCCGCCCATGACGAAACGACACAAGCCGCGGGACCCCCTGGCCAGGTGGAGAGGCTGCCAGCTGGGTCCCTCCACCCTCGAACCTAAATCATATTGTAAGAGCCGGGGGTTGGCCTATAAAACCCCCTGAGCCCCCCATGCAACAGGGACGGGACCCCCGATCAAGAACACGCACATAGCGAGCTCTCATACCCTTCCCAGTAGAGGAGGCAGACGAGCCGGCTGCTCCTTTCTTCCTCCTCCGAACATAGCTCTAGGAGCACCTCTATATACTTATCCACCCATCCAACGAATCCAAGCAGGACTAGGGGCATTACCTCCCACGAAGGGCCCCGAACCTGGGTACATCGCATGTCTCCACCTTCTTGAACCCAATCTCGCACCCGGAGCCCATCGGCGTCCTATGGCCCCAACACCACCGATAAGCCACCCTATGGCAACTGTCGTGAGAAAACGACGACAGTTGGCGCCCACCATGGGGCCATCCGCAGCGCCGTTCGGCTTGATGCTCCAGGCGGGACCTCTCGCCATTCCCCGGCACCGCCTCTTGGCCCGGCGAAACCATGTGGTGCTCGTGTGCCTTGCTGTGGCACGCCCTGCGGGCAACTCCGACGGCCTAGCGACCAACATCGATGCGCTCACCGAGCGCTTCGGCTGGCTCAGCCTTGCCGAGGCTCCGGCCGCGAGTGAGTACCCCGCGGGGGTACTCGTCTGCGCCGGCTCGCCCACAGTCGTGGGCGTACTCACTGCGGCCCGCCCCAATGGGTCCCGCGACCGTGAGGGGTGATGGCCATCACCTCCTCCACCGCCTCCGGACGGGCGCGGGTAACGGCTATCGCTACTGCCTCCTGCGACGGCACGTCCGACCCGGTCGGTGCGGCCCTCCGGAGCTTGAGCACCCCGATCGCCCCGACGGCAAACTCCGATTCCGCCGCGGCCGACCTCAAGGCGGCTCGTCGCATCCTCTTCGAGGATGCCACGGCCCTCGCCACCACGAGCCGCCACACGGAAGCGGTGCAGCGAGAATACGCCTCCGCTTACGGCCTTACCCCGGCTGGCGCCGAGCCCAGCCGACATGGGGCCGTGCGCGACCGCGGCCGCGCGGTCGCCGAAATCCTCGGCGGCAAAATGCCCATCTACGAGACCCCCGCAGCTAACCTGCGGGCCCTAAAGGTGGCCTATGAGGAACTGGACACCTTGGAGGGCGAAGAGCGTGCCTCCCACAAGAGCCACATCAAGGAGCTTATCCATGCTGCTGATGCACAACAGCATCAGTTCGCGCCAGGCGGCACCGCTGCAGAAGGCCCCCGGCCCAAGCGCGAGGGCACAGGAACTGCCGGCCACCAGGCGGCGCAGTACTCTTGTTCCCCTCACGTCTTCGGTCGCCGGGTCAATATGCACGACCCTCGGCCCTCTCAACCGTCGAGGAGTGAATAGCCGGTTGTTAGCAGCCGACGCACCAATGAGCCGCCACATAGCGGCCGCTACCACGGGGCATCGGCATCCAGCAGCCGGTGTAGTCGGGGGCACACACCACCCCCGCAACGCGGGTCACGGAAATCAACGCCGCCCACCATCCGCCCCGAGCTCTCATCCCGGCTCAGGGCATGCGTCCCCTGTAGCAAGGACGATGCTCGCAACCGCATCGACCAACTTGCGCAATCCGCCCTCCTTGAGGAGGAGGGCTCAATCGGCCCGGCTTGCTTCGGCCCCCGGATCTGCAGCGAGCCATTCCCGAAGGGCTTCACGCTCCCTAGGGATACCCCGAAGTACAACGGGGCCACCAAGCCAGAAGACTGGCTGATCGACTACACCACCGTAGTGGGCATCGCCAGGGGCAACAAACGCGTGGCCATCCGCTATGCCCCCCTCATTCTCATCGGCTCGGCCCGCACCTGGCTCAACAGCTTGGCGACCGGCAGCATCAACATGTGGACGGACTTCGAGGAGGCCTTCGTCTGCAACTTCACCGGCACCTACAAGCGACCTGGCCGGCCCCGTGAACTTGCTATGTGCATTCAGGGGCCGGGCGAATCCCTCCGCGACTACCTCATCCGATGGACCGAGCTCCGCAACTCCTGCAAGGGAGTGCACGAGGTGCAAGCCGTGCAATACTTCATTGAGGGTTGCCGGGACGGCACCCCTCTCAAGTACAAGCTTCTGTGCTCCGAGCCGGCCACGTTGGCCAAACTGATGACCAAGGCGGACAACTACGCCACGACCGACTCGGCCATCCGGGTCAAGACGACCCCGCCGGCCAAGGCGACAACGACGTCGGCCGCGGCCCGGCCGGCTGACAACAACCGGCGGCCGCAGAGCAACAAGCGCCAGAACGACCAGCCGGATCCCCGCTACGGGAGCCGCCAGGTCAACACTGTCGAGGATCAGGAGCCAGCTGCCCAGCCTTCCAGCCAGCGCTAGCGCACCGGCAAGGCTGCCTGGCAGCCGAAGCTCACCTTCGAGCAAATGCTTGATCTTCCATGTAATAATCACTCGGAGTCCAAACCCTCCATGCACACGCTCCAGCAGTGCAGCTTCTCATAGCGATTAGCCCGGGGGAACGGCCTTTCGGCTCCTCCCATGCCGCCAGCCCGTGCGCCGGCCCCGGCCCAAGCTGTTGCCCCGGCGCCGGCAACGGCCCCAAACGACGGTCGCCTAGTCGACCAGTACCCCAACCAAGACGGTTGCTACATCGTCTTCACTAGTGAAGAGACGGGAAAGCACGCGGAGCGCCGGCTCCGCCGTGAGGTGAATGCCACCATGCCGGCAATTCCCTAGTTCATGCACTGGTCGGAGAAGCCGGTCACGTGGAGCCGGGCCGACCATCCCGCGGTGATGTCGAATCCCGGCAGCTACGCCTTGGTCCTCGACCCCACCATCACCACCAAGAATCGAGCCTGCCACTTTACACGGGTGCTGATAGATGGTGGCAGCAGCATCAATATCCTCTACCTCGACATGATGCACAAGCTAGGGCTAAAGATAGAGGACCTACAGGCGATCCAGAGGGGTTTCCACGGCATCGTGTCTGGAAAGTCTTGCTCTCCTGTAGGCAAGATCACGCTCGACGTCCTCTTCGGCGGACCCGACCACTTCCGCCGCGAGCCAGTACTGTTCGAGGTCGTGGACCTCACGAGCCCCTACCACGCGCTGCTGGGTCGGTCGGATCTAGTCAGCTTCATTGCGGTCCCGCACTACGCCTACCTCAAGCTCAAGATGTCAGGGCCCAAAGGAATCATTACCGTCAAGGGTGACTACAACATGTCGCTCGAATGCGCTCGAGATAGTAACCGGCTAGTCGAGGCCGTGGAAATCACCGAGGAGAAGCAGCAGCTCGATCGGCTCGTGGCCCTTGTCGCCAGCCAGCTGGCCGTGCCGGCTCCTCCCTCGCAATCCACCGGCAAGGCCTCCTTCCAGCCGTCCAAGGACACCAAGCAAATCCCGCTCGACCCGGCCAACCCTGCTCAGTGCGTCACGATCGGCTCCCGCCTCAACAGCAAATAGGAAGGCGAGCTCGTCGACTTCCTCCGTGAGAATCGGGACATCTTTGCGTGGTCCCCCAAGGACATGTCGGGTGTTCCGAGGAAGTTCGCCGAGCACAAACTACACGTCCGGCCGGACGTCAAGCCGGTCAAGCAACCCCTACGCCACTTCTTCGAGGAGAAGCGGCACACTATAGGAGAAGAGATCGCCCGGCTACTCGCGGCTGGGTTCATCATGGAAGTGTTCCAACCAGACTGGCTGGCCAACCCAGTCCTGGTGCTGAAGAAAAACAAGACCTGGCGCATGTGTATCGACTACACCAGCCTGAACAAGGCATGTCCCAAGGACCCATTCGCCCTACCGTGGATCGATCAAGTTATCGACTCCACGGCTGGCTGCGACTTCATGTCCTTCTTGGACGCCTATTCCGGCTACCACCAAATCAAGCTAGACCCGGAAGACCGGTTCAAGACCTCCTTCATCACACCCTTTGGGGCGTACTGCTACATCACCATGTCCTTCGGCCTGAAGAACGCAGGCGCCACCTTCCAACGTTGCATGCAAAAGTGCCTCCTGCCTTAGATAGGCAAGAACGTCCACGTCTACGTCGACGACATCGTCGTCAAAACCAAGCAGCACTTCAGCCTCCTCGACGACCTCCGGGAGACCTTCACGAACTTGCGCGAATACAAGATCAAGCTCAACCCGGAGAAATGTGTCTTCGGCATTCCCGCCGGTCAACTCTTGGGTTTCTTCATGTCCGCCCGCGGCATCAAAGCTAACCCCGATAAGATCCATGCGATCGAGCGCATGCCAAAGCCTACCCGGCTCCGCGACGTCCAAAAGTTCACTGGCTGCCTTGCCTCGCTCAGCCGGTTCATCAGCCGGCTGGGGAAGAAGGCTCTGCCCCTCTACGGGCTCCTTCGCAAGACGGCTCTCATCGAGCCGGGTCAAACCAAGAAGCCGGGCACCTTCGACTGGCCTGACGAGGCGGACGAGTCCTTCCGCGGCCTCAAGAAGGCTCTCACCCGCGTGCCAATCTTGGCTGCGCCGGCTGAGAAGGAACCATTGCTCGCATACATCGCCGTGACGACCCGGGTCATCAGCGTCGTACTAGTGGTCGAACGGCCAGAGGAGGGCAAGGCCCTGTCGGTCCAGCGGCCCATCTAGTACCTCAGCGAGGTCCTTTCCGCGTCCAAGCAGAACTACCCCCACTACCAGAAGATGTGTTACGGCATATACTTTGCTGCCAAGAAGGTCAAACAATACTTTCAAGAGCACACAATCACCGTGGTGAGCACGGCCCCGCTCAGCGAGATCATGAGCGGCCGGGACTCCACCAGCCGGATTGCCAAGTGGGTGATCGCCCTCGCCTATCACGAAATCCGGTACGAGCCAAGCACCGTCGTCAAGTCGCAAGCATTGGTGGATTTCCTCGTCGACTGGGCGGAGACGGAGCTCGTCCCGCCTCCCCGAGACTCCACGCATTGGCGAATGCACTTCGATGGCTCGAAGATGAGGACCAGCCTCGGTGCCGGCATAGTCCTCTCCTCCCCAAAAGGTGATCAACTCAAGTACGCCCTCCAGATCAACTTTGCCGCCTCCAACAACATGGCGGAGCATGAGGCCATCGTCCATGGCCTCCGGCTCGCCAAAGAGATCGGCATCAGGCACATCCTCTGCTTCGGCGACTCCGACCTCGTGGTGCAGCAAGTTTCTGGCGAATGGGACGCCAGGGATGCCAACATGGCCAGCTATCGTTTCCTCGTGCAACAACTCACCGACTGCTTCGAGGGCTGCGAGTTCCACCATATCCCCCGAGCGGATAACAAGGCGGTAGATGCATTGGCAAAAATCGGCTCCACCCGGCAGGCCATCCCAGCCCGCGTCTCTCTCGAGCGGCTGCTCAAGCCGTCGGTCAAGCCCTCCCAGAGTCAGAGTCAATCTTCGTGCCGACAAGCGCCGCCGGCCCATCAACGGCGCCGACCGACTCCCCAGCGACTCCGTCATCGGCTCTCGAACTGCCGGTTGCCCAGCCGGCCCCGGTCGAATCGGCGGCACCCGAAGCGGATGGACCCGACGACGCAGTCGTCATGATGGTAATCAACCAGCCGGCCCCAGGGGCCGGCGGGCCAGGCCCGGGGGCTGACCAATCAGCCTCGGGGGCTAGCGAGCAGGTCCCGGGGGCTGATCAACCAGCCTCGGGAGTTCTCCAGCCGGCTGCCATCGTAGTCCCCTCTTAGGCCAGCCCATCTTGGCATTCCTTTTACAAGGCGAGCTGCCTCCGGACGAGGCTCTGGCTAGGCAGATCCAGCTTCGGGCCTCGGGTTACAGCATCATCAACAACGAGCTCGTCCACCGCAGCACCACCGACGTCTTCCAGCGGTGTGTCGAGCCGGAAAAAGGCCAAGAGATCCTCCTCGGCATCCACCAGGGCGAGTGCGGGCATCACGCCGCCTCCCGGACCCTAGTGGCCAAGGCTTTCTGCCACGGATTCTATTGGCCCACGGCTCTCAAGGTGGACAAGAAATTGGTCGACGAGTGTGAGGGCTTCCAACGCTTCAACACGCAAAGCCACTTGCCGGCAACAGCCCTCCAAACCATCCCCCTCTCATGGCCCTTTGCCGTTTGGGGGCTGGACATGATGGGCCCCTTCAAAACCGCTTGAGGCGGCATGACGCACTTGCTAGTGGCCGTGGACAAATTCATCAAGTGGATCGAAGCACGGCCCATCAAGAAGTTGGATGGCCCCTAGGCCGTCCGGTTCATCGATGACATTACTGTACGCTACAGCGTCCCCCACAGCATCATCACCGACAACGGCACCAACTTTGCCAAAGGCGCGCTCGCGCGTTTCTTCTCCAAGCAAGGGATCCGGCTCAACCTGGCCTCCATCGCTCATCCGCAATCAAACGGCCAGGTCGAGAGGGCAAACGGCCTCATCCTATCCGACATCAAGCCCCGACTCGTGACTCCGCTGGTCAGGTCGGCCGGCTGCTGGATCAATGAGCTGCCGGCCGTCCTTTGGAGTCTCAGGACCACCCCGAACCGTTCAACCGGCTACACCCCGTTCTTTCCCGTGTATGGGTCCGAGGTGATCATCCCCACCGACATCAAATTCGACTCGCCTCGGGTCGCCCTATACACGGAGAAGGACGCCAAGGAAGCAAGAGAAGACGGTGTCCACCTGCTCGAGGAGGCTCGCGAGCTAGCCTTGAGCCAGACGGCAATCTACCAACAGAAGCTCCGGCATTATCATAGCAAGAGGATCCGGCCGCTCTCATTTCGCGAGGGGGGCTTGGTCCTCAGACGGATCTAGCGAACCGCGGGTCAGCACAAGCTGTCCTCCCCATGGGAGGGCCCGTTCATCGTCAGCAAGGCGCTACACAACAATGCGTACTATCTAATAGACGCCCAGAAGCCATAGAAGTGCAAGAGAGACGCCTCCGACGAAGAAACAGAGCGTCCATGGAACGCGACACTCCTGCGCCCGTTTTACTGCTAAGGAAAACCCAACGTATGTATGTATCCCCGTACTTTTGGGCTTATGAATGCAATGGGCGTCCCAAGCCGGCTCTTGGGGAGCGCCCCGTTTGGTTTATCTCAAAGCTTTCCACACTCACCGGCTCCCCGGTCCGGCTCCCGGGCCCGAGGGCTAGCCGGCTGGACCTAGAAGTATCTCTCCGCATAAAAGACTAAGTAAATGTGAGCTGGCCAAGCCTCCCCACCCTTACAAGCTACAGACCGGCACCCGGCTGTCCGGTTGACGGGGCCTCGGGGCGGCAAGGTTCGGCTCGCACCAAAGGTTGAAACAAGAAGGGATCTTTTCTAGGCCCAGCCGGACCCTTGCCGCGTCTCTAGCCGCTTCACTTACCCCGAAAAGACCCTCCGCAATTCCTAAGTTTTGAAATGGCTCCCTCGAGGCGGACGCCCCGACCCAGCCATAGACCGGCTCCCGGATGTCGGGCTAGCGGGGCTGAGGCCAAATGGGAAACGAAGTAGAAGTGCAAAGGGTCGTGGCGGGTGAAAAAGGGGTAAGGTGGAGGCGGCAAGATTCATAAGGCATAAAACACAAAGTATTCATAACATAAAGCAAAGTGGCCCACGGCCGGCATTCGGTTCATTACAAAGACACCCCAGCAGGTGGATTCAAGTCACTACGTGCAGGAAAGGAAAGACTAAAGAGGCCCGGGGGCTTAGGCTGTCGGCGCGTCGCCAGCCGACGTGCCCTCGGCCGGCGCATCGCGAGGCGGCTTGATCCCCGCCCCAGAGGTGGTCGTGGCCTTCGAGTCAGCTCCCTTGTCCTTTGGGGCGGGCTCCTCAGCGTCGGTCGTCTCGCCACTTGAGTCAGTGCTCTCGTCGGCGACGTCAGCGTCATCTGGGCCTTGAGGAATGCCGAAGGAGTCCTCCAGCATCGGCTCGCCATCCTCGCCGAGGGGCGGCAAGAACTCGTGCGCGTCGACGTATGACGCGAGTTCACCCTCCCGCTGGACCAAAGCCGGCTCGCGGGCCTCCCGCTCCATGGCCGGCACGTCTCGCATGGTCGCCAGCCATGTGAGGTCCACCCCCCGGTACCAAGACGTGACGAACCGGAGCGCCATCCTTCCAGGCCATGAGGTGGGGGACGGCGTGCTCAAGCCAAAGGGCCACGCGGTCCGTCGGAGCTCCGCTCTGGCCCAGCCACAGCACAGCAACGACCTCCTGGCCGGCGGTCTTGAGCCGATCCATGGTACGCTCGAGGTGGGTCATCCGCATATCAATGGCGATCCCGATCTCGTCCATGTCCCACGGGGCATGCTCATGAATGGAGCGGCTGCACTCCCGGAGGTACTCCCGGTGCTCCTCAACGGCGCACAAGGCGTGGCGGTGAGTCTCTAGGAAACGCCCTGGGGGGAAGAAGAGAAGAAAGAAGGGAAAAACACAAGATGAAGCGCGAGAGATGGAAAGAAAAAGGGAAACCGACGGAAGGAGACAAGAGGTCGACGCGTACCTTCGATCGCGTCATCCACACCGATGGCGAAGTGGAGCGCCTGCTCGCGCTCTTGCTTCTGGGCCGCCTCCGAGGTGACAAGGGAACTCCTGGCCTCCTCGAGCGCCTTCTCGAGGCGGGTCACCTCGCCTTGGAGGGCGGCCGTCCTCTGAGCGGCCTTGGCTGCCTCCTTGACGGC
Source organism: Hordeum marinum (assembly GCA_022496015.1). NCBI lineage: Eukaryota > Viridiplantae > Streptophyta > Magnoliopsida > Poales > Poaceae > Hordeum > Hordeum marinum. The sequence continues at coordinate 21,091,571 of CM039673.1, read as the reverse complement.
CGCTTCCTGGGCCGCCGCCTACTTGGTCGCCTCGGCCTTGAGTCGGCCCTTGGCTACCTCCCTGCCGACCAACAGCGCAGCCAGACGGTCCGCCTCTTTCCAGGCCACCTGGACGTCCCGCGTCAGCCGGTCCCAGTCGGCCACGAGGCCGGTCTTCTCCTCCTGAAGGGTGGCCATCTCGCCATAGAGCAACCAACGTCAGCAAACGGCAATAGCCGCCGACTCCCGGGGGCTACACGCCCCCCCCCCACCACCACAAGGGTGTAACCCGGGCTTGTACGTGTGCCAGCTCCTCCTCCAGGCGGTAGAAGCCATACTTGTCGCGGTCGTGGATGGCGACTACCTCCGCAAGAAGCTTCTGCTGCAGGGAGGTTCCCTCCTGTTGCAAAGGAAACAAAAGTCAAGAAAACACTCAAAGGAGATCCAGCCCGGCTGCCCGTCGGTCGGTCAGCCGGCTCGCATCTCGGGGGCTACACCCAGTGGGTGCGCTTGTGCGCCCCAACTAAAAGCTCATAAGAGAAGAGGTCAACTCACCTCGGCGCGCTGAAGGGCGGCGTCCGCCGACTCCGCAAACCGGGCCAGGTCCTGCCGGCACCGGTCCAGGACGCTTCCCAGGTCTGCAAGCGAGGGAACCGGGCCGCCTGCTGGGGGAGCCGGCAGGGCCGGCTCACTCGCCAGCGCGGCCCAGTCCCAGCAGACCTCCTGCATCGACCGTAGGACTCTCCGGGTCCGGCCGCTGCTGCCACCCGGACTCGCCGCGGCTCTAGCCGCTGGGTGCGGATTGATGATGGTAAGAGATCAGGAGTCGCCTCCCGCCAGCCCCCTATCTGGTGCCATCGCTGCCTCCTCTCCTTGATGCTCCGGCACATCAACCGCGCCGGAGGGCATCTCCGCCTCTGTCGCTATCGCCTCCGTGGCTGCCGGCTCCACCGGCACCCCCTCCAGGGTGGGTTCGAAGGCTGGCGGGGTCGCATCCGGCACCCCATGTGGGGCCGCCTCGGGAGCCCGCTCCTGGACTGGCGGAGGCAGCGGCAGGTCCGTAGCCGCTCCTCGCGGCTCGCTCGACGGGGGCCTCGACACTCGGGCGGACTCTGCCGCCGAGTCAGAGGCCCGGGGAGGCTCGGTCGTCCCCCTTCGTCTTCGGCCGCTCGAGGTCGCAGAGTGCACGGCCCCGCCCCGTGTGCTGGACCGGGAGGCTCGCAGCTCCGCGAGCCTCCTCTTCTCCTCCCGCTGGGTGGCCGCGTGCTCGTGGGCTAGCCGGCTGGCGGCGTCCACCTGCTCATCGGGTGCCCCCTCCTCTTGGAGCTCGATGGGGTCACTGTGGCACCCAAGCCCCAGTCATCGACCGGCTCGCAAGACGAAAACATAAAAAAACAAGGGAAGAAGCACAGAGGACTTACGCGACGACGAGGGGTAGGGCCCGCTTGGCGCGAGGCGGCGGCTTCCATGCAGCCACCTTGACCTGCTTCGGGTCGGGCAGTGGAGCCGCAGACCCCTCCTGAGAGGGCCTTTTCCCCCAGCAGGCTGGCTCGGCGGCCGGGCCTCGAGGCGGGAGCTCCTCGCTCCTCCAGTCCGAGCGTGATGCTACTTCTTGAGCTTGCATTGGTTTTTCCTTTGAAGAGTAAAGGGTGATGCAGCAAAGTAGAGATAAGTATTTCCCTTAGTTTGAGAACCAAGGTATCAATCCAATAGGAGTAACAAGATGAGGCACCAAAGAACCTGCACAAACACAAACAAACTTGCACCCAGCGCGATAAAGGGGTTGCCAATCCCTTTACGATTACTTGCAAGGTGAGATCTGATAGTGATAATTGGTAAATATAAAAAAGTAAATAAAAGTGCAGCAAGGTGTTTTTGGTATTTTTGTATTTAGATATAAATATATAATATGTAAAATAGACCCGGGGGCCATAGTGTTCACTAGAGGCTTCTCTCATGATAGCAAGCATTACGGTGGGTGAACAAATTACTGTCAAGCAATTGATAGAATCGCGCAAAGTCATGACGATATCTAAGGCAATGATCATACATATAGGCATCACGTCCGAGACAAGTAGACCGATACTTTCTGCATCTAATACTATTACTCCACACATTGACCGCTATCCAGCATGCATCTAGTGTGTTAAGTTCATAACAAACGGAGTAACGCTTTAAGCAAGATGACATGATGTAGAGGGATAGATTCATGCAACATGATATAAACCCCATCCTTTTACCCTTGATGGCAACAACATGATGCGTGCCTCGCTACCCTTTTTGTCACTAGGTGAGGACACCGCACGGTATGAACCCGAAACCAAGCACTTCTCCCATTGCAAGGATCATAGATCAAGTTGGCCAAATGAAACCCATAACTCGAAGAGACTTACAAGGATATGAAATAATGCATATAAGAATTCAGAATTGACTCAAATAATATTCATAGATAATCTGATCATAAATCCACAATTCATCGGATCTCGACAAACACACCGCAAAAGAGGATTACATCGGATAGATCACCATGAAGATCGTGGAGAACTTTGTATTGAAGATCAAAGAGAGAGAAGAAGCCATCTAGCTACTAGCTAGGGACCCGAAGGTCTGTGGTGAACTACTCACGCATCATCGGAGAAGCAATGGTGTTGATGAAGATGGCCACCGGAGATGGATTCCCCTTCGGCAAGATGCCGGAACGGTCTCCCGATTGATTTTTGGTGGCTACGGAGGCTTGCGGCGGCGGAGTTTTTGGTCTAGGTTTAGTTCTGGTGGTTTCTCTATTTATAAGACCAGATGGCGTCGAGAACAAGTCAAGAGGGGCCACGAGGAGGTCACGAGCCCCCTAGGCGCGCCCAGGGGGGCCGCGCCTCCCAGGCTCGTGACTCCCTCGGGCCTCCTCTCCGGTATCTTTTCCTTCTGGTATTTTTCATATTTTCCATAAAAAATCATGGCGAAAGTTTTATTCCGTTTGGACTCCGTTTGATATTCCTATCTGAAAAAGGTCAAAAACACGGAAAAAACATAAACTTGCACTGGGCACTGAGTTAATAAGTTAGTCCCAAAAATAATATAAAATAGCATATTCATGCATATAAAACATCCAAAGTTGATAATATAATAGCATGGAACAATCAAAAATTATAGATATGTTGGAGACGTATCAAGCATCCCCAAGATTAACTCCTGCTCGTCCTCGACTAGGGAAGTGATAAAGAACGAATTTTTGATGTGGAATGCTACCTAACATATTTGTTCTATGTAACCTCTTTATTGTGGCATGAATGTTCTAATCCATAAGATTCAAAACAATAGTTTAATATTGACATGAAAACAATAATACTTCAAGTATAATAGCAAAGTAATCATGAACTTTTGAAATAACAAGGCCAAAGAAAGTTATCCCTAAAAATCATATAGTCAGGCTATGCTCCATCATCCCCACACAACGAATTTAAATCATGCACAACCTTGGTATTGGCCAAGTAATTGTTTTCGCACTCTTACTTTCTCAAACTTTTTTCAACTCTCACGCAATACATGAGCGTGAGCCGTGGATATAGCACTATAGGTGGAATAGAGTGTGGTGGAGGTTGTGAGGCAAAAAGGGGGAGATGGTCACATCGACTCGGCGTATCAATGGGCTATGGAGATGCCAATCAATAGATATCAATGTGAATGAGTAGGGATTGTCATGGAACGGATGCACTACAGCTATAAGGGTATGAAAGCTCAAAAATAAAAACTAGTGGGTGTGCACCCAACTTGCTTGCTCACGAAGACCTAGGGAAATTTGAGAAATCCCATCATTGGAATATACAAGCCAAGTTATATAATGAAAATTTCCACTAGCATATGAAAGTGACAAAACAAGAGACTCTCTATCATGAAGAACATGGTGCTATTTTGAAGCACAAGTGTGGAAAAGGATAGTAGCATTGTCCCTTCTCTCTTTTTCTCTCTTTTTTTGTTTGGGCTCTTTGGCCTCTCTTTTTTATTTGGTGGGCATATTTGGCCTCTTTTTTTATATCCTCACATGGGACAATGCTCTAATAATGATGATCATCACACTTTTATTTACTTACAACTCGATACTTAGAACAATAATGACTCTATATAAATGAAAGTGATGGCACATGTCATGAGACGGAACGGTGGAAGTTGCATGGCAATATATCTCGGAATGGCTATGAAAATGCCATGATAGGTAGGTATGGTTGCTGTTTTGAAGAAGGTACATGGTGAGTTTGTGCACCGGTGAAAGTTGCGCAGCACTAGAGAGGGTAGTAATGATGGAAAGGTGAAAGTGCATCTATACCATGGACTCACATTAGTCATGAAGAACTCATATACTTATTGCGAAAGTTTTATTAGTAATCGAAACAAAGTGCTAAACGCATACTCCTAGGGGAAGGGTTGGTAGGAGTTAACCATCACGCGATCCCGACCGCCACACAAAGGGATGACAATCAATAAATCAATTATGCTCCGACTTCCTAACGTAGAGGTTCACCATACGTGCATGCTACGGGAATCACTAACCTCAATACAAGTATTTCTAGATTCACAACACCCTAATAACATAACTCTAATATTACCGTATCCATATCTCAAAACTAATCGTGAGGAATCAAACTTCTCTTACTAATCAATGCACTTGAATATGAAAGTTTTTATTATATCCTCTTTGGATGCCTATCATATTTAGGACTAATTTCATAGCACACGCCAATTACCAAGTTACTTAGAGAGAGCACTCTAAAAATGATATAAGTGAAGATTCGAGAGTTTTTATTTCTACAAAATATGACACCGCCGTGCTCTCCAAAGATTTAAGTGAAGCACTAGAGCAAAATTATCTAGCTCAAAAGATATAAGTGAAGCTCATGGGAGCAAAATTATCTAGCTCAAAAGATATAAGTGAAGTACATGGGAGCAAAATTACTAGGCTCAAAAGATATAAGTGAAGCACATGGGATAAAAATTATTAGGCTCGAAAGATATAAGTGAAGCACATGGGGGCAAAATCATCAAGCTCAAAAGATATAAGTGAAGCACATGTGAGCTACATTGCCTAACTCAAAAGATATAAGTGAAGCTCATTGAGTATTCTAACAAATTCACGATGAGTGCATGTCTATCTCAAAAGGTGTGCATCAAGGATGATTGTGATAAAACAAAAAGCAAAGACTCCTTTAATACACGACGCTCCAAGCAAAACACATATCATGTGGTGAATAAAAATATAGCTCCAAGTAACGTTACCGATGAATTGAAGACGAAAGAGGGGATGCCTTCCTGGGGCATCCCCAAGCTTAGGCTTTTTGGTGTCCTTGAATTTGGCTTGGGATGTCTTGGGCATCCCCAAGTTTAGTCTCTTTCCACTCTTTATTCCATTGTCCATAAGAACATCACCCAAAACTTGAAAACTTCACAACACAAAACTTAAACAGAAACTCGTGATAGCATTAGCATAAGAAAACAAAGCACCAACTTTTTATGTACTGTATTAAACTTAATTTCCATTTATATTGATGTTATATTAATGTATTCTCACTTTTTCATGGCTCGTACCCCCCGATACTAACCATAGTTTCATCAAAATAAGCAATCAACACAACAAAAACAGAATCTGTCAAAAACAGAACAGTCTGTAGCAATCTGTTTATTTCGTATACCTATTCTAACGCAAAAATTCTGAAACAACTATGAAAATTAGCGAAATTTTCATATCAATCAGCAGCAAAAATAATTAACTCAAAAGCTCTTTCTGCATAGGAATGAAAGATAATTTCGTGAGCACAAAGTTTTTGTCTTTTTCCAACGTGATTAAACAACTATCACCAAAACTAATCATAAAGGTTCTACTTGGCACAAACACTAATTAAAACATAAAAAACACAATAATAACAGAAACATGATGGTGTGGACTCAACAAAACAGACAGTAAAAAGAAAAAATAAATCTATTCATTCGGTTGCCTCCCAACAAGCGCTATCGCTTAACGCCCCTAGCTAGGCTTAACGATTTCAATGATGCTCACATAAAAAGTAGTGGTTGAGATATGAAAAATAGCATCATGAATGGCAAAAAACATGTTTAAGTCTAACCCACTTCCTATGCACAGGGATTTTGTGAGCAAACAATTTATGGGAACAAGAATTAACTAGCATAGGAAGGCAAAACAAGCATAACTTCAAAACATTGAACACATAGAGAGGAAACTTGATATTATTGCAATTCCTACAAGCATATGTTCCTCCCTCAAAATAAATTTCAGTGGAATCATGAATTAATTCAAAAATATAACTATCACACAAAGCATTCTTTTCATGATCAATTATAGCATACGTGTCATCACCAAAACTTGGGGAACAAAAATTATCATCTTCATCAAGCATAGCATCCCCAAGCTTGTGGTTTTGCATATAATTAGCATCATGGATATTCAGAGAATTCATACTAACAACATGGAAATCATGCTTTTAATTCAAGGAGATATCATGAATCACTTTAAAATTTTCTTCTTTCAACACTTCATCAAAATTTTCAGATTCATGATTTTCAAACAAAACTTCATAGAGATAATCAAGTGCACTCAACTCACTAGCAGTGGGTTCATCATAGTTTGGCCTTTTGAAAAGATTAGCAAATGAATGAGGATCCATACCAATAGATTTTTAGCAAGCGAAGATGCAAGCAAATAGAAGGCACATGGCAACACAAGCAAACATAGCAACAAAAAGGCGAACGGAAGAAGAGCGAATAAAAAGGAAAATCTTTTTGGTATTTTCAAAAAATCATTTTAGAAGTGAGGGAGAGAAAAACGAGAGGTAAATGGCAAATAATGTAAATGCAAGAGATGAGTTTGTGATAGGTACTTGGTAGATATGCTTCACTTGAATACTCCCCGGCAACGGCGCCAGAAATTCTTCCTGCTACTTCTTGAGCTTGCGTTGGTTTTTCCCTTGAACAGGAAAGGGTGATGCAGCAAAGTAGAGGTAAGTATTTCCCTCAGTTTGAGAACCAAGGTATCAATCCAGTAGGATTATCAAGATGAGGCACCAAAGAACCTGCACAAACACAAACAAACTTGCACCCAACGCGATAAAGGGGTTGTCAATCCCTTTACGATTACTTGCAAGGTGAGATCTAATAGTGAAATATAAATAAGTAAATAAAAGTGCAGAAAGGTGTTTTTTTGTATTTAGATCTGAATATATAATATGTAAAATAGACCCGGGGGCCATAGTGTTCACTAGAGGCTTCTCTCATGATAGCAAGCATTACGGTGGGTGAACAAATTACTGTCAAGCAATTGATAGAATCGCGCAAAGTCATGACGATATCTAAGGCAATGATCATACATATAGGCATCACATCCAAGACAAGTAGACCGATACTTTCTGCATCTACTACTATTACTCCACACATCGACCGCTATCCAGCATGCATCTAGTGTATTAAGTTCATAACAAACGGAGTAACGCTTGAAGCAAGATGACATGATGTAGAGGGATACATTCATGCAATATGATATAAACCCCATCTTTTTACCCTTGATGGAAACAACATGATGCGTGCCTCGCTACCCCTTCTATCACTAGGTGAGGACACCGCACGGTATGAACCCAAAACCAAGCACTTCTCCCATTGCAAGAATCATAGATCAAGTTGGCCAAACGAAACCCATAAATCGAAGAGACTTGCAAGGATATGAAATCATGCATATAAGAATTCAGAATTGACTCAAATAATATCCATAGATAATCTGATCATAAATCCACAATTCATCGGATCTCGACAAACACACCACAAAAGAGGATTACATCGGATAGATCACCATGAAGATCATGGAGAACTTTGTATTGAAGATCAAAGAGAGAGAAGAAGCCATCTAGCTACTAGCTATGGACTCGAAGGTCTGTGGTGAACTACTCACGCATCATCGGAGAGGCAATGGTGTTGATGAAGATGGCCACCGGAGATGGATTCCCCTCCGGTAGGATGCCGAAACGGTCTCCGGATTGGTTTTTGGTGGCTACGGAGGCTTGCGGCGGTGGAGTTTTCAATCTAGGTTTAGTTCTGGTGGTTTCTCTAATTATAAGACTATATGACGTCGATAACAAGTCAAGAGAGGCCACGAGGAGGTCACGAGCCCCCTAGGCGCGCCTAGGGGGCGCGCCTCCCAGGCTCGTGACTCCCTCGGGCCTCCTCTCCAGTATCTTTTCCTTCTGGTATTTTTGTTATTTTCCATAAAAAATCACAGCGAAAGTTTTATTCCATTTGGACTCCGTTTGATATTCCTATCTGAAAAAGGTCAAAAACACGGAAAAAACAGAAACTGGCACTGGGCACTGAGTTAATAAGTTAGTCCCAAAAATAATATAAAATAGCATATTCATGCATATAAAACATCCAAAGTTGATAATATAATAGCATGGAACAATCAAAAATTATAGATATGTTGGAGACGTATCACGCGTTGCAGGAGGAGGTCCATCGAGGATCATCAGCTCATCGACGTCGTCGTCGTCCATCCAATCGCGGATGGTGCGACCAAGAGGGAACTCACCCGCTCCGCCGGGTCCCCCGGCTGCTCCGAACCCTCCGGCCGCCCCAGACCCTCCGGCTCCGCTGGGAGCGCCGCCTCGCGGTCCCGCCAGCTCGTCGGCCTCCCCGGAGGAGTCCACACCCTCTTCCGTGGGAGCCCCCGTCAGGAAGTCCCGGGAGTCGGAGTCCGCCCGCTCCGCCTCGAAGATTTGCGGATGCGGGCCGTCTGGGGTGTTCTATCGCACCAGCCGCTACGGTCAGCACCCCATCATATGTTCTCCAGCCGGCTGCCGGCTAGGGATATCAAGCAAAAGACAAACCCCTACAAGAAGACTTACCAGGGGGGTCGGTTGATGCGGTCATACGGCTCCATACCGAACGACCACGAGGCGGGCTTCAGCTTGAACGTCGTGAGGGCATTCACCCGCTTCGCCACCTGAGCCGGTGTCAGCTCTACGGTGGACTGCCTAAAGGGGTCGTGTCGACCTGACATGTCGCAGATCCAGTGCGGCCTCATCTGGAGAGGCGACACCCGACGTGATATGAAGGACGCCACCAGGTCGGAGGCAACCAGCCCCTCAGAGCTCTTCAGCTCCCCGAGCCGGCTCAGCTCCTCCAGAGCGACGCCGCATGGAGCCAACGCCAGCCAATTTTGCTGGGACGACTGGCGGTCCTCGAACGGTGGCAGCCCGATGTAGTCCGTCGTCGGGTCGACATTCCGCACGTAGAAGAATGTGCGGTGCCACCCCTTGATGGAGTCAATCAAAGAAAGGGGAGGGGAGCGGGCAACGCCGCGCAGCACACTACGGTGCCCCTGCACGCGTTGTTGATCAACGGCTTCAGATAGAAAAGCACGTTGAAGAGGCCAAGAAAAGGAAGAACTCCCAGATACCCCTCACACAACGCCACGAAGGTAGAGAGATACAAGATGGCATTGGGACCAAGATTGTGGGGTTGAAGGTCGAGGGTTTCAAGGAAGAGGCGGAAGAAGTTGCTCACCGGGAGCGTGAAGCCCCGGGAGAAGTGCCAGAGGAACACTACTCGTTCCCCTGGCTGCGGCGCCGGCACCAGCTCACCGCCCGGCGCACGGGTGGCGGCAGCATTCGCGCCTTGCGTAGCTCCTCGATATCGGCATCAGTGACGAAGGATCCTCCCCAGCTGTCGCCGCGTCCGTCGGCCATCTCAGCGGTGGGGCGGCGTGCGGGCGCGTGCGCGGGCTCGAGCACGACAGCATAAGGAGAGGCGAGGTCAGGAAGCAAGGAGCAATGGCGAGAAGGGCTGCAAGGGGGCAAGTAGGGCGCGGGTACCTCTGCCCCCTGCCCTTCCCTCCCCTTTATAGGGGAGGACACGACCGGGGACATGGGATCGTCTACGCCCACGTTCCTCAGAAATCCCGCGCGAGTGGGTCACTTCGGGCCGTATCGGGGCGTCGGGGATCCGGCCCCGGACCCGAGGCCTCCCGGGCTAAGCCTAGGCCCTACCGGGCTAGGCCTGGGCGACGTCCCGTCTCCCCGCGTGCGCGGGGCCTAGCACATCATTACACACCGCGTGGCAAGTCGCGTGCCGGCACGTGCCCCGGAGCAACGCGCCAGAACCCAAGGCGTCGGGTCCTGCAGCTGGCCTGGCTGCCCCTTCGCCTTCGAGCCAGAGGCGGGCTAGGCTTGGGGGAAGCCGCCGGCGCCCCACCGTCCATCGGACGTGGGCCCCTACCAGCTTCGGGGGCTACTGACGGGGTTTATACCCCCGGGTAGGCCAAGGCAATGGGGTCCTCCCCTCTCCGCTTCGAAGAAAAACCAATCGGCCGGCTTGATGAGGTCAGCTGGGGACACGCCACACGAGACGTCTCCGGCTGGCGTTTCGCCCGGCTGGTCTAGCGGCCGGGCGTGCTCCCGCCCAGCTGGCCAAGCAGCCGGCTGCCCATGAGCCAGGTTGTCCATTGACTTGGGGATGGACACGCCCTGTCCCGTCCCCCCATCCGCAGGTATGGCAGCGCAACGTGACTGGCGGGACGAGCGACCCTTTGGCCACAGTGGTCGATGATGCGCCGTCCCGCATGGCTACAGTCCATCCGTTTGGCCCACTGACCTCAGTGAGTGCGACCGGACGGGGAACAGTTCCAGCACGCCTCCGCCACTCGAGTGCCTGCCCCGGCGTGGCTATAGTGTCGCCGGCCATACCGACAACCTCGGCCGGCTGGCGCTAAACGACGCCTCCCCGGGCGGCTCGTGCCGGGGCAGGTGGGGGATGGCCAATCGCGGTGCCTGTCGGCGGGTCTCGGAAGGGATGGAACCGCTCGGCCAGCGGGCCCCTCCCATGACGAGACGACACAAGCCGCAGGACTCCCTGGCCACGCGGAAAGGCTGCCAGCCGGGTCCCTCCACCCTCGAACCTAAATCATATTGTAAGAGCAGGGGGTTAGCCTATAAAAACCCCCGAGCCCCCCATGCAACGGGGACGGGACCCCCGATCAAGAACATGCACATAGGGAGCTCTCATACCCTTCCCAGTAGCGTAGGGAGACGAGCCGGCTTCTCCTTTCTTCCTCCTCCGAACACAGCTCTAGGAGCACCTCTATATACTTATCCACCCATCCAACGAATCCAAGCAGGACTAGGGGCATTACCTCCCACGGAGGGCCCCGAACCTGGGTACATCGCGTGTCTCCACCTTCTTGAACCCAATCTCGCACTCGAAGCCCATCGGTGTCCTATGGCCCCAACACCACCGATAAGCCACCCTATGGCATCTGTCGTGAGAAAACGACGACACCTAATATATAGGGGAAACTCCACTATGACATAAATTGGCTAAAGTGTGCATGAAATTCAATTTCATATCTATATTCACATATTTATGTGGAGTTTGTCCTGTGTGTTGTTGGCACTCTAACTCTTTGGTCCCAATAAGTTTGGGTACAAATTTGTTTGTGGTGTTATTCTAGGAACAATTGGAGATACATTGGACACTCGGCTCACTTACAAGGAAGGTTTTGACACCATGTGAGTATTGGAACCATACTAGGATGATCGATGAACCATTATCTACTACATCAATCCAGTGCTATCTCGGTAACAAGTATCTACTTCGTGCATACATTTCTCGAATTCAACCTTTTATAGGTTGCATCATGGCATGAACTTCTTGAGTCCTTCTTATGGTACTTTTTTCCTTTCTCAAAGCATCTCAACGATGATGTCATATTGCTAGTTGTGATGTCTTTGATGTTTTTGTAGTGGGAGTTCATTTATGTACAATAAGAAAATATTAGGCTATGTGATATGCTTTCAAGCAAAGATCTTATTGGTATATTTATGACTTCCTTTTGGATATCTTGTTCGTTCCTTCTTGTAACTATTTTGTATGTACATCATTCTTTGTGGATATATCATCCTAATTGTCCTCTACCTAGAATCTTATACACATGAGAGTAGTTACATCTCTAGTTGATGTCCTCTTTTCTTTCATGTCCATCGTTGCATTCTCATTTTATTTCATGGTGGTTTCGTGAAAGAATTTTTCTTGAGTGTGGATCTTATATCCTAGCATCTTGATGTACTGTTTGGTGGTGAAGATTATTTTCCTCATGCTTGTCTTAACGAGGGTTTTTCCATTTCAATTGGTATCCCTCCTATTGACAAGGCTATCATTTTCCTATCTTCACTAGGGTTTGTCACAAGAGTTGGTTTTTAATTTTCCTATTAGTAAGCTTGTGAACCCTTTTTCTAGTGGTTTGTGTGTGGGAAGGATATGGTTTGCACTTTGTGCCTCATTTCATCAAGACTATGTTGATGCTTTATGCTCATCCTTATACTATTCTTCTCGAGTGCTTTTCCTTGACTCACACACATCATTTTGGTTGAGCCTATTCTTAAGATTGCCTCTTTTACATGTTGCTCAACCATATGTTTAGTGCAAGTACTATGTTCATTGTCTTATCTACTTGCTTGCACTTGTGGTGTGTTTATATTGATTTTGGGGAAGTCATGGTCCTATTTTGTGCACTTGTATTCAAATACAAAAATTCTTATTTGTGCACAAATCATGGGGAGATACTCTAGTTTCTTTATAAACACTCTTTTTCCCATATCATAATATCTTTTATTCATGTGGGTCCAATTAGTATCTTTTGATTGCTTGCTTCACTCTGTTGTATGTCTTGTGCCATACGATCCTTTTTGCAATCTTTGGGTTCTCAATATAGTTTGTCTTCCTCCAACTACTTATCATTGGATATGTGTATTTCTTTGCACATGTATTTTGAGATATACAAACTATTTGGAGGAACACCCATTATATTGGCTTTCTAAACTTTTTGTCCATTTTGGCAATCGATGCCATGGGGGAGAAGTTTAGAGAGTTTACTTTGGAATGCTTTGAGAGTTTTGCTTTTGTCTCTTAAGCATTTGCATGTCACATCCATGCATTGCATTTGTGTGTTCTTGGTTGTGCTTATTTCCTTATATAAACTCTCTTGTAAGTGGTTGTCATCAATTACCAAAATGGGGGAGATTGTAAGAGCACATTTCTCCATCTGTGGTTTTGGGTAATTGATGACAATCCCTATGGACTAATGGTTGCCTTGAGTTATATTCGAAGGATTTGTCCATAGGTACTTCCTGGAGTCCATCTGTTGGTTTCAAGGAGTTTATATGGTGACCAAGGTGGTATTCAAGGTTTATCCAAAGATTGGTCATGTGGGAGTTGAGCTTATTGCAAGCACGTCTTGAAGAAGAAGATTGTGTAAGAATTCATGTTTACCTTCAAGACATCGTCTTTATGAAGAGAGAATCTAAGATACAAGGTTGATCAAGACTAAGTGAATCAAGTTGATAAAAACACAAAGGTACAAGATGTACCGAGATGGATCAAGTGATTTCATGGTGTGGTAAGCATTGTCCATTACGCTTTGTGTACTAACACATGGTCTATGTGAGAGTTCTTTTTGGGGTTAGGTATATTTCCATGGGCTTGCATCAAGAGGCGGATCCCATACATCCCATGGAAGACGACATAAAGTGGAGATTGTCATCACGGTTGCGATGTGCAAGCTCAAGTGAAGCATCACTGAGAGATCATGCTTGAAGCTCGCCGTTCATTGTGGTGACAATGGACTTGTGAAGAGGTGCCGATGAGTGGCTTACCCATAATGGAGTATGGGGGAGCAATCATCTAGTCTTCATTAAGCCAACGCAATCAAGAAAGGTGGTCCATCTTCAGGAAGTCAAGATCGTCATCATCTAGCTCAAGTGGACTATCTGCAAGGCTAAGGTTTGACCTTGATAGGGTTTTCTATTTTACCGGTCTCGTGGTGGTAGTTGAGAGACCGGGTTATAGGATCGATTGTCGTACTATCAAGGGGGGCTCTCAAGTGAGTAGCTTGATCGTATCGTTCATTGAGAGCTCAAACCATTGCATTCTTGGCATCTCATCTTTCTTGGTTCTTGGTTCTTGGTTGGCTTTTCTCTATGTGGGTTCTTGAGCTTGTGGTTATCTTCACAACAAGATCTAATACATCAAAAATGGATTTCATATGCTTCGTCTATTGTGTTTTCGGTGTTGGAGGTTTTACCGGTCTTATTCGAGGAAGGGTTCTCACCATTTTCTTATGGGCCTTTTATAGTTTTCTTCTTATTGATATTTCAATCAACATTATGTTATCCCATGTCGTTAGCTTTCCAACAAACTTTGTTTCATTGAACTCGGAGTCCGTTTACAAAAGTTGTGGCAGTTTTGGTGTTCTTAAAAGGCTGCAGCGGTACTACCGCGGCTAGAGAAGATGTAATTTTTTACTACCGCTCCGGAGCGGTACTACCGCGGCTCCAAGAGCGATACTACCGCTTCGTACCAAAATCTCGTGTTTTGTCCACCGGTGGTAGGCACGGATGTAATTTTTAGTACTGCTCGCAAGCAGTAGTATCGCTACCCTTTGCGGTAGTACCGCTATCCCTTGCAATAGTACCATGAGGACGAGCGGTAGTACCGCTCTGGCGGTTCTACTGGCCTTTTGCCTCCTCGCTGTTGTTTTTCATATGGATACTACCACCCTAGCGGTAGTACCGCTCCTTGGAGCGGTAGTACCGCTCTGTGCGGGCTGTGGGCATAACGGTTGGATTTTTTCCCACCTATAAAAGGGGGTCTTTTCTTCCCCATTGAACCTTATCCTTTGAGCTCGTGTTTGCCCCCCATTGTTGACCTTCTTTGAGCTTGCTATCTCTCAATCCTCCAATGATTCTTGATCCTTTTTGAGGGAAAAGAGAGAGGAGATCTAGATCCACATTTCCACTAATCACTTTCTCCTCTATGTGAGGGGAACCCCTTGGGTCTAGATCTTGGAGTTCTTAGTGTTCTTCTTTGTTCTTCCTCTCACTTTCCTCCATAGCATTATCGTTGTGGTGGGATTTGGGAGATAAGGACTTGGGCACTCAGTGTGCCCTTGCCATTGCATTTGGTGCATAGGTTTGAGTTCTCCACGGTGATACTTGGAAGTGAAGTTTGAGAAGCTTATTACTCTTGGGTGTTTGTGCACCCTAGAGCTTGTTCCTCTTGGGTGCTTTGGCGCCCTAGATGGCTTGTGTTGTCTTGGAGCTCAATCATTGTGGTGCAAAGCTCCGGGCAAGCATCGGGGTCTCCAATTAGGTTGTGGAGATTGCCCCGAGCATTTGAGGTCACCTCGGAGCCACACTCCATTGTGGTGAATCTTCGTGGTGTCGCTGGGAGCCTCCAATTAAGTTTTGGAGATTGCCCCAACCTAGTTTGTACGGGTTCAGTGACCGCCCTCAAGGGTCCTTTAGTGGAATCACGGCATCTTGCATTGTGCGAGAGCATGAGGAGATTACGATGGCCTTAGTGGGATCTTGGGGAGCATTGTGCCTCCACACCGCTCCGAACGGAGATTAGCATCCGCAAGGGTGTGGACTTCGGGATACATCGTCGTCTCCGCGTGCCTCGGTTATCTCTTACCCGAGCCCCTTTACTTATGCACTTTACTTTGTGATAGCCATATTGTTTCTTGTTATATATCTTGCTATCACTTAGTTGTATATCTTGCTTAGCATAAGTTGTTGGTGCACATAGGTGAGCCTGGTTGTTTTAGGTTTTGTGCTTGACTAATTAAACGATAGTTTTACTCTGCATTTGTTCAAGCCTAAACCGTAATTATTTTGAAGTGCCTATTCACACCCCCACCCCGCCCACACACACACACACACACACACACACTAGGCGACATACACGTCCTTTCAGTTACCCTTCGTGGGTTGAAGACTCCATAAACGTGGATGTTGTTGGAAATGTGCCCTAGAGGCAATAATAAATTAGTTATTATCATATTTCCTTGTTCATGATAATCGTTTATTATCCATGCTATAATTGTATTGATCAGAGACTTAAATGCATGTGTGGATACATAGACAAAACCATGTCCCTAGTATGCCTCTAATGGACTAGCTCGTTGATCAAAGGATGGTTAAGGTTTCCTAGCCATGGACATGAGATGTCATTTGATAACGGGATCACATCATTAGGAGAATGATGTGATGGATAAGACCCAAACTACAAACATAGCATATGATCGTGTCAGTTTATTGCTACTGTTTTCTGCATGTCAAGTATATGTTCCTATGACCATGAGATCATGCAACTCACGGATATCGGAGGAGTGCCTTGTGTGTATCAAACGTCGCAACGTAACTGGGTGACTATAAAGGTGCTCTACAGGTATCTTCGATGGTGTCTGTTGAGTTGGCATGGATCGAGACTGGGATTTGTTACTCCGTGTAACGGAGAGGTATCTCGGGGCCCACTCGGTAATGCAACATCACAATAAGCCTTGCAAGCAATGTGACTAATTGTTAGTTGCGGGATCTTGTATTACGGAACGAGTAAAGATACTTGCCGGTAACGAGGTTGAACTAGGTATGGAGATACCGACGATCGAATCTCGGGCAAGTAACATACCAAAGAACAAAGGGAACGATATACGGGATTAACTGAATCCTTGACATAGAGGTTCAACCGATAAAGATCTTCGTAGAATATGTAGGAACCAATGTGGACGTCCAGGTCCCTCCATTGGTTATTGACCGTAGAGGTGTCTCGGTCATGTCTACATAGTTCTCGAACCCGCAGGGTCTGCACACTTAAGGTTCGGTGACGTTTCGGTAGTGTAGAGTTATGTAGTGGTGACCGAAGGTTGTTCGGAGTCCCGGATGAGATCCGGGACGTCACGAGGAGCTCCGGAATGGTCTGGAGGTAAAGATTCATATATAGGAAGTCCCAGTTTGGTTTCCGGAAAAGTTTCGGGCTCATCGGTAGTGTACCGGGAGTATCGGTATTGTACCGGGAGTGTCGGTAGTGTACCGGAGGACCTCCGGGAGGGGTATTTCGACCCCAAGAGGTCCATGGGCTGTGGGAGAATAATAACCAGCCCTTAGTGGTCTGGGAAAACAGCCACAAAGGCCCATGGCGCAGGAGAGAAAGTCCTAAAGCAAAAAGTGGAAAATCAGCCAATAGGAGGCAATCCTACTCCAACTAGGATTGGAGGTGAAGTAGGATTGCTCCCACCTCCTATTTCGGCCGACCCAAAGGCCTTGGCTGCCTCTCCTCTCCTCTCCTCCTATATATACTAGTGGATTGGGTGGTTTTTGGACAGAATTTCCGGCCACGTGCTACCCGTTTCACCGGTGCACAGTTTCTCCTCTAGATCGGTTTTCCGCAGCGCTTAGGCGAAGCCCTGCCGGAATCACTCCACCACCATCACCGGAGCGCCGTCACGCTGCCGGTGAACTCTCTCTCCTCTCCACCTCCTCTCGCTGGATCGAGACGGTGGAGATCGTCATCAAGCTGCACGTGTGCTAAACGCGGAGGTGCCGTCCGTTCGGCGCTAGATCGGAAGGACCGTGATCGAGATCGCGAGACAGTTCGTGATGAGATCGTGGAACGGATCGTGATGAGTTCGTGGGACAGATCGTGATCAAGATCGTGAGACGGATCGTGATGAGATCGCGGGACGGATCGTGATGAGTTCACGGGACGGATCGTGATTGGATCGCGGGACGGATCGTGATTGGATCGCGGGACGGATCGTGATGAGATCGCGGGACGCTCGGCGATTTGGATCGCGAAGATGTTCGACTACACCAATCGCGTTTCTTAACGCTTCCCGCTTAGCGATCTACAAGGGTATGTAGATCCACTCTCCCTCTCGTAGATGCTCATCACCATGGATAGGTTTGCGTGTGCGTAGGAAATTTTTTGTTTCCCATGCGACGTTCCCCAACAGTGGCATCATGAGCTAGGTTGATGGTTCGATGAGATCTCGAGTAGAACACAAAAGGTTTGTGGGCGTTGATGCTTAGATTGCTTCCTCCCTTGGTCGTATTTTGGTTCAGCGGGATTGTGAGATGAAGCGGCCCAGACCAACATTACTCGTACGCTTACGAGAGACCGGTTCCCTCGACGCAACTTGTTGCCTAGATGGCTTGCGGGTGACAGTTTCTCTCACTTTAGTTGGATCGGATTCGACAAAGGCGGTCCTTGAGAAGGTTGAAAAGCAAACTAGTGTATCACCGTTGTGGTTTATGCGTTGGTGAGAATCGTTCTTGCTAGATACCCATAGCAGCCACGTAAAATATGCAATAACAATTAGAGGACGTCTAACTTGTTTTTGCAGGGTATGTTGTGATGTGATATGGCCAATTACATGATGAGATATATGTGATGTATGAGATGATCATGTGATGTATAGATTATCACGACTTGCATGTCGATGAGTACGGCAACCGGCAGGAGCCATAGGGTTGTCTTTAATTATTGTATGACCTGCGTGTCAATCATTAAGCGCTATGTAATGCTTTACTTTATCTCTACGGTAGCAATAGTAGTAGAAGCATGCAGGGCGTGACAACCCCAATGGAAACACATTGATGGAGATCAAGATGATGGAGATCATGGTGTTGTGTCGGTGACGATGGAGATCATGCCGGTGTTTCGAAGATGGAGATCTTAAACACAAGTTCATGGCCATATCATGTCACTTATGAATTGCATGAGATGTTAATCCTTTTATGCACCTTGTTTTGCTTAGTACGGCGGTAGCATTATAAGGTGATCCCTCACTTGAATTTCAAGATGAACTGTGTTCTCCCCGAGTGTGCACCGTTGCGAAAGTTCGTCGTGTTGAGACACCACGTGATGATCGGGTGTGATAGACTCTACGTTCACATACAACAGGTGCAAGCCAGATTTGCACGCGCAGAACACTTGGGTTAAACTTGACGAGCCTAGCATGTACAGACATGGCCTCGGAACACGAGAGACCGAAAGGTCGAACATGAGTCATATAGTAGATATGATCAACATAATGATGTTCACCATTGCAGCCACCTCAACTCACGTGATGATCGGACTTGAGTTGGTGAATTTGGATCATGTATCACTCGAATGATCGGAGGGATGTCAATTTGAGTGGGAGTTCTTAAGTAATATGATTAATTGAACTCATTATCATGAACATAGTCAAAGTGTCTTTGCAAATTATGTTGTAGATTACTAGCTCGCGCTGTAGCTCCCTTGTATTTTTATATGTTCCTAGAGAAATAGAATTGAAAGATGTTGGTAGCAAAATTGCGGACTGGGTCCGTGATCTGAGGATTGTCCTCATTGCTGCACAGAAGGCTTATGTCCTTAATGCACCGCTCGGTGCGCCACCCCCTCTAGCGTCGTCTATAGATGTTGTGAACATCTAACAGGCACGTTTCGATGACTACTTGATAGTTTAGTGCGTCATGCATTACGGCTTAGAATTGAGGCTCCAAAACGTTTTGAACATCACAGAACATATGAGATGTTCTAGGAGCAGAGATTGTGATCTCAGGCTCGTGCCTTTGTTGCGAGATATGAGATCTCCAACAAGATTCTTTGCTTGTAAGATGAAGGAGAATAGCTCAATCGTTGAGCATGTACTCAGATTGTCTGGGTACTACAATCGCTTGAATCAAGTGGGAGTTGATCTTCCAGATAAGATAGTGATTGATATAGTTCTCCAAGTCACTGTCACTAAAGCTACTAGAACTTAGTGATGAACTATAATACACCAGGGATAGAAGTATTGATCCCTGAGCTGTTCGCGATGTTTGACACCGCGAAGGTAGAAATCAAGAAGGAGCGTCAAGTGTTGATGGTTAATCAAACCACTAGTTTCGAAAAGGGCAAGAGCAAGGAGGGAAACTTCATGGATAGCAAGTCAGTTGCTGCTCCAGTGAAGCAACCCAAAGTTGAACTCAAACCCAAGACTAAGTGCTTCTATTATGAGGTGAGAGGTCGCTGAAGCGGAACAACCCTAGATACTTGGTAGATAAGAAGGCTGGCAACATCGACAAAAGTATATTTGATATACGAGTTATTGATGTGTACCTTGCTAGTACTCCTAGTAGCACCTGGGTATTGGATACCGGTTCGGTTGCTAAATGTTAGTAACTCGAAATAAAAGCTACGGAATAAACGGAGAACTAGCTAAGGGTGAGGTGACGATGTGTGTTGGAAATGTTTCCAAGGTTGATGTGATCAACATCGCATGCTCTCTCTACCTTCAGGATTAGTGACGAACCTAAATAAATGTTATTTGGTGTTTTGCGTTGAGCATGAACATGATTAGATCATGTTTGTTGCAATACGGTTATTCATTTAAGTCGGAGAATAATAGTTATTCTGTTTACATGAAAAATACCTTCAATGGTCATGCACCCAGTGAGAATGGTTTGTTGAAATCTTGATCGTAGTAGTACACATGTTCATAACATTGATGTCAAAAGATACAAAGTTAATAATGATAGTACCACATACTTGTGGCACTGCCGCTAAATGTCATATTGGTATAAAGCGCATGTAGAAACTCCATGCTGATGGATATTTGGACTCATTCGATTTCGAATCGGTTGAGACATGCGAACCATGCCTCTTGGGCAAGATGACTAAAGGACCCCGTTGGATGGAGCGGGCAAGTGATTCATTGGAAATGATACATGTTGATGTATGCAATCTAGTGAGTCTTGTAGCGTGCAGTGGATATCGTTATTTTCTTACCTTCACTGATGATTTGAGTAGATATAGTGTATATTTACTTAATGAAACACAAGTCTGAATCGTTTGAAAGGTTCAAGCAAATTCAGAGTGAAGTTTAAAGATCATCGTGACAAGAAGATAAAAATGACCACGATATGATCGTGAAGGTGAATATCTGAGTTACGAGTTTGGCATACAACTTAAGAGAATGTGAAATTTGTTTCACAACTAATGCTACCTGGAACACCATGGTGTGATGGTGTGTCCGAACATCATAGTCATGCTCTATTGATATAGTGCATACTGTGATGTCTCTTATCGTTTTACTACTATAATTTTTGGGGTTATGCATTAGAGACAACTACATTCACTTTAAATAGGGCATCATCTAAATCCGTTGAGATGACACCGTGTGAATTATGGTTTGATAGAAACCTAAGCTGTCATTTCTTAATATTTGGGGCTGTGACACTAGTGTGGAAAATGTTTTCACCTAATGAGGTCGAACCCAAGGCGGACAAATGCATCTTCATAGAATACCCTAAGATCAGTTGGGTGAACCTTCAATCTCAGATCCTAGTGCAAAGTGTTTGTTGCTTAAACGGATCCTTTCTCAAGGAAATGTTTCTCTCGAAAGAATTGAGTGGGAGGAAGATAGAACTTGATGAGGTTGTTAAACCTTTGTTCAACCAGAGAGTAGCGCAGCGCAGAAAGATGTTTCTGTGAAGCCTACGTTAGTTGAAGAGGAAGTTAATGATGATGATCATGAAGCTTCAGGATCAAGTTACTATCGAACTTCGTCGGTCGACAAGGATGTGTACTGCTCCTAAGTGGTACGACAACTCTGTCTTGGAGATCATGTTGTTGGACAACGATGAACCTACGAGCTATGGAGAAGCGATGATGGGCCCGGATTCCGACGAATGGTTGGAGGCCATGAAATCCGAGATAGGATCCATGTATTAAAACCAAGTGTAGACTTTGGTAGACTTGCTCATTGGACGGCAGGTCGTTGAGTACAAATGGATCTTTAAAATGAAGACAGACACTGATGGTGAATGTCACCATTTGTAAAGCTCGACTTGTTGCAAAGATGTTTGTGACAAGTTCAAGGAGTTGACTACGATGAGACTTTCTCACTCGTAGCGATGCTAAAAGTCTGTTGGAATTATGTTAGCAGTTGCTGTGTTTTCAATTATGAAATCTGGCAGATGGATGTCAAAACATCGTTTCCTTAATGGTTTACTTGAGGAAAGGTTGTATGTGATACAACCAGAAGGTTTTGTCAGGCCTAAGGATGCTAAAAGGTGTGCAAGCTTCGGTGATCCTTCCATGGACTGAAGCAAGCATCTCGGAGTTGGAATATACGCTTTGATGAGGTGATCAAAGTTTTGATGTTTATACAAAGTTTATGAGAAACTTGTATTTGCAATAAAGTGAGTGGGAGCACTATAGAATTTCTGATAAGTATATGTGGATGACATATTGTTGTTCAGAAATAATGTAGAGTTTCTGGAAAGCATAAAACGGTTATTTGGAAAGTGATTTTCAAAGGAAGACCTGGATAAAGCTACCTAATTGTTGAGCATCAAAATCTATAGAGATAGATCAAGATGCTTGATGAGACTTTCAATGAGTGCATACCTTCACAAGATTTTGAAAGAGTTCAAAATGGATCAGCCAGAGAAATAGTTCTCGTCTGATTTGTAAGGTGTGAAGTTGAGTGACACTCAAAGCTCGACAACGGCAGAAGAAAGAGAAAGGACGAACGTCGTCCCCTATGCCTTAGCCATAGGCTCTATATTATGCCATGTTGTGTACCGCACCTATGTGTTCCTTGCCATGAGTCTGTCAAGGGGTACAAGAGTGGTCCAGGAGTGGATCACTGGAGAGCGGTCGGAATTGTCCTTAGTAACCAGAGGACTAAGGAAATGTTTCTTGATTATGGAGGTGATAAAGAGTTCGTCGTAAAGAGTTACGTCAATGCAAGCTTTAACACCTATCCGGATGACTAGTAGTAGCAATCTGGATACGTATAGTGGAGCAGCCATTTGGAAATAGTACCAAGTGGAGTGTGGTAGCAGTGTTTACGGTTTGACATAGAGATATGCAAAGTACACACGGATCTGAATATCGCAGACCCGTTGACTATAAGACCTCTCTCACATGCAAAGCATGATCGAACCCCAGAACTCATTGGGTGTTAGATTCATAACAATGCGAATCACATGGTGATGTGAACTAGATTATTGACTCTAGTGCAAGTGGGAGACTGTTGGAAATGTGCCCTAGAGGCAATAATAAATTAGTTATTATCATATTTCCTTGTTCATGATAATCGTTTATTATCCATGCTATAATTGTATTGATCGGAGACTTAAATGCATGTGTGGATACATAGACAAAACCATGTCCCTAGTATGCCTCTAATGGACTAGCTCGTTGATCAAAGGATGGTTAAGGTTTCCTAGCCATGGACATGAGATGTCATTTGATAACGGGATCACATCATTAGGAGAATGATGTGATGGATAAGACCCAAACTACAAACATAGCATATGATCGTGTCAGTTTATTGCTACTGTTTTCTGCATGTCAAGTATATGTTCCTATGACCATGAGATCATGCAACTCACGGATATCGGAGGAGTGCCTTGTGTGTATCAAACGTCGCAACGTAACTGGGTGACTATAAAGGTGCTCTACAGGTATCTTCGATGGTGTCTATTGAGTTGGCATGGATCGAGACTGGGATTTGTTACTCCGTGTAACGGAGAGGTATCTCGGGGCCCACTCGGTAATGCAACATCACAATAAGCCTTGCAAGCAATGTGACTAATTGTTAGTTGCGGGATCTTGTATTACGGAACGAGTAAAGAGACTTGCCGGTAACGAGGTTGAACTAGGTATGGAGATACCGACGATCGAATCTCGGGCAAGTAACATATCGAAGAACAAAGGGAACGATATACGGGATTAACTGAATCCTTGACATAGAGGTTCAACCGATAAAGATCTTCGTAGAATATGTAGGAACCAATGTGTACGTCCAGGTCCCTCCATTGGTTATTGACCGTAGAGGTGTCTCGGTCATGTCTACATAGTTCTCGAACCCGCAGGGTCTGCACACTTAAGGTTCGGTGACGTTTCGGTAGTGTAGAGTTATGTATGGTGGTGACCGAAGGTTGTTCGGAGTCCCGGATGAGATCCGGGACGTCACGAGGAGCTCCGGAATGGTCTGGAGGTAAAGATTCATATATAGGAAGTCCCAGTTTGGTTTCCGGAAAAGTTTCGGGCTCATCGGTAGTGTACCGGGAGTATCGGTATTGTACCGGGAGTGTCGGTAGTGTACCGGAGGACCTCTGGGAGGGGTATTTCGACCCCAAGAGGTCCATGGGCTGTGGGAGAATAATAACCAGCCCTTAGTGGTCTGGGAAAACAGCCACAAAGGCCCATGGCGCAGGAGAGAAAGTCCTAAAGCAAAAAGTGGAAAATCAGCCAATAGGAGGCAATCCTACTCCAACTAGGATTGGAGGTGAAGTAGGATTGCTCCCACCTCCTATTTCGGCCGACCCAAAGGCCTTGGCTGTCTCTCCTCTCCTCTCCTCCTATATATACTAGTGGATTGGGTGGTTTTTGGACAGAATTTCCGGCCACGTGCTACCCGTTTCACCGGTGCACAGTTTCTCCTCTAGATCGGTTTTCCGCAGCGCTTAGGCGAAGCCCTGCCGGAATCACTCCACCACCATCACCGGAGCGCCGTCACGCTGCCGGTGAACTCTCTCTCCTCTCCACCTCCTCTCGCTGGATCGAGACGGTGGAGATCGTCATCAAGCTGCACGTGTGCTAAACGCGGAGGTGCCGTCCGTTCGGCGCTAGATCGGAAGGACCGTGATCGAGATCGCGAGACAGTTCGTGATGAGATCGCGGAACGGATCGTGATGAGTTCGCGGGACAGATCGTGATCAAGATCGTGAGAAGGATCGTGATGAGATCGCGGGACGGATCGTGATGAGTTCACGGGACGGATCGTGATTGGATCGCGGGACGGATCGTGATGAGATCGCGGGACGCTCGGCGATTTGGATCGCGAAGATGTTCGACTACACCAACCGCGTTTCTTAACGCTTCCCGCTTAGCGATCTACAAGGGTATGTAGATCCACTCTCCCTCTCGTAGATGCTCATCACCATGGATAGGTTTGCGTGTGCGTAGGAAAATTTTTGTTTCCCATGCGACGTTCCCCAACAGATGTATGATAGCGCTACCTATCAAAACCACGGAAAATATCATCGTGTCACCAATTGTGTTTGATCTTCCTACCCTTCCTTTACTTACATGATTGTCTTTACTTTCCGCTACTATACTCATAGACATGCATGTGTAGGGTGTACTTGACATACTATGAATGCTACGAAAACACATGAGGGACATGAAGATTTTTCCCGTGGTTTTGTTAGGTGGTGATATCGTACGTCCACGTTTATGGAGTCTTCAACCCACAGAGGGTAATGGTCGTGAGATACCACGGAGGGATCTACCCACGGAGGGTTCCACAAAGAAGCAACCTTGTGTATACATGATGGCCTATGTCCACAGAGGACTAGCCTAATTCGGGGTAGATCTTTACGAAGTAGGCGGCCTCCTTTCCCCTACAAACTTCTTGGTTCACTCCACAACACGAAGTAGGAGGCTCCCAAGCGACACCTAACCAATCTAGGAGGCACCACTCTCCAAAAGGTAATAGGCTCGATAATGTCGATGAACTCCTTACTCTTGTGCTTCAAGATGATAGACTCCTCAACACTCAATCACTCTCTCATGGATTTGGCTTTGGTGGAAGAGATTGATTGGATGGAAAGCAACTTGGGGAGGCTAGAGATCAAGATTCATATGGTTGGAATGGAATGGCTTGATCTCAACACTTGAGTAGGTGGCTATCTCTCGGAAAATCTGATGGGATAAGTGGGGATCTGTTCAGAGTGCTTCTCTTTCGAGTGAGTGGTGGTGGAGGGGTATATATAGGCATCTCCAAAAATCTAACCGTTACACCTAAAGTGACCAACTCGATGACATCAAAGTGTAAATCTCGGAGGTACCAAGTTGCTCCAAAGGTAGCAACTTTTGAATCTCGGTGAGACCGATACATAAATCTCGGCAGTACTGATAAGGTGTCCAACAGTCAGAATCCACATCTCGGTGACGCCGATCCAAAAACTGGGAATTTCCGATTTTGTGAATCGAGGTAACAGAAAGTTGGCAAGCTGAACTCGGTGGCACCTAAGCGGAATCGGTTGCACCAATGATCTAGGGTTTGGCAGGGTTCTCTCTGAGGTGGGAAATCGGTGGGACCGAGTGGGAATAGTTGGTTGCACCGATTTTCATGATAGGCTTGGATAGCCTTTTGTGGAAGAGTCCGCGGGTTTTTTTGGTGACTATCACTTGTGCACGTGGAGCATCTTTGTTCACCAACAGTACCTTACCCCCTTTTAACAGTATTGGCTTTCCCTATGGACTCAAAGTGATTTCTCACAAAGTAAAATGTAGAGTCCTCTTGCTTGAAGTTTTGCCAATGCTATTCCTTCTCCTTGTTCTTCTTGAGGATACTCTTCACGCTACTTAGCCAATCTTCTCTGTGGACTCTATCTGAAATACACTAGATAAAAGTATTAGCTCAAGAGATAATGTATGTTGTCATGAATTATCAAAACCACCAAGGAAGCATATTGTGCTTTCGGTTGGGTCCCACTCACTGCCTCCAAGTTTCATAAAGAAATACGCAACGTATAGAGGTTGTGGTTGCCTCTTAGATGTGTCCTACAACATACTAAAAACAACAAGTTTTTTAGTCTATTTTATTCTCCCAACATCACTCACAGCTGGTTCTAGAAAACTGACATGTGGGGTTATAGGGTTATTTTATTTGATAGAGGCTACCTCTAAGCTAAGAGGCGATGCTACCAATTCTAGATTAGAGGCTGCAGTTTACAATGTATATAGGCTGCCTCTAGTAAGAGAGAAGGCTTAGGGGCAGCAAAAATCACACATTGTGGATGCTCTATAAGAAACCTATATATGAAGAGTCATCGATCATTGGGTGAACATGCAGTCCCACCCAACCCCCAAAGCCCGGAGCGAAGACATCTCTTCAATTTCCTCACAAAGCCATCAATGACCCGGTCAAAATCGGTGGACAATCCAAAATTGTCTGCTCCGTCTGACTATGAGCCCTTTAAAATTAGAAAACATAGTAAGTTAAATAATCGGTTTTGATAAGTTTCGGTTGACTGAGATTAGAGAACATGGATCTTCATGTGAGATCTAACGAATATAGCATTGACTGAGATTTCGTTAAATCTCAGTCGAATGAGTTTAGCAATTCCGTTTTTTTATTGAAAATTAGAGAACATAGTGAGTTAAAATAATTGCATATTTTTATTGAGTCACGTTCAGACGTGAGCGTTAAAAAATATGGCTGAAATTCCAGCAGGGTTCACCTCCGAGTCTTAGGTGGTGTCATTTTCCAAGTTCAAAAAACAATTGTTAGCCGGCTAGGGAGATTCAACAGCAATGCCTTGGCTTCTAGTCACCCTTGACCACCAACCGCGTCCGAGCCCAAGCATCAGCTGCTGATTCCATATCCATCCCCTTCTTTCTTCCAACAGAGAACATGGCCGCGCCGCCGCCCGCCGACGAGAGGCCGCTGGTGATGCTGGCGCAGCCGCTCTTCCCGGAGTTCGCCGCGGCGCTCGCCGGCCGCTACCGGTTCGCGCTGCTCGCGGACGCCGACGCGGGGGCCGCGGCGGAGGCGAGGGCGCTGCTGGTAGGGGGGCTCCCGCCGGTCACGGCCCAGCACCTGGACGCGCTCCCGGCGCTCGAGCTCGTGGCGTGCACCTCCGTGGGCGTCGACCACGTGGACCTTGACGCGTGCCGGAGCCGCGGGCTCATTGTGACAAACGCCGGCGCCGCGTTCGCGGCCGACTCCGCCGACTACGCCGTCGGGCTTCTCGTCGCCGTGCTCCGGAGGGTGGACGCCGCCGACGCGTACGTCCGCAGCGGCAGGTGGACAGCCGACGGCGACTATCCTCTCGCCACCAAGGTTAGTACGACTCTGTTCTTGACCACTTAGTCTGTTTACACGACTCTGTTCTTGGCCATCCCAAAATATTCAATGGCAGGTGAGCGGCAAGCGGGTGGGAATCGTGGGGCTGGGCAACATCGGCTCGCGCGTCGCCCGGCGTCTCGCCGCCTTCGGCTGCGCCGTCTCCTACCACTCAAGGTCGTCCAAGCCGTCGGCGCCATACGCCTTCGTCCCGGCGCTGCACGACCTCGCCGCAGGCAGCGACGTGCTGGTGCTCTCCTGCGCGCTGACGGAAGAGACGAGGCACATGGTGGACCGGGAGGTGATGGAGGCGCTGGGGAAGGACGGGGTGCTGGTCAACGTCGGCCGGGGCGGCCTGGTGGACGAGCCGGAGCTGGTCAGGTGCCTCCGCGAGGGCGTCATAGGCGGCGCCGGCCTGGACGTGTACGAGAACAAGCCGGCCGTGCCGTCGGAGCTGCTCGCCATGGACAACGTCGTGCTGTCCGACCACAGGGCCGTGCTCACGACGGAGTCCATCGGCGGCGTGCTCGAGGTCGTCGTCGCCAACCTCGACGCCTTCTTCTCGGGGAGGCCACTAGTCAGCCCCGTGCAGCTCTGACACATGAGCATCGCTCACTGGTTAGATGAAATTGATCAGATCGATGTCGTCTGAAGAAATTGCATTCTGCGACAGTATGGAGTGATTAAATACAGACAGTGTAATCAAATTTCTAAGTGAACACACAATCTGGGCGATTTTGCAAGAATATACTGCTTTTTTGAATTATTAAAAGATGGGCCACACCCTCCTATTTCCATTGAGAAAAAAATATCATATACTCCCTTTGTAAACTTGTACAAGACGTTTTAGATCACTACCAAACGATACCACTGAAAAACTGAAGCAAATTTGAGCATATTGTCTTATAGAAAGCAGCTCCACAATCCGTTGATCTTGCATCGAGATTCGTACAAATATTTTTTTCAGTTTTTTCTTCTTCTTGCATGCTATACTACTTGACTGAGACGACTGAGACCTAGACACTGCCAATACCAAATAAGCATTCTCCACAATCACTAAAAACATCATATAATAAAAGGTACTTGGTCTGTAAACTAATATAAAAGCTTTTAGATCACTAAAACAATTTTATATTAGTTTGTAGTACTCTCTCCGTCTCATAATATAAGAGCATTTGCATTTTTATATTAGTCTTCTCAAGCAGAACGACAAGAAAGAAGATTAGGATGCCTTCAATTGGGGAATGCTCGGACATCCACCATCTTAGAAGGGAAGAAACGAAGTAAAGCAAACCCGCCACGTTATCAGCTTCTAGCCACTGATGATCCTAGACACCGTGTCTTCAATCTTGTGACGGTTTGTAAACTTCATTTGCTACCCGTTCGAATGGCTTTGCCCCTAGAGTCAGCAACCCACTGCTCTGGAATAGACCACCCCACAATCCAATAACAATTCGGCTTAATGATCGAGAATCGTCGGATAATTAATGGGTTTTCTCAAAGATAACATTGTTCCTGCATTTCCAAATAGACCAGAACACAACAGAAACACCAACCGGAACTAATTGGAATAGAGTTAAGACTAAAAGGACATTTTAAAAGACTCGAGACCAAACAAGCAGCACAGCACTGAAAAAACAAATGATCTGTAGTTTCATCTTTTGCCACAGAACACACATATTTTACTTCCCATCCACCCCCTCTTGTGAGGAGAGTGTCTTTAGTTAGGAACACCTTGGTCTTAGCTGGATATTTGACCTTTCAGAAAAATATTGTGGAACATTACAGTCCGTCAGATCCAATCATTTTCATGCACAAAGACTTAACATAGAATGTTTTATCGGCAGTCAACATCCACTCAGGACTGTGTTGTCAAGCCTTCCTCTTGGATAGTACTTCACCTCCAGAACCTTGGTTAGAATGCTGGAAGTCCCTAAATCCGAGTCCACCTTGTCCTTTTGGCCACGTCATTTTATTCCAAGCATACCAATGAGTTTTTCACTTGCCATTTTCCGCACCCCCAAAATAATTACGCACGGACCATGTGATTTAGATCATCACACAATTCTAAGGAAGCTTATATAACATAAGTGGGGATAGCTTGTGCGACTAATTTGATCAGCACTTCCTTTCCAGCTTGAGTAGGATGACCGTCAAAGGAGAATAACCTCTTAATTAGGTAATTTGACCTGCAAATTTTGGATCTTTCCTTTGGTCATCCTCCCATGAAGGCTGGGCAAACCCAATTATTTTTCCTCAAAAGCAGATGATGGAACATGCAAATGACGTTTAATAGTCCTGAAAAGCATTAGGGCATGAAATACAAATTAGGAGAAGGCATTGCTTATCTTTTCAAGGAGGACATTAACCAAGTGTCGGTTGGCTTTGCATCAGAGATGTGGATTTTTTTTAATCTAATTTTCTTACCCTTTCATCATACTCTTGTTGGTTTTTATATCGGCAGAGTGTTTGCCTTTCACGTAAAAAGTATTTTTGTAATGAAATATTTGTAAGGTGTTGGATTTTTTAAATGTATCTAAAACATTCTTATAAATGCATTTACAAAATGTAGGGACAATGTGCTGTGTGTTTCGTGATCGAAATGTGATTGAATCGCGATTGGGCCACGCTTAAGGAGGACATAATACATGCAGTCAAAGAAATCGCAGATGGTACAATGCCTAAGGGTAATGATACACTCATTGTGCTCATCCCAAAAAATTCACTTGGTCTATCCGAAGGATATTTGACCCATTAGCCTTTCTAATGTTGTCTACAAAATCCTTGTCAAATGCCTTGTAAATCGTCTGGGACCTATTGTCCATGACATTGTGGCCCCAACTCAGAGTGCTTTTACTCTCGAAACAGCCTTTCGCCCCGCTTTATATATAAAGCAACATCCAAACAAAGTACACGGCCGAACGATACAAGATGATGGGGTGACCCTCATCCAATGCCGATCCTAGAAATACCCGGTTCACACCAGACGCACGCGCCTACACTACCAAATGAGAAAACAGGTAGGACCAGATACAGTGCCACGCTACGTCCTATACACCTAGGCTCCATGACAACGCCCCCAAGAGGGAGACGGCGCAGAGCATCGTCGTTGCCAAGTCCAGACGGACAAAGGTTTTCACCCGAAGCCCAGCCACGGAAGGGAGCACCACGACAACGTCTTCAAGAAGAGAACGGCGCCCGCGAGCGTCGGCGGCGGCAGCGCCAGGGCGCAAAGCTTTCACTTGGCCGCTCCCTCGTGCCACCATGAGGCTTCTATGACGAGCGAGACAAGATCGGAACTCCATATCCAGATCGAGGCAACACCACCTGTCAAAGACAGATAGCACGCCCGAGCCACCCGCTGCTCCACCTCTTGTCACCCGCACAACCAAGGAGAGCACACCACCTCCGCCATGGCACCCGCCGGAGAGCCAACCATGCGGACCACCTCCGAGGCCGCCGCCCCGGCGTCCATGTCCGAGACACCGCCACCCGTCCACATCACGGCGCAACCACCCAGTAGGAGGAGTAAAAGAGGATTTGTTTCACTGCTAGCCCGGCATCAGCAACGGAGTTTGGGTCAATGCCTCCACGGTAGGAGATGTCGACGCCCATGTCTCCAGCCAGTCCAAGATGACCAGGGGAGACACAACTCCGTGGCTACCGACGGCCATCGTCGAGCCGGCTCGAGCAACGCCAAGTCCGAGGTCTTGGCACCGATCTACCCGACAGAGTATAAGAGTCCCGACCACCACCTACAACCCCTGTACCCGCGAGGAGACGAATCTGTTGGAAATATGCCCTAGAGGCAATATATAAAGTGTTTATTATTTATATTTCCTTGTTCATGATAATCGTTTATTACCCATGCTATAATTGTAGTGATTGGAAACACATTGCATGTGTGGGTAAATAGACAACACAATGTCCCTAGTATGCCTCTAGTGAACTAGCTCGTTGATCAAAGGATGGTTAAAGGTTTCCTGGCCATGGACATGAGATGTCATTTGATAACGGGATCACATCATTAGGAGAATGATGTGATGGACAAGACCCAAACTACAAACGTAGCATATGATCGTGTCAATTTATTGCTACTGTTTTCTGCATGTCAATGTATATGTTCCTTTGACCATGAGATCATGCAACTCACGGATATCGGAGGAGTGCCTTGTGTGTATCAAACGTCGCAACGAAACTGGGTGACTATAAAGGTGCTCTACAGGTATCTCCGATGGTGTTTGTTGAGTTGGCATGGATCGAGACTGGGATTTGTTACTCCATGTTACGGAGAGGTATCTCGGGGCCCACTCGGTAATACAACATCACAATGAGCCTTGCAAGCAATGTGACTAATTGTTAGTTGCGGGATCTTGTATTACGGAACGAGTAAAGAGACTTTCCGGTAACGAGGTTGAACTAGGTATGGAGATACCGACGATCGAATCTCGGGCAAGTAACATACCGAAGAACAAAGGGAACGTTATACGGGATTAACTGAATCCTTGACATAGAGGTTCGACCGATGAAGATCTTCGTAGAATATGTAGGAACCAATGTGGACGTCCAGGTCCCGCCATTGGTTATTGGCTGTAGAGGTGTCTCGGTCATGTCTACATAGTTCTCGAACCCGCAGGGTCTGCACACTTAAGGTTTGGTGACGTTTCGGTAGTGTAGAGTTGTGTATGGTGGCGCCCGAAGGTTGTTAGGAGTCCCGGATGAGATCCCGGACATCACGAGGAGCTCCGGAATGGTCCGGAGGTAAAGATTCATATATAGGAAGTCTCAGTTTGGTCACCAGAAAATTTTCAGGCTCATCGGTAGTGTACCGGGAGTGCCGGTAGTGTACCGGGGGACCTCCGGAAGGGGTATTTCGACCCTAGAGAGACCATGGGCTGTGGGAGAATAATAACCAGCCCTTAGTGGGCTGGTAAATCAGCCTAGAAGTCCCATGGCGCAGGAGGAAAAAATGATGGGAGACGTAGTAGTAAATCAAAATTTTCCTACGTTCACCAAGATCTATCTATGGAGAAACCAGCAACGAGAGGGGAGAGATTGCATCTTCATACCTTTGAAGATCGCTAAGCGGAAGCGTTGCTAGAACGCGGTTGATGGAGTCATACTCGCAGCGATTCAGATCGCGGTAGATCCGATCAAGTCCCGAACGGACGGCACCTCCGCGTTCAACACATGTGCAGCCCGGTGACGTCTCCTACGCCTTGATCCATCAAGGAGGGAGGAGAGGTTGAGGGAGAGCTCCGGCAGCACGACGGCGTGGTGGCGGTGGAGCTGCGTGGTACTCCGACAGAGCTTCGCTAAGCGCTACGGAGAACGAGGGGAGGAGGAGGTAGGGCTGCACCAGAGAGAGAGGGAGAACCGTGTGTTGTGCAGCCCCAAATACCTCCACTATATATAGGAGAGAGGGAGGAGGGGTGGCTGCGCCCTAGGGTTCCACCCTAGGGGTGGTGGCAGCCACCAGATGCCATCTGGCCGGCGGCTAGGGCAAGGGAGAGGTGGGGCGCCCTAGGGTGGGCCTTAAGGCCCATCTAAGCCTAGGGTTTGTCCCCTTCCACCTTTGCCACGCCTTGGGCTGGGGTGGGAGGCGCACCAGCCCACCTAGGGGCTGGCTCCCTCCCACTCTTAGCCCACGGAACCTTCCGGGGCAGGTGGGCCCACTTGGTGGACCCCCGGAACCCTTCCGGTGGTCCCGGTACACTACCGGTGACACCCGGAACACTTCCGGTAACCAAATCCTCACTTCCTATATATCAATCTTCGTCTCCGGACCATTCCGGGACTCCTCGTGATGTCCGGGATCTCATCTGGGACTCCGAACAACCTTCGGTAACCACGTACACTATTTCCCTATAACCCTAGCGTCATCGAACCTTAAGTGTGTAGACCCTACGGGTTCGGGAGACACGTAGACATGACCGAGACACCTCTCCGGCCAATAACCAACAGCGGGATCTGGATACCCATGTTGGCTCCCACGTACTCCACGATGATCTCTTCGGATGAACCACGATGTCAGGAATTCAATCAATCCCGTATACAATTCCCTTTGTCTATCGGTATGGTACTTGCCCGAGATTCGATCGTCGGTATCCCCATACCTTGTTCAATCTCGTTACCGGCAAGTCTCTTTACTCGTTCCGTAATACATCATCCCGTGACTAACTCCTTAGTCACATTGAGCTCATAATGATGATGTCTTACCGAGTGGGCCCAGAGATACCTCTCCGTCACACGGAGTGACAAATCCCAGTCTCGATTCGTGTCAACCCAACAGACACTTTCGGAGATACCCATAGCGTACCTTTATAGCCACCCAGTTACGTTGTGACGTTTGGCACACCCAAAGCATTCCTACGGTATCCGGGAGTTACACAATCTCATGGTCTAAGGAAATGACACTTGACATTGAAAAGCTTTAGCAAACGAACTACACGATCTTGTGCTATGCTTAGGATTGGGTCTTGTCCATCACATCATTCTCCTAATGATGTGATCCCATTATCAACGACAGCCAATGTCCATGGTCATGAAACCGAGACCATCTATTGATCAACGAGCTAGCTAACTAGAGGCTCACTAGGGACACGTTGTGGTCTATGTATTCACACATGTATTACGGTTTCCGGTTAACACAATTATAGCATGAACAATAGACAATTATCATGAACTAGGAAATACAATAATAACCATTTTATTATTGCCTCTAGGGCATATTTCCAACAGTCTCCCACTTGCACTAGAGTCAATAATCTAGTTACATTGTGATGAATCGAACACCCATAGCATTCTGGTGTTGATCATGTTTTGCTCGTGAGAGAGGTTTAGTCAATGGATCTGCGACATTCAGATCCGTATGCACTTTACAAATATCTATGTCTCCCTCCTGAATGTAATCACGGATGGAGTTGAAGCGGCGCTTGATGTGTCTTGTCTTCTTGTGAAACCTGGGCTCCTTCGCAAGGGCAATAGCTCCAGTGTTGTCACAGAGTAGAGTCATCGGGCCCGACGCATTCGGAATCACTCCTAGGTCGGTGATGAACTCCTTCATCCAGACCCCCTCCTTTGCTGCTTCCGAAGCAGCTATGTACTCCGCTTCACATGTAGATGCTGCCACGACGCTTTGCTTGCTGCTGCTCCAGCTCACTGCCCCTCCATTCAAAATATACACGTATCCGGTTTGCGACTTGGAGTCGTCCGGATCTGTGTCGAAGCTAGCATCGACGTAACCCTTTATGACGAGCTCTTCGGCACCTCCATAAACGAGAAACATGTCCTTTGTCCTTTTCAGGTACTTCAGGATATTCTTGACCGCTGTCCAGTGTTCCGCTCCGGGATCACTTTGGTACCTCCCTACCAAACTTATGGCAAGGTTCACATCAGGCCTGGTACACAGCATGGCATACATGATAGAGCCTATGGCTGAAGCATAGGGGATGACACTCATCTCTTCTCTATCCTTTGCCGTGGTCGGGCATTGAGTCGTACTCAATCTCACACCTTGCAACACAGGCAAGAACCCCTTCTTGGACTGATCCATATTGAACTTCTTCAATATCTTTTCAAGGTATGTGCTTTGTGAAAGACCAATGAGGCGTTTCGATCTATCTCTATAGATCTTAATACCTAATATGTAAGCAGCTTCTCCAAGGTCCTTCATTGAAAAACACTTATTCAAGTAGGCCTTTATACTTTCCAAGAGTTCTATATTATTTCCCATTATCAGCATGTCATCTACATACAGTATAAGGAACGCTATAGAGATCCCACTCACTTTCTTGTAAATACAGGGTTCTCCATAAACCTGTACAAACCCAAACGCTTTAATCACCTCATTAAAGCGAATGTTCCAACTCCGAGATGCTTGCACCAGCCCATAGATGGAGCGCTGGAGCTTGCATACCTTGTTAGCATCTTTAGGATCGACAAAACCTTCCGGCTGCATCATATACAGTTCTTCCTTGAGGAAGCCATTAAGGAATGCCGTTTTGACGTCCATTTGCCAGATCTCATAATAATAAAATGCGGCAACTGCTAACATGATTCGGACAGACTTTAGCATCGCTACGGGTGAGAAAGTCTCATCGTAGTCAACTCCTTGAACTTGTCGATAACCCTTAGCAACAAGCCGAGCTTTATAGGCGGTGACATTACCGTCTGCGTCAGTCTTCTTCTTAAAGATCCATTTGTTTTCAATGGCTCGCTTATCATTAGGCAAGTCCACCAAAGTCCATACTTTGTTCTCATACATGGATCCTATCTCGGATTTCATGGCATCAAGCCATTTGTTGGAATCCGGGCCCGCCATCGCTTCTTCATAGTTCGAAGGTTCACCGTTGTCCAACAACATGATCTCTAGGACAGGATTACCGTACCACTCTGGTGCGGAACGTGTCCTAGCGGACCTTCGAGTAGCAACTTGATCTGATGTTTCATGATCATCATCATTAACTTCCTCTCTAGCCGGTGTAGGCTCCACAGAAACAACTTCCTGTGTTGCGCTACTCTCCGGTTCGAGTGAAGGTACAATTACCTCATCAAGTTCCATTTTCCTCCCACTTACTTCTTTCGAGAGAAACTCTTTCTCGAGAAAGGATCCATTCTTGGCAACAAAGACTTTGCCTTCGGATCGTAGGTAGAAGGTATACCCAATAGTCTCCTTGGGATATCCTATGAAGACGCACTTTTCCGCTTTGGGTTCGAGCTTCTCAGGTTGAAGTTTCTTCACATAAGCATCGCAACCCCAAACTTTTAGAAACGACAGCTTAGGTTTCTTTCCAAACCATAATTCATACGGTGTCGTCTCAACGGATTTAGACGGTGCCCTATTTAAAGTGAATGCGGCAGTCTCTAATGCATATCCCCAAAATGATAGCGGTAAGTCGGTAAGAGACATCATAGATCGCACCATATCCAATAGAGTGCGATTACGACGTTCAGACACACCATTTCGCTGAGGTGTGCCTGGCGGCGTGAGCTGTGAAACAATTCCACATTTCCTAAGGTGCGTGTCAAACTCGTGACTTAAATATTCTCCGCCACGATCAGATCGTAGGCATTTTATTTTCCTGTCACGTTGATTCTCGACCTCACTCTGAAATTCCTTGAACCTTTCAAAGGTTTCAGACTTGTGTTTCATTAAGTAGACATACCCATATCTGCTCAAGTCATCAGTGAGGGTGAGAACATAACGGTAGCCACCGCGAGCCTCGACACTCATTGGACCGCATACATCGGTATGTATTATCTCCAACAAGTCAGTTGCTCGCTCCATTGTTCCGGAGAACGGAGTTTTGGTCATCTTGCCCATGAGGCATGGTTCGCATGTGTCAAATGATTCGAAATCAAGTGACTCCAAAAGTCCATCAGCATGGAGCTTCTTCATGCGTTTGACACCAATATGGCCAAGACGGCAGTGCCACATGTAAGTGGGACTATCATTATCAGCTTTACACTTTTTGGTACTCACACTATGGACATGTGTAACATCATGTTCGAGATTCATCAAAAATAAACCATTGACCAGCGGGGCATGAGCATAGAACATTTATCTCATATAAATAGAACAACCATTATTCTCGGATTTAAAAGAGTAGCCATCTCGTATCAAGCGAGATCCAGATACAATGTTCATGCTCAAAGCTGGTACTAAATAACAATTATTAAGGTTTAAAACTAATCCCGAAGGTAGATGTAGAGGTAGCGTGCCGACGGCGATCACATCGACCTTGGAACCATTCCCGACGCGCATCGTCACCTCGTCCTTTGCCAACCTTCGCTTATTCCGCAGCTCCTGCTTGGAGTTACAAATGTGAGCAACTGCACCGGTATCAAATACCCAGGAGCTACTACGAGCGCTGGTTAGGTACACATCAATAACAAGTATATCACATATACCTTTAACGTTGACGTCCTTCTTATCCGCTAAGTACTTGGGGCAGTTCCGCTTCCAGTGACCGGTACCCTTACAATAGAAACACTCAGTCTCAGGCTTGGGTCCATTCTTGTTCTTCTTCTTCCCGACAACTTGCTTACCGGGCGCGGCAACAGCTTTGCCGTCCTTCTTGAAGTTCTTCTTACCCTTGCCTTTCTTGAAACTAGTGGTCTTGTTTACCATCAACACTTGATGCTCCTTTCTGATCTCGACCTCTGCTGATTTCAGCATCGAGTACAACTCAGGAATGGACTTCTCCATCCCCTGCATGTTGTAGTTCATCACAAAGCTTTTGTAGCTAGGTGGAAGCGACTGGAGGATTCTGTCAATGACTGAGTCATCCGGGAGATTAACTCCCAGCTGAGTCAAGCGGTTGTGAAGCCCAGACATCTTGAGGATGTGCTCACTAACAGAACTGTTCTCCTCCATCTTACAGCTGAAGAACTTGTCAGAGATGTCATATCTCTCGACTCGGGCATGAGCTTGGAAAACCAGTTTCAGCTCTTGGAACATCTCATATGCTCCGTGTTGCTCAAAACGCTTTTGGAGCCCCGATTCTAAACTGTAAAGCATGCCACACTGAACAAGGGAGTAATCATCGCAGCGCCACTGCCAAGCGTTCGTAACGTCTTGGTCCGCTGGGAGAATGGGTGGGTCACCTAGCGGTGCATCAAGGACATACAATCTCTTGGAAGCTATGAGGATGATCCTCAAGCCACGGACCCAGTCCGTATAGTTGCTTCCATCATCTTTCAGCTTGGTTTTCTCTAGGAACGCGTTGAAATTGAGGTTGACATTTGCGTTGGCCATTGGATCTACAATATAGATATTAAAGGCAATTTTAGACTAAGTTCATGATAATCGAGTTCACATAATCAAATTATTCAATGAACTCCCACTCAGATAGACATCTCTCTAGTCATCTAAGTGACACATGATCCATGTCAACTAGCCCGTGTCCGATCATCACGTGAGACGGACTAGTCATCCATGGTGAACATCTCCATGTTGATCGTATCTTCTATACGACTCATGTTCGACCTTTTGGTCTTCCGTGTTCCGAGGCCATGTCTGTACATGCTAGGCTCGTCAAGTCAACCTAAGTGTTTCGCGTGTGTAAATCTGGCTTACACCCGTTGTATGCGAACGTTAGAACCTATCACACCCGATCATCACGTGGTGCTTCGGAACAACGATCCTTAGCAACGGTGCACAGTTAGGGTGAACACTTCTCTTGAAATTTTATTGAGAGATCATCTTATTTACTACCGTCGTTTTAAGCAAATAAGATGTAAACATGATAAACATCACATGCAATCAATATAGTGACATGATATGGCCAATATCATCTTGCTCCTATGATCTCCATCTTCAGGGCACCATGATCATCATTGTCACCGGCACGACACCATGATCTCTATCATCATGATCTCCATCATTGTGTCTTCATGAGGTTGTCTCGCCAACTATTACTTCTACTGCTATGGCTAACGCTTAGCAATAAAGTAAAGTAATTACATGGCGTTTGTGATTGACTCGCAGGTCATACAATAAATAAGACAACTCCTATGGCTCCTGCCGGTTGTCATAGTCATCGACATGCAAGTCGTGAACCCTATTACAAGAACATGATCAATCTCATACATCACAATGCATCACATCACATCCTTCTGGCCATATCACATCACAAGGCATATTCTGCAAAAACAAGTTAGACGTCCTCTAATTTGTAGTTGCAAGTTTTTACGTCGTTGCTATAGGTTTCTAGCAAGAACGTTTCTTACCTACGCCAAAACCACAACGTGATATGCCAATTGCTATTTACCCTTCATAAGGACCCTTTTCATCGAATCCAATCCGACTAAGGTGGGAGAGACAGACACCCGCTAGCCACCTTATGCAACTAGTGCATGTCAGGCGGTGGAACCGGTCTCACGTAAGCGTACGTGTAAGGTTGGTCCGGGCCGCTTCATCCCACAATACCGTCGAATCAAGATAAGACTAGTAACGGCAAGCATATTAACAAAATCGACGCCCACAACTGCTTTGTGTTCTACTCGTGCATAGATTCTACGCATAGACCTAGCTCTGATACCACTGATGGGAGACGTAGTAGTAAATCAAAATTTTCCTACGTTCACCAAGATCTATCTATGGAGAAACCAGCAACGAGAGGGGAGAGATTGCATCTTCATACCTTTGAAGATCGCTAAGCGGAAGCGTTGCTAGAACGCGGTTGATGGAGTCATACTCGCAGCGATTCAGATCGCGATAGATCCGATCAAGTGCCGAACGGACGGCACCTCCGCGTTCAACACACGTGCAGCCCGGTGACGTCTCCTACGCCTTGATCCATCAAGGAGGGAGGAGAGGTTGAGGGAGAGCTCCGGCAGCACGACGGCGTGGTGGCGGTGGAGCTGCGTGGTACTCCGACAGAGCTTCGCTAAGCGCTACGGAGAACGAGGGGAGGAGGAGGTAGGGCTGCACCAGAGAGAGAGGGAGAACCGTGTGTTGTGCAGCCCCAAATACCTCCACTATATATAGGAGAGAGGGAGGAGGGGTGGCTGCGCCCTAGGGTTCCACCCTAGGGGTGGTGGCAGCCACCAGATGCCATCTGGCCGGCGGCTAGGGCAAGGGAGAGGTGGGGCGCCCTAGGGTGGGCCTTAAGGCCCATCTAAGCCTAGGGTTTGCCCCCTTCCACCTTTGCCACGCCTTGGGCTGGGGTGGGAGGCGCACCAGCCCACCTAGGGGCTGGCTCCCTCCCACTCTTAGCCCATGGAACCTTCCGGGGCAGGTGGGCCCACTTGGTGGACCCCCGGAACCCTTCCGGTGGTCCCGGTACACTACCGGTGACACCCGGAACACTTCCGGTAACCAAATCCTCACTTCCTATATATCAATCTTCGTCTCCGGACCATTCCGGGACTCCTCGTGATGTCCGGGATCTCATCCGGGACTCCGAACAACCTTCGGTAACCACGTACACTATTTCCCTATAACCCTAGCGTCATCGAACCTTAAGTGTGTAGACCCTACGGGTTCGGGAGACACGTAGACATGGCCGAGACACCTCTCCGGCCAATAACCAACAGCGGGATCTGGATACCCATGTTGGCTCCCACGTACTCCACGATGATCTCTTCGGATGAACCACGATGTCAGGAATTCAATCAATCCCGTATACAATTCCCTTTGTCTATCGGTATGGTACTTGCCCGAGATTCGATCGTCGGTATCCCCATACCTTGTTCAATCTCGTTACCGGCAAGTCTCTTTACTCGTTCCGTAATACATCATCCCGTGACTAACTCCTTAGTCACATTGAGCTCATAATGATGATGTCTTACCGAGTGGGCCCAGAGATACCTCTCCGTCACACGGAGTGACAAATCCCAGTCTCGATTCGTGTCAACCCAACAGACACTTTCGGAGATACCCGTAGCGTACCTTTATAGCCACCCAGTTACGTTGTGACGTTTGGCACACCCAAAGCATTCCTACGGTATCCGGGAGTTACACAATCTCATGGTCTAAGGAAATGACACTTGACATTGAAAAGCTTTAGCAAACGAACTACACGATCTTGTGCTATGCTTAGGATTGGGTCTTGTCCATCACATCATTCTCCTAATGATGTGATCCCATTATCAACGACATCCAATGTCCATGGTCATGAAACCGAAACCATCTATTGATCAACGAGCTAGCCAACTAGAGGCTCACTAGGGACACGTTGTGGTCTATGTATTCACACATGTATTACGGTTTCCGGTTAACACAATTATAGCATGAACAATAGACAATTATCATGAACTAGGAAATACAATAATAACCATTTTATTATTGCCTCTAGGGCATATTTCCAACAAAAAAAGGCTAAAGGAAAAAGGGCCAAAAATCAGCCAATAGGGAGCAATCCTACTCCAAGTAGGATTGGAGGTGGAATAGGATTCCACCCTCCTAGCCGGCCGAACCAAAGAGGCCTTGGATGCCTCTCCTATCCTCTCCTTCTATATATACTAGTGGAATAGCTAGGGTTTTTGTAGAAATTACGGCCACATGCTACCCGTTCCACCGGTGCTCCTCTAGATTAGTTTTCCGCAGTGCTTAGGCGAAGCCCTGTCGGAATTGCTCCACCAACACTATCACCGGAGCACCGTCACGCTGCCAGTGAACTCTCTCTCCTCTCCACCTCCCCTTGCTGGATCAAGACGGTGGAGATCGTCATCAAGCTGCACGTGTGCTGAATGCGGAGGTGCCGTCCGTTCGGTACTAGATCGGAAGGATCGTGATCAAGGCCACGGGACGTTCGTGATCGGATCGCGGGATGGATCGTGACGAGATCGTGGGATGGTTCGTGATTGGTTCGCGGGACGGTTCGTGATTAGATCGCGGGAAGCTCGGCGATTTGGATCGCGAAGAAGTACGACTACACCAACCGCGTTTCTTAACGCTTCCCGCTTAGCGATCTACAAGGGTACATAGATCCACTCTCCCTCTCGTAGATGCTCATCACCATGGATAGGTTTGCGTGTGTGTAGGAAAATTTTTGTTTCCCATGCGACGTTCCCCAACAGTGGCATCATGAGCTAGGTTGATGGTTCGATGAGATCTCGAGTAGAACACAAAAGGTTTGTGGGCGTTGATGCTTAGATTGCTTCCTCCCTTGGTCGGATTTTGGTTCAGCGGGATTGTGAGATAAAACGGCCCAGACCATACTCGTACACTTACGAGAGACCGGTTCCCTCGACGCAATTACATGATGAGATATATGTGATGTATGAGATGATCATGTGATGTATAGAATTTCACGACTTGCACGTCGATGAATACGGCAACCGGCAGGAGCCATAGGGTTGTCTTTAATTATTGTATGACCTGCGTGTCAATCATTAAGCGATATGTAATGCTTTACTTTATCGCTAATCGGTAGCAATAGAAGTAGAAGCAAGGCTGGCGCCACAACCCCAATGGCAGCACATTAATGGAGATCAAGATGATGGAGATCATGGTGTTGTGCCGGTAAAGATGGAGATCATGCCAGTGTTTTGAAGATGGAGATCTTAAACACAAGCTCATGGCCATATCATTTCACTTATGAATTGCATGAGATGTTAATCCTTTTATGCCCCTTGTTTTGCTTAGTACGGAGGTAGCATTATAAGGTGATCCCTCACTTGAATTTCAAGATGAACTGTGTTCTCCCCGAGTGTGCACCGTTGCGAAAGTTCGTCGTGTCGAGACACCACGTGATGATCAGGTGTGATAGACTCTACGTTCACATACAACGGGTGCAAGACAGATTTGCACGTGCAGAACACTCGGGTTAAACTTGACGAGCCTAGCATGTACAGACATGGCCTCGGAACACAAGAGACCGAAAGGTCGAACATGAGTCATATAGTAGATATGATCAACATAATGATGTTCACCATTGAAACCAGCTTAACTCACGTGATGATCGGACTTGAGTTGGTGAATTTGGATCATGTGACACTCAGATGACCTGAGGGATGTCAATTTGAGTGGGAGCTTTAGGAAATTTGATTAACTAAACTCATTATCTTGAACAATAGTCTTACTAACATTTGCATATTTATGTTGTAGATCAATGGCTCGCGCAGTAGCACCCCTGAATTTTAATGCGTTCCTAGAGAAAGCCAAGCTGAAAGATGATGGAAGTAACTTTGTTGATTGGGCCCGTAATCTGAGGATTATCCTCACGGCTTCCTAGAAATAATATGTCCTTGATGCACCGCTTGGTGACCAACCAGAAGACATGACCTCCGAAGACGTTCAGAATGTTTGGGAGGCTCATGTTGGAGACTACTCAATAGTTCAGTGTGCGATATTGTATGGCCTAGAACCGGGACTTCAAAGACGTTTTGAACGTCATGGAGCATATGAGATGTTCCAGGAGTTGAAGTTCATCTTTCAGAAGAATGCCCGGATCGAGAGGTATGAGACCTCCGATAAATTCTACGCTTGCAAGATGGAGGAGAACGGGTCTATCAGTGAGCATATACTCAGAATGTCTGGGTACTCAAACCGTCTAGCTGAGTTGGGAATTACCCTTCCGCCGGAGGCGATCACTGATAGAGTTCTTCAATCACTGCCACCTAGTTACAAGAGCTTTGTGATGAACTATAACATGCACGGGATGAATAAGTCAGTCGCCGAGCTGTTTGCGATGCTGAAAGTCGCTGAGTCTGAAATCCAGAAA
The DNA here is from genome assembly GCA_022496015.1 of Hordeum marinum. Taxonomy (NCBI): domain Eukaryota; kingdom Viridiplantae; phylum Streptophyta; class Magnoliopsida; order Poales; family Poaceae; genus Hordeum; species Hordeum marinum. The sequence continues at coordinate 21,047,705 of CM039673.1, read as the reverse complement.
GAACATCAAGTGTTGATGGTCAATAAAACCACTAGTTTCAAGAAAAATGGCAAGGGCAAAGGCAAGAAGGGTAAAACCAAGAAGGATGGCAAAGCAGTTGCTACTCCTACAAAGAAGCCTAAGCATGGACCTAAGCCAGAAACTGAGTCCTTTCATTGCAAGGGAACTGGTCACTGCAAGCAGAACTACCCCAAGTACCTGGCTGACAAGAAGGCGGCCAACGACAAACAAGGTATATATGATATACATGTTATTGATGTGTACCTTACTAGTTCTCGTAGTAGTGCCTGGGTATTTGATACCGGTTCGGTTGCTCACATTTGCAACTCAAAGCAGGAACTACAGAATAAACGAAGACTGGCAAAGGACGAAGTGACGATGCACGTGGGAAATGGTTCCAAGGTTGATGTGATCGCCGTCAGCACGCTCTCTCTTCGATTACCATCGGGATTAGTGATGAACCTGAATAATTGTTATTTAGTGCCTGCGTTAAGCATGAACATTATATCTGGATCTTGTTTATTGTGAGACAGTTACTCATTTAAATCAAAGAATAAAGGTTGTTCTATCTATATGAGTAATATCTTTTATGGTCATGCACCCAATGTTAGGGGTTTATTCATATTGAATCTTGATAGTGATGATACACATGTTCATAACATTGATGCCAAAAGATGTAGAGTAGTTAATGATAGTACCACTTTCTTGTGGCACTGCCGTTTGGGTCATATTGGTGTAAAACGCATGAAGAAGTTCCATGCTGATGGACTTTTGGAGTCACTTGATTTTGAATCACTTGACACATGTGAACCATGCCTCATGGGCAAGATGACTAAAACGTCGTTCTTCGGAACAATGGAACGGGCAAGTGACTTATTGGAAATCATACATACTGATGTGTGTGGTCCAATGAATGTTACAGCGCACGGTAGATATCGTTACTTTCTCACCTTCACTGATGACTTGAGTAGATATGAGTATATTTACTTGATGAAACACAAGTCTGAAACGTTTGAAAAGTTCAAGCAATTTCAGAGTGAAGTTGAGAATCATCGTAACAAGAAGGTTAAATTTCTGCGATCTGATCGAGGAGGTGAATATCTGAGTTATGAGTTTGGCAGTCACTTAAGACAATGTGGAATTGTTTCACAGTTGACACCGCCCGGAACACCACAACGTAATGGTGTGTCTGAACGTCGTAATCGAACCTTATTAGATATGGTGCGTTCTATGATGTCTCTTGCCGATTTGCCACTATCGTTTTGGGGTTATGCATTAGAGACAGCTACATTCACTTTAAATAGGGCACCATCAAAATCCGTTGAGACGACGCCATATGAACTGTGCTTTGGCAAGAGGCCAAAGTTATCGTTTCTTAAAGTTTGGGGATGTGATGCTTATGTCAAAAAGCTTCATCCTGAAAAGCTAGAACCCAAAGCGGAGAAATGCGTCTTCATAGGATACCCGAAAGAGACAGTTGGGTATGCCTTCTATCTCAGATCCGAAGGCAAAGTGTTTGTCGCAAAGAACGGAACATTTCTTGAGAAAGAGTTTCTCTTGAAAGAATTGAGTGGGAGGAAAATAGAGCTTGATGAGGTTATTGAACCTTTACTTCAACCAAAAGGTAGCGCAGCACAGAAAGATGTTTCTGTGGAACCTACGACGGTAGAAGAGGAAGTTAATGATGATGATCATGAAGCTTCGGATCAAGCTACTATTGAACCTTGTAGGTCGACAAGGACGCGTACTACTCCCGAGTGGTACGGCAACCCTGTCTTGGAGGTCATGTTGTTAGACAACAATGAATCTACGAGCTATGGAGGAGCAGTGATGGGCCCGGATTCCGAGAAATGGTTAGAGGCCATGAAATCCGAGATGGGATCCATGTATGAAAACAAAGTATGGACTTTGGAAGTATTACCTGAAGGGCGAAAGGCCATTCAGAACAAATGGATCTTTAAGAAGAAGACGGATGCAGACGATAATGTCACCGTCTATAAAAGCTCGACTTGTGGCAAAGAGTTTTTCACAAGTTCAAGGAGTTGACTACGATGAGACTTTCTCACCCGTAGCGAAGCTTAAGTCTGTCAGAATCATGTTGGCAATAGCTGATTATTTCGACTATGAAATTTGGCAGATGGATGTCAAAACGGCGTTCCTCAACGGTTTCCTTGAGGAAGAGTTGTATATGATGCAACCCGAAGGTTTTGTCGATCCAGAGAATGCTGACAAAGTTTGCAAACTCTAGCGATCCATTTATGGACTGGTGCAGGCATCTCGGAGTTGGAATAAGCATTTTGATGAGGTGATCAAAGCGTTTGAGTTTATACAAGTTTATGGAGAAGCTTGTATTTACAAGAAAGTGAGTGGGAGCTCTATAGCGTTTCTAGTATTATATGTGGATGACATATTACTGATTGGAAACAATATAGAAATGCTGGAAAGCGTGAAGGAGTATTTGAATAAGAGCTTTTCAATGAAGGACCTAGGAGAAGCTGCTTTCATATTAGGCATTAAGATCTATAGAGATATATCGAGACGCTTAATAGCACTTTCACAGAGCACATACCTTGATAAAGTTTTGAAGAAGTTCAAAATGGAACAGGCCAAGAAGGGGTTCTTGCCTGTGTTACAAGGTGTGAAGTTGAGTAAGACTCAATGCCCAGTGACTGCAGAAGATAAAGAAAAGATGAGCGTCATCCCCTATGCTTCAGCCATAGGCTCTATCATGTATGCAATGTTGTGCACAAGACCCGATGTCATCCTTGCCATAAGTATGGCTGGAAGGTTTCAAAGTGATCCTGGAATGGAGCACTGGCAAGCGGTCAAGAATATCCTTAAGTACCTTAATAGGACTAAGGACATGTTTCTCGTTTATGGAGGTGATGAAGAGCTCGTCGTAAAGGGTTACGTTGATGCAAGCTTTGACACTGATCCGGATGACTCTAAGTCACAAACCGGATACGTATTTATTCTTAACGGGGGAGCGGTAAGCTGGTGCAGTTCCAAGCAAAGTGTGGTAGCTAACTCTACGTGCGAAGCGGAGTACATCGCAGCCTCGGAGGCAGCGAAGGAAGGTGTCTGGATGAAGCAGTTTATGAAAGATCTTGGAGTAGTGCCCAGTGCACTGAATCCAATAAACCTGTTCTGTGACAACACTGGTGCCATTGCTCTAGCAAAGGAACCAAGGTTTCACAAGACGACCAGACACATAAAGCGACGCTTCAACTCCATCCGGTTCTACATCGAGGAGAAGGACATAAATATTTGCAAAGTGCACACGGATCTGAATGTTGCAGACCCGTTGACTAAACCTCTTCCAAGGGCTAAACATGATCAACACCAGAACTGTATGGGTGTTCGATTCATTACCATGTAAATCACATAGTGATGTGAACTAGATTATTGACTCTAGTGCAAGTGGGAGACTGTTGGAAATATGCCCTAGAGGCAATATATAAAGTGTTTATTATTTATATTTCCTTGTTCATGATAATCGTTTATTATCCATGCTATAATTGTAGTGATTGGAAACACATTGCATGTGTGGGTAAATAGACAACACAATGTCCCTAGTATGCCTCTAGTGAACTAGCTCGTTGATCAAAGGATGGTTAAAGGTTTCCTGGCCATGGACATGAGATGTCATTTGATAACGGGATCACCTCATTAGGAGAATGATGTGATGGAAAATACCCAAACTACAAACGTAGCGTATGATCGTGTCAGTTTATTGCTACTGTTTTGTGCATGTCAATGTATATGTTCCTTTGACCATGAGATCATGCAACTCACGGATATCGGAGGAGTGCCTTGTGTGTAGCAAACGTCGCAACGTAACTGGGTGACTATAAAGGTGCTCTACAGGTATCTCCGATGGTGTTTGTTGAGTTGGCATGGATCGAGACTGGGATTTGTTACTCCGTGTTACGGAGAGGTATCTCGGGGCCCACTCGGTAATACAACATCACAATGAGCCTTGCAAACAATGTGAATAATTGTTAGTTGCGGTATCTTTTATTACGAAACGAGTAAAGAGACTTGCCGGTAACGAGGTTGAACTAGGTATGGAGATACCGACGATCGAATCTCGGGCAAGTAACATACCGAAGAACAAAGGGAACGTTATACGGGATTAACTGAATCCTTGACATAGAGGTTCGACCGATAAAGATCTTCGTAGAATATGTAGGAACCAATGTGGACGTCCAGGTCCCGCCATTGGTTATTGGCCGTAGAGGTGTCTCGGTCATGTCTACATAGTTCTCGAACCCGCAGGGTCTGCACACTTAAGGTTTGGTGACGTTTAGGTAGTGTAGAGTTGTGTATGGTGGTGACCGAAGGTTGTTCAAGGTCCCGGATGAGATCCTGGACGTCACGAGGAGCTCCGGAATGGTAAATATTCATATATAGGAAGTCCCAGTTTGGTCGCCGGAAAAGTTTTGGGCTCATCGGTAGTGTACCAGGAGTGTCGGTAGTGTACCGGGGGACCTTCGGGAGGGGTATTTCGACCCTAGAGAGACCATGGGCTGTGGGAGAATAATAACCAGCCCTTAGTGGGCTGGTAAATCAGCCTAGAAGGCCCATGGCGCAGGAGGGAAAAAAGGCTAAAGGAAAAAAGGGCCAAAAATCAGCCAATAGGGAGCAATCCTACTCCAAGTAGGATTGGAGGTGGAATAGGATTCCACCCTCCTAGCCGGCCGAACCAAAGAGGCCTTGGCTGCCTCTCCTCTCCTCTCCTGCTATATATACTAGTGGAATAGCTAGGGTTTTTGCAAAAATTATGGCCACGTGCTACCCGTTCCACCAGTGCTCCTCTAGATTAGTTTTCCGCGGTGCTTAGGCGAAGCCCTGCCGGAATTGCTCCACCACCACCATCACCGGAACACCGTCACGCTGCTGGTGAACTCTCTCTCCTATCCACCTCCCCTTGCTGGATCAAGACGGTGGAGATCATCATCAAGCTGCACGTGTGCTGAACACGGAGGTGCCGTCCGTTCGGTACTAGATCGAAAGGATCGTGATCAAGGCCACGGGACGTTCGTGATCGGATCGCGGGACGGATCGTGACGAGATCGCGGGACGGTTCGTTATTGGTTCGTGGGACTATTCGTGATTAGATCGCGAGACGCTCGGCGATTTGGATCGCGAAGAAGTACGACTACACCAACCGCGTTTCTTAACGCTTCCCGCTTAGCGATCTACAACGGTACGTAGATCCACTCTCCCTCTCGTAGATGCTCATCACCTTGGATAGGTTTGCGCGTGCTTAGGAAAAATTTTGTTTCCCATGCGACGTTCCCCAACAGAATCAGCCTGCGAGCGCAACCCAGGCCAGGCCCAATCTCACCTACCCGATGCAACTACATCGATCCGCCTCGGGTCCAAATCAAGCCCACCCGAGCACAAACCCTAGTCCCAAGCCACCATCATCGCGCGTGAGGCAAGCACGGCCCTGTGGCCGACACCCGCCCAGCCCCGCGCGTCGCCGGCTTGGTCCTAGGAGAAGGGAGATTGCCACCGCCTCCCTGCACTGCCTACGCCAGCCCAGTCACCAGATCGATGATTACCCACAAGTATTGGGGATCTATCGTAGTCCTTTCGATAAGTAAGAGTGTCGAACCCAACAAGGAGCAGAAGGAAATGACAAGCAGTTTCTAGTAAGGTATTCTCTGCAAACACTATAATTATAGATAACAGATAGTTTTGTGATAAGATAATTCCTAACGAGTAACAAGTAACAAGTGTAGCAAAGGTAGAGCAAGGTAGCTCAATCCTTTTTGTAGCAAAGGACAGGCCTGGACAAACTCTTATATAAAGCAAAGCGCTCCCGAGGACATATGGAAATTTCTATCAAGCTAGTTTTCATCATGCTCATTTGTTTTGCGCTCGTTACTTTGATAATTTGATATGTTGGTGGACCGGTTCTTGGGTGCTGCACTTACTTGGACAAACCTTCCACTTATGATTAACCCCCCTCGCAAGCATCCGCAACTACAAAAGAAGAATTAAGGTAAACCTAACCATAGCATGAAACATATGGATCCAAATCAGCCCCTTACGAAGCAATGCATAAACCAGGGCTTAAGCTTCTGTCACTCTAGCAACCCATCATCTACTTATTACTTCCCAATGCCTTCCCCTAGGCCCAAATAATGGTGAAGTCCTATGTAGTCGACGTTCACATAACACCACTAGACGAGAGACAACATACATCTCATCAAAATATTGAACGAATACCAAATTCACATGATTACTTATAACAAGACTTATCTCATGTCCTCAGGAACAAACGTAACTACTCACAAAGCATTTTTATGTTCAATATAAGAGGAGTATTAATTATAATAAAGGATATGAACATATGATCTTCCACCAAGTAAACCAACTAGCATCAACTACAAGGAGTAATCAACACTACTAGCAACCCACAGGTACCAATCTGAGGTGTTGAGACAAAGATCGGATACAAGAGATGAACTAGGGTTTTGCGAGGAGATGGTGTTGGTGAAGATGTTGATGGAGATTGACCCCCTCTCGATGAGAGGATCGTTGGTGACGACGATGACTTTGATTTCCCCATCCGGGAGGGAAGTTTCCCCAGCAGAACAACCATGTCAGAGCTCTAGATTTGTTCTGCCCAAGTTCCGCCTCGAGACGGCAGTGCTTCATCCCGAAAGGTCTCTCTCGATTTTTTTCCAGGTCAAAACGCTTCATATAGGAGAAGATGGGCGTCGGAGGAGCCACAGGGGCCCCACAAGCCTGCTAGGCGCGATCAGGGGGTGGCCGCACCTAGCAGGCTTATGGCCTGCAGGTGGCCCCCCTCTGGTTGATTCTTGCGCCAGTATTTTTATTAAATGCAAAAATATTCTCTGTAAAGTTTCAGGACTTTTGGAGTTGTGCAGAGTAGGTATCTCAGATTTGCTCTTTTTCCAATCCAGAATTCCAGTTGTCGGCATTCTCCCTCTTCATGTAAACCTTGTAACATAAGAGAGAAAAGGCATAAGTATTGTACCATAACGTGTAACAACAGCCCATAATGCAATAAATATCAATATAAAATCATGGTGCGAAATGGACGTATCAACTCCCCAAGCTTAGACCTTGCTTGCCCTCAAGCGAAAATCAAGATCGATGAATATGTCCACATGTTTAGAGATAGAGGTGTCGATAAAATAAAATACGGACATGAGGGCACCATGATCATCATTATAACAGCAATACTTATTGTAATAAGATTTCTTATGCTAAAGTAACAATTCATTCACAAGATAAAGTATGAACCAAGAACTCTACTTACAACCAACAAACCATGATCTTAGTCATTGAAGCAATTGACAATTTATCATAACATCGGAAAGAGTCAATATAAGAGCTTTGTAAAACAAATCCACATACTCAATCATCTTTTAGTCTTTCACAATTGCTAACACTCACGCGGTACCCACGAGATCAAAGGTTCAATCGGACACAAAGAAAGATAGGGGCTTACAGCCTCCAACTATTCACCTCAAGGATGATGTCAACGATAATAACTCATGGTCACCCACATCCGAGCGGATATATAAGTCTAGATCATTCCCCAAGACATAATGCTTGCCGAGAGAGAGGCAAAATATAGGAAGTGGTGAGGATAACCATGACTCTTGCATAAAGGTAAGTACTTAAAAAGTAAAAGTATCATATAGGCCCTTCGCGGAGGGAAGCAGAGATTGTCATGCACTTTTTGTTTTTGGATGCACAAAGTCTTAGCGCAAAGGAGCGCCGCGTTGTATTGCCCTTTGTGATAGCAACCTTTATTATGTAGTTTGTCGCTTTTATTTCTTCACTATCACAAGTCCGTACAACACTTATTTCCCTTACAATAAGAGATCACACATATTTAGGAGCAATTTTTATTTCCTTTTTGCACCGATGACAACTTACTTGAAGGATCTTATTCAATCCATAGGTAGGTATGGTGGACTCTCATGGCAAAACTAGGTTGAGGTGTTTGGATGCCCAAGTAGTATCTCTACTTGGTGTGGAAGTTTTGGCTAATATGAGGTGGAAGCAAGCACAACATGTTGGAGGATCTAAAACCATATAACTTCTATTCGGAGGCAAGCAAACATAACCTATTATGTTGTCTTCCCTGTCCAACATGAACTTATTGGCATGCAATATTTTAATGAGTGGTCAGAATCATAAAAGATGTCCAAGATAATATATTTATATGTGGATATTTATTTCTTTATCACTTCCTTTCAATTGCACCAATGACCAATTACTATGTTTGTTAACTCCCAACAAATTTCAATAACCATACTTTTTATATGTGACATCATCACTCCCCATAAGATCACTATGTACACTCTCTGCTTTTTATTCTATAATTCTTTTATTTATTACCCTCATGATCATAGTAATCTAGCAAATCCCTCTCATCAAAACTACTTTTTATTATATAACTCTCGGTCTTGCTTACATAAGGGGAGCAAAAGGCAAAAACTCAAAGCTACATCATACTAAAACTTTATTCTACTGGATCAAAACAAAATCAAAAAGAATCAAACTAAGAAAAACAAGAAAAGGGAAAAAGGAAAAAGGTGTGATGGTGATACGATATCGGGGTACCTCCCCCAAGCTTGGCACAAGCCAAGGGGAGTGCCCATACCCATGTGCTCAGTTGTCCTTCTTTGGAGGTGATGGTGGTGGAGTTGTTGATGAGGATGGAAGCTTGTCCAATTTCCTCTTAAGCATGAAATTTTGTTCCCTCGGGTCATCTACTTCCTTCTCGAGCTTCAATATTCTTTGACACAATTCTTCCTTACTCTCCTGCAAAAAACGAGAAGGAATAAATAGAACTTGGGTTTTCTTCTCGCGTTTGGAAGGCTTGATTTCCTGAACTCCGCGTGCATGTCTCCCGGTTGAGGCATAGGAATATCCTCTTCATCTGAGCTTTCTTCTCCATACTTTTATTCTTGTTCCTCCTCCGAGAATAATCCATAATGATCTAGGTCCCCATATAGCTTGGGATTGGCAAGATAATGCTATATGTAGCTCTCCCCATCAGACTGTTGGAAATACGTCTTGCTCTAAATCTGCTGCGGGAACAACTCAAAACGAAAACAAGAGGTATTGTCGTGATACGAGAGTCGAAACCCTCGGGATATTATATAATGAATTTTTGTCGACCCGAAGGAGTATTCCACAAGAAAACGGAGACCCAAAGGTGCACGGGCTGGTGACAAGCCCCCTAGGCGCGACCAGGGGGTGGCCGTGCCTAGCAGGCTTGTCGCCTCTCCGTGCGTCCTTCGGACTGCTTTTTATTTTCCTAATTTTTTAAATATTCAAAAACTGAATAAAATTTCTATTGGGAAACTTTTGGAGTCGGTTTACTTACCTTATCACGTACCTATTTCTTTTTGGAGTCTGAAACGTTCCGATAAGTCTCCCTAATATGTTCTTCGGGAGTTATGGTATTGATAACATTGGTTTCAACATTAATGAGAGTACCTGAAATATAGTGTTTGATTCTTTGCCCATTTACCACTTTCGGATTTGTGCCTTCGGCATTGTTGATCTTGATGGCACCGAAACGATATACTTCCTCAATAATGTATGGTCCTTCCCATTTAGAGAGAAGTTTTCCTGCAAAAAATCTTAACCGAGAATTGTATAGCAAGACATGATCACCTACATTAAATTCATGCTTTTGTATCCTTTTACCATGACATCTCTTAACTTTCTCTTTAAACTACTTGGCATTCTAATAGGCCTGGGTTCTCCATTCATCAAGTGAGCTAATATAAAATAGCCTCTTCTCACCAGCAAGTTTGAAATCATAGTTGAGCTCTTTGATTGCCCAATAAGCTTTATGCTCTAGCTATAGGGGTAAGTGTCATGCTTTACCATAAACCATTTTATACGGAGACATACCCATAGGATTCTTGTAAGCAGTTCTATAAGCCCATAATGCATCGTCAAGTTTCTTAGACCAATTCTTCCTAGATCTATTAACCTTCTTTTGCAAGATCAATTTAATTTCTCTAGTACTTAATTCTACTTGAACACTAGACTGAGGATGATAAGGAGATGCAATTCTACAATTAACATCATACTTAGCAAGCAATTTACGGAAAGCTCCATGAATAAAATGTGAACCACCATCACTCATTAAATATCTAGTGACTCCAAATCTAGGGAAAATAACTTCTTTAAGCATCTTAATAGAGGTGTTATGATCAACACTACTAGTTGGAATAGCTTCTACCCACTTAGTAACATAACCAACATCAACTAAAATATGAGTATGCCCGTTGGACGTTGGAAAAGGTTCCATATAATCAAAACCCCAAACATCAAATGGTTCAATAACAAGAGAGTAATTCATAGGCATTTCCTGACGTCTACTAATATTACCAATTCTCTGACATTCATCACACGACAAGACAAACTTACGAGTGTCCTTGAAGAGAGTAGGCCAATAAAAACCAGATTGTAATATCTTATATGCAGTTCTATCTCCAGCATGGTGTCCTCCGTAGGCCTCGGAATGACACTTCTGTAGGATCTGTTCCTATTCATGCTCAGGTACACAACGTCTAATAACACCATCTAATCCTTCTTTATAAAGGTGTGGGTCATCCCAGAAGTAATGTCTTAAATCATAAAAGAACTTTTTCTTTTATTGGTATGTGAAACTAGACGGTATAAACTTAGCTACAATATAATTAGCATAATCAGCATACCAAGGAGCATTACGAGAAGCATTTATGACAGCTAATTGTTCATCAGGAAAACTATTATCAATAGGTAGTGGGTCATCAAGAACATTCTCTAACCAAGATAAGTTATCTGCTACGGGGTTATCAGCACCCTTTCTATCAACAATATGCAAATCAAATTCTTGTAGCAGAAGAACCCACCTGATAAGTCTAGGTTTGGCATCTTTTTTTTATAAGATATTTAATAGCAGCATGATCAGTGTGAATAGTTACTTTAGAATCAACAATATAGGGTCTAAACTTATCACAAGCGAACACAACTGCTAAAAATTCCGTTTTAGTGGTAGCATAGTTTCTTTGAGCACTGTCTAGAGTTTTGTTAGCATAATGAATAACATTTAATTTTTTATCAACTCTTTGTTCTAGAACAGCACCTATGGCATAATCACTAGCATCACACATAATTTCAAAGGGTAGGTTCCAATCAGGCGGTTGAACAACAGGTGCAGAAATCAAAGCATTCTTGAGAATTTCAAAAGCTTCTACACAATCATCGTCAAAAACAAATGAAACATCTTTTTGCAAGAGATTTGTGAGAGGCCTGGAAATCTTAGAGAAGTCTTTAATAAATCTCCTATAGAAACCAGCATGACGAGGGAAACTTCTTATACCTCTGATATCCGTAGGACACAGTATTTTTTAAATAGCATCAACTTTGGCCTTGTCAACTTCAATACCTCTTCCAGAAATTTTATGTCCCAAGACAATGCCTTTATTCACCATAAAGTGGCACTTCTCTCAATTCAAGACAAGATTAGTTTTTTCACATCTCTGCAAAACTCGATCAAGGTTGCTCAAATAATCATCAAAAGATGTTCCGTAAACGGAAAAATCATCCATGAAAACCTCAACAATCCTTCACAAAAATCGGAGAATATAGCAGTCATACATGTTTGAAAGGTAGAAGGTGCATTGCATAAACCAAAAGGCATACGACTATAAGCAAAGGTACCAAAAGGGCAAGTAAAGGTGGTCTTCTCTTGGTCCTCTTTTGACACAGGTATTTGAGAGAAACCAGAATAACCATCTAGAAAGCAAAAATGTGTGTTTGGATAGTCTTTCTAGCATTTGATCAATGAAAGGTAGAGGGTAATGATCTTTTTTAGTACCTTTATTCAATTTCCTAAAATCAATTACCATTCTATAACCTATAACAATTCTTTGCGGGATCAATTCATTTTTATCATTAGGAACTACGTTAATACCTCCTTTCTTAGAGACACAATGAACGGGGCTAACCCATCTACTATCAGGAATAGGGTAAATGATACCTGCCCCTAGAAACTTTAATATTTCATTTCTTACCACTTCCTTCATCTAAGGATTTAACCGTCATTGGTGATCAACAACTGGTTTAGCATCAGGCTCCATTTTAATTTTGTGTTAACATAGAGTGGGACTAATGCCCTTAAGATCATCAAGAGTATATCCAATAGCGGCATGGTGCTTCTTTAGAGCTTTCAATAATCTTTGTTTTTCATGCTCTGAAAGGTTAGCACTAATAATAATAGGATATATCTTTTTTTCATCAAGATAAGCATATTTCAAGGTATCCGGTAATTGTTTAAGCTCAAACACGGGATCACCCTTGGGTGGAGGAGGATCCCCAAGTATTTCAACTGGCAAGTTGTGTTTCAGAATAGGATGTTGATCGAAGAAAATCCTGTCTATTTCATTTCTTTCATTCATATGCATATCATTTTCATGGTCTAGAAAATATTGCTCTAAAGGATCAGTAGGAGGCACAGCAATAGAAGCAAGACCAATGATTTCATCCTTATTAGGCAATTCTTTATCATGAGGTTGTCTACGAAATTTAGAGAAATTAAACTCATGAGACATATCCCCAAAACTTACGATAACTGTTTCCTTCTCACAATCTATCCTGGCATTAACGGTATTCAAGAAGGGTCTACCAAATATAATGGGACAAAAATCATCTTGTGGGGAACCAAGAACAAGAAAATCAGTAGGATATTTTATTTTTCCACACAAGACTTCAACATCTCTAATAATCCCAACTGGTGATATAGTGTCTCTATTAGCAAGCTTAATTGTAACATCAATTTCCTCTAACTCAGCTGATGCAATATCATTCGTAATCTCTTTATACAACGAATAGGGAATTGCACTCACACTAGCACCCATATCACATAAACCATGATAACAATGATCTCCTATTTTAACAGAAACAAATAGGCGTGCCAACAATGGGTCTATGTTTATCTTTAGCATCAGGTTTAGCAATTCTAGCAGCTTCATCAATAAATTGAATAACATTTCCATCAATATTATCAACCAAGAGATCTTTAACCATAGCAATACTAGGCTCAACTTTAATTTGCTCAGGCGTTGCAGGTATTCTAGCACAGCTCTTATGAACCATAGTTAAAGCTTTAGCATGATCCTTTATTCTAACAGAAAAAGGTGGTTTCTCAATATAAGCGACAGGAATAACAGGATCAACATTATAAGTAATAGTTTTCTCTTCAACTTTAATAGGTTCAACTACTTTCACTTCAATGGGAGGATGATATTTAAACCACTTCTCCTTAGGGAGATCAACCTGAGAATCAAAAGATTCACAAAAAGAAGCTACTATCTCATAGTCAAGTCCATATTTAGTGCTAAATTCACAAAAAGCATTGGTGTCTATGAAAGGTTTAACACAATCAAACTTAAGGTTCATACCTAACTCCTTACCTTCATCGAGTTCCCAATCTTCAAAGTTGTGTTTAATTCTTTCCAATAAATCTCATTTGAAGTCAATATCTTTCTTTATATAGGAACCAGGACAAGAAGTATCGAGCATGGATTGATCATTACGAGAAAGCCGAGCATAAAAGTTCTGAATAATAATTTCTCTCGAGAGATCATGATTGGGGCATGGATATAACATTGACTTAAGCCTCCCCCAAGCTTGAGCGATTCTTTCTCCTTCACGAGGCCAAAAGTTATAAATATAATTCTGATCACGATGAACTAGATGCATTGGGTAGAACTTCTGATGAAATTCCATTTTCAATCGGTTGTAGCTCCATGATCCTATATGATCACATAGCCTATACCATGTCAATGCCTTCTCCTTCAAAGATAAAAAAGACCTTCTTCTTAATGTGATCCTCGGATAGACCTGCAAGCTTAAACAATGCACAAACTTCATCCACATAGATTAGATGTAAATCAGGATGTAGTGTTCCATCTCCTGCATAAGGATTAACCAGGAGTTACTCTATCATACCCGAAGGAATTTCATAATAAATATTTTCAATAAGTTCAGTAGGTTGAGGAACAACTCTTTGTGTTTCCGGTCGAGGTGAAGATACCCCAAACAAGCCCCTCAAAGGATTACTTTCCATAGTGACAAGTAACGATAAATTTCAGCACACTATATAAATTTTTCCTTACCAGATTCCACTTATCAAAGGCGCTTCACTCCCCAGTAACGGCGCCAGAAAAGAGTCTTGATGACCCACAAGTATAGGGGATCTATCGTAGTCCTTTCGATAAGTAAGAATGTCAAACCCAACGAGGAGCAAAAGGAAATGACAAGCAATTTCCAGTAAGGTATTCTCTGCAAACACTGAAATTATCAGTAGCAGATAGTTTTGTGATAATATAATTCGTAACGAGTAACAAGTAACAATTGTAGCAAAGGTGCAGCAAGGTAGCCCAATCCTTTTTGTAGCAAAAGACAGGCCTGGACAAACTCTTATATAAAGCAAAGCGCTCCCGAGGACACATGAGAATTTTTGTCAAACTAGTTTTCATCATGCTCATTTAATTCGTGTTCGTTACTTTGATAATTTGATGTGTGGGTGGACCGGTGCTTGGGTGCTGCCCTTACTTGGACAAACCTCTCACTTATGATTAACCCCTCCCCCCCCCCTCCTCGCAAGCATCCACAACTACGAAAGAAGAATATAGGTAAACCTAACCATAGCATGAAACATATGGATCCAAATCAGCCCCTTACGAAGCAACGCATAAACTAGGGTTTAAGCTTCTGTCACTCTAGAAACCCATCATCTACTTATTACTTCCCAATGCATTCCCCTAGGCCCAAATAATGGTGAAGTGTTATGTAGTCAACATTCACATAACACCACTAGAGGAGACAACATACATCTCATCAAAATATCGAACGAATACCAAATTCACATGATTACTTATAACAAGACTTATCCCATGTCTTCGGGAACAAACATAACTACTCACAAAGCATGTTCATATTCAAGATCAGAGGAGTATTAATTATCATAAAGGATCTGAACATATGATCTTCCACCAAGTAAACCAACTAGCATCAACTACAAGGAGTAATCAACACTACTAGCAACCCACAGGTATCAATCTGAGGTGTTGAGACAAAGATCGGATACAAGAGATGAACTAGGGTTTTGAGAGGAGATGGTGCTGGTGAAGATGTTGATGCAAATTGACCCCCTCTCGATGAGAGGATCGTTAGTGACGACGATAGCTTCGATTGCCCCCTCCAAGAGGGAAGTTTCCCCGGCAGAACAGCCCTACCGGAGCTCTAGATTGGTTCTGCCCAAGTTCCGCCTCGTGATGGCGGTGCTTCGTCCCGAAAGGTCTCTCTCGATTTTTCCAGGTCAAAATGCTTCATATAGGAGAAGATGGGCATCGGATGAGCCACAGGGCCCCACAAGCCTGCTAGGCGCGGCCAGGGGGTGGTCGTGCCTAGCAGGCTTGTGGCCTGCAGGTGCCTCCCCCCGGTTGATTCTTGCGCCAGTATTTTTTACTAAGTCCAAAAATATTCCACGTAATGTTTGAGGACTTTTGGAGTTGTGCAGAATAGGTATCTCAGATTTGCTCCTTTTCCAGTCCAGAATTCTAGCTGTCAGCATTCTTCCTCTTCATGTAAACCTTGTAAAATAAGAGAGAAAAGTCATAAGTATTATATCATAACGTGTAACAACAGCCCATAATGCAATAAATATCAATATAAAATCTTGGTGCAAAATGGATGTATCAATCGATGGTGCCTGGACTCCGCAGACCCGCACCACCGCCCCGGTCACCAGCCGCCGCCCGAGTCAGCCGGCCAAACCCGCTGAGGCCTCACTGCTACCGCGGACGACCACCGTCACACCACCTCCACAGCGCCCGTCCGCAACCCTTGCCACGGCCTACGCCGCCGTGCTGCGAGATATGGCGGAGCTGAGCTGAGTCAGCCATGTCCGCCGCCTCTGACCGCCCAGCACGCCCTGCCACCACGATGCCCGTCGCGCAGCCCGCCCGCCGCCAGCGCCGCGCTCCAACCCGCCCGCCCCTACCCACGGCAAGGCCCCGCGCAAGAGGACGAGGTCTCCCCGCCGCCGGCGGCGGCGAGGAAGGGAGGAGAGGAGGGGGGAGCCCCGGCGGCGGTTGCTAGGGTTCCCTCCTGGTCACCCGTGGGGGGACGCAGGAGGGGAACGGGAGGGGGGGGGGGACTGAGAGTGCTTTTATACCAGGCAAGATGGTCATGCGATAATGCTCCATATATGCAAGCATGTGTTTCCTTCCATGACTGAACAATGATCCGTGTTAGTGCACATAGGTGGTGCTGGAGTTTCTTTATTTTCGCTGCAGCGTTTCAGATCACCGTTAAGTGTGTGCTAATTTCCAAAAAGTAGTCACCTGTACTATTGGTCAGTTAAGAAAGAAGAGAAAGGAGAAAGGTGAAGCTTCCCGGCAAACGAAAAACCCTCGAAAAAGAGTTCAAGTGAAGCTACCAGGAAGTCGGAAAATGCACGTGCTTATCCGCTATCACTATGAGTTGTGTTGGAAGACAATTGTTTCCACGATTAGTCTTCTAATCCTACTAGTCCAAATGAGGCTAGGTACGCACCCATGCATGCATGCAGCATGTTCGTTTCAGAAAATTCATTGAAAACCGCACATGCGTACAAAAGTATCACCATCGGCTGCGACTTTGAACTTGGACGCTCACTCTCCTCATCTGCTATATGTACGACATTGCCACTGCAAAATTTCTTGAGGCGACGGCATGGCCACGAACGAGACGCCGCACGCCGTGCTGGTGCCGTTCCCGGCGCAGGGGCACGTCACGCCGATGATGAAGCTGGCCAAGCTCCTCCACCGCAAGGGCTTCCACGTCACCTTCGTCAACACCGAGTACAACCAGCGCCGCCTCGTCCGCTCCCGCGGCCCCGGCGCCGTGGCCGGCCTCCCGGGCTTCCGCTTCGCCACCATCCCGGACGGCATACCCACGTCCGACGCGGACGCCGACGCCACGCAGGACCCGCCGTCCCTCTGCTACTACACCATGACCACCTGCCTCCCCCACCTGAAGAACCTCCTCCGCGACCTCAACGGCGGCGCCCTGGGGGCGCCGCCGGTGAGCTGCGTTGTGGGCGACGGCGTCATGAGCTTCTGCGTGGACGCGGCCGCAGAGCTCGGCGTGCCGTGCGCGCTCTTCTGGACTGCCAGCGCCTGCGGCTTCATGGGCTACCGCAACTTCCGGCTCCTCCTAGACGAGGGCCTCACCCCTCTCAAAGGTATGCACGGCATGCACGCGCAAGTTTTCAATGCTACGTAGCAACCATGTCCCCAGGATATGCTTAATTCCATGGCGGTTTGATCTGAGCTGAGCAGACGAAGAGCAAGTGAGGAACGGGCACCTGGACACGCCGGTGACGCAGGCGCACGGGATGAGCAAGCACATGCGCCTCCGGGACTTCTCGTCCTTCGTCCGCACCACCGACCGCAGCGACATCCTCTTCAACTTCCTGCTGCACGAGGTCGAGCAGTCGGACCGCGCGACCGCCGTCGTCCTCAACACCTTCGACGAGCTCGAGCAGACGGCGCTCGACGCCATGCGCGCCGTCCTCCCCCTGCCCGTCTACACCATCGGCCCGCTTAACCTCCTCGCCGATCAGCTACTGGTCTCGGCCGAAGGCGACCTCGCCGGGATACGCTCAAACCTCTGGAGAGAAGACCAGTCATGTCTCGAGTGGCTCCAGGGCAGGGAGCCCCGGTCAGTGGTGTACGTCAACTACGGGAGCGTGACCACCATGTCGAAGCAGGAGCTGGTGGAGTTCGCGTGGGGGCTGGCCGACTGCGGCCACGACTTCCTGTGGATCGTGAGGAACGACCTGGTGAAGGGCGACGCCGCCGTGCTGCCACCGGAGTTCCTCGAGGCCACCAGGGGCAGGTGCCTCCTGGCGAGCTGGTGCGAGCAGGAGGCGGTGATGCGTCACGAGGCGGTGGGCGCCTTCTTGACGCACTGCGGGTGGAACTCGATGATGGAGGGGCTCGGTGCCGGGGTGCCGATGCTCTGCTGGCCCTTCTTCGCCGAGCAGCAGACGAATTCCCGCTACGCGTGCGTGGAATGGGGCGTCGGGGTGGAGGTCGGCGACGACGTGCGCCGGGAGGCGGTCGCGGCGAGGATAAGGGAGGTGATGGGAGGAGGAGAGGTAGGGAGGGGGATGAGGAGGAGGGCGGCGGAGTGGAAGGAGGCCGCTTCTCGCTCGGCCGCGCAGCCCGGTGGCAGGTCGTTGGCCAACCTTGAGAGTCTGCTCAAGGATGTACTCAAGTGGCCGCCAAGAACAAATAATTAATTAAGCTGGGGATATATAGCCACTCCTTGCAAAACTATAGTGCATATAAGTTTTGTTTTCAAAGTCAAACATTGTAAACCTTGAGAAAGTTTGTAGAGATTTTTATCTACATTTACCAATCTCAACAGCAGTTAGCCTTCTACCATTTAATTACCTGCTAAACTTTGTAAACTGTTTTTCAAGTTTAAATAGGTCGATAAAAGCATAAATTCGTGCGTGGCGGGTGCGTGCAACAACGTAGTCTATATGAATTTCTTGATTAAAAAAGCCAGCAAATATATGTATTGATGGAACCTAAAGTAAGCGCGGCGATATTACAAACTCATTCTTCTTCTGCTTATATGTCTGTGCCCTATGAATGCAATGCACAACCTGAAAATCAACAGGTGATTCAGTGTTCAGGTGTTGAGAGATATCTAGTGGCTGGCTAGTTGCACACAGCACCAATAGTCATGCATCCAAAGACACAACATCAAATCATTTAGGAAAATTATATAAGATGCATAGATTGCTTGCAATTACCTCATTGCCATACCGGCTATTGACGAAGGACGAAGCTTGTGGAACGGTGCAAGTCATTTGACCAGAATGATTTCTTCAGTCCCTGATGGCTGGCCCGAGAGATAGGCAGGCAGGCAGTCAGGGTGACACAAAATATGGCAGTAAAAAACTAAGATGACGGACACAGTAGATTAGACAGGTATGTAACTGGGAATAATTGAATATGTGAATGTTAGTATGTTACTACATTATAAGCTGCACACAAATTATTTACTTATTCCATGTAGTAAAAGAATTATTACATCAACACATGGACATACGCCGGTATTGTTAGATGTCTGTACAGGAAAATTTAGCCTCTCGGCTCTCTAAAATGGAGAATTTCCCCCCTCAGCACTAAATTTCTGTTTCGCCTGTATCTGAAATCTCAAGAAGTACATTTACAAGGCAGATAAATAAAAACCTGCATCCGTTGAAATATTGCTATGTATTGCTTTCCCATGCAAAGGGAAAACGTATTGGGTCTATGTACGAAAAGCAGAAGCATCAACTGGCTTCAGTGGTATTCTGCTGGGACCACAGTTCGGCATAGCGCCCGTTCTTCGACAGGAGGAGATCATGTGGTCCTTGTTCCACTACTGTTCCATTCTCGAAGACGATGATCTGAAAATCAGTTGAAAGATTACTTACATGGGAATTATGGAAGTGAATGATTTACAATAGATGGCTTTGAAGTATAAAGGAGTTTAGCCCGTAGTAAGTACAGCAATTTCATGAACAGTTGCGACAGCAACATTATGGCTGTAAACCTGGCTTAGCATTCAGATACTGATCACATTATTTTACAGATATGTATGTTGTACTGTCTATGTATGTGCATAAATGTGAATACCTCGTCGCATAGCATTGCAGTTGTGAGTCGATGAGCAATAAATATTGAGGTTCGATCAACCGATAAAGACATTAGAGAATTCAAAATCGACGATTCAGTAGTGCTATCCAGTGCGCTTGTAGCTTCATCACATAACCTGGTACGAATCAGGTAAGAAAGTTAGTTCAGCGAGGGAAATCCTAAGCCCATTATTTGCACACACTAAATTGTTTGATAAGCATCTGAAACCATTTCAAACATCAAAACCATTTAGCAGCCCTAACTCACATTTTTTTTAAATAGAGGCAAAGTTGTTTGATAAGCATCTGAGATAGAATGAAACTCTGAAGCTCTCATCTCTTACTCTGTATCCTCATCCCCTTTTCTTTCGATCGACCTAACCAGCACGGTGCCCTAGTTGTGAGGATTCCTTCACGAGGCCACACGAACTGGTATAAGAGCCAAGGTCCGCTCCGTCTTGCGCTCATCAAATCTCGCGATCGACCCGTAACATCCGCCGCAAAAGGTGCAGCTCGATTCCGGTTGAGCAACACAAAATCCTTAGCCAGGTTGGATTGATTTGGAGTTGAGCTGCGCCGGTGCCTTCAAAGCCTTTGGCAACAACACGGCAGATCTTGAGCTCCATGCAAGCTCCTGTGCCGGATGGAGCGTGGCCATCAAGTTCTAAGGTGCCTACGCTTCTGTTCATTTGCAAGCTCCCTCTAGTGTCACTGCACAGCCGCCTTAGCTCGCTTTTAGGAGGATGAGCTCGATGTGCATCGTCCCGCTCCCGAGTGCCGCCAGGGGCTAAGTCCAGCCTATCTGTTTCTTCACCCAGCACTGTCCCTCCTGCATTTTCCAATTGGCGGAAGCGTTCAGCTAATGACGATTTGACACACGGGCATTTGTTGTGAGATTTCCGGCATGCGAATGGACTGTGCTTTCAATGTGTGATAAGTACGGTAGAGTCTCCTATGTGGCTTGCCGTCTGAGAGGGCTGGGCTCACCTCAAGTGCAAGGTGTTCATGTGGTTAGCGACAGAGAACGGGTGTAGGACTACCGCACCCGCCTGCCTGCCCTCTGTGCGACCAGACAGCCGAGACCATGTCGCACATCCTCACCGACGACTTCTTCACACAGAAGGTCTGGCACAAGGTGCTGAGAGAGTTCTCTCTACAATTCATATGGCCTCAGGCCGGTGATGAGCTGGTGTCACGGCTGGACCATGCTGCGGAGTGCGCCAGGGCTGATAAGTTAAGGGATCATGCTGCCTAATCTCTCTAATGATGTGGCGCATCTGGCGACTTCGAAATGACCGCTTCTTTGACAGCGCAACCAGAGGTGCAGACACTGGTGGACTCGATACTCCTGGAGGGAATGCTCTGGATGATCGCAGGTCAAAGGCTCTGAGAAGGCTGCCACAGCATGCTTGACCGCGAGATGGCTTTTGAGAAGTATTAGAGTAGAAGTAGTTTAGCTGTACAGCTCGTTTGCTTCTTTCTTTTTGCTTTTTTACTTCAAGTGTTTGGCTGCAAATACCTTGACGTTTTCTCCTAATACAAACTGATGTGCGCTTAGGTGTGTAATTCACGATAAATAATGTCTGGGAAACTCACAGAATGGATGGCTCCTTCAAGAATACACGAGCAATTGAGACTCGTTGTTTTTCACCACCACTTAACTGCAAAAACAACCAGACTACAGTTCTTGAGATATGCCGAGCTGTTGTCTATAGATAAAAAGGCTGCGGCATTTCCTGATTTTGCACAAAACCAGGCCGTGTCTTACCTTCAATCCGCGCTCTCCCACAACCGTGTCATACTTGTCAGGGAAGTTCATAATTGTATCATGGATAGAGGCACGTCGAGCAGCATCATAAACCTGTATGGAAAAGTGGAAAGAAAAAAAAATAGCTTCTTCATAACAAAATAATTGACCGTACTATAATTCCCATATTGATTGAAAGAACATTTTACCTCTTCATCATTTGCTGATAACAGTCCATATTGTATATTATGCTTAATTGTGTCATTGAAAAGTACCTGTAATGGTATTAATGCTGTAAGCTTGGAGACAAAATGAATTAACCTGGTTCTCTAAAAGAACACATCCAGTCTACTCCAAGATTTTATGACGCGGAAGAAAGTTTGCATACAGCAGCACCACATCTTTCCAATTATCTATTGGAACCTTTTAAACTAGTCCAACAATGCTGAAGCCCCGTGGATGTCTGACAAGGGATGTGCCTGGTGCAGTTCTAGTTTAGGTCGAAATAACCATGAGATACCAGAATTCACTCTTGAAAGGAGTAGGACCCTAGTAGGCAAGAGCACACCAGCAAGTCCGTATCAGTTACTACTGGACTATGGCTCACTTCTCAATTGTCCATTGGCCCTCCTCATGTGTTAAGTAGATTCCTTATTCCACATGTAGCGATACTTCAATTTGTATTCAATAAAAAGGGATTCGTATTTGCGTTCTGAATAAATAATGAGAAAATGTACAACAATGATAGCTAGCAGAAGTTCTTAGGCCCTGTCTGTGGGTTGTGGCTTCAACAGAAGCAGATGTGGTGGGAAAGCTGATGTGCTGCGAAAGCTATTCTTTGTACGATGGTTTTACATGGAAACTTGGCTTTCGAAAACAGAAATTAATTAATGCATTTTTCCCTTTTCAAAAGTAAATCATATAGGAATGCATTTTGATACTACAGCACAAGTTAGTAGATTCCATAAGAGGACAACAGAAGTAGGATAACTTAAAGCGTTGACAGAGATTGAGTATCATGTGGCTAACCGTATCCTGTGGCACAACACCAAGAGACTTCCGAAGACTCTCCAGTGTGACTCCACGAATATCTTGCCCATCTATTCGTATCTGCCAGGAAGAGAAAACAAAGGTATCACAAGAACAGAAACTTTAAAGAACATGAAAAACTTGAGAAGCCTTCAGGGGCATCAATTCATGAGCATGAAATCAAAAGGGAGATTGATGCGTGTGTTCTTACAGATCCTGAAGTTGAATCAAAAAATCTAAAGAGAAGTCTAAGTATGGTTGACTTTCCTGTAGAAGAAAGGACTAGTTAATGAACAGTCACTCGCCCAAAAGTAACAATTCTTTTATGGTTCACATTAAAGCAAAGATTAAACACTGTGCTGTAAATCCAGTAGACAAGATTTGGACTCATAAAATGCAGAAGCAAAGCTATACAGAATAATCATATGAAATAAGCCCTATAAATATATTTGGATAAAAAGTTCGTACATTCATTACAGGAAAATTTGGTATCCTTCATTACTTTTTCCCCATTTGCCATGACAATACAGCATGTTACAAAATCATGCATCGGCCAAATATATATGAAGATCTTGTAATATAAGATGTTGCTGATGGGTTCCCTACTAAAGATTTATAAAATAAATCAAAGCTCTTGATAATCACAACTGAGATAAATCATCACATTGCACGTCTAGAGAAGCACTTCAGAAACAGACGATCCAATTAGCTCTACAAAAGAATTGTGTTGATAGTAGCAACTAACAGTGGGGTGTCAACTCTTTTATAATTAACTCTACAATATTTGAAGAGGTGTATAAGGGCACTTCAAGATGAGCTTCTAATTCCAAGAAAACCCTCCGTGCATTCACGTTTTGATATCTATTTTTCAGAGGTGGCCTATATTATTATGATATCCAACATAAATGACCTATAGGTCTACAAATATGATATGCTAACAGTTCTACTCAGCACCACAAAACCCGTGAGGCAACAAGGCCCATGAATTTGAATGTTATACTTGGCAACACAAACATAAGATAGCTGACAGCATTGACATTAACATTAGTTAAGTAAATAAGATTAGCTTTACCGCTCCCACTAGTTCCAACAATTGCCACACTTTTTCCTGCCGGCACAGTGAACGTGGCCCCATTAAGAATCTTCCTTTCTGGTACATATCTGGAAGAAATCAAATCTCTGAGCTACCCATAAAATAAATATGGCACGGAATAAGATTGTACTAATTACAGCTTATACTACCTCATGTGTCGTATTTACATATTGTGTTTAAAATCTTGTTGTCTTGATAAACATCTTCTGTATGCGTCATATTGTGTCTATGCGTCATATTACTCCCTCCGATCCATATTAACTGACGCTGGTTTAGTACAAAGTTGTACTAACTTTGTACTAAACAAGCGTCAATTAACTTGGATCGGAGGGAGTACCATCGTGTTGACTATCAATGGTTAAAAGAAAATAAGCTCCTTAGTGTTGAGATGCTTTGAAACTTGCTACTTATGTGGTATTATACAACAACAACAACGAAGCCTTTAGTCTCAAACAAGTTGGGGTAGGCTAGAGGTGAAACCCATAAGACCTCACGACCAACTCATGGTTCTGGCACATGGATAGCAAGCTTCCACGCATCCCTGTCCATTGCTAGTTCTTTGGTGATGCTCCAATCCTTTGGATCCCTCTTTACGGACTCTTCCCATGTCAAGTTCGGTCTACCACGGCCTCTTTTGATATTATCAGCATGCTTTAGCCGTCCGCTATGCACTGGGGCTTCTGGAGGCCTGCGCTGAATATGCCCAAACCATCTCAAACGATGTTGGACAAGCTTCTCTTCAATTGGCGCTACCCCAACTCTATCTCGTATGTCATCATTCCGGATTCGGTCCTTCCTTGTGTGGCCACACATCCATCTCAACATGCGCATCTCCGCCACACCTAACTGTTGCACATGTCGCCTTATAGTCGGCCAACACTCAGCGCCATACAACATTGCGGGTCGAACCGCCGTCCTATAGAACTTGCCTTTTAGCTTTTGTGGCACCCGCTTGTCACAGAGAATGGCAGAAGCTTGGCGCCACTTCATACATCCAGCTTATGTGGTATTACATTTTGGAAATAGCATAAGCACTAAGCGGCACTTAACAAGCTAACAGAGGACAAAACTTACCCAAAATGGACATTCTTGAATTCAATGCATCCTCCCTTGAACTGCAAAGGTTGTGCATGAAGCTCATCCTTTATTCCAGGTTTTTCCTGAAAAGACGCAATGAATAGCTCTAAGGTCTTGGAGACCATGGTTTTAAAGATAAATTAACACTGCATGCCACTAGGCACTAGGCAATACGAGTCTATGACTACAAAGCTTTTACCTCAAGCAATTGAAACATGGATTTCATGTCAATAAGGCTTTGTCTAGATTCTCGATATACACTACCAAGGAAGTTCAGAGGCAGTGAGAGCTGGAATAGCAGTCCATTAACCATGACCTGTATAGCAAGACTTCAATACATCAATAAAAGGCAACTGCAAGACTAAGAAAGATAGAGAACCGAAAAGAACTGAAGCTTCACGTCAAGTCATTTTTAAAGAAATTTATTTTCCAGTTACACTTTTTCACTTCTAACAACCTGAGGTAATATTGGCAAAACATTATCTTGCCGCAGTTACATATCTTTCTACTTTGGTGTGCATGGGTTGCTACCTCAATATGTCAAAGTGATCTCAGAAGTGAAACTATAGAAGATATAAAACACAAATGGTTGACATAAAGAATTACCAAATCACCGATAGTCAGAGCACCACTCATTACACCATATGAGCTCAAAACCATTGCTGTGGATAATGACAAACTAAATATAACATTTTGCCCAAAGTTCAAGTAGGCAAGGCTACTTTGGGCTTTCAGTGCAGCATCCTCGTATCCTGAGCACATTGCAACAAAACAAACTAGTCAATAGATCAAAAATATCAAACAAAATTAAATTATGGTGTATGCAGTGTTCATTGCCATTTAAGATTCACCTTATGTTGCAGCATAACTTAATGTTCTGTTTGGCACTTTCTTAAGTATTGATATTATTTAGTTTTTCTTTTTAAATACCAGGTTTCAGCAAACACAAATTTCATGTGTATCAAACTGTAATTTCAGTGTCCGTAGTTTTGTTAGAAAGGTGAAAACATATTTAATGCCGGTTGTTCCAATAGGTGAATGTGCATTTCCACTCTATAATGACATCTCTCCCAAGAATGAACGGACACATGTACTCACTCTTTAAATATTTGTCATACTTCTGAACTTCAAATTGCTCATTGTTGAAGTACTTGACAGTCTGTATAAAATTAGAGTAAAGATTGGTACAAAATGCTTCAATTAAGAAATTGAAGATTAGAGAAATGGACCAGACACCAGAGTAATGGATAACAATGGGATAACCTCGTAATTCAGAAGGGAGTCAACTGCCACTGCACTAGAAGCATTATCAGCTTTATTCATGGCTGTCCTGAACTTGGTCCGCCACTGTCAGCGATGAGGAATCAGCATAAGACATGGTACAGAAGTGATCATTAGATATATTAGATTGAGCATTTTTTAAGCAACAATATACTAAGGCTACAGCTGTGGTGACAGAGTACAGTGTTCGCACCTGTGTCAAAGCCAAAGTGAAAGCAATATAAGCAGCGACTGAAACTGAAGTAATCCAAGCAAAAGTGGAGCCGAACTTGTAAGCAAGTATACTTGACACCATACCAATCTGTAAATAAGAAGCAAAAACACAACGCAGACAGAGCTCAAACAAACGCTCTGAGAATAAGTGGCATCCATTACCAAAAGAAACCAACACCAGTATCACAGGCAATATGCACAGCTGATGGATGGTAACAGTTGGGGAGGTAATTGTGAGTACCTCTAGTATTGTTGGAACAATATTGAACACCGTCACTGTAAGAATGAAATTAATTGCGTTGCTGCCTCTGTCAATTATGCGATTTAGAGCTCCAGTTTGCCGGCTGAAACACGTAAACAGGCAAGGGAACATTAATGAAAATTCAAATAATCCCCATCTCGTAAATACCAAAGCTCAGCAACTACATAATAACTATAAGTATAATGTGTTGACTTCTTATAACTTGTTTCCACACTGATTTACAGGATGCAACATAAGCAGCTGTTAGACCTTAGGGATGCTAATAGTTGATAGGGAGGTGCCTTACTGGTCACACAGAAGATGATGTGGACAATCAATGAAACAAGGAAAACATCAAAACACGCTTGATGGAATGAAACAGAGGATTAAAAAATACCTTAGATGATAACGAAGATCAAGCTCATGCAAGTGAAAGAATACCTGCAAGAAGAATAGTTAAGAAACTAAAGTAATACTTTAAGTGTCTGCAGATTAACATTGAAATAGTTGGTCCACCAACAACTGAAAGTGGATGCAATACTACCATGTGCAGATTAACATATACTAAAGGGTGGTATCATGGAAATTAAAAATTTACCATCCTGGAGACTGAACGGATGGCTCTCCAGGTCACTTTAGAAAATAAAGCATTGCGTAGTTCTGCAAACAGAAAAATTACCAAACTGTATAATGATAGCTGCATATGTTATATTGTTATAAGAGGAGAGCTGAATGAAAGAGGGAATCTCAAAAATGCATATTCTCTCATGCTCAACAAAGGAGTTCCTTTCGGCGGCTTTTCAGGCATAAGAAAAATATTGATAAGCAAATTGTGTAACAAAATTTACCTGTACAAGCTGATACTCCTGACCGTGCAATACCATATCCAATCAGAACTGCTGCTGGGCTTGCAAAGAGAGCCAACAGGGTTGCATTAGCATCTGTAAATGATGCCAGTGAGGCTTCAGCACCACCAAGGGCTGCAAGCCAATCAATAGCAAGCTTAAACAAGAAAGGCACTTGAACATTTATAACCTGGTGTTCATTATAAACAGAAAAGATCAGGTTATAAAATTGACAATCTCATGCAACAGCTTCCATGTTTCAAATTCATTATGGCATATATCATAACTGCCTGCAAGGGCAATGTTCTTTCCTCTGATTTCAGAATGATGATAGCTGACTATTTGAGACCTTGTTGGGCAATTAAACAAGATGAAATTACATATTTTATGAAAAGAAATACGCGTCCAACAAATAGGATGTATCTGCATTTAGCACATTGCGTCGGAGCAGGTCAAAAGAGCCATTTGTATAAAGAAAAGCTTAGAATATGAGTGCACTATGGGTAATGTAAATGCGCTGCATTCAAACGAAATGAGGTAAGTTCGTAAGGAAACTATCAATCTTGAGCCTATAGCATGATGGTGAAGCTTCTATGGAAAAGTGTTAGCCCAAATGAGCTTGCCAATATATTGCAGATTGCTAGTAATCGATGAGCTAAATAGAAAACAAAAGCCTTTGCTAACACAAGTGGGCTGCATTATTTTAGCTCGAATAATATTTGTACAGGCAACAATTTCCACGAGTAACATCTACCTTTGCGCCGACCAAGAGGCCCAACGATAACACAATCCTGATGTTGAAATCACGGCTATTATTCAGCCTTAAGTAGTTCCACAGGTTTTGAAGGATCTGAATATCTGCTATCTGATCATCGATGTCCTTCTTCGGGGCATCTTTATGCACGTTGTCATCAGCCGGTTTCCCAGCTGTCACAGCATTGGCAGAAGTGGAGAATGCATTCCCTCTCTAAAAAAACAAGTAAGAATCATAAAACCATAATTTGGCAAAGAAGTAGTTTCTTGTATGAAGAAAAGAAGCAGAACAGATGCATCAACTTCTTTCTATCATTCTCAGTTGGAGCTAAAAAGGGCAGGGTAAGTGCAGTTACAGTTTCGTAGAATCAGAACCAAGTAGAGACAGAAATGCAATACTACCATGTGTTCCACACTTGTACTTCATTTTGTGCTTTGACAGATTAGGCCAGAAACTGATTTTCACACAGAAACACACTGGAAAGTTAAGTGCAGGTTGCAGGTTGTCTCAGGTTCTCAACAGGGAAAACTTTGTATGCAGAAATAAGGCTACACTTAAGTTTCCTAATTCATCCTTTGGCAACCACTAGACAGGAAACTGAAGCCCAATCAACAGCTCCCACTAACTCCAGCACTTGCGATTCATTATTATTTTTATGTGTTATAAAGCAGTGAAGATAGCATGAGCGAATCACCCTCCTATTGCCCGCTACTGTTTCACTAGGAAATTATCACTTGCTTCAATAGAACACTGATACTGTATATATCCATGAATCTGTTATCTATGCATCTCAGTGAATCATTGATACTGTACATTTATCCCGGCTACTGTTTCACTATGAATCTATTCCTGGCTACTGATTTACTGGGAAATTCCCACTTGCTTCAGTAGAACATCGATACTGCATATTTATCTATGAATCCAACATCTGTGCATCTCAGCGTCGATAATAAAAAAATGGAATGAGGCAGGAAGACCGCAGGAGCTCACCAGGTCGCGGGGAGGCCACGCGCACCACCGCGGCGGGAAGGCCGAGCCCGGGAGCAGGCAGTGGGGGCGGCCGAAGGGGGCGCGTCCCCCAGTCCCAGGAGAGGCCCTGCAGCTTGGCCCGAAGCCCCCCAGGTGAGGCGTCGGCGCGGGCGGACCGTTGGTCCCGCCGGGCCGCCGGAGCGGCGTGGGGAGCCGGAAGCCGGAGCCGCGGAGGAGGTGCCTCGAGGCGAGCATGCGGGCGCAGGGCCGCATGTCGCGGCGGTGGCGCTCCCCGGCCGGCGACGGAGGGGACGAGGGAGAGGGGGGCAAGGCCGGTCAACCTTGGGAGGCGGAGCTGGGCATTTCGCGGGCGCGGTGGCGATCTGGTAGTAGAACTCGAGATGCGATCGTGCTGCGATGCGGTGTCATGGGCCGTTGGATGTGGAATAAGCGGCGCAGATCTGGTTTTATGTTGTCTACAAATTTGGCATGCATCCTTAGAGCATTTCCAATATCAGATGATGAAATTTTTGCGCCAAAAATAGGTTTACAGCAGGAGAGAGAGAGAAAAATGGACGCTAGAAATTTTCCTGCCGTATCAAATGATATAAAAGTTGGTGCCCCAAAAATATGGGCTTCTTCAACTATCAAAAACTTGAAATCATGTTCAATCCAGATAAGATGAAACTCGTATATCAAATTAATCCGACCAGGCATGAGGCTGCGATGGGCGCCACATGTGCAAGGGTACGGTGATGATGTATGGGTCCCTACACCAGCGACTGACGCCAAGGAGCGAGGCTAAGTGACTTCGTAACTTTAATGTATTGCTTCATATATTTTTTCATTAGGTTTAATGAGTTTTTGTCCCTTCGTTTTATAGTAGTCTGCTTCTCGTTCTAATACGTCATGTGCCTTAATCTTTATTTGATTTTTGCCAACTATGGCACATGAATGTTGATATGGATCGTTGGTTTCGTGTGAAATCCATCCTGAAAAGCATGAGTTGGTGAAGGTAGGGAAGGTAGGGATAGCAACCGACAATGGATAGGGCATGCATGGTCTGGATTGGATTGTGAAAGTAGTTGGAAGGGTTGAACCCTTCGTCTGGGCCGCATTGTGTTATATAGAGAACATGTCGTGGCTTACAAGAAGAGGATCGATCCATGGAGAGAATCGAGACCCAATCGGTTACAAAGAGGGAAACAGAAGAAGCGATAAGAGAGAAGAGATTACATAGTTTAAACTACTCTCCTATCTCTATACGACATATTCTAACATTCCCCCTCAATCTGAACCGAATGAACTTTACCAAGGTTAAGATTGTTTTTGAACACATTCAATCTTTCTGTAGTAAGAGGTTTTGTGAAGCCATCAGCAAGTTGATCACCAGTTGATATGAAACGAATATCAAGTAGCTTTCGAGCTACTCTTTCTCTGACAAAATGAAAATCAACTTCAATATGTTTGGTCCGTGCATGGAAAACAGGATTAGCTGAGAGATAGGTTGCACCAATATTATCACACCATAACCTTGCAGCCTGTGGAGTCTTGATTCCAAGCTCATATAGCAAAGTTTGTATCCACATTACCTCAGCTGTAGCATTAGCCAAAGCTTTATACTCAGCCTCTATACTTGATCTAGAGACAGTAGCTTGTTTCCTTGCACTCCAAGACACAAGATTTGTTCCCAGAAACACAGCAAAACCACCTGTGGACCTTCTGTCATCAACACACCCTGTCCAGTCTGCATCAGAATATGCAGTAACAAGCATAGATAGTGACTTGGTAATCTGAAGTCCAAGACCTTCTGAATATTTAAGATATCTTAAAATCCTTTTGACTGCAGTCCAATGAGTTGTTGTAGGTGCATGTAAATATTGACATACCTTATTGACAGAGTAAGAAATATCAACACAAGTAAGAGTCAAATATTGTAGAGCACCAACAACACTTTTGTATTGTGTTGCATCTTCTGGTCCAAGTGCCTCTCCACTTTCAATTGTCAGTTTTTCTGAAGTTGAAATTGGTGTGCTAGCAGGTTTGCAATTTTCCAACCCTACTCTCCTGAGTATATCAGTAGTGTATTTTTCCTGTGTGGGAAGTATATCATCCTTTATCTGATTAACTTCTATGCCAAGAAAATAATGAAGATCACCTAAGTCCTTGAGAGCAAACTCCAACTTGAGATCTTTAAGTAAACAAGTGGTAGAGTGTGCACTTGAGCTAGCAACAATTATATCATCATCATAGACAAGCACAAATATAGTGACCTTATCTCTATGATAAAAGAACAACGAGGTATCTGCTTTGGATGGTGTAAACCCAAGTTGTTGTAGCTGCATGTTCAATCTTGAGTACCAAGCTCTAGGGGCCCTTTTCAAACCATACAAAGCTTTATCCAACTTACAGACATAGTGTGGTGCACTTCGGTCCTCATATCTTGGTGGTTGCCGCATAAACACTTCTTCCTCAAGAACACCATGAAGAAACACATTCTGAACATCTAGCTGTCGTAAGCTCCAACCTCTGGAAACAACAATAGATAGTATAAGTCGAATAGTAGCTGACTTAACAACAGGACTAAAAGTATCTTCGTAATCAATACCAAACCTTTGTTTGAAACCTTTGGCAACTAGTTTAGCTTTGTATCTGTCTATGCTTCCATCAGATTTTCTTTTTATCTTATATACCCATTTACAGTCTATGACATTGTGACCCTGTCTTGGTGGTACTAAATGCCATGTTTTATTTTTCATGAGTGCATCATACTCGTGATCCATAGCCTCTTTCCAATGTTTATGTGCAAGAGCATCATGCAAATGGGTTGGCTCACCAGTAGTACTGAGAAAAGCACATTTAGTTCTGTCATACCTGATCGTGCCGTTAGTGTATTTCTTTTCCTTGACAATACCTGATTGTGACCTGGTGTGCCGAAGGGGAGGCTGATGCACTGTTGGTGTTGTAGGATCTGGCGCAGAAGATCCTGGTGTAGTAGCCGATGTAGGATCTGGCGCAGAAGATCCCAACACCTAATCTGAGAAGGACAGCCGCGCAGGGAATCCCGGCTCACGATCCGATGGTGATCCTGACCCTGCAGATGCTCCACTGTCGACGGTTGGCTCGATCCGCGGGCTCTCGGTGCCGCGTGTGCCACGTGGAGACGTGGTTGCTCCCGTGCATGGGCTGGCGGGGTCCACCAGATCTGGGCTGTCGGCCACATCCGCCTGATTGGCTGCATGGCGATCTACCTCGGACGGCGTGACGTCAGGGGCAGGACTGGCGCACAGATCTGCGCAAGATCGCGTGCCGCCGCTGCTGCTGCCAGGGGCGCTGCCAGGAGAATCCACCCCGTTTTCTGCGCCGATCTTGTCCTTTTTTGCACACATAAAATGATAGCTCAATCTTGCATAAATATCATCAGAACCATTGTTTTCGATGGACTTTTGCACACAGTCAGTTTTATTTAATTCACCCCCGTGATCTGAAAGGAGTGTTATCTCAGCACGAAGAAGGGCTCCGGCGTTGGTATGGAGTTTGGCAAACGGAAAGAGGGTTTCATCAAAAACAACATCTCGAGAAATATAGATCCGTCTAGTTGCAACTTCTAGGCATTTGTATCCTTTATGAAGATTGCTATAGCCAAGAAAAACACATTGAGTGGAACAAAACTCAAGTTTATGACGGTTATAAGGACATAGATTGGGATAGCAAGCACACCCAAAATTTTTGAGAGAGTTGTAGTCAGATTTTTGATGATATAAACGCTCCAATGGAGTGGAGTTGCCAATCACTTTACTAGGAAGGCGATTTATAAGATAGGTTGCAGTAATGAATGCTTCATCCCAATACTTGAGAGGCATAGATGCATGAGCAATGAGGGATGGACCAACTTCAACAATGTGGCGATGTTTCCGCTCAGCAGAGCCGTTTTGCTGATGAGCATGAGGACAAGACACATGATGTTCAATGCATATGCTACGAAAGAAGGAGTTGAGTTTTTCATATTCCCCTCCCCAATCACTTTGGACTGTCAAAATTTTCCGATCAAAGTGTCGTTCAACAAGTTTTTGGAATTCTTGAAACACAGAGAAAACCTCGGATTTATATTTGAGCAAATAGATCCAGGTAAACTTGCTATAGTCATCAATGAAACTAACATAATATTTTTTTTCTTCCAAAAGAATCTCTGGCATGACCCCATACATCACTAAAAATAAGTTCTAAAGGAGCATGAGATACACTATTTGACTTGGGATAAGGTAATTGGTGACTCTTGGCACATTGACAAGCTTCACAAACAGATTCACTAATTTGACTATGTGACAATGAAAGATTGCCTTTATTGACTACTTGTTTAACAATAACCGTCGATGGATGTCCTAATCTTTGATGCCACCTTGCCAAAGAGGGCTTGATGATGGAGTTGTTGGGGAGCGTTGTATGGGAAACAAAAATTTTCCTACGCACACGCAGATCTATCCATGGTGATGAGCATCTACGAGAGGGAGAGTGGATCTACATACCCTTGTAGATCGCTAAGCGGGAAGCGTTAAGAAACACGGTTGGTGTAGTCGAACGCCTTCGCGATCCAAATCGCCGTGCGTCCCACGATCCAATCACGATCTGTCCCACGAACTTGATCACGATCCGTCCCACGAACTTGATCACGATCCGTCCCACGAACTTGATCACAATCCTTCCGATCTAGCGCCGAACAGACGGCACCTCCGCGTTCAGCACACGTACAGCTTGATGACGATCTCCACCATCTTGATCCAGCAAGAAGGAGTGGAGAGGAAGAAGAGTTCTCCGGCAGCGTGACGACACTCCGGCGATGGTGGTGGAGCAATTCCGGCAGGGCTTCGCCTAAGCACTGCAGAAATCCGATCTAGAGGAGAAACTATGCACTGAAGGAACGGGTAACACGTGGCTATGAAAAACTAGTGCAAAAACCCTAAAACCTCCAGTATATATAAGAGGAGAGGAGGAGAGGCCTTGGCACAAGGGCCGAGGCCTCCTTGCTTTGGCCGAAGGAGAGAGGGAGAGGTGGAGTCCACCTCCAATCCTAGTAGGACTAGGATTCACCCTATTTTGCCTTTTTTCCACTTTTTCTCTTAGGCCTTTTTTCCTCCAGCCGCATGGGCCTCTTGTGGATGTTTCACCAGCCCACTAAGGGCTGGTTTACACCCTCCTACAGCCCATGTAGCCTCTTGGGTCGAAATACCCCTCCTGGTGGCCTCCCGGTACACTACCGGCACTCTCGGTACACTACCGATGAGCCCGAAACTTTTCCGGCGACCAAAACAGGACTTCCTATATATGAATCTTTACCTTCGGACCATCCGGATTCACATCCGGGACTCCTAACAAACTTCGATCACCACCATACATAATTCTATACTACCGAAACGTCACCAAACCTTAAGTGTGCAGACCCTGCGGGTTCGAGAACTATGTAGACATGACCGAGACATCTCTACGATCAATAACCAATGGCGGGACCTGGATGTACACATTGGTTCCTACATATTCTACGAAGATCTTTATCGGTCGAACCTCTATGTCAAGGATTCAGTTAATCCCGTATGATGTTCCCTTTGTTCTTCGGTATGTTACTTGCCCGAGATTCGATCGTCGGTATCTCCATACCTAGTTCAACCCCGTTATTGGCAAGTCTCTTTACTCGTTCCGTAATACAAGATCTCGTAACTAACACTTATTCACATTGCTTGCAAGGCTTATTGTGATGTTGTATTACCGAGTGGGCCCTGAGATACCTCTCCGTCACACGGAGTAACAAATCCCAGTATTGATCCATGCCAACTCAACAAACACCCTCAGAGACACCTGTAGAGCACCTTTATAGTCACCCAGTTATGTTGCGACGTTTGATACACACAAGGCACTCCTTCGATGTCCGTGAGTTGCATGATCTCATGGTCATAGGAACATATACTTGACATGCAGAAAACAGTAGCAATAAACTGACACGATCATAAGCTACGTTTGTAGTTTGGGTCTTGTCCCTCACATCATTCTCCTAATGATGTGATCCCGTTATCAAATGACATCTCATGTCCATGGCTAGGAAACCTTAACCATCTTTCGATCAACGAGCTAGCTCACTAGAGGCATACTAGGGACATTGTGTTTGTCCATGTATCCACACATGTATCCATGTTTCCAATTAATACAATTCTAGCATGGATAATAAAAAATTATCATGAACAAGGAAATATAATAATAAACACTTTATTTATTGCCTCTAGGGCATATTTCCAACAGTCTCCCACTTGCACTAGAGTCAATAATCTAGCTCATATCACTATGTGATTTACATTGTAATGAATCGAACACCCATGCAGTTCTGGTGTTGATCATGTTTAGCTCTTGGAAGAGGTTTAGTCAACGGGTCTGCAACATTCAGATCCGTGTGCACTTTGCAAATATTTATGTCCTTCTCCTCGATGTAATATCGGATGGAGTTGAAGCGTCGCTTTATATGTCTGGTGCTCTTGTGAAACCTTGGTTCCTTGGCTAGAGCAATGGCACCAGTGTTGTCACAGAACAGGCTCATTGGATTCAGTGCACTGGGCACTGCTCCAAGATCTGTCATGAACTGCTTCATCTAGACACCTTCCTTCGCCGCCTCCGAGGCTGCGATGTATTCCGCTTCGCACGTAGAATCAGCTACCACGCTTTGCTTGGAACTGCACCAGCTTACGCTCCCCCGTTAAGAATAAATATGTATCCAGTTTGCGACTTAGAGTTGTCCGGATCAGTGTCAAAGCTTGCATCAACATAACCCTTTACGACGAGCTCTTCATCACCTCCATAAACGAGAAACATTTCCTTAGTCCTTTTCAAGTACTTAAGGATATTCTTGATCGCTTGCTAGTGCTCCATTCCAGGATCACTTTGAAACCTTCCGGCCATACTTATGGCAAGGCTGAGATCTGGTCTTGTGCACAACATTGCATACATGATAGAGCCTATGGCTGAAGCATAGGGGATGACACTCATCTTTTCTCTATCTTCTGCAGTTACTGGGCATTGAGTCTTACTCAACTTCACACCTTGTAACACAGGCAAGAACCCCTTCTTGGACTAATCCATTTTGAACTTCTTCAAAACTTTATCAAGGTATGTGCTATGTGAAAGTGCTATTAAGCGTCTCGATCTATCTCTATAGATCTTAATGCCTAATATGAAAGCAACTTCTCCTAGGTCCTTCACCAAAAAACTCTTGTTCAAATATTCCTTCACGCTTTCCAGCATTTCTATATTGTTTCCAATCAGCAATATGTCATCCACATATAATACTAGAAACGCCATAGAGCTCCCACTCACTTTCTTGTAAATACAAACTTCTCCGTAAACTTGTATAAACTCAAACGCTTTGATCACCTCATCAAAGCGCTTATTCCAAGTCCGAGATGCTTGCACTAGTCCATAAATGGATCGCTGGAGTTTGCAAACTTTGTCAGCATTCTCTAGATCGAAAAAACCTTCGGGTTGCATCATATACAACTCTTCCTCAAGGAAACCGTTGAGGAACGCTGTTTTGACATCCATCTGCCAAATTTCATAGTCGAAATAAGCAGCTATTGCTAACATGATTCTAACAGACTTAAGCATTGCTACGGGTGAGAAAGTCTCATCGTAGTCAACTCCTTGAACTTGTGAAAAACGCTTTGCCACAAGTCGAGCTTTATAGACGGTGACATTACCGTCCGCGTCTATCTTCTTCTTAAAGATCCATTTGTTCTGAATGGCCTTTCGCCCTTCAGGTAATACTTACAAAGTCCATACTTTGTTTTCATACATGGATCCCATCTCGGATTTCATGGCCTCTAACCATTTCTCGAAATCCGGGCCCATCACTGCTCCTCCATAGCTCGTAGGTTCCTTGTTGTCCAACAACATGACCTCCAAGACAGGGTTGCCATACCACTCAGGGGTAGTACGCGTCCTTGTCGACCTACGAGGTTCAATAGAAGCTTGATCCGAAGCTTCATGATCATAATCATTAACTTCCTCTTTTACCGTCGTAGGTTCCACAGAAACATATTTCTGCGCTGCGCTTCTTTCTGGTTGAAGTAAAGGTTCAATAACCTCATCAAGCTCTATTTTCCTCCCACTCAATTCTTTCGAGAGAAACTCTTTCTCAAGAATGTTCCGTTCTTAGCGACAAACACTTTGCCTTCGGATCTGAGATAGAAGGTATACCCGACTGCCTCTTTCAGGTATCCTATGAAGACGCATTTCTCCGCTTTGGGTTCCAGCTTTTTAGGCTGAAGCTTTTTGACATAAGCATCACATCCCCAAACTTTAAGAAACGACAACTTTGGCTTCTTGCCAAACCACAGTTCATATGGCGTCGTCTCAACGGATTTTGATGGTGCCCTATTTAAAGTGAATGCAGTTGTCTCTAATGCATAACCCCAAAACGATAGTGGCAAATCAGCAAGAGACATCATAGAACGCACCATATCTAATAAGGTTCGATTACGACGTTCGGACACACCATTACGCTGTGGTTTTCCGGGCGATGTCAACTGTGAAACAATTACACACTGTCTTAAGTGACTGCCAAACTCATAACTCAGATATTCATCTCCTCGATCAGATCACAGGAACTTAATCTTCTTGTTACGATGATTCTCAACTTCACTCTAAAATTGCTTGAACTTTTCAAACGTTTCAGACTTGTGTTTCATTAGGTAAATATACCCATATCTACTTAAATCATCAGTGAAGGTGAGAAAATAATGATATCCACCACGTGTTGTAACATTCATTGGACCGCACACATCAGTATGTATGATTTCCAATAAGTCACTCGCCTGTTCCATTGTTCCAGAGAATGGCGTTTTAGTCATCTTGCCCATGAGGCATGGTACACATGTGTCAAGTGATTCAAAATCAAGTGACTCCAAAAGTCCATCAGCATGGAGCTTCCTCATGTGTTTTACACCAATATGACCTAAACGGCAGTGCCACAAGAAAGTGGTACTATCATTATCAACTCTACATCTTTTGGCATCAATGTTATGAACATGTGTGTGATCACTATCAAGATTTAATATGAATAAAACCCCTAACATTGGGTGCATGACCATAAAAGATATTACTCATATAAATAGAACAACCTTTATTCTCTGATTTAAATGAGTAACCGTCTCGCAATAAACAAGATCCAGATATAATGTTCATGCTTAACGCAGGCACTAAATAACAATTATTCAGGTTCATCACTAATCCCGATGGTAATCGAAGAGAGGTGTGCCGACGGCGATCGAATCAACCTTGGAACCATTTCCCACGCGCAACGTCACTTCGTCCTTTGCCAGCGTTCGTTTATTCCGTAGTTCCTGCTTTGAGTTGCAAATGTGAGCAACCGAACCGGTATCAAATACCCAGGCACTACTATGAGAGCTAGTAAGGTACACATCAATAACATGTATATCATATATACCTTGTTTGTCGTTGGCCGCCTTCTTGTCAGCCAGGTACTTGGGGCAGTTCCGCTTCTAGTGACCAGTTCCCTTGCAATGAAAGCACTCAGTTTCTGTCTTGGGTCCATGCTTGGGCTTCTTTACAGGAGTAGCAACTACTTTGCCATCCTTCTTGGTTTTACCCTTCTTTCCCTTGCCCTTGACTTTGCCATTTTTCTTGAAACTAGTGGTTTTATTGACCATCAACACTTGATGTTTTTTCTGGATTTCAGACTCAGCGACTTTTAGCATCGCAAACAGCTCGGCGACTGACTTGTTCATCCCGTGCATGTTATAGTTCATCACAAAGCTCTTGTAACTAGGTGGCAGTGATTGAAGAACTCTGTCAGTGATCGCCTCTGGCGGAAGGGCAATTCCCAACTCCGCTAGACGAGTTGAATACCTAGACATTCTGAGTATATGTTCACTGATAGACCCGTTCTCCTCCATCTTGCAAGCATAGAACTTATCGGAGGTTTCATACCTCTCGATCCGGGCGTTCTTCTGAAAGATAAACTTCAACTCCTGGAACATCTCATATGCTCCATGATGTTCAAAATGTCTTTGAAGTCCCAGTTCTAAGCCATACAATATTGTACACTGAACTATTGAGTAATCTCGAGTACGTGCCTCCCAAACGTTCTTAACGTCTTAGGAGGTCATGTCTTCTGGTTGGTCACCAAGCGGTGCATCAAGGACATATGATTTCTAGGAAGCCGTGAGGATAATCCTCAGATTACGGGCCCAGTCAACAAAGTTACTTCCATCATCTTTCAACTTAGCTTTCTCTAGGAACGCATTAAAATTCAAGGGTGCAACTGCACGAGCCATTGATCTATAACATAAATATGCAAAGTTTACTTAGACTATTGTTCAAGATAATGAGTTTAGTTAATCAAATTACTAAAGCTCCCACTCAAATTGACATCCCTCGGGTCATCTGAGTGTCACATGATCCAAATCCACCAACTCAAGTCCGATCATCACGTGAGTTGAGGTGGCTTCAATGGTGAACATCATTATGTTGATCATATCTACTATATGACTCATGTTCGACCTTTCGGTCTCTTGTGTTCCGAGGCCATGTCTGTACATGCTAGTCTCGTCAAGTTTAACCCGAGTGTTCTGCGCGTGCAACACTGGCTTGCACCCGTTGCATGTGAACGTAGAGTCTATCACACCCGATCATCACGTGGTGTCTCAACACGAAGAACTTTCGTAACGGTGCACACTCGGGGAGAACACAATTTATCTTGAAATTTAAGTGAGGGATCACCTTATAATGCTACCATCGTACTAAGAAAAACAAGGTGCATAAAAGGATTAACATCACATGCAATTCATAAGTGACATGATATGGCCATGAACTTGTGCTTTAGATCTCCATCTTGAAAGCACCGGCATGATCTCCATCGTCACCGGCACGACACCATGATCTCCATCATCTTGATCTCTATCAACGTGTCGCCGTCGGGGTTGTCATGCCCTGCATGCTTCTACTACTATTGCTACCGTTTAGCGATAAAATAAAGCATTACATAGCACTTAATGATTGACATGCAGGTCATACAATAATTAAAGACAACCCTATGGCTCCTGCCGGTTGCCGTACTCATCGACATGCAAGTCGTGAAATTCTATACATCACATGATCATCTCATACATCACATATATCACATCATGTAATTGGTCATATCACATCACAACATACCCTGCAAAAACAAGTTAGACGTCCTCTAATTGTTGTTGCGTGTTTTACGTGGCTGCTATGGGTTTCTAGCAAGAACGATTCTCACCTATGCATAAACCACAACGGTGATACATAATTTGCTTTTCAACCTTCTCAAGGACCGCCTTTGTCGAATCCGATCCAAGTAAAGTGGGAGAAAATGTCACCTGCAAGCCATCTAGGCAAAAAGTTGCGTCGAGGGAACCGGTCTCTCGTAAGCGTACGAGTAATGTTGGTCCGGGCCACTTCATCTCACAATACCGCTGAACCAAAATACGACCAAGCGAGGAAGCAATCTAAGCATCAACGCCCACAAACCTTTTGTGTTCTACTCGAGATCTCATCAACACATAGACCTAGCTCATGATGCCACTGTTGGGGAATGTTGCATGGGAAACAAAAAAATTCCTACGCACACGCACATCTATCCATGGTGATGAGAATCTATGAGAGGGAGAGTGGATCTACATACCCTTGTAGATCGCTAAGCGAGAAGCGTTAAGAAACGCGGTTGGTGTAGTCGAACGTCTTCGCGATCCAAATCGTCGTGCGTCCCGTGATCCAATCATGATCCGTCCCACGAACTTGATCAAGATCCATCCCACGAACTTGATCATGATCCGTCCCACAAACTTGATCACGATCCATCCCATGAACTCGATCACGATCCTTCCGATCTAGCGCCGAACGGACGGTACCTCCGCGTTCAGCACACGTACAGCTTGATGACGATCTCCACCGTCTTGATCCAGCAAGAAGGAGTGGAGAGGAAGAAGAGTTCTCTGGCAGCATGACGGTGCTCCGGCGATGGTGGTGGAGCAATTTCGACAGGGCTTCGCCTAAGCACTGCAGAAATCCGAGCTAGAAGAGAAACTATGCACTGGAGGAACGGGTAGCACGTGGCTGTGAAAAACTAGTGCAAAAACCCTAAAACCTCCAGTATATATAATAGGAGAGGAGGAGAGGCCTTGGCACAAGGGCCAAGGCCTCCTTGCTTCGGCCGAAGGAGAGAGGGAGAGGTGGAGTCCACCTCCAATCCTAGTAGGACTAGGATTCACCCTATTTTGCCTTTTTTCAGTTTTTCTCTTAGGCCTTTTTTCCTCCAGCCACATGGGCCTCTTGTGGATGTTCCACCAGCCCACTAAGGTCTGGTTTACACCCTCCTACAGCCCATGTAGCCTCTTGGGTCGAAATACCCCTCCCGGTGGCCTCCCGGTACACTACCGGCACTCCCGGTACACTACCGATGAGCCCGAAACTTTTCCGGCGACCAAAACAGGACTTCCTATATATGAATCTTTACCTCCGGACCATTCCGGAGCTCCTCGTGACATCCTAGATCTCATACGGGACTCTGAACAAACTTTGGTCACCACCATACATAATTCTATACTACCGAAACGTCACCAAACCTTAAGTGTGCAGACCCTGCGGGTTCGAGAACTATGTAGACATGACCGAGACACCTCTACGGTCAATAACCAATGGCGGGACCTGGATGTCCACATTGGTTCCTACATATTCTACGAAGATATTTATCGGTCGAACCTCTATGTCAGGATTCAGTTAATCCCGTATGATGTTCCCTTTGTTCTTCGGTATGTTACTTGCCCGAGATTCGATCGTCGGTATCTCCATACCTAGTTCAACCCCGTTATTGGCAAGTCTCTTTACTCGTTCCGTAATACAAGATCCCGTAACTAACACTTAGTCACATTGCTTGCAAGGCTTATTGTGATGTTGTATTACCGAGTGGGCCCTGAGATACCTCTCTGTCACACGGAGTAACAAATCCCAGTATTGATCCATGCCAACTCAACAAACACCCTCGGAGACACCTATAGAGCACCTTTATAGTCACCCAGTTACGTTGCGACGTTTGATACACACAAGGCACTCCTTCGATGTCCGTGAGTTGCATGATCTCATGGTCATAGGAACATATACTTGACATGCAGAAAACAGTAGCAATAAACTGACACGATCATAAGCTACGTTTGTAGTTTGGGTCTTGTCCCTCACATCATTCTCCTAATGATGTGATCCCGTTATCAAATGACATCTCATGTCCATGGCTAGGAAACCTTAACCATCTTTCGATCAACGAGCTAGTTCACTAGAGGCATACTAGGGACATTGTGTTTGTCTATGTATCCACACATGTATCCATGTTTCCAATTAATACAATTCTAGTATGGATAATAAAAAAATTATCATGAACAAGGAAAT
Organism: Hordeum marinum; assembly: GCA_022496015.1. Lineage (NCBI taxonomy): Eukaryota > Viridiplantae > Streptophyta > Magnoliopsida > Poales > Poaceae > Hordeum > Hordeum marinum. The sequence goes on along the minus strand of CM039673.1, from coordinate 21,005,254 downwards.
ATAATAATAAACACTTTATTTATTGCCTCTAGGGCATATTTCCAACAGGAGTAGACCTGACGATGCTTGCGACTAAGTGCTTCGGATGTGATGGGGTAGAGACCTCCAATGCATCTACTGTGATGGAGGAGTTCCCTCGTTGCCCGATCCTTCATAAAAAAGTAACGAGGGCGAATTTCAAAGAAGACATTATTATCATTGGCTAAACGAGACATGGATGCAAGATTTTTGTCGGCTTGAGGAACATGAAGAACATCTTTTAAGACTAGATCACGTTTAAGTGTAGGGGAATTAATAAAAGCTTGACCAATGTGTTGGATATCCATACCTCCACCGCTTGCGGTGTGGAATTGATCATTGCCATGATACTGTTCACGGAGGGCGAGTTGCTCTAGTTCACTTGTAACGTGACTCGTGGCACCAAAGTCAACGTACCAAACTCCTTCTCCTCCTTGTTCTCACACGGCTACAGCGACATGATAGGCATCGGGTGTTGGGTAACGTTGCATGGGAAGCAAAAAAATTCCTACGCACACGCAAGATTTATCCATGGTGACGAGCATCTATGAGAGGGATAGTGGATCTACGTACCCTCGTAGATCGCTAAGCGGGAAGCGTTAAGAAACGCGGTTGGTGTAGTCGAACGTCTTCGCGATCCAAATCGCCGAGCGTCCCGCGATCCAATCACGATCCGTCCTGATCAAGCACCGAACGGACGACACCTCCGCATTCAGCACACGTACAGCGGGACCTAGATACCTCTACGGTCAATAACCAATAGCGGGACCTAGATGCCCATATTGGTTCCTACATATTCTACGAAGATTTTTATCGGTCGAACCTCTATGTCAAGGATCCAGTTAATCCCGTATGATGTTCCCTTTGCTCTTCGGTATGTTACTTGCCCGAGATTCGATCGTCGGTATCTCCATACCTAGTTCAACCTCATTACCGGCAAGTCTCTTTACTTGTTCCGTAATACAAGATCACGTGACTAACACTTAGCCACATTGCTTGCAAGGCTTATTGTGACGTTGTATTACCGAGTGGCCCTGAGATACCTCTCCGTCACACGGAGTAACAAATCCCAGTCTTGATACGTGCCAACTCAACAGACACCCTCAGAGATCCCTGTAGAGCACCTTTATAGTCACCCAGTTACGTTGCGACGTTTGATACACACAAGGCACTCTTCCGGTGTCCGTGAGTTACATGATCTCATGGTCATAGGAACATATACTTGACATGTAGAAAACAGTAGCAATAAACTGACACGATCATATGCTACGTTTGTAGTTTGGGTCTTGTCCATCATATCATTCTCCTAATGATGTGATCCCGTTATCAAATGACATCACATGTCAATGGCTAGGAAACCTTGACCATCTTTGATCAACGAGCTAGTTCACTAGAGGCATACTAGGGACAAAGTGTTGTCTATTTACCCACACATGTAATGTGTTTCCAATCAATACAATTATAGCATGGACAATAAACGATTATCATGAACAAGGAAATATAATAATAAACACTTTATTTATTGCCTCTAGGGCATATTTCCAACATCGGGAACATAGGTCTCATCATACAGGTGCCAACAGTCCAGGACTTCATGGCCCGACTTCTTGCAAAGCTGGCATCGCGGACGAGCACGGGAGGAAGAGGGATGGCGACTTTTGTTGGTGTTGAAGCCACCGCCCCTGCCTTGTTGTTGGTGTAGCCACTGCTGCCGCCGGTGTTGTTGGAGGAGTCAGTGTTGTTGCCACGCCCACGCCCAGTGGTGCGTTGCCCCTGTTGTCCGCGGCCCCGCCCACGACCACAGGAGGCAGAGTTGGCGGAGGACTGGCGAACGTTGGCACCATGAAGAAGGTTGAGGCGGGCGTCGAAGCTCAAGAGCTGACTGTATAGCTCCTGCACGGTGATTGGTTCCACCCGAGCAGCAAGGGCCGAGACAAGAGGATTGTAATCCATGTCGAGGCCGACAAGGATCTTGGACACGATCTTCGGATCGGAGAGCGCGGCGGCAGTGCAAGCTACTTCATCTGTAAGACTTTTGATTTTGCCAAGATATTCAGGCATGGTCATGTTACCTTTCTGTAGATTCGTGAGCTCGATGCGGGTGTTGATTGCTTGAGCTTGGCTTTCGACAGCAAACATGGCATGGATGGAAGACCATACTTCGGCCGGCGTCGTTAGCGTCACGACCTGTGCCAGGATCTCGCAGGATAGGGATCCCATCAAGAATCCTTGGAGTTGTTGTTGCTGTGCATACCAGAGGGATCGTGGGAAGTTGACTACCTATTCTTCCTTGCCGTCCTTGGTGATGGTGAGCGTGGCCGGCAGTGCCGGGCTCTTGGCGTCGAGGTGGTGCTCCATCTGTGCGCCCTTGATTTGGGGCAGCACGGTGGCCTTCCTGAGCAGGAAGTTGCCCCTCGTAAGCTTCTCTTGGGGTGACGATCCAAGGGGGGAGGTATTGGTGGAGGTGGAGGAGGAGGCAAAGGAGTTTGAGGTGGTGGTGAGCGTGCCCATGGAGGAGGGCGTCATGGCGGCAGAGGTGGTAGACATGTCGCTCGGTCGCGGAGGTAGCTAGATGCGATCTATTCCTGATCTATCGAGGAAGAGGCTCTGTTACCATGTGAAAGTAGTTGGAAGCGTTGAACCCTTCGTCTGGGCCGCATTGTATTATATAGAGAACATGTTGTGGCTTACAAGAAGAGGATCGATGGATGGAGAGAATCGAGACCCAATCGGTTACAAAGAGGGAAACAGAAGAAGAGATAAGAGAGAAGAGATAACATAGTTTAAACCGCAGGAGCTCACCAGGTCGCGGGGAGGCCACGCGCACCACCGCGGCGGGAAGGCCGAGCCCGGGAGCAGGCAGTGGGGGCGGCCGAAGGGGGCGCGTCCCCCAGTCCCAGGAGAGGCCCTGCAGCTTGGCCCGAAGCCCCCCAGGTGAGGCGTCGGCGCGGGCGGACCGTTGGTCCCGCCGGGCCGCCGGAGCGGCGTGGGGAGCCGGAAGCCGGAGCCGCGGAGGAGGTGCCTCGAGGCGAGCATGCGGGCGCAGGGCCGCATGTCGCGGCGGTGGCGCTCCCCGGCCGGCGACGGAGGGGACGAGGGAGAGGGGGGCAAGGCCGGTCAACCTTGGGAGGCGGAGCTGGGCATTTCGCGGGCGCGGTGGCGATCTGGTAGTAGAACTCGAGATGCGATCGTGCTGCGATGCGGTGTCATGGGCCGTTGGATGTGGAATAAGCGGCGCAGATCTGGTTTTATGTTGTCTACAAATTTGGCATGCATCCTTAGAGCATTTCCAATATCAGATGATGAAATTTTTGCGCCAAAAATAGGTTTACAGCAGGAGAGAGAGAGAAAAATGGACGCTAGAAATTTTCCTGCCGTATCAAATGATATAAAAGTTGGTGCCCCAAAAATATGGGCTTCTTCAACTATCAAAAACTTGAAATCATGTTCAATCCAGATAAGATGAAACTCGTATATCAAATTAATCCGACCAGGCATGAGGCTGCGATGGGCGCCACATGTGCAAGGGTACGGTGATGATGTATGGGTCCCTACACCAGCGACTGACGCCAAGGAGCGAGGCTAAGTGACTTCGTAACTTTAATGTATTGCTTCATATATTTTTTCATTAGGTTTAATGAGTTTTTGTCCCTTCGTTTTATAGTAGTCTGCTTCTCGTTCTAATACGTCATGTGCCTTAATCTTTATTTGATTTTTGCCAACTATGGCACATGAATGTTGATATGGATCGTTGGTTTCGTGTGAAATCCATCCTGAAAAGCATGAGTTGGTGAAGGTAGGGAAGGTAGGGATAGCAACCGACAATGGATAGGGCATGCATGGTCTGGATTGGATTGTGAAAGTAGTTGGAAGGGTTGAACCCTTCGTCTGGGCCGCATTGTGTTATATAGAGAACATGTCGTGGCTTACAAGAAGAGGATCGATCCATGGAGAGAATCGAGACCCAATCGGTTACAAAGAGGGAAACAGAAGAAGCGATAAGAGAGAAGAGATTACATAGTTTAAACTACTCTCCTATCTCTATACGACATATTCTAACATTCCCCCTCAATCTGAACCGAATGAACTTTACCAAGGTTAAGATTGTTTTTGAACACATTCAATCTTTCTGTAGTAAGAGGTTTTGTGAAGCCATCAGCAAGTTGATCACCAGTTGATATGAAACGAATATCAAGTAGCTTTCGAGCTACTCTTTCTCTGACAAAATGAAAATCAACTTCAATATGTTTGGTCCGTGCATGGAAAACAGGATTAGCTGAGAGATAGGTTGCACCAATATTATCACACCATAACCTTGCAGCCTGTGGAGTCTTGATTCCAAGCTCATATAGCAAAGTTTGTATCCACATTACCTCAGCTGTAGCATTAGCCAAAGCTTTATACTCAGCCTCTATACTTGATCTAGAGACAGTAGCTTGTTTCCTTGCACTCCAAGACACAAGATTTGTTCCCAGAAACACAGCAAAACCACCTGTGGACCTTCTGTCATCAACACACCCTGTCCAGTCTGCATCAGAATATGCAGTAACAAGCATAGATAGTGACTTGGTAATCTGAAGTCCAAGACCTTCTGAATATTTAAGATATCTTAAAATCCTTTTGACTGCAGTCCAATGAGTTGTTGTAGGTGCATGTAAATATTGACATACCTTATTGACAGAGTAAGAAATATCAACACAAGTAAGAGTCAAATATTGTAGAGCACCAACAACACTTTTGTATTGTGTTGCATCTTCTGGTCCAAGTGCCTCTCCACTTTCAATTGTCAGTTTTTCTGAAGTTGAAATTGGTGTGCTAGCAGGTTTGCAATTTTCCAACCCTACTCTCCTGAGTATATCAGTAGTGTATTTTTCCTGTGTGGGAAGTATATCATCCTTTATCTGATTAACTTCTATGCCAAGAAAATAATGAAGATCACCTAAGTCCTTGAGAGCAAACTCCAACTTGAGATCTTTAAGTAAACAAGTGGTAGAGTGTGCACTTGAGCTAGCAACAATTATATCATCATCATAGACAAGCACAAATATAGTGACCTTATCTCTATGATAAAAGAACAACGAGGTATCTGCTTTGGATGGTGTAAACCCAAGTTGTTGTAGCTGCATGTTCAATCTTGAGTACCAAGCTCTAGGGGCCCTTTTCAAACCATACAAAGCTTTATCCAACTTACAGACATAGTGTGGTGCACTTCGGTCCTCATATCTTGGTGGTTGCCGCATAAACACTTCTTCCTCAAGAACACCATGAAGAAACACATTCTGAACATCTAGCTGTCGTAAGCTCCAACCTCTGGAAACAACAATAGATAGTATAAGTCGAATAGTAGCTGACTTAACAACAGGACTAAAAGTATCTTCGTAATCAATACCAAACCTTTGTTTGAAACCTTTGGCAACTAGTTTAGCTTTGTATCTGTCTATGCTTCCATCAGATTTTCTTTTTATCTTATATACCCATTTACAGTCTATGACATTGTGACCCTGTCTTGGTGGTACTAAATGCCATGTTTTATTTTTCATGAGTGCATCATACTCGTGATCCATAGCCTCTTTCCAATGTTTATGTGCAAGAGCATCATGCAAATGGGTTGGCTCACCAGTAGTACTGAGAAAAGCACATTTAGTTCTGTCATACCTGATCGTGCCGTTAGTGTATTTCTTTTCCTTGACAATACCTGATTGTGACCTGGTGTGCCGAAGGGGAGGCTGATGCACTGTTGGTGTTGTAGGATCTGGCGCAGAAGATCCTGGTGTAGTAGCCGATGTAGGATCTGGCGCAGAAGATCCCAACACCTAATCTGAGAAGGACAGCCGCGCAGGGAATCCCGGCTCACGATCCGATGGTGATCCTGACCCTGCAGATGCTCCACTGTCGACGGTTGGCTCGATCCGCAGGCTCTCGGTGCCGCGTGTGCCACGTGGAGACGTGGTTGCTCCCGTGCATGGGCTGGCGGGGTCCACCAGATCTGGGCTGTCGGCCACATCCGCCTGATTGGCTGCATGGCGATCTACCTCGGACGGCGTGACGTCAGGGGCAGGACTGGCGCACAGATCTGCGCAAGATCGCGTGCCGCCGCTGCTGCTGCCAGGGGCGCTGCCAGGAGAATCCACCCCGTTTTCTGCGCCGATCTTGTCCTTTTTTGCACACATAAAATGATAGCTCAATCTTGCACAAATATCATCAGAACCATTGTTTTCGATGGACTTTTGCACACAGTCAGTTTTATTTAATTCACCCCCGTGATCTGAAAGGAGTGTTATCTCAGCACGAAGAAGGGCTCCGGCGTTGGTATGGAGTTTGGCAAACGGAAAGAGGGTTTCATCAAAAACAACATCTCGAGAAATATAGATCCGTCTAGTTGCAACTTCTAGGCATTTGTATCCTTTATGAAGATTGCTATAGCCAAGAAAAACACATTGAGTGGAACAAAACTCAAGTTTATGACGGTTATAAGGACATAGATTGGGATAGCAAGCACACCCAAAATTTTTGAGAGAGTTGTAGTCAGATTTTTGATGATATAAACGCTCCAATGGAGTGGAGTTGCCAATCACTTTACTAGGAAGGCGATTTATAAGATAGGTTGCAGTAATGAATGCTTCATCCCAATACTTGAGAGGCATAGATGCATGAGCAATGAGGGATGGACCAACTTCAACAATGTGGCGATGTTTCCGCTCAGCAGAGCCGTTTTGCTGATGAGCATGAGGACAAGACACATGATGTTCAATGCATATGCTACGAAAGAAGGAGTTGAGTTTTTCATATTCCCCTCCCCAATCACTTTGGACTGTCAAAATTTTCCGATCAAAGTGTCGTTCAACAAGTTTTTGGAATTCTTGAAACACAGAGAAAACCTCGGATTTATATTTGAGCAAATAGATCCAGGTAAACTTGCTATAGTCATCAATGAAACTAACATAATATTTTTTTTCTTCCAAAAGAATCTCTGGCATGACCCCATACATCACTAAAAATAAGTTCTAAAGGAGCATGAGATACACTATTTGACTTGGGATAAGGTAATTGGTGACTCTTGGCACATTGACAAGCTTCACAAACAGATTCACTAATTTGACTATGTGACAATGAAAGATTGCCTTTATTGACTACTTGTTTAACAATAACCGTCGATGGATGTCCTAATCTTTGATGCCACCTTGCCAAAGAGGGCTTGATGATGGAGTTGTTGGGGAGCGTTGTATGGGAAACAAAAATTTTCCTACGCACACGCAGATCTATCCATGGTGATGAGCATCTACGAGAGGGAGAGTGGATCTACATACCCTTGTAGATCGCTAAGCGGGAAGCGTTAAGAAACACGGTTGGTGTAGTCGAACGCCTTCGCGATCCAAATCGCCGTGCGTCCCACGATCCAATCACGATCTGTCCCACGAACTTGATCACGATCCGTCCCACGAACTTGATCACGATCCGTCCCACGAACTTGATCACAATCCTTCCGATCTAGCGCCGAACAGACGGCACCTCCGCGTTCAGCACACGTACAGCTTGATGACGATCTCCACCATCTTGATCCAGCAAGAAGGAGTGGAGAGGAAGAAGAGTTCTCCGGCAGCGTGACGACACTCCGGCGATGGTGGTGGAGCAATTCCGGCAGGGCTTCGCCTAAGCACTGCAGAAATCCGATCTAGAGGAGAAACTATGCACTGAAGGAACGGGTAACACGTGGCTATGAAAAACTAGTGCAAAAACCCTAAAACCTCCAGTATATATAAGAGGAGAGGAGGAGAGGCCTTGGCACAAGGGCCGAGGCCTCCTTGCTTTGGCCGAAGGAGAGAGGGAGAGGTGGAGTCCACCTCCAATCCTAGTAGGACTAGGATTCACCCTATTTTGCCTTTTTTCCACTTTTTCTCTTAGGCCTTTTTTCCTCCAGCCGCATGGGCCTCTTGTGGATGTTTCACCAGCCCACTAAGGGCTGGTTTACACCCTCCTACAGCCCATGTAGCCTCTTGGGTCGAAATACCCCTCCTGGTGGCCTCCCGGTACACTACCGGCACTCTCGGTACACTACCGATGAGCCCGAAACTTTTCCGGCGACCAAAACAGGACTTCCTATATATGAATCTTTACCTTCGGACCATCCGGATTCACATCCGGGACTCCTAACAAACTTCGATCACCACCATACATAATTCTATACTACCGAAACGTCACCAAACCTTAAGTGTGCAGACCCTGCGGGTTCGAGAACTATGTAGACATGACCGAGACATCTCTACGATCAATAACCAATGGCGGGACCTGGATGTACACATTGGTTCCTACATATTCTACGAAGATCTTTATCGGTCGAACCTCTATGTCAAGGATTCAGTTAATCCCGTATGATGTTCCCTTTGTTCTTCGGTATGTTACTTGCCCGAGATTCGATCGTCGGTATCTCCATACCTAGTTCAACCCCGTTATTGGCAAGTCTCTTTACTCGTTCCGTAATACAAGATCTCGTAACTAACACTTATTCACATTGCTTGCAAGGCTTATTGTGATGTTGTATTACCGAGTGGGCCCTGAGATACCTCTCCGTCACACGGAGTAACAAATCCCAGTATTGATCCATGCCAACTCAACAAACACCCTCAGAGACACCTGTAGAGCACCTTTATAGTCACCCAGTTATGTTGCGACGTTTGATACACACAAGGCACTCCTTCGATGTCCGTGAGTTGCATGATCTCATGGTCATAGGAACATATACTTGACATGCAGAAAACAGTAGCAATAAACTGACACGATCATAAGCTACGTTTGTAGTTTGGGTCTTGTCCCTCACATCATTCTCCTAATGATGTGATCCCGTTATCAAATGACATCTCATGTCCATGGCTAGGAAACCTTAACCATCTTTCGATCAACGAGCTAGCTCACTAGAGGCATACTAGGGACATTGTGTTTGTCCATGTATCCACACATGTATCCATGTTTCCAATTAATACAATTCTAGCATGGATAATAAAAAATTATCATGAACAAGGAAATATAATAATAAACACTTTATTTATTGCCTCTAGGGCATATTTCCAACAGTCTCCCACTTGCACTAGAGTCAATAATCTAGCTCATATCACTATGTGATTTACATTGTAATGAATCGAACACCCATGCAGTTCTGGTGTTGATCATGTTTAGCTCTTGGAAGAGGTTTAGTCAACGGGTCTGCAACATTCAGATCCGTGTGCACTTTGCAAATATTTATGTCCTTCTCCTCGATGTAATATCGGATGGAGTTGAAGCGTCGCTTTATATGTCTGGTGCTCTTGTGAAACCTTGGTTCCTTGGCTAGAGCAATGGCACCAGTGTTGTCACAGAACAGGCTCATTGGATTCAGTGCACTGGGCACTGCTCCAAGATCTGTCATGAACTGCTTCATCTAGACACCTTCCTTCGCCGCCTCCGAGGCTGCGATGTATTCCGCTTCGCACGTAGAATCAGCTACCACGCTTTGCTTGGAACTGCACCAGCTTACGCTCCCCCGTTAAGAATAAATATGTATCCAGTTTGCGACTTAGAGTTGTCCGGATCAGTGTCAAAGCTTGCATCAACATAACCCTTTACGACGAGCTCTTCATCACCTCCATAAACGAGAAACATTTCCTTAGTCCTTTTCAAGTACTTAAGGATATTCTTGATCGCTTGCTAGTGCTCCATTCCAGGATCACTTTGAAACCTTCCGGCCATACTTATGGCAAGGCTGAGATCTGGTCTTGTGCACAACATTGCATACATGATAGAGCCTATGGCTGAAGCATAGGGGATGACACTCATCTTTTCTCTATCTTCTGCAGTTACTGGGCATTGAGTCTTACTCAACTTCACACCTTGTAACACAGGCAAGAACCCCTTCTTGGACTAATCCATTTTGAACTTCTTCAAAACTTTATCAAGGTATGTGCTATGTGAAAGTGCTATTAAGCGTCTCGATCTATCTCTATAGATCTTAATGCCTAATATGAAAGCAACTTCTCCTAGGTCCTTCACCAAAAAACTCTTGTTCAAATATTCCTTCACGCTTTCCAGCATTTCTATATTGTTTCCAATCAGCAATATGTCATCCACATATAATACTAGAAACGCCATAGAGCTCCCACTCACTTTCTTGTAAATACAAACTTCTCCGTAAACTTGTATAAACTCAAACGCTTTGATCACCTCATCAAAGCGCTTATTCCAAGTCCGAGATGCTTGCACTAGTCCATAAATGGATCGCTGGAGTTTGCAAACTTTGTCAGCATTCTCTAGATCGAAAAAACCTTCGGGTTGCATCATATACAACTCTTCCTCAAGGAAACCGTTGAGGAACGCTGTTTTGACATCCATCTGCCAAATTTCATAGTCGAAATAAGCAGCTATTGCTAACATGATTCTAACAGACTTAAGCATCGCTACGGGTGAGAAAGTCTCATCGTAGTCAACTCCTTGAACTTGTGAAAAACGCTTTGCCACAAGTCGAGCTTTATAGACGGTGACATTACCGTCCGCGTCTATCTTCTTCTTAAAGATCCATTTGTTCTGAATGGCCTTTCGCCCTTCAGGTAATACTTACAAAGTCCATACTTTGTTTTCATACATGGATCCCATCTCGGATTTCATGGCCTCTAACCATTTCTCGAAATCCGGGCCCATCACTGCTCCTCCATAGCTCGTAGGTTCCTTGTTGTCCAACAACATGACCTCCAAGACAGGGTTGCCATACCACTCAGGGGTAGTACGCGTCCTTGTCGACCTACGAGGTTCAATAGAAGCTTGATCCGAAGCTTCATGATCATAATCATTAACTTCCTCTTTTACCGTCGTAGGTTCCACAGAAACATATTTCTGCGCTGCGCTTCTTTCTGGTTGAAGTAAAGGTTCAATAACCTCATCAAGCTCTATTTTCCTCCCACTCAATTCTTTCGAGAGAAACTCTTTCTCAAGAATGTTCCGTTCTTAGCGACAAACACTTTGCCTTCGGATCTGAGATAGAAGGTATACCCGACTGCCTCTTTCAGGTATCCTATGAAGACGCATTTCTCCGCTTTGGGTTCCAGCTTTTTAGGCTGAAGCTTTTTGACATAAGCATCACATCCCCAAACTTTAAGAAACGACAACTTTGGCTTCTTGCCAAACCACAGTTCATATGGCGTCGTCTCAACGGATTTTGATGGTGCCCTATTTAAAGTGAATGCAGTTGTCTCTAATGCATAACCCCAAAACGATAGTGGCAAATCAGCAAGAGACATCATAGAACGCACCATATCTAATAAGGTTCGATTACGACGTTCGGACACACCATTACGCTGTGGTTTTCCGGGCGATGTCAACTGTGAAACAATTACACACTGTCTTAAGTGACTGCCAAACTCATAACTCAGATATTCATCTCCTCGATCAGATCACAGGAACTTAATCTTCTTGTTACGATGATTCTCAACTTCACTCTAAAATTGCTTGAACTTTTCAAACGTTTCAGACTTGTGTTTCATTAGGTAAATATACCCATATCTACTTAAATCATCAGTGAAGGTGAGAAAATAATGATATCCACCACGTGTTGTAACATTCATTGGACCGCACACATCAGTATGTATGATTTCCAATAAGTCACTCGCCTGTTCCATTGTTCCAGAGAATGGCGTTTTAGTCATCTTGCCCATGAGGCATGGTACACATGTGTCAAGTGATTCAAAATCAAGTGACTCCAAAAGTCCATCAGCATGGAGCTTCCTCATGTGTTTTACACCAATATGACCTAAACGGCAGTGCCACAAGAAAGTGGTACTATCATTATCAACTCTACATCTTTTGGCATCAATGTTATGAACATGTGTGTGATCACTATCAAGATTTAATATGAATAAAACCCCTAACATTGGGTGCATGACCATAAAAGATATTACTCATATAAATAGAACAACCTTTATTCTCTGATTTAAATGAGTAACCGTCTCGCAATAAACAAGATCCAGATATAATGTTCATGCTTAACGCAGGCACTAAATAACAATTATTCAGGTTCATCACTAATCCCGATGGTAATCGAAGAGAGGTGTGCCGACGGCGATCGAATCAACCTTGGAACCATTTCCCACGCGCAACGTCACTTCGTCCTTTGCCAGCGTTCGTTTATTCCGTAGTTCCTGCTTTGAGTTGCAAATGTGAGCAACCGAACCGGTATCAAATACCCAGGCACTACTATGAGAGCTAGTAAGGTACACATCAATAACATGTATATCATATATACCTTGTTTGTCGTTGGCCGCCTTCTTGTCAGCCAGGTACTTGGGGCAGTTCCGCTTCTAGTGACCAGTTCCCTTGCAATGAAAGCACTCAGTTTCTGTCTTGGGTCCATGCTTGGGCTTCTTTACAGGAGTAGCAACTACTTTGCCATCCTTCTTGGTTTTACCCTTCTTTCCCTTGCCCTTGACTTTGCCATTTTTCTTGAAACTAGTGGTTTTATTGACCATCAACACTTGATGTTTTTTCTGGATTTCAGACTCAGCGACTTTTAGCATCGCAAACAGCTCGGCGACTGACTTGTTCATCCCGTGCATGTTATAGTTCATCACAAAGCTCTTGTAACTAGGTGGCAGTGATTGAAGAACTCTGTCAGTGATCGCCTCTGGCGGAAGGGCAATTCCCAACTCCGCTAGACGAGTTGAATACCTAGACATTCTGAGTATATGTTCACTGATAGACCCGTTCTCCTCCATCTTGCAAGCATAGAACTTATCGGAGGTTTCATACCTCTCGATCCGGGCGTTCTTCTGAAAGATAAACTTCAACTCCTGGAACATCTCATATGCTCCATGATGTTCAAAATGTCTTTGAAGTCCCAGTTCTAAGCCATACAATATTGTACACTGAACTATTGAGTAATCTCGAGTACGTGCCTCCCAAACGTTCTTAACGTCTTAGGAGGTCATGTCTTCTGGTTGGTCACCAAGCGGTGCATCAAGGACATATGATTTCTAGGAAGCCGTGAGGATAATCCTCAGATTACGGGCCCAGTCAACAAAGTTACTTCCATCATCTTTCAACTTAGCTTTCTCTAGGAACGCATTAAAATTCAAGGGTGCAACTGCACGAGCCATTGATCTATAACATAAATATGCAAAGTTTACTTAGACTATTGTTCAAGATAATGAGTTTAGTTAATCAAATTACTAAAGCTCCCACTCAAATTGACATCCCTCGGGTCATCTGAGTGTCACATGATCCAAATCCACCAACTCAAGTCCGATCATCACGTGAGTTGAGGTGGCTTCAATGGTGAACATCATTATGTTGATCATATCTACTATATGACTCATGTTCGACCTTTCGGTCTCTTGTGTTCCGAGGCCATGTCTGTACATGCTAGTCTCGTCAAGTTTAACCCGAGTGTTCTGCGCGTGCAACACTGGCTTGCACCCGTTGCATGTGAACGTAGAGTCTATCACACCCGATCATCACGTGGTGTCTCAACACGAAGAACTTTCGTAACGGTGCACACTCGGGGAGAACACAATTTATCTTGAAATTTAAGTGAGGGATCACCTTATAATGCTACCATCGTACTAAGAAAAACAAGGTGCATAAAAGGATTAACATCACATGCAATTCATAAGTGACATGATATGGCCATGAACTTGTGCTTTAGATCTCCATCTTGAAAGCACCGGCATGATCTCCATCGTCACCGGCACGACACCATGATCTCCATCATCTTGATCTCTATCAACGTGTCGCCGTCGGGGTTGTCATGCCCTGCATGCTTCTACTACTATTGCTACCGTTTAGCGATAAAATAAAGCATTACATAGCACTTAATGATTGACATGCAGGTCATACAATAATTAAAGACAACCCTATGGCTCCTGCCGGTTGCCGTACTCATCGACATGCAAGTCGTGAAATTCTATACATCACATGATCATCTCATACATCACATATATCACATCATGTAATTGGTCATATCACATCACAACATACCCTGCAAAAACAAGTTAGACGTCCTCTAATTGTTGTTGCGTGTTTTACGTGGCTGCTATGGGTTTCTAGCAAGAACGATTCTCACCTATGCATAAACCACAACGGTGATACATAATTTGCTTTTCAACCTTCTCAAGGACCGCCTTTGTCGAATCCGATCCAAGTAAAGTGGGAGAAAATGTCACCTGCAAGCCATCTAGGCAAAAAGTTGCGTCGAGGGAACCGGTCTCTCGTAAGCGTACGAGTAATGTTGGTCCGGGCCACTTCATCTCACAATACCGCTGAACCAAAATACGACCAAGCGAGGAAGCAATCTAAGCATCAACGCCCACAAACCTTTTGTGTTCTACTCGAGATCTCATCAACACATAGACCTAGCTCATGATGCCACTGTTGGGGAATGTTGCATGGGAAACAAAAAAATTCCTACGCACACGCACATCTATCCATGGTGATGAGAATCTATGAGAGGGAGAGTGGATCTACATACCCTTGTAGATCGCTAAGCGAGAAGCGTTAAGAAACGCGGTTGGTGTAGTCGAACGTCTTCGCGATCCAAATCGTCGTGCGTCCCGTGATCCAATCATGATCCGTCCCACGAACTTGATCAAGATCCATCCCACGAACTTGATCATGATCCGTCCCACAAACTTGATCACGATCCATCCCATGAACTCGATCACGATCCTTCCGATCTAGCGCCGAACGGACGGTACCTCCGCGTTCAGCACACGTACAGCTTGATGACGATCTCCACCGTCTTGATCCAGCAAGAAGGAGTGGAGAGGAAGAAGAGTTCTCTGGCAGCATGACGGTGCTCCGGCGATGGTGGTGGAGCAATTTCGACAGGGCTTCGCCTAAGCACTGCAGAAATCCGAGCTAGAAGAGAAACTATGCACTGGAGGAACGGGTAGCACGTGGCTGTGAAAAACTAGTGCAAAAACCCTAAAACCTCCAGTATATATAATAGGAGAGGAGGAGAGGCCTTGGCACAAGGGCCAAGGCCTCCTTGCTTCGGCCGAAGGAGAGAGGGAGAGGTGGAGTCCACCTCCAATCCTAGTAGGACTAGGATTCACCCTATTTTGCCTTTTTTCAGTTTTTCTCTTAGGCCTTTTTTCCTCCAGCCACATGGGCCTCTTGTGGATGTTCCACCAGCCCACTAAGGTCTGGTTTACACCCTCCTACAGCCCATGTAGCCTCTTGGGTCGAAATACCCCTCCCGGTGGCCTCCCGGTACACTACCGGCACTCCCGGTACACTACCGATGAGCCCGAAACTTTTCCGGCGACCAAAACAGGACTTCCTATATATGAATCTTTACCTCCGGACCATTCCGGAGCTCCTCGTGACATCCTAGATCTCATACGGGACTCCGAACAAACTTTGGTCACCACCATACATAATTCTATACTACCGAAACGTCACCAAACCTTAAGTGTGCAGACCCTGCGGGTTCGAGAACTATGTAGACATGACCGAGACACCTCTACGGTCAATAACCAATGGCGGGACCTGGATGTCCACATTGGTTCCTACATATTCTACGAAGATATTTATCGGTCGAACCTCTATGTCAGGATTCAGTTAATCCCGTATGATGTTCCCTTTGTTCTTCGGTATGTTACTTGCCCGAGATTCGATCGTCGGTATCTCCATACCTAGTTCAACCCCGTTATTGGCAAGTCTCTTTACTCGTTCCGTAATACAAGATCCCGTAACTAACACTTAGTCACATTGCTTGCAAGGCTTATTGTGATGTTGTATTACCGAGTGGGCCCTGAGATACCTCTCTGTCACACGGAGTAACAAATCCCAGTATTGATCCATGCCAACTCAACAAACACCCTCGGAGACACCTATAGAGCACCTTTATAGTCACCCAGTTACGTTGCGACGTTTGATACACACAAGGCACTCCTTCGATGTCCGTGAGTTGCATGATCTCATGGTCATAGGAACATATACTTGACATGCAGAAAACAGTAGCAATAAACTGACACGATCATAAGCTACGTTTGTAGTTTGGGTCTTGTCCCTCACATCATTCTCCTAATGATGTGATCCCGTTATCAAATGACATCTCATGTCCATGGCTAGGAAACCTTAACCATCTTTCGATCAACGAGCTAGTTCACTAGAGGCATACTAGGGACATTGTGTTTGTCTATGTATCCACACATGTATCCATGTTTCCAATTAATACAATTCTAGTATGGATAATAAAAAAATTATCATGAACAAGGAAATATAATAATAAACACTTTATTTATTGCCTCTAGGGCATATTTCCAACAGGAGTAGACCTGACGATGCTTGCGACTAAGTGCTTCGGATGTGATGGGGTAGAGACCTCCAATGCATCTACTGTGATGGAGGAGTTCCCTCGTTGCCCGATCCTTCATAAAAAAGTAACGAGGGCGAATTTCAAAGAAGACATTATTATCATTGGCTAAACGAGACATGGATGCAAGATTTTTGTCGGCTTGAGGAACATGAAGAACATCTTTTAAGACTAGATCACGTTTAAGTGTAGGGGAATTAATAAAAGCTTGACCAATGTGTTGGATATCCATACCTCCACCGCTTGCGGTGTGGAATTGATCATTGCCATGATACTGTTCACGGAGGGCGAGTTGCTCTAGTTCACTTGTAACGTGACTCGTGGCACCAAAGTCAACGTACCAAACTCCTTCTCCTCCTTGTTCTCACACGGCTACAGCGACATGATAGGCATCGGGTGTTGGGTAACGTTGCATGGGAAGCAAAAAAATTCCTACGCACACGCAAGATTTATCCATGGTGACGAGCATCTATGAGAGGGATAGTGGATCTACGTACCCTCGTAGATCGCTAAGCGGGAAGCGTTAAGAAACGCGGTTGGTGTAGTCGAACGTCTTCGCGATCCAAATCGCCGAGCGTCCCGCGATCCAATCACGATCCGTCCTGATCAAGCACCGAACGGACGACACCTCCGCATTCAGCACACGTACAGCGGGACCTAGATACCTCTACGGTCAATAACCAATAGCGGGACCTAGATGCCCATATTGGTTCCTACATATTCTACGAAGATTTTTATCGGTCGAACCTCTATGTCAAGGATCCAGTTAATCCCGTATGATGTTCCCTTTGCTCTTCGGTATGTTACTTGCCCGAGATTCGATCGTCGGTATCTCCATACCTAGTTCAACCTCATTACCGGCAAGTCTCTTTACTTGTTCCGTAATACAAGATCACGTGACTAACACTTAGCCACATTGCTTGCAAGGCTTATTGTGACGTTGTATTACCGAGTGGCCCTGAGATACCTCTCCGTCACACGGAGTAACAAATCCCAGTCTTGATACGTGCCAACTCAACAGACACCCTCAGAGATCCCTGTAGAGCACCTTTATAGTCACCCAGTTACGTTGCGACGTTTGATACACACAAGGCACTCTTCCGGTGTCCGTGAGTTACATGATCTCATGGTCATAGGAACATATACTTGACATGTAGAAAACAGTAGCAATAAACTGACACGATCATATGCTACGTTTGTAGTTTGGGTCTTGTCCATCATATCATTCTCCTAATGATGTGATCCCGTTATCAAATGACATCACATGTCAATGGCTAGGAAACCTTGACCATCTTTGATCAACGAGCTAGTTCACTAGAGGCATACTAGGGACAAAGTGTTGTCTATTTACCCACACATGTAATGTGTTTCCAATCAATACAATTATAGCATGGACAATAAACGATTATCATGAACAAGGAAATATAATAATAAACACTTTATTTATTGCCTCTAGGGCATATTTCCAACATCGGGAACATAGGTCTCATCATACAGGTGCCAACAGTCCAGGACTTCATGGCCCGACTTCTTGCAAAGCTGGCATCGCGGACGAGCACGGGAGGAAGAGGGATGGCGACTTTTGTTGGTGTTGAAGCCACCGCCCCTGCCTTGTTGTTGGTGTAGCCACTGCTGCCGCCGGTGTTGTTGGAGGAGTCAGTGTTGTTGCCACGCCCACGCCCAGTGGTGCGTTGCCCCTGTTGTCCGCGGCCCCGCCCACGACCACAGGAGGCAGAGTTGGCGGAGGACTGGCGAACGTTGGCACCATGAAGAAGGTTGAGGCGGGCGTCGAAGCTCAAGAGCTGACTGTATAGCTCCTGCACGGTGATTGGTTCCACCCGAGCAGCAAGGGCCGAGACAAGAGGATTGTAATCCATGTCGAGGCCGACAAGGATCTTGGACACGATCTTCGGATCGGAGAGCGCGGCGGCAGTGCAAGCTACTTCATCTGTAAGACTTTTGATTTTGCCAAGATATTCAGGCATGGTCATGTTACCTTTCTGTAGATTCGTGAGCTCGATGCGGGTGTTGATTGCTTGAGCTTGGCTTTCGACAGCAAACATGGCATGGATGGAAGACCATACTTCGGCCGGCGTCGTTAGCGTCACGACCTGTGCCAGGATCTCGCAGGATAGGGATCCCATCAAGAATCCTTGGAGTTGTTGTTGCTGTGCATACCAGAGGGATCGTGGGAAGTTGACTACCTATTCTTCCTTGCCGTCCTTGGTGATGGTGAGCGTGGCCGGCAGTGCCGGGCTCTTGGCGTCGAGGTGGTGCTCCATCTGTGCGCCCTTGATTTGGGGCAGCACGGTGGCCTTCCTGAGCAGGAAGTTGCCCCTCGTAAGCTTCTCTTGGGGTGACGATCCAAGGGGGGAGGTATTGGTGGAGGTGGAGGAGGAGGCAAAGGAGTTTGAGGTGGTGGTGAGCGTGCCCATGGAGGAGGGCGTCATGGCGGCAGAGGTGGTAGACATGTCGCTCGGTCGCGGAGGTAGCTAGATGCGATCTATTCCTGATCTATCGAGGAAGAGGCTCTGTTACCATGTGAAAGTAGTTGGAAGCGTTGAACCCTTCGTCTGGGCCGCATTGTATTATATAGAGAACATGTTGTGGCTTACAAGAAGAGGATCGATGGATGGAGAGAATCGAGACCCAATCGGTTACAAAGAGGGAAACAGAAGAAGAGATAAGAGAGAAGAGATAACATAGTTTAAACTACTCTTCTATCTCTATACGACATATTCTAACATGGATACCCCCGCAATGGCGACCGGCAAAGGCGAGGGTAGGCGACTTTTGCATTCCGCAGTGACGATGGTGAGACGCAAGTCCCCGAGGGCAGCGACCTCCCCAACTCAGTCAGGTACCACAACGAATCCCTTTTTCCTCTCCGTGTACAATTTTAAAAGGGTGGGTTAGAGATATATTTGGTAGTTAGAGATTGCCCGGGATTATCTTATCTCTATGAGGCGTCTTGCCCTCCAAATTTTGTACTCAATATATACTCACCCTCGAGGCTCAATAATACATCCAATGCATTATGACAATCCCTTATATTCCTTCTACATGGCATCAGCCTAACCCCGATCCAAACCCTAGCCGTCGCTGCTTTCGCGCCTCCCCGGGGGCGGTCGATCTCCATGACCACCGTTGGGGGCCCCGCCACTCTTACCTAGAGTTCGTTTGCCGATCGAGTTGACTCACTGCCCTAGGGTCTTTTCGCGATCCTTTGATCCGGATTTTCTCTCTCTCGCCGACAACATTGATCATCGTTTCTTTTTTGTTTTTTATCGCAGATCGGTTTGCGTCGCCCGCACTGCCTATCGTCTTCGCACAGCTCTACTCCAACACCGGCCTCGACGACATCTGCCGCCACCCGTGCTCCAACGTTGGCCCGATGGCATGCACCACGTTGCCACTGTTCCGTGCTCCCGCGTTCTGCACGATGGCTACAGCGTGTCGGGCATGGCTAAACCTGAGAATGGTTATTAAACAACCGGGTGAAATGGTTCGGTTCTTATTTCGAGGTTGATTGGTTTAGGTTTTATTGGGCTGAGCCTTTTTTAGTTTGGCTTTGGTTTGGGTATGTGGAAAAACCAGTTTGAGTATAGTTGGTTATGGGTTTAAACGGTATGGTTATTTGCGGCTATAAACTATGGGTCCAAACCTATTTTCGGTCATTGGTTATGTGCAATAACCAACAACGCACCGACAACGAGTATCTTTGATCCGTGTGCATGTTGCGATGCACTATGTAATTATGTATTATCGGGAAACACCACATGCAAATCGGAAATGTTTGCTTGTGCTTTTGTTAAGCAATTGGCTTTAATACACTTGACGGTGAGCTTTTCAGACGTGGACATTGTCTTTTTGCCGCTTGCTGTGTGTTGATTGTATCTCAGGGATAACTTTGTTCTCATAGATGCATTTATGTCTTTTCTATCTCATTTGCTTCTTAGCATGTCAATTTGTGCAATCATATGCATATTAAAGCCAACGCGTGGTTATGTATTCGGTTTAAACCCACGGTTACGTGTTGGGTTTAAATTGTTTAGGTGGAAAAAATAGCTAGTTTAGTGGGCTAAAAATGACATTTTTTGAATAATAATGCGTGTATCATTCATATCATAAAAAACAAAATACAAGTCACCTAAAAAACGACATGATAAAACTGAAAAGATAGCAGAACATCGTTAAGCTTGACATCAACGCCCGTCACCTGCCTCCGACACCACCATATTAGCCATTAAAAAAAGACATTAAATGGTATGATTTAAATATAGTTTTGAAAGATACATATACGGGTATGATTCAAGTATGGTTCGGGCACGAAACCATTCTTAGATTTAGACATGGCTGGTTGCTCGATCGCGTACTAGCGGCCGCTTGCGATGGGCCACCGCCCACCAGGCACGCTGCTCCACGTTGCATGGCCTGGATCACATGCGTATGCCGTGTGTCTTGCTTGGTTGCATGCTCATGCCACGTGCGGCCGCGCGATGCAAGTCGCTCGTACTTCGGCGATGCAAGTCTTGCTCGCTGCTCTCCGGTTTAATCAACCGTCGTCTATGCGTAGCATTGCAGGATCTCGTGAAGAGTGGCTCCCACACGGCACAAGAAATTTAGAGACTACAGTTTACGATGCCCGACTACTGCACAAGCGCTATTGAGCCTCTAAATAGTCTTTTGATCCACCCCAAGACCATTGTAGAGGCTCAAGTTATGGGTATCTACTAGAGTTGATCTTAAAATGAATTCAAAACCTAGCGAATTAATGTTGTTCTATGTTTTAGGACTTTAACATTGAGATATTTGTGAGGCTAGCTAGTTGTCCGTTGCAAATACTAGTGTAGTTTGACTGTACATGGCAACGAATAGAATTAAAGTATGCACATCCCTAGATATATAACATGGTGTGAAAGTGAAACACCGTGCATCGACTAATGTCAGCACATTGTTTTCGCTTGCAATGTGCGCATATTAGCTTGTGTACAAACTACGAAGCAAATGTTGCCAGCGATTGTTAACCTATTTGTTTGAAGAAAGAATTTGAAAGAGTGAATAACATAAAACTATCATAATTTGTTACATTGCTCTAAAAAGCTATCAGATTTTTGATTATGACTGATACCTATCATTTTTCTCGTTGGTTGTCGCAAAAAATTCAAAATGACCATCGCTAAGAAATTAAACCGGT
The DNA here is from genome assembly GCA_022496015.1 of Hordeum marinum. Classification (NCBI taxonomy): domain Eukaryota; kingdom Viridiplantae; phylum Streptophyta; class Magnoliopsida; order Poales; family Poaceae; genus Hordeum; species Hordeum marinum. The sequence continues at coordinate 20,983,706 of CM039673.1, read as the reverse complement.
TTATGACAGGTCGGACTCGCATCTAAACGAACCGTCAGTTTGACCATTTGTTCAACTGTTAGATGACATGCGGGGCCCACATGTCAGTGCCTTTTCCTCATAAAAAAGTAATCGGGTCCTAAATTTTTTTGAAAAAGCAATCGGGTCCCTCCCATGGCTTGTCATCCTGGGCCCATCGAGGCCGCCAACCTGGAGCGGATCCTCGAGGAGTTGTCTGTCCCGTCGTTCGTGGTCGCCCCGCTCCACAAGCCGGCGCCGTCGGCCAAGGCCAGCAGCCTCGGCGAGACGTAGGCGGACCGCGGATGCCTCGGCTGGCTCGACACGCACGAGCCCGGCATCGTGCTCTATGTGAGCTTCGGGAGCCTGGCCGCCATGGACCCGCACGAGTTCGTGGAGCTGGCGTGGGGGCTGGCGCTGAGCAAGCGACCGTTCGTGTGGGTTGTCCGGCCCAAGCTCATCTGCGGGTTCTGTTGGGGATCAAACCAAGATCACACACGCGAGGTGGAAGTACACTACGAACCAAGGTTCAAAAAAAAAACAGTGAGACAGGGAAGTTTTGCGACGCTCTGAATCTTGCGTCTTTTCTCTGATTTTTTTTCTTATTCAGCTGAGCAACCACGCTCCCGATAAACCTGCCCACGATGCTGTTGTTCCGCGCCATCCCACGGACGCAATCGTGGCCAGGTTGACCCACTTTTACAGGAAACAAACTAACTGAAACTATCCTATGACCAGGACTAAGCCACAACGTGAACTAGCACGTTTCTGACTTTATTCCATAAGTGTAAACTGAAACTAACGCTACATGTTCAGGTTTAACACAACAGGTTCGAGTCCGGCGAGCTGCCCGGCGGGCTCGGGAAGGAGCTGCGCGGGTGCGGCATGATCGTCAGCTGGGCGCCGCAGGAGGAGGTGCTCGCGCACCCGGCGGTGGGCGCCTTCTTCACCCACAGCGGTTGGAACTCCACCATGGAGGCGATCTCGGAGGGCGTGCCGATGATTTGCCATCCACTGCACGGCGACCAGTACGGCAACGCCAGGTACGTGTCCGAAGTCTGGAAGGTGGGGGTGGAGGTTGACGGCTCGCATCGGCTGGAGAGAGCGAAGATCAAGGCGTCGACGCTGCGGAGATGGTGATGACCCTGGGCCACCTCGTGAGCGGCGACGCGCAGGCGACGAGCCATGGGAAGGACCCGCTTGCTTTTTTATTAGGTATAGGCAATGACATGTGGGCCCCGAATGTCATCTAACGGTCAAACTGACGGTTCGTTTAGATGCGGGTCCGACCTGTCATAAACCGATTTAATTTTTAGGGACGGTTGTTTTGGGTTTTTTGAGACAACCAACAAAAAAATAGTAGGTATCAATCACAATAAAAAAATTGATAGTTTTTTTTTGAAGCAATGTGACGAATTGTGGTAGTTTTATGCTATCCACCCACTTTGAAATAAGCAAGACATTTCTTCATGTAATTTCTCCCTCCTATGGTAACCCATTAATTACTCCTATAATATCTCATTTTTTAAAACAACAAAGATACAAAATCATACACAATGAAAATCGATGAAGATATTTGGTATCATGCACATGAACACTTAAGTTACACTTCCAAGATATTTCAGGGTACTAAAAAGAACTAATGTATAAAAATACAATATAACACATAATAGTTCATTAAAGAGTATTGTCATATATTTATTACTTCTTTTGGATTTAAGGGGGTCAAACAAAAAATGTATGAAAATATTTTTCCTGTGGTTCCTTAACATTACCTTATTACAAAACATGTTTTGATCTAGTGCAAGTATACTTGGAGTCGGAGCATGTACCTAACGTTGCATCTTTTAGTTTTCACTTTTTGTGGCTACTCTGTTTGGTATAGTAGAAAATGTATAATTAAAAATAAGTTACATAAGTAGAGATATTTGGTATAAACTAACACCATCAAGCACAAAGGACGTGTTAAGACGCATAGATCTGATCGTGCGGTTTCTCATTAGGGTTAGTCTTCTCATTCTCCTATCCTTCCCACACCATGTTTTTCCTCCTCCACTCCGTCATACGCCACGGAGCTGTGGTCACTACACTCATTCGATCCGCAAGATAATTCCTACAAGCATTAAAAGTAACAATAACTGATAGTTTTTTATAGGGTAATTCATAACAAGTAACAATTACAACAAAGGTGCAGCAAAGTGTCCCAATCTTTTTTATAGCAAAGGACAAGTCGAAAAATTCTCTTATATGAAGTAAAGCGCTCTCGAGAACATGTGGCGATTGTCCTCTAGTCATGTTCATCATGTTTAGTTAATTCGTGTTCGGTACATTAATAATTTGATATGTGGGTGCACTGATGCTTATGATTACCCCCTCTTGCAAGCATCCGCAACTACAAAAAAATAATTCAGATAAATCCAACCATAGCATGAAAGAGGTGGATCCAAATCAGTCTCTTAAAAACAACATATAAACTATGGTTTAAGTTTCTGTCACTCTTGCAACTCATGATTTACTTATTATTGTCCAATCCTTTCCCTTAGGCCCAAATATGATGAAGTGTCATGTAGTCGACATTCATATGAGACCACTAAAGAAAGAGCAACAAACACATCATCAAAATATTGAACGAATACCAACTTCATATGATTACTTATAACAAGACTTCTCTCATGTTCTAAGAAGGAAAGCAACTACTCACAAATCATCGCATGACCAAGATCATAGGTGTAATGAATATGATTAAAGATCTAAACATAAAATCTTCCACCAATTAAACCAACTAGCATCAACTACGATATGTAATCAACAGTACTAGCAACCCATAGGTACCAATTTGAGATTTTGAGATAAAGATTGAATACAAGAGATGAAGTAGGATTTGGAATGAGATGTTGTTGGTGAAGATGTTGATGAAGATTGGTCCTCCCGCGATGGAGGAAGCGTTGGTGATGACGATGGCTTCGATTCCCCCCTTCCGGAGGAAGGTTTCCCTGACAGAATTGCTCTGTCGGAGAGCAAAAGTGCTCCTGCCCAGGTTCTGACTCGAGACAACGGCGCTTCGTCCCGAAAGATGTCTTCTTATTTTTTTATAGGATAAATGATTTCATATAGGAGAAGATGGGAACCGGAGGGTTGCTGGGGGCCCATGACCTTAGGGGTGCGCCCTGGGGGGTAGGGCATGTCCCCAGGCTTATGGCCTCCTGGTGGGTCCCCTCCTGGTATTTATTTCGTCAATTTCTCCGAATTTTTTTAGGTCAGGAGCCCGTAAATATCCACTTCTCGTGTAGCCTTTTTGGTCCAGAATTCCAGCTGTCTATAATCTCCCTCTTTATATGAATCTTGGAAAATAAGAGAGAAAAGGCATTAGGATTACATAATAAATTGAAATAATGACTCAAAACATAATAAATATCAATAGGAAAACATGATACAAAATGGACCTAAAGTGCTACCACCTCGCTTGAGCAACTCGTCGTTTTCCTTTACAGTCACTGCTTCCGCCACACGATACCATCCGCGATGCTACCACTACGACTATGGGGGGATGTCAGCCCGTCTGCTGCTATTCTCTCCAATCTGACCGTCTGCAACACTTTCGTCGTTCGCAACGCTATCGCTACAACTGTGGAGGGGATGTTAGAGATATACTTGATAGTTAGAGATTGTCCGGGTTTATCTTATTTCTAGAAGATGTCTTGCCCTCCAAGTCATGTACTCAATATATATGTTCGCCTTCGAGGCTCAATAATACGGCCAATGCATTATGCCAATCCCCTCTATCCCTTCTACGTTTTTTTTGTCTCTATGCAACAGAGGCCGTGTTTCACAAGGAAAAATGGTTTCAGAAGGGGAAATAGTGTTTCAAAAAGAAGAAAAAATGTTTCAGAGTGATTGCAACAAAGGCTTTTGGAGCATCTCCAGTCGTTGGCCCCCAGAGGCCGATTTTAGCGCCGCCTGGGGCCAGCCGACGCTAAAATCAGCCTGGGAGAGGGGGCTCGGCTTCCCAGGTCGCGACCCCGGGATCGCCCCAAAACCGTCACTTTTGGCCCAATACGATCATAGAATCGGCTCAAAAGTTTGGGTTTTTCATTAAAATATAATACAAAACTTTAAACAAACTACATCGACTATGTCGTCCGTCGCTGCCGTCCCGTCGCATTCTACATGTCAAGTATGTCGTCCGCCGCTGCCGTCCCGTCACATTCTACATGTCAAGTATGTCGTCCGCCGCTGCCGTCCCGTCGCATTCTACATGTCAAGTATGTCGTCCGCCGCTGCCGTCCCGTCGCATTCTACATGTCAGGGACCTTATGGAAGTTGACGTAGTCGCCGCCATCGTCCCCGTCCTACATGCCTACTGCAGCCCTGTCCTACGTCACCAAAACGGTGCATGTCAGGGTTGGAGGGCCCAGGCGCCTCACCGTCGTTGTTAAGGATGATAAGGCCGTCAAGCTCCTCCTCATGGCAAGGACGGTGACGAGCCTCGATCTCCTCAAGGGCCCGGCACTGCCGTTAGGCCTAGGCATTCAGTATAAACCAAAAGTTCGGTTTCTACAGATTTTTTTTTTAAATTCGGTTAGTAAAACTAAAAACCGAAAATGGCAGCCAAAAATAGCTAATCGAGATTTCGGTTAACCGAGCTGTTCGGTTCAGTTTTCGTTTTATACCGTAATTGTCGGACAGGCCAAAGTAGTTTTAGCTGCGTCTGTATCAGTGTCCAACCTGCGTTGTTAAATAGCCTGGCTACGCACCCTTTTTTCCATCGCGGACCGAGGTGGGACTAAACAATTAACCGGCAACGCTGCATGCAGATTTAAGTGCGGTGGCTAAAACTAAAAAGAACTCCAGCTACAAATAGCGTGGGCCTTGGTGCCTTGCAGGCACTCGGTGATCGGCTTGGACCATGTGACATTTTCTGTCGCTGGCGCACGCGCTCGAGGCTACTGGCGCGGAAATTTCGTCTGTAGCGACACGAGAGCGGGAGAAGCCTCTTCTGCCCTGTACGTTTACACAGTCCCTACAAATATTCGGTTTTGCTTTCCGTTAAACGAGCTAAAACCGAACCGACCGAACCAAGTTCGGTTATCAGAAGTGAAAACCGATTTTTTATGTACCATCATTAAAAACCAATATTTCGGTTTATTCAGTTTCGGTATCGGTTCGGCCTTCGGTTTGTCGGTTTTTATGCCCACACCTACCTGCCCGCTCCATCTTCTCACAAATGTAGTCGTCCCGTGTCCACTTCATGACTGTCTCGGCGGCGGCGGCCATGGCGAGGTGCTCCTGCTTGACCACCGTCGTGTCAGGCTCTGTCTTCGGCCTGATAAGGTGAAGGTGGCCGGGGGAGGTGAGGGCTCGCAACGTCTGCCCTCGTTGATGGTGATGCCCTCGCCGCCACTGCGATCGCTGCGCGGAGCGGCGTCATGTCGGGCTCGGCCTTCACGGCGACTAGCGGCTTGCGCGTTGCGCCAGAGGAGTGGGAGGACGATGATGACGACGCCTCCATGCAGCGTGGCTGCCACGACGAGCCCCTCCGACGGGAGATGGACGTCGGCTCGTCCAGGTACTCGAGGCGCGTCTTGTTGCCGTCCTCGATGTGCTTGAGGACGGCCTCGAGCGTACGTCCGGGGCCGCCCCACCAAAGACGACAACCCTCGCTGTTGTTGCGGCCGCGCGCAGGGCTGCTGTTGGTGGAGGCAAACTGCTCCTCGCAGCGGCGCTCGAAGTACACCGTCCAAAGGTTGACGCTATCGGGAGCGTACCTCAACTACCGGCACACTTCCTCGGACATGGAGGACCGGATCCGGGCGATCTCGGTGCGCCGCTCGGCTCCGGTAGGCACCGATGGCACGGGGACGCCGCCGGTGCTGAGCCTCCAGGCGCCCGGCGCCTGCATGTCAGGCAGCGCCGGGTACTCTGCCTCGTACAACAGGCGGGCCCTGTCATCGTGGAGATGCTGGCAGCCAAAGCCATTGCGGGCCGCGCCGTCACCTGGGTAGCGCTCCGTCGTTGGGGGGGAGAGGGGAAGAGAAGATCGCCGCGCGGGAGGAGAGAGAGGGGCGTCGGCGGTGGGACTTGGGGTAGGTGGCGATGTGTGGCGAACATCGGTGATGTCGGCTTTTATAGGAGGCGAGCGAGCGGCACCGTGCGGACACGTGGGAGGCGAGCTGTGGACGCCCGTCGCCCCGTACTGACTGCGCCGCCCCGTGAACGCCGGCTCCTGAACAGCCGCATCAATGGAAGGCTGATCGGCGGCAGCCTTGCATTGATTCCCCGCGGGAAACCAAGGCGATGAGGACGACGACGATGACGCGCGGTCGCTGACTCGACGGACCCACCCGTTTTCGCGTCAAAATCGTTTCGCCCAACGCCCCCAGATGCCTCCCAACGCGCCGGATTCAGCCTGGGTACGCCGTCGCAAAATTCGGTCCTAACCGATAAAAAATAGGCTTCTGGCAACCGATTTTCGCTCGCCGGCGATAAAAATTGGCATTGAAGGGCGTGTAGGGGGCGGCTGGAGACGCTCTTATTACTGCTCACGGATCGGACGGCTATGGATAGCTCCATCCGAGAGTCAGCGAGACGAAACCCACACACACCTTTCTCCTCTGGTTCAAATTTTCTTTCTGGGTGCTCCGCGGCCCCTCCTAGCCGGCCATCGCCGCCGCCGTACCCGCCCCCTCGCCGGGGAAGGCAAGGGGAGCCGATGAAGCTCGGGATCAACAGCGCGTGCGACCTCCGCGCTGTCTCCCTCTTCCCGCCCCGGTAATACCAGCCCCCTCCATTTCCTCACCCCCTATCCCCGTCCGCCGCCGCTGAGACGTGCGGTGATTCGATTTCGGAACAGGAGCGGCGGCAGGAGGGCCAGCGCGCCCCCTGCTTATTCCGCGGCGTCGGCGGGGAATCTGCCCCGGGCGGCGCCGTCGCAGCAGCAGGCCTTCTCGCTCCCGCCCCCGAAGCAGCCGCGGCTCTCGGAGTCGAAGGCCTTGGTCGACCAGACCCTCCACCGGCCCACGCACGTGCGCCACCAGGTCTCGTGCGCTCCCTTCTCCTCCCCGCTGCCGCTACTGAATTCGTCCGTGGATCCGGTGTGTGTGTGTGTGTGTGTGTGTGTGTGTGTGTGTGTTTGTTCGTTCAGTTCCTCAACGCTACTGAATTGGTTCAGCGGATAACTCCAACAACGTTTCCGATGAATTGGCTGGGTCATGATTCATGCGTCGTCGAATGAACAGTGCAAATGCACAAGCCGATTGATTGGTCGATTATCTGCTTGGAAGCTCGGAATAATCGTTGGCGCAACCTCAAACTGGTGCTGAACATTACCAAGCTGAAACTGGTGCAGGACCCAAGAGCTTACCTGCTTGCCCAACCTTCATTTTGCGAACAAACGACCATTCTACTGCTCTTGCTGTTTGCTGCACGTACTAAAACATAATGGTTAGTGTCCCAGGTAGTTTATCTGCATTCTGCTTGTTGCTTCTGCCGGACTGACACCATATATTATACAAGTGGTTATGCAGCTTCTCTTCGTCATGAATAACTTCCGCGTTATCTATAAAAGCATGACGAATGACTTCAGGCTGTGGTATTTTCGTTTGCTGCACATGTATGTACTGAAACATGAGGTCTGGGTCCCAGGTAGTCAATCTGTATTTGTGCCTTGCTTCTGCTGGACTGACCTCCTTATTATATATGCAGCTTCTGTTCGTTGTCTTGCTGCTGAATGTTTTACTAACAGCACCCATCTTTCTACTCACAGCCTGCTAATATGTGTAGCTCTTGTGCCTTCCCCAATTTTGACCTCCATTTTTCGTCTTGTTGGTGGCCAGGGATTTGGCTTGCATGACGACTCGTCGAAGAGGATGCCTCCATTTCCTCCCACTTCAGCGTCTCGTGCACAAGAAGAACCCCAGCAGCAGCAACCGGTGACCAAATCCAATAGCAGTGTCCTGCGCTCGAACTCTACAGATACTAGATGTAAGCTCTGAATCCCCAAGAATCTGTAAACTCTGAATCCCCAAGTAACGCATTTCAACGTCTCACACCAACTTCAGGAACATTTTTCTTCTTCACCTCTGTTTTATCTCATTATCTGGGCATACAAACTGGACTGGCATGTGCTTTTATGGTAGAAAGAGTACCAGAAGCCGTTCTGTGTCTAGACCTCACCATCATTAAGCTGTGGGTATGCTTTGTCTGGTGTGCCTGATGATGGTAGTATTTCAACAGGTCGGGTTAATGAGGACGCTGAGCGCAGGTTTCAGCAGCTGTCAGGTTCAGTACACAAGGTGGGGATGGTATTGGGCTCGGTACAAACTGATATTATTCAGTTAAACAGAACCATGAAAGAGGCGTCGCTTGAATGTAAGCCTTGCAAACCGGTACTGTTGATCATAATAGGAATTGCAGCAGCTTCTGTTTTGCTCATTAACTTTGCATTTTGACTTTTCTTCTTCTTCTTTGACAACTGATGCATCATATAACTGAATCGTATTTATCTGTTATGTGCAGCTGGTAGTGTGCAGCAAAAGTTTGATCTCCTGGAGGATTCACTTCAGAAAATTGTAAGAGTAGTTGATGTCCCAGTTCTTTCTCCTACCATTTCGTTGTTTGCGCAGAGAACAAAGTTGATATATTCAAACATGTTATCGCAGATTAAAGGACAAAATGATCTCAAAGTACTTGCTGAAAACAGCACGAAAAGCAACCCTAATCAGCTGAATGTTCTCAACTCTCGCACCAGCAAATTGAATCATATGTCTTTGGTCGTTTCAGTCTGCCCAGAACAAGTGCAAGCAGATTTAAGGCAGCTGCATGGTGACATCTTCAGGGTTCTTACAAAGGACACGAAGGTACTTCTTCTACTGCTATGATCTACTGCTAGCTGTGGTACATCTTTTTTCGGTTCATTTTGTCTTTAGGAATTATCCTGATGGTTGGCATGTGCACATAAATAATTGATGCACCAGTATCTCATGTTCTCTCTTATCTCCATATGTGTGGGTTCAGTTCCATATAGAAACATATAAGTTTTCCTAAATCTCTTCGTGTATCCAGATTCTTGAAATAACATCATTTTGTTGTATAATAATCCTGTCACATACCATTCAGCATTCTCAGTGGGTGCTAGCATTTACTTTCTCTTTGAGATGGCTCAAAAAGCTGACAATCAAGTGGCATGTCACTCCTTCCGCACTGAAGAAACCTACATGGATAGTTTTGCACTACAACTGCCTGATTTTGTGTCTCTTCATGCAGGGAGTTATTAGAGATATCAGGTCTCTGAGTACTAGGCCTGCTGTAATGCCAATGCTGCCAGTATGTTTACTCATTACTCGACTAACCGAATCCATAAGTCTTTTGTTATCCTTGTCTCACAGTCTTTCTGTCTTGGCTGAAGGACCAGAGCTTCTCCCCTAATGAGAGACCACAGAGAAATCAAATGGTAGCAAAAGGAAGTCCCCTGATTAACGGAATGTCTGTAGCAAACGGAAGACCTACAATGAACCGGACACCGGTAGCAAATGGAAGACCCCTAATGAACCAAACACCAGTGGCAAATGGAAGCCCCATGATCATCAACCGGACCCCAGAAGGAAATGGAAGGTCCCAGCTGAAGCAATCACCAGTAACAAACGGAACGCCCCAGAGGGATTTAACAACAGAGATAAATGGAAGGCCCCACAAGGACCAAATACCAGTAGCAAATGGAAGGTCCGTAATATTCTAGTCTCAGTTTCTTACATAGTTCAGTTGTTAGTTAAATATACAAAGATGTTATACTTTTAAGGAGGTTCAAATAACCATTCATATCTGCATAATCCTGTGGTAAGATGCTTATTTTCATGACAGAGCTGGTTTAATGCTGGCAATTCAAATCTTGAAATGTAACAAGATTTCAAGATTATATTGAAGATGTTCATTGTATTGCTCCAAACACTCTTTCTCTCTTTCTTCACAAAGATTATATTCATGACTTTTCAGTTCTCAAATATTACTCTCATATACATTATGTCTTTACTGTTTTGCTTATTACGCCCTTGTTAGATTTTTGGATTCTGACAAAGCTTGCTTATTAATGTCAGCCTTCCTGCACGTTCCACTTTTGCTACAAGGGCGTCAGTTCTGAAGCCAAATGTAGAAGAGGGTATGGCAAAAGCAGCTCATATGGTTGGTACTAGCCACAGGCTAGCACCTACACAGAAAGAGGTGTTGAATCAAAAGGTCAATCCCCAGGAGCCAACTAAGAAGGTAACCTGTGATACCTTGCCGCTTTGTACTGATACCTCGAGCAAACTAAAGTTGTTGGCTAGTTTAGGTACGAATGATTTCAACAGTTAAAGAAAACACCTGCCGCAATACTGCTTACAGTTCACGGCCCATATGTCACAGCCAACGTCCTTCTGAAAAAAGCATACCACTGCTTTCTGGTTCTGAAAAGAGCATACCATTGAGTTACGGTTCTGAAAAAAGCATACCTATGAATTTTCTGGAACATGCTTCAAGATGCAGCTGTAACTTTTCATGTGTGCTTTTGGAGTAGACTGAAAATTTGTGCGTGCATGATATTCAGTGTGTGATCGTGCCTTCGTACTTGTGTTTGAAAATGCAGGAACCAGTTAAAATAATCATCGGTTCAGATAATGACAGTAAAGGGTGCACTTCCCGGGTGATTCTGAACATGGAACCAGGTAGAGTTCATTCCTTTTTTTTGCATGCTTCTATTATGTCGATTCTGGTTTCATGCCTCGAATAGGAGAGGGAGACCCTGACTGGTAATCATTCATAATAGAGAGATAGTCGTCGGCAATTACTATTTACCACTTTGTAGTTTCTATTGCGGCATGCATTGTTATTACCCAAGAACGAAGAAATCCTCATTTGCAGCACAAAAAAAGGTTTAAAATGAAAAGAAGCAAATCACACCCTCTGTTGTTATGTATATATGCTGCAGCTGACCTGAGGAAGGAAGCCGGCAGCGAGTAGGACCCGCAGTTTGTGTGGGGGCCGAGGACGAGGAGGACGGAAAACGAGACGCTGCCCAATGATGCCGCCACCTTGCTGCCAGGAGAAGGGGAGAAGAGGAAGCGGGGACCTGCACCAGAAGCACAGAAGGGTGAATCTGTTCACGCGGTTGAAGCCGCTCCAGCAAAGCGGGCTCACCGGCGCAACCCCAAGTATGATGCGACCGAATGGATCACTTGCTGAGGCGGTCCCAGAAGCCACGACAGCACCGGGCACACTGACAGAGCAATGGTTGTTCGACTTTGAAAACATCAATGCACATAGTATCGTTTCACCTATGACCCCCACAACTCAAACACATGTACATCATAGATGTCCAGAGAGGTAAAGTCCTTTTCTTTTCCAACCATTTGAACTGTTGTTTACACGAGGTCCACATGAGGAACAGACTGAAGAATTGCAAATGAGGTACCACTAGCACTTGCAATATGGTAGGCAGTGATTTATTCTGTGTGCATTCTTTTTTTCTTTGAACACGGGAAAAGTCCCCGAAGCTGCTTCATATATCAAAAGTTACAGTACACCACAAGGATGACCCTGAAAGAGCTGAAATTACAAACACGTCCTCTCCTTTTGTAAACAGGACCCTAAAGTAAAAGTAAGAAAGCAATCCAGTCCTGTTACATCCGGCGACCTCATCGGAGCTGCGGCTGCCGCCATCTCCGACATGTTCCTCGCCATAGCCGGGCAGGAGCTGCGGTTGCCACCATCTCCGACATGTTCCTCGCCATAGCCGGGCAGGGGATAGAGGGCCTCACTCTGGAGGTTGAACAAATGCACGCCGGGACCAATACTTTGGTTGATCTGCTGTCCCAGCGGCAAAAGGTCGATGTAGTGGATGAATATCGACCGACGAACTCCATCGCAGCTTGCAAGTTCCCTGGAGCAGTGGATCTGAAGCAACAACATATAGCCTTCCAACGCCCATCTTCCTCTCGCCACCACGGCGACCAAAAGAGAGGGGAAAGGGATCTTGCAGATTTCTCCCTCAGACCCTCCGCCGCCGCCGACCGCTCCCCTGTGCTCCGATGAACAGTCTGAAACAACAGGTGCATTGGTCACCCACTCTTCTGAGATTTCTTCATGCTAACATTTTTTTGCAACTTATCAGCAGACCCTCCTGCATTGCCAACTTTACAAATAAAAAGTTGGACCTATATATATATATATAGAGAGAGAGAGAGATAGATATAGATATAGATATCTTGGCTTATGATTTTGACCATCAATAATCAGACCCGGCCGGATATTCGATTGGCCCAACTGCTGCTGCCGCCGCAGGGTGGAGGAGGACGAGGAGTCTAGTCCGCTGCGGCTGGCTACCGTGAGAAGAGACTTGTGGGGAGACTAAAACATAATCTGCCATTTAGGTAAGATTGTAGGGTCAACCTAAAAACATAAATCATATTTAGACAATCCAAAAAAATCCTGCCCCCAGAATGCATTACACGTTTTCCTGAAAGAAGGTACACTGCCATACCATATTCTTTTCCAAGTATCAAGTCTCACAAACATGCTTGAAAATACATTACTATTTACACACGACCATATGATTCGGCGCAACATTATTATTATTTCGCTAGCACAACCAACTAACCCACACTGCTAGCTAACTTGTCACAAACCCAACCAAACATTTACCTCAAAAAAAAAAAACCCAAACAATATGCTACGAGCACGCCTTATTGGATCATCAGCAGTCCACATGCAGAAACTCAAATTCGCATTTCCCAACCTGTTGGGTTGGATCCACATGCATCTCAAATTTCCAGTTGCACCCAGCATTTTTTTTTGACGGGGTTGTTGTTGCACCCAGCATTCTTAGTGGCGGTCGATCAGTAGTATACGTCCTTGAGCATATATACTCTCAAGGTTGGCCAACGAGCTGCCACTGGGCTGTGTCGTCGCTCGCACCAACGGCTATCTCCCTCGGAACACTCCGCCTCATCTCCCTTCCCATCCCTTGTCCTCCCGTATCCTCGCCTCGACCACCTCCCGGCGCACATCATCGCCGACCTCCATCCCAACGCCCCACTCCACGCACGCACCACCCCGGCGTGTCCAAGTACCCGTTCTTCACTTGCTCTTGGTCTGCTCAGATCAATGAGAATGCCCAGCATCACACACACACACATGGCTTGGGACATGCATGGTTGCTATTATTCCTTTTGTTTCTAAATATTTGTTTTTCTAGAGATTTCACTATGGAGTCCAGGACAGCACATACGGCACGCCGAGTTCCGCCGCGGCATCCATGCTAAAGCTCATGACGGCGTCTGCCATGACACATGTCACCTGTGGCACCCCAGCTACGCTGTTGAGGTCGCGGAGGCGGAGTATGTACTTTAGGTGGGGGAGGAGGCAGGTGGTCATGATGGAATAGCAGAGGGATGGTATGTCCTGTGTGGCGTCGGCGTCGGATCGGGGGCAGGCGGAAGCGGAAGTCCGGAAGCCCCGCCACGGCGTCAGCGTCGGGACCGGGGGAACAGACCAGGCGGTGGTGGTTATACCTGGTCAAAGGGCAACACACCAGTAGATCTCCACTTTTTCTTCTTTATTTTCTATTTAAGATAAGAAAAGTATGTTTTTGGTCCCTCAAGTTCCTCTAAAGTATAGATTTGGTCCCTTCAGATTTTTTTGGTATACATTTGGTCCTTCAAGTTTCAAAACCGGATAAATTTGATCTAAAACCAGATTTCGAGCATTTTGACCGGATTTGACCTCATGGACCAGGTTTGACCGATGAACAATATATTTAGAAAATAGCACCTAGCGGACAATTTTTCACCCACCTAAACATCTTGGTTGCTACAAAATTTCAGATTTTTTAAATTTTTTACTATTCATTGGTCAAACCTGGTCAAACCCGGTCAAACATGGTCAAATCCGGTCAAACGTGCTGAAAATCTGATTTTGGACCAAACTTATCCGGTTTTGTGACTTGAAGGACCAAATGTATACCAAAAAATCTTGAGAGAGCAAATCTATACTTTTATGAAACTTGAGGGACCGAAAACATACTTTTCTCTTTCTATTTTAGGTGTGCGTTAAAGGGCTGTCCCGATTACTGCAGCGCTTCAGCGTTGCTGTGTTTATTCGAGTGATCCACAAACAATGAAAATCCCTCTTTTGCCTATCTCTATCTGGATGAGAGGAAACGAAAGCTCTTGTTTACTTGTTAGGTAATTATAAATGGGACCAAATGCAACAAAAGAAGTTGTATTTGCCGATCACTCATCCTTCCACCTCGCTGAATGCGAGATATAGGGCTCGTGTTTGGACAAGGGGTGCAGCAAGCGGTCTGACATGGCATGACCCACGTAGTAAGCTTGTCGTGCCTGGCACGCTTTAGCCCAAGCCGTGTCAGCCCATCTGGTCAGGTCTCGCTACGCTACTCCATGTGTATGTACCCAAGCTTGTCCTCTGCGACATAAAGTTTTTTTTAGAGGCTGCGACAGGAAGATCTGGCACAACCCATTTGGCCAGGTTTGTCTACGCCCCTGCTTTTGGAGCCCCCCTATATCTTACCTTCAGTGACACGGCACAAGCGCGCGGAACATTCAGCCTCGTGTTATTTTTTCCGTTTACTGTATTTTGTTTTTATGTTTGTTTGTACTTCCAAATATTATAAAAATACAGTGGAAAATTCACTCTATATAAAACATTTGAAAAATGTTGAGCACGAATTTGAAAATATTAAATGTATAATAGGGCAAATGTTTATCACGTGCACAAAAAATATATACATTGATGAAAAAAATTGATCACGTATTTAAAACATGTTAATCAAGCATTTGAAGAAATGTTAATCAAGCTTTTGGAAACTATTAAATATGTATAGAAAATGTTGATCATGTGCTAAAAAAATGCAGACCGAACATGTTGGCGGACGAAACCCTCTTGGATGAAGATGCAAAGAAGTGGATTACGGAGAAGAAGAAGGAGATCAACTATCGTAGGAAGTACGAAGCGGCGACAACGGTTGCAGAAGCAGAGGAGCATGTGACAAGGATGCATGCGGTGCTGGAGCTGCAAGGGGAGCAGGACGCAAGGATTTCCTCGGAGCAGGACGCAAGGATGGCGTTGAAGCAGGAGTCATGGATGGCGTCCGACAAGTGATCCGGACAGCCAGCGAGGCATCCGTCACGCTCGGACATTGATTTTCATTTTGGCATGTCCGGATTATTCAGTTATGATTTGTTTTGCTTTCTTTCAAATGGTTGAATTCGAACAATTTGCATCGAAACTTCATGGATTGCATGGATTTGAGATTCCGCATCTTTCTTGAGAGTATGCAAATTGCGTACCATGGCTTTATAGAAAAGAGAATTATAAATGCAAGGCAACTACAACTCGTTGCGAACAACGAGCATAGCAAGAATTTCACTTCACCCACTACAAAGCAACAACAACGCAAAAGCGCATGTCCAAAACAAAAAAAACCTAGCCGCGTCTCGATCGACACCGGTCACCACAGAAGAAACAACAACTCTCACCGAGCTTTCCTTGTCAACGCACCATCCACCCTTTATGCCTAAAGGAGGTGGCAAGTGAATAGCGGGACTCGACGAGACTCGAGAAAGCCACCGTCTTGGAATCAATGGTGACGAGGTTCCGCATTTGAGGTGTGTGGATGTGGTGCAACCCATATGAGGGGCCATCCGACACTGTCCGTAGACACGCCTGCGGGCATATAGGGGTGCCAAGTTCGACTGTAGATACTCTGACATGACGCACTTAGTAGGTAGGAACTCTTTTGCATGATTTGTATGGATTAAAAAATGATATATGAGGTAGTCAACTGCATTAGAGAAAGTATGAGGTGTGACCGATTGCCCACGAACATTTTTAGAGCCCGGATTTGCAAGTCGTGTACAGGACGATATTTGTCGTCTCACTACTTTTTTTTTGTTTTTGCCTGTAACCGTCTCGCTGATTTCTAAGACCATCTACAGCCGCACATGATAAATCCGGCCCCTCAAACGCCTGCGGTCGCATCCGCGGGCACTGACCGGGCACGTCTCAAATTCGCTCGTCCACATCCTTCTTCCTTATATCCGAACCCCTATTTCCATACTACCCATGCAACGTGGATCAAAGTACGTCGATCAAACGCACATAGCATCACATTGTAACAAAAATTCATATAAACGACGGACAAATTTAAAACTACACTAATCTAACTAGTACTTGCGGGCCGGACCTTTCCCCTTGCGGTCACTGACGTAGCTGTAACCGTCGGCGGCGAGGGGTTGGTCGTCGTCGTCTAAGGAGGAGGAGGAGCCGTCATCATCGTCGAAGGAGGAGTCGAAGACGATCACGAGGCCTTCAGCCGCTCCGCCGCCCGGTCCTGCCGGCGCTTGAGCTTGGCCAGCTGTAGGGTAACGCATCAGAAAACAAAAAATTCTCGACCTACGCACCAGCCCAGGACCACTATGGAGACTGCATAAAAGGTTTAATATTTTTTGTTACCGACTCGTAGCGCAGCGGAAGTAGAGTCGATGACGATCGACAGTGTAGATCCCCACAGCTAGGATTTACAACCTCGCAACCGCAAGGATGTGTACCCTCATCTGCCCCTCAGACAGCCCTCCGGGAGGCGGTCAGACAGTCCCCCGGACGGTGTCGCGGACAGCCCTTCGGGAGGACCTCCAAAATTTGGACTGCCACTCGGACAGCCCTTCGGGAGGACCTTCGAAAATCGTACGGTCACACGGACAGCCCTTCGGGAGGCACTCTCGAACTAAGACGGAAACTACGATCTCTCTACAGAGTTGCACACATACGGTGTCATCTATTCGCAGGGCTTCGCCATCCAGAACTAGTTCTTGCCGGAACCCAGACAACCTTTCGGCTCTACGAAACTATTTCGCTGGGAGGGAGAGAAGAAGCCAGATCATTGCAATGACACTTGTATGTGAGAAGGAGTGAGTTTGTGGGCAGCCCACTCACCTCTATTTATAGGAAAACCAAGGGGTAGGATGGGACTTGGAATTACCAAAATGCCCATGAGGTGAGCACACCACAAGGGCATAAAGGGAAAGCCTCCAAATAATGTTGCTTGCATCACCATGCCTGCATCACCATGCCTGCATCACCATGTCTGCACCATCCCCTAATAGTATTTCCACTATTCACAAATATTGTTCCACTATTTGCAATAGTGTTTCCAATAAAGTAATCCAAAAAGCACTTTCACTATTCATGATGACATTTTTCAGCGTCCGTTCGAACTGAAAATATTTATGTGGGCTTAGAACATTTTCAGCACCCACTAAAATAATTTTCAATGCGATCCGGAACAATTCCAGATTAGTGATTTTCATCTGCGAAAAGCAACTGATGTGGTTCCGGCAGCTCCAGAACATTTCCGTTTTTTCTTCCGAAAAAATCTAGAAAGTTTCCAGAACGATTCTAGTACCCTACAAGAATTATCAGACATGTGCCGAAACCAATTTGACTTTATTGTATCCCCCGAAGTAACTTTTCAGTTTCACCGGAACTGTTCCGGTGTTCTCTCTGCGGAACTTTTCCGCTGTCCGAAACTTTTCCGATGATTTTCTCTCAGACTCCCTGTCTAGTATTCAACAGATAGATGACCCTTAAGCATGTGACCCTATAGGTTCGGTGAAGCATAGACATGACCCGGAACCTTTTCTGATCAATGATCAACGTGGGAGCCGTGGACACCCATATTGACCCCTATACCCACACAAATGAATATTCGAGTGAACCTCCAGTTGCCGTGTGCTATTCTTGTTGCTTCGCGATATGTTACAATTACCTAAGGTGAGACATGTTGGCATCCCCGTGGATCAACAACTTGTTCACTATGCCGGTTACCTTGTTGTCGGTATTGTTCTCTTTTCTCATTCCCGTGTTCCGACATCCCCGTGATCAAATCACAAAGTGTCTGGCCAGACGATGATGGATACCGTAACACCGAGAGGGCCAAGAGATATCTCTCCATCGTCGGAGGAGCAAATCCCAATCTTGAGCTATCAAGTTACTTGAAATACTTTTCCATGAACCTGTAAGCCGCTGTAATAGCCACCCATTTACGGATAATGTTTAACAAACCCCAAAGTTCATGAAGCAAGCATGAAGAAACTCGATACTCTCGTGGTCTAAGGAATCATGCAAACGTTAACCATCTTTGTGTTATTAACCATTAACTTATGACGAATGAATCTCATAGCATAACATCAATTCGGGTCGATTCAACACAATGTTCTTCTAACATTGTGCCTGTTGAGGAATGTTGCATGGGAAACAAAAAAATTCCTACGCACACGCAAGATCTATCCATGGTGATGAGCATCTACGAGAGGGAGAGTGGATCTACATACCCTTGTAGATCGCTAAGCGGGAAGCGTTAAGAAACGCGGTTGATGTAGTCGAACGTCTTCGCGATCCAAATCGTCGAGCGTCCCGCGATCCCATCACGACCCGTCTCGCGATCTTATCACAATCCGTCCTGCGATCTCATCACGACCCGTCCCGCGATCCAATCACGAATCGTCTCGCAATCTTGATCACGGTCCTTCTGATCTAGCGTCGAACGGACGACACCTCCGCGTTCAGCACACGTACAACTCGATGATGATCTCCGCCTTCTTGATCCTGCAAGAGGGAGCGGAGAGGTAGATGAGTTCTTCGGCAGCACGACGGCGTTGCGGCGATGGTGGTGGAGCTATTCCAGCAGGGCTTCGCCTAAGCACCACTAAAAACTGATGTAGAAGAGAAATTGCGATCTAGAGGAGAGGTAGCACGTGGCTATGTTGGGGAACGCGACAGAAAACAAAAATTTCCGGTATAGCGAGCACGCCCAGGACCACTATGGAGACTGCATACAAGGTTTGATCTGATCCGTACCGACTCGAAGCGCAGCGGCAGAAGAGTCGGTGGAGATCGTTGGTGCAGATCCCCGCAGCTAGGATTTTACAACCTCCCAACCACGAGGATGTACTCCCTCGTCGGACAGCCCTTCGAGAGGCGGTCAGACAGTCCCCCGGACGATGTCGTGGACAGCCCTTCGGGAGGACCCTCGAAACTCGAACGAAGACTCGGACAGCCCTACGGGAGGACACACGAACAGCCCCTCGGGCAAAAGATCGAAACTACGACCTCTCTACGGGGTTGCACACATACGGTGTCATCTATCCGGCAGGGCTTCGCCGTCCAGAACTAGTTCCTGCCGGAACCCAGACAGCCTTTCGGCTCTACGAAAGACTCTTTTCGTGGGAGGGAGAGAGAGAGCTGCAAAGCAAAGCATGTGTATGAGAGCACAAGGATGAATAAATGGCATCCCACTCACCTCCTATTTATAGGAAAACCAAGGGGTAGGGTGGTTTTACAATAAAACCCAAAATGCACATGAATGAAGTCCTTCCACAAGGGCATAAAAGTGAAACCAAGGAACAAGAGGGACTCCATGAAGGAGTCCACCATGTGGCCGGCCACACCCTCATGTGGGGCCCCAAAAATGGCTCCAAGCCATCCATGTAATCCCCAAGATCTTTTGGAGCAAAGCCCCAAAAGGTGGCTTTCCATAAAGTAGTGCAAAAAGCACTTTCACTATTCACGGCGACATTTTTCAGCGTCCGCTCGCACTGAAAATATTTATGCGGGCTTAGAACAATTCTAGTACCCCACTAAAATAATTTTTAATGCGATCCGTAACAATTCCGGAATAGTGTTTTTCATCTGCGAAAAGCATCTGAAGTGGTTCCGGCAGCTCCGGAACATTTCCGGTTTTCATCCCGGAAAATTCCAGAAAGTTTCTAGAACGATTCTGGCACCCTTCAAGAATTATCAGGCATGTGCCGAAACCAATTTGACTTTTTGGTATCCCCTGAAACAACTTTTCAGTTTCACCGAAACTGTTCCGGTGACCTGTCTGCAGAACTTTTCCGCTGTCCGAAACTTTTCGGTGATTTTCTCTCAGACTCCCTGTCTAGTATTCAACAGATAGATGACCCTTAAGCGTGTGACCCTATAGGTTCGGTGAAGCATAGGCATGACCCGGAACCCCTTCCGATCAATGATCAACATCGGAGCCGTGGACACCCATATTGACCCCTATATCCACATGAATGAATATTCGAGTGAACCTCTAGTTGCCGTGAGCTATTCCTGTTGCTTCGCGATGTGTTTACAATTACCCGAGGTGAGACATGTAGGCATCCTCGTGGATCAACAACTTGTCCACTATGCCAGTTACCTCGTTGCCGGTATTGTTCTCTTTTCTCGTTCCCGTGTTCCGGCATCCCCGTGATCAAATCACAAAGTGTCTGGCCAGACGATGATGGATACCGTAACATCGAGAGGGCCCAGAGATATCTCTCCATCGTCGGAGGAGCAAATCCCAATCTTGAGCTATCAAGTTACTTGACATACTTTTCCATGAACCCGTAAGCCGCCGTAATAGCCACCCATTTACGGATGACGTTTAACAAACCCCAAAGTTCATGAAGCAAGCATGAAGAAACTCGATACTCTCATGGTCTAAGGAATTATGCAAACGTTAACCATCTTTGTGTTATTAACCATTAACTTGTGACGAATGTATCTCATAGCATAACATCAATTCGGATCGATTCAACACGAGTGTTCTACCAACATCGCGTCCTCAAAATTGCCGGCATAGCCATGCCCATGATCAGGAAAACAGGACCATCATGCAACACTTGAGCCAGTCTTAGAGGCAAGACTAGGAATACAATTCATCGTTTATTATACCACACGTGCACATGAGTTTCCCTCCAAGCCTCGTTTAATTTGTAGACTCGAGAATCATTGCAGTTATAGCATGGAACATAAACATTCATTACAAACTTTGAAGATACAAAATAACTGTTATTACTGCCTCTAGGGCATATCTCCTACAGACTCCCACTTGCACTAGAGTCATAATCCAGTTACATGGCTTCCCTAACACCAATGGCTATCCGGTGTTGCTCATGCTTTGCTCGTGGCAGAGGCTTTGTCATCGGGTCTGACACATTCAGATCCGTGTGAACTTTGCGTACTTTCACTAAACCTTCTTCGACATGATGTCGAATGAGTTTATATTTGCGTTGAATATGCATTGTCTTATGGTGCGAATATGGCTCCCTTGCCTGAGCCACGGCGCCACTATTATCACAATAGATCTCCACCGGGTCCAGATCACTTGGAACCACACCAAGGTCTTCAAGAAATTGCTTGATACCGACACCTTGCTTGGAGGCTTCAGAAGCAGCAACATATTCCGCCTCCATCGTAGAATCCGCCACAGTCTTTTGTTTGGAACTTTTTCAATCAACTGCACCGCCGTTCAATATGAAAACATAGCCAGATTGAGATTTGAAGTCATCTGGGTCAGTCATGAAGCCTGCATCAGTGTAACAACTTACAATGAGCTCTTCATCACCTCCGTACACAAGGAGTAAATCCTTGGTCCTTCTGAGGTACTTAAGAATACCCTTGACTGTGGCCCAGTGTTCCAATCCTGGATCACCTTGGTACCGGCTGCTAACACTTAGCGCACAGGAAACATCCGGTCTTGTACATAGCATGGCATACATAATAGAACCAACTGCCGAAGCATATGGAATATCATTCATTTGTACTCGCTCATCGAGGGTCCGAGGACTCTGATTCTTGCAAAGCACTGTGCCAGGTGACATGGGGAGTAGGCCTTTCTTGGAGTTCTCCATGTTGAACCTTTTCAACACCTTGTCAATGTACGTGCTTTGGCTAAGCGCTATTAGGCGTCTTGATCTATCTCTATAGATCCTGATGCCCAATACATATGCCGCTTCACCTAAGTCTTTCATTGAAAAACTCCTTTTCAATGAGTCTTTTATTCGCTAAGAAAATTCACATCATTTCCAATCAACAATATGTCATCCACATACAAGATTAGAAATGCTTTTGCGTGCCCACTAAACTTCTTGTAAACACAAGATTCCTCATTGTTCCTGATGAAGCCAAACTCTTTGACCACTTCATCAAAACGAATGTTCCAGCTCCTTGATGCTTGCTTCAGACCATAAATGGCTTTCTGAAGCTTACATACCTTTCTAGCATTCTTAGGATCGACAAAACCTTCTGGTTGTATCATGTATACATCCTGTTCAAGGTTTCCATTTAGGAAAGCCGTTTTGACATCCATCTGCCAAACTTCATAATCGAAATAAGCAGCAATTGCTAGTAATATCCGAACAGACCTAAGCATAGCTACGGGCGAGAAAGTCTCGTCGTAGTCCACTCCTGGAACTTGCGTGAACCCTTTCGCGACAAGTCTAGCTTTGTGGATAGTAATGTTACCATCCGCGTCCGTCTTTCTTTTGAAAATCCATTTACAACCAATGGGTTTTACGCCATCTGGAAGTTCTTCCAAGTTCCAAACTTGGTTTTCATACATGGATTCCATTTCGGAACTCATGGCCTTGTGCCATTCCCTTGAGCTAGGCCCCGCCATCGCTTCCTTGTAGTGCGCAGGTTCATCGTCTTCAAGAATGAAGATTTTTTTATGAAACCACTCAGGTGGCTGGATAGCCCTACCTGATCTGCGCGGTTCAGTAACAACATTGTCTGAAGTTTCCGCATCACATGCGACAACTTCCGGCTCGGTTGTAGGGATAATTTGCGGAATTACTTCCGGTTCCTTAGCCATATCAATGGTTGCCAAAGATTCACTAATCTCATTAAGTCGTACTATCCTCCCACTCAATTCTTTAGCGAGAAATTCTTTCTCGAGAAAGTGTGCAACCTTTGCGACAAACATTTTGCCTTTGGACTGGTGGTAGAAGGAATATCCAATGGTGTTATTTGGATAGCCTACAAAGTAACATTTGTCTGATCTAGGTTCTAGTTTGGTTGGCTGTAAACGTTTTACGTATGCCTCACAACCCCAAACCTTGAGATGCGACACACTAGGTATCTTCCCACACCACATCTCATGTGGTGTCATCTCAACAGACTTAGACGGCGCTCTGTTTAATGTATAAGCGGCAGTGAGTAGTGCGTGACCCCAAAAAGATATCGGTAGATCGGTAAGAGACATCATCGACCTTACCATGTCTAACAGGGTTCGGTTACGTTGTTCCGACACTCCGTTTCGCTGTGGAGTTCCGGGAGGCATAAGCTATGAAACGATTCCACGGTCACTCAGATGTTGGCCAAACTCATGACTAAGATATTCGCCTCCGCGATCAGACCGCAGAAACTTAATCTTTTTGTCATGATGATTTTCTACCTCATTCTGAAAATCTTTGAACTTTTCACAGGTTTCCGACTTATGCTTCATCAAGTAGATATAGCCATACCGAATTAAATCATCAGTAAAAGTCACGAAGTAAAAATACCCACCCCGTGCGGCCATGTTCATTGGACCACATACATCACTATGTATTATTTCCAATAATTCACCCACCCATTCAGGATGACCTGTGAATGGCGTCTTGGTCATTTTTCCCATCAAGCAAGCTTCACATGTGTCAAATGATTCAAAATCAAGGGACGGTAAAACTCCATCTTTATGGAGTCTTTGCATGCGTTTCTTTGTGATGTGGCCAAGCCGACAGTGCCACAAGTAAGTGGTGGTGGTATCTGCCTTCTTAAGGCGTTTAGCATTCACGCTAAAGACATCATTTCCACAATCAAGATTTAGTACGAAAAGGCCCCCAACAATGGGTGCAAATCCATAAAACATATCCTTACAATAAAGTGAACAACCATTGTTCTCAGACTTGTAGGAGTACCTATCGTGTACTAAACATGATCCAGAGATAATGTTTCTACACAATAACGGAACAAAATAATAGTTACTAAGTTCCAAAATAAATCCTGAAGGGAGACATAGAGGCATAATGCCGACGGCTTGAGCGGCGATCCCAGCGCCGTTCCCGACACGCATCACGACTTCATTCTTTGCCAGCTTGCGCACCTTCTGAAGCCCCTGTATCGAGTTGCAAATGTGAGCAACCAATCCGGTATCAAATACCCAAGACTTAGAATTTTCGCTAGCAAGCAAAACGTCAATGACATTAACTTGTATAACAAATATACCTTTTCCGGTTTTCCCGGACTTCTTATCTTCCAGATACTTCTTGCAGTTTCTCTTCCAATGTCCTGTGCCCTTGCAGTAGAAGCACTCAGTTTCATTCTTGGCTCCGCCCTTAGATTTGCGTTGGGCGCCCTTGCCCTTCTTTGGCTTGCCTTTCTTTTTGAAAATGGAAGTTTTATTCACAAGCAACACTTGCTTGCGATTTTTCTGCAGTCCTCCTTCAGTAGTTTTCAGCATGGCAAGCACTTCATGTAGGGAACGCAGCAGAAAACAAAAATTTTCCGACCTACGCACCAGCCCAGGACCACTATGAAGACTGTATACAAGGTTTGATCTTTTCGTTACCGACTCGTAGCGCAGCGGAAGTAGAGTCGATGACGATCGGCGGTGCAGATCCCCGCAGCTAGGATTTACAACCTCCCAACTGCGAGGATGTATACCCTCATCTGCCCCGCAGAAAGCCCTCCGGGAGGCGGTCGGACAGTCCCCCGGACGGTGTCGCGGACAGCCCTTCGGGAGGACCTCCGAAGCTCGGACTGTCACTCGGACAGCCCTTCGGGAGGACCTCCAAAACTCGGACGGTCACATTGACAGCCCTTCGGGAGGCACTCTCGAACTAAGACCGAAACTACAATCTCTCTACAGAGTTGCACACATACAGTGTCATCTATCCGGCAGGGCTTCGCCGTCCAGAACTAGTTCCTGCCGGAACCCAGACAACCTTTCGGCTCTACGAAACTATTTCGCTGGGAGGGAGAGAGAGAGCTTGCAAAGCAAAGCATGTGTATGAGAGAACAAGGATGAAGAAATGGAAGCCCACATCTCCTCTATTTATAGGAAATCCAAGGGGTAGGGTGGTTTTACAATAAAACCCCAAATGCACATGAATGAAGTCCTTCCACAAGGGCATAAAAGTGAAACCAAGGAACAAGAGGGACTCCATGAAGGAGTCCACCATGTGGCCGGCCACACCCTCCTGTGGGGCCCCAAAAATGGCTCCAATCCATCCATGTCATCCCCAAGATCTTTTGGAGCAAAGCCCCAAAAGGTGGCTTTCCATAAAGTAGTCCAAAAAGCACTTTCACTATTCACGGCGACATTTTTCAGCGTCCGCTCGAACTGAAAATATTTATGTGGGCTTAGAACAATTCTAGTACCCCACTAAAATAATTTTCAATGCGATCCGGAACAATTCCGGAATAGTGATTTTCATCTGCGAAAAGCATCTGAAGCAGTTCCGGCAGCTCCGAAACATTTCCGGTTATTCTTCCGGAAAATTCCCAGAAGTTTCCAGAATGATTCTGGCACCCTCCAAGAATTATCAGGCATGTGCCGAAACCAATTTGACTTAATGGTATCCCTTGAAACAACTTTTCAGTTTCACCGAAACTGTTCCGGTGACCTGCCTACGGAACTTTTCCACTGTCCGAAACTTTTCCGGTGTCCGAAACTTTTTGGTGATTTTCTCTCAGACTCCCTGTCTAGTATTCAACAGATAGATGACCCTTAAGCGTGTGACCCTATAGGTTCGGTGAAGCATAGACATGACCCGGAACCCCTTCCGATCAATGATCAACATCGGAGCCGTGGACACCCATATCGATCCCTATACCCACACGAATAAATATTCGAGTGAACCTCCAGTTGCCGTGTGCTATTCCTGTTGCTTCGCGATATGGTACAAATACCCGAGGTGGGACATGTTGGCATCCTCATGGATCAACAACTTGTCCACTATGCCAGTTACCTCGTTAACGGTATTGTTCTCTTTTCTCGTTCCCGTGTTCCTGCATCCCCATGATCAAATCACAAAGTGTCTGGCCAGACGGATGGATACCGTAACACCGAGAAGGCCCAGAGATATCTCTCCATCGTCGGAGGAGCAAATCCCAATCTTGAGCTATCAAGTTACTTCACATACTTTTCCATGAACCCGTAAGCCGCCGTAGTAGCCACCCATTTACGGATGACGTTTAACAAACCCCAAAGTTAATGAAGCAAGCATGAAGAAACTCGATACTCTCATGGTCTAAGGAATTATGCAAACATTAACTACTCTGTGTTATTAACCATTAACTTATGACGAATGTATCTCATAGCATAACATCAATTCGGGTCGATTCAACACAAATGTTCTTCTAACATTATGCCCTCAAAATTGCCGGCATAGCCATGCCCATGATTAGGAAAACAGGATCATCATGCAATACTTGAGCCAGTCTTAGAGGCCAGACTAGGAATACATTTTACCGTTTATTATCCCACACGTGCACATGAGTTTCCCTCCAAGCCTCGTTTATTTGTAGACTCGAGAATCATTGCAGTTATAGCATGGAACATAAACATAATTATGAACAGGGAGATAATCAAAAACATTTATTATTGCCTCTAGGGCATATCTCCTACAGACTCCCACTTGCACTAGAGTCAATAATCTAGTCAATGCTAATGCACTTTACACCTATGGCATACTGGTGTAAAATATGCTTCGCTTGTGGTATAGCCTGATGTCCAATGGATCTGACAACTTCAGCTCCATGTGGAACATTGCATATCCTCGTGTTTTCACGCTATCACAAAATTCGTATTTTGTGTGACTTGGCTTTGCATATGTGTGAATCATTGGTCGAAACCTGATTCCTCAGGCTGAGCTATGGAGCAACTATCTGCAATAGTGTCTCATAGACCAAAGCCATCTTGGAACCATACTTAGTTCATGAATGAACTATATGATTCAACAACTTCTTTGTCGCTTCCAAAGCGTCAACATACTTAGCCTTTGTTATAGAATTCGCCACAGTATCTTGTTTGGAACAATTTCCAACTATCGTGCCACCATATTGTGTATCACACAAAAACCTCAATTAAATCGAAAATCACATGGAGAAATGGTGGAGACTGTATCGATGTAACATATTACACCGAACTCTTCATGATTTCTGCTTGCGAGAAAACATGTCATCACTACTACTCTAGTACTCAATGACATCTTTCACTGTTGTCCTATGATCAGTACTTTGATCACTTTGGTTATCCATACTCGCAACAACTTTGGAGTATCGGACATATCTGGTGGTTTTACATACCATGGAATACATGATTAATCCAAACACAAGAGTGTGTGGAATCTCCATCATGTATTTCACTCATCAGTGTTTTGGGACACTAAGTCTTGCAAAAACTCTTTCCATGTGACTTCGGCAAGAATCACTCCTTGGCGTTTTAAATGCTAAAAGGTTTTAGCACCTTGTCAATATGTATTCATTGCTTAGCCCCATAAGGTAAATCTATCTCCATAGATCATCATGCCTAATATTGAGGCTATTTAGCCTAAGCACTTCATCGAAAAAACTATTTTCAAATGAAGTCCTAATTCGTGTCAAGAAATTTATTTCCAATTAACAATGTGTCAAGTACACAAGGTTTTTAGAAATAGTATTATGCTCCCACTTACTTTCTTGAATCACAAGCATCTTCGATACCCATTTGATGAAGTCAAACTCCTTTGACCATTCCATCAAAAACGAAGATTCCAACTCCGCTTTGCTCTCTTCTGTCCATCGTTGGAACTCTGAAGTTTGCATACTTACTAGCATCCTCTGGATCGACAAATTCCTTTGGACCGTATCACATACAAGTCCTAGGTTTCATTTCCATCAGATGGAAATCCTTTTGCCATCCATGTTTCATATCTCATGATTGATATATGTATTAATTGCTAGTTCAACCCGAACCGACCTTAAGCATCGCTACGGTGAAACAACCTCATCGTAGTCAACTCCTTGAACTTGTTATTTCAACAAGTCAAGCTTTATGGATAAAATATTTTTATCCGTACCAGTTTTCAGTTCCATAAATATTCGTTGGACTCTAAGTCCTCTGAAAGGTGTATCAAGGTTTTAATCTTGAATCACTTATATGGAAACTATCTCGGATTGTATTGGCATTTAGCCAATCCCGGAGTTAGGGCCCATCAACGCTTCCTTGTGTATTGTAGGTATACTGTTGTCCAACAACAATATCTCGTATGCGCACCTGATAGGTTTGCATGAGCTTTGCCTACGTGGTTCAGCTACACGTTCAACTGAAGTCCATACATTTTATTGTAGAGACTTACGTATCAGTCATAGTAGGAAACAACAGATTCACTTCCAAGGTTTCTTTCCTTTGAACTGATGACGAAGATACTGGTTATCTTGTCGAGTTGCACTATCCTCCCACTCACCTTTTGTAAGAACTATTCTCTTTAAAAGCATACCGTTTTGTGGCAAAACCCTTTGCCTCGGTATAGTGGTGGGGGAATACCCAATGACTTGGGATAACCATACAAAATAGCACTTGTCTGATTTGGAATGGGTTTGTAACCTTTTACACAAGCCCCATATTCCAAATGTTAAGAAAATATATAACATGGTTGGGCGTACCATACCATAGCGTCATTTCAACAGCCCTGATGGATCTCTTTTTAGTGTAAATGTCGCAGTCTCTAAAGCATCACTCTATAAAAGGGATAATGACAAATCTATTTATGTCATCTTTGATCTTACCATGTCATAAATGGTTCGATTACATCTTCATGGACTTTCCACTTGCAGTGGTGTTCCGGGAGGTGCAAGTTATGAAACTCTTTCACAACTCATCAGACAATCGCTAAACTTGTAACTCAAATATTCCTTTCCGCAATCAAATTGCAGAAACATAATTTTCTTGGTACAATAACTTCTACTTCATTTTTTAAAACCTTTCGAATGATTTCAAAAGATCCAGACTTACGTCTCATCAAGTAAATATCCATATATCTACTTGAGTCATTTTTGAAGGTAGACAAATCCACTGTTTGCAACAACATTTATTTGACTACACACATCATAATGTATGATTACCAATAAGTTCTTTGCTCGTTCCTTATGGCCTGTGAACGGTATTTTAGTTAGTTCACCTTTTGGAGGAAAGTCGCAAGTGTCAGATGATTCAAAATCAAACGACTTCAAAATCCATCATAATGGAATTTTCCATGCGGGTTTCTCCAATGTGACCAAATGCAGTGCCACACATATGTGGTATTCTTTTAGTCTTGCGACATTTAGCGTCAGTGTTATGGATGTATCATATTTCCATCAATATTCATAACATATATCTCAGCTAGGATGGAATCATGGCCCTTCATGTTATTCATAATACTGAACAACAATTGTTGTTTTTATGAACAAATCTTTTGCAACAAACATTGTGCAATGGGCTAGAGTGTATGAAACTCTAAAATGAATTATGAAAGTAAACCCAGAGGTAATGTATTATTATCAATATTCATAACATACGTCTCAGTCATGATGAAAGTATGGCCCTTATGTTATTCATAACACCGAACATGAAAAGTTCTCTTATGAACAACCTTCTTGCAAGATACCTTATGCAAAGGGCTAGAGTGTATGAAACTCTAAAATGAATTATGAAACTTAATACATAGGGAATACACTGATGGAAGGCATAGTAACATTTACTATGTTCCCTACATGTATCTAAACCTCATTCCTGGCTAGTCTTTCAGGCCATAGTAGTTCTTACATCGAGTTGCAACAGAATGCAATCGAGCGGGTATCTTTGTGACCAACTCACAATACCCAAGAATTAGTGATTAACATGTTTAACCATAATTCCCAAGAACTATATCTTTGACCAGCCTTCTATACATCAAAAACTTGTATGACATTCATACATGAGCTGGATATTCCAGTCTTCTTTCCTTTTGCCATTATATTTCTAACAGTTTAACTTTTCAGTATTTCTCCTACTCTTAGAAGAAGAACCCAACTTAAGAGTGGCATTAGCCCCGGACTTCCTAGGCGTGAAAGTCTTACTAACACCCTTCGGACACTTCCTTTCTCTTTAAGTTGTTGTTTTATTCACCTTTCATCATATGACAAGCGTTCTCCTGGATCCCTCTCTTATCAGTCTAATGCATAGTAAACTCCTTTACTAATAGTTTGCAAACAAACATTGCTTTGGATATCTCATATCTTTTAGCTTTTGTCTGTCTCTGAAAATGACTTTCAAATTCCATGAATATCACATAACTATCTGAACTTTCGAAGTTTCGGTCTCATGGAAGCAAACATATTTGACTTGACCGTAACGGAATTTTAGCTTTCGGATCGAAGGACGAGAGTCATATCATCCATAGCATTAGCGGGAGAATACCGAAAACATGCGATAGGACAAGTCCTTCTCGGCACTCTTGAGGACAATCCTCACATTACGTTACCAACCGTAAAGTTTTAACCAGATATTTAACAGCTATTCAATTTTAATAGGGAAGGTGGAAACGCGAGCCATTATTCTACAACTATTTTGCAAACCATACTTAGACAGTGTTCAAAATAAATTGCACTGAGAATTAAAACAAGTTAATTCTACAGTGTGCTCCCACTCAAATCAATATCTCTCATAATTGATTGTGAGTGATTCAAGATCCAAATTACAATTCAACGCCAAGGATGTATCCATCTCAAGTGAAGAGAATTGCAATCGGTAGGCCAACTTGCCAATCACATCTCTATGTGACTCTTGTTCATCTTTCGATGCGTGTGTTCCGAGCTCATGACTTTCATGCCTGAACGTCAAGACAACCAAGTGATCTCGCTACGAGGTCTCAACTCACCCGCCTCACACTTCTCTAATCGTTCGTACCCATGTAACCATGTGATACCCCAAAGAGATAGGTGTCGTGACGGTGCTACACTTGGGAGAACACTAACTACTTGATATTCTAAGTGAGAGATCACCCTAATAAAAAGCGATTACCACGCAATCAAGAAGGGTGCATCAAGAGGGATAAACATCTCAGGCAATTCATAATTAGCATGACATGGTATAGCCCCTTCTGACGGAGAAGTCAAGTATCTCTTCGTCTTCGGCATTCACATCGGTGTTCACCTTTGCGAAGATTGCCACCACCTTTTTGATGGACCAAATAATATTGCTATCTCTATAGCTTAATAAAATAAGTGCATTACATAAGGTTGGCACGCAGGTCATTAAAGTGCAATCATATGGCTCCAGCCATCATGCCGAATCATGACACGCAGGTCATGTTAATCAATTTACATCATATAGTCATCTCATACATAATCAAATTATTATGAACACTGCTATACCACATCACATGCACATGCAAACCATCCTGCAAAACCAAGTTAGACGCCTCTAATCGGTCTATGCAAAAACTTGTTTTTCGTGGCTTCTAAGGTTTCGAAACAAACCGAAGCTACCAACGTCCATCATCAAGTATGATAATTCAAGTTGCTAGATTAACAATCCTGGGTGTATGAAACACGACATAATAAAATCTCGAGCCCCATACTAAACTTCTTCATACGCGTGACCCCCGTGCAGATCACATCTGCATTGCCCTTTCGTCTGCGAAATATCCATCTTTCTCAACTATGGTGGAACCCAAAGAACTGTTAGCACTTCGTTGCTCTGTCAATCAGCATACTCAGGAGCAGCATGAAAGGATCGCGGATTGCCAGAACTTTGTGAGATTCCACCATTCCGTTAAGATCAGGACTATGCAAATTCCAGGGAAGCAACAAGAACATCGGGTTACAGATTTCATCTGCTACCCGCACAAATAATTTTCAGTAATAGATCTCATCTACTACCTAATTATATTATGCAACACCCATACATCTCCATGTATTCTAGATCGCAACCCGCATCTACGCATAGCACGGCTCTTGATGCCACTGTTGGGTAACACAGCAGAAAACAAAAAATTTCCGACCTACGCACCAGCCCAGGACCACTATGAAGACTGCATACAAGGTTTGATCTTTTCATTACCGACTCGTAGCGCAGCGGAAGTAGAGTCGATGACGATCGGCGGTGCAGATCCCCGCAGCTAGGATTTACAACCTCCCAACTGCGAGGATGTATACCCTCATCTGCCCCACAGACAGCCCTTCGGGAGGCGGTCGGACAGTCCCCCGGACGGTGTCGCGGACAGCCCTTCGGGAGGACCTCCGAAGCTCGGACTGTCACTCGGACAGCCCTTCGGGAGGACCTCCAAAACTCGGACGGTCACATTAACAGCCCTTCGGGAGTCACTCTTGAACTAAGACCGAAACTACAATATCTCTACAGAGTTGCACACATACGGTGTCATCTATCTGGCAGGGCTTCGCCGTCGAGAACTAGTTCCTGCCGGAACACAGACAGCCTTTCGGCTCTACGAAACTATTTCGCTGGGAGGGAGAGAGAGAGATTGCAAAGCAAAGCATGTGTATGAGAGCACAAGGATGAAGAAATGGAATCCCACATCTCCTCTATTTATAGGAAAACCAAGGGGTAGGGTGGTTTTACAATAAAACCCCAAATGCACATGAATGAAGTCCTTCCACAAGGGCATAAAAGTGAAACCAAGGAACAAGAGGGACTCCATGAAGGAGTCCACCATGTGGCCGGCCACACCCTCATGTGGGGCCCCAAAAATGGCTCCAATCCATCCATGTCATCCCCAAGATCTTTTGGAGCAAAGCCCCAAAAGGTGGCTTTCCACAAAGTAGTCCAAAAAGCACTTTCACTATTCACGGTGACATTTTTCAGCGTCCGCTCGAACTGAAAATATTTATGTGGGCTTAGAACAATTCTAGTACCCCACTAAAATAATTTTCAATGCGATCCGGAACAATTCCGGAATAGTGATTTTCATCTGCAAAAAGCATCTGAAGCAGTTCCGGCAGCTCCGGAACATTTCCGGTTATTCTTCCGGAAAATTCCCAGAAGTTTCCAGAATGATTCTGGCACCCTCCAAGAATTATGAGGCATGTGCCGAAACCAATTTGACTTAATGGTATCCCTTGAAACAACTTTTCAGTTTCACCGAAACTGTTCCGGTGACCTGCCTACGGAACTTTTCCACTGTCCGAAACTTTTCCGGTGTCCGAAACTTTTTGGTGATTTTCTCTCAGACTCCGTGTCTAGTATTCAACAGATAGATGACCCTTAAGCGTGTGACCCTATAGGTTCGGTGAAGCATAGACATGACCCGGAACCCCTTCCGATCAATGATCAACATCGGAGCCGTGGACACCCATATCGATCCCTATACCCACACGAATAAATATTCGAGTGAACCTCCAGTTGCCTTGTGCTATTCCTGTTGCTTCGCGATATGGTACAAATACCCGAGGTGAGACATGTTGGCATCCTCATGGATCAACAACTTGTCCACTATGCCAGTTACCTCGTTAACGGTATTGTTCTCTTTTCTCGTTCTCGTGTTCCTGCATCCCCATGATCAAATCACAAAGTGTCTGGCCAGACGGATGGATACCGTAACACCGAGAGGGCCCAGAGATATCTCTCCATCGTCGGAGGAGCAAATCCCAATCTTGAGCTACCAAGTTACTTCACATACTTTTCCATGAACCCGTAAGCCGCCGTAATAGCCACCCATTTATGGATGACGTTTAACAAACCCCAAAGTTAATGAAGCAAGCATGAAGAAACTCGATACTCTCATGGTCTAAGGAATTATGCAAACATTAACTACTCTGTGTTATTAACCATTAACTTATGACGAATGTATCTCATAGCATAACATCAATTCGGGTCGATTCAACACAAATGTTCTTCTAACATTATGCCCTCAAAATTGCCGGCATAGCCATGCCCATGATCAGGAAAACAGGATCATCATGCAATACTTGAGCCGGTCTTAGAGGCCAGACTAGGAATACATTTTACCGTTTATTATCCCACACGCGCACATGAGTTTCCCTCCAAGCCTCGTTTTATTTGTAGACTCGAGAATCATTGCAGTTATAGCATGGAACATAAACATAATTATGAACAGGGAGATAATCAAAAACATTTATTATTGCCTCTAGGGCATATCTCCTACACTTCATTTGCTGTTTTGTCCATCCCATTCATGTTTTAGTTCATGATAAAACCGCCATAAGACGGGGGGAGTGAACCTAGCAACAAGTCCATAACATGCTCTTCTGGAAGTGGGAATTCCAGGATTTTAAGCCTTTCAGCGTAGCCAATCATATTGACTACGTGCTCGCCAACTGAACTGCCCTCAGCCATCTTGGTCTCCGCCATCATTTTCATGATGTCAAAACGTTCAGACCATGCATTAAACTTGTAAAGAGCATCCAGATCCTTGATCATATCAAAGGAGTTATGGAATTCAAAACGTTTTTGAAGCTCTGAACTCATGCAAGATAGCATGAGGCACTGCACTAAGTTGTAATCATCATCCTTAGTGGCCCAGACATTTTGTATGTCTGCCGCGGCTGTTGCCGCCGGTTTAGGGGGAAGAGGTCCGTCAAGCACATACACTTTCTTAGCACCCCGGAGGACAATCCTCAGTGTACGGACCCAGTCCGCATAGTTGTTTCCATTCGCAGCTAACTTCTCTTTCTTTAACATAGGGCCTAAGTTGAATGCGGTGTTTCGAGCCATTTGATCTACAACGGAAAACACAACTTCATTTAGACTTTGTTCATAATGATTTTTTACACTAATGAATAAATAATTTTATTCCAAGGTGCACTCCCACTCAAATCAATATCTCTCATAATTGATTGTGAGTGATGCAAGACCCAACTTTCAATTCAGTGTCAAGGATGTAACCATCTCAAGTGACGAGAATTTCAATTGGTAGGACAACTTGCCAATCACATCTCTATGTGACTCTTGTTCATCTTTCAAAGCGTGTGTTTCGAGCTCATGACTTTCATGCCTGAACGTCAAGACAACCAAGTGATCTCGCTGCGAGGTCTCAACTCACCCGCCTCACACTTCTCTAATCGTTCGTACCCATGTAACCATGTGATACCCCGAAGAGATAGGTGCCGTGACGGTGCTACACTTGGGAGAACACTAACTACTTGATATTCTAAGTGAGAGATCACCCTAATAAAAAGCGACTACTACGCAATTAAGAAGGGTTCATCAAGAGGGATAAACATCTCAGGCAATTCATAATAGCATGATATGGTATAGCCCCTTCTGACGGAGAAGTCAAGTATTTCTTCGTCTTCGGCATTCGCGTCGGTGTTCACCTTTGCGAAGATTGCGACCACCTTGTCGATGCACCAGATAATATTGCTATCTCTATAGCTAATAAAACAAGTGCATTACATAAGGTTGACACGCAGGTCATTAAAGTGCAATCATATGGCTCCAGCCATCATGCCGAATCATGACACGCAGGTCATGTTAATTACATCGTATAGCCATCTCATACATAATCAAAATTGAATATGAGCTTTGCTATACCACATCACATGCAAACCATCCTGCAAAACCAAGTTAGACGCCTCTAATTGGTTTATACAAAATTTTATTTTACGTGGCTTCTAAGGTTTTGACTCAAACCGCAGCTACCAACGTTTATCATCAAGTATGATAATTCAAGTTGCTAGATTAACTTTCCAGGGTGTATGAAACACGAGATGATAAAATATCGAGCCCCATACTATGCGTAGATATGGGCTATGCAACTTCACGGGAAGCAATAGGAACATCGGGTAACATATTTCATCTGCTACCCGCACAAATAATTTTCAGCAATAGATCTCATCTACAACAAAATTATACTATGCAATACCCATACATCTCATGTATTCTAGATCATAACATGTATCTACTCATAGCCTGGCTCTGATACCACTATCGGGGAAAGCGACAGAAAACAAAAATTTCCGGTACAGCGAGCACGCCCACGACCACTATGGAGACTACATACAAGGTTTGATCTGATCCGTACCGACTCGAAGCGCAGCGGCAGAAGAGTCGGTGGAGATCGTTGGTGCAGATCCCCGCAGCTAGGATTTTATAACCTCCCAACCGCGAGGATGTACTCCCTCGTCGGACAGCCCTTCGAGAGGCGGTCGGACAGTCCCCCGGACAATGTCGCGGACAGCCCTTCGGGAGGACCCTCGAAACTCGAACGAAGACTCGGACAGCCCTACGGGAGGACACACGAACAGCCCCTCGGGCAAAAGATCGAAACTACGACCTCTCTACGGGGTTGCACACATACGGTGTCATCTATCCGGCAGGGCTTCGCCGTCCAGAACTAGTTCCTGCCGGAACCCAGACAGCCTTTCGGCTCTACGAAAGACTCTTTTCGTGGGAGGGAGAGAGAGAGCTTGCAAAGCAAAGCATGTGTATGAGAGCACAAGGATGAAGAAATGGCAGCCCACTCACCTCCTATTTATAGGAAAACCAAGGGGTAGGGTGGTTTTACAATAAAACCCAAAATGCACATGAATGAAGTCCTTCCACAAGGGCATAAAAGTGAAACCAAGGAACAAGAGGGACTCCATGAAGGAGTCCACCATGTGGCCGGCCACACCCTCATGTGGGGCCCCAAAAATGGCTCCAATCCATCCATGTCATCCCCAAGATCTTTTGGAGCAAAGCCCCAAAAGGTGGACTTCCATAAAGTAGTCCAAAAAACACTTTCACTATTCACGGCGACATTTTTCAGCGTCCGCTCGAACTGAAAATATTTATGTGGGCTTAGAACAATTCTAGTACCCCACTAAAATAATTTTTAATGCGATCCGTAACAATTCCGGAATAGTGTTTTTCATTTGCGAAAAGCATCTGAAGTGATTCCGGCAGCTCCGGAACATTTCCGGTTTTCATCCCGGAAAATTCCAGAAAGTTTCCAGAATGATTCTGGCACCCTTCAAGAATTATCAGGCATGTGCCAAAACCAATTTGACTTTTTGGTATCCCCTGAAACAACTTTTCAGTTTCATCGAAACTGTTCCGGTGACCTGTCTGCAGAACTTTTCCGTTGTCCGAAACTTTTCGGTGATTTTCACTCAGACTCCCTGTCTAGTATTCAACAGATAGATGACCCTTAAGCGTGTGACACTATAGGTTCGGTGAAGTATAGACATGACCCGGAACCCCTTCCGATCAATGATCAACATCGGAGCCGTGGACACCCATATTGACCCCTATACCCACACGAATGAATATTCGAGTGAACCTCTAGTTGCCGTGAGCTATTCTTGTTGCTTCGCGATGTGTTTACAATTACCCGAGGTGAGACATGTATGCATCCTCGTGGATCAACAACTTGTCCACTATGGCAGTTACCTCGTTGCCGGTATTGTTCTCTTTTCTCGTTCCCGTGTTCCGGCATCCCCGTGATCAAATCACAAAGTGTCTGGCCAGACGATGATGGATACCGTAACACCGAGAGGGCCCAGAGATATCTCTCCATCGTCGGAGGAGCAAATCCTAATCTTGAGCTATCAAGTTACTTGACATACTTTTCCATGAACCCGTAAGCTGCCGTAATAGCCACCCATTTACGGATGACGTTTAACAAACCCCAAAGTTCATGAAGCAAGCATGAAGAAACTCGATACTCTCATGGTCTAAGGAATTATGCAAACGTTAACCATCTCTGTGTTATTAACCATTAACTTGTGACGAATGTATCTCATAGCATAACATCAATTCGGATCGATTCAACACGAGTGTTCTACCAACATCGCGTCCTCAAAATTGCCGGCATAGCCATGCCCATGATCAGAAAAACAGGACCATCACGCAACACTTGAGCAAGTCTTAGAGGCAAGACTAGGAATACAATTCGCCGTTTATTATACCACACATGCACATGAGTTTCCATCCAAGCCTCGTTTAATTTGTAGACTCGAGAATCATTGCAGTTATAGCATGGAACATAAACATTCATTACAAACTTTGGACATAAAAAATAACTGTTATTACTGCCTCTAGGGCATATCTCCTACAGGCTATTAGGGTTAGCTTTTCTGTCTAAATCCTCTAGTATATATAGGAGGGAGGGAGGGGAGGAGGCAGCCTCAAGCCCTCAAGATCTGGCCGAAATTGGAGGTGGAGTAGTCCTACTCCAATCCTATTAGGATTAGGACTCCTTCCTTATTTAGACTTTTTGCCTTTTTCCACCTTTTTCTCCTTAGGCTTTTCTTCCCAGCCACATGGGACCTTTGTGGGACTTCAACCAGCCCAATAAGGGCTGGTATTTATCCTTCCACAGCCCATGTAGCCTCTTGGGTCGAAATACCCCTCCCGATGGTCCCCCGGTACCCTCCCGGCACTCCCGGTACACTACCGATGAGCCCAAAACTTTTCCGGTGACCAAAATAGGACTTCCTATATATCAATCTTTACCTCCGGACCATTCCGGAGCTCCTCGTGATGTCCAGGATCTCATCTGGGACTCTTAACAACCTTCCGTCACCACCATGCATAACTCTATACTACCGAAACGTCATCGAACCTTAAGTGTGCAGACCCTACGGGTTCGAGAACCATGTAGACATGACCGAGACTCCTCTACGGTCAAGAACCAATAGCGGGACCTGGATGCCCATATTGGTTCCTACATATTCTACGAAAATCTTTATCGGTCGAACCTCTGTGTCAAGGATTCAGTTAACCCCGTATGATGTTCCCTTTGTTCTTCGGTATGTTACTTGCCCGAGATTCGATCGTCGGTATCTCCATACCTAGTTCAACCTTGTTACCGGCAAGTCTCTTTACTCGTTCGGTAATCCAAGATCCCGTGACTAACACTTAGTCACATTGCTTGCAAGGCTTGTTGTGATGTTGTATTACCAAGTGGGCCCTGAGATACCTCTCCGTCACACGGAGTAATAAATCCCAGTCTTGATCCATGCCAACCCAACAGACACCCTTGGAGATACCTATGGAGCATCTTTATAGTCACCCAATTACGTTGCGACATTTGATACACACAAGGCACTCCTCCGGTGTCAGTGAGTTGCATGATCTCATGGTCATAGGAACATATACTTGACATGCAGAAAACTGTAGCAATAAACTGACATGATCATATGCTACATTTATAGTTTGGGTCTTGTCCATCACATCATTCTCCTAATGATGTGATCCCGTTATCAAATGACATCTCATGTCCATGGTTAGGAAACCTTAACCATCTTTGATCAACGAGCTAGTCTATTAGAGGCATACTAGGGACATAGTGTTGTCTATGCATCCACACATGTATGTGAGTTTCCGATCAATACAATTTTAGCATGGATAATAAACAATTATCATGAACAAGGAAATATGATAATAACTAATTTATTATTGCCTCTAGGGCATATTTCCAACAGTCTCCCACTTGCACTAGAGTCAATAATCTAGTTCACATCGCCATGTGATTTGTTTATGAATCTCACACCCAATGAGTTCTGGGGTTCGATCATGCTTTGCATGTGGGAGAGGTCTTATAGTCAACGGGTCCGCGATATTCAGATCCATGTGTACTTTGCAAATCTCTATGTCAAACCGTAAATACTGATGCCACACTCCACTTGGTACTATTCCAAATGGCTGCTCCATTATACGTATCCAGATTGCTACTACGAGTCATTCGGATTGGTGTTAAAACTTGCATCGACGTAACTCTTTACGACGAACTCTTTATTATCTCCATAATCGAGAAACATCTCCTTAGTTTTTTAGTTACTAAGGATAATCTTGATCGCTGTCCAGTGATCCACTCCTGGATCACTTTTGTACCCCTTGACAGACTCATGGCAAGGCACACACCAGGTTCGGTACACAACATGGCATAATATAGAGCCTATGGCTAAGGCATAGGGGACGACGTTCATCCTTTCCTTACAAATCAGGCGAGAACTCTTTCTCTGGCTGATCCATTTTGAACTCTTTCAAAATCTTGTCAAGGTATGTACTCATTGAAAGTCTCATCAAGCATCTTGATCTATCTCTATAGATCTTGATGCTCAACAATTAGGTAGCTTTATCCAGGTCTTCCTTTGAAAATCACTTTTCAAACAACCGTTCATCCTTTCCAGAAATTCTACATTATTTCCGATCAGCAATATGTCATCCACATATACTTATCAGAAATTCTATAGTGCTCCCACTCACTTTATTGTAAATACAAGTTTCTCACAAACTTTGTATAGACTCAAAAACTTTGATCACCTCATCAAAGTGTATATTACAACTTCGAGATGCTTGCTTCAGTTCATAGAAGGATCACTGAAGCTTTCACAGCTTTTAGCATCCTTAGGACTGAGAAAACCTTCTGGTTGTATCTCATAGAACCTTTCCTTAAGGAAGGAAACGATGTTTTGGCATCCATCTGCCAGATTTCATAATTGAAAAATGCAGCAACTGCTAACATATCCAACAGACTTTAGCATCGCTACGAGTGAGAAAGTCTCATCGCAGTCAACTCTTTGAACTTGTCGGAAACTTCTTTGTGACAAGTCGAGCTTTATAAATGGTGACATTCACCATCAGCGTCTGTCTTCATTTTAAAGATCCATTTGTACTCAACGACCTGTCGTCCAATGAGCAAGTCTACCAAAGTCTATACTTGGTTTTCATACATGGATCCTTTCTCGGATTTCATGGCCTCTAACCATTTGTCGGAATCCGGGGCCATCATCACTTCTCCACAGCTCGTAGGTTCATCGTTGTCCAACAACATGACCTCCAAGACAGGGTTGTCGTACCGCTCAGGAGCAATACACATCCTTGTCGACCTACGAGGTTCGATAGTAACTTGATCCAAAGCTTCATGATCATCATCATTTACTTCCTCTTCAACTGACGTAGGTTCCATAGAAACATCTTTCTGCGCTGCGCTACTCTCTGGTTGAAACAAAGGTTCAACAACCTCATCAAGTTCTATCTTCCCCCCACTCAATTCTTTCGAGAGAAACTTTTTCTCGAGAAAGGACCCGTTTTAGCAACAAACATTTTATGCTTGGATCTGAGATAGAAGGTTCACCCAATTGTTCTTAGGGTAATCTATGAAGATGCATTTGTCCGCTTTGGGTTCGAGCTCATTAGGTGATTTTTTTTTCACACAAGCGTCGCAGCCCCAAACATTAAGAAATGACAGCGTAGGTTTATATCAAACCATAATTCCCACGATGTCATCTCAACAGATTTAGACGGTGCCCTATTTAAAGTGAATACAGTTGTCTCTAATGCATAACCCCCAAACTATAGTAGCAAAACGATAAGAGACATCATAGCACGTATCATATCCAATAGAGCACGACTATGACGTTCGGACACACCATCACACTATGGTGTTCCAGGTGGCGTGAGTTGTGAAGCAACTTTCACATTGTTTAAAGTTGTACGCCAAACTCGTAACTCAGATATTCACCTCCACGATCATATCGCAGACATTTTTATCTTCTTGTCACGATGATTTTAAACTTGACTTCGAATTTGTTTGAACCTTTCAAACAATTCAGACTTGTGTTTCATTAAGTAAATATACACTATATCTACTCAAATCATCAGTGAAGTTAAGAAAATAACGATATCCACCGCATGCTACAAGACTCATTGGATTGCATACATCAACATGTATCATTTCCAATAAATCACTTGCCCGCTCTATCAATCCAAAAAACGGGGTCCTTAGTCATCTTGCCCAAGAGGCATGGTCCGCATGTCTCAACCCATTCGAAATCGAATTAGTCCAAAGATCCATCAGCATGGAGTTTCTTCATGCGCTTGGTACCAATATGACATTTAGCGACAGTGTCACAAGTATGTGGTACTAACATTATTAACTTTGTATCTTTTGGCATCAATGTTATGAACATGTGTATTACTACGATCAAGATTCAACAAGCCATTCTTACTGGATGCATGATCATTGAAGGTATTATTCATGTAAACAGAATAACCATTATTCTCTAACTTAAATGAATAACCGTGTTGCAATAAACACGATCTAATCACATTCATGCTCAATGCAAAACACCAAATAACATTTATTTAGGTTCGTCACTAATCCCGAAGGTAGAGAGAGCGTGCGATGTTGATCATATCAACCTTGGAAACATTTCCAACACACATCGTCACCTCACCCTTAGCTAGTTCTCCGTTTATTCCGTAGCTTTTATTTCGAGTTACTAACATTTAGCAAGTGAACCGGTATCTAATACCCAAGTGCTACTAGGAGTACTAGCAAGGTACACATCAATAACACGTATATCAAATATACTTCTGTCGACGTTGCCAGCCTTCTTATCTACCAAGTATCTAGGGTTGTTCCGCTTCAGCGACCGCTCTCCTCATAATCGAAGCACTTAGTCTCGGGTTTGGATTCAACTTTGGGCTGCTTCACTGGAGCAGCAACTGACTTGCTATCCATGAAGTTTCCCTCCTTACTCTTGGCCTTCTCGAAACTAGTGGTTTTTACTAACCATCAACACTTGACGCTCCTTCTTTATTTCTACCTTTCGTGGTGTCAAACATCGCGAATAGCTCAGGGATCATTATTTCTATCCCTGGCATTTTATAGTTCATCACCAAGTTCTAGTAGCTTAGTGACAATGACTTGGAGGACTATATCAATCACTATCTTATCTGGAAGATTAACTCCCACTCGATACAAGCGATTGTAGCACCCAGACAATCTGAGCACATGCTCAATGATTGAGCTATTATCCTTCATCTTGCAGGCAAAGAATCTTATTGGAGATCTCATATCTCGCAACACGGGCACGAGACTGAGATCCTAATTTAAGCTCTTAGAACATCTCATATGTTCCGCGACGTTCAAAACGTTTCAGAGCCTTAATTCTAAGCCGTAATGCATGGCACACTAAACTATCAAGTAGTCATTAGAACGTGCCTATCAGATGTTCACAACATCTACAAACGGCGCTAGATGGGTTGGCGCACCGAGCGGTGCATTAAGGACATAAGCCTTCTGTGCAGTAATGAGGACAATCATAAGATCACGGACCCAGTCCGCAATATTGTATTAGAAATATGCCCTAGAGGCAATAATAAATTAGTTATTATCATATTTCCTTGTTCATGATAATTGTTTATTATCCATGCTATAATTGTGTTGATCGGAAACTCACATACATGTGTGGATACATAGACAACACCATGTCCCTAGTATGCCTCTAATAGACTAGCTCGTTGATCAAAGATGGCTATGATTTCCTAGTCATGGACATAAGATGTCATTTGGTAACGGGATCACATCATTAGGAGAATGATGTGATGGACAAGACCCAAACTGTAAACGTAGCATATGATCGTGTTAGTTTATTGCTACTGTTTTCTGCATGTCAAGTATGTGTTCCTATGACCATGAGATCATGCAACTCACTGACATCGGAGGAGTACCTTGTATGTATCAAACGTCGCAACGTAACTGGGTGACTATAAAGGTGCTCTATAGGTACCTTCGAGGGTGTCTGTTGTGTTGGCATGGATCAAGACTGGGATTTGTTACTCCGTGTGACGGAGAGGTATCTCAGGGCCCACTCGATAATACAACATCATAATAAGCCTTGCAAGCAATGTGACTAAGTGTTAGTCACGAGATCTTGTATTACAGAATGAGTAAAGAGACTTGCCAGTAACGAGGTTTAACTAGGTATGGAGATACCGACGATCGAATCTCGGGCAAGTAACATACGGAAGAACAAAGGGAACATCATACGGGATTAATTGAATCCTTGACATAGAGGTTCGACCGATAAAGATCTTTGTAGAATATGTAGGAACCAATATGGGCATCCAGGTCCTGCTATTGGTTATTGACTGTAGAGGTGTCTCGATCATGTCTACATAGTTCTCGAACCCGCAGGGTCTGCACACTTAAGGTTTGGTGACGTTTCAGTAGTATAGAGTTATGCATGGTGGTGACCGAAGGTTGTTCCGAGTCCCGGATGAGATCCCAGACGTCACGAGGAGCTCTAGAATTGTCCG
This sequence comes from Hordeum marinum, assembly GCA_022496015.1. Lineage (NCBI taxonomy): Eukaryota > Viridiplantae > Streptophyta > Magnoliopsida > Poales > Poaceae > Hordeum > Hordeum marinum. The sequence continues at coordinate 20,939,836 of CM039673.1, read as the reverse complement.
GAGGTAAAGATTGATATATAGGAAGTCCTATTTTGGTCGCCGAAAAAGTTTCGGGCTCATCGGTAGTGTACCGGGAGTGTCGGTAGTGTACCGGGAGACCATCAGGAGGGGTATTTCGACCCAAGAGGCTACATGGGCTGTGGGAGAGTGAATACCAGCCCTTGGTGGTCTGGTTGAAGTCCCACAAAGGGCCCATGCAGCCGGGAAGAAAAGCCCAAGGAGAAAAAGGTGGAAAAAGACAAAAAGTCTAAATAAGGAAGGAGTCCTAATCCTAATAGGATTGGAGTAGGACTCCTCCACCTCCAATTTCGGCTAGGTCTTGAGGGTTTGAGGCTGCCTCCTCCCCTCCCTCCCTCCTATATATACTAGAGGATTTAGAGGGAAAAACTAACCCTAATAGCCATGTGCTACCTCTTCTTTAGATCGCAGTTTCTCCTCTAGATCGGTTTTTAGCGGTGCTTAGGCGAAGCCCTACTGGAATAGCTCCACCACCATCGCCGCAACGCCGTCGCGCTGCTGGAGAACTCTTTTTATTTACCTCTCTGCTGCCTCTTGTTGGATCAAGAAGGCGGAGATCGTCATCAAGCTGTACGTGTGCTGAACGCGGAGGTGTCGTCCATTCGGCGCTAGATTGGAAGGACCGTGATCAAGATCGCGAGACAATTCGTGATTGGATCACGGGACGGATCGTGATGAGATCGCGGGACGGATCGTGATGAGATCGCAGGACCGATCGTGATGGGATCGCGGGACGCTCGGCGATTTGGATCGCGAAGACATTCGACATCAACCGCGTTTCTTAACGCTTCCCGCTTAGCGATCTACAAGGGTATGCAGATCCACTCTCCCTCTTGTAGATGCTCATCACCGTGGATAGATCTTGCGTGTGCGTAGGAAATTTTTTGTTTCCCATGCAACGTTTCCCAACATATTGCTACCATCATCTTTCAACTTTATTTCTCTAGAAACATATAAAAATTCAAGGGAGGTACAACGTGAGCTAGTAATCTACAACATAATTTTGCAAAGACATTACTAACTATGTTCATGATAATGAGTTCAATTAATCATATTACTTAAGAACTCCCACTCAAATTGACATCCCTCCGGTCATTTGAGTGACACATGATCCAAATTCACCAACTCAAGTCCGATCATCACGTGAGTTGAGGTGGTTTCAATGATGAACATCATCATGTTGATCATATCTACTATATGACTCATGTTCGACCTTTCGGTCTCTTGTGTTCCGAGGCCATGTCTGTACATGCTAGGCTCGTCATGTTTAACCCGAGTGTTCTGCATGTGCAACACTGGCTTGCACCTGTTGTATGTAAACGTAGAGTCTATCACACCCGATCATCACGTGGTGTCTCGACACGACGAACTTTCACAACGATGCACACTCAGGGAGAACACAATTTATCTTGAAATTAAGTGAGGGATCACCTTATAATGCTACCATCATCCTAAGCAAAACAAGGTGCATAAAAGGATTAACATCACATGCAAATCATAAGTGACATGATATGGCCATGAACCTGTGCTTTTGATCTCCATCATGAAAGCATCGGCATGATCTCCATCGTCACCGGCACGACACCATGATCTTCATCATCTTGATCTCCATCAACATGTTGCCACTGGGGTTGTCGCGCCCATCATGCTTCTATTACTATTGCTACCGTTTAGCGATAAAGTAAAGTATTACATAGCGCTTAATGATTGACACGCAGGTCATACAATAATTAAAGACAATCCTATGGCTCCTGCCGGTTGCCGTACTCATCGACATGCAAGTCATGATATTCTATACAACACATGATCATCTCATACATCACATATATCACATCATGTAATTGGCCATATCACATCACAACATACCCTGCAAAAACAAGTTAGACGTCCGCTAATTGTTGTTGCGTGTTTTACGTGGCCGCTACGGGTTTCTAGCAAGAACAATTCTCGCCTACGCATAACCACAATGGTGATACATAAGTTGCTTTTCAACCTTCTCACGGACCACCTTAGTCGAATCTGATCCAACTAAAGTAGGAGAAACAGACACCCGCCAGTTATCTTTGTGCAACGAAGTTACACGTCATTCGATGGAAAGGTCTCTCGTAAGCATACGAGTAAGGTTGGTCCGGGACGCTTCATCATACAATACCGCTGAACCAAAATACGACCAAGGGAGGAAGCAATCTAAGCATTAACGCCCACAAACTCTTTGTGTTCTACTCGAGATCTCATCTACATATAGACCTGGCTCTGATGCCACTATTGAGGAACGTTGCATGGGAAACAAATTCCCTGCGCACACGCAAGATCTATCCATGGTGATGAGCATCTACGAGAGGGAGAGTGGATCTACATACCCTTGTAGATTGCTAAGCGGAAAGCGTTAAGAAATGCGGTTGATGTAGTCGAACGTCTTTGCGATCCAAATCGCCGAGCGTCCCGCGATCCCATCATGATCCGTCCCGCGATCTCATCATGATCCGTCCCGCGATCCAATCACGAATCGTCTCGCGATCTTGATCATGGTCCTTCCGATCTAGCGCCGAACGGACGACACCTCCACGTTCAGCACACATACAACTCGATGACGATCTCCGCCTTCTTGATCCAGCAAGAGGGAGCGGAGAGGTAGATGAGTTCTCCAGCAGCGCGACAACGTTGCGGCGATGGTGGTGGAGCTATTTCAGCAGGGCTTCGCCTAAGCACCGCTGAAAACCGATCTAGAGGAGAAACTGCGATCTAGAGGAGAGGTAGCACGTGGCTATTAGGGTTAGCTTTTCCCTCTAAATCCTCTAGTATATATAGGAGGGAGGTAGGGGAGGAGGCAGCCTCAAACCCTCAAGATCTGTCCGAAATTGGAGGTGGAGGAGTCCTACTCCAATCCTATTAGGATTAGGACTCCTTCCTTATTTAGACTTTTTGCCTTTTTCCACTTTTTTCTCCTTGGGCTTTTCTTTCCAGCCGCATGGGCCCTTTGTGGGACTTCAACCAGCCCACTAAGGACTGGTATTTATCTTCCCACAGCCCATGTAGCCTCTTGGGTCGAAATACCCCTCCCGATGGTCCCCCGGTACCCTCCCGGCACTCCCGGTACACTACCGATGAGCCCGAAACTTTTCCGGTGACCAAAATAGGACTTCCTATATATCAATCTTTACCTCCAGACCATTCCGGAGCTCCTCGTGACATACGGGATATCATCTGGGACTCCTAACAACCTTCGGTCACCACCATGCATAACTCTATACTACCGAAACGTCACCGAACCTTAAGTGTGCAGACCCTGCGGGTTCGAAAACCATGTAGACATGACCGAGACACCTCTACTGTCAATAACCAATAGTGGGACCTGGATGCCCATATCGGTTCCTACATATTCTATGAAGATCTTTATCGGTCGAACCTCTATGTCAAGGATTCAGTTAATCACGTATAACGTTCCCTTTGTTCTTCAGTATGTTACTTGCCCGAGATTCGATCGTCGGTATCTCCATACCTAGTTCAACCTCATTACCAGCAAGTCTCTTTACTCGTTCTGTAATACAAGATCCCGTGACTAACACTTAGTCACATTGCTTGCAAGGCTTGTTGTGATGTTGTATTACTAAGTGGGCCCTTAGATAGCTCTCCATCACACGGAGTAACAAATTCCAGTCTTGATCGATGCCAACCCAACAGACACCCTCGAAGATACCTGTAGAGCATTTTTATAGTCACCCAGTTATGTTGCGACGTTTGATATACACAAGGCACTCCTCCGGTGTTAGTGAGTTGCATGATCTCATGATCATAGGAACATATTCTTGACATGCAGAAAACTGTAGCAATAAACTGACACGATCATATGCTACGTTTATAGTTTGGGTCTTGTCCATCACATCATTCTCCTAATGATGTGATTCCGTTATCAAATGACATTTCATGTCCATGGTTAGGAAACCTTAACCATCTTTGATCAACGAGCTAGTCTATTTGAGGCATACTAGGGACATAGTGTTGTCTGCATCCACACATGTATTTGAGTTTGCGATCAATACAATTCTAGCATGGATAATAAACGATTATCATGAATAAGGAAATATGATAATAACTAATTTATTATTGTCTCTAGGGCATATTTCCAATAGTGCCCTCAAAATTGTCGGCAATACATGAGTCAGTCTTAGAGGCCAGACTAGGAATACATTTTACCGTTTATTATTCCACACGTGCATATGAGTCTTCCTCCAAGCCTCGTGGTTATTGCAGACTCGAGAACCATAGCAGTTATAGCATGAAACATAAACCTAATTATGAACACGGAGATAATCAATAACATTTATTATTGCCTCTAGGGCATATCTCCTACACCAGCTTGGCCCGCTCCTGCGCCGTAACTGCCGCGAGCCACTCGGACTCCTCGATAGCGATGCGGAGGGCCTTGGCGTTCTTGCGGCGGAGCCTCCTCACGTCCGACTCTGTCGTCGTGAGCGATGGCGTCATCGAGCGGGGACGAGTCGACACGGACTGGGCTGGCCGTCGGTCGCCGCTGCCCATGGCACAGGACGAGCCAACGCCGACGTCCGAAATGCGACGACGGGGAATGGGAGGCTGCGAGGACGCTCCAGATCCGGAGCTGCCTCCGGTCTCCATCTTGGCCCGCTCCAAGGTGATGCGGAGAGCCAGCTTGTACTGCTGATCGGAGTCATCGGAGACGCTGCCGGAGCTCAACATGCTCGTTGGCGGGGGAAGAGGAGCGGGCGGAGAGGGGAGAGGAGCGGACGGAGCGAGAGTGAGTGAGTTAGGATTTCGCCGGACGTTTTTTTTGTGGGACAAGGTGGGGTCGGGGTGGGCTAGGCTTGTCAGGGCGTTCCCATATTCGCCCCATATTTTGGCTGGATATGGGGGGTGTCGGTCAGTCCAGATGTTTGAGGTCCGTTTGAGGGATCCGTCCGGATCAAATTTTTTGAACGGAAACTGACCGGACAGCCCACCCGGACGAATGAGGCAGATTTAAGAGGTCCGGTTGTAGATGCTCTAGTCCGGGCGGCCAACAGTAGAAACGCGCAGCACGCCTGATGCATCGTGACATGTGGGGCCGGAATACGTATGTGCGGCCAGCCAGCCAGGCAGCCGCCCCCGCGTGCAGGCATGACATGTAGGACCAGCAGCCGTTTCGGCGGGCCCCGCTCCTAGCGTCGCCGCGAATGAGCTTCGGCCGTTCCTTCCCGCTTCGCGCCAGCCCGTTGCTCCTCCTTCCGGCGCTGGTGTAGCTGGACCGGGTCCGCGTGAACCGGCATGGCGAGCCCCGCACGTCAATGAGACGAAGCCGGGGAACGTGGCTTGCGGGTGCACCATGCACCGGCGGGCACCACCCGCCACGTGACGGAGGAGGCGCGCCAGCTAGTACGTAATACTAGCTGGGATCCGATGCTTTTGCTTAGACACTGCCAACGTCTCCACGCGATCCGATCACACACAGTGGGCGGATACGTTACTCTTCCTCCTGTAATAATTAAATAATACCCGGTTTTATGTACTACTACCTCTGTATCTATCGAAATATATTTGTAGTTGGAGGTTTCTCTAACTACAAGTATTTCGATACAGAAGCAATATTTGTCCATACCATGATTGAAAGATGCATGACACAACATTATACCCGTTCCTTAAATTTCTAAATACTTTGGTTCAAAAACTTCAAAACACCAAGTCAACGATCTTCCTCCCTTTTGTGTTGATTCTCTACGAGATATTTGTCGGATTGAGTAGCCCGTTCTACTGATGATGATGATAATAATAATAATAATAATATCAATAATGGTAACATGAAAAACCCAAAAGCTGTCAGTATCACAGAGTGACGTCCTTACATTGTTTTGCCCTTGTGGTCACACGAGACACGCCTACAACCTTACCATCGTATGTCCGAACAAATCGTCACCCATTATCTAGTTGCATCACCACATGCCGAACATCCACGTCTCCAGCATTACCCAGCCAAAGCGAATTTAAGCTGTAATACGCACCGTGCCAACACGGAGAACTCAATGCTTTCCGTACCTGGCCTTCCCCCCTTACCTGTCCTCCGACAACCCCATCTATTATCCCACCCAATGCAACAACTGTAACATCACGGCTTTCGGCTTTCAACAACAATATTTCAATCCCTCAACGGTAAACTCGTCCGATTTCCGGCAAGAAACTCGATTACCATAATCGTCGATACACAAGATAACAACACGCGCATCGATTCACATCGAGGATGATGTCGACAACAAAGATTTACCAAACAGACAAAGGGGATCGGGGGCAGCTGGGCGGCGACGGTGATGGTCGGAATCGGTCGGCGGAGGTAGCAACAACTGGGGTTGAGGATTTTCATGATGGCAGTTGGGGTTTGCACGCAAAAGGCACGGGTGACCATAGAATTCAGCTGTTGTGGCTAGTGTGAGCGTGACATGTGGGGCCTGGGGGTGCCCCTGTGCGCGGATGTTGTTGCGTCGGAAAGGAGAAGAAAAAGCACGCGATACGTTGGTATGAGCCCGCACTTGGTATTCACATGACATGTGGGCTCTGTTAAACCGATTGAAATGGGCATCGTCTTTTGTTGTTCCTGGCTAACCGCGGCGATGGTAAGGTGTGTTGCTTGCGTGTCTTATCCATTACATAATGTTAAAAACTGTTTTATATATGGAACAAAGGGAGTAGCAGCAACAAGATATGGACAATTCTAAAAATAAAACAAGATATGGACAATCGACTATGTATGTATGTCTTGTTTCTGGATGAGATACTACGAGATGGGTGTTCGTACATTGTTTTTGCATTCTTAGTCACACAAGACACACGTACGATAATCGACTCTTACCAATTTACATCCGAACAAACTGTCATCCCTTTCTCTAGCCGCGCCGCCACGTGTCGAACATCCACGTCTCCAGCAGCATTATCCAGCCAAATCGTTAGAGCTGTAATACACCCCGTGTCAACTCAATGCTTTCTGTACCTAGTCTCGCCCCCCTTAGCCGTCCTTCGGCAGCCCCATTTATTATCCCACCCAACACAACAACTGTAACATCATGAGTTTCGGCTTTCAACAGTAATATTTCAACCCCTCAACGGTAAACACGTCCAAATTCCGGCAAGAAACACGCCCCTTCCAGCTCGCCTTCCATAATCGCCGATTCACGAGATAACCATACGCGTGTCATTTTACACCATCGATAATCTCGACAACAAAGATTTACCAAAAACATGATCCCAAAAACCTTTATAAAGCCCAAGAAAAACCTCAAGAAGAACAAGAGAGAGAAAGAAAACAGGAGAGAGAGAGAGAAGGCTTAGTTGTTGAGTTGGTTTTCCCTCTTCGCCTTTTCCCTCCCTCTCCTCCTTCCCCACGAAGCCAAAGCTTCCCGCTTCCCCCCACCTCGCCGCCCCGCCCCGCCCCGCCGCGGCCGGGCCAAACCCTACCCCCGCCCCCTCCCGGCCCGCCGCGGCCCCTCTCCTCCCCTCCTCTCCCGCCAATCCATGGACGGATCCTCCAGCCTCCCGCTCCCGCGGCCGCGCCCCGCCCACCCGCCCCCGCTCCCGCCGCAGGTCTACCTCCGATGCCCCGCCCCGGCGCCGCCGCGGGGCGCCGTCCCCGCCGCCCCAGCGCACGTCCACTACTTCCGCGCCCCGTCTCCCATCCCCGTGCACTGCCCGCGGGTCCCCGGGCCCCGCTACATCGCCGCTCGGCCCCCGACGCCGCCGCCCCCTCCCGCTGCTGCCTCCCCCGCGCAGCTGCCGCCGCCTCCGAGGCCTCCGCAGCCGGCGCACGAGCCCGTCATGCCGCCGGTGTACGAGCCCGTCGTGCCGCCGGCCAGGAGAAGAGGGAGGCCCAAGTCCAAGGCCCCGGTAAGCCAATCGGAATGTGCATTCTGCATTGCTGTTCCAGTCTGTTCGTCGCCTGATTGCCGTGGTATCGCGTCGTTTTTTCTAGAAATCGTGATGGATTCTAGTGATTGTTAGCACATTCGATCGTTCAGTTCTGGGCGCCACGGATTTCGATCGTAGGTCTTTTTATCTTCAGCTTCAGATTTCCTCCAGGAGGAGTTTCTGTCACTGGATCAACTGATAGTGGGCTCGACTGCTCCTTTGGGTGGTGCTAATGTATCCAGTCAACTCTGCCATGACTAAGGACAACAATGTAATCTTCCCATGGTTAGCTATACGGTCAATGCGCGTAGTTACGATCGCCGTGTTAGATTAATTTCCTGACGGTGTTCGAACAAACCTGCATTCCAAACATGAAACCAACTTCCAATTGACGTGCTCTGTTTTGGAGGGAGCATCTCAGATAAAGACTATTTAGTAAAGCAGCCTTGTGTATGTCAGCTTTAGTTTATATATATATGCATCCTCATTTACTTCTTCTATGCAGCTTATCTTTCTCTTCAGCTTAGAACTGGCCATAGCAACATGTTCTATGTGTATGTTGGGAATGGCGACCCAGGTTGTCTAAATATAGTTGTAGTGATGATTTTAGTCTCATCTTGAATGCCTAAAGTGAGTTGTAGCAGCATATAATGTCTTTGGATGATTTTCGGGCTGAAGGTTTAAGATCTTTTGTACCTGGCCTTATGTGATAAGACTGTCCTGGTACTCAACTTATAGTGCAATGCTGTTCACAGTTTCTTATAGAAATAGTCAAAACTCTGGTTTTGTAGTGTATATATCCTAACTCCATTTTCAGCCCTTGGAATGAGGGCTTATACTTGCTGAATTGCTTTGATTATATCCTCATTTAAAAAAAGTTAGCAAGTTAGCACAGCATACCGTCCATTTGAAGGCTCATGGATGTCATAATTCATCTTTAGAAATGACATAGTGTTCCAATATGGTTAGGCAATTAGCTGCACTCTGTTCGCGAGTTAGTGTACTACTATGAAGCTGTAAGTGTTACCAACATCTTCATGTATCTTCTTCACATGATTTAGGAAAATGAGCAGCAAATTGAAATAGAAAATGCCCAGTCTGAAGTTGGGAAGGGAGAGATTAGTCAAGGGCATCATAAGGAGAGTACCACTGGACCAACAAAAGGTATCAAGCGAGCAAGAAAGCCACATGGATTAACTGAAGGTGCGCTCTTGGTTACATTTAAGTCAGTTTACAAAATATTCGATGTGCGTCACTTTGGTCATTTGATGATAATACTTCCAGTTTATTATTCAACCAAGTTGGTTAATATAATAGTCATTTATTGACGCACCAATTTTACTTTCAGGAGATGCAGCAAACAACTGCCGCTATGACAGTTCACTAGGTAAAGTATGCTGTTGTTGTTCCAAGGTTAAAAAAGAGATGATGTGTGTTTGTTGCTTATTATTTTCTTCTTGCCAGGTTTGCTGACAAAGAAATTCATCAACCTGCTTAAAGGAGCAGAAGATGGATCCCTTGATTTAAATAAAGCAGTTGAGATACTGGAGGTCTGGTTTGGTATATAGCAGAATGAAATTTGCTTTGTACTGTCTCAGCCTTGCTGGTGTCTGTTCTTTTTTAATTGTCTGAGTTTAGTGCCTTAATGTCTTTTAGTTTTATTAATATCTGTAGGTGCAAAAGCGGAGGATATATGATATAACAAATGTCCTAGAAGGTGTAGATTTAATTGAAAAGGGCCTGAAGAATATGATTCGTTGGAAGTAAGTGTCACATTTTTCTGCTTTCAATTCATTTTCCCTGTCGTAGCTTTTTACTGATGAAATAAATACATCGAAAGGGGATTTGACATGTTACTGCCTAAGGAGGTGGAGCGCCAAACTTCTGCATTGAAGGTACACTGTACTATTCAACTGTATGATCTTCATTTTCTGTTTTTATGTTTTTGTTGCTATATTCATGCTTTATAAACATACACTGTGGGCTGTGGCGGTGCCAGGATCAAAACATTGTGATGTCAAACTTCTCCGCTGATTTTTTTTGCAGACAGATGAACCTAAGAAACATAGTTATGGTATAGTATGTCTTTACAATCATGAATATTGTGATAAGTATGTGTAATAGCATCAGTATTATTATAGTGCAATACATCGGTTTGAACATAATTACGGAAACAAGACATTATCCCCTACTGTATTGCACAAATCAGGATAAATATATTTCAATGCTTACTCCACTTTTGCAGTCGCGACCGGCAAAATCATTGCTACCTTCATCAGAAGGAATACTAGAGGGAAAATTCCTAAGGCTAGAGAGTAGAGAAGGAAAATAACCGTACTAAAAAGATTGAACTTACGAATATATGGGGAACTATAGATCGATTCAGTCTAGATCTATCCGTGCCGCCGGCCGCCGGATAGCTGGAGGTGTCCATGCCCTCACGGCTTACGCCCTGACCAAAGATCACCGGCGGACGGCGGGAGGAGCTTGCGGCTCACGGCGGTTGTCCATGATCCTGTGAGACGTACACAATCGAGAAGTGTTATTTGGATACACGAGTTAGAAGTTGGGAAGGTAGAGAAATTTAAGGAGAAAATTACTTGTATGTGATTTGGAGCCAGTACAACCAGCGGACCAAGGAGGCTAATAAGGACTTTCTTTTTGCTACAAAATGGCCCAACCCATTGTTATCCAAAACAAACGCCTAGATTGATGGGCCTCTTTTGTAAAAATCAGAAAATTACTTGTCCATCGGCGTGGTATGTGAACCTGGGGGTCATTGACTCCCGAAAATCCTGTGTAGTTGCTCGACTACACAGGTCTAGTGTGGCTTTGCCACTGACTGTGGGTGCATTATTATGCTTTAATTTATTTTTCATTATTATAGAGGGACGTTTATTTGCTCATTTTTCTGCATTTAGTTTCCTAATCGTAAATTACTATGACTAATCAGACCATAGGTGTAGCAGCAAAGTGTTTCTGAAGTGAATGGTGTGTACCAATGATTTAGTGGATGCAACATGCCCGCTGTCTTGTAAACATATTAAAGTTCGAGGAAATATCCAAATGAATATAAATATATCGAAGATAACCAGAAGGAATAAATCATATATCAGAATTCCATTAATCTGTCTTAAGCACACTTCGTTTGACTGAGGGCTTCTGCCTTTCCCAAAGTTCACAGCATTGTCTGGAAAATGCAATCCCCCTTTTTTCCCTGATGAAACAAAATGCAAATTAGCAGGCCCATCTTCTGACAGCAAGCCAGTCTACCTGAACATTAGCATTATTGTCATAAACTTTAGTATAGAGTTTCATTTGGTTATATTACAGGAAGAACTAGACTCATCACACGATGAAGATTGCAGGTTAGATGAGGAAATATGGTAGGTTCCTTCTTTTCACCGAAACAACAAAAATACCTGGTCGCTGCTCTCTTTTTGTATGAATAGTTACTGGTTCTGCAGGGAAGCACAAGAGAAACTGCGGGCACTCAAACTAAATAAGGACAAAAAAAAGTAAGATTGTCGTCTCTTATGTTCACAAATAATATTTGTTGCTACAATCAACCGAGTCCTTATGTATTTCTGTTTAGGTGGTTGTATCTTTCCAAGGAAGATATTTGTAAGATTCCTCACTTTCAGGTAAGGAAGTTCCTTGCTTCATGTCTGTTCTTCCTGTAATCACAAAGGCATTTCAACAACTGCCCCACTGATTGCAGGGATCCACTCTTATTGCAATAAATGCTCCTCACGGAACCTGTGTTGAGGTTCCAGATCCTAATGCGGTAAGCAATCTGTAGTTACCTTTCAGCTCTGTGGTTGATCTGGTTGTTGACACTACTTCATATACCAGGATATGGACATCTGCAAGGACCTGGAATCTCAAGAAAAGCATTACCGTCTTCTCTTGAGAAGTTCAATGGGTCCCATTGATTGCTATTTGATAAGGTGACCTGCCGCAAATCGCTTATTGTAGAACGCACGCTCAACTCAATAGTGCTAACAAAGCTGCTATTTTCTGCCAGTGACCATCAGGAGGTATCCGACCCAGAGCAGGTGGCACAAGACAATTTGGATCATGCATCCGCAGCTGGAGGTTCTGATGCTCCACGGCCGGTTGATGATCATCCAAGTCAAGCTCCCGAAAAGGGAGAGGGCGACACTGTCGGCAAGCATACATCGGAACCATCCAGTACACATGAACTGATGCCTGGCATTCTGAGAATCGTACCGTCAGATACTGATGTAAGGAATGCTATTAAAACAGCACCACAGACACAACTAATCAAGGCTGCTCGATACTTACCGTTCTTCCATTTTTATTGCAGATTGATGCTGATTACTGGCTCGCTTCTGACGTTGATGCTACCTTGACTGAAACATGGGCCACTTAGACTTAGTCTGCCTCTTACGTGGCGAAATAGCAATGACTCCACACAATGCACATTCGCATTGATGAAGGAACCGGAGCCTGGATCAGTAGGCCCACTTTCAGCGGGAGTCTTCCATTGGGTAACCGCAGATTCCATTCCCCCCAGCGCATGCTCTGTTCCGGACTTTCGGCTGACTGGAATGCAGAGAGAGTATACTGTAGGCAATAGATCTTGTACATTGGCAGGATGGTTGTAGCTGGTACATCCTCCTGGTACATCTATACATGGGATAGGCTCAGCAACTGAGCCTTCCATTATACCGGCCTTGCTTAGAGGGACTGTGTGTGTGTATACCATGATAGGAAAGCAACACAGTCCAGAGGAAGGCCAACACCCATCTGTCGGTGTGTGTTGTGTTGTTATCTGGTCTTCTCCCACATTGAGGAGCGGCATCAGATGTATATCCTGAATGGCAACCTAGATTGCTGGTAGCATATCAATAAAGGTCAATTCTTCAAACTGATCATTGGTTGAGCTGTGTTGGTCAATGTGATTCATCACTAACCATTATCTTAAATTCTGTTCTAGTCTTTCTTTCGGTCGCAGTGGGCTTGTGTCTAGCTCATGTTGCTTGTTCTACCTGCGTCTCCCTGCCTGTTGCCATATCTTGACGCGGCATCTTCTCGACGCCTACAGTCTGATCTCTCATACTTGCAATATGTACACCTTGTATTTTTGTTTTCATATGTTGAGATATCAATATGCACAAGGGCACACCATGCATGATCTTGGCCATTTCTCGAAAGAAAGAAAAACGATGAAGTACTACGTACTAGATTTAAGGCGCATTGTAAAACATTCCAATTCAGCTTTACCCATAAAACATTTCAGGAAGAGATGACCAATATAGCAACTCTTGTCACCTTTCCGGAGATAACTCCATAACATGTCATTGGTTAGAATACTATTTATCGGATCTCGGTATCAACCATATAAACACCTTGAGCCTAATAAGAGGTATTTTGACTTTCTAGAGAAATTTATGAGGATATCCAAGAGTATGCTCAACGAGCTTTCTTATAAAAGAAACATACTGAGAACTATTTTCTGTGTTTTCTTTTTGAAATCATTTAGAGTCTGAACCTGAGTAAGGCCTTGTTCGGATACTCTCCGCTCCCCAACTGCAGCTCCCGGAGTGGAGGGAGCGCCAACACAATTGCAGGGAGCGGCTCGAACCCAGCTCCTCGCGCGGAGCGGAGTTACGAGACTGGAGAACTTCCGAACAGGCACTAAATCACCTTGCATAGTCGCTCTTGATGATTGAACTGAAATCCACCACACGGTCATTGAGATCACCTGCAGTTTAGGCTTCAAAGCTGCGTATGAACGCATGCACACTTCACCTCAGTAAATGTGCTTTGCTTGACTGTCCTGTCATTTCTTTAGCAACTAAGCACAAAACCCATCGTAAGAGTGACAGAGAAGAACAACGCCACCTAATCACTGGTGTCCAATAAGTACTGATTTTTTTTTGTTTCAAGTATCTTAGTTACTATTTTTACTGAGACTGCTATCAGGCCCAAAATGGAATAAAAAAACTATTCAAAGATAATGACTTCTGAACAACGAACAATTCATGGCCATTTTGTTGAGGCATACATTTTTTCGGCAATAATAGGCTCATAGTCTGCTAATAAGGCAATTATGTCTATGTGAAGGAGAGAGACATGAAAAAGTAAGGGAAGTGAGCTCTACCTGTAAGCGTACTCCTATAATCAGATATAATAAATTTGAAGAAAAGAGATGGAGAGGAGGTAGAAAAAAGCACAAGTATTGTAGCCAACCTTATTGTGGGTCACTATAAGTGATGACATGGCTATCTCATATAACCAACAGTTGATTGTATTATTAACCATGCTCTTAGGGAGTCTCATCTAATTCCTAGCATTTGAAACAAGTAAGCATGCAAGATTGGTCCCACTAATTACTCGACGGGGTCTAGTAAAAAGCTAGACTCGTCTGGGTGGCTCTTGGACCCTCAAGACACGGATGGAGGGAGAGGTATTCCATCTGTTTTATAACATTGGTTACGGTCAGCCGGCTGGCCAGAGTTTGTGTTGTAAACATAGCAAAGGTTGAAGGAGACCAACAATTAAGATAATCTAGCCAGAAAGCTTGTCTATCTATATTAGGTAGGGAGAACAAGTCGATGGATCCATGGCCACAACTTTTATTTTTGAATGAGTGTTATGGCCACAACTTAATTAGGGAGCTCCTCCTCATTTCCTCAACTGCCCTGTGCCGAAATAGGACGAGGTGCTAAAATTAGGCGTCCAGAAGAAAGCAAGCAAACATGCATGAGCTGCCATCTCTCTATCTAGTGTATGTGTATGCGTATATAAGAAGGGGAACACCAACAAGCTAATTTGCTCTCTCGCTGCGCCACCTGACCAAATCTATATATCCATCATTCACCCATCCATTCCATTCATCACCAACATGGCCATGATGCTGACATACACCTACACCTTGGCTCTGCTCCTCATGGCCGTTGCCGTGCAAGCAGACCCAGAGCCCCGGGCCAAGCATCGAAGCTATCAATGCTACTTGTTCGACGAGTAGTTCGTTCCGATTTTACTGCAACAAGCTGCTACTGGAAAACCTAGATGTCAGGACGCCTCAAGTGAAGGATGTGATCACAATGTTAGTCCAAGTGGCCGCCAAGAAGGCGGCGAAGGCGGAAGCATTCGCCAAGACCATCAAGAATAAAACCTCCAAGTGCGTCACCGACTACCTCCACGACCTCGCAGTGCTATCCAAACTCATCGAGACGCTCCCGGCGACGCTCAAAACCGCCAAAGCCGAGGACTTCTTTGAGAATTTTGACGGAAAGACCAAATATGATGATTGTTGCTCGCACCATAAGTCAGATGAGACATGCCAGGCATATAGCAAAATCGGTGAGGTGGAATTCGCTCTTTTTGTCACACAAGGCCTGCTGTCTGAGAGGGCGTATTCCAGGAGGCAGCAGCAGCAACTCGACCACAAAACAACATCACCAAACTCTAACTGAAGAGGACGGCCCGTGTGATTGTTATGTGATTTCTTTTATATTTCCGTTATTGATTTTTATATTGATATCACATGCATGAATAATGGTACAATGGAATTGGGAGCTCCTTATTCCCAAGATGCATGTAAGGCCCACTATTGGTCCAATGCCTCGCTGCCTGAACTGGATCGGTTTCTAGTTGTTTTTGTAATATAATAATTGTCGTTTTTTGCATCGTACGTTCCATTTGTTTTTCTTTTTTGTGGGAATAAAACCTGTATTACTCAATCGTAATGTCCGTCCAATCGTTTTAGACTATCTTCGGGACTTCTGGCGGTCCATATCCAATCCAAGTCCATAATCCTACCTTCATCAATTCTAATAGCAAAAGTAGATAAACGATCACTACTCTATTTGAGTTCGAGAGACATGAGTAATACAAGATTTATTACAAAGATTCCTTACATACTTATTAATCTACATCTCCATACTTCTATATATCTATACTTTTATATGAGAGGGGAGTTTTAGGACCATGGTTCAGCCGAACCTATGGTCAACACCCTTCGATGTAGCACACCTCCCATAGGGATCTGGGCCTTATTAGCATTCAAATTTCTGTGATCTAGTACTCTTTAAGTTAATGCATCATTTAGTCAAATTGCTCATAGGCCTGTTGTGATTAATTAGCACATGTAATTAGTGGGGAATCTCCCCTTGCCCAACCGTCATGCGGTCCCCCCCGCAACGGGCGGCTCTCTCTCCCGTCCCCTGGAACCGACGCATCCCCTCGGATCGTCGCGTCTCCTCCTTCTGTATAAATTGCAGATTCCTGCAATCATTGAATCAAAGGATTTCATTTTCCTCAAAGAGGCCTGCCTGGGCTCAACTTCCAATGGAAAATGATAGGCTGGCATACTTCCCAATAATGCAGTAGCTCACAAGCCCAAATAAGAGAATTTAAAAAGAGTTTTGACCTCTCAATAGTACTGCAGTCACGTAGAACAAAAGAAGGTGAAAAAAATAATACGTATGAATACAACAGAAAAGTGAACAAATAAAGGAAAATAAACAAATAAAAATAAAAGAAAAAAGAAATACACAAGAATAGCAATCACTTAGAGCTGGCAGTGAAGTAGCAAGTCTGACATCTGGTGGCAATAGAGCAGAATTTGTCAGAAAAACACAAAATTTGACATGATTTTGATTTCTCTGGAAGACTATCGCTGCATTTTCTTTTTGCTGCCGTGAATAAAAATATGAGAGTAACTGAAGCACTAAAACATGATTCAGCGTCCATGCAAACCTAGGGCCACAAGACGCTGTGCATCACAAAGCAATAAAGAATAAAGAACGTGAACAGTACATGCATATGGAGCAACGTTGGTTATTTTATTCCCACTATTGTTAACATGCAGTACTACGTAGTACTCCCTTCGTTTCTAAATATAAGTCTTTTAAAAAATTTCATAAGGGAATTACATATTTAGGAACGGAAGGAGTAGGTTTTATTAGCACCTATAGGCTTCCTGACTGTTTTTTGATGATTCCCGCCACACTGTACCATGGCCGTCATGCACAAGTATGGACCAATCGCTTAATCTCACGTAATTCAATATGTACATGATCCGTGTGTAGGCTTTTTAAACGCTCTATCGATTCAACCGAGCGCAACGCAGGTACGTGCAGACCTGGATTGTAGTCACCCACACAAGCAGCTTGATTGATTTTCTGCCTAGTGCTGATACCTGATTTTGGAAAAACATTATTAAAATGGATTCAAATGAAGAAGTACTCTATATGAAAAGGTTTTGCAATGTTGACATGAACATCTTTGAAGTTTGGGTCAATCGTTGTTCGATTTCAGTTTGAAGGCCGAAACTATGTTCAAAGTACTAAAATTTCATATTCAGAATACTATTCGGCCGATTAAGCCGTCAAGACCATTTCATATGAGAAAATGGTTTACACAGATTGTCTTAATCTCGTCTAAACGATTGATTTTGATATAAAAATCATCACAATCCAAGATCGTAGTTAAAAGTTAGACCTATTCGAATGCAGTCGTGCCACGAGGCAAAAAAATGGCGCGCCCAATCACACATATGTCTCATAGGTAGCGCCATCGATTGCTTATTTCGTGTGGACATATCGACCCACAAGATGTCCTCTAATCAAAAAATGTTCAACACGAAAGTTGTTCCTCTTGTCGAAACAGTTAAAGTTTCTTTTGGGCTCATCTTCATTCGAGGTTGTCTGCGGCCTGTGAGACCCAAAAGCCGAACTGCTGTCTTAGACCTACCTAAATCCGAATTCGGTTAATTTTAAAAAAATTTGGACACCATTTGGAGTTCTATTCTTATATGGAAAGTCCATTCGTCTCATAAATAGATGAGAGGCGGCGTCTGATTGAACAACACCAATCGAACAAATCAATTTATACTATTTTTCGTGTTCATCTATCTTTATCTCTCCCTCTTGTATCTTACTTCTCGTTCTTCGCATTGGTGGGCAGCGATCCATGAGGCCTTAAGGGCGATCAAGTCGACCTAGGGCAGCCCATAGCCACCACATGCCCTTACCGGGTCCCTCCCGGGTGTGTGGGGTACCACGCTTCCGGACGGGTCTCCTTTGTCGTGAACTGCGGTGCATTACCCCGGTGTCGAGGGTACACGGTGATGTGTTCGTGTGCGAACAAACTTTTTGGCAACTCCACCGGGAAAGAAGCTTCGAACGGTCTCCAGCCTGTTCTTGCCATGAGGAGAGCGCCATCAAGCGGCTGCAATCTATGACGGTAACATATATCAACAATCTCCTTACGTGGATGCAAATAGATATTATGTTAGTGTTGTTAGATCTTCCAGTGGACATATCATGTCAGCTGGCCCTAATGAGCAAAGGCCAGCAAGTTATCCTGTTGAATAATATTGGTGTTTACAGAATGGCGAGATACCACTTATGGATCACTATATACTTGATCGGGATTGCCAAATCTCAGTCGACTAGGACTTAGCCCGCATCGATATAAAGCAAATGTGAAAGTACACGAGCAAACAATACATATGCTAGGTAGCACTTTTACAAAGCAGATCCTGCGATAACATAGGAAGCTCCACAGGCACGCACCAACAACAACGCCCGCTGCAGGCAGTAGGCAAACCTGCCCACCATCGGCCACAAGATCCCACCAGCCACTGGCTCCCACACTGTCCGCAGCCCGCACTGTTCGCATCGCAACACGCATCCACAACTAGATTTGATTCCCACGGGCACCGCATCGAGACCCCGGCACCATAATGTTCCGCCCCACACTGGTTAAGTCTTAATGGACTGAGATATAGCCACACCCATACTTGATTTACTTGACTCATCATCGGGCCACCTAATTAAGAGTTGCAAGCTGAGAGAGCCCATTATACATCTGGTCGATGGTTGTACACTGGACTCAAAGGAGCGCCGACATGGTAGCGCCACAGATCGGCGAGGTGCAGCGCCGACATGGATGGGATGTCGCCCTTGTGGAAGGCCGCCCTCTGCTTGACACTGTTCGCCGCATGGCGGGCGCATGTTGAATTCAGGACCATGACCACGCCGTCGCGGCGCCCGCTTGACCGCTTGAATGCGGCCAGCGCTGCCATTGCAGCGGCCAGAGCTACCTCCACCGACCTTACGGCCATGCAGAGAAGCAACCACAGGACCCCATGCTTGCTGCGACGCCGAGCCCCTTCGCTCCAGGTGGCGACTATGTGTCCGTGGCGGCAACGGCTGACAGCATCAACGCTGGCGGGAAGGCGTCGTGCCTGCCTCTGGCCAGGGAGGTCGACGTCCGGGGGTGGCCGGCAGGGGAGCCAACTACATCGTCTCGCCACTGTCCATCCACGCGGCGCTCGCACTGGTGGCCGCCGGCACGCGGGGCGAGACGCGTCAGGAGCTCATGGGCTTCCTCAGCTTTGCGTCAGGCCGCCTGACGCAGACGTCCTTCGCCTGCGGCGTGTGGGTCGACCGGGGCTGGACCCTGGAGCCAGAGTTCATGGCCATGGCCGCGTCGAGGTACGCCGCCACTGCAAAGTCCGTGGATTTTGTCCAGGACGCCGAGCAGGCGAGGCGGCGGGTGAACACCTTCGTCGCCGACGCGACCAACAGGCTCATCCGCGACGTCCTCCCTCCCCGCTACGTCGACTCGACCATGGTTGTGGTCCTCGCCAACGCGCTCTACTTCAAGGGGGCGTGGTCTTAGCCGTTCGACCAGTCGGCGACCTTCATCGCGCCCTTCCATGTACCCGACGACACCACCGTGTGCATGCCGTTCGTCGCCGTATATCAAGGTCGACGGCACCACCGTTACGACCAGCCGGTTCGAGTTCAAGCAGCACATTGCCGTATATCAAGGCTTCATGGCCCTCAAGCTGCCCTACAAGAACGACGACGGCGACCACACGGCCGTGTTCTACATGCTTCTCCTTCTCCCGGACGACGGCAACAACCTCAGCATCGTCGATCTGTACGACAAGGCAGTCGCGGCGCCGGAGTTCATGAAGCGCCACACGCGGGCGCAGCAGCTTCCGGCGGGGCGGTTCATGGTCCCGAAGTTCAAGTTCACGTTCGAGTTTGAGGCGTCGGCGGACATGCAGAAGCTCGGAGTCAGCAGGGCTTTCCAGGGCGGCGACTTCTCGGGCATGGTGAGCGGTGGCGATGGGCTCTTCATCTCCGGCCGGGGTGTACCACAAGGCCACCATCGAGGTCGACGAGCTGGGCACCGTGGCCGCCGCAGCGACGGCCGTGGTCATCGCTCAGAGCACAAGCGCACCACGGCCTCCGGTGGATTTCGTGGCCGATCGGCCGTTCCTGTTCGCCATTGTCGACGAGAAAACGAGTGTGGTACTGTTTCTCGGCCATGTGATCAATCCTCTAGCTGGATAAATGAGCCATTGACTAGATCTAGGTAGAGATGCTTCGGGAAACGTGGCGTGGTATGATTGTTTAAGGATTGTAGGGATTGTTTAATCGATTTTGATGCTAGTACGATCTGCATGATCAGTATTCAGGATCATTGTGCACCACTGACATTTCGTTGTTGATGCACCAATACGTTGTGATTAAAAATGTTTTGTTTTTCCGACAAAAGGATTGAAAAGGTGATATTAACGGAAATGCAATTCGGCTCCCGGGTGCACATGCTCCTGGGGCCAATTTTTTTTCAAATGTCAAAAAAATCATGACAAATTTTTTATGTGATCTTAGACATATCCAAATGCTATCTGTAAATTTTGAGATAAGAAGGTTAAGCATTTTGGGCTATGCAAAAAAACAAATTGAACATCAAATGTTACCCCAAAATGTCACCCTAAATATGTTTTTTTCACTGACGAAAAACTACCGCTCCGTTTCACATTAAAATTGTCAAGCATGCTAGCGACACTAACATGAACATCCACAAAAAAAATTCAGAATTTTTTGAAAACATTTAGTATTTTTTTTGCGTTACTATTCATCCGGGTGCATTTGCACCCGGGAGCCAAAAAGCCTCCCCCTGATATTAAGATCTACTTCCTTCGTTCATAAATATTTATTTTAGAGCTTTCACTACGGACTACTATTTTTTTTAAAGAAAGGGGTCTCCCCCCTGCCCCATTTTATTTCATGAAGCAGCAAACAAGACATAGGTTCAGCTAGGATAACACCTACCAGATAAACAAAGGAAAATGACCCAGGACAAACCACGCAGGGAAAGCCTGGGCACTCCAACCATCAGCCAGACGGCCTCCACACAATTCTAACAAGTATCAAGCTAGAAGTTTAGCCAACTTATTACATCTAGAACCAAATCATCGCAACAAAGTCACTCGCGGATCAGGTCCAGGCTATCCTCATAAGTTTTCCTCGGTGCTTGTCCAGCAGGGCGATGAAGCGCTGGAGGATATCCATCTGTACATCGTCGCAAAGCACCATCCATTGCCACAGGAGCCCTCTTAGCTTGGCAAGGCCGCAGCCCAAACCTTTCCACGTGCGTCCCTGGAAACAGAAATCGTTCCTCAATCTCTAGATACTCCACAAGGAGGCAGCAACAACCATGTTAAACACAGGTTTACTTTTTGTTAAATTTCCATAATGCACAAACATCAGCAAAGCATGAGATTTTATCTATGTGAAAGAATTCAGATATCATTGCCCAAATACGACTAACATTGATGCATTCAAAGAATAAATGATGTAGAGTTTCAGCTTCACTACAAAATAGACATGACAAATCCTCCACATGCCTTCTTTTGGCTAAATTATCCCTGGTCAGGGCCTTGTTGTATGGACATAGCCATAAGAAAACATGGATATTTTGAGGGCACATAACTTTCCACATAGCATCCCCAACTGGGGAAACCACACCTCCAAACTTAATAATACTATAAAAAGATTTAACTGAGTATTTTCCATTTGGTTCAAGCAACCAAACTGGAGTGTCTTGGTAGTCAGCTAGAGGAACTTTTGTAATATGTTCAATGAGCTAGAGACAACTAGCCATGCCTCTCTAATCATCACAACGTCTAAACGACAGCCTAAGTGTCACCCCATCCCAAACCTGGGATACTGAGCAATCAGTTTGATCACAAATCTCGAACAAGTCCCAGAATTTAACTTTAAGGGAACAATCCCCAACCCAAGTATCATGCCAAAAATTAATATTGTCCCCTCTCCCAATCTTTCAAGAATAGAAAGTTTTGGCAGCTTGTATGGCCTAGGTCACACTCTTCCAGAAGGGAGATCCAACTTGCTGCCTGGACCATAGCATGTTTGGGGATTGGACATTGTATGTATATGTAATTAGCTTATGCCAGTTACTTTCATTGTTTTCAAAGAAGCGTTTCCCCTAGGATGCCAAGAGGGCCATATTATAATCCCTCAAACTGGGTACCCCCAAACCACCCAAAATTTTCTTCCTCGAGACCAGGCCCCATTGGGCTAGGTGATATCTATGTTGGTCTCCTATATTACACCAGAAGAAGTGAGCCATTTGGGAGTTGATGGCATTAATCGCCCACTTAGGGAATTTTAAAACATCCATCCGATAAGATGGAATGCTAACAATACAAGCACAGAGCAGAATTAACTCACCTCTATAAGTGAGGTATCTACCCAGCCAACCAGAAATAGCTCTCACAATCCTATCAAGGATAGGTTGGAGATCTTCCCTCCTCAACTTGTCATAGTGCAAAGGGACACCCAGATATTTGATTGGAAAAGATCCCAACTTATAGCAAAAGATTTGAGCAAAAATACTTGCTCTATCCTCATCTACATTGATCGTCAATAAGTCACTCTTATGGAAGTTAATTTTCATCCCTCATAGATTTTCAAAATAGGATAGGATCCACTTGAAATTCCTAGCTTTCTTATAGGATTCCTCTAGAAAGAGGAGCGTATCATCCGCATATTGTAAACTAACCAACCCACCCGGAATAACATGCAGACTACTAAATACTTTTAGCTCAAATTAATTATTTTAATTGTTGCCCTGTTTTTGTATAATAATATATTCCAATTTAACTTTTAGGGTTTCAATGATATCTGGGTTTTATGGAGATCATTTACAACCCAAAATTACTTCATAGTAGTCACACACATTTTGTAGCTTAATTTTGGTTTTATAAATAATCCCTATATGATAATTTACGGTTATGAATAATTCCAAAAAAATTGAGCCACAATTTCACGCATTTCAATCAACTCCTTGCCAAATTCAGCTGAGATGAAGCAATCACAAAGCGATCTTTTTATAAAAAAATCGACCCTATTTATTTTCCACATATTTTTAAAACCAAATATTTATATTACTGGTGGTAGCGAGGCGACCGGTCACGGGTTGCGATTGGTGGATTGACGTCTATTACTAACCGAATAATTCCACATCATGAAATTATATTTGAAGCACGCCATCCCAAAGGGTCAAAATCTCATTCGCGTGAAGTATCTTTATTAAGATGTAAGAAAGTTTTTTTGAGAAGAAAGATAAGAAAGTTAAACAAGAAAAGAAATGTCATTCGCTTGGAGTATCTTGCTCGTGGGCTAGGAATTTAGTAGCCCAACTAAACGAGGAAGCAGACACCTCCACTCCACAGACCGGTCTCCACACTCCACTTCACTTCTCAAAAAAGGAAAAAAAACCTTCACATGCCGCCCGGAAGCGCCCCCAAATCCCTAAACCCTCGCTGCTGCCACCGATGGCCTCGCGGCCGCCGTTCACTGACGTGAACCGGGAGACGGCGGTGGCCTGTGGCGCAGCGGCTTCAGCCCGCGTGAGCTGGACTAAGCCACGGAGCAGCTGCATGCGTACATCCGCACCGAGCTCCTCCCCGCGTCGCTCGTCTCCAACGCCCCCCTGCGCAGCCTCGTCATCACCGACGCCACCCTCCCTGATAACCCACAAGTATAGGGGATCGCAACAGTTTTCGAGGGTATAGTATTCAACCCAAATTTATTGATTCGACACAAGGGGAGCCAAAGAATATTCTCGAGTATTCGTAGTTGAGTTGTCAATTCAACCACACCTGAAAGATTTAGTATCTGCAGCAAAATTTTAGTAGCAAAGTAATATGATAGTAATAGTAATAGCGATAACAGTAGCAGTAGTGATTTGTGTAGCAAGTGTGACAGCAATAGCGGTAAAGTAACAAAGCAAGGACCAGTATAGGAAAAGCTCGTAGGCACTGGATCGGTGATGGATGATTATGTCGGATGATATGTTGGGGAATGTCGCATGGGAAACAAAATTTTCCTACGCACACGGAAACCTATCCATGGTGATGAGCATCTACGAGAGGGAGAGTGGATCTACGTACCCTTGTAGATCGCTAAGCGGGAAGAGTTAAGAAACGCGGTTGGTGTAGTCGAACATCTTCGCGATCCAAATCGTCGAGCGTCCCGCGATCTCATCACGATCCGTCCCGTGATCCAATCACGATCCGTCCCGCGAACACATCATGATCCGTCCCGCGAACTCATCATGATCCGTCTCACGATCTTGATCATGATCTGTCCCGCAAACTCATCATGATCCGTTCCGTGATCACATCATGAACCTTCTCGCGATCTCGATCACGGTCCTTCCGATCTAGCGCCGAACGGACGACACCTCCGCGTTCAGCACACGTGCAGCTTGATGACGATCTCCACCATCTTGATACAGTAAGAGGAGTGGAGAGGAGAGAGAGTTCACCGACAGCGTGATGGCGCTCCGGTGATGGTGGTGGAGCTATTCCGGCAGGGCTTCGCCTAAGCACTGCGGAACTACGATCTAGAGGAGAAACTATGCACCGGTGGAACGGGTAGCACGTGGCCGGAAATTCTGTCCAAAAACCACCCAATCCACTAGTATATATAGGAGGAGAGGATTGGAGAGGCAGCCAAGGCCTTTGGGTCGGCCGAAATAGGAGGTGGGAGCAATCCTACTTCACCTCCAATCCTAGTTGGAGTAGGATTGCCTCCTATTGGCTGATTTTCCACTTTTTGCTTTAGGACTTTCTCTCCTGCGCCATGGGCCTTTGTGGCTGTTTTCCCAGCCCACTAAGGGCTGGTTATTATTCTCCCACAGCCCATGGACCTCTTGGGGTCGAAATACCCCTCCCGGAGGTCCCCCGGTACACTACCAGCACTCCCGGTACACTACCGATACTCCCGGTACACTACCGATGAGCCCGAAACTTTTCCGGCGACCAAACTGGGACATCCTATATATGAATCTTTACCTCCGGACCATTCCGGAGCTCCTCGTGATGTCTGGGATCTCAACCGGTATCCAATACCCAGGTGCTACTAAGAGTACTAGCAAGGTACACATTAATAACTCGTATATCAAATATACTTGTATCAATGTTGCCAGCCTTCTTATCTACCAAGTATCTAGGGTTGTTCCACTTCAGCGATCGCTCACCTCATAACAGAAGCACTTAGTCTCGGGTTTGAGTTCAACTTTGGGTTGCTTCACTGGAGCAGCAACTGACTTGCTATCCATGAAGTTTCCCTCCTTGCTCTTGCCCTTCTCGAAACTAGTGGTTTGATTAACCATCAACACTTGACGCTCCTTCTTGATTTCTACCTTCATGGTGTCAAACATCACGAACAGCTCAGGGATCAACATTTCTTTCCCTGGCATTTTATAGTTAATCACCAAGTTCTAGTAGCTCAGTGACAGTGACTTGGAGAACTACATCAATCACTATCTTATCTGGAAGATCAACTCCCACTCGATTCAAGCGATTGTAGTGTTGGAAATATGCCCTAGAGGCAATAATAAATTAGTTATTATCATATTTCCTTGTTCATGATAATCGTTTATTATCCATGCTATAATTGTATTGATCGGAGACTTAAATGCATGTGTGGATACATAGACAAAACCATGTCCCTAGTATGCCTCTAATGGACTAGCTCGTTGATCAAAGGATGGTTAAGGTTTCCTAGCCATGGACATGAGATGTCATTTGATAACGGGATCACATCATTAGGAGAATGATGTGATGGATAAGACCCAAACTACAAACATAGCATATGATCGTGTCAGTTTATTGCTACTGTTTTCTGCATGTCAAGTATATGTTCCTATGACCATGAGATCATGCAACTCACGGATATCGGAGGAGTGCCTTGTGTGTATCAAACGTCGCAACGTGACTGGGTGACTATAAAGGTGCTCTACAGGTATCTCCGATGGTGTCTGTTGAGTTGGCATGGATCGAGACTGGGATTTGTTACTCCGTGTAACGGAGAGGTATCTCGGGGCCCACTCGGTAATGCAACATCACAATAAGCCTTGCAAGCAATGTGACTAATTGTTAGTTGCGGGATCTTGTATTACGGAACGAGTAAAGAGACTTGCCGGTAACGAGGTTGAACTAGGTATGGAGATATCGACGATCGAATCTCGGGCAAGTAACATACCGAAGAACAAAGGGAACGATATACGGGATTAACTGAATCCTTGACATAGAGGTTCGACCGATAAAGATCTTCGTAGAATATGTAGGAACCAATGTGGACGTCTAGGTCCCGCCATTGCTTATTGACCGTAGAGGTGTCTCGGTCATGTCTACATAGTTCTCGAACCCGCAGGGTCTGCACACTTAAGGTTCGGTGACGTTTCGGTAGTGTAGAGTTATGTATGGTGGTGACTGAAGGTTGTTTGGAGTCCCGGATGAGATCCCGGACATCACGAGGAGCTCCGGAATGGTCCGGAGGTAAAGATTCATATATAGGAAGTCCCAGTTTGGTTTCCGGAAAAGTTTCGGGCTCATCGGTAGTGTACCGGGAGTATCGGTATTGTACTGGGAGTGCCGGTAGTGTACCGGAGGACCTCCGGGAGGGGTATTTCGACCCCAAGAGGTCCATGGGCTGTGGGAGAATAATAACCAGACCTTAGTGGGCTGGGAAAACAGCCACAAAGGCCCATGGCGCAGGAGAGAAAGTCCTAAAGCAAAAAGTGGAAAATCAGCCAATAGGAGGCAATCCTACTCCAACTAGGATTGGAGGTGAAGTAGGATTGCTCCCACCTCCTATTTCGGCCGACCCAAAGGCCTTGGCTGCCTCTCCTATCCTCTCCTCCTATATATACTAGTGGATTGGGTGGTTTTTGGACAGAATTTCCGGCCACGTGCTACCCGTTTCACCGGTGCACAGTTTCTCCTCTAGATCGGTTTTCCGCAGCGCTTAGGCGAAGCCCTGCCGGAATCACTCCACCACCATCACCGGAGCGCCGTCACGCTGCCGGTGAACTCTCTCTCCTCTCCACCTCCTCTCGCTGGATCAAGACGGTGGAGATCATCATCAAGCTGCACGTGTGCTGAACGCGGAGGTGCCGTCCGTTCGGCGCTAGATCGGAAGGACCGTGATCGAGATCGCGAGACAGTTCGTGATGAGATTGCGGAACGGATCGTGATGAGTTCGCGGGACAGATCGTGATCAAGATCGTGAGACAGATCGTGATGAGATCGCGGGACGGATCGTGATGAGTTCACGGGACGGATCGTGATTGGATCGCGGGACGGATCGTGATGAGATCGCGGGACGCTCGGCGATTTGGATCGCGAAGATGTTTGACTACACCAACCGCGTTTCTTAACGCTTCCCGCTTAGCGATCTACAAGGGTATGTAGATCCACTCTCCCTATCATAGATGCTCATCACCATGGATAGGTTTGCGTGTGCGTAGGAAAATTTTTGTTTCCCATGCGACGTTCCCCAACATGTAGTACCCAGACAGTCTGAGCACATGCTCAACGATTGAGCTATTCTCTTTCATCTTGTAGGCAAAGAATCTCGTTGGAGATCCTATATCTCGCAACTCGGGCACGAGCCTGAGATCACAATCTCAGCTCTTAGAACATCTCATATGTTCCGTGACGTTCAAAATGTTTCGGAGCCTCAATTCTAAGCCGTAATGCATGACGCACTAAACTATCAAGTAGTCATCGAAACGTGCCTGTCAGATGTTCACAACATCTACAGACGACGCTAGATGGGGTGGCGCACCGAGCGGTGCATTAAGGACATAAGCCTTCTGTGCAGCAATGAGGACAATCCTCAGATCACGGACCCAGTCCGCAATTTTGCTACCAACATCTTTCAATTCTATTTCTCTAGGAACATATAAAAATACAAAGGAGCTACAGCGCGAGCTAGTAATCTACAACATAATTTGCAAAGACACTTTGACTATGTTCATGATAATGAGTTCAATTAATCATATTACTTAAGAACTCCCACTCAAATTGACATCCCTCCGATCATTCGAGTGATACATGATCCAAATTCACAAACTCAAGTCCGATAATCACGTGAGTTGAGGTGGCTGCAATGGTGAACATCATCATGTTGATCATATCTACTATATGACTCATGTTCGACCTTTCGGTCTCTTGTGTTCCGAGGCCATGTCTGTACATGCTAGGCTCATCATGTTTAACCCGAGTGTTCTGCATGTGCAACACTGGCTTGCACCCGTTGTATGTGAACGTAGAGTCTATCACACCCGATCATCACATGGTGTCTCAACACGACGAACTTTCGCAACGGTGCACACTCGGGGAGAACACAATTTAGCTTGAAATTAAGTGAGGGATCACCTTATAATGCTACCGTCGTCCTAAGCAAAATAAGGTGCATAAAAAGGATTAACATCACATGCAAATCATAAGTGACATGATATGGCCATGAACTTGTGCTTTTGATCTCCATCTAGAAAGCACCGGCATGATCTCCATCGTCACCGGAATGACACCATGATCTCCATCATCTTGATCTCCATCAACGTGTCGCCATCGGGGTTGTCACGCCCTGCATGCTTCTACTACTATTGCTACCGTTTAGCGATAAAGTAAAGCATTACATAGCGCTTAATGATTGACACGCAGGTCATACAATAATTAAAGATAACCCTATGGCTCCTGCCGGTTGCCGTATTCATCGACATGCAAGTCGTGATAATCTATACATCACATGATCATATCATACATCACATATATCACATCATGTAATTGGCCATATCATATCACAACATACCCTGCAAAAACAAGTTAGACGTCCTCTAATTGTTGTTGCATGTTTTTACGTGGCTGCTACGGGTATCTAGAAAGAACAATTCTCACCTACGCATAAACCACAACGGTGATACACTAGTTTGCTTTTCAACCTTCTCAAGGATCGCCTTTGTCGAATCCGAT
Source organism: Hordeum marinum (assembly GCA_022496015.1). NCBI lineage: Eukaryota > Viridiplantae > Streptophyta > Magnoliopsida > Poales > Poaceae > Hordeum > Hordeum marinum. The sequence continues at coordinate 20,910,783 of CM039673.1, read as the reverse complement.
CCAACTAAAGTGAGAGAAACTGTCACCCGCAAGCCATCTAGGCAACAAGTTGCGTCGAGGGAACCGGTCTCTCGTAAGCGTACGAGTAATGTTGGTCCGGGCCGCTTCATCTCACAATCCCGCTGAACCAAAATACGACCAAGAGAGGAAGCAATCTAAGCATCAACGCCCACAAACCTTTTGTGTTCTACTCGAGATCTCATCGAACCATCAACCTAGTTCATGATGCCACTGTTGGGGAACGTTGCATGGGAATTTTTTTTTCCTACGCACACGGAAACCTATCCATGGTGATGAGCATCTACGAGAGGGAGAGTGGATCTACGTACCCTTGTAGATCGCTAAGCGGGAAGCGTTAAGAAACGCGGTTGGTGTAGTCGAACATCTTCGCGATCCAAATCGCCGAGCGTCCCGCGATCTCATCACGATCCGTCCCGTGATCCAATCACGATCCGTCCCGCGAACACATCATGATCCGTCCCGCGAACTCATCACGATCCGTCTCACGATCTTGATCATGATCTGTCCCGCGAACTCATCACGATCCGTTCCGTGATCACATCATGAACCGTCTCGCGATCTCGATCACGGTCCTTCCGATCTAGCGCCGAACGGACGACACCTCCGCATTCAGCACACGTGCAGCTTGATGACGATCTCCACCATCTTGATCCAGCAAGAGGAGTGGAGAGGAGAGAGAGTTCACCGGCAGCATGACGGCGCTCCGGTGATGGTGGTGGAGCAATTCCGGCAGGGCTTCGCCTAAGCACTGCGAAACTACGATCTAGAGGAGAAACTATGCACCGGTGGAACGGGTAGCACGTGGCCGGAAATTCTGTCCAAAAACCACCCAATCCACTAGTATATATAGGAGGAGAGGAGAGGATAGGCAGCCAAGGCCTTTGGGTTGGCCGAAATAGGAGGTGGGAGCAATCCTACTTCACCTCCAATCCTAGTTGGAGTAGGATTGCCTCCTATTGGCTGATTTTCCACTTTTTGCTTTAGGACTTTCTCTCCTGCGCCATGGGCCTTTGTGGCTGTTTTCCCAGCCCACTAAGGTCTGGTTATTATTCTCCCACAGCCCATGGACCTCTTGGGGTCGAAATACCCCTCCCGGAGGTCCCCCGGTACACTACCAGCACTCCCGGTACCCTACCGATACTCCCGGTACACTACCGATGAGCCCAAAACTTTTCCGGCGACCAAACTGGGACATCCTATATATGAATCTTTACCTCCGGACCATTCCGGAGCTCCTTGTGACGTCCGGGATCTCATCCGGGACTCCGAACAACCTTTGGTTACCACCAGACATAACTCTACACTACCGAAACGTCACCGAACCTTAAGTGTCCAGACCCTGCGGGTTCGAGAACTATGTAGACATGACCGAGACACCTCTACGGTCAATAACCAATGGCGGGACCTGGACGTCCACATTGGTTCCTACATATTCTACGAAGATCTTTATCGGTCGAACCTCTATGTCAAGGATTCAGTTAATCCCGTATAACGTTCCCTTTGTTCTTCGGTATGTTACTTGCCCGAGATTCGATCGTCGGTATCTCCATACCTAGTTCAACCTAGTTACTGGCAAGTCTCTTTACTCGTTCCGTAATACAAGATCCCGTGACTAACACTTAGCCACATTGCTTGCAAGGCTTGTTGTGATGTTGTATTACCGAGTGGGCCCTGAGATACCTCTCCGTCACACGGAGTAACAAATCCTAGTCTCGATCCATGCCAACTCAACAGACACCATCGGAGATACCTGTAGAGCACCTTTATAGTCACCCAGTTACGTTGCGACGTTTGATACACACAAGGCACTCCTCCGATATCCGTGAGTTGCATGATCTCATGGTCATAGGAACATATACTTGACATGCAGAAAACAGTAGCAATAAACTGACACGATCATATGCTATGTTTGTAGTTTGGGTCTTATCCATCACATCATTCTCCTAATAATGTGATCCCGTTATCAAATGACATCTCATGTCCATGGCTAGGAAACCTTAACCATCCTTTGATCAAGGAGCTAGTCCATTAGAGGCATACTAGGGACATGGTTTTGTCTATGTATCCACACATGCATTTAAGTCTCCGATCAATACAATTATAGCATGGATAATAAACGATTATCATGAACAAGGAAATATGATAATAACTAATTTATTATTGCCTGTAGGGAATATTTCCAACATGATATTCGTCGGTTATAACACAGGGTAATATGTAACTAGCTCCAGTTCGTCAATGTAATGTAGGCATGTATTCCGTATATAGTCATACGTGCTTATGGAAAAGAACTTGCATGACATCTTTTGTCCATCCCTCCCATGGCAGCGGGGTCCTAATGGAAATTAAGGGATATTAAGGTCTCCTTTTAATAGAGTACCGGAACAAAGCATTAACACATGGTGAATACATGGAATCCTCATACTATGGTCATCTCCGGGAGTGGGTCCGGTTATTGTCACTCCGAGGTTGCCGGGTCATAACACATAGTAGGTGACTAAAACTTGCAAAATAGGATCAAGAACTCACATATATTAATGAAAACATAATAGGTTCAGATCTGAAATCATGGCACTCGGGCCCTAGTGACAAGCATTTAGCATAGCAAAGTAGTAGCAACATCAATCTTAGAACATAGTGGATACTAGGGATCAAACCCTATCAAAACTAACTCGATTACATGATAGATGTCATCCAACTCATCACCGTCCAGCAAGCCTACGATAAGATTAACGATGAAGAGCATCATGAAATTGGCGATGGAGGATGGTTGATGATGACGATGGCTTCGATTTCCACTCTGCGGAGCCCAAAACGGACTCCAGATCTACCCTCCAGAGGAAGAACAGGTGGTGGCGGCGGCTCCGTATCGTAAAACACGATTATTTCTTCTCCTTGATTTTTTCTGGGATGAATAGGGTTATATGGAACTGGAGAGGAGGTCGGAGGGGCCATGTGAGCCCCACGAGCCTGCCAGGTGCGGCCTAGGGGGGGCACCTCCTGGGCTCGTGGCCCACTGGCTCCTCCCCTCCGGTTGATTCTTTCGCCGGTACTTTTTATATATTCCACAAAAATTCCTCGTCCATTTTCAGGCCATTCCGAGAACTTTTATTTCTGCACAAAAACAACACCATGGCAGTTCTGCTGAAAACAACGCTAGTCCGGGTTAGTTTCATTCAAATCATGCAAATTAGAGTCCAAAATAAGGGCAAAAGAGTTTGGAAAAGTAGATACGTTGGAGACGTATCACTCCCCGACACCGAAGGCATCGACCGCATCACCGCCCTCCCGCGCAACATCATCTCGCGCCTCGCCATCCCTGAAGCCCCTGCGGACGACCTCGTCATCACCGACGTGGTGCACGACCCCGCCCTACCCGCTACTGAAAGCACATTTGCTCCCTTTGTGGTTTTGTTAATTCATAACAACATATAATTCATTGAACTAATGTTTCCATCAAGTATGTTTCAAAAAAAGTTCAATGATGGGTTGGCAAAGAGATTGTGGAATACCCCAAGATGCTAGGGAATTGGTTGGCAAAACTTCAAGAAAGAGGACTCTACATTTTATATTTATGAGAAATCACTTTGGGTCCATAGGAAAGCCAATACTATTAAAAGGGGGTAAGGTTTTGTTGGTGAACAAAATGCTCATATGTGCACAAGTGATAGTCACCAAAGATACCCACAAACTCTCCCACCAAAGTCTGTCCAAAGCCAAACACTCAAAATTGGTGGAACCAACATTCTACATTCGGTGCCATCGATTCCAAACCCTAGAGAGACTCAGCCAAACCCTAGATTTTTGGTGCAGCCGATACTGCATTCGGTGCCATCGATTTGGGCTGCCAAGTTTCTGTTACGCAAGTTCATATTTTCGGTCCCTCCGAGATTGTCGAATCGTAGTCACCGAGATTGAGCATTCTGACCATTGGTCACCTTATCGGTGCAACCGAGATTCCTATATCGGTCTCACCGAGATTCAAAAGTTGCCACCTTTTGGTCGCTTCGGTACCACCGAGATTAACACATCGATGTCACCGAGTCTGACTTATTGTGTGTAACGGTTGGATTTTTGGGGATGCCTATATATACCCCTCCATTAATACCTACTCGAAAGAGAAGCACTTAGAACTATTCCATACCTATCCTATTAGTTTTCTAAGAGAGAACCACCCACCCTTGTGTTGAGGTCAAGATCTTCCACTCCAACCATGTGGATCTTGATTTCTAGCCTTCCCAAGTTGTTGTCACGCCCAAGATGCGGTTCTATCCTTATTTTGGCATGAGGGCCTCGACGGGGATAGAAGCGCATCTCGATGCGTTTGCAAGAATGGATATCATTACAAGTACATGTACAGAAGAGATGAGTATATGGAATTGGCTTACACTCGCCACAAGCTACATCAGAGTCACATCAATACAATAACATACTCAAACATCATACATAAGAGCAGGGTCCGACTACGGACGAAATCAAACGATAAAATGACATCCACCCTTGCTATCCCAGGCTGCCACCTGGAACCCATCCAAGATTCATGATGAAGAAGAAGAAGAACTCCAAATCAAATCAAGCAACGCGCTCACGTCAAACCATGACCAGGCTGCCAGACAAGTTTTATCCCAAAACAAAAATCAAGGGGATCCCCATAACAACCCCGAGCATGTTAGGAGCGCTCATTTATGGAACATAACACCAGTTCACAAGTAACTAGGGGCGGCAAGAGTGGAACAAAACACCGAGCAAAAGGCCAAGCCTTCCACCTTTACCAAGTATATATGTGCATTAAATTAAATAGCAACAATATTGTGATATAACAAAAGAAGGTCCATGTTGACACATGGAAGCAATTGCACCTGCAGCTAGAAACGCTATAAGAAGGGCTGAGCAAGCGGTAACATAGCCAAAACGAAGGTTTGGTGGGATGTGGACGGGTTAGAGGCTTATCATGGCAATGTTGGGAGGCTTGTCAAACAGGTGGTAGGTAGCGAGACATAACTATAAAAGACGAGACAACTAGCATGGCAATGATAGTAATGGTACCCAGGGAAATGTGTCATCTTTCCTGAGATCCTGCTCGGAAGAAGATCGAGACCATGAAGAAGATGAACCAACGTAGTCGAACGAATCCTCACACTCCGAACGCTTTCGGAACTCTATCGAGAAGAGAAATCTGAAACAAACAATCAACACAAGATACACCACAACATATGCATGACACGATGCGCAAACAAATATGATGCATGTCCGGTTTAATATGCAAGGCATGTCAAATCACAACAATCAAATACTACACATTAAGTGAAGCTCAATATGAAACGAGTTGCATATTGACGAAACTCCACGTTCGAATTATTTAGTTCACTCTCGTTAGGTACATGAGAATATTAAATGTTGTTGAACATGGCAAGAGGTGAAGCATAAGTAAACTATCTATCTACGCATGTTAAATGAGGCCGGAAACAACTTGTAGTATTTCCGAAATGACCCCATATGTTAATTTCGAAATTGGTCCAGATCTGAACTAATCATATTTTATATTTTTTAAACAATAAAATAAAGTATACCATGTTATTCTACACGTCAATCTAGTCGATTTACATATATAGAACATCTCAAACGAAGCTACAGTCTAAAAGATATGAGCAACACAAGATGCACATGTCATGAATGCAAATGCATTGAAAATACGATCACAAACATTTCAAATCATGAATGCAACAGGTTATTATGAAACTACATGAGATTCTAAGCAAGTTTCATATGCAACATGTCCAAAACGGAGCTACGGTTCAACCACAATCAATAAAACACGTTTTATTTGAAGTGTGCCAAAAACAGCAAGATAGCATTTTGCACACATGAAAACATCAAGCTACAAGATTCCAAAATGCACAAACTAAGCATGGGGCAATAGTATACAACATCCACTTCATTTCATCTTCACAAATCATATTCAAAACATGCATGGATCACTTGGTAGGAAGCTCACAAGATGGCTACTTGATAACAGTTTCAGACTTAGTGAAAATGACAGTTTTTGACAGTGCAGTTTTATCACGAAGGCATATTGACAGCAGTGAAACTATATGCTACATGGCATATTATGGCATGAAACTTAACAGCATACTAAAGGACAATATCAACTACAAATAACTCCATTACACCGACCACAAAAGAGTTCTAGATCACTAGCAAATCACATGGCAAGACAGCAACAAAATATTACAGATTCCAGACTTAGAAATATTTTGGACCCTCAAAACAACAGAATTTTTATAGCATGGCGGATAAGCTACGCGTATAATGGCCTGATAGAAATCTCCCAAGTTGCCCTGGGTTGGCCCCGCACAGTGCTCTAGTTTGTACCAACACTCATGAGGAGCACTGGCCCGGGTTGTTGATTAATTATTCACGGGGTCCGGAAAATCCCCTATGCAAGTTCATTAATTATTAGGCAAATGTAGTACCAATGTTGGGCCTTGCCAGACAAGTTTTATCCCAAAACTAAAATCAAGGGGGTCCCCATAACAACCCCGAGCATGTTAGGAGCGCTCATTTATGGAACATAACACCGGTTCACAAATAACTAGGGGCGTGATAACCCACAAGTATAGGGTATCACAACAGTTTTCGAGGGTAGAGTATTTAACCCAAATTTATTGATTCGACACAAGGGGAGCCAAATAATATCCTCGAGTATTAGCAGTTGAGTTGTCAATTCAACCACACCTGAAAGATTTAGTGTCTGCAGCAAAGTTTTAGTAGCAAAGTAGTATGATAGTAATAGTAATAGGGGTAACAGTAGCAGTGGTGATTTGTGTAGCAAGTGTGACAGCAATAGGGGTAAAGTAACTAAGCAAGGACCAGTATAGGAAAAGCTCGTAGGCATTGGATCGGTGATGGATGATTATGTCGGATGGCATTCATCATGTAATAGTTATAACATAGGGTGATATGTTACTAGCTCCAGTTCGTCAATGTAATGTAGGCATGTATTCCGTATATAGTCATACGTGCTTATGGAAAAGAACTTGCATGACATCTTTTGTCCATCCCTCCCGTGGCTGCGGGGTCCTATTGGAAACTAAGAGATATTAAGGTCTCCTTTTAATAGAGAACAGGAACAAAGCATTAACACATGGTGAATACATGGAATCCTCATACTATGGTCATCTCCGGGGTTGCCGGGTCATAACACATAGTAGGTGACTACAACTTGCAAGATAGGATCAAGAACACACATATATTGATGAAAACATAATAGGTTCAGATCTGAAATCATGGCACTCGGGCCCTAGTGACAAGCATTAAGCATAGCAAAGTAGTAGCAACATCAATCTTAGAACATAGTGGATACTAGGGATCAAACCCCATCAAAACTAACTCGATTACATGATAGATCTCATCCAACCCATCACCGTCCAGCAAGCCTACGATGAGATTACTCACGAATGATGGAGAGCATCATGAAATTGGCAATAGAGGATGGTTGATGATGACGAAGGCTTCGATTTCCACTCTCCGGAGCCCAGAACGGACTCCAAATCTGCCCTCCCGAGGAAGAATAGGTGGTGGCGGCGGCTTCGTATCGTAAAACGCGATGATTTCTTCTCCTTGATTTTTTTCTGGGCGAAAGAGATTATATGGAGCTAGAGATGAGGTCGGAGGAGCCATGTGGGCCCCACGAGCCTGCCAGGCGCGGCCTAGGGGGGGCGCCTCATGGGCTCGTGGCCCACTGGCAGCTCCTCTTTGGTTGATTCTTTCTTCGGTATTTTTTATATATTCCATAAAAAATCCTCGTAAGTTTCCAAGTCATTCCGAGAACTTTTATTTCTGCACAAAAACAACACCATGGTAGTTCTGCTAAAAACAGCGTCAGTCCGGGTTAGTTTCATTCAAATCATGCAAATTAGAGTCCAAAACAAGGGCAAAAGAGTTTGGAAAAGTAGATACGTTGGAGACATATCAAGTCCCCCAAGCTTAAAGCCTTGCTTGTCCTCAAGCAATTCAGTTGATAAACTGAAAGAGACAAAAGGAAAACTTTTACAAACTCTGTTTGATCTTGTTGTTGTAATTATGTCTAACTCATATTCAGATTTTCAGCAAGATCATAAACTAACCACATAAGCAATGACATTCAGGTCTCATGGTGTACTCATATCAATGGCATAATTAACTAGCGAGTAATAATAATAAGTTTCAAACGTCAACACTTCAATCAAAACAATCATGATACAATATGAATAGATGGTATCTCGCTAGCCCTTTCTGAGGTCGCAAAACATAAATGCAGAGCACCTTCAAAGACCAAGGGCTGACTAGAAATTGTAATTCATGGCAAAGAAGATCCAGTCATAGTCATACTCAATATCAATTAATAGGAAAGCATACAAATGGCGGAGGTGCTCTCTAGATGGTGCTTTTAATAAGAAGAGGATGTCTCAACAGAAACGTAAATAGATAGGCCCTTCGTAGAGGGAAGCATTGATTCGCAGAGGTGCCAGAGCTCAAGCTTTTTAAAACGGAGATAAATAATTTTGGGGTGGCATGCTTTCATTGTCAACGCGATGACAAAGAGTTTTTACCATCTTCCATGCTACACGTATTATAGGCGGTTCCCAAACAGAATAGTAAAGTTTTGACTCCCCCACCACCGATCAATCACACTCCACGACTAGCCGAATCCTCGGGTGCCGTCCATACCAACAACAATCCAGGGGGAGTTTTGTTTCAATTATATTTTTATTTGATTTGAGCATGGAACTGGGCATTCCGATTACCGGCCCCTTTCTCGTGAATGATAGTGAATAAACACATATCGAGGATAACATGCCTAGCATGGAAGATACTGACCGCCCCTTGTCACAACATGAGCGGTTCGGGCATTCAAAACGGATTATTATTTGAAGGTTTTAGAGAATGGCACATGCAAATTTACTTGGAACGGCAGGTAGATACCGCATATAGGTAGGTATGGTGGACTCGTATGGAACAACTTTGGATTTAGGAAGTGGATGCACAAGGAGTATTCCCGCTTAGTACAAGTGAAGGCTAGCAAAAGACAGGGAAGCGACCAACTAGAGAGCGACAACAGTCATTAACATGCATTGAGATTAACCAACATTGATTGCAAGCATGAGTAGGATATAAATAATCATGAACATGAATATCCTGGAGGCTATGTTGATTTTGTTTCAACTACATGCATGAACATGTGCCAAGTCAAGCCACTTGAATCATTCAAAGGAGGATACCATCCTATCATACTACATCACAATCATTTTAAAATTCATGTCGGCATCCAAGACAAACCATTATAAGCTCCTAGCTAATTAATCATGTCATAAGTGTTGGAAATATGCCCTAGAGGCAATAAATAAAGTGTCTATTATTATATTTCCTTGTTCATGATAATCGTTTATTATCCATGCTATAATTGTATTGATTGGAAACACATTACATGTGTGGGTAAATAGACAACACACTGTCCCTAGTATGCCTCTAGTGAACTAGCTCGTTGATCAAAGATGGTCAAGGTTTCCTAGCCATTGACATGAGATGTCATTTGAAAATGAGATCACATCATTAGGAGAATGATGTGATGGACAAGACCCAAACTACAAACGTAGCATGTGATCGTGTCAGTTTATTGCTAATGTTTCCTGCATGTCAAGTATATGTTCCTATGACCATAAGATCATGCAACTCACGGACATTGGAGGAGTGCCTTGTGTGTATCAAACGTCGCAATGTAACTGGGTGACTATTAAAGGTGCTCTACAGGTATCTCCGATGGTGTCTGTTGAGTTGGCATGGATCGAGACTAGGATTTGTTACTCCGTGTGACAGAGAGGTATCTCAGGGCCCACTTGGTAATACAACATCACAACAAGCCTTGCAAGCAATGTGGCTAAGTGTTAGTCATGGGGTCTTGTATTACGGAACGAGTAAAGAGACTTGCCAGTAACGAGGTTGAACTAGGTATGGAGATACCGACCATCGAATCTCAGGCAAGTAACATACCAAAGAATAAAGGGAACATCATACGGGATTAACTGAATCCTTGACATAGAGGTTCAACCGATAAAGATCTTCGTAGAATATGTAGGAACCAATGTGCACATCTAGGTCCCGCCATTGGTTATTGACCGTAGAGGTGTCTCGGTCATGTCTACATAGTTCTCGCACCCGCAGGGTCTGCACACTTAAGGTTTGGTGATGTTTCGGTAGTATAGAGTTGTGTATGGTGGTGACCAAAGTTTGTTCGGAGTCCCGAATGAGATCCCGGATGTTACGAGGAGCTCCGGAATGGTCTGGAGAGGTAAAGATTCATATATAGGAACTCCTGTTTTGGTCGCCGGAAAAGTTCCGGGCTTATCGATAGTGTACCGGGAGTGCCGGTAGTGTACCGGGAGACCTCCGGGAGGGGTATTTCGACCCAAGAGGCTTCATGGGATGTGGGAGAGTGAATATCAGACCTTAGTGGGCTGGTGGAAACTTCCACACAAGGCCCATGTAGCTAGAGAAGAAAACCCAATAGGAAAAGGTGGAAAAAAGGCTAAAAAGGGTGAATCCTAGTCCTACTAGGATTGGAGGTGGACTCCACCTCGTCCACCTCCTTCGTCCGAAGCCTCCTTGGCTTGGAGGCCAAGGCTGCCTCCTCTCCTCCTCTCCTCCTATATATACTGGTGGATTTCTAGGGTTTTGCACTAGTTTTTCAGCCACGTGCTACCCGTTCCTGCAGTGCACAGTTTCTCCTCTAGATCGGATTTCTGCAGTTCTTAGGTGAAGCCTTGTCAGAATTGCTCCACCACCATCACCGGAGCGTCTTCATGCTGCCGGAGAACTCTTCTACCTCTCCGATCTTCCTTGCGGGATCAAGATGGCGGAGATCGTCATCAAAGCTGTACGTGTGCTAAACGCGGAGGTGCCGTCCGTTCGGCGCTAGATCGGAAGGATCGTGATCAAGTTCATGGGATGGATCGTGATCAAGTTCGCAGGACGGATCGTGATTAGATCGCGGGACGGATCGTGATTGGATCGCAGGACGCACGGCGATTTGGATCGTGAAGACGTTCGACTACACCAATGACGTTACTTAACGCTTCCCGCTTAGCGATCTACAAGGATACGTAGATCCACTCTCCCTCTCGTAGATGCTCAGCACCATGGATAGATCTGCGTGTGCGTAGGAAATTTTTTGTTTCCCATGCAACATTCTCCATGAGTGGTATCAGAGCAAGGTCTATGTGTAGATGAGATCTCGAGTAGAACACAAAAGGTTTGTGGGCATTGATGCTTAGATTGCTTCCTCCCTTGGTCGGATTTTGGTTCAGCGGTATTGTGAACTGAAGCGTCCTGGACCAACATTACTCGTACGCTTACGAGAGACCGGTTCCCTCAACCGCAACTTGTTCCATAGATGGCTTGCGGGTGACAGTTTCTCTCACTTTAATTGGATCGGATTCGACAAAGGCGGTCCTTGAGAAGGTTGAAAATCAACTAGTGTATCACCGTTGTGGTTTTTGCATAGATGAGAATTGTTCTTGCTAGATACCCGTAGCAGCCACGTAAAACATGCAACAACAATTAGAGGACGTCTAACTTGTTTTTGCAGGGTATGTTGTGATATGATATGGCCAATTACATGATGTGATATATGTGATGTATGAGATGATCATGTGATGTATAGATTATCACGACTTGCATGTCAACGAGTACGACAACTGGCAGGAGCCATAGGGTTGTCTTTAATTATTGTATGACCTGCGTGTCAATCATTAAGCGCTATGTAATGCTTTACTTTATCGCTACGGTAGCAATAGTAGTATAAGCATGTTGGGCACGACAACCCTGATGGCGACACATTGATGGAGATCAAGATGATGGAGATCATGGTGTCGTGCCGGTGACGATGGAGATCATGCCGGTGCTTTCATGATGGAGATCAAGAGCACAAGATCATGGCCATATCATGTCACTTATGATTTGCATGTGATGTTAATCCTTTTATGCACCTTGTTTTTCTTAGGACGACGGTAGCATTATAAGGTGACCCCTCTCTTAATTTCAAGATAAATTGTGTTCTCCCCGAGTGTGCACCGTTGCGAAAGTTCGTCGTGTCGAGACACCACGTGATGATCGGGTGTGATAGACTCTACGTTCACATACAACGGGTGCAAGCCAATTTTGCACGTGCAGAACACTCGGGTTAAACTTGACGAGCCTAGCATGTACAGACATGGCCTTGGAACACAAGAGACCGAAAGGTCGAACATGAGTCATATAGTAGATATGATCAACATAATGATGGTCACCATTGAAGCCAGCTCAACTCACATGATGATCAGACTTGAGTTGGTGAATTTGGATCATGTGACAGTCAGATGACCTGAGGGATGTCAATTTGAGTGGGAGCTTTAGTAAATTTGATTAACTAAACTCATTATCTTGAACAATAGTCTAAGTAACCTTTGCATATTTATGTTGTAGATCAATGGCTCGCGCAGTAGCACCCATGAATTTTAATGCGTTCCTAGAGAAAGCTAAGTTGAAAGATGATGGAAGTAACTTTGTTGACTGGGCCCGTAATCTGAGGATTATCCTCACGGCTTCCCAGAAGTCATATGTCCTTGATGCACCGCTTGGTGACCAACCACAAGACATGACCTCCGAAGACGTTAAGAACGCTTAGGAGGCACGTTCTGGAGATTACTCAATAGTTCAGTGTGCAATATTGTATGGCTTAGAATCGGGACTTCAAAGATGTTTTGAACGTCATGGAGCATATGAGATGTTCCAGGAGTTGAAGTTTATCTTTCAGAAGAATGCCCGAATCGAGAGGTATGAGACCTCCGATAAGTTCTATGCATGCAAGATGGAGGAGAACGGGTCTATTAGTGAGCATATACTCAGAATGTCTAGATATTAAAGCCGTCTAGCCGAGTTGGGAATTACTCTTCCGCCAGAGGCGATCACGGATAGAGTTCTTCAATCACTGCCACCTAGTTACAAGAGCTTTGTGATGAACTATAACATGAACGGGATGAACAAGTCAGTCGTCGAGCTGTTTGCGATGCTGAAAGTCACTGAGTCTGAAATCCAGAAAGAACATCAAGTGTTGATGGTTAATAAAACCACTAGTTTCAAGAAAAATGGCAAGGGAAAAGGCAAGAAGGGTAAAACCAAGAAGGATGCCAAAGCAGTTGCTACTCCTACAAAGAAGCCTAAGCATGGACCTAAGCCAGAAACTGAGTGCTTTCATTGTAAAGGAACAGGTCACTGGAAGCGGAACTGCCCCAAGTACCTGGCTGACAAGAAGGCGGCCAACGACAAACATGGTATATATGATATACATGTTATTGATGTGTACCTTACTAGCTCTCGTAGTAGTGCCTGGGTATTTGATACCGGTTCGGTTGCTCACATTTGCAACTCAAAGTAGGAACTACGGAATAAACGAAGGCTGGCAAAGGACGAAGTGACAATGCGCGTGGGAAATGGTTCCAAGGTTGATGTGATCGCCGTCGACACGCTCTCTCTTCGATTACCATCGGGATTAGTGTTGAACCTGAATAATTGTTATTTAGTGCCTGCGTTAAGCATGAACATTATATCTGGATCTTGTTTATTGTGAGACGGTTACTCGTTTAAATCAGAGAATAAAGGTTGTTATATTTATATGAGTAATATCTTTTATGGTCATGCACCCAATGTTAGGGGTTTATTCATATTGAATCTTGATAGTGATGACACACATGTTCATAACATTGATGCCAAAATATGTAGAGTTGATAATGATAGTACCACTTTCTTGTTGCACTGCCGTTTAGGTCATATTGGTGTAAAACGCATGAGGAAGCTCCATGCTGATGGACTTGTGGAGTCACTTGATTTTGAATCACTTGACACATGTGAACCATGCCTCATGGGCAAGATGACTAAAACGCCGTTCTCTGGAACAATGGAACGGGGAAGTGACTTATTGGAAATCATACATACTGATGTGTGCGGTCCAATGAATGTTGCAGCACGCGGTGGATATCGTTATTTTCTCACCTTCACCGATGACTTAAGTAGATATGGGTATATTTACTTAATGAAACACAAGTCTGAAACGTTTGAAAAGTTCAAGCAATTTCAGAGTGAAGTTGAGAATCATCGTAAGAAGAAGATTAAGTTCCTGTGATCTGATCAAGGAGATGAATATCTGAGTTATGAGTTTGGCAGTCACTTAAGACAGTGTGTAATTGTTCCACAGTTGACATCGCCCGGAAAACCACAGCGTAATGGTGTGTCCGAACGTCGTAATCGAACCTTATTAGATATGGTGCGTTCTATGATGTCTCTTGCTGATTTGCCACTATCGTTTTGGGGTTATGCATTAGAGATAGCTGCATTCACTTTAAATAGGGCACAATCGAAATCCATTGAGACGACGCCATATGAACTATGGTTTGGCAAGAGGCCAAAGTTGTCGTTTCTTAAAGTTTGGGGATGTGATGCTTATGTCAAAAAGCTTCAGCCTGAAAAGCTGTAACCCAAAGGGGAGAAATGCGTCTTCATAGGATACTCGAAAGAGACAGTCGGGTATACCTTCTATCTCAGATCCGAAGGCAAAGTGTTTGTCGCTAAGAATGGAACATTTCTTGAGAAAGAGTTTCTCTCGGAAGAATTGAGTGGGAGGAAAATAGAGCTTGATGAGGTTATTGAACCTTTACTTCGACCAGAAAGTAGCACAATGTAGAAAGATGTTTCTGTGGAACCTACGACGGTAGAAGAGGAAGTTAATGATGATGATCATGAAGCTTCAGATCAAGCTACTATTTAACCTCGTAGGTCAACAAGGGCGCGTACTACTCTTGAGTGGTACGGCAACCCTGTCTTGGAGGTCATGTTGTTAGACAACAATGAACCTACGAGCTGTGGAGGAGCAGTGATGGGCCCGGATTCTGAGAAATGGTTAGAGGCCATGAAATCCGAGATGGGATCCATGTATGAAAACAAAGTATGAACTTTGGAAGTATTACCTGAACGGTGAAAGGCCATTTAGAACAAATGAATCTTTAAGAAGAAGACAGACGCGGACGGTAATGTCACCATCTATAAAGCTCGACTTGTGGCAATGGGTTTTTCACAAGTTCAAGGAGTTGACTATGATGAGACCTTCTCACCCTTAGCGATGCTTAAGTCTGTCAGAATCATGTTGGCAATAGCTGCTTATTTCGACTATGAAATTTGGTAGATGGATGTCAAAACGGCATTCCTGAACGGTTTCCTTGAGGAAGAGTTGTATATGATGCAACCCGAAGGTTTTGTCGATCCAGAGAATGCTGACAAAGTTTGCAAACTCCAGTGATCCATTTATGGACTGGTGCAAGCATCTCAGAGTTGGAATAAGCGCTTTGATGAGGTGATCAAAGCGTTTGAGTTTATACAAGTTTATGGAGAAGCTTGTATTTACAAGAAAGTGAGTGGGAGCTCTATAGCATTTGTAATATTATATGTAGAGGACACATTGCTGATTGGAAACAATATAGAAATGCTGGAAAGCATGAAGGAATATTTGAACAAGAGTTTTTCAATGAAGGACCTAGGAGAAGCTGCTTTCATATTAGGCATTAAGATCTATAGAGATAGATCGAGACGCTTAATAGCACTTTCATAGAGCACATACCTTGATAAAGTTTTGAAGAAGTTCAAAATGGACCAGTCCAAGAAGGGGTTCTTGCCTGTGTTACAAGGTGTGAAGTTGAGTAAGACTCAATGCCCAGTGACTGCACAAGATAGAGAAAAGATGAGTGTCATCCCCTATGCTTCAAGCATAGGCTCTATCATGTATGCAATGCTGTGCACAAGACCCGATGTCAGCCTTGCCATAAGTATGGCCGGAAGGTTTCAAAGTGATCCTGGAATGGAGCACTGGCAAGCGGTCAAGAATATCCTTAAGTACCTGAAAAGGACTACGGAGATGTTTCTCGTTTATGGAGGTGATGAAGAGCTCGTCGTAAAGGGTTACGTCGATGCAAGCTTTGACACTGATCCGGACGACTCTAAGTCGCAAACCGGATACGTATTTATTCTTAACAGGAGAGCGGTAAGCTGGTGCAGTTCCAAGCAAAGCGTGGTAGCTGATTCTACGTGCGAAGCGGAGTACATCGCAGCCTCGGAGGCAGCGAAGGAAGGTGTCTGGATGAAGCAGTTCATGACACATCTTGGAGTAGTGCCTAGTGCAATGAATCCAATGAACCTGTTCTGTGACAACACTGGTGCCATTGCTCTAGCCAAGGAACCAAGGTTTCACAAGAGGACCAGACACATAAAGCGACGCTTAGACTCCATCCGGTATTACATCGAGGAGAAGGACATAAATATTTGCAAAGTGCACACGGATCTCAATGTTGCAGAACTGTTAACTAAACCTCTTCCAAGGGCTAAACATGATCAACACCAGAACTGCATGGGTGTTCGATTCATTACCATGTAAATCACATAGTGATGTGAACTAGATTATTGACTCTAGTGCAAGTGGGAGACTGTTGGAAATATGCCCTAGAGGCAATAAATAAAGTGTTTATTATTATATTTCCTTGTTCATGATAATCGTTTATTATCCATGCTATAATTGTATTGATTGGAAACACATTACATGTGTGGGTAAATAGACAACACACTGTCCCTAGTATGCCTCTAGTGAACTAGCTCGTTGATCAAAGATGGTCAAGGTTTCGTAGCCATTGACATGAGATGTCATTTGATAACGGGATCACATCATTAGGAGAATGATGTGATGGACAAGACCTAAACTAAAAACGTAGCATATGATCGTGTTAGTTTATTGCTACTGTTTTCTGCATGTCAAGTATATGTTCCTATGACCATGAGATCATGCAACTCACGTACATCGGAGGAGTGCCTTGTGTGTATCAAACGTCGCAACATAACTGGATGACTATAAAGGTGCTCTACAGGTATCTTTGATGGTGTCTGTTGAGTTGGCATGGATTGAGACTGGGATTTGTTACTCCGTGTGACGGAGAGGTATCTCAGGGCCCACTCGGTAATACAACATCACAACAAGACTTGCAAGCAATGTGGCTAAGTGTTAGTCATGGGGTCTTGTATTACGGAACGAGTAAAGAGACTTGCCAGTAATGAGGTTGAACTAGGTATGGAGATACCGACCATCGAATCTCGGGCAAGTAACATACCGAAGAATAAAGGGAACATCATACGGGATTAACTGAATCCCTGACATAGAGGTTCAACCGATAAAGATCTTTGTAGAATATGTAGGAACCAATGTGGACATCCAGGTCCCGCCATTGGTTATTGACCGTAGAGGTGTCTCGGTCATGTATACATAGTTCTCGAACTCGCAGGGTCTGCACACTTAAGGTTTGGTGACGTTTCGGTAGTATAGAGTTGTGTATGGTGATGACCGAAGTTTGTTCGGAGTCCCGGATGAGATCCCAGATGTCACGAGGAGCTCCGGAATGGTCTGGAGAGGTAAAGATTCATATATAGGAAGTCTTGTTTTGGTCGCCGAAAAAGTTCCGGGCTTATCGGTAGTCTACCGGGAGTTCCGGTAGTGTACCGGGAGACCTCCGGGAGGGGTATTTCGACCCAAGAGGCTACATGGGCTGTGGGAGAGTGAATATCAGCCCTTAGTGGGCTGGTGGAAACTCCCACACATGGCCCATGTAGCTAGAGAAGAAAACCCAATAGGAAAAGGTGGGAAAACGGCTAAAAAGGGTGAATCCTAGTCCTACTAGGATTGGAGGTGGACTCCACCTCCTCCACCTCCTTCGACCGAAGCCTCCTTGGCTTGGATGCCAAGGCTGCCTCCTCTCCTCCTATATATACTGGTGGATTTCTAGGGTTTTGCACTAGTTTTTCAGCCACGTGCTACCCGTTCCTCGAGTGCACATTTTCTCCTCTAGATCGGATTTCTGCAGTGCTTAGGAGAAGCCCTGCCGGAATTGTTCCACCACCATCGCCGGAGTATCATCACGCTGCTGGAGACTCTTCTACCTCTCCGCTCTCTCTTGCTGGATCAAGACGGCGGAGATCGTCATCAAAGCTGTACGTTTGCTGAACGCGGAGGTGCCGTCCGTTCGGCGCTAGATCGGAAGGATCGTGATCAAGTTCATGGGATGGATCGTGATCAAGGTCGCGGGGAGGATCGTGATTAGATCGTGGGACGGATCGTGATTGGATCGTGGGACGCATGGCGATTTGGATCGCGAAGACGTTCGACTACACCAACTGCGTTACTTACACTTCCTGCTTAGCGATCTACAAGGGTACGTATATCCACTCTCCCTCTCGTAGATGCTCATCACCATGGATAGATCTGCGTGTGCATAGGAATTTTTTGTTTCCCATGCAACGTTCCCCATCAATAAGAAACTATGATCTCTAAGTTGTCATTGTAAACATGTTTCTCTCATAACAATGCTGAATTAGGAACGATGAGCTAGTCATATTTACAAAAACAAAATAGGTCGAGTTCATACCAGCTTTTCCAGGCTCAGTCACTTCATTATATATCGTCATTATTGACTTTCACTTGCACGACCAAATGATGTGAATAATAATAAGAGTGTTCGTGCATTGGACTAAGCTGGAATCTGCAAGCAAACTTAGAGGAGAAGACAAGGTAATATGGCTCTTTGACGGATGAACAATAATGCATATGAGAGCCACTAATCATTTTAATCATGGTCTTCTACCTCGACCCAAAGAAAAAAGAACTATTTACACGGGAAAGCTCCCAACAAGCAAAAGAAGAACGGGAAAATATTTTTGGGTTTTCTTTTTAGTGACTACTAAGCATGCAAGAATGTAAAATTACAACTATTTTTTTTGTTTTTCTCATTTTTAATCTTTTTTGGATTTTCTCAAGTTAACCAAACACACAAGAAGAATGCGAGAGAAGAAAATAAGCTAGCATGGGTGATATGATGAAAAAGTGTGAACATGAATATAAAGTCGGTGAGAAACACGTACTCCCCCAAGCTTAGGATTTTGGCCTAAGTTGGTCTACTCCCAAGGAGGAAAGTAACCAGCTCCTGGGTACTCCGGGCGATATTCAAAATCATAATGTGGGTTGTACTGGGACGTGGCAGCTACCGCCTAAATAGCTACCTCACAGAGGCGAGCAACCTTCACTTCTCTCTCATACTCCTCTGCCTCTTTTCTAGTTATGTAATATCTCCGTTTACTCCGAAAATCAAAGAAGGCAGGAGCAGGAAGGGTAATATGAAAAACACGTTGTCGGTTAAATATTAACCGGTATAGGAGGGACTCATTGCTCCTCTCAAGGAACTAGAAGCGTATCATAGCAGCACGATCAAGGAAGGCACTGTGAAGCGGGGGATCTCTAGTCTGGATGGGTATTTTAAGATAATTAGCTAGGCGAGTGGCATAGATCCCACCAAAGAAATCTCCTTCATTAGCATTGTTATTTAGTCTCCTAGCAATTATAGCTCCCATGTTAAAACTTCTATCACCTGTTACTGCACTCTTAAGTATACTGAGGTCAGGTGCGCAAAGGTGGCTTAGCATTAATGCATCTACGTATGAAGAGGGCAAAATAATGTAAGGCAGGAAAATGAATGCTCCCCATGGTAGCCTGCGTAATATCTCTAGTCTCTCCAACAGTTATACTAGAAATAAAATCTCCAACCGAGGACTTAGGAGGGTCATCGGGACTACCCCAATCAGGTATCTTGCATATTCTATTAAAATCCTCTAAATCCATAGTATACAATTTATCATAAAGATCAAACAGTATGGATGTGTCACTACCAACTGAAAATTTGAATCTACGAACAAAAGAGGCAGTGAGTGAAGTATACTGTTCACATTTATTGGAGATGAATTCCTCGAGCCTGGCATTATGAATAAATGTATCAAACTCGTCCTTGAAACCTGCATCAATCATGAATTCATCGGAAGGCCATTCACATGGTTGCACCGATGCGTCTCTCGGCTGATAAGGATCGGGCTCCCGAATCGCGGGACGGGGACCCCTCTTGCTTGAGGAACCACCATGATAGTTCTTCCTAAACATTCTCCTATTTCTGAAATAATTCCAAAATTTTTAGTGACTCAAAATAAAAGTAAACAAAACTTAACAATACTCATAGCAACTACTCCTACAAGAGCCTAGATGCCATATCTTGCATCAAAACTACTTAGGACCAATTAAAATTAACATGCAAAGCTCAAGAACAGGGTCACCAAGGCAGCAATAATATGCAATGAATAAAGCAGTAGAATAAAAACTAATTGGTCCAATGGAGGACTCACATACCAAGGAACAATTCCCCAAAACAGTTTGGTGGATGGGGCTTTGCACAAGGAGATCGAAAAATGCAGCAAAATGAGCAAGAACACGGGTTTGAGCTATGGGATGATTTTTTATGGAGGTAGAAGAAGGAGATGGGTGCTGGAATAAGTGGAGGGGGACCACGTGGGCCCCACGAGCCTGCCAGGTGCGGCCAGGGGGGGTGACCGCGCCTCCTGGGCTCGTGGCCCATTGGTGCATCCCCCTGACTAGTTATCTATCTCAGAAATTCTTAAATATTCCAGAAAAAATCATACTTGAATTTCATGGCATTTGAAGAACTTTTATTTTTAGGTCATTTTTTATTGGACAGATAATGCAAGAAACAGGAAAATAATGCTATTTTTATTATTTTTCTACTAAGTAACTGAAAGTAAAAGTTGGGAACAGAAGATTGTGACTTCTAGATTCAGCCATGTCATGGTCATCAAAAGAAATCCATCAATCAGGTTGATTAGGTCTCCTTGACAAACTTTTTTCGAATCACATGAAACCGAAGAATTTTCGAAAAATCACTAGGGTACCTCAATGGGGATATGCATATCCCCAACAATAAGTATATCATATCTCATCTTGACAGTAGGTAGAGGAAATTCAAAGCTTCCAATAATAATGGATGAAGATTTTTCAATAGCATTTATGCAATGAACCCTATATTGTTTCTTCGGAAAGTGCACCGTGTGCTCATTACCATTAACATGGAAAGTGACATTGCCTTTGTTGCAATCAATAACAGCCCCTGCAGTGTTTAAAAAGGGTCTTCCAAGGATGACTGCCATGGCATCATCCTCGGGAATATCAAGAATAACAAAGTCCGTTAAGATACTAACGTTCGCAACCACAACAGGCACATGCTCGCAAATGCCGATGGGTAAAGCAGTTGATTTATCGGCCATTTGCAAAGAAATTTCAGTAGGTGTCAACTTATCCAATTCAAGTCTATGATATAAAGCGAGAGGCATAACACTAACACCGGCTCCAAGATCACATAAAGCAGTTCTCACATAATTTCCTTTAATGGAGCAAGGTATAGTGGGTACTCCAGGATCACCTAGTTTCTTAAGAGTTCCACCCTTAAAAGTGTAATTAGCAAGCATGGTAGAAATCTCAACATCAGGTATCTTCCTTTTATTAGTGACAATATCTTTCATGTATTTAGCATAAGGAGACATTTTAAGCATATCAATCAAATGCATTTGCAAAAAGATAGGTCTAATCATTTCAACAAAGCGCTCAAAAATCCTCGTCATCCTTTTTCTTGGATGGCTTAGGAGGAAAGGGCATGGGTTTCTGAACCCCAGGTTCTCTTTCTTTACCGTGCTTCCTAGCAATAAAATCACTCTTATCATATCTTTTTTTGCTAGGTTGTGGGTTATCAGGTTCAATAGCAGGTTCAATCTCCACATCATTATCATTACTAGGTTGAGCATCAATATGAACATCATTATCAATATTATCACTAGGCTCATGTTCATCACGAGATTGTGTTTCAGCATCAGAAATAGATATATCATTTTGATTCTCAGGTGTAACAGCAACAGGTTTACTAGGATGCAAGTTCCTATCATCTTTCTTTTTCTTCCTATTACCAGGATGACTAGGTGCATCAGTATTAATCCCTTGAGAATCTTGCTTAATTCTCTTAGGATGGCCCTCAGATACAAAGGTTCCTGAGTCATTCTACCACCTCTAGTAACATAATTATCATTCAATTCATTAAGCAAGTCATTTTGAGCCTTAAGTACTTGCTCTACTTGAGTAGTGACCATAGAAGCATGTTTACCAATAAGCTTAAGATCATTAACATTTCTATCCACACAAGCACTTATATGATTAATCATACTAGCATTTTGTTCCAGTTGTCTGCTAACGTAATCATTAAAACTTTGTTGTTTGGCAACAAAGTTGTCAAATTCATCTAAGCATAAGCTAGCAGGTTTATCATAAGGGATATCACTCTCATTGAATCTACGAAGAGAATTTACCTCTACTACCTGTGTCGGGTTACCAATACCATGTATCTCTTCAATAGGTGGTAGATTCTTAACATCTTCAGATTTAATACCTTTCTCTAGCATACATTTCTTTGCTTCTTGCATATCTTCAGGATTGTGGAATAGAATACCTCTTTTCTTCGGAGTTGGCTTCATAGGTGGTTCGGGAATGGTCTGAGCATTATCATTGCTCAAGATATTATTCAATAGAATTTCAGATTGTTCCATAGTTCGTTCCCTGAAAACACAGCCAACACAACTATCTAGGTGGTCCCTAGAAGCATTGGTTAGTCCATTATAAAAGATATCAAGTATTTCATTTTTCTTAAGAGGGTGATCAGGCAAAGCATTTAGTAACTGGACAAGCCTCCCCCAAGCTTGTGGGAGACTCTCTTTTCAATTTGCACAAAGTTATATATATCCTGCAAGGCAGCTTGGTTCTGATGGGCAGGAAAATATTTCTCAGAGAAGTAGTATATCATATCCTGGGGACTACGCACACAACCAGGAGCAAGAGAAGTAAACCAAGTTTTAGCATCACCCTTTAGTGATAAAGGAAACAACTTAAGTATATAGTAATAGCGAATTTTTTCCTCATTAGTGAATAGGGTGGCAATATCATTCAGTTTAGTAAGATGTGCTATGACAGTTTCAAATTCATAACCATGAAAAGGGTGAGATTCAACCAAAGTGATTAACTCGGGATCAACAGAGAACTCATAATCCTTATCAGTAACAAAGATAGGTGAAGTAGCAAACTTAGGATCATATTTCATTCTAGCATTGAGAGATTTTTCTTTCCACTTGCGTAATAAATTCTCAAGATCATAGCTATCCTTACAAGCAAGAAAGTCTTCAGCTACCTCTCCTTCCATAAGATAACCCTTAGGTATATTAGGCAATTCATATCTAGGAGGGCTAGGTCTAACAGGTGTAACAGCAGGTTCCATTTCAATAATTTCATCAGTTTCAGAAGTATCATTTGATTCAGTAGTAACTCTAGCAATTTGTGCATCAAGAAATTCACCAAGTGGTATATCATTACCAAGCAAAGCATCATCATAATTATCATGTATAGCAGAAGTAGCATCATCAAGCACAGGCGACATATCAGAATTAATAGCAGGTGGCGGTGTCTTAAATTTACTCATAACAGAAGGTGAATAAAGTGCAGAGCTAGATGCCAGTTCCTTACCTGTCCTCGTAGTTGAGGGCAGAACTTTAGTTTTTGAATCTCGCAAATTCTTCATAGTGTTCAACAGATATAAATCCCAAGTGACTGAGGGAATAGAGCTATGCTCCTCGGCAACGGCGTCAGAAAAAGGTCTTGATAACCCACAAGTATAGGGGATCACAACAATTTTTGAGGGTAGAGTGTTCAACCCAAATTTATTGATTCCACACAAGGGGAGCCAAAGAATATCCTCGAGTATTAGCAGTTGAGTTGTCAATTCAACCACACCTGAAAGATATAGTATCTGCAGCAAAGTTTTAGTAGCAAAGTAGTATGATAGTAACAGTAATAGGGGTAATAGTAGCAGTGGTGATTTGTGTAGCAAGTGTGACAGCAATAGCGGTAAAGTAACTAAGCAAGGACCAGTATAGGAAAAGCTCGTAGGCATTGGATCGGTGATGGATGATTATGTCGGATGGCATTCATCATGTAACATTTATAACATAGGGTGATATGTTGCTCCAGTTCGTCAATGTAATGTAGGCATGTATTCCGTATATAGTCATACGTGCTTATGGAAAAGAACTTGCATGACATCTTTTGTCCATCCCTCCCGTGGCAGCGGGGTCCTATTGGAAACTAAGAGGTATTAAGGTCTCCTTTTAATAGAGAACCGGAACAAAGCATTAACACATGGTGAATACATGGAATCCTCATACTATGGTCATCTTCAGGAGTGGTTCCGGCTATTGTCACTCCGGGGTTGCCGGGTCATAACACATAGTAGGTGACTACAACTTGCAAGATAGGATCAAGAACACACATATATTGATGAAAACATAATAGGTTCAGATCTGAAATCATGGCACTCGGGCCCTAGTGACAGGCATTAAGCATAGCAAAGTAGTAGCAACATCAATCTTAGAACATAGTGGATACTAGGGATCAAACCCCATCAAAACTAACTCGATTACATGATAGATCTCATCCAACCCATCACCGTCCAGCAAGCCTACGATGATATTACTCACGAACGATGGAGAGCATCATGAAATTGGCAATAGAGGATGGTTGATGATGACGAAGGCTTCGATTTCCACTCTCCGGAGCCCAGAACGGACTCCAAATCTGCCCTCCCGAGGAAGAATAGGTGGTGGCGGCGGCTTCGTATCGTAAAATGCGATGATTTCTTCTCCTTGATTTTTTTTCTGGGCGAAAGAGATTATATGGAGCTAGAGATGAGGTCGGAGGAGCCATGTGGGCCCCACGAGCCTGCCAGGCGTGACCTAGGGGGGGTGCCTCCTGGGCTCGTGGCCCACTGGCAGCTCCTCTTCGGTTGATTCTTTCTCTGGTATTTTTTATATATTACATAAAAAATCCTCGTAAGTTTCCAGGTCATTCCGAGAACTTTTTTTCTGCACAAAAACAACACCATGATAGTTCTGCTGAAAACAGCGTCATGCCGGGTTAGTGTCATTCAAATCATGAAAATTAGAGTCCAAAACAAGGGCAAAAGAGTTTGGAAAAGTAGATACGTTGGAGACGTATCAGGGCGGCAAGAGTGGAACAAAACACCGAGCAAAAGGCCAAGCCTTCCACCTTTACCAAGTATATATGTGCATTTAATTAAATAGCAGCAATATTGTGATATAACAAAAGAAGGTCCATGTTGACACATGGAAGAAATTGCACCTGTAGCTAGAAACGCTATAAGAAGGGCTGAGCAAGCGGTAACATAGCCAAACAAAGGTTTGCTGGGATGTGGACGGGTTAGAGGCTTATCATGGCAATGTTGGGAGGCTTGTCAAATAGGTGGTAGGTAGGGAGACATAACGATAAAATACGAGACAACTAGCATGACAATGATAGTAATGTTATCTAGGGAAATGTGTCATCTTGCCTGAGATCCCGCTCGGAAGAAGATCGAGTCCATGAAGAAGACGAACCAACGTAGTCGAACGAATCCTCATACTCCAAATGCTTTCGGAACTCTATCGAGAAGAGAAATCCAAAACAAACAATCAACACAAGATACACCACAATATATGCATGACATGATGTGCAAAAAAATATGACGCATGTCCGGTTTAATACGCAAGGCATGTCAAATCACAACAATCAAATACTACACATTAAGTGAAGCTCAATATGCAACGAGTTGCATATTGACGAAACTCCATGTTCGAATTATTTAGTTCACTCTCGTTAGGTACACGACAATATTAAATGTTGTTGAAGATGGCAAGAGGTGAAGCATAAGTAAACTATCTATCTAGGCATCTTAAATGAGTCCGGAAACAACTTATAGTATTTCCGAAATGACCCCGTATATTAATTTAGAAATTGGTCCAGATCTGAACTAATCATATTTTATATTTGTTAAACAACAGAATAAAGTATACCATGTTATTCTACACGTCAATCTAGTCGATTTACATATATAGAACATCTCAAACGGAGCTACGATCTAAAAGATATGAGCAACACAAGATGCACATGCCATGAATGCAAATGCATGGAAAATACGATCACAAACATTTCAAATAATGAATGCAGCAAGTTTTTATGAAACTACATGAGATTCTAAGCAAGTTTCATATGCAACATGTCCAAAACGGAGCTACGGTTCAACCACAATGAACAAAACAAGTTTTAGTTGAAGTCTGTCAAAAACAGCAAGATAGCATTTTGCACAAATGAAAACAGTAAGCTACAAGATTCCAAAATGCACAAACTAAGCATTAGGCAATAGTATACAACATCCACTTCATTTCATCTTCACAAATCATATCCAAAACATGCATGGATCACTTGGTAGGAAGCTCACAAGATGGCTACTTGATAACAGTTTCAGACTTAGTGAAAATGGCAGTTTTTGACAGTGCAGTTTTATCACGAAGGCATATTTACAGCAGTGAAACTATATGCTACATGGCATATTATGGCATGAAACTTAACATCATACTAAAGGACAATATCAACTACAAATAACTCCATTACACCGACCACAAAAGAGTTCTAGATCACTAGCAAATCACATGGCAAGACAACAACAAAATATTATAGATTCCAGACTTAGAAATATTTTGGACCCTCAAAAAAACAGAATTTTTATAGCATGTTGACAACAAGAAAACAACACCTAAACATGCATTTCTATGACAAGCAAAATTTCCATGGGCTAGGACACATATCAAGGGCATTTCTCATGTTCAAAATTATCTCAAAACATGCATGGATTAAATCCCACGAAAATGACAAAAGGGCATCACGGCATAAATGACATGCACACAAAATGCTCAAATGGAAAAACTAAATGCATAGATAATTTCTATGGATTTTCCTACCCCGAAAACATATATAATATGCTTAGGTTCATCTGGAAAATTAATCACAATTAAATATGCGAGTATTAGGCCTAATCACCTTATAACACTTCATTTATGCAAAATAAATGCAAACATGATGCCGACATTTTTCTCATGCATGAAAATGCGATGTAAATGAGATGAGTATTTTTAATATGTGATTTTATTTAATTTAGATGCACGGTTAAATAATTATGATAATGCAATTAATTGGCAATTATGCAAAATCACAGAAATTGACATGTTAACATTTTAGGCATGGATGCAAATGGCATATTTTTAATCTACACATTTTTTTCTAATCATTTTACATGTATAAATTATTTTATTACGATGCACGGTTAAATAATTATGCCATTTTGAATATGCAATTGGGTCTACACGGATATAACAAAAAAACGCAGAGGGGGGCTGGCTGGGCTCACCTCGTGGGCCTAGCCCATTCGGTGGCAGGGGAGCAGCTGGCGATGCTGGTGGGCCGAAGGGAGGCCGGCCCATGCGGGCTGCTGGCGCGGTCAACGGGCGAGGAGCGCTCGTCGTGCTCCTCCGCTCGCTCCCGAGCAGGGCACTCGACGGCGGGGCTGCCAGCAAGCGGCGGGGAAGGATGGGGTCCGGCGGGGGAGATCCGGCGAGGGGAGGCCGGTTTCCGGCGGCGGAGACTCGGGGCGGCACCGGGCTAGGAGATCGGCGACGGCGCGGGTTCCTGCGGGAGAGGCAGAGAGAGGTTAGAGGAGGGAGAGAAGAGGAAGGAAGGAGGAGAGGGCGGCGGGGCTGCAATCCGGCGAGGTCCTGGCGCGGATCCACCGGCTGCGGCTCCGGCCGGGCACGAGGCTGCGGCAACTGGCGGCGGGGAGGCTGCGGGAGGAGCTCGGGAGCTTGGGCAGCCATGGGAGGAGCTTGGGGACGGGCCCAGATGGGATTCCCCAGGCTCAGATGGGCTCGGGCGGGCCTGACGACTGGAGGAGGGAGAAGCTAGGGTTTGGCACGGGGAACGAGGGAAAATTAGGGTCAGCTGCCCAATTAGGAAGGGGAGGGGACTATATATAGTTTTCGGGCCAGGGTTGACGTCTCTGTCCGTTTTCGGACCGCCGGATGTCGATTCGACGGTCCGGAAGCGGAGGGGGGCTACGGTGGCTGTGCAGAGGGGCTAGGTGGGGAAGAGAGATAGAATGGTGACCCGTGACAAGAATTTTAAAACACCGAGAAACGTCCGATAATAAACCGATAACCTCACTGCTACGACTGACCGACGGGGTATCAAACGAACTCAGAACGGGACGAAAATTGACAGGCGGTCTACCTACAACATAACAAGACTGTATGCCAAGTTTCGACCCAATCCAAGAATATTTTTCACGCGCATTAAAAATGGTTTTATTTAAATGATGTCGCGGGCGCGTGCGTGTGTGGTTGGTCTCGAGACGGGCAACGGCAAGAACGGAGAGAACCGGCAACTATGAACGGATTCAAGTTTTCGAAAACAGGTGATGATGCTATGCAGATGATGCGAATGATGCGATGATGAATGCAACAATAAAACGAATCACATACGAGAATGGAAAATAAAAGGGGAATCTTCTAGAATCTTCTGGAGCGTCGGTCTCGAGCTGCCACAGTTGTTTTCCACCAATCCCATCTCTTCTACCAAACATATCTGTGAGAGAGTGATTGTGTGTTGAGTAGTCTATCATCTTGAAGCACAAGAGCAAGGATTTCATCGACATTACCAAGCCTATTACCTTTTGGAGGGTGGTGCCTCCTAGATTGGTTAGGTGTCGCTTGGGAGCCTCCTACTTCGTGTTGTGGAGTGAACCAAGAAGTTTGTAAGGGCAAGGAGACAGCCTACTTCGTGAAGATCTACCCCGAGTAAAGCTAGTCCTTCGTGGACGTAGGCCGTCATGGTATAGTCAAGGTTGCTTCTTCGTGAAACCCTCCGTGGACTCTCGCGACCGTTACCCTCTGTGGGTTGAAGACTCCATGAACGTGGATGTACGATAGCGCCACCTATCGGAACCACGGGAAAAACCATCGTGTCACCAATTGCGTTTGCTTTTACTATCCTTTCTTTAATTACATGTGCAATGTCTTTACTTTTCGCTACTATACTCTTAGACATGCATGTGTAGGGTGTACTTGACATACTATGAATGCTAAAATCTGCCAAGAATTAAATTTGGAAAAAAGTAGATTTTTATTTGGTCAAGTAGTCTAATCCCCCCTCTAGACCTACTTTCGATCATACAAGTGGTATTAGAGCATTGGTATCCATTGCATTGATGTCACAACCTAGGAGAAGTATGGCCTCTAGTGAGGGAAATTATCACCGTAGAGGTCCGTATTTTGATGGCACAAAGTTTGCTAGATGGAAGCACAAAATGAAAATGCATTTGTTTGGTCATAACCCCTCTGTTTGGGCTGCTGTTCGTGTTGGCATGCAAGGTGAATTTTTTGTGGAAGAAAAGGAACCCGATCGTGAAGCGAACACAGATGAGTTGAAGATGTTGCAATTCAATGCTCTAGCATGTGACATTATCTTCAACTGCCTATGCCCCGAAGAATTCAATAAGACCAGCCGTCTTGAGAATGCAAAAGAGATTTGGAATACTTCGATTGATATGCATGAAGGTACATATTCTATGAGAGAATGCAAGTTGGATGTTCTTCAAAATCAACTTGACAAGTTTAAAATGAAGGATGGTGAAGGAATCGCTGAAATGTACTCTAGACTAGCTTTCATCATCAATGAGATTGACAGGATCGTGCGGCCAATGGGTATGAAGAGACCGGCTGAGACCACCGTGCCGCTGCTGCCCATGAAGAACTTCCTCACTGGAGCAGTACGACCTGATTGCTGATGCACTCTATTTTTTAAGGGTGATTGCTGTCTGCTGTTGCACTCGGGCGCCATGCTTGCTGTAAACCGGCCGGCCGGTCCTCCCGGTTCACCTTGGGCGGAGGCAGCCGCTTCCACCGATCGATACACATACGTGGGGAGGATTGGGACTAACAGGTGGCCAAAGTAGTCAGCGAGAGTAGCGATTGATCCCGGCCTGATGCGTCAAACGGATTCAGGGTCTAAATTGACCGGGATTGATGACTACAAGGTATGGACTTAAAGGTTTTGTAAAGGTTTGGGCTCCACAACCTTATATAGGGTTTAAAATAGACTTCACTCCCGCAGGTGCATCGTTTTTTTTGCCAAGTTTCTTCCGCATGCGTCACCCGCGCCTTCTTCCTCTTGTCCGTTTCACATATGGATCGACCACGGCCGGCGACACAGACATGCCAGCTCTCCATGTTACTTGTACAAGGCCGCTGCCGGAGAGCGGTGAGTCTGGCGAGCTCGCAACCTGCATGCATGCACTAGTTGTACATGTACTGCAAATGTGCACTGCTCCCCCCCTCACTCGCAGCCTGCCTCGTCGATCACGACGACGACGACTGACCGGAATTCCTTGCCATGACTAGAGAATACATACATACATGACTCAAGGACGTACTCTGTGTCTGCCATTCCCTACCAAGAAAGAGATTTCTTCCCCTAGCTAGGCGCACAAGCAGAAATTGCCACATAGACTCACTAAACTACAGTAGCATACTGGAGTTTCCAGGGTGAATTTGGTTTCGTTTATTTCCTTTGGACCTTGTTTTTTTTCTTTTCTTGTACAAATAAATAATCTCTATGTAAACTAATATAAAAACGTTTTTTTCTTTTCTTGTGCAAATAAATAATCTCTATGTAAACTAATATAAAAACGTTTAGATCACTACGGAAGGAAGGAGTAGATAGCATGCATTTACTGTACAGACAAATCCTTCACAAACTCAAATTACTCAACAATGATCACAGGTCTGATTACACACGCACAAACAACACATCACTGATGACAAGCTACTACGGACTGCTGGCCGAGCTCCTATCTAGCTAGGGGTTCTCGTCGCATGCATGCTTACTTTATTGGGCCAATGGTGCTCAGAAGCTAGCTAGGACATAGCTAGCTAATTGGCCGACTGCTGAAGAATCCATCACATCCTACACACTCTTAACAATACTCGCGCAGTGCTGCTGCTGCTAGCTCCTCTACCCACTCGTACAATACTCACACACTACTACTACTACTACTACAACCACAATACGATACCAGAGAACAGATGGATGGCTCTCAAACGGCAGCAGCAGGATGGATGGATGCACTAAGGTGAGCTACTACTCACCATCACGGAGGCCAAGGTAGAATTGGACCCCAGTCTCGGGAAGCCACTCGCCTCCCTGGATGAACGTCCCCGGCGTATACTGCCTAGCCTTGGCCTCGCTGAGGTGCTCAAAACCATGCCATTCCACGACGTGGTTGAGATTGGCGCCGGTGCCGTGGTTCCCGAAGTCGCCGTAGAAGATGTGCCCCTCGTGGCCGGGCTTCACGTTGCCTTTGACGGGTTTGTTGGGCTTTGTCTTGTCCCAAACGACCCAGCCGTCCGCATGGACGATGTCGTCGACGCTGCAGAGCATGAACACCACAGTTGCATGGTCCATCCATGGCCGGCCTAGGTAGGTCAGGACGCCGTCGAGGCTATCCCGGGGCGCCGCGGTGATGGTGCAGTTCTGCAGAACGAACCCGGAACGACCGAAATGGTCTTCGCGGGCTTGAGCGGTGATGACGGCGTCCTTGCCGGGGGGCGGCCGGCGTACGTAGATGAGGCAGTCCTGGAAGATCGCCATTGCATCTCCGAAAACGAAGTCGATCGTTCCTGATATCTCGCACTCACGGTAGAAGTGCCGTTTCTTGGCAGCCCAGAGGGTGTCCTGATAGCCGTGTATGTGGCACCGGTAGAACACACATTTATCGGCCTCGACCAGGAGAGCCACGGCCTGGTTGACGTTTGGGCCGCCCGCCGTGTTTTGAATCGTCACGTCCCGAGCCATGAACTGATCGGCGAGCACATCTGCCAACAATAAAGTGAAAAATGAGATCGGCATCAGCAACTATTTAATTAGCACTAAGTAATAGTAATAGTAGTAGCAGTCAAGTTTGTTTTCTCTTCTTTTCTTTTGAGAAGCAGGAGTAAAGTAACATTATATACTAGGGTCCGGCCGTATGTGTGTGCATGCATGATTGCATGTACTTCCTCCGTCGAGGTGTATCAGGCGCCTAAGAAAGGGCACTACTGTAATTTAGGTGCATCTAAGTTGGCTGCAACTATAATTATGGACCCAAGAGATAGCCTATCAGCTCACGTTTCTCTCTCTCTAAAACTGAACCAAAAGCAGTGGTACATCCTATAATAAGTGCACTAACGTCTACACTAATCCATGTCAAAACTGAACCCACCCGGTTAACTGTGTTGCCTAATCAACGCACCCCTCCTTTGCATGCATTTGTGGTTTGCTCCTTTCCCAGGTCAAAAGGATATAATGATACAAAGAAAGGTATATGCATGCGGGAAAGGTGAGTGAGAGTTTAATTTAAGGTGCATGCGTGGGTAACTAAGCCTCTTGATTACAATCTTGACTTATACTTTTGGAATTTTTAAATTGCCCAGACGGAGGGAGTACATGCGATACAGATATTAGAGTCGCTGAAAGAAATACTAGTGCTAGTGTAGTGGTATTAGGGAAGACGATCGGATTCGGAAGCTTACACATGGTGGCCGATTGCTTGACGTCGTGGCCAGTCTTGTCAGACCGGTTGCCGGTGATGAAGGTCCGGCCGGCGCCATCGCCGATAAGCACCACGTGGTTGCACCCAGATGGGACGATGAGATGCTCGTCGTAGGTGCCGGCTGTCACGTGGATCACGAAGTACTTTCTTGCTTCTGTCGGTTTCTTCCAGAGCGCCAATGCCTCACCGACGGAGGAGACGGCAACGACGCCGGCACCAGCGCCGCCTAGCCTTGACACACGCACGTCCGGCTTGAGCAGCCGGACGGGGGTGTTCAGGACGCCGCGGTGGTGCTTCCCTCCGCCGAGGACCCCAGGAGCCGCCGTGGTGGTTGCGGCCAAGCCCACAACCACGAGGACAAGGAGCAGCTGCAGCGTGGTAGGCGACATGGCGGGCGCTCGAGCTCTCATCCTTGATAGTGATTGTGGCAGTGGCTGGGTTGAAGGATCGGATGTGGCTCTCCCTTGCGCGCCCCGCTTTAAGTAGAGGGAGGGAGGGAGGGAGCAGGCAAGCAGCTGGCCGGCTCAATGTATGCGCTGAGAGAGAGAGAGAGTAGCTGCAAGAGAGAGAGTAGCTGTCGGCCCAACCTCCTTTGCAATTTAATTAGGCAGCAGCAATAGCAGCAATAGGAGTAGTAGGAGTAGCTAGGAAGACGTTGCCATGCTAGGGTAACCATGCATGCATCGATCGATTTCACGTGGCTCGGCATCCATCTTTTTTTTTCTTCTCTTCTCTTATTTTACTCCATGCATGAACTAGTTAGCAGGTCAGAGAGAGAGAGAAAAGAAAGACTCAAACGTCGTTTCTTCCTTGAGACTTGCACTGCACCACAGAGCACACATACTACTGACTAGTAGTAATTGAGTAAGAAACTAGCCGATGCGCTTGGCTCGGCTCGGCTCGGCTCAGTGTTTTTTTTAAACTCTTGTATTACTCAAAACACAACTCAAAACACGTTGTCCATACAATCAGACTTGGCCAGCTCTAAAAAATCTATCGGCTCGATCGGCTCAGTTGATATACATACATCATCTATATATCTTTGTTGGAGCTTAATTAATTCGATTTCCTTCCCTCGGAAAAGAAGAAGAACAGGACCAAGGCACTTGCCTTTTAAAATGTGTGATCCTTGGATCCTGCCCCAAAGGCTGCATCGGTTATGTGCTTGACAAGCATGCACCCAATGAACAGCCTGCATGCAATGCAGTGCTCTTAATCCCTTTCTTGCATGCGCTGGTTTGGTCAATTCTCTCGCAACCAGCGACGCTATTAAAGTATCTGGCCTTTTAATCCCGTACGACCCATACCGGCTAGCCGGCAGTGTATACCCGGAGGGAGGTAGGTCCATTATCTTCTGCTCTACTGCACGTACTGGCCTAATGCATATGCCCTAATGATAGCTAGCCAGCTAGCAAGGCAGACATATATTTTGATAGTATAGAGGAAGTAGTTCTGTACTGGATAGCTAGCTATCTAGCGTCTCTAGGATCGTCAGAACGTACTACTTAGCTAAGCTAGGTGAGGGCCAACCTCGGCCATGCATGGCCCCCACCTCAATGCAAAACAAGTCTATATCACTTCGTATTAGGCATTTTTTCGACTACAAA
Organism: Hordeum marinum; assembly: GCA_022496015.1. Classification (NCBI taxonomy): domain Eukaryota; kingdom Viridiplantae; phylum Streptophyta; class Magnoliopsida; order Poales; family Poaceae; genus Hordeum; species Hordeum marinum. The sequence continues at coordinate 20,876,603 of CM039673.1, read as the reverse complement.
TCAGTTAAAAATAATTACGTTGCCCCTCCTCAAGCCCATGGCCCCTCCATAGTTTTGGCTCAAGCTCGCTCGCTCGTTGGCTGGCTAGGATGGCATCATGTTCATGCTGTCATGCATGCATCCATCCCGGTCATACGCTTACTCTTCTTTGTTAGTACCCCCTAGCAACTATGGATGCGCGCGCGAGAGAGAGAGATCATGAACGAACAAAGGAATGAATACGATCGATCAGCGCGTGGCAGGCAGGAAGCAAGGATATTGCGTTACGTTGGTCCTCGGAGAGAGAGAAAGAGAAAGAGAGAGAGAGCTTGTTGCACCATTGCATGCATGAGTTATGAGGACAAGGGCCAGCCCCAGCATGGAGCTAGCATCTCGCTCTTGCTCTACGGCTCTTGGTTGTGGGTGTGGGTGTGGTGGATGGATTGATCGATGGAGAGATGCTACTCTACTTATCAGTTTGTTGCACTGCATCTAATCTACAAGGATCGATGACGCTGGACCATTGCATTTGCGTGCATCCATCCGCCGCTGTCCGCCTACCTAATATATATGCTGGAGTACTACCTCCACAGTCCATGTACACACGCAGAGATAGTAGCGGGACCGTGACTGATCGACCCACAGACGGGAAATCTCAAGGCGCTCAATGAGTGGATGTAGTGACACGCGTAACCTACCACGTAGGTACTAGTACTACCTAAAGCAGTTACCATGCTTGCATGCATGTACTAGCAGGAGTATATACTACCCCACCTTTCAAATCTCCCGTACCTGCTTAGTACTAATTCTCTTGATTTATTATTACCAGCCACGTATCCATCCATGCTTGATGTACAATATATATACATATGTATTGACTGATTGACTGAGACTATAATTTATTTTTTAACAAATAATAATAATAATAAGAAGAAGAAGCAAGATAGCAAGGTAGGTAGATAGGTGCATTCCATTAATTTTCTACTGGGTGGATCAACTCAACTCTATTCCATTGCATTCCATTGACCAAGCTACCTAGCGGCCCTTGATTTCCTTGCTACCTGCAATGTACTCTATTCGTTCCTAATATAACACCATTTAGCTATTTCAAAAAAATAATGACTACATACATACCAAAATGAGTGAATGTACATATTAAAATGTGTCTAGATAATTACCAATCAAGAAAAAACTAAAACATGGTATAGTCCCTCCCATTCTCAAATACATGACATTTTGGAGAGGGAGTATTACGGAACGGAGGGAGTAAGTAGCTAGCTAGCTAGCACGTGCCGGTGCCACAGGTCGATTGATGGATCCATGGACCGGACCCTCAACACGAACGCTCGTCTATTATCCTTTTTAGATAGATAGAGAGTAGATAGATAGATAGATCATGAATTAATGCATGTATTGTATAGTGGCAGACGCAAACTGCATGCAGCAAGGCTTGTGTGCGTCCATCGGCCTTGATCAGTTTGCATTGCATTGCGTTGGATTCGGTTGGCCCACATCCCATCCATCTTCTGTCCTCTCCACTCCACCCCATCATCGAATCGGTTGCGAGCCAGCCAACTCCTAGTAGCCTACAAAGAGATAGGGGCTGTTTGGATCTCGACCAAAACCAGCCCTGCCAAAAAAGTTGGCAAGCCCGTGAAATTTGGTGGCCGTTTGGACTGCTACCAAAGAATTGGCACGGCCAGCGCGCCTGCGACACGCTAGTGTAAACTTAGCCAATGCACGGACGAGTTGAGGGCGGCGAAAAGCTTCGCCAAAATTTTGGTATCCCACCATGCACTCTCTGTCTCGCTGGTCCGAGTTAACTTTCCTTTTATTTTATTTATATCTGATGCATGTTGGCTATACTTAATTTGTGGGTCCTCACACAATGCTGCAGCGGGCTACTCCACATGTGTAGCGGCCAAACATGGACGGGATGCAATCCAAATAACGATCACTTACCAAAATATTGGTCGCGCCCTCGTATTGGTCATACCAAAAAATTGGTATGGCTTGATAGGGCACAATCCAAACAGCCCCATACTTTTTTTTAACAGAGTACAATCGAAAACGCATACACGAGCATACAATTAACCCGTATGAACGCACGCACGGACACCCTACCCTTATGAGCACCTTCGAAAGTCTAAGCCGACACATCATCTTAAGATTAACGAAATCGTTACAGACGTCTTCATTATCGACGGGGAATGCCTATAAAGAGATACTGCCCAGCTGCATGCATGCACACTATTGCTTCATAGCCTCTCCTTATAATTGATAACCAAATATGTGTTCACCTCCGTCGACTAGCTACGCATACAATATATTCCTTCCGTAACAAATTAGTTATTAAATTCCATCATTTTTTTGAAGCTGCTATGGCGAGCAAAAACCAGCCCAGACCATTTTCATTTTCATAACCAAGAATGAGATACAACACAATGGCTACAAGACGTAGCACACAACACACACAAGAAGTAACAAGGGAATGGAGAAAGAGAACCGAAACAAGGTATGCCTAGCGGTACAAACCTTGAACTTGGCACCCAACAGCACGGGAACAAATCAAGAAGAAAAGGGAAGAGTCTTGTTGGATCAATAGAATGAGAGCCGAGGTCAAGAGATGTAGAGCAAAGAATCACCCGCTTGCGCATCGCTCACTCTTCACCCTACAGACCTAAGAGAGTCGCAACTGCCATTGAAGGGCGTCCCATCGTCGAGGCCACATCGCGACAACGTAAGCCGTGGAAGCCACCGAAGGCCAGTGTTCCACCGATACGAGAACAACACCTCCTCTCAGCATTACATCGACCACCATCACCAAGTGAACACTTATCAAAGTAATAAGAACCTGTAACATCTTTGAAGGAATGGAACACTGAGACCTCACCGCCACCACAAACACCCCTGAGAGGAGGCTAACCCGAGCAAGATGGAAAATCAAAAGGAACTTAGCTTGGCATGAATAAGCATAGCACTTCCACCATCACCACCTACTAAACACATGTGGCACACCTCCACAAAAACCCAACTTCACCTTTAGTCAGACGCTCCTGCAACTTTCAGTAGGGACTTCAAAATGGAAATCCCAAGGAGTATAATTGATGTCAGGATACCACCACCACGCGATCGGGCAACACCCGACCTAAGGTTTTCACCTGAAGCCTTAGACCAGAAATGAGTAGCCGAAATAATATCCACAACGACACCTTCAAGGAGGAAAAGGCCGTCTGTGAACGTTGTTGTCGCCGGTATTGACAATGTCGTTGCAAGGTGTCACCTGGATTTGAGCAGTGCAGCGTACCCGTTGAAGACAAAGCCAACCGCCTAGCTCAGCCCACACAGGTTGGAAGTGCCGCAACCATAGCAATGCCTAAGGGCCACCCTACCGTGCACCAAGGAAGGAAGATCACATGCCATGAGTCAAGAGTGGAGCATCACAAAGCCACTGCCAAGCTCCGCTACCAGAGTCGTTCGCCAGCGATGCAGTCTCGCTGCAACATGGGCCTGACCACTAGTAGAAAATAGGGCTTTGAAACGAGCCAGAATATTGCATTAGTGGTCTTGTTACGAACCGGGACTAATGGGTGCATCAATCCCGGTTCATGAGGCCAGGGCGCTGGCCGGGCCTTGACAGGTACCAGTCTCGATTTGTATGACCCCTTTAGTCCTGGTTCCAGACACAAATCGGGACTAAAGGGCCTTGCCCCTGGCCGAGCCCCTTTAGTCCCGGTTGGTGGCTGGAACTGGCAGTAAAGAGGCACCTTTAGTCCCGGTGCTAGCCACCAACCGAGACTTATACTATACCTATATATATGCTTACCCCTGCCCGCTTACTCCTCTGTTCACTAGTAGAAAACAAACCTTTCGTCCCGAGCATTAGTCTCGGTATGGTCACGAGCCGGTACTAAAGATGGTCTTAGTCTTGGTTCGTGCCGGCTCCAACGGCTAGGAGCAGGGCGACCTTTAGTACTGGCTCGTAAGGGACCTTTAGTACCGGTTCGTGTCACGAGCCGGTACTAAAGGGGGCGTGGCAGGCTGTTGGTCAGACTTGGGCCCTGCTTGCACCTTTAGTACTGGCTGGTGACACCAACCGGTACTAAAGACTTCCTACATATAAGCTTCGTCCGCAGCCGATCGAAAGGCCTCTCATTTCTCTGTTTTCTCCCTTGTTCTTCTTCTTGCTCGAAGCTCATCCTCCATTTTGCCAAGGATTTGTCAAGATTTAAAGGCACCCCATCTATCCAAGTGTTCATAAAGGTTAGCAACTTTGCTCCTTCATCTCTCATTGCTAGATTAGCTTGTGGTATGCTCAAAGATATGTGATATGTGATTTGTGGGAGTTTATTTGATTTATATGCAATTTGAGCTCAAATTAACTTGTTAGGTTGCATATGTGTAGGTGTGGTTTATTTTGTGTGCCTTCCCATCCCCGTCCTAACCACCATCGATCGTCCGCACCGTCTCGTCGCGCCACCGACCACCTTGGTGAGCCTCTTGTTCTTCTTAAAACCTTTTTCTTAAAAAAATTATTTGTATGATTTAGATAGCTGTGTGTACGATTTACTTACTTGTATTATTGTTACTTATTCTATAGTGTCATGGTTATGGTATCAGCCCACGTCGGCCCTCGTCCAGTTTAAGATTCAGATGTGGTATGTCGTTATCTTTTATAACTATTTCACACATCATCTAATGTCTATGACAATTAATTATGCCACCAAATTGACGTAGATGTTTTTATCTATAGGAAGTAGTTGAACCAGAAATTCCAACCGACTATGCAATTCTGCTCGAGAAATTAACACAAGCTGAAAAAGAAATTGATCATTTAAAAGAAAAAGTGAAAAGAACTGAAGATGAGAAGATGGGATTGGAGTTGCATGTTGGCGATATCGTCGATGATCACAAGAACAAGATGGTTGGAGTGCGCTTGAAGCTTAGAAAGATTAGAAAATATGCCATTGATAAAGAGGCTTGGTATCATTATGCCGTTGGCTCAGTTGTTACTTTAGTTGGGAAACGTTGCATGGGAAACAAAAAATTTCCTACGCACACGTAGATCTATCCATGGTGATGAGCATCTATGAGAGGGAGAGTGGATCTACGTATCCTTGTAGATCGCTAAGCGGGAAGCGTTAAGAAACGCAGTTGGTGTAGTCGAACGTCTTCGCGATCCAAATCGCCGAGCGTCCCGCGATCTAATCACTATCCGTCCCACGAACTTGATCACGATCCGTCCCACGAGCTTGATCATGATCCTTCTGATCTAGCGCCGAACGGATGGCACCTCCGCGTTCAGCACACGTACAACTTGATGACGATCTCCGCCGTCTTGATCCAGCAAGAGAGAGGGGAGAGGTAGAAGAGTTCTCCGGCAGCGTGACGGCGCTCCGGCGATAGTGGTGGAGCAATTCCGGCAGGGCTTCGCCTAAGCACTGCAGAAATCTGATCTAGAGGAGAAACTATGCACTGGAGGAACGAGTAGCACGTGGCTGAAAAACTAGTGCAAAACCCTAGAAATCCACCAGTATATATAGGAGGAGAGGAGGAGAGGAGGCAGCCTTGGCTTCCAAGCCAAGGCTGGTTCGACCGAATAGGAGGGAGGAGTCCACCTCCTCCACTCCTAGTAGGATTAAGACTCCTTCCTTAATTTGCCTTTTTTTGCCTTTTCCCACCTTTTTCCTTTTGGGCTTTTCTTCCCAGCCACATGGGCTTTGTGTGGGACTTCCACCAGCCCACTAAGGGCTGGTATACACTCTCTCACAGCCCATTAAGCCTCTTGGGTCGAAATACACCTCCTGGTGGTCTTCCGGTACACTCCCGGCACTCCTGGTACACTACCGATGAGCCCGAAACTTTTCCGGCGGCCAAAACAGGACTTCCTATATATGAATCTTTACCTCCGGACCATTCCGGAGCTCCTCGTGACGTCCGGGATCTCATATGGGACTCCGAACAACCTTAGGTCACCACCATACACAACTCTATACTACCGAAACGTCACCAAACCTTAAGTGTGCAGACCCTGCGGGTTCGAGAACTATGTAGATATGACCGAGACACCTCTACGGTCAACAACCAATGGCGGGACCTGGATGTCCACATTGGTTCCTACATATTCTACGAAGATCTTTATCGGTTGAACCTCTATGTCAAGGACTCAGTTAATCCCGTATGATCTTCCCTTTGTTCTTCGGTATGTTACTTGCCCAAGATTCGATCGTCGGTATCTCCATACCTAGTTCAACCTCGTTACTGGCAAGTCTCTTTATTCATTCCGTAATACAAGACCCCATGACTAACACTTAGACACATTGCTTGCAAGGCTTGTTGTGATGTTGTATTACCGAGTGGGCCCTGAGATACCTCTCTGTCACACAGAGTAACAAATCCGAGTCTCGATCCATGCCAACTCAACAGACACCATCGGAGATAACTGTAGAGCACCTTTATAGTCACCCAGTTATGTTGCGACATTTGATACACACAAGGCACTCCTCCGATGTCCGTGAGTTGCATGATCTCATGGTCATAGGAACATATACTTGACATGCAGAAAATAGTAGCAATAAACTGACACGATCATATGCTACGTTTGTAGTTTGGGTCTTGTCGTGGTTTTATCACGATAGATGTCCGGGTGAACGGACTTGGATTCGAGGCCATCGCTAACGTGGTGGACTCAAAGGGGTTGATTGGGACGAAAGACACGGGTTTACCCAGGTTCGGCCCCTCAAATCGAGGTAATAGCCTACGTCCTGCTTGTGCTTGTATTGCTTTGTTATATCGATTACAAGGGAGCTAAAGCTTGACCTAGTTCTCGATTGCCTGCCTCTAAGTCGCCCCCGGTCCACGCTTATATAGGATGTCAGGACCAGCGGGTCTTTACAATTGTCTAACCGAGTCTCATTAAACATCCGAGTCTCTCTCTATCTTCTGGTCCAAGCCTTCCCCGAGAGGCTTACACGCCTGGGTCTTCTCCGTCCGGACCATCTTACGGCCCACATCATGGGCCGTCTATCTTCTTGGGCCGCAGCCTTTAAGGCTCAACCTTGGGCCGGCTCACGAGCCATCAACATGACCCGGAACCTTAAGGGCGGGTCATATTGCGGGGTTATATCCCCAACATTAGGCCCCAGGTTGAATTGAGCTTGCTCTGTTCATCCTTCTTCTCTGCTCCTTGGCAACTCGCCCCATGATGACCCGGCGTGACGTCATGAGATCCGCTGACGTACCAGCGAATCTTTTATTAAATGGTTAGCCCGAGAATCGAGGCATCCGCCTCGGTCAAACGGTTTCGTCGCCTAGATTTTCACGCCCGCCTCGCCTTCTCTTTAAATAAGACTCGTGCGGATGGAAATCTCCCTTCTCCCGCTCATTCTTCTCTTCTTCCTCCTGTCGTCTCCGCTCCAGCGCCTCCGACCTCCGGCGCCGTCTTCGCCTCTTCACCGACCATGCCGCTGCATCGACCTGAATCGCACCAGAGCCTCGTCCACGTCCGGTACTCCATCATCAGTGAGTTCTTGCTCTCCTTAGATCCTCCGTCACCATAGTAGGGTTTTGTGGGAAGCTCCGACGCCGTAGTCCGGGCTCTTCCGCCACCACCGTTTAGTGTATTCTGACACCGCCGATGTCCTTAGCATGCGTACTCGTTGCGCTTCCGCGTACGGGGCGGCCGTGCACAATGCGCGGACCGTCGCGGCTGCGTTTTACTCTTCTCCGTTTCGACTTTTCTTCGCTAGGTTGAAAATAAGATTTCTTTTCCCTGCTTTTCTAGATCCATAATTGTAGTGGTAGCTTGTGAAATCTGTTTTTCAGGACTTAGCCGATTTTCGCTCCTCCTTTCCTTGTTGAACCGCCAGGCCTCTCCGACCATCATCAGTTGGACTATGGCATAGTATTGTGAGTCACCACAGATGCCTGCTTGCTCTTAACTCGCCGCTTAACCCCTTTGCACAGCCGCCAATATGTCTCGTGCATCCAACTCATGCAACTGAGTTGGGTCTTGTGTCATAGAGGAATATCTAGCGGACTTTGTCGAAGCGGGTACTCTCCCTTCCAAGGAGGTCCTTCACTGGCGGGTTCCGGGTAATGAGACCCGACCCTCTCCCCAAAAAGGAGGGGTAGTAGTCTTTACTGACCACATCGAGCGAGGGTTCGTGCCACCCGGCTCTAAATTCTTCTGGGACGTTCTTCATTTGTATAAGCTTCACCCTCAAGACTTGGCCCCCAATTCCGTTTCCAACATATGCAACTTCCAAGTGCTCTGCGAAGCTTACCTGCAAGTCAAGCCGTCTGTGGGTTTTTTCTGAGAGTTCTTCTACGCCAACCGCGAAACCGAGATGAAGGGTGGTCCGAGTCTAGAGCTTGGCGGCATTTCTATTCAACGTCGCCGAGACATTATCTTTCCGGCTGCTCAGATGCCGAGTCATCCGAAGGACTGGAACAAGACCTGGTTCTACTGCCAGGATACCTCTCCTGAGAATGAGAACCCCTTGCCGGGTTATCGTCCCTCCCTGCTCAGGACAGATTCAGAGCTTCCAGGTCGGCTCTCAGCTTCGGAGCGTGCCAGGTACGATCCGGCTGATGCCAAGATCAAGGCGCTCATGGCTAATGGATTAACAAGATTAGACTTGATCCGCTGTTGGATTTCTTGGCAGATCATGCCCTTAAGCCGTAGAAGCCGGCTTATGTGCGAATATGAAGGCAAGTACGACAGCTCCTTGTGCTTCAGCAAATCAACTCTGACAGAGGATGACATTACTACTGTCATCCGAAGCCTTGTCCATGAAGCCTCCGGCTCATGTAGCTCCATCGGCCTGGCGCCTTTCTGCGTCAACAACCCGGCCCTAGATGTAAGCCATTTTCTTCTTATTCATCTCTTGGATTTTGTTTATGCCTTTGTTGATCTATTACTCTTCTCCGGGATATTTTCACAGACGGACTCTGAATTCTGGAAAAAGGAGTATGTCCCTCCTCCAAAGAAGCTTAGGAAGAAAGCCCTAGCCAAGAAGGCAAAGAAAGACGTCCCGCAAGAGGACTGGTTCGACCCGCCACAGTCATCCGGCTCAGAGGTAAAATTTTAATTGTTTGCTTGATCCTTTACCTTCCTGTTTTACCAATACTTGTTTTATTCGCAGGACGAAGTGGAGACCAGCCACGCCAATGCTCCAGAGGTAAATTATATTTCTTCCGGCTCAGAATGTTTTGTCCCCCGAAAGCCATGGCGGGTTATCAGAAAAGTCCCTCTTTCTCATCCTCTTGCTTACTTGGCTCCCGACTTTCTTTTGAAAAAGCAACAACAGGCTGAACGTCGCCAGACCCAGAGCGTAGGCTCCACCGAGCTTATGTCTGGCTTGCCGAACTCGCCGGCTCCGAAGAAACGCCCTGCTGAGGTATGTGTTCTTGTTTGACCCTTTTCTCTTTATGACCTTGGTGTCGTCTCATCCTTCTTGAATGTTATCTCAGAAATCACCTTCTTCCGGCGACTCGTCGGCGACCGCTCTGCCGCCTCTGAAGATCAACCCGCTGTAAGTGCCTTTCCACCATAACCTCCGGCTCTTTGTAGGGTAGTAGCATCCTTTTGATTCTGCCTTTTCTATCTTGCAGTGCTCAAGCCAAGCGCTGGAAAACCAACAAACCCTCCCCTGGCCCTGCTCTTCAAGAGCCGGAACTGGAACAACCGGAAGAGGTCCAATCGGAGGTAGATCCACCGAATGCTTCCACTGAGCCATCCGCTGAAGATATCATCCTGGAGAGCCCTCCAAAGGGTCCTTTGAAGCCGCCAACTCCTGCCAAGGGCACTACAACTCTGGAGGTTGTTATCACTGGCTCTGCTCATTAGTCTCCTCCGGCTCATGTGCTGACCAGGCATAAAGAGCCGGCCGAAGCCTCCAAGAAGCTGGACTTCGATTCTTCCTTTGAGAAGATGACGGCCAAAGAGCTCCATGCCGGGTATACGAACCGGCTTACCACCATCCGAGATCTGGAGCTTCGGCTGGTCTCTTTGATGAAGACAAAATATGAGGTATTCCTCTTGCCACCATATCCTTACGTAGCCCCCAAGGGCCAGTTCAATCTAGTCAAGAGTTGAACCGGGTCTTTCCTGATCTTCTGTAGAAAAAAATCCATAGCCATTGTCCCCTAGGGCCGGCTCAATTTGCCAGAATTGAGTCGGATCTTTAATGTAGATAGCGTAAACAGCCAATCGTAGCCCCCAAGGGCCGGTTCAAACTTGATCAAGTTGAATCGGAGCTTTAGTGTAGATATCCTGAAGAACACTTGTAGCCCCCAAGGGTCGACTCAAACTTGACGAAGTTGAGTCAGAGCTTCCATTATAACTAACTTGAAGAGCCATAATGTAGCCCCCAAGTTCCGGATTAACTTTGATGAAGATGAACCGGAACTGCATTGTATACTGAAAGATCAAACATACATTAGCCCCCAAGTGTCAAACATATTGCGTGCAATCTGCTTGAGACTTGTATAGTTTTGTCTTTAGCACTCATCATCTATTTTGGCGACTTATCCTATATTTTGATGTGTCACAGGAAGCTTTAAACGACGCTGGGTCACAATTGATGGACCTGAAGACCAATCTAGCGGCTCAACAAGAGGCCCGCCGTATTGCTGATGAAAAGTGCCGGCTTCTCTCTAAGGAGCTGGCCACAATCAAGGTGGATTTCTCTACTCTTAAGGAATCGGCCGAATCTGAGAAGGCCGCTTTGACCCAACGAGCGGATGACGCTGACCAGCGGCTGATAGCCGTGGCGGATGAACTTCAAGGCCTGAAGCGCCATATATTGAAGATGTTAGTCGCCCTCTTTGGTAAGCTCTTGACCATTTTGCGTTTCTGATGTGTTCCTTTTTACTTAAGTTGGCGGCTCATCTGAACTTGGTTGATTTACACAGGCCCCAGGAGCTGGCAATTGGCTTCTGATAGCCTTTTGCCATTGAAAGCCGTCTACACTCTGACTGAACAGCTGTACTGTGGAGCCATCTGCACCATGAAGGCTGTACAGTTGAAGGACAAAATTCCGGCGACTCTCAAGGGCGTCTTGGAGCTCTTCTCCACTATGCCGAAGCAGATTGCCGAGCTCAAGAGGTCAGCCGCCCGCCAAGGGGCCATTGCAGGCATCAGCCGGGCTCTTGCTTTCCCTCCGGGTCTGACAGCCGCCGAGATGATGGAGGGCTTCCCTTCGAGGAAAGAAGTCGGCTCGGAGTTCACTGATGTGGACTACAGCCGGTGCATGAAGGAATCCTGGGTCTTGGCTTCTGTTCTGATGGAGGAGGTCGACTTATCCACTTATCAGGCGGCTTACGACTCGGAGCAGAAGAGGGTCCGTGGTCCTTTGTATGAGTGCAAATAGTTGACGCTGGCTCGGAGTAAGGATCTCTTTGCTCTAGAACTTGACCCGTCACCTTTTTTCGAAGGCTCCTTTACAGCTCTAACAAACTGCAATTGGGATTTGGATAACCTCCAGATCAAGGCCCCAGAAGAGCCGGCGCAGGATGACCCGTCAGTTAGTTAGCTTCTTATTTACCAACCTTGTAGCAGCTTAACTCGCTGTGTGACGACTGAAAAAACTTGTCCAAAATTTTGATCTCCTCCGAGAGTGTAATAGATAAGACTTGTCTGCGACTTGTCCTTGATGTTTATAAGATGACCCGGCTTTTGCTTGCCATTTGTCTTTGTATGCTTTGAATAATTTAGGCTTGCCATGCTTATCATAGAAAACACCTGTAGCCAAGATTAGGAAAATTACACCCGGAGGTGGCGAGCTGTTCTGGTCAGCCGGAAGTGGCGTGAAACCCGGCCGAAAAGGCATTTAGAAGATACACCCGGGGGTATGGCGTAAACACCGGCGGATAAGCATTAGAAGCTGTACCCGAAGGTAAGAAGCCGCCCTCACCGCGACTAATTTTTCCTTAGCCGGATTTTTATAAGAACAGCTAATAGGCATTAGAAGCTATACCCGAAGGTAAGAAGCCTCCGTTCACCGCAGCTATGTTACCTTAACTGTTTTTACATGGCCTTACGCCGGCTAATAGGCATTAGAAGCTGTACCCGAAGGTAAGAAGCCGCCGTTCGCGGGTCATGAGATGTTAATTACCCGTCGGTAAGAAACCTCTCATAACAGCGGCTAACCTGGTTAGCTAGAGATGGCATAAAGCCGGCCGATAGGGTGTTAGAAGCGATACCCGTCGATAAAAAGCCCCCCTCAGCAGTTACGACGTGACCCGCCGGCGGATAGGCGTTAGAAGCTGCACCCGAAGGCGAGAAGCCGTCCTCGCCACGACTAATTTAGTCAGTTTTTGTTCTCTGTGGCAAAATGTCGGCTTAATAGGTGTCTACCACCGTTCAGCAATACGACGCAAAACGCCGGCGGATAGGCGTTAGAAGCTGCACCCAGAGGTGAGAAGCCGCCCTCGCCGCGGCTCATTTTTCTGAGCCGGATTTTATGGCATAACGCCTGGCTAATAGGCATCTACTGTCGTTTGCCAACTTCAGTTGACGCATCAACTGGAATATTGTTTAATCTTCTCTCATACGAGGGTGTATGAAACATCAGAGGCTTCTTTGTTTATTCATATAACTGTGGTATGTACAATGATAGCGTACAATGATAGATCTTACACCCTTAGGTGAAATAAGGCCGGAGATGCGCGATGTTCCATGGCCAATGGGTCTCCTGACCCGCCGTATCTGAGTCGTCTCGGATATCAATGAGGTAATACGACCCATTGTTGAGATTTCTGCTGATTGCAAAGGGTCCTTCCCATGGGGGTGATAGTTTGTGTATATTTGTCTGGTCTTGAATCAGCCGGAGCACCAAGTCGCCTTTGTGGAACGTTCGGGTCATGACCCTGCGGCTGTGATAGCGGCGCAGGTCTTGTTGATAAATTGCCGATCGTGCTGCTGCTAACTCTCGCGCCTCTTCCAGAGCATCCAATGCATCTTGGCGAGTCATCTCGTTGTCCGTCTCAACGTAAGCCGCCACCCTCGGTGAGTCATGCCGTATGTCACTGGGTAAAACGACCTCAGTGCCGTACACCATAAAGAAGGACGTGAAACCTGTGGACCTGCTAGGGGTGGTTCTGATGCTCCATAAGACGGAGGGTAATTCTTCGACCCAGCACCTAGGCATTCTCTGCAGAGGAACCATAAGCTGTTGCTTGATCCCTCTTAGAATTTCCTGATTGGCGCGCTCCGCCCGACCATTGGACTGTGGATGCGCCACAGCTGAAATATCAAGCCGGATGTGCTCTTCATCACAGAATTTCCTCATAGACCCCTTCGATAAATTTGTACCATTGTTAGTAATGATGCTGTGCGGGTAACCAAAGCGGTAGATCAGCTTCTTAATGAATAGAACCGCTGTAGCCACGTCACATTTGCTGACAGGCTCTCCCTCTACCCACTTGGTAAATTTATCAACCGCCACCAGGAGGTGTGTTTTCTTGTCCTTGGATCTCTTGAAAGGCCCTACCATGTCCAGCCCTTAGACCGCAAATGGCCAAGTGATTGGTATCATCCTCAATTCTTGAGCCGGAACATGAGCACGGTGGCCAAATTTTTGACAGCCGTCGCATTTACGAACTAAGTCCTCTGCATCTTTGTGAGCCGTCAACCAGAAGAACCCGTGCCAGAAAGCCTTGGACACCAAAGATTTCGAGCCGGCATGGTGTCCACAATCACCAGCGTGGATTTCACTTAAGATCTGTCGGCCCTCCTCTAGCGAGACACAACATTGAAAAACCCCTGTTACACTGCACTTATGTAACTCACCGTTTACTATCATCATGGACTTAGCGCGACGGGTGATCTTTCTGGCCAAGTCTTCATCTTTAGGTAACTCGCCCCGGGTTAAACAGGCCAAATAAGGAACTGTCCAATCTGGGATAACATGTAGAGCCGCCACCAATTCTGCCTCCGGGTCAGGAATAGCCAAATCTTCCTCTGAATGGACCTTGACAGTCGGATGGTGTAAGACATCCAGAAAGACATTAGGCGCCACCGGCTTTTGTTAGGAACCTAGCCATGATAAAGTATCAGCTGCCTCGTTCTTGCGACGATCAATGTGATCTACTTGATACCCTTTGAAGTGACCTGCAATGATATCCACCACCTGCCTGTAAGCCACCATCCGCGGGTCCTTGGAGTCCCAAGTGCCAGAAACTTGTTGAGCCACAAGATCTGAGTCGCCCAAACATCTGACCCGGCTCAAATTCATCTCCTTAGCTAATCTAAGCCCATGAAGCAAAGCCTCGTACTCCGCCGCATTGTTAGTGCACGGGAACATCAGCCGGAGCACATAACAAAACTTGTCACCTTTTGGGGATGTCAGGACAACCCCTGCTCCAGACCCCTCTAACTGCTTTGATCCATCAAAGTGTATAGTCCAATACGTGTTATCTGGCTTCTCTTCGGGAGCTTCACACTCTGTCCAATCATTTATGAAATCCACCAAAGCTTGGGATTTGATTGCCGTGCGAGGAACATGCTTCACATTAAGAGGTCCTAGCTCTAATGCCAATTTGGCAATCCTTCCTGTAGCTTCCTTGTTTTGAATAATATCCCCCAACGGAGCAGAACTGACCATAGTTATTTGGTGACCTAAAAAGTAGTGCTTCAACTTGCGGTTAGCCATGAAAACCCCGTATACCAGCTTTTGCCAATGCGGATTTCTTTACTTAGATTCTGTCAGGACCTCACTGATATAGTAAACCGGCCTTTGCACAGGATATTCCTTCCCAACCTCCTTGCACTCGACCACAATCGCAACGCTGACCGCCCTGTTGTTAGCCGCCACATAAAGGAGCAACGACTCTTTCTCAGCCGGAGCGGCTAATACTGGCGGCTCAGTCAGCTATTTCTTAAGTGCTTCAAGTGCTTCACCCGCTGCTTTGCTCCAGACAAACTTGTCTGTTTTCTTCATCATCTGATATAAGGGAATAGCCCTCTCTCCAAGCCGGCTTATGAATTGGCTCAACGCAGCGATCCGCCTTGCCAGGCATTGAACATCATTAATGCATGCCGGCTCTCC
Organism: Hordeum marinum; assembly: GCA_022496015.1. Lineage (NCBI taxonomy): Eukaryota > Viridiplantae > Streptophyta > Magnoliopsida > Poales > Poaceae > Hordeum > Hordeum marinum. The sequence goes on along the minus strand of CM039673.1, from coordinate 20,861,571 downwards.
AAGGGAAGTAATAGCCTTGATTTTATGCGGGTTAGCCTCGATGCCACACTCAGAGACCAAGAAACCCAAAAGCTTTCCTGCTGGGACACCAAAGACGCACTTGGTCGTGTTAAGCATCATTTTATAGACCCGGAGATTGTCAAAGGTTTCCTTCAGATCCTCCAAAAGAGTTTCCTTCTTTCTGGACTTTACCACGATGTCATCTACATAAGCATGAACGTTACGGCCAATTTGACTGTGAAGGAGTTCTGCACACATCATTGATAAGTTGCCTGGGCACTCTTGAGCCCAAAAGGCATAGAGACATAACAGAATGCCCCAAAAGGTGTAATAAACGCCATCTTCTCCTGGTCTTTTACTGCCATCTTGATCTCATGATAACCTGAGTAAGCATCCAAGAAGCATAAACTTTCACATCCTGCCGTAGCATCAATGATCTGATCAATACGTGGGAGGGCAAAAGGATCAGCCGAACAAGCCTTGTTAAGGTCCGTGTAATCCACACACATACGCCAGGTGCCGTTCTTCTTGAGCACCAGCACCGGGTTAGTTAGCCATTTTGGGTGAAAAACTTCAACAATAAAACCTGCGGCCAAGAGCCGGGCAACTTTTTCCCCAATGGCCTTATGTCTCTCCTCATTGAACCGCCACAGGAATTGCTTGATCGGCTTAATCTTTGGATCCACGTTTAGGTTGTGCTTAGCGAATTCTCTCGATACACCCGACATGTCAGAAGGTTTCCATGCAAAGATGTCCCGATTCTCATGGATGAATTCGATGAGCGCGCTTTCCTATTTGGGATCCATATGAGCTCCGACGATGAACTATTTAGATGAGTCGCCTGGGGTAAAATCCACTGCCTTGGTGTCATCCGCTGAAAACTTGAGAGGTGGCTCAACCTCCCTGGTTGGCTTTTTCAGGGTGTCATATCCTCCGGGTCAACATTGTCCTTATAAAACTTAAGCTCCTCTTGGGCGCAACTGCATTCTGCATAAGCTGCATCTCCTTCCTCACACTCAATAGCCGTGTTTCGGTTACCATGAATGGTGATGGTACCTTTGAAGCCGGGCATCTTGAGCTGTAAATACACATAGCAGGGCCGGGCCATGAACTTGGCCTAAGCCGGCTGCCCAAACAAGGCATGATAAGTGCTCTTGATTTTGACCACTTCAAACCATAAGGACTCCACTCTGTAGTTGTATTCATCGCCAAAAGCCACTTCCAAATAAATCCTACCCATCGGATGTGCTGACTTACCCGACACCACCCCATGAAAAACAGTAGACGAAGGTTTTAAGTCCTTATCAAGCAACTTCATCCGCCGGAAGGTGTCATAGTAAAGGATGTTTATGCTGCTGCTGCCATCCTTTAGCACCTTATTCAACATATATCCACCCACTTGGGGAGCCACAACCAAAGCCAGCCGCCCCGGGTCATCAACACGTGGGGGGTGATCCTCACGGCTCCATGTTATATCATATTCAGACCACCTCAGATACTGTGGAACAGCCGGTGTAACAGCATTGACTGCCCGTTTTCGCAACTTCTGGTCCCGCCTGTTGAGACTAGTTGTGAAGACGTGGTACTGCTCGGAGCCGAGCTGCTTTGGATTACTCTGAAAACCAGACTGATTTCGCTGTTGCTGTTGTTGCTGTTGTTGATTACTATTACCAGGGTGCGGCTGTTGTCCCCGTGATTATCCTGACCCAGATGACCGGATGCTGAACCGCCAGAACCAAATCCAGTTCCTGACCCGCCATGTCCTGGGCCGCCTGGCGAACCGCCATCGCGATGGTTAGGCTGTGTGACATACCGCCTGAACCTCTGCATAAAAGAACAATTGCCCCATGTATGACTTGCCGGCTTGTCAGGTGAACCGTGATTCAGACAAGGTCGCTTAAGCATCTCCTCCATGTTCGAAGAAAAATTATCCCTGCCTGACGGCGGTCCAAACCTCCTGTTGCCTTTGGGATAATTTTGCTGAGTGTTGGTGTTGGCCACCAGCTCTGACCCGGCTTCGGGTTCTTGCATTTACTCTAGTTACCATTGTTCACTGTGCCCTTGCCTTGGTTGCCTTTCTTGCCTTGACTAGCCTTTTCCTCATCAGAACTCGGATCCTTCGTGCTGTCTGAGTCGGCGTACTTCGTGAGAGCCATCATGAGCTCCCCCATGTCCTAACACGTACGCTTGAGCCGGCCGAGTTTCTGCTTTAGAGGAATAAAACGACAATTCTTCTCTAAAATCAACACTGCTTGAGCCGCCGTGATCTGTTTTGATGAGTGAATGATTGTCGAGACCCGCCGTACCCAATGATGAGCCGACTCGCTCTCATGTTGGACACAGTGATCAAGGTCCACAATGGTCGTAGCTGCTTGCACGTCCCTTGAAAGTTTTTGATGAACCGAGCCCTGAGCTCTGCCCATGAATTAATGGTGTTGCGTGGTAACCCTTTTAGCCAGGTACGAGCCGGGCCTTCAAGCATCATGATGAAATAAATGGCACAAACTGCCTCACTAACATCCATCATCTCCATGGCTAGTTCATAGCTTTCCACCCAAGCCTCCGGGGGTAAGTCAGCGGTGTAATTTGGGACCTTGCGGAGACCTTTGAAGTCTTTTGGCAACCGGTCAGTCCGGAGAGCCGGCGATATACACGGCAGCCCTCCTGTCCTGGGGGTTACTCCTGCCCCTATGGAAATGGAAGGCCCGAGCTCCTGGTAAGCCGGCCTAGCTGGCGCCTCTCGCGGGCTTCCCGCACGGTTTACACATGCCTATACATCTCTCCCTGGTTGGTGACCCGTTGGAATCTCCTTGTGACGGTTGCTGCTTGAACCTGCCGGTGACTCGTAGCGCCGGCTAAAGCTGCGGCTAGGAAGAGGGGTTGAAATGACACGGCTCTGGCTATGAGTGTATCTCTCTTGTTGGGCCATGGTCGTCTGCAAGTACCCGATTGCATTCCGCACATCCTTTGCAAAGGGTGCTTCATCCGGGATGGGAATCGTCTCGAGCCGGGTGGCAGCCGCCACCATATTCTCGGCTGGGTTAGAATAATGACCTGCCGGAGTTGGAAAGCTCCCAGGTGAAGCTTGATTACGCCGGGCCGGATGAGTCGCTGGCCGTTCCATTGGGCGGCTCTCGAGCGCGGCCGCGGCTCGCTCCACGCCAGGGGTATTAAAGAGGTTCCTTGCCTCATAGCGCTCCGGTAGACGGGACTGATGCCTCCTCCGGTGTACCGCCGCTTCTGACCTTCGCTCCAACCCTAGACGGAAAGCATCGGTCCTAATACGTTTTGCTTCTTCTTCCATCTGGATCCTTAGCTCAACCATCCTTTGTCGTTCCTCTGCCATCTGGCCCTTGATCCATGCAATCTCTAAATTCCGAGCTGCTTGATTATCTGGTGTCACTTCAGTGGCCATGAGAGCCGCAAGTTCATCCATCAACTCCACCAGAACTTGAGCCGCCAGCGGCGGGTTATTAGCCGAAGTAGCGGCTCCCGCAGCTGCGCCACCGACAGTTGGGGCTGATCCCTCCATGAACACCGCTATATGAACCGACAGTTCTTGAACATCCGACTCAAAGCCATCCGACTCAGAGTATGCATTGTTGTGGCCCCCAAGGCCACCGTTGCGGAGCTGGTACACTAATTCTGTTTCCCCACTTGAAGATTCATCCTTGGAACAAACAAGGGTTTCCTGTGACCCAAAGACTACCAGATCCCTACCTTGCATGAAGCCTACAAAGACATGCCTCTGAATCGGATTGGCGCGAGCAGGCCGCACGTTACTTGCAGATTGGAGACGCCGAGCCGGCTCGACAATGTTGGTGCAAATGTCCGGCCCAGGTGTAGATCCATCAACCTTCCCAATGAAAACCTGAATCCCGCCAAACGGAACTCGGAATCCGTACTCCACGGATTCAGCATCAAGCCCCTAGCCGGAATCGTCGATGTAGAGCCGGCCACGACAACTCTTGCTCATCCTTTCGACCACGTATCCTTCGAGCCCTGGGAGAGAGCCCTTTGAGAACTCAACACCACCAAGCGCAAGCCCCACGGTGGGCACCAACTGTCATGGTTTTATCACGGCAGATGTCCGGGTGAACGGACTTGGATTCGAGGCCATCGCTAACGTGGTGGACTCAAAGGGGTTGATTGGGACGAAAGACACGGGTTTACCCAGGTTCGGCCCCTCAAGTCGAAGTAATAGCCTACGTCCTGCTTGTGCTTGTATTGCTTTGTTATATCGATTACAAGGGAGCTAAAGCTTGACCTAGTTCTTGATAGCTTGCCTCTAAGTCGCCTCGGGTCCGCACTTATATAGGAGGTCAGGACCAGCGGGTCTTTACAATTGTCTAAACGAGTCTCATTGAACATCCGAGTCTCTCTCTATCTTCTAGTCCAAGCCGTCCCCGAGCGGCTTACACGCCCGGGTCTTCTCCGTCCAGACCACCTTACGACCCACATCATGAGCCATCTATCTTCTTGGGCTGCAGCCTTTACGGCTCAACCTTGGGCAGGCTCACGAGCCATCAACATGACCCGGAACCTTAAGGGCGGGTCATATTGCGGGGTTATATCCCCAATAGGTCTTTTCCATCACATCATTCTCCTAATGATGTGATCCCATTATCAAATGACATCTCATGTCAATGGCTAGGAAACCTTGACCATCTTTGATCAATGAGCTAGTTCACTAGACGCATACTAGGGACAGCGTGTTGTCTATCTACCCACACATGTAATGTGTTTCCAATCAATACAATTATAGCATGGATAATAAACGATTATCATGAACAAGGAAATATAATAATAAACACTTTATTTATTGCCTCTAGGGCATATTTCCAAGAGTTTTTATCTAGGAAGTAGTTGAACCAGAAATTCCAACCGACTATGCAATTCTGCTCGAGAAATTAACACAAGCTGAAAAAGAAATTGATCATTTAAAAGAAAAATTGAAAATAAATGAAGATGAGAAGATGGGATTGGAGTTGCATATTGTCGACATCATCGATGATCACAAGAACAAGATGGCTCGAATGCGCTTGAAGCTTAGAAAGATTAGAAAATATGCCATTGATAAAGAGGCTTGGTATCATTATGCCGTTGGCTCAATTGTTACTTTAGTTGCCATTATGATCGCATTTGTTGTTGCATTTACATGTTTTAGATAGTTGTATGTTGTTTTATGAGATGTATGTACGAACTCTAAGTATCTATTATTTGCAGTAATAAGATTTGGTCAATGCTAGCTCTACTTTTGGTTGTAATGTGATGATGAAGTTGTATTAATTTGGTCACTTCGATGTTGTGTAGTGAACATGAGCCGGCAATGGATGTACGATGACCGACTAAGTCTAGGGTTTCTTAATGGCCTGCATGATTTTATTCGTGTGGCTGAGGCAAACAAGCAGAATGGTTTCATGTGTTGTCCATGTCATGACTGTAAGAATGAAAGGAATTACTCTACCTCAAAAACCCTTCACTACCACCTGCTAAAGTCTGGTTTCATGTCCGGCTATAGCTGTTGGACCAAGCACGGAGAAAGAGGGGTTATAATGGAAGACAATGAAGAATAAGAGGATGATGACAACTATCCTTTCGCCGATACAACAATGGGGGAAGCTGAAGAAGAGGCATCAATGGGGGAAGCTGAAGAAGAGGCATCAGATGAGCACGCTGATGATTTGGGTCGGGTCATTCCTGATGCAAAGAGAAACTGCAAAAGTGACAAGGAGAGGTTGAAGTTGAAACACATGTTAGAGGATCACAAGAAATTATTGTATCCAAATTGTGAAGATGACCAGAAAAAGCTGGGTACCACGCTGGAATTGCTGATATGGAAGGCGAAGAATGGTGTAACTAACAAAGGATTTCAAGAATTGCTAATATTGATAAAGAAGATGCTTCCAAAGGATGTTGAGAGCACCCGTTGATGGGTCACAGTGGAGAAAAATCGAGAGGGAGTTCGAGGACTTTGCAGTTGACGCAACGAACTTATGGTTTGGTCTTAGTACAAACGGCTTGAATCCTTTTGGGGAGCATAGCTCCAGTCACAGCACCTGGTCCGTGACTCTATGTATCTACAACCTTCCTCCTTGGTTGTGCATGAAGCGGAAGTTCATTATGATGCTAGGGCTCATCCAAGGCCCTAAGGAACCCGGCAACAACATTGATGTATACCTAAGGCCACTAGTTGATGAACTTCTACAGTTGTGGAAAAAACCAGGTGTACGTGTGTGGGATGCACACACACAGAAGGAAATTGACCTACGAGCGTTGCTGTTTGTAACCATCAATGATTGGCCTGCTCTTAGTAACCTTTCAGGACATACAAACAAGGGATACAATGCATGCATGCACTGTTTAGATGATACTGAAAGTATATATTTGGATAAATGTAAGAAGAATGTGTACCTGGGACATCGTCGATTTCTACCGATCAAGCATATCTTAAGAAAGGCAGGCAACCATTTCAAAGGTTAGCCAGATAACCGGAAGAATCCTAGCCTCCGTACTGGTGAATATATATTTGATATGGTCAAGGATTTATAGGTAATCTTTGGAAAGGGTCATGGCGGACAATCTGTTCCGAATGACGCCAACGGACACGCACCCATGTGGAAGAAGAAATCTATATTTTGGGAACTTGAATATTGGAAAGGCCTAGAGGTCCGCAATGCAATCGACGTGATGCATGTGATGAAGAATCTTTGTGTGAACCTTCTAGGCTTCTTGGGCGTGTAGAAAGACAAAAGATACACCGGATGCACGGGAGGACAAGCAAAGAATTAACAAAAAAGACGACATGCCTCCAACGCAGTATCAAGGTCCTGCCAGCAATGCTCTTACGAAAGAAGAGAAGGAAATATTTTTTGAATGCCTGCTCAGTATCAAGGTCTCGTCTGGCTTCTCGTCGAATATAAAGGGAATAATAAGTATGGCAGAGAAAAAATTTCAGAATCTGAAGTCTCATGACTGCCACGTGATTATGGCACAATTACTTCCGTTTGCACTTAGGGGGCTTCTACCGAAAAATGTTCGATTAGCCATTGTGAAGCTATGCGCATTCCTCAATGCAATTTTTTAGAAGGTAATCGATCCAGAAATCCTACCAAGGTTACAGAATGACCTGGTCCAATGTCTTGTCAGTTTTGAGTTGGTGTTCCCTCCATCCTTCTTCAATATTATGACGCACGTTCTAGTTCACCTAGTCGAAGAGATTAACATTCTAGGTCCTGTATTTCTATACAATATGTTCCCCTTCGATAGGTTCATGGGAGTCTTAAAGAAATATGTTCATAACCGTGCTAGGCCAGAAGGAAGTATCACCAAGGGATATGGAACAGAGGAGGTTATTGAGTTTCGTGTTGACTTTTTCCTGACATTAAGCCATTTGGTCTTCCTGAATCGCGGCATGAGGGGAGACTGGGTGGAAAAGGCACATTAGGAAAGAAAGAAGCAATAAATATGGACGGGCATTCTTTCACTCAAGCACACTACACGGTTCTACAAAATTCCACCTTCGTGACTCCATATATGGAGGATACAAGGATATTGTACGGTCCAGGAACCCGGAGCAGTCTGACCCCTGGATTGAATGTAAACACATGGAGACTTTTTCCAGTTGGTTGCGAACAAAGCTCATCAATGGCAACGATGTGCCAGATGAACTGTACTGGTTGGCCAAGACACGAAGTTCGACTGTAACGACTTTCAAAGGGTACGAGATAAATGGGAATACATTTTACACGATCGCCCAAGATAAAAAGAGCACCAACCAAAATAGTGGTGTCCACTATGATGCAACCAACTTTGAAGACACATATTATGGTTACATAGAGGAGATATGGGAACTTGACTATGGACCTGATCTTAAGGTCCCTTTGTTTCGGTGCAAATCGGTCAAATATACTGGAGGCAGGGTACAGGTAGACCCGCAGTACGGAATGACAACAGTGGATCTCAACAATCTTGGATACACAGACGACTCATTCTTCCTAGCCAATGATGTGGCTCAGGTTTTCTATGTGAAGGACATGTCTAGCAAACCGAGGAGAAAAAATGTAAGGAAGCGAATACATCATACGATGAGCCAAAGCGCCACATAGTTCTTTCAGGGAAAACAAACATTGTGGGAGTGGAGGACAAGACAAACATGTCCAAAGATTATGAAAAGTTTCATGAAATCCCTCCCTTCAGAGTGAAGACTGACCCAAGCATCCTGTTAAATGATGAAGATTATCCATGGTTACGGCGCAATCATAAGAAACGGACAAACACGCAGAAAAAGTCTTACACCGCGAGATCCCACTCTGGGATGTGACCGGCTTCACCGTCATCACTTTCTATATATGTGAAGGACATGCATGCATTTCCTAGCATGGTATCTTTGTAACAGTTTGTACACGAAGTGCATCCAGTTTGTACAACTACTCAACTCTTTAGAAGTTGCTATGTGGGTGAAATTATGATGTCATGCCAAGTTAAAACCTTTTCAGAGTTCATTTGTACTTCTTTTCAAATTCAGGGTCATCTAGCTCAAAATAAATCATTAAATGCATGAAAAATATCAAATGAAGTGAGAAAGGTCTGAAAATTGATGATGTGCCTTTCAATGGTGCATATTTAACACACAAAAAGTATGGACATAAAATAAGTAATTAAAAATGAAATCCCTTTGTAATAGATGAGTTTTCGTTTGAAACCCTCATACTTCGAAAGAGATTGTCCAATTTGTACACGAAGTGCATCTAGTTTTTGCCGTAACCCTCTCAACTCTTTAGAAGTTGCTATGTGGGTGAACTTATGATGTCATGCCAAGTTAATTTTTTGCCAGAGTTCATTTGTACTGCTTTTCAAATTTAGGGTCATCTAGCTCAAAATAAATCATTAAATGCATGAAAAATATCAAATGAAGTCAGAAAGGGTTGAAAATTGATGATGTGCCTTTGAATGGTGAATATTGAACACACAAAAAATATGGAGTTAAAATAAGTTATTAAAAATGAAATCCCTTTGTAATACATGAGTTTTCATCCGAAACCCTCATACTTCGAAAGAGATTGTCGAATTTGTACACGAAGTGCATCCGGTTTTTGCCGTAACCCTCTCAACTCTTCAGAAGTTGCTATGTGGGTGAAATTATGATGTCATGCCAAGTTAAAACCTTTTCAGGGTTCATTTGTACTGCTTTTCAAATTCAGGGTCATCTAGCTCAAAATAAATCATTAAATGCATGAAAAATATCAAATGAAGTCAGAAAGGGTTGAAAATTGATGGTGCCTTTGAATGGTGCATATTGAAGACAGAAAAATTATGGAGTTAAAATAAGTTATTAAAAATGCAATCCCTTTGTAATAGATGAGTTTTCGTGCGAAACCCTCAAAGTTCTTATGAGATTGTCCAATTTGTACACGAAGTGCATCCTGTTTTTGTCGTAACGCTCTCAACTCTTTGGAAGTTGCTATGTGGGTGAAATTATGATGTCATGCCAAGTTATAACCTTTTTAGAGTTCATTTTGTACTTCTTTTCAAATTCAGGGTCATTTAGCTCAAAATAAATCATTAAATGCATGAAAAATAACATATGAAGTCAGAATGGGTTGAAAATTGATGATGTGCCTTTGAATGGTGCATATTGAACAAACAAAAAGTATGGAGGTAAAATAAGTTATTAAAAATGAAATCCCTTTGTAATAGATGAGTTTTCGTCTGAAACCCTCATACTTCTTATGAGATTATCCAATTTGTACACGAAGTGCATCCAGTTTTTGCCGTAACCCTCTCAACTCTTTAGAAGTTGGTATGTGGGTGAAATTATGATGTCATGCCAAGTTACAACCTTTTCAGAGTTCATTTGTACTGCTTTTCAAATTTAGGGTCATTTAGCTCAAAATAAATCATTAAATGCATGAAAAATATCAAATGAAGTCAGAAAGGGTTGAAAATTGATGATGTGTCTTTAAATGGTGCATATTGAACGCACAAAAAGTATGGAGTTAAAATAAGTTATTAAAAATGAAATCCCTTTGTAATAGATGAGTTGTCGTCCAAAACCCTCATACTACTTATGAGATTGTCCAATTTGTACAGGAAGTGCATCCAGTTTTTGCCATAACCCTCTGAACCCTCTAGAAGTTGCTATGTGGGTGAAATTATGATGTCATGCCAAGTTACAACCTTTTTAGAGTTCATTTGTACTGATTTTCAAACTCGACATATAACATTTCAAATGCCATTTAATCAAATTGTCTTATACAACAGTTGAAGTTGTTCAAACATGCATGGAAATGCCATAAACAGATTCTATATATTTTTCTGATATTTTTTCATATATTATTTATTTCCATTGGAGTCATACATTTTTTTCTATGATTTTCTAAAGTTTATGGTTTTTTTCTGAAAATAATAACTAATATTGAATTAAAAACCCCTTTAGTACCAGTGGGAGCCACGCACGGTACTAAAGGTCCACCGCCACGCGCTTTTTTTGGGTTGGACCTTTAGTACCGGTGCATGGCTTACACCGGTACTAAAGGGTCTTTAGTACCGGCGCGAGCCACACACCGGTACTAAAGGTTCCTAGGTATAAATATAGATCCCTTCGTCCCGGGCCGAGCCACGCATTGGGAGAAGTCATTTGCACGCCGCCAGGCTGCCGAAATCGCCGTCGCCGCCGCGCGACGCCCCGACGCCGCGCGCCGCTCCGAGCCCGCCGCCTCGACGCTGCGTGCCGCCCCAACGCCACCGCCCCGACGCCGCATGCCACCTCGAGGCCACCCTGCCCCTACGTCGACATTGCCGACGCCTTCCTCACGCCCGGCCCCACTGTCGCTTGCCTCCGAGCCGTCCCCGAGCCCGCGCCTCGTTGCCTAACAGTGGTAAAGTTGGATGGATGGATGGATGGATTGATTCATTTTTGTTCATATAATTTTTCATGTTCATAGAATTTTCATATTTTTTTGTATGGATGGATTTGTTCACAGAATTATCAGATCTTCATAGAAAATGTAGATACGATGAATTTGTTTTCGTTCATAGAATGTTTAATGTTCATAGAATTTTCATATGTTTATGTATGGATGGATTTGTTCATAGAATTTTCATATGTTCATAGAATCTACTATGCTAAGATCGATGGATGGATGGATGAATTTTTTATGTTCATAGAATTTTCATATGTTGATGCATGGATGGATTTGTTCACTGAATTTTCATATGTTCATAGAAAATGTTGATGTGATGATTTTTTAGTTTTAGTTTAGTTTTATTTTATTTTATTTTAGTTTTAGTTTAGATTTTGTTTAGATTAGGTTTAGTTTAGATTTTGTTTAGTTATTTTAGGTTTAGTTTAGGTTTAATTTAGTTTAGGTTTAGTTTATTTTTAGTTTAAATTTTGTTTAATTTAGGTTTAGTTTAGATTTTGTTTAGGTTTAATTTAGTTTAGATTTAGATTTTGTTTAGTTTAGGTTTAATTTAGTTTAGTTTAGTTTAGTTTAGTTTTAGTTTAGATTTTGTTTAATTTAGGTTTAGTTTAGACTTTGTTTAGTTTAGGTTTAATTTACTTTAGATTTAGATTTTGTTTAGTTTAGGTTTAAGTTATTTTAGATTTTGTTTAGTTTAGGTTTAATTTAATTTAGGTTTAGTTTAGTTTTAGGTTTAATTTAGTTTGGATCCTATTGCGTGTGTGACTTTCGGTCTATCTTTGCTCCTTGTGTGACTTTCATGTGTGTTCTTGATGGAGGAATCCCGACTTTTGTCGTGGGGGGTCGCCTCGTCTTTCTTCTCTTCTTTGCGATATACTCGTCGGTATAACACGCAAGAAGAGAAGAGGCAGGGATCACCGACGGTCGAACTATTACTGTGAGAGAGTGTCCACCAACATATATACGCCACCATATCAGTGTGAGAGAGAGCGCACAAACACACCATGAGATATGAGAGTTATTTAAGGAAAGCATTGACAGACCAATAGTCACACACTTATTAGGATCCAAAGCGTGCCGTAATTCTTGATTTTGCTAGATGCTAAGTGTTAATTTTGCTAAGTTTTATTTAATTTGTTTTCATAATTAAGTGTTTCTTCTCGACGTCGACGATGCCGATCCTGCATCCTCATCATCGAGTCACCGAAGGAGGTCACTTTCTTGAGCCGAGGGGCCCTGTCAGGGACTGGGCTCCGCTGGGCTGGTACTGGGAGGTGCTGCCTTCCAGGCGGCGCAGCTTGGTGAGGAGCCAGCCCGTCGTCGACCCGGAGGTTCTGTGGTGGCGGCCGCATGGGCCATGGACGATTCAGAGGCTTGAGTCCCCCGCGGAGGTGGTACAGTACCATGTCAGCAAGGAGAACGAGCATGTCCGTCGCTACATGGCAGCTTTGGAGGCCAGGTCTGACAATACCTGGCAGATTCTTCAGGGATCTCACTGGAGCTATGTTCCTGTGATGGTTCCTTCTCTTTGGGTGTCCACCGCCTGCCCCGATATCCGCTGGGCGCTAGGGTTCTAGCTAGATCGATATATTAGCTACTATATATGTATTATTATGATGTATTAGCTAGATCGATGGATTAGCCGATGTATTGAAAATTATCCAAGATTATGAGATGAGATCTTTTCTAAGAACTACTATATATGTATTCGATGATGCATTATTAATTAACTATCAGTTATTTTGCTTCTTGAATGCATGCTAATTTGTTTTATCTATATTATTATGGATTAGTTATTAAGCTATGGACAATACTTGTAGAGCTCATGAAGAGGACATCTTCGACATGATAAGCTCCTCCAAAAACCCAGCGGACCTTCGAGGTGAATCACATGATGATGATGGCTCACAATATCTGAATGATTACGGTAATGGATGTGAGGCCGAGGAAGAACAACTTATGTTCCAAAATCTGGAATAACGAACAATGTTCAGCGAGGTATATACACATATTAGCCTCTGGTGATCATTACATGTGTATTAATTGATTTGTATATATATATATATATATATATGTATTAACAAATCTTTCTTATTTAATTGTCAGCCCTGCGGATCGAGCAAATCTAGTAGAAATGTACGGGGCAGTGCCAAAATATTGGACGACAACGTAAAGCTCAATCTTGATGCTTTCAAACATAATGGCGAACCGACTCACCCTGAAGCCAATGCCAAGACATTTGTGCGTCAATGCGGAGTGGTTGTTAGGGACGGAGTCCCGATCACAATGCATGAATGGATTCAACCAAACGTACCAAAACCAGGAGTGAATTATGTCGATACAAGAATTAAAGATGCCCTTTGGCGAGAGCTCATGGAGCATTTCACCCTACCAGATTCTCTCTCGGAGCGTCAAAGGAACAAAGTCAAGGAGCTTGCTCTCCATAAGATGGCCGACGCATTCCAGACTTGGAAGAAAAGATTATGGACCGGGTACAATGCTAGAGGCAAGAAGGCGCCCGAATTCAAAGGAATATACGAGAAGGTAAGGAATCACTGGGACGCATTTATCGAGTACAAGACATCGATAGCTGCTATGGAGAAGTCGGCAAAGAATAAGATAAATTTTGAGAAAAAAAAGTATCACCATAAACTAGGGACAGGTGGATACAAGTCAGCCATTCCTAAGTGGGATGCATCAGAGAATAAGATGCTTGCTGAAGGGATCACTCCAGTAACCTTCAACTGGCCCAAGAGGTGCAGGAATTGGTTTTTTGTGCATGGGGGAAAGTTGGACCCAGCAACAGGGAAGATTATTGCACTGGCCAGTCTAAAGCATGCATCAGATGAGTTGATTGAAGCATGCATCAGATGAGTTGATTGAAGCAATAAAAGCTGCCCAAGAAGGACGGTTTGACCCCGATAGAGAGAACGACGAGCTTACACGCGCCCTCGGGAATGCCGAACACGGAGGACGAACACGAGGCATGGGCGTTGTTCCGTGGTACGAGGGGTTTGCGGGATGGAAGGACAGTTATAAAAGCCGTTCGAGAAAAATTAAGGTGGAAGTAGACCGACTTTCAAAGTTGGAACAGATGTACGAGCAGCAGCAGCGGCAGATACAGGTACTGACCCAGCAAAGGGAAACTCCGCAGCAGGAGGCAGGGGAACCCGTCCCATCTACACTGCCGAAAAGCAACATGGGTTCCACGGGGGCACCGCTGGGTCACACCCCCGTGGATGATATCACCAAGAAGACATCTTGTGAGCTAATCCAGAAAATGAAGAACATAGCCGTGCGGGCCACGACGGGATATGCTTTACCAAATACACCTGATGTTCCCTGGCATTGCAATCCGGTTCCAGCTGGGTATGCTTGTGTCACGATGGACGCAATAGAGCCAGGATATGATGAACTATTGCTTGACATCCCTGGAGGTGAGAGGGAGTCCACACTGGCAGAAGCCTGCCATGGTCTCATTCTATGGAGTAAGGACTGCATCGTCTTTCCACACTTGGCGCTAAGGCCATCGGCTCCTCCGAGTATCGATGTCCAGCGCGAGGTATCCCAGCCAGAGGCATCGCAGCGCCAATAGTCCTCCCCACCTCGCCAGAAGTCCTTCCCACCTCGCCAGCAGTCACCTCGCCAGCAGTCCTCCCCACCTCACCAGCAGTACTCCCCACCTTGGGCTCCCCCATAGTCCTCCCCACCTCGAGAGGCGTCCCACCTCGCTAGCAGTCCTCCCCACCTCGCCATGAGAAGTCCTCCCAACCTCGGGACGGAGCACAACGCGAGTCCATATCATCGATATCGATCTCCGCCGTGTGAGCCGACTCCACCCCGGCAGCGGTTCCGCCAGCAAGGCTCCCAAAAGAGGAAAGGCCACCAGCAGTCCTCTTCGGAAGAAAGCAAAGAAGAAACCCGAGCCTCTGGCCAAAAGGAAGCTGCCTTACGACATGATACCAGAGGAAAAGAAAATTGAATGTGATCTCCAAGTGAAAAACCTTTTTTGCGAAGAAGACCGTGCCGCCAAAGGAGGTAATACCCAAGAAAGTCCAAGAGCACTTTATGGAACACTTTATTGATCGACCCCCAGCATATGTCGAGCGTATGCCGATAGACTATGAGCGACAGATTCAGAAGGCAAGTGAGCATAGAAGTCGGCCCAGCCCAAGGAAGAAGTCGGGAAGTACGACATCAACTAGCGGGAAAATAGTTCCCCAGCTCGGAGAACAATACAAGCAATCGATCTCTCCGCTCAAGGTGAGTACCAATCCAAGCAAGCAATCGATCCAACCAGTTGACGTGCAAGGTAACCCAATCGACCTCAAAGAAGTAGAGGCTGCAGGTCTCACTCTTGACCAAATCCTTGGCACCGAGGAAATCCGCGGGTACGGTGCAACTGAGTACGCAATGCGATATGCCGTTGGAAAACCACTTGTCACACCCGAGCACTACAAGGAACTACCAACTGCGATGCGACGGTTGCATGATTGATACCTGCGTGAAGCAAAGCGAGGGGAGACGGCGGTCATGGTCAAAGTAAGGAAAGAGCATTACGTCAATGCATGTGATGTATGTCTTGAATTCTCAGAACTTTTCCAGTTATACCACATGGACTCTATCGACGAAACTCTCATCACTTGCTATTGTATTTAAGTGATTTATATCTTTAATAATTTAAGTCTCTAGCTAAGATATCGTTCATTGGCTTATACTCACTATATATGTTCTTTTCTACGTTATTATGCAGAATGAAGATGTGGGAATTGAAACAAGAGGGAATCGATGACATTGGGTTCATCGACCCAAGTACCGTTAATGGTCATGTGGTAAAACATTATGCCAAGGACACATAAGATCTCTTGGAATATTTTCTAGAGGCACTAATGAATACCAAATCTACTATAATATTTCCTTACAACATGGGGTGAGTGTTTACTCTCTTGTATACTACAAATTCTATTTTTGCTTACTAGCTCGCTGTCAAGTGTAGTTGATGAGTTATATGCATGCCTGCTTAATTATATAAACTTCTGCGCAGAGACCACTATATCCTCCTATAGATCATGCTCACGAATGGACTTGTTCAAGTGTATGACTCACTAAATACACCAGAACAATCATACGTTGACTTGTATTTTATGATAGAACGGTAATTTCAATCTTTATCAACCTCGCTTTCTTTCATTATTTCCTGATATAAAAATTAATTATAATAACTCTTTATTTCTTTTTCTTTGCCACGTAGTGTTTGGAAAAAGATGATAGAAAAAAATCATCACGGTCGTCAATGGACCACGAAGCTAAAGTGGAAAAAGATGTAGGTAATTAAGTAGTACTACTAGGTCCGCGCATCTCTTTAATTCTATTTTAAATACCATTATCATGATTGATTATTAATTATCTTATTGAATTTTATTCTTTTGCAAAGTGGACGAAGCAGCCACAGGGAAAATTTTTATGGGGATACTTCCTTTGCGAGAACATTCGCATCCAGACCGAAGGCCGTATACGTCGCAGAGGAGCACGTGAAAGACAACTCCTGCTTTGGCAGATGTCATTGATGTAAACAGAGAGCACTATTACTTGCCGCCGCCTCAATAATGCCAGCAAATTAGTAGTAGAAAACCGAGATTTCATCCGGAGCACTAGTTAGCTAGTCCCGGCCGGGTTTTGGGCCTTAAGTTATAAGTCCAGAATATATATGGATGTGTAATTCTATTTGTATATATACTGTGTATGAGATATTGTATATTATATTACATATATATATATATGCATCAACTTGTGTAATTAATGTTTACAATATGTAGCACCGTAAAATAAATTTTAAATGAATGGAAAACACAATAAATAGAGAGGAAAACTAAAACCTAATTAAAAGAGAAAACAAAAAAAACAGAACACTTAGTACCGGTTGGTATCACCAACCGGTACTAAAGGTCCTCCACCACCAGCCCACGTAGGCAGACACGTGGAACACTTAGTACCGGTTGGTATCACCAACTGGTACTAAAGGTCCTCCACCACCAGCCCACACAGGCAGCCACATGGAGGGCCTTTAGTACCGGTCCGTGGGCCAACCAGTACTAAAGGTCTGGACCTTTAGTCCCGACCCTTTAGTACCGGTTGGGAACCTGTTCTAAAGGCACATCTCGGTTGGGACTACTGATCGACATTCTACTAGTGGTTTTTTGGCTGGCCGGCGTTTGTGAGCTGTGTTGCTCTCTGTTCTCACCTCCTATGCACATGAGGTGTTCGATGAAATGCTGCACCCACACTTAAGTTTTCTCCTCTCTAAGCTCGACCTCCAAGATACATTTTCCCTAAGATCTGTTTAGATTTGGCGGTGCACCAACTACACAAGTGTTCTAAAAGGTTAACGTCTTCATCGATTTATCTCTCACTGCTAGTTTAGCTCATTTCAAATGCTCTAGAAGTAGAGTGTGGTTTGTGGGTTTTAGTGGAGGAGTATATGTGGGAGTTCTTTTGATTTTAGATGCACAATTAGAGCTGAAATTAACTTCTTCGAGTCTGCACATGTGTAGGGTGCCATCCCCATCCCTGTCCTCACCGCCGTCGATTGCCCGCGCTGATCTCATCGCCGGCACCACGTGGCGAGCCTCTTTTTCTTATCTTCTTTTTAAAAGAACAAAACCCTTACTTGTATGATTTAGATAGATAGTTGTATAACTCACTAGTAGAAAACAGGGCTTTCGTCATAGCTCGATCTACACATTAGTCCCGGTTGCCTTTGGAACTGGGACTAATGCGAGCATTAGCCCCGGTTCGAGCGGCCAGGGCGCTGGTCGGGCATTAGTTCCGGTTCGAACGGGACCTTTAGTCCCGGTTGGACACACCAACCGGGACTAAAGGGGTCAATACCCTTTAGTCCCGGTTCGTGTCTCCAACCGGGGATAGAGGTGAAGCTTTAGTCCCGGTTCGTGTCTCCAACCGGGACTAAAGGCTTCACCTTTAGTCCCGGTTAGAGATACCAACCGGTACTAAAGGGTTTTGAAAGTTCTTTTCTGTTTTTTCTATTTGTTTTCTGTTTTAGTTTCTGTTTTAAATTGCTTATATCTTTTAGGATATTTGATGTTTTTGAGTGATTCTTTTGCATTAGATTCAAAATTTTGTCTAGTTTGTGTTCGTGCAATTAGTTTTCAAGTTTGAATTGTTTAAATTTGAATTTGTTCAAATTTGCTTCAAACCCTAGATTGTGAATAACTTGAGTTTAAAAATAGTTTTTTATTTAATTATTTTTTCTCCTAAGCACATGTTAGATGGTGCATGTTGAACATACAAAAAGTATGGACTTTAAATTAGTTTAAAAAAATGAAATACCTTTGTAACCGATTATTTTTCGTCCAAAACCCTGATACTTCGAAAGGGATTGTCCAGTTTGTACACGAAGTGCATCTAGTTTTTATTGTAACCCTCTCAACTTTTTAGAACATGCTATGTGGGTGAAATAATGATACCATGCCAAGTTTCAACCTTTTCAGAGTTCATTTGTAGTGTTTTTTTAATTTCAGGGTCATTTAACTTGAAAAAAATAATAAATGCATGAAAAATAGCGAATGAAGTGGGAAATGGCTGAAAATTGATGATGTGGCTTTGAATGGTGCATGTTGAACGCACAAAAACTCTGGAGTTTAAATAAGTTTTAAAAAACAAAATACCTTTGCAACAGATGAGTTTCGTCCAAAACCCTGATATTTCGAAAGGGATTGTCCTGTTTGTACACGAAGTGCATCTAGTTGTTACCATAAGTCTCTCAACTTTTTAGCACAAGCTATCTGGGTGTAATAAGGATACCATGCCAAGTTTCAACCTTTTACCTTTTCAGAGCTGATTTGTAGTGCTTTTCAATTTCAGGGTCATTTAGCTCAAAAAAATAATAAATGCATGAAAAATAGCGAATGAAGTGGGAAATGGTTGAAAATTGATGATGTGGCTTTGAATGGTGCATGTTGAACGCAAAAAAACTTTGGACTTTAAATAAGTTTTACAAAACTAAATGCCTTTGCAAAAGATGAGTTTTCGTCCAAAACCCTGATACTTCGAAAGGGATTCTCCAGTTTGTACATGAAGTGCATCTAGTTTTTACCGTAAGCCTCGCAACTTTTTAGCACATGCTATGTGGGTGAAATGATGATACCATGCCAAGTTTCAACCTTTTTAGAGTTCATTTGTAGCGCTTTTCAATTTTAGGGTCATTTAGCTCAAAAATTTAATAAATGTATGAAAAATAGCGAATGAATTAAAAAATTAATAAATGTATGAAAAAAAGGTTTGACAATTGATAATGTGGCTTTGGATGGTGCATGTTGAACCCACAAAAAGTCTGGAGTTGATTTTTTTTTAAAAGTGTTATGAAAAAGTAAAACGGCTATAACTTTTGCATACGATGTCGAAAAAAATTGTTATGAAAGATAATTTTTTAAAACAAATGATGCCATATTTGGATTCCTCACGTTTTTCTGATAATTATGGATATATTATTTGTTGAATTTCGATTTACAAATTTAAAGATATTAATTATGCCATATTAATTGAATAAATTCCAAAAAATGAATAAAATAATATTATTACTTATTTTATTTTCATTTAAATTCAATATTATTATTAATCATTTATTGTTGTTTATTTTAATAATTGTTTGGAATTCAAAAAATTAAATCATGTTACATCAAGACCTAAGGGTTTATAGGATTAATAGCTTACTATTGTCACGAAAACAACAAGTGCAGACTTAGAAACTAGGGGTGATAGAACTCGAAAGTTAAGCGTGCTCGGGTTGGAGCAGTGAGAGCATGGGTGACCGGCCGAGAAGTTAGACGATTTGGATTGAGGGGTGATTAGAGATTAAATTGTCAAATAAATCCAGAGCAGTGAGGAGGGGTGATTAGAGATTAAATTATCAAATAATTCAAAGATTTCAAAATCAGAAAAAATAAAAAATAAAAAAATATATTTTAAAAAATACCTTTAGTACCGGTTGGTAACACCAACCGGGACTAAAGGTCCCACTCTAGAAAGCTGCCACACGGAGCCCCTTTAGTCCCGGTTCATAGTCCAACCGGAACTAAAAGTGGAGGCCTTTACTCCCGACCTTTTAGTCCCGGTTCTAGAACCGAGACTAAAGGCCCTTACGAACCGGGACAAAAGGCCCATTTTCTACTAGTGACTTTCTTAGTTGTATGTTATTCTATGAGAACTATGCATGAACTTTATGTATTTATTATTTCAGTAATAACATTCGATCACTACTGTACTTTGGTTTTAATGTGACGATGAACTTGTATTAATTTGATCACTTTTCTATTCATGATTTTCTGTAATGGTTTTTGATACATTTAATTATATTACACACAGATGAACCGGCAATGGAGGTACGGTGACCGACGCACCTCTGAGTACATTGAGGGCCTGCATAAATTTCTCGAAGTGGCTGAGGCAAACACGCAGAATGGTTTTATGTATTGTCCATGTATTGTCTGTGAGAATACGAAGGATTACTCCAGCTCTGAAACCCTTTACTTCCACATGCTTGAGAAGGGTTTCATGCCACACTATAATGTTTGGACCAAGCACGGAGAAAGAGGGTTTATGATGGAAGACAACTAAGAAGAATAGGATGATGTCAGCTATCGTCCTATGTACCCCGAATATTGTGATACTGCAACGGGGGAGGCTGAAGATCAAGAGGCACCACATGATGTGCCCGATGATGATCTTCGTCGGGTCATTATTGATGCGTAGAGAGAATGCGAAAGTGAAAGGGAGAAGTTGAAGTTCGATCGCATGTTAGAGTATCACAAAAAAGGGTTGTATCCAAAGTGCGAAGATGGAAACACAAAGCTCGGTACCACACTGGAATTGCTGCAATGGAAGGCATATAATGGTTTATCTGACAAGGGATTTGAAAAGATACCGAAAATAATGAAGAATAAGCTTCCAAAGGATAACGAATTGCCTGACACTACGTATGGAGCAAAGAAGGTTCTCTGCCATCTAGGATTAGAGTTGCATAAGATACATGCATGCCCTAATCACTGCGTCCTCTACCGCGGTGAGTACTAGGAATTGAACGCATGGTCGGTATGCAATGCATTGGAGTATAAGATCAAACGAGATGACCCTGGTGATGTTGAGGGTGAGCACCCAAGGAAGAGGGTACCTGCCAAGGTGATGTGGTATGCTCCTATAATACCACGGTTGAAACATCTGTTCAGAAACAAAGATCTTGCCAAGTTGTTGCGGTGGCACAAAGAAGATCGTAAGAAAGACGGGAAGTTGAGAGCACCCGCTGATGGGTTGCAGTGGAGAAAAATCAAAAGAAAGTGGGAGCAATTTATAGGTGATGCAAGAAACGTATGGTTTGGTTTAAGGGTAGATGGCATTAATACTTTTGGGGAGAAGAGCAACAATCATAGCACATCTCCCATGACTCTATCTATCTATAACCTTCCTCTTTGGTTGTGCATGAAGCGGATGTTCATTATGATGCCAGTGCTCATCCAAGGCCCTAAGTAACTTAGCAACCACATCGATGTGTACCTAAGGCCATTAGTCGAAGAGCTTTTATAGCCAAGGTTGAAAAAAGCGTTAGGCGTAAGCAACGCGGTTTGCCTGCGCCTAGTGCCTAGGCGATGCTTAAGCGCCCTAGGCGCAACCTAGGCAGTAATATAGTTCCTACTGTTATGATGGGTCTGCGTTTATTATATTTGTATTATCTTAATTCAACGTATACATATAAATTAAGTACCATCTACTGCCATTGAAATATGGCTCGTTTGGCATATTACTGCAATATGGCATGATTTCCCTCTTGGGTAGTCAATTTCTTGTTTGTCATGCCTAGCCTTTCGCTTATGCCCTAGGTGAGGCGTTTGGCCATTGCCTTGCGCCTAGGCGTGCCTAAGCGCCTCCTAGGCACTGCCCTTTCCAACAATGTTTACAACTATGGAATGGAGAAGGTGTACGTGTGTGGGAGGAGCATAAACAAGAGGAATTTGACCTACGAGCGTTGTTTTTTGTAACCATGAATGATTGGCATGATCTTAGTAACCTTTCAGGACAGACAAACAAGGGACACAATGCATGCACACACAGTTTAGATGATACCCAAAGTATATATTTGGAAAAATACAAGAAGAATTTGTACCAGGGACATCGTCGATTTCTTCCGACCAAGCATGCCTTAAGAAAGAAAGGCAAGCATTTCAAAGGTGAGGCAGATCTCCGAAAGAAACCTGTCCTCTGTACTGGTGAATACTTGATATAGTAAATGATTTATAAGTAATCTTTGGAAAGGGTCCTGGCGTCCAATCTGTTCCGAATGACGCTTAGGGACGCACATCCATGTGGAAGAATAAATCTATATTTTGGGACATACCCTATTGGAAAGACCTAGAGGTCCACTCTGCAATTGACGTGATGCATGTGATGAAGAATGTTTGCGTGAACATGCTAGGCTTCTTGGGCGTGTATGGGAAGAGAAAAGATACACTGAAGGCACGGGAGGACCATCAACGTGTGGACGAAAAAGACGACATGCATCCAAAGCAGTATCATGGTCCTCCGAGCTGCGCTCTAACCAAAGCGGAGAAGGAAATCTTCTTTGAATGCCTTCTTAGTATCGAGGACCCGTCTGGATCCTCGTCGAATATAAAGGGAATAATAAGCATGGGAGAGAAAAAAAATTCAAGAACCTAAAGTCTCATGTCTGCCACGTGATTATGAGGCAACTGCTTCCGGTTGCATTAAGGGGCTTCTACCGGAAAATGTTCGATTAGCCATTGTGAAGCTATGTGCATTCCTCAATGCAATCTCTTAGAAGGTAATCGATCCAAAAATCCTACCAATGTAACGCAATGATTTGGTGCAATGTCTTGTCAGCTTCGAGTTGGTGTTCCCACAATCCTTCTTCAATATCATGACTCACGTCCTAGTTCATCTAGTCGACGAGATTGCCATTCTGAGTCCTGTATTTCTACACAATATGTTCCCCTTTGAGAGGTTGATGGGAGCCTTGAATAAATATGTTCATCATCGTGCTAGACCAGAAGGAAGCATCTCCACGGGCCATCAAACGTAGCAGGTCATTGGGTTTTGTGTTGACTTTTTTCCTGACCTTTAGCCGATTGGTGTCCCTAAATCGCGGTATGAGGGGAGACTGTGTGGAAAAGGCATGCTAGGAGCGCAATCAATAATATGTAGGGACGGGCATTCTTGGGCGCAAGCACACTACACAGTTCTACAGAATTCTACCTTGGTGGCCCCGTATATGAATGAACACAAGAATATTCTACGCCACACACACCCAGAGCAGTCTGACGACTGGATTACACGTGAACACATCGGGACTTTCGGAAGTTGGTTGCAAATGCATCTCATGCGTAACAACACTGTTGCAGATGACCTGTACTTGTTGGCTAGGACACCATCTTCGACTGTATTGGCTTACCAAGGGTACAAGATAAATGGTAATACATTTTACACAATTACCCAAGATAAAAAGAGCAACAACCAAAATAGTGGTGTCCGCTTTGATGCAGCCATCACTAATAGGACGAAGGACACATATTATGGTTACATAGAGGAGATATGGGAACTTGACAATGGACATGGATTTCAGATCCCTTTGTTTTGGTGCAAATGGGTCAATCTGTTAGGAGGCGGCATACAGTTAGACCCGCAGTATGGAATGACAACAATGGATCTCAACAATCATGGGTACACAAAGGAACCATTCGTCCTAACCAATGATGTGGGGCATGTTTTCTATGTGAAGGACATGTCTACCAAACTGAGAAAAAAAGGATAAGGAAGCAGATACATCAAACGATGAGTCAAAGCGAAACACAGTTCTTTTAGGGAAAAGAAACATCGTGGGAGTGGAGGTCGAGATAGACATATCTGAAGATTATGAAAGTTTCATGACATTCCTCCCTTCAAAGTGAAGGCTGAACCAAGCATCTTATTAAATGATGAAGATTGTCCATGGTTACGGCACAATAAGCAAGGGACACACGCGAATAAAGAATGAAGACTATCTCTCCACAACTATTCTGATGATGGCTTTCATCTATAATATCAATGTAGTTACATGTGTAGAAGTAAAATTCTTTTGTAATAGACGAGTTTTCGTCTGAAACTCTAATACTTCGAAAGAGATTGTCTAGTTTGTACATGAAGTGCATCCAATTTTTCCTATAACCCTGTCAACTTTTTAGCACATGCTATGTGGGTGAAAATATGATACAATGCCAACTTTCAACCATTTCAGAGTTCATTTGCAGTGCTTTTCAATTCAGGGTCATTTGAACTCACAATAAATCATGAAATGCATGAAAATAGCAAATGAAGCCAGAAAATGGTTGAAAATTGATGATGTGGCTTTGAATGGTGCATATTGAATGCATAGAATGTCTTGAGTTAAAATATGTTCAAAAAATTGAAATCCCTTTGTAATAGACAAGTTTTCGTACGAAACCCTGATACTTCGAAAGAGTGTCTAGTTTGTACTCGAAGTAAAAGTAAAAGTAAAAGTACGTACTTTGGGTTGATCTTAAGTGGAGGAAGCTTTGAGGCAATTGAGTCGCCGGAGGAAGGGGGCATCTCCTAAAAGGATAAGATAGTAAAAAAATAGAGTAAGGCTACATTGCAAGAGTATAATACATATATTGGACTTGGTGAAAAGGGTACCTCAGCAGGCCGCTTCCAAGGATCCGGAGTATTTGGTAAGTCGGCCATGAGATCTTTAGAGCCGGTGCTCCGAGTCTGACGTCGGGATTCATGCTATTGCTTTTTCAAAAGAAATTCGGGATCTAAGTAAGCAAGAGGATGTGAAAAGGGAACTTTTCGGATGACCCGCCATGTTGTCTCTCGTTGTAAGATTTCCGAGTCAGAGGAAACATAAGTTACCCCAGGAGTGTTGACGTGACTTGCTTCCGTTTCCTCCTGTGTACAATTATCGTCACTAAGTTGTATAAAGAGGTGACCAAGGGAATCAAGTTCTACTTCTGAGTCATCAAGTTCAAGCTATTCCTGAGCAGAGGTCTTCTTCTTCTGGCCACGGGGTTTTCCCGCCTTAGACTTCTTCTTCAGAGGGGAGTATATTTTTTCTTGTACAAATCCCACCAAAAGGTTAAAAGGACCAGAGCAGAAAGTTAAGACAAGAATAAATAGTTTGCTTGAAAAAGTTCTTACATCTAGAGTCAGTTTCTTCACACACAAAGGCTTTAACCCACTGTTATTACAAGCCTTTTGGGGTTAGCCTAGGAGATTTTTGACAGAGGTGTTGCTGTCTTGTTCAGTCAGGGGGTAGCGTTGAAACAGAGAGGGTCATTCCTTGCACTCGTAAATTCGCACATGAGTCGGTAACGCAGGCTCAGTGGCAAGATCTTCTAGGAAACCTAGCAACGGGTTATGTCAACACTAGTCAATCCATTTACCATTAAGGCCCTGATCTTCGTGAAAGCTGAAGCATATTTTGCTCACTCTGCGACGGACATCCGGTCCGGGAGTTCGGTGGAGGTGCAAAACCGGGTAGGGCGATAACCCGGTAGCGGTTTCTCTCCCTGGGGCGAGGTGTCTCTGCAATAGAACCAGGTCTTGTTACAATCTTTGGGATGACTTGGCAAGATGGCTGCTGGGTAGGGCTACTCTCTCCGTCTCTAGATAGACATGCCGCCAAGCTCCATACTTTGTCCAGCCGCCATTTTAGTTCGTGACTCAATTTGGACTTATATCTTGAGGGTGAATCTTGAAGAAGTGAAGGACCTCTCAGAAGAATTTTGACTCGGATGGGCTACTACATCGGAGGAGGTGATTAGTGAATACGACAACTTCCCCTTCCTCAGGGGTGGGTCTGATTTCTGGCCCGGGAACCCGCTAATGTATAACGTCCTGAGCTGGCAAAATGCCCATTTCTATGAAGTCAAGTGGAAGCCGCACAGTGACTCCGGAGCCAACCCAATTGCAAGACGAGGGCGCTCTTGACATGGTGGTGGGTTAAACTATGAAAAGGCGCATGATATGGCGGGTTAGAAACACCAAATAATCAAGACGACTATGGTTAACATAATGGTGAGGTGCTAACCCATCAGTACATTTTATCAGAGAGCCGGCAACTCGATGGCAGGTTAAGTGGACAAGGCAGTACTACAAATATTGCTAAGTATAGACAAAAAAGTTTTACATAATACAACTATGTCTATAGATCTACAGGCGAGGGTAAAATGAAGTATATTCAAGACCTAAAACGACAGTGGAAGAATAGGTGGCCAGTACGCAAAAAAGAGTGATGTGCCGATCTGTAATAGCGTATATTGACATCGAGTGGACGGCCACGATAGATAAACAACGTTATGAGATTCAAGGGGGGGTACTTGGCAATCTACATTATGAAGAATGATCTAACAAAGAGCGAAGAACACTAGAAGAAACCTGATGAACTCGAGGGGAACCTAATCGCGATGATCACATATTCAATAGAGACTGATAATGGTACCGTGCGGGTGTGGACGGGTTGGCAAAGCTCTGGACCTAGTCAGGTTGATGCAACGGTCGGTGTTGAGGATGATGGTGAGGTCCGGTCGGCGCGGCGGAGCTCTGGAGGCGCGAGCGTCTGGAGGAAGAAGAAGAAGACACGAGCGGCAGAGAAAAGAAAAGGGACCCTTCTTGCACCTATTTACGATATGGGATTGCAAACAGTTTGCACGAGAATCGAGGAGGCGCAGTGATGATTGACCGAAGGGGACACCTCGATTTTCGGGCCAATCGTTTAATGAGATCATCCGTTGCAAACGTCACGGAATCTTTTTGACAGATCCAAGATGACGTCATGGTGGGTTATCAGTTTTCTCTTTCAAGTGATAAAAATGTGAGACTCACCGCCAAGTGAGTTTGAAGGTTGACATGGACAAGCTCAAATAAATCTGGGGCCTAATGTTGGGGATATAACCCCATGGTAAGACCCGCCCAGGAGGGGCCGGGTCATACTTGGCAGCTCATTATCAAGATCCTGCAAGTGGGCCAGAAGATGAAGGCCAGGCTGCGTGGTGGCTTGGCAGATGGGCCAAGACGAAGGCCCAGAGGCAGAAGATGGCATGAGACCCAGGCGGGTAAGCCGCCCGGTGACGTCTTGCCCAGGAAGGCAAGATGGCTTAGAGGCAGGGTCGAATACCTTGTGTGAGTCGGCTTAGGACTCTTGTAACCCAGGGCCTTGCCTCCTATATAAAGGTGAGACCCTGGGGCGGCTTAGACATAAACCAATCAATGGAGAGCTAGGTCAAGCAAATGCGCTCCCTTGTAACCGATACTCCAATAAATATACCACAAAGCAAGACTTAGGCTTTTACCTCTTCTCGAGGGGCCGAACCTGGGTAAACCCATGTCTTTCGTCCTAATCAACCCCTTTGAGTCCACCGCCTTAGCGATGGCCTCGAATCTAAGTCTTCAGACAACTGTCGTGATAAAATGATGACACGTTCCCTTGTCGACCTACGAGGTTCGATAATAACTTGATCCGAAGCTTCATTATCATCATCATTGACTTCCTCTTCAACTGATGTAGGTTCCACAGAAACAACTTTCTACGCTACGCTACTTTCTGGTTGAAACAAACATTCAACAACCTCATCAAGTTCTATCTTCCTCCCACTCAACTCTTTCGAGAGAAACCTCTTTCTCGAGAAATGACTCGGTTTTAGCAACAAATACTTTGCCCTTGGATCTGAGATAGAAGGCATACCCAAATGTTTCCTTAGGGTATTCTATTAAGATGCACCTTTCCGTTTTGTATTCTATGTCATGCACACAAAGTATCTAAATAATGCACAACCCCGATGAACAAGTCAAGAAATTGTTCCACACTTTTGATGTTCTCAACCTTTTCAACTGTCACGCAATACATGAGCGTGAGCCATGGATATAGCACTATAGGTGGAATAAAATATGGAGGAGGTGCAAGGAAGAAAGGGAGAAGATAGTCACACATCAACTAGGCGTATAAACGGACTGTGGAGATGACCATCAATGATATAAATGTGAGTGAGTAGGGATTACCGTGCAACAAATGCACTTAGAGCTATAAGTGTATGAACGCTCAACAAGTAAACTAAGTGGTCGTGCAAGATGAATATCCACAAGTTATATGAAAGTGACAAAATAGGAGACTCTCTATCGTGAAGATCATGGTGCTACTTTGAAGCACAAGTGTGGAAAAAGATAGTACCAATTGTCCCTTCTCTCTTTCTCTCATTTTTTGGTGGGCATCTTTGGCCTCTTTTATTTTTTTGGTTGGGCTTCGCTGTCCTCTTTTATTTTTTGTAAAGTTCGGATACTCGTCCCAACTTGTGAGGGAGTCATGGCTTCCATCATCCTTTTCTCTCACGGGACAATGCTCTATTAATGAAAATCATCACACTGTTATTTACTTATAACTGAAAAAGCAAATTACAACTCGACATCTAGAACAAAGCATGACTCTATATGCAAGATGAAAGTGATGGTGCATGTCATGAAAAACTACATGGTGGAAGTTGCATGGCAATATATCTCGGAATGGCTATGGAAATGCCATAATAGGTAGGTATGGCAGCTGTTTTGAGGAAGATATATGGTGGCTATTTTGAGGAAGATATATGGTGGCTGTTTTGGGGAAGGAGGGTCTGATGTACCGGCAAAAGTTGCGCGGTACTAGAGAGGCTAGCAAAGGTGGAAGGGCGAGAGTGCGTATAATCCATGGACTCAACATTAGTCATAAACAACTCACATACTTATTGCAAAAGTCTATTAGTTATCAAACAAAGCATTAGACGCATGCTCCTAGGGGAGAGGTTGGTAGGAGTTAACCATCGCGCGCTCCTACCCCTCACACAAAGGTTGACAATCATTAAACAAATCATGCTCCGACTTCGTTACATAACGGTTCACCATACGTGCATGCTACTAGAATCACAAATTTAACACAAGTATCTCTTCCAATTCACAACTACTCACTAGCATGACTCTCATATTACCATCTCTATTATCTCAAAACTATATGCAAGGAATCAAACTTCTCGTAGTATTCAATGCACTTAATATGAAAGTTTTAACTATATCCCTCTTGGATGCCCATTATATTAGGACTAAATTCATAACCTAAACAAATTACCATGCTATTTTAAGGAACTCTCAAAATAATATAAGTGAGGTATGATAGTTCAATAATTTCTATAAAATATAACACCACCATGCTCTGAAAAGATATAAGTGAAGCACTAGAGCAACATTGCCTATCTCAAAAGAAATAAGTGAAGAACATAGAGTATTCCAATAAATTTACGGCTCAACGTGTCTCTCTCAAAAATTGTGTGCAGCAAGGATGATTGTGGCAAACTAAAAAGCAAATAATCATATCATACAAGACGCTCCAAGCAAAACTCATATCAAGTGGTGAATAAAAATATAGCCTCAAATAAATTTACTAATGGATTGAAGAAGAAAGAGGGGATGGCTTCCGGGGCATCCCCAAGCTTAGGCTTTTTGGTATCCTTGAATATGGCTTGGGGTGCCTTGGGTATCCCCAAACTTAGGATCTTGCCACTCTTTATTCCATAGTCCATCAAATCTTCACCCAAAACTTGAAAACTTCACAACACAAAACTCAACAGAAAACTCATGAGATCCGTTAGTATAAGATAAATAAATAAATCACCACTTTAGGTACTATTGTGAACTCATTCTTTATTTATATTTGTGTAATACCTACTGTATTATAACTTCTCCATGGCTCATACCCCCGATACGAGCCATAGATACATCAAAATAAGCAAACAACACAAAGAAAATAGAATCTGTCAAAAACAGAATAGTTTGTAGCAATCTAGAGACTTCGAATACTTCTGGAACTCTAAAATTTCGGAAAAATTATTACAATTAGGGAAACTATTTGTATATCAATCCTGTGTGAAAATTTCAGATCAATTTGACGCTCTGAAAAATTCAGAAAATTCCTGGACTGAGCGCAAAAGTTTCTGTTTTCCAGCAAGCTCAAATCAACAACTACCATAGATCACCCCAAAGGTTTTACTTGGCTCAAACACTAACTGAAACACCAAAACACCATTACTACAGAAGTAATAATGTGCAAAACACACAAAAACATAAGCAAACGACAGAAAGCAAAAATATAATTGGGTTGCCTCCCAACAAGCGTTATTGTTTAACGCCCCTAGCTAGGCAAAACACAATAGATCTAAGTATTGTCATCTTTGGTAAGTAATCCGTAAGTAGATCTCATAATAGATTCATAAGGCAATCTTATTTTATTTCTAGGAAAGTGCTCCATGCCTTTCCTTAATGTAGATTGGAATCTAATATTTCCTTCTTTCATGTCAATAATTGTACCAATCATTCTAAGGAAAGGTCTACCAAGAATAATAGGACATGCAGGATTGCAATCTGTATCAAGAACAATGAAATGTACATGCACATAATTCCTATTTTCAACAATAGGAACATCATGAATCACATGGAAAGTATATTTAAGTCTAACCCACTTCCTATGCATAGGGATTTTGTGAGCAAACAAATTATGAGAACAAAAATCAACTACCATAGGAAGACAAAACAAGCATAACTTCCAAACTTTGAACACATAGAGAGGAAACTTGATATTATTGAAATATGTAAAAGCATATGTTCCTCTCTCATAGTAATTTTCAGTAGCATCATGAAGGACTCTCAAAATATAACTATCACACAAAGCATTCTTTCCATGATCAACTATAGCATACGTGTCATCACCAAAACTTGGGGAACAAAGAATATCATATTCATCAAGCATAGCATCCCCAAGCTTGTGGTTTTGCAAATCATTAGCATCATGGATATTCAGAGAATTCACACTAACAACATGGAATTCATGCTTTTCATTCAAGGAACTATCATGAATCTCCTTACAAATTTCTTCTTTCACTTCATAAAGATAATCAAGTGCAATCAACTCACTAGCAATTGGTTCATCATAATTTTCTCTTTTGAAAAGATTATAAAGTGGATGAGGATCCATATCAAATAGATTTTTAGCAAGCGAAGATGCAAGCAAATAGAAGGCACAAGGCAACACAAGCAAACATAGCTACGAAAAGGCGAACGGAAGGAGGGCGAATAAAAAAGCAAATCTTTTTGGTATTTTCTGAAAATCGTTTTACAAGTGGGGGAGAGGAAAACGAGAGGCAAATTGCAAATAATGTAAATGCAAGAGATGAGTTTTTGATGGTTACTTGGTAGGCTTGGTGTGTATCTCCTCGGCAACGGCGACAAAAATCCTTCTTGCTACTTCTCGAGCATGCATTGGTTTCCCGTGAAGAGGAACGGTTTGATGCAGCAAAGTAGATAAGTATTTCCCTCAGTTTTTGAGAACCACGGTATGAATCCAGTAGGAGATACAATCGAGTCACCAATAGATGTACCTACACAAAGAATCAAACTCTTGCACCCAATGCTATAAAGGGGTTGTCAATCCCTTCACAGTTACTTGCAAGGATGAGATCTAATAGAGATAGATACAATAGGATGCTTGAACGGAAAGT
Source organism: Hordeum marinum (assembly GCA_022496015.1). Taxonomy (NCBI): domain Eukaryota; kingdom Viridiplantae; phylum Streptophyta; class Magnoliopsida; order Poales; family Poaceae; genus Hordeum; species Hordeum marinum. The sequence goes on along the minus strand of CM039673.1, from coordinate 20,830,052 downwards.
AAAACTAAAAGTAAAAATAATGCAGCAAGTATTTTTGGTATTTTTGGTTTCAGATCTGAAAGTATAATATGGAAAATAGACCCGGGGGCCATAGGTTTCACTAGATGGCTTCTCTCATGATGGCAAGTATTATGGTGTGGGTGAACAAATTACTGTCGAGCAATTGATAGAAAAGCAAATAATTATGAAGATATCCAAGGCAATGATTATGCATATAGGCATCACGTCTGTGTCAAGTAGACCGGAACGATTCTGCATCTACTACTATTACTCCACACATCGACCGACTCCTGCCTGCATCTAGAGTATTAAGTTCATGTAGAACAGAGTAACGCATTAGGTAAGATGACATGATGTAGAGGGATAAACTCAAGCAATATGATGAAAACCCCATCTTTTTACCATTGATGGCAGCAATACAATACGTGCCTCGCTACCCCTACTTTGTCACTGGGTGATGACAACGCAAGATTGAACCCAAAACTAAGCACTTCTCCCATTGCAAGAATTACCAATCTAGTTGGCCAAACCAAACCAATAACTCGAAGAGACTTGCAAAGATATGAATGTTGGGGAACGTCGCATGGGAAACAAAAAGTTTCCTACGCACACGCAAACCTATCCATGGTGATGAGCATCTACGAGAGGGAGAGTGGATCTACGTACCCTTGTAGATCGCTAAGCGGGAAGCGTTAAGAAACGCGGTTGGTGTAGTCGAACATCTTCGCGATCCAAATCGCCGAGCGTCCCGCGATCCAATCATGAACCGTCTCGCGAACACATCATGATCCGTCCCGCGAACTCATCACGATCTATCTCACGATCTTGATCACGATCTGTCCTGCGAACTCATCACGATCTGTTCCGTGATCACATCACGAACCGTCTCGCGATCTCGATCACGGTCCTTCCGATCTAGCGCTGAACGGACGACACATCCGCGTTCAGCACACGTGCAGCTTGATGACGATCTCCACCGTCTTGATCCAGCAAGAGGAGGTGGAGAGGAGAGAGAGTTCACCGGCAGCGTGACGGCGCTCCGGTGATGGTGGTGGAGTGATTCCGGCAGGGCTTCGCCTAAGCGCTGCGGAAAACCGATCTAGAGGAGAAACTGTGCACCGGTGAAACAGGTAGCGCGTGGCCGGAAATTCTGTCAAAAAACCACCCAATCCACTAGTATATATAGGAGGAGAGGAGAGGAGAGGCAGCCAAGGCCTTTGGGTCGGCCGAAATAGGAGGTGGGAGCAATCCTACTTCACCTCCAATCCTAGTTGGAGTAGGATTGCCTCCTATTGGCTGATTTTCCACTTTTTGCTTTAGGACTTTCTCTCCTGCGCCATGGGCCTTTGTGGCTGTTTTCCCAGCCCACTAAGGGCTGGTTATTATTCTCCCACAGCCCATGGACCTCTTGGTGTCGAAATACCCCTCCCAGAGGCCTCCCGGTACACTACCGGCACTCCCGGTACACTACCGGCACTCCCTGTACACTACCGATGAGCCCGAAACTTTTCCGGAAACCAAACTGGGACTTCCTATATATGAATCTTTACCTCCGAACCATTCCGGAGCTCCTCGTGCTGTCCAGGATCTCATCCGGGACTCCGAACAAACTTCGGTCACCACCATACATAATTCTACACTACCGAAACGTCACCAAACCTTAAGTGTGCAGGCCCTGCGGGTTCGAGAACTATGTAGACATGACCGAGACACCTCTACGGTCAATAACCAATGGCGGGACCTGGACGTCCACATTGGTTCCTACATATTCTACGAAGATCTTTATCGGTCGAACCTCTATGTCAAGGATTCAGTTAATCCCGTATAACGTTCCCTTTGTTCTTCGGTATGTTACTTGCCCGAGATTCGATCGTTGGTATCTCCATACCTAGTTCAAGCTCGTTACCGGCAAGTCTATTTACTCATTCCGTAATACAAGATCCCGTAACTAACAATTAGTCACATTGCTTGCAAGGCTTATTGTGATGTTGCATTACCGAGTGGGCCCCGAGATACCTCTCCGTCACACGGAGTAACAAATCCCAGTCTCGATCCATGCCAACTCAACAGACACCATCGGAGATACCTGTAGAGCACCTTTATAGTCACCTAGTTACATTGCGACGTTTGATACACACAAGGCACTCCTCCGATATCCGTGAGTTGCATGATCTCATGGTCATAGGAACATATACTTGACATGCAGAAAACAATAGCAATAAACTGACACGATCATATGCTATGTTTGTAGTTTGGGTCTTATCCATCACATCATTCTCCTAATGATGTGATCCTGTTATCAAATGACATCTCATGTCCATGGCTAGGAAACCTTAACCATCCTTTGATCAACGAGCTAGTCCATTAGAGGCATACTAGGGACATGGTTTTGTCTATGTATCCACCCATGCATTTAAGTCTCCGATCAATACAATTATAGCATGGATAATAAACGATTATAATGAACAAGGAAATATGATAATAACTAATTTATTATTGCCTCTAGGGCATATTTCCAACAGTCTCCCACTCGCACTAGAGTCAATAATCTAGTTCACATCCCCATGTGATTTGCATTGTTATGAATCTAACACCCAACGAGTTCTGGGGCTCGATCATGCTTTGCATGTGAGAGAGGTCTTATAGTCAATGGGTCTGCGATATTCAGATCCGTGTGTACTTTGCAAATCTCTATGTCAAACCGTAAACACTGCTACCACACTCCACTTGGTACTATTTCAAAATGGCTGCTCCACTGTACGTATCCAGATTGCTACTACGAGTCATCTGGATTAGTGTTAAAGCTTGTATCGACGTAACTCCTTACGACGAACTCTTTATCACCTCCATAATCGAGAAACATCTCCTCAGTCTCTTAGTTACTGAGGATAATCTTGACCGCTGTCCAGTAATCCACTCCTGGTTCACTCTTGTACCCCTTGAAAGACTCATGGCAAGGCACACATAGGTGCGGTACACAGCATGGCATAATATAGAGCATAGGGGACGACGTTCGTCCTTTCTCTTTCTTCTGCCGTTGTTGAGCTTTGAGTCTCACTCAACTTCACACCTTACAAATCAGACGAGAACTATTTCTCTGGCTGATCCATTTTGAACTCTTTCAAAATCTTGTCAAGGTATGCACTCATTGAAAGTCTCATCAAGCATCTTGATCTATCTCTATAGATTTTGATGCTCAACAATTAGGTAGCTTTATCCAGGTCTTCCTTTGAAAAACACTTTTCAAACAACCGTTTCATGCTTTCTAGAAACTCTACATTATTTCTGATCAACAATATGTCATCCACATATACTTATCAGAAATTCTATAGTGCTCCCACTCACTTTATTGCAAATACAAGTTTCTCGTAAACTTTGTATAAACATCAAAATTTTTGATCACCTCATTAAAGCATATATTCCAACTCCGAGATGCTTGCTTCAGTCCATGGAAAGATCACCGAGGCTTGCACACCTTTTAGCATCCTTAGGCCTAACAAAACCTTCTGGTTGTATCACATACAACCTTTCCTCAAGTAAACCGTCAAGGAAAGATGTTTTGACATCCATCTGCCAGATTTCATAATTGAAAACACAGCAACTGCTAAAATAATTCCAATAGACTTTAGCACCACTACGAGTGAGAAAGTCCTATCGTAGTCAACTCCTTGAACTTGTCACAAACATCTTTTCAACAAGTCGAGCTTTACAAATAGTGACATTCACCATCAGTGTCTGTCTTCATTTTAAAGATCCATTTGTACTCAATGACCTGCCGTCCAATGAGCAAGTCTACCAAAGTCTATACTTGGTTTTCATACATGGATCCTATCTCGGATTTCATGGCCTCCAACCATTTGTCAGAATCCGGGCCCATCATCGCTTCTCCATAGCTCGTAGGTTCATCGTTGTCCAACAACATGACCTCCAAGACAGGGTTGTCGTACCACTTAGGAGCAGTACACATCCTTGTCGACCTACGATGTTTGATAGTAACTTGATCCTGAAGCTTCATGATCATCATCATTAACTTCCTCTTCAACTAACGTAGGCTTCACATAAACATCTTTCTGCGCTGCGCTACTCTCTGGTTGAGCAAACGTTTAACAACCTCATCAAGTTCTATCTTCCTCCCACTCAATTCTTTCGAGAGAAACATTTCCTCGAGAAAGGATCCGTTTAAGCAACAAACACTTTGCACTAGGATCTGAGATAGAAGGTTCACCCAACTGATCTTAGGGTATTCTATGAAGATGCATTTGTCCGCCTTGGGTTCGACCTCATTAGGCGAAAACATTTTCCACACAAGTGTCGCAGCCCAAATATTAAGAAATGACACCTTAGGTTTCTATCAAACCATAATTTACATGGTGTCATCTCAACGGATTTAGATGGTGCCCTATTTAAAGTGAATGTAGTTGTCTCTAATGCATAACCCCAAAATTATAGTAGTAAAACGACAAGTGACATCATAGCACGCACCATGTCCAATAGAGCATAACTATGATGTTCGGACACACCATCACACTATGGTGTTCCAGGTGGCGTTTAGTTGTGAAACAACTTTCACATTGTCTTAAGTTGTATGCCAAACTCGTGACTCACATATTCACCTCCACGATCATATCGCAGTCATTTTTATCTTCTTGTCACGATGATCTTTAAACTTCACTCTGAATTTGCTTGAACCTTTCAAACGATTCAGACTTGTGTTTCTTTAAGTAAATATACACTATATATACTCAAATCATCAATGAAGGTAAGAAAATAACGATATCCACTGCACGCTACAAGACTCACTAGATTGTATACATCAACATGTATCATTTCCAATGAATCACTTGCCCGCTCCATCCAACGGGGTCCTCTAGTCATCTTTCCCAAGAGGCATGGTTCGCATGTCTCAACCGATTCGAAATCGAATGAGTCCAAATATCCATCACCATGGAGTTTCTTCATGCGCTTTATACCAATATGACATTTTGCGGCAGTGCCACAAGTATGTGGTACTATCATTATTTAACTTTGTATCTTTTGACATCAATGTTATGAACATGCGTATCACTACGATCAAGATTTCAACAAACCATTCTCACTGGGTGCATGACCATTGAAGGTATTATTCATGTAAACAGAATAACCATTATTCTGTGACTTAAATGAATAACCGTATTGCAACAAACATGATCTAATCATGTTCATGCTCAACGCAAAACACCAAATAACATTTATTTAGGTTCGTCACTAATCCTGAAGGTTGATAGAGCGTGCGATGTTGATCACATCAACCTTGGAAACATTTCCAACACACATCGTTACCTCACCCTTAGCTAGTTCTCCGTTTATTCCGTAGCTTTTATTTCGAGTTACTAACATTTAGCAACCGAACCGGTATCCAATACCCAGGTGCTAATAGGAGTACTAGCAAGGTACACATCAATAACTCGTATATCAAATATACTTCTGTCGATGTTGCCAGCCTTCTTATCTACCAAGTATCTAGGGTTGTTTCGCTTCAGCGACCTCTCACCTCATAACAGAAGCACTTAGTCTCGGGTTTGAGTTCAACTTTGGGTTGCTTCACTGGAGCAGCAACTGACTTGCTATCCATGAAGTTTCCCTCCTTGGTCTTGCCCTTTTCGAAACTAGTGGTTTGATTAACCATCAACACTTGACGCTCCTTCTTGATTTCTACCTTCGCGGTGTCAAACATCGCGAACAGCTCAGGGATCAATACTTCTATCCCTAGTGTATTATAGTTCATCACTAAGTTCTAGTAGCTTTAGTGACAGTGACTTGGAGAACTATATCAATCACTATCTTATCTGAAAGATCAACTCCACTTGATTCAAGCGATTGTAGTACCCAGACAATCTGAGTACATGCTCAACGATTGAGCTATTCTCCTTCATCTTACAGGCAAAGAATCTTGCTGGAGATCTCATATCTCGCAACACACGCACGAGCCTGAGATCACAATCTCTGCTCCTAGAACATCTCATATGTTCCGTGACGTTCAAAACGTTTCGGAGCCTCAATTCTAAGCCGTAATGCATGACGCACTAAACTATCAAGTAGTCATCGAAACGTGCTTGTCAGATGTTCACAACATCTATAGACGACGCTAGAGGGGTGGCGCACCGAGCGGTGCATTAAGGACATAAGCCTTCTGTGCAGCAATGAGGACAATCCTCAGATCACGGACCCAGTCCGCAATATTGCTACCAACATCTTTCAACTCTATTTCTCTAGGAACATATAAAAATTTAAGGGAGCTACAGCGCGAGCTAGTAATCTACAACATAATTTGCAAAGACACTTTGACTATGTTCATGATAATGAGTTCAATTAATCATATTACTTAAGAACTCCCACTCAAATTGACATCCCTCCGATCATTCGAGTGATACATGATCTAAATTCACCAACTCAAGTCCGATCATCACGTGAGTTGAGGTGGCTGCAATGGTGAACATCATTATGTTGATCATATCTACTATATGACTCATGTTCGACCTTTCAGTCTCTCGTGTTCCGAGGCCATGTCTGTACATGCTAGGCTCGTCAAGTTTAACCCGAGTGTTTTGCGTGTGCAACACTGGCTTGCACCCGTTGTATGTGAACGTAGAGTCTATCACACCCGATCATCACGTGGTGTCTCAACACGATGAACTTTCGCAACGGTGCACACTCGGGGAGAACACAATTTATCTTGAAATTAAGTGAGGGATCACCTTATAATGCTACCATCGTCCTAAGCAAAACAAGGTGCATAAAAGGATTAACATCACATGCAAATCATAAGTGACATGATATGGCCATGAACTTGTGCTTTTGATCTCCATCTAGAAAGCACCGGCATGATCTCCATCGTCACCGGCATGACACCATGATCTCCATCATCTTGATCTCCATCAACGTGTCGCCATCGGGGTTGTCACGCCCTGCATGCTTCTACTACTATTGCTACCGTCTAGCGATAAAGTAAAGCATTACATAGCGCTTAATGATTGACACACAGGTCATACAATAATTAAAGACAACCCTATGGCTCCTGCCGGTTTCCGTATTCATCGACATGCAAGTCGTGATAATCTATACATCACATGATCATCTCATACATCACATATATCACATCATGTAATTGGCCATATCATATCACAACATACCCTGCAAAAACAAGTTAGACGTCCTCTAATTGTTGTTGCATGTTTTACGTGGCTGCTATGGGTATCTAGCAAGAACAATTCTCACCTACGCAAAAACCACAACGGTGATACACTAGTTGCTTTTCAACCTTCTCAAGGACCGCCTTTGTCGAATCCGATCCAACTAAAGTGAGAGAAACTGTCACCCGCAAGCCATCTAGGCAACAAGTTGCGTTGAGGGAACCGGTCTCTCGTAAGCGTACGAGTAATGTTTGTCCGGGCCGCTTCATCTCACAATCCCGCTGAACCAAAATACGACCAAGGGAGGAAGCAATCTAAGCATCAACGCCCACAAACCTTTTGTGTTCTACTCGAGATCTCATCGAACCATCAACCTAGCTCATGATGCCACTGTTGGGGAACGTCGCATGGGAAACAAAAATTTTCCTACGCACACGCAAACCTATCCATGGTGATGAGCATCTACGAGAGGGAGAGTGGATCTACGTACCCTTGTAGATCGCTAAGCGGGAAGCGTTAAGAAACGCGGTTGGTGTAGTCGAACATCTTCGCGATCCAAATCGCCGAGCGTCTCGCGATCCAATCATGAACCGTCCCGCGAACACATCATGATCCGTCCCACGAACTCATCACGATCTTTCTCATGATCTTGATCACGATCTGTCCTGCGAACTCATCACGATCTGTTCCGTGATCACATCACGAACCGTCTCGCGATCTCGATCACGGTCCTTCCGATCTAGCGCCGAACGGACGGCACCTCCGCGTTCAGCACACGTGCAGCTTGATGACAATCTCCACCGTCTTGATCCAGGAATAGGAGGTGGAGAGGAGAGAGAGTTCACCGGCAGCGTGACGGCGCTCCGGTGATGGTGGTGGAGTGATTCCGGCAGGGCTTCGCCTAAGCGCTGCGGAAAACCGATCAAGAGGAGAAACTGTGCACCGGTGAAACGGGTAGCACGTGGCCGGAAATTCTGTCCAAAAACCACCCAATCCACTAGTATATATAGGAGGAGAGGAGAGGAGAGGCATCCGAGGCCTTTGGGTCGGCCGAAATAGGAGGTGGGAGCAATCCTACTTCACCTCCAATCCTAGTTGGAGTAGGATTGCCTCCTATTGGCTGATTTTCCACTTTTTGCTTTAGGACTTTCTCTCCTGCGCCATGGGCCTTTGTGGCTGTTTTCCCAGACCACTAAGGGCTGGTTATTATTCTCCCACAGCCCATGGACCTCTTGGGGTCGAAATACCCCTCCCGGAGGCCTCCAGGTACACTACCGGCACTCCCGGTACACTACCGGCACTCCCGGTACACTACCGATGAGCCCGAAACTTTTCCGGAAACCAAACTGGGACTTCCTATATATGAATCTTTACCTATGGACCATTCCGGAGCTCCTCGTGACGTCCAGGATCTTATCCGGGACTCCGAACAAACTTCGGTCACCACCATACATAACTCTACACTACCGAAACGTCACCAAACCTTATGTGTGCAGACCCTGCGGGTTCGAGAACTATGTAGACATGACCGAGACACCTCCACGGTCAATAACCAATGGCGGGACCTGGACGTCCACATTGGTTCCTACATATTCTATGAAGATCTTTATCGGTCGAACCTCTATGTCAAGGATTCAGTTAATCCCGTATAACGTTCCCTTTGTTCTTCGGTATGTTACTTGCCCGAGATTCGATCGTTGGTATCTCCATACCTAGTTCAACCTCGTTACCGGCAAGTCTATTTACTCATTCCGTAATACAAGATCCCGTAACTAACAATTAGTCACATTGCATGCAAGGCTTATTGTGATGTTGCATTACCGAGTGGGCCCCGATATACCTCTTCGTCACACGGAGTAACAAATCCCAGTCTCGATCCATGCCAACTGAACAGACACCATCGGAGATACCTGTAGAGCACCTTTATAGTCACCCAGTTATGTTGCGACGTTTGATACACACAAGGCACTCCTCCGATATCCGTGAGTTGCATGATCTCATGGTCATAGGAACATATACTTGACATGCAGAAAACAGTAGCAATAAACTGACACGATCATATGCTATGTTTGTAGTTTGGGTCTTATCCATCACATCATTCTCCTAATGATGTGATCCCGTTATCAAATGACATCTCATGTCCATGGCTAGGAAACCTTAACCATCCTTTGATCAACGAGCTAGTCCATTAGAGGCATACTAGGGACATGGTTTTGTCTATGTATCCACCCATGCATTTAAGTCTCCGATCAATACAATTATAGCATGGCTAATAAACGATTATAATGAACAAGGAAATATGATAATAACTAATTTATTATTGCCTCTAGGGCATATTTCCAACAGTCTCCCACTTGCACTAGAGTCAATAATCTAGTTCACATCACCATGTGATTCGCATTGTTATGAATCTAACACCCAACGAGTTCTGGGGCTATATCATGCTTTGCATGTGAGAGAGGTCTTATAGTCAACGGGTCTGCGATATTCAGATCCGTGTGTACTTTGCAAATCTCTATGTCAAACCATAAACACTGCTACCACACTCCACTTGGTACTATTTCCAAATGGCTGCTCCACTATACGTATCCAGATTGCTACTACGAGTCATCCGGATTAGTGTTAAAGCTTGTATCGACGTAACGCCTTACGACGAACTCTTTATCACCTCCATAATCGAGAAACATCTCCTCAGTCTCTTAGTTACTGAGGATAATCTTGACCGCTGTCCAGTGATCCACTCCTGGTTCACTCTTGTACCCCTTGACAGACTCATGGCAAGGCACACACAGGTGCGGTACACAGCATGGCATAATATAGAGCCTATGGATAAGGCATAGGGGACGACGTTCGTCCTTTCTCTTTCTTCTGCCGTTGTTGAGCTTTGAGTCTCACTCAACTTCACACCTTACAAATCAGACGAGAAATATTTCTCTGGCTGATCCATTTTGAACTCTTTCAAAATCTTGTCAAGGTATGCACTCATTGAAAGTCTCATCAAACATCTTGATCTATCTCTATAGATTTTGGTGCTCAACAATTAGGTAGCTTTATCCAGGTCTTCCTTTGAAAAACACTTTTCAAACAACCGTTTCATGCTTTCTAGAAACTCTACATTATTTCTGATCAACAATATGTCATCCACATATACTTATCAGAAATTCTATAGTGCTCCCACTCACTTTATTGCAAATACAAGTTTCTCGTAAACTTTGTATAAACATCAAAATTTTTGATCACCTCATCAAAGCGTATATTCCAACGTTGAGATGCTTGCTTCAGTCCATGGAAAGATCACCGAAGCTTGCACACCTTTTAGCATCCTTAGGCCTGACAAAACCTTCTGGTTGTATCACATACAACGTTTCCTCAAGTAAACCGTTAAGGAAACGATGTTTTGACATCCATCTGCCAGATTTCATAATTGAAAACACAGCAACTGCTAACATAATTCCAATAGACTTTAGCACCACTACGAGTGAGAAAGCCTCATCATAGTCAACTCCTTGAACTTGTCAGAAACATCTTTGCAACAAGTCGAGCTTTACAAATAGTGACATTCACCATCAGTGTCTGTCTTCATTTTAAAGATCCATTTGTACTCAATGACCCGCCGTCCAATGAGCAAGTCCACCAAAGTCTATACTTGGTTTTCATACATGGATCCTATCTCAGATTTCATGGCCTCCAACCATTTGTCAGAATCCGGGCCCATCATCGCTTCTCCATAGCTCGTAGGTTCATCGTTGTCCAACAACATGACCTCCAAGACAGGGTTGTCGTACCACTTAGGAGCAGTACACATCCTTGTCGACCTACGATGTTTGATAGTAACTTGATCCTGAAGCTTCATGATCATCATCATTAACTTCCTCTTCAACTAACGTAGGCTTCACATAAACATCTTTCTGCGCTGCGCTACTCTCTGGTTGAGAAAACGTTTAACAACCTCATCAAGTTCTATCTTCCTCCCACTCAATTCTTTCGAGAGAAACATTTCCTCGAGAAAGGATCCGTTTAAGCAACAAACACTTTGCACTAGGATATGAGATAGAAGGTTCACCCAACTGATCTTAGGGTATTCTATGAAGATGCATTTGTCCGCCTTGGGTTCGACCTCATTAGGCGAAAACATTTTCCACACAAGTGTCGCAGCCCCAAATATTAAGAAACGACAGCTTAGGTTTCTATCAAACCATAATTTACATGGTGTCAACTCAACGGATTTAGATGGTGCCCTATTTAAAGTGAATGTAGTTGTCTCTAATGCATAACCCCAAAATTATAGTAGTAAAACGACAAGAGACATCATAGCACGCACCATGTCCAATAGAGCATAACTATGATGTTCGGACACACCATCACACTATGGTGTTCTAGGTGGCGTTTAGTTGTGAAACAACTTTCACATTGTCTTAAGTTGTATGCCAAACTCGTGACTCAGATATTCACCTCCACGATCATATCGCAGTCATTTTTATCTTCTTGTCACGATGATCTTTAAACTTCACTCTGAATTTGTTTGAACCTTTTAAACGATTCAGACTTGTGTTTCATTAAGTAAATATACACTATATCTACTCAAATCATCAATGAAGGTAAGAAAATAACGATATCCACTGCACGCTACAAGACTCACTAGATTGTATACATCAACATGTATCATTTCCAATGAATCACTTGCCCCTCCATCCAACGGGGTCCTTTAGTCATCTTGCCCAAGAGGCATGGTTCGCATGTCTCAACCGATTCGAAATCGAATGAGTCCAAATATCCATCACCATGGAGTTTCTTCATGCGCTTTATACCAATATGACATTTTGCGGCAGTGCCACAAGTATGTGGTACTATCATTATTTAACTTTGTATCTTTTGACATCAATGTTATGAACATGCATATCACTACGATCAAGATTTCAACAAACCATTCTCACTGGGTGCATGACCATTGAAGGTATTATTCATGTAAACAGAATAACCATTATTCTGTGACTTAAATGAATAACCGTATTGCAACAAACATGATCTAATCATGTTCATGCTCAACGCAAAACACCAAATAACATTTATTTAGGTTCGTCACTAATCCTGAAGGTTGATAGAGCGTGCGATGTTGATCACATCAACCTTGGAAACATTTCCAACACACATCATTACCTCACCCTTAGCAAGTTCTCCATTTATTCCGTAGCTTTTATTTCGAGTTACTAACATTTAGCAACCGAACCGGTATCCAATACCCAGGTGCTAATAGGAGTACTAGCAAGGTACACATCAATAACTCGTATATCAAATATACTTCTGTCGATGTTGCCAGCCTTCTTATCTACCAAGTATCTAGGGTTGTTTCGCTTCAGCGACCTCTCACCTCATAACAGAAGCACTTAGTCTCGGGTTTGAGTTCAACTTTGGGTTGCTTCACTGGAGCAGCAACTGACTTGCTATCCATGAAGTTTCCCTCCTTGGTCTTGCCCTTTTCGAAACTAGTGGTTTGATTAACCATCAACACTTGACGCTCCTTCTTGATTTCTACCTTCGCGGTGTCAAACATCGCGAACAGCTCAGGGATCAATACTTCTATCCCTGGTGTATTATAGTTCATCACTAAGTTCGAGTAGCTTTAGTGACAGTGACTTGGAGAACTATATCAATCACTATCTTTTCTGAAAGATCAACTCCACTTGATTCAAGCGATTGTAGTACCCAGACAATCTGAGTACATGCTCAACGATTGAGCTATTCTCCTTCATCTTACAGGCAAAGAATCTTGCTGGAGATCTCATATCTCGCAACACAGGCACGAGCCTGAGATCACAATCTCTGCTCCTAGAACATCTCATATGTTCCGTGACGTTCAAAACGTTTCGGAGCCTCAATTCTAAGCCGTAATGCATGACGCACTAAACTATCATGTAGTCATCGAAACGTGCTTGTCAGATGTTCACAACATCTACAGACGACGCTAGAGGGGTGGCGCACCAAGCGGTGCATTAAGGACATAAGCCTTTTGTGCAGCAATGAGGACAATCCTCAGATCACGGACCCAGTCCGCAATATTGCTACCAACATCTTTCAACTCTATTTCTCTTGGAACATATAAAAATTTAAGGGAGCTACAGCGCGAGCTAGTAATCTACAACATAATTTGCAAAGACACTTTGACTATGTTCATGATAATGAGTTCAATTAATCATATTACTTAAGAACTCCCACTCAAATTGACATCCCTCCGATCATTCGAGTGATACATGATCTAAATTCACCAACTCAAGTCCGATCATCACGTGAGTTGAGGTGGCTGCAATGCTGAACATCATTATGTTGATCATATCTACTATATGACTCATGTTCGACCTTTCAGTCTCTCGTGTTCTGAGGCCATGTCTGTACATGCTAGGCTCGTCAAGTTTAACCCGAGTGTTCTGCGTGTGCAACACTGGCTTGCACCCGTTGTATGTGAACGTAGAGTCTATCACACCCGATCATCACGTGGTGTCTCAACACGACGAACTTTCGCAACGGTGCACACTCGGGGACAACACAATTTATCTTGAAATTAAGTGAGGGATCACCTTATAATGCTACCGTCGTCCTAAGCAAAACAAGGTGCATAAAAGGATTAACATCACATGCAAATCATAAGTGACATGATATGGCCATGAACTTGTGCTTTTGATCTCCATCTAGAAAGCACCGGCATGATCTCCATCCTCACCGGCATGACACCATGATCTCCATCATCTTGATCTCCATCAACGTGTCGCCATCGGGGTTGTCACGCCCTGCATGCTTCTACTACTATTGCTACCGTCTAGCGATAAAGTAAAGCATTACATAGCGCTTAATGATTGACACACAGGTCATACAATAATTAAAGACAACCCTATGGCACCTGCCGGTTGCCGTATTCATCGACATGCAAGTCGTGATAATCTATACATCACATGATCATCTCATACATCACATATATCACATCATGTAATTGGCCATATCATATTACAACATACCCTGCAAAAACAAGTTAGACGTCCTCTAATTGTTGTTGCATGTTTTACGTGGCTGCTACGGGTATCTAGCAAGAACAATTCTCACCTACGCAAAAACCACAACGGTGATACACTAGTTGCTTTTCAACCTTCTCAAGGACCGCCTTTGTCAAATCCGATCCAACTAAAGTGAGAGAAACTGTCACCCGCAAGCCATCTAGGCAACAAATTGTGTTGAGGGAACCGGTCTCTCGTAAGCGTACGAGTAATGTTTGTCCGGGCCGCTTCATCTCACAATCCCGCTGAACCAAAATACGACCAAGGGAGGAAGCAATCTAAGCATCAACGCCCACAAACCTTTTGTGTTCTACTCGAGATCTCATCGAACCATCAACCTAGCTCATGATGCCACTGTTGGGGAACGTCGCATGGGAAACAAAAAATTTCCTACGCACACGCAAACCTATCCATGGTGATAAGCATCTACGAGAGGGAGAGTGGATCTACGTACCCTTGTAGATCGCTAAGCGGGAAGCGTTAAGAAACGCGGTTGGTGTAGTCGAACATCTTCGCGATCCAAATCGCTGAGCGTCCCGCGATCCAATCATGAACCGTCCCGCGAACACATCATGATCCGTCCCACGAACTCAAAGCAGTTGACGGTCACTCTCACTAGAGACCCTGTACTGTTAAGAGTTCAAACAACGAGTTCACCCAGGAGAGCCGACATATGAGTTTTCAAAAATAAAAAGAAAAAGCAAGGTCATAAGGGATTCGACATCTCTGGGGTGTGCTTTCTAAGCTGCCCTCACAACGATACAGAACATAGTCTGTCTTGTTTGTTTTTTGCAGGTCTTATCTCCCAAGATGAGCCGCCATTAGGTGTGATGAAAAGATGTTACATGCAGAATGCAAGGCAGAAAAAATTGTATCAGGCATTTCAAATTCCATACGTGCGCGATGGCACGGCTGAGGCAATCTAGTTCTTCTACGCCTATTACAAAGCTCTTAAGCGAGCCCAAAATATAGCGGACTTAAAGTTTTTTGACAGATTCTCAAGCTTGGCGGCTTAGCTATCTGGATTACCTTCAGACAGGGGCAACATGTTCAACTCGTCGGCGGGTCATCCTGCGTCGGGTCTTTGATCTCCTCGATCCGAAGGTTGTCCACATCCCAGTTGCAGTTCAGTAAAGGATCATACTGAGCCTCGTCAAAGAGGGGATACGGGTCAATTTCAGGAGCAAAGAGTGCCTTACGGCGTGCATGAATCAAATCCCCGGCTTCAAAGGTTGGACAACGCACTCCTTTGCTAGGTTTGTCGTAAGACGCCTGGTAGGAGGACAAGTCAATTTCATTGGCAAGCATTGAAGCAAGCACCCGGGAGGCTTTCACACATTTGGCATAATCAGCTTCAGTAAAGTCTGAGAGGTTGTATTTCTTGGACGGGAAGCCATCCATCATGTCTTCTGCTGTCAGGTCAGGGGCAAAGGCCAGAGACCGGCTTAGCGCAGCCATCGCTCCCTTCCTGGCGGCTGATCGTTTGTGCTTGCAATTTGCTTGGGTAGAGTGGACAAACTTCTATCACTCCTTTCATGAATTTGGGGACGCCTTTCTCGGTCAACATTGTTTTGATGGTGCAAGGGTCCCGCGTTATAGCTGCTCTATCAAGGTATATATGGCCTTCAACTTCAATAAACTATCAAAGGATAGTTGGCGACTTCTTTTGCCTGCAAGGGAAGTTTGACGTTATAAGCCGCCTGCAAAGTTTTTAGCAAAGCAAGGAAATTTTCTAAGTCTTAAGTACTTACCAAAGATAGCATAGGTCATCATGAATATATGACGCTTGAGGATTTTCAATTCCTCTGACATAAGCTTGAGCTGCTCATCAGCGTCGTCTGCGCATTTTTTCAGGGTGGGTCGTTCAGACTCAGCAGTCTTTTGGAAGGAAGCAAAGTCAACTCGAACCTTCTGAAGCTCTTAGACGGCAACCCCCTATTTTTCTTCTGCCTCAGCCCGAGCGGCTTGTTGGGAAGCAACATTTTTCTGTAGGCCGGTGAGATCAGACTCGGCCATGTCCAAAGCTTCCTGTATCATACAAGTAAAGTCCATGAGATTTAAGTCAGCAAGATAAGATATTAGTGAACAAAATTTAAGAAACTATTAGATACAAGTGTGAAGCATATTGCAAGCAATATACTTGACACTTGGGGGGCTAATGTCTGTTTTCTCTCAAAATCAACAATGAAGTTCCGGCTCATCTTCGTAAAGCTGACCCGACACTTGGGGGATACACATGGAGCTCTGCGGTAACGAAGTTCCGGCTCATCTTCGTACAGTTAAGCCACCACTTGGGGGGCTACAGTCGGCAAGTTTTCAGTACTGAAGATGCGGTTCACCATTGTCATAATTACCCGGACATGGGGGCTACACTTGGATCTAATTTTCAAGTATGTATCGGCTTATTATCTATATTAACCCGTCACTTCTGGGCTACAGGTTAAGTTATTTGCAGTATATTGGAAGACCTAGTCTACTATTTTCAATATTAAACCATCTCTTGGGGGCTACATAAGGGTATAAGGAAAAGGCAAGGGAAGAGGAGTACCTCATATTTTTCTTCATTAGTCCAACAAGCTTGCACTCCATGTTTCGATTGGTAGAGAGGCGGCTCAGATAACCCGCGTGTAACTCGTCTGCAGTCAGTTTCTCCAAGGTGGGGAATTCAATGTCAATCTTCTCTGGTGATGGGGCTTCATTCTTAATGGTATGCCTTTCAGTACAAGAGGGTCACGAGAGTGATAACCCGTCCCAGTGACGACAACATCCGGAAGAGCCGTGTCTTCGGCGGCTGCTGAAGGACTAGGCAGCTTAAGATTACCCTCTTTAGAAGTTTCAGGGGTGACCAGGTTATTATTAGCCGGCTCGGAAGGTTGAGGAGCATCTTCAGGCGCATCTTTTCTGGACTCGGAAGGCTCAGCATGAGTTGCACGGGAGTCCGACTCAGAAGTCTTCGGTTCTTGGGCAGTAGGCGCGGTGGTAGACCCGCCTCTCTGTTTTGCTTGAGCCCTGAAAACAGAAGGTCATTGCACATCACAATTACAATGATGATAACGTATACCCTGGAAAGTAAAAGTACGTACTCTGGGTTGATCTTAAGTGGAGGAAGCTTTGAGGCAATTGAGTCGTAGGAGGAATGGGGTGTCCCCTAAAAGGTTAAGATAGTAAAAAATAGAGTAAGGCTACAACGCAAGCGTATAATACAGATATTGGACTTGGTTAAAAGGGTACCTCAGCAGGCCGCTCCCAAGGAGCCGGAGAATTTGGTAAGTCGTCCATGAGATCTTTAGAGTTGGTGCTCTGGGTCTGACATCGTGATTCATGTTATTGCTTTTTCAAAAGAAATTCAGTATCTAAGTAAGCAGGAGGATGTGAAAAGGGAACTTTTCAGACGACCCACCGTGTTCTCTCTCATGGTAAGATTTCTGAGTCAGAGGAAAAATAAGTTACCCCAGGAGCGTTGACGTGACTTGCTTCCGTTTCCTCCTGTGTACAATTATAGTCAATAAGTTGTATAAAGAGGTGACCAAAGGAATCAAGTTCTACCTCTGAGTCGTCAAGTTCAAGCAATTCCTGAGCAAAGGTCTTCTTCTTACGGCCGCGGGTTTTCCCCGACTTAGACTTCTTCTTCAGAGGGGGAGTATATTTTTCTTCCAGAAATCTGAGTCGGCCTGCGGGTAAGCCACCAAAAGGTTAAATGGAGCAGAGCAGAAAGTTAAGAAAAGAATAAACAGTTTGCTGGAAAAAGTTCTTACATCTGGAGCCGGGTTCTTCACGTAGAAAGGCTTTAACCCAATCTTATTACAAGCCTATTGGGGTTCGCCTAGGAGTGATTTGACGGAGGTATTGATGTCTTGTTCAGTCAGGGGGGTAGCATTGAAACAGAGAGGGTCATTCCTTACACCCGTAAATTCACACATGAGTCGGTCACGCAGTATGTGAAATTGGAAGACTGTTCAGTGGAAAATTATTTCTCCTCCACCAATCTGGCTGATGATTTCCACTTACCAATGTCTACAGAAGCATTCGGTGAACTACAACAGCTACAAGCCCTAAAACCTACCACTTTGGATCAACCGGGAGGCTTTGATACTTGGACTTTTCAATGGGGAAAGGACTATATTGCAAACAAGTTCTACATGAACTGCTACAAGGAAATTATTGCTCCCGACCCCATTATTTGGATTTGGAGTTCGGAATTACAAATGAAACACAAGGTTTTCCTTTGGTTTCTCATGGTGGATAGGCTAAACACTAGGAATCTGCTAAGGAGAAAACATTTCCAGACAGAGGATGGTTTCAACTGTCTGTTGTGCACCTCTCATCAAGAGGAAACAATTGATCATTTAATATTCATGTGCCCCTTCAGTTCTGCCTGTTGGGGAGCTGTGGGTATATCTTGGGATTGTTCTCTGGCCCGGCTTTAGGCCATCCAAGCTGCCAAGTAGAGTTTCACTGGGAGTCTTTTCTTAGATGTTTTTGGAGTTGTTGCCTGGAATATCTAGAAGGAAAGGGATAACCTCATCTTCAGAAACATTATACCCACCTTCACAGCTTGGAAGAAGAGGACCAAGGAAGACCTTCTGAACTTAAAGTATAGACTTTCTAAGGAGTACTGGGACTACATCACCTTACTTGCACTCTCCTTGTAAGTCTATACCTAGTTCATACTCAGACTTCCAACCCTCCACCAATTGTATCCTACTCCCTTGGTACTTTTCTAGTTTGTGGTCATATCCACCCTGAGGGGCTGGTCCCCCATGGGTTGTGTAACACTGTATGTAAATCTCTTTTTTTAATACAAAACAGTAAGAGTCTCTCCTGCTGATTATACCCTAAAAAAGATCTTCTAGGAAACGCAGCAATGGGTTATGTCAACACTAGTCAATCCATTTGCCATTAATGCCTTGATCTTTGTGAAAGCCGAAGCATATTTTGCTCGCTCTGCGGAGGACGTCCAGTCAGGGAGTTCGGTGGAGGTGGAAGGCTGGATAGGGCGATAACTCGGTAGCGGTTTCTCTCCCCCGGGAGAGGTGTCTGTGCAATAGAACCAGTTCTTGTTACAATCTTTGGGATGACTTGGCAAGATGGCCACTGGGTAGGGAAAATCTCTCCGTCTCTGGATAGAGACACCGCCAAACTCCAAACTTGGTCCAGGCGCCATTTCAGTTGGTGACTGAATTTGGACCTATATCTTGAGGGTGAACCTTGAAGAAGTGAAGGAACTGTCGGAAGAATTTTGACCCGGATGGGCTAAAACCTAGGAGGAGGTGATTAGTGAATACGACAACTTCTCCTTCCTCGGGGTTGGGTTTGATTTTTGGCCCGGGTACCCGCCAATGTATAACGTTCTGAGCTGTTAAAACGCCCACTTTTACGAAGTCAAGCAGAAGCCGCACAGTGACTCTGGAGCCAACCCAATCGCAAGACGAGGGCGCTCTTGACATGGTGGCGTGTTAAACTGTGAAAAGGCGCATGATATGGCGGGTTAGGAACACCAAATAATCAAGACGACTATGGTTAACGTAATGGTGAGGTGCTAAGCCATTAGTACATTTTATCAGAGAGCCGGCAACTCGATGGCGGGTTAAGTGGACAAGGCGGTACTAGAAATATTGCCAAGTACAGACGAACAACTTTTCAATAATACAACGATAGCTACAGATCTTGTAACATCCCAAATTTTGGAATGTTATAATGGATATTAGAATGATTTTTTGATTGAGTGAGTGATTGAAATTGAGTGAAATTTGAAACTGAAAAAAAACTTTTGAATCAGAGAGAATGACATGACTTTCCCATATACTTTCTGAATTCAAATTCCTACATTTCAAATCGGTGACAGAAAATGACATGAATTCTTCAATATAAAAAGATTTGAAGGGTGAATTTGAATTTTTTTGAAATTTTCTGATATGGAGTTCCTTTTCATATTTGATTTAACAATTTGAAGTTTGAAAGAATTCGAACCCCTTGACAAAACTTGAGAGGAGCAATATGACACTCCACATCAGTGATATTTTTGTGAAGTATTTGAACCATAAAACCCAGGGTGTTATTTGAAAATTATTTGCAAAAGGAATTAAAAGCCATTTTCTGAAAATAATTTTTTTAGAGTATTTATTTTGGCCGTGGAAATATGTCATCTTACTGCATGTATTTCCCTTATCAATTTGGTATATAAAACTTTATGTTTTGGAAATTTTTTGATTGCCAAAACTGTAGTTTCCTTCTTTGTTATTTAAAAAAAGGAAAATCGTGTTTAATAGGAAACCGATCTGAGGCCCAAATCGAAAGACCCGACCCGTGTCTCCCTCTCGCCAGATCCGGAATCTTTTCAGACCGGCCTCCCTCTCCCTGACACCCGTTCCCACCGCCCGACCAAAACCGCCGCCGGTCACCTTCCTTCTTCCTCCCTTCCGATTTCCTTCCCTCGCCGGAGCAGACCGAATCCGCGACAGATCCGCCGATTCCCTTCCCCTCCCTCACCCCTGACCTCCCTATAAATAGAGGAGACCCAGCCGCCCCCGTTCCACCCTAATTTTCCCCCTCTCAACGCACCACCGCCACCGCATCGCCTCGTCGGAGTTCCACCCGAGCTCCCGAAGCTTCAAGAGCATCTAGCGCTCGACGCCGATGCCCCCAACCATCCCTGACGCCACCAATCTTCACCGGAGACTCGCCACCGTCGCGGGGATCTCCCCTCTGCTGTAGCCGACACCCCCGGAGCGATGCCTACACCGACCCTGTCGGGGCCCTGCCCCAACAGAAGCTCTACGAGCTCGAGGTGCTTGCCTCCGACACCCCTGAGCCTTGAATCCGACGCCAATCCACGTTGGAGGTTCGCCTCCGTCGACTGGACACCTCCACCACCGAAGCCCCATCCACCGACGTCCTCGTTACCCCTGCCTGGCCAGAATCTTCCATCGCCGGCGACATAATCATGTGAGCTCACCCCCTCTCCTCTGTAGACGTTGGATCTGGATTCAATGATCTACATTAGAAGTTTTAATACCCCGAACCATTTTCTTTTAGTTACCGGTCGTTCGCTCCGTTGCATCTAGCGCGCACCCCCTGTAGCCAATGAGAAACTGCCACATAGCACCCTGTCCGTTAGTTAGGATTTTTTTCCTTTTCTGTTTTCTGTTTTAAAACAGAATAGTTCTGTTTTTGTTTTCCTTATATCTTTTATGTTTTAAATTATTTTTATTTGATTATTTTTGCATCATGTCAAAAATGTTACGTAGCTTATGTAGATATAAAGTTTAACCATATTTGAAAATATTAAATTCGAGTTCTGTTGAATTTTCTCAAATCACTAGAATTTGAATATCTTGAGTTTAAAAATAGATTTTTAGTTGATTCTTTTTGCTACTGGTCACTAGTGATGTTATTTATCGGTAGGTAAAATTTGAGAATTTTTAGAATAGTTTAAATTAGGTTTTCATGCAAAAATATATACTGTTTAGTTCTTTTTTAGGTTTATTTCCATTTCATTTGTTTTAATTGTTTTTAACTTGTTTTCTTTTATATTAGTTGAAATATTCTACTTTGTTATCTATTAGTTAGCAATATTATTTCAACCAAGTTATTTTTAGGTCATTTATTTTTATTTGGTTGCATGAAATCAATTCAAGCTAAATCATAACTTGCAAATTGATTTCATTGCTAGTTTGATTTGCTATTTGAAAATACCTTTAATAAAATTGTTTTATAAAATATAATTTCTGTTAACTTAGTTGTTATATATTTTGTTTTCTGTTATTTTAATATTTTATTGTTTTACTTGTTGTTAAGTTTATTAGTTAGAAAACTTATGATGTTTAGTGTGTTGTTTTCATAATTCCTAGTTGTTCTTCAAAAGTAATTCTTTTTGCTAGTAAAATATTTACTAAAATACTTTTGTTATATTTTACTTTGTTTTTGTTTTGTTACTTTGGAAAATAGGATTATTTGTAGAGAAAGCCAACCCTTGATTGTGATGATGAAGTTTTGTTGTTTTGAGTTTTGTCTTAAGTATTTCATTCATCACAACCTTGTTGCTTTTAGTCTTGTATTGCTTATTGAATTTTAGTATTGATTGCTAGAAGTCTTTGCTTATGAATGAAATGTTTGATTATATAGATTTTCATCGGAGAGTGATGAATAGTTCTAATCAAGTTATTTCTGAGAGCGATTTTATCTTCATCAACCTTACCAGGCAAGTTCACTTTGGTCATCTTATATTACCTATGTTTTATTTGCATTAGAATCAATCTTTCCATCACACATCTAGTAGGTTATTGTGCTTGAACTTGTAGTAGTATCATGAGGTTGGAGAAACCCAACACCCTGTTACCATTGCCCAGGAAGGGACATTACTTCACAATTGCTATGCTTTAGTAGACCGGGTTGGTTGCGAGATTCAGGACTGTTGTGAGGTTAATTAATTATCTCAAGACCTGCATGATGATCAAGAGTTCAAGACTTCAAGGTCTCAATATACCTCTGGGTGGATGACGGTTGAACGACGCCGTAGGGAAACCAATGCTTAGCCTAGGTGTTGCTGGAGAAGTGCCAGTATTCACATGGAAAGGTCCACCGAGGCAGAAAGAGATGGATGGATACTTCAAGACCCTAGGCTTACCTGCACAACCACAAGTCATTATGGGCTCTGGCTTGGTTGGATATTGTGGTGACTCTGGACAGCCGATGCTACGAGATGTGGAAGAACGGTAGGAATGGATGAGCACCAATAGAGTCTCAGAGGAACCCTTTTGAAGACCATGTTTTGGTCATTCTTTCCTCAAACACCCTGAAGTGCGAGGAATCCAACGGAGGCAATCAAATATTGTGGGGAACGTGTGCAAAACTCTGCAGAGTACTGAAACCTAATCGATTAGCCCCGTCCATGGTCATGGACAACTTGAGCCAAAGGAACTGAAACTATCTGGAACTCTCAACACAAAGAATGATAATTATGTGGCTATTAATGATAACTTGGGTATGAGAATTGGTTGGCGGAACCATCTCATGAACCAACCAACTTTGTAGTAACAATGTCTGCATTACCCCGCTCTTGTTGTAGGAAAAATTTTCTTTACGCAAATACTTAAACTTATAGCCCCACCTGCCATATATGCATATAGTATAGATGATTAGTTTCACCCCCTCTTTTGTGACTTGCTGGCATATTCAAAATGCTGACCTACATGGCTGCAATGTCTTATGTTGCAGATAAGCTCTACGACGGGTAAGAGTACAATTTAGGGTTACGGTCTACATTCAACCTGCCGTTGGTGTTTATTGGGACTCCACTCCCGTTGACTGTTTCCGCTGAGATCTTAAGGTAATATCATTTTTACATTAATTACATGTGATTGCACTTTGATATATACATTGATGTACTGTGTGTGCCAGCATACTGATCCAGGGATGGCACAAAACAAACAGAGGCTTGACTCATTTTGAGTCGGGTCGCTACAGAAATTGTATCAGAGCACATGTTGACTATAGGACGTGACCCTAGACAACTAGAAACCCCATAGGACAGGATATCTCTCAAATCTTATTCTCAATAAAGAAAAAAACTTTTACTTCTCATCTCTTCTGATTTTTGTCCACTACTTAGATAATACCCTTGTCCCGTGACCATTATGGAAAGATCTACAAAAAGATTGAAGATTATACAGACCTGACGAAATTGAAGACCATGAAGAGTTTCAAAGATTTTATGCCCCCTAGAAGACCAAACCCCTGTTGCAAACTCACGTTTGATACAGTGATGTGTGAGCTGTCATGTTTGTGCAATTTTTTGATAGACACAAATAAAAAATATTTTCAAAACTATTGTTTGTATTGTGTGTATCTCCCTCTATTTCCCCAGTATCTCATCCCCCAAACCTTGAACCCAATAGATGATGTATGAAGCTGGACTTGTACTCTCTGGACCAATGACCCAGCTAGAGGCTGAGATATGGATTCAGAACATGGAGGACCACTTCGGGAGGTACTTGATTACAAAGAAGTATGAGGTTGCACCCGCTCTTCAGTACCTTACCAAAAGCGCTGCGATTTGGTGGAGAATGCCTAATGCCATACAAGGATTTAATGGAGCAGAAACTTGGGAACAATTCAAGTAGACTTTGTTAAGATCCCATCTCATTCAGAAGCACTAGGTTAACCCGATGAAGAAGGCTTGTTCATGCAAGATCTGTGGAGAGATAGGACACACCCAGGAAGAACACAAGGATGGATGCCGTCATTGTGAAGAAAATCACCCAGCTGAGGAGTGCCCAACTAGTAGGGTGACTTGTTTCTTGTGTGAAGGAACCACTCACTACCCAGCTGAGTGCCACATTTATCCTAAGGTACGGCAAATTGTCAAGCAGAAGAGAGATGCCCTCAGGGGAAGCGTTTAGGAACCTGTGATGATTATGCCCGTGCCAATGGTGACAAAGGATGTACCATTTGGAGATACCTGAACCAAGTCATGTTATTCATGTGGAGAAGAAGGACATATCTCACAGGATTGTCCAAAGGAATATCTGGAAGAATTCCCGACAGAAATGTTTGGGTATGATCCTTAGGAAATAAAGCTATGATCTGTACCCAAGGGTCTAGGAAGAAGAGAAAGCGTATCAGGAAGGAACAAGCCAATCAACAGAAGGACCTGAGTCATATCAGATGTTTCAAGTGCAAGGATATGGGCCACTACGCCAATATGTGCCTAGGAAAGGAACCAAGAACCCAAGGAGCAAACACCAACATCAAGAAGCCTCGAGAATTGTCAGACGTCATCCGTTTTCGTTGCAAGGAAGCAGGACATTATGCTAGTAAATGTCCAAGGGAGAAGAAAGCTAGAATGAAGTAATTAATTTTGAAGATGGCAAAATATGTAACATGAAACACTATTGTTTTCATGCGATTATGGAGTTAAATTTTGTAACGGAAGTCCCTCAGATTCTAATAACTTCATAAATCAATGAAATTTAATTTGTCATGATTTTTCCATGTTGGTATATATGAGTTTTACTCTATGAACAAAGATCTCCGGCCATTTTCGAGGATATGAGAAAATATGGTCTATGCAGGCATGAGTGCATTTCATTTTAAGTGTGGTAGTAACCACGGGGACAAATGAATGAAGAAAATACCATTCATGTTAAGTAGTTTGGATAAGGGAATACA
Organism: Hordeum marinum; assembly: GCA_022496015.1. Taxonomy (NCBI): domain Eukaryota; kingdom Viridiplantae; phylum Streptophyta; class Magnoliopsida; order Poales; family Poaceae; genus Hordeum; species Hordeum marinum. The sequence continues at coordinate 20,804,671 of CM039673.1, read as the reverse complement.
GGTGAAGAGAATGTGGAACCATATCCAAACTATGTGGATGATAACCTTTGTGACAAAGTGCTTTTGAAGTTGGAATATTGGGAAAAGGAATGATTGTGGTGAAACCAGACCCAAAGTAAACAGACCAATGGAAAGGAAAATGAATTACACAGAAGTGGAATCTAGACAAGAATAAGTCTGTGAATTGTTACCTCAAGGGTATGATGGAGTGAACTGAAGGTAATGCTGGAATATGAAACGATAGTAACCCCAAGAGTGAGTTAAAGCTGTTCAAGTATTCAAGTGAACCCACAACTCACTGACCTTGGGATTGATAAGGATCAAGCCCTACCTTTGTGAAGGAAGAAACTTGGAAGAAGCTACGACTGAGCAGCAAACGTTTTTCATAGGAGTATCCGAAAGCCTGAGAGATGTGAAGAAACGATAGATGTTTTTGCTCAGCTTGCAGAATCAATGGATTTATCCGAACTTAGTTCGTTGACAAGAGGAATTTCTGCAACGCTTGTGAGGAAGCCCAAGTGTTAGAATACGAGATTCACTAAACCTTATACAAGGTAATGATTTCAGTGCGACATGGCTTGGCCACCATGACGACTTACTCTTATCATTCTCTTGCTATTCGGAATGGTAAATCTGAGTGACTTACCCATAGTAAAGATACGACGTTCTCTAAAGCTTTTGATTAAGCCTTAGAATGGTATGATGAAAACCCCTTGTACATGACAGTTGTTGCCACACGTAGGAATTATACGGCGAGGAATGAAGCCAAGACCCATTTCACTGCAGGATACCCACTAATGGTAGACTACAATGAGATCGTCGATAAGTTACTTCGGATGAACGCGAGACCTGTCAGTTAAGAAAACCCAGTATCGGAGGAAATAAATTTTGTTATGAGAACACAAGATTTTGATTAAACGAAAGAACAATGTATTGACCAAGGAAACACCGGATTCTGAAGGAAACGTTATGATTATAACGGAAGAGCATAACCAAAGAAGTTACTATGAAGAATCTGAGGAGATAAATATTACAAAGGACCCCACATGATTTTCGTAATATTAAGGGACTAGTAACTCTCATTTTAAGTGTGGTAGCCCCACACTTTCCAGGTCAATGGATTTTTGGTAGAAGACCCCAAACCCTAACCTCTTCTTTCTAGCCCCTTCAAATCTCGAGGACGAGATTCATTTTAAGTGTGGTAGGTTTGTAACATCCCAAAGTTTGGAATGTTACAATAAATATTAGAATGATTGTTTGATTGAGTGAGTGATTGAAATTGAGTGAAATTTGAAACTTAAAAAAACATTTGAATGAGAGGGAATGACATGACTTTCCCATATGCTTTTGGAATTTAAATTCCTATATTTGAAATCAGTGAGAGAAGATGACATGACTTCTTCAATATTAAAAGATTTGAAGAGTGAATTTGAAAACATTTGAAATTTTCTGATACAGAGTTCCTTTTCATATTTGATTTTCGAATTTGAAGTTTGAAAGAATTCAAACCCCTTGACAAAACTTGAGAAGGTCAATATGACACTCCACACCAAGGTTATTTTTGTGAAGTATTTGAACCATAAAACCCAGGGGGTTATTTGAAAATTATTTGCAAAAGGAATTAAAAGCAATTTAGGCATTTTCTGAAAATAATTTTTTTAGAGTATTTATTTTGGCCGTGGAAAAATGTTCATCTTATTGCATTTATTTCCCTAATCTATTCGGTATATAAAACTTTATTTTTTGGAAATGTTTTGATTGCCAACACTATAGTTTCCTTCTCTCTTATTTGACAAAAAGGAAAATCGTGTTTAATAGGAAACCGATCCGAGGCCCAAATGGAAAGACTCGGCCCGTGTCTCCCTCTCGCCAGATCCGGAATCTTTTCAGACTGGCCACCACTCCTCTTTCCTTTCCGTCCCTCTCACTGACAGCCGGTCCCACAGCCCGACCGAAAGCGCCGCCAGTCACCTTCCTTTTTCCTTCCTCCCTCTTTCCTTCCCTCGCCGGAGCTCCCTATAAATAGAGGAGACCCATACGCCCCTGTTCCACCATGATTTTCCCCCTCTCCACGCACCATAGCCGCCGCATCGCCTCGTCGGAGTTCCACCCGAGCTCCCGAAGCTTCAAGAGCATCTAGAGCTCGACGCCGATGCCCCCAACCATCCCTGACGGCACCAATCTTCACCGGAGACTTGACGCCATCGCCTTGACGTCCCCTCTGCTGTAGCCGACACCCCTGGAGCGACGCCTACACCGACCTCGTCGGTGCCCTGCCCCAACAGAAGCTCTACGAGCTCGAGGTGCTCGCCTCCGACACCCCCGAGCTTTGAAGCCAACGCCAATCGACGCAGGAGGTTCGGGTCCGTCGACTGGACACCTCCACCACCGCTGAGGAACACCGGAGCCCCATCCACTCACGTCCTTGTTTCCCCTGCCTCACCAGAATCTTTCGTCGCCGGCGACATAACCATGTGACCTCACCCCTCTCCTCTGGAGACGTTGGATCTGGATTCAACGATCCAGATTAGAAGTTTTAATACCCCAAACCATTTTATTTTAATTACCGGTCGTTCGCTCCGTTGCATCTAGCGCGCACCCCCTATAGCCAATGAGAAACTACCACGTAGCACCCTGTCCGTTAGTTAGGATTTTTTTCCTTTTCTGTTTTCTGTTTTAAAACAGAATAGTTGAGTTCTTGTTTTCTTTATATCTTTTATGTTTTAATTATTTTAATTTTATTCTTTTTGCATCATGTCACAAATTTTATGTAGTTTCTGTAGATATAAAGTTCAACCATATTTAAAAATTTGAAATTTGAATTCTTTTGAATTTGCTCAAATCACTAGAATTTGAATATCTTGAGTTTAAAAATAGATTTTTAGTTGATTCTTTTTGCTACTGGTCACTAGTGATGTTATTTATCAGTAGGTAAAAGTTGTGAATTTTTAGAATAGTTTAAATTAGGGTTTCATGCAAAAACATATTCTGTTTAGTTCTTTTTTAGGTTTATTTCTATTTCATTTGTTTTAATTGTTTTTAACTTGTTTTCTTTTATATTAGTTGAAAAATTCTACTTTTTTTTCTATTAGTTAGCAATATTATTTCAGCCAAGTTATTTTTAGGTCATTTATTATTATTTGTTTGCATGAAATCAATTCAAGTTAAATCATAACTTGCAAATTGATTTCATTGCTAGTTTGATTTGCTATTTGAAAATACTTTTAATAAAATTGTTTTATAAAATATACTTTCTGTTAACTTAGTTGTTATATATTTTGATTTCTGTTGTTTAAATATTTTTTGTTTTACTTGTTGCTAAGTTTATTAGTTAGAAAACTTATGATGTTTAGTGTGTTGTTTTCATAATTCCTAGTTGTTCCTCAAAAGTAATTCTTTTTGCTAGTCAAATATTTACTAAAATACTTTTGTTATATTTTACTTTTTTTGTTTTGTTACTTTTGAAAATAGGATTATTTGTAGAGAAAACCAACCCTTGGATGTGATGATGAAGTTCTATTGTTTTGAGTTTTGTCTTAAGTATTTCCTTCATCACAACCTTGTTGCTTTTAGTTTTGTGTTGCTTATTGATTGTTAGTATTGATTGCTAGAAGTTTTTGCTTATGAATGCAATGTTTGATCATATAGATTTTCATCGGAGAGTGATGAATAGTTCTAATCAAGTTATTTCTGAGAGCGATTTTATCTTCATCAACCTTACCAGGCAAGTTCACTTTGATCATCTTATATTACCTATGTTTTATTTGCATTAGAATCAATCTTTCCATCACACTTCCACAAGGTTATTGGGATTGAACTTGTAGTAGTATCATGAGGTAGGAGAAACCCCAACACCCTGTTACCATTGCCCGGGAAGGGATGTTACTTCACAATTGCTATGCTTTAGTAGACGGGGTTGGTTGTGAGATTCAGGACTGTTGTGAGGTTAATTAATTATCTCAAGACCTGCATGATGATCAAGACTTCAAGGACTCATTATACCTCTGGGTGGATGACGGTTGAACGGCGCCCTCGAGAAACCAGTGGTTAGCCTAGGTGTTGCTGGAGAAGTGCCAGTATTCACGCGGAAAGGTCCACCCAGGCACAAAGAGAAGGATGGATACTTGAAGACCCTAGGCTTACCTAGACAGCCACAAGTCATTATGGGCTCTGGCTGTTGAAAACAAAAAAAATTCCTACGCACATGCAGATCTATCGATGGTGATGATCATCTATGACAGGGAGAGTGGATCTATGTACCCTTGTAGATCGCTAAGAGGGAAGCGTTAAGAATAGCGGTTGGTGTAGTCGAATGTCTTCACGATCCAAATCGCCGAGCGTCCCGCGATCCAATCATGATCCGTCCCGCGATCTAATAAAAATCCGTCCCATGAACTTGATCACAATCCGTGCCACGAACTTGATCACGATCCATCCCACGAGCTTGATCACGATCCTTCCGATCTAGCGCCGAACGGACGACACCTCCGTGTTTAGCACACGTACAACTTGATGACGATCTCTGCCGTCTTGATCCAGCAAGAGAGAGAGGAGAGGAGGAAGAGTTCTCCGGGAGCGTGATAGTTCTCCGGCGATGGTGGTGGAGCAATTCCGTCAGGGCTTTGCCTAAGCACTGCAGAAATCCGATCTAGAGGAGAAACTATGCACTGGAGGAATGGGTAGCACGTGGCTGAAAAAACTAGTGCAAAACCCTAGAAATCCACCAGTATATACAGGAGGATAGGAGGAGTGTCCGGGATCAAGGGCCAAGCCTCCTTTGGGTTTGGCCGAACCTACTCGGATTGGAGGACTCTCCTCCAATCCTAGTAGGACTAGGATTCGTTCCCTTTATTTTTTTCCTTTTCCACCTTTTCCTATTGGGTTTTCTTCTCTAGCCATAGGGGCCTTGTGTGGGAGTTTCCACCAGCCCACTAAGGGATGCTATTCACTCTCCCACAGCCCATGAAGCCTCTTGGGTCGAAATACCCCTCCCGGAGGTCTCCCGATACACTACCGGCACTCCCGGTACACTACCGATGAGCCCGAAACTTTTCTGGTGACCAAAATAGGACTTCCTATATATGAATCTTTACCTACGGACCATTCCGGAGCTCCTCGTGACGTCCGGGATCTCATCCGGGACTCCTAACAACCTTCAGTCACCACCTTACATAGCTCTATACTACCAAAACGTCACCAAACCTTAAGTGTGCAGACCCTGCGGGTTCGAGAACTATGTAGACACGACCGAGACACCTCTACGGTCAATAACCAATAGAGGGACCTGGATGCCCATATTGGTTCCTACATATTCTACGAAGATCTTTATCGGTTGAACCTCTATGTCATGGATTCAGTTAATCCCGTATGATGTTCCCTTTGTTCTTCGGTATGCTACTTGCCCGAGATTCGATCGTTGGTATCTCCATACCTAGTTCAACCTCATTACCCGCAAGCCTCAGATCCCACAACTAACACTTAGTCACATTGCTTGCAAGGCTTTATAGTGATGTTGTATTACCGAGTGGGCCCTGAGATACCTCTCCGTCACACGAAGTAACAAATCTTAGTCTTGATTCATGCCAACTCAACAGACACCATCGGAGGTACCTGTAGAGGACCTTTATAGTCACCCAATTATGTTGTGACGTTTGATACACACAAGGCACTCCTCCGATGTCCATGAGTTGCATGATCTCATGGTCATAGGAACATATACTTGACATGAAGAAAACAGTAGCAATAAACTGACATGATCATATGCTACGTTTGTAGTTTGGGTCTTGTCCATCACATCATTCTCCTAATGATGTGATCCCGTTATCAAATGACATCACATGTCAATGGCTAGGAAACCTTGACCATCTTTGATTAACGAGCTAGTTCATTAGAGGCATACTAGGGACAGAGTGTTGTCTATTTACCCACACATGTAATGTGTTTCCAATCAATACAATTATAGCATGGATAATAAACGGTTATCATGAACAAGGAAATACAATAATAAACACTTTATTTATTGCCTCTAGGGCATATTTCCAACAGTCTCCCACTTGCACTAGAGTCAATAATCTAGTTCACATCACTATGTGATTTACATTGTAATGAATCGAACACCCATGCAGCTCTGGTGTTGATCATGTTTAGCCCTTGGAAGAGGTTTAGTCAACGGATCTGCAACATTTAGATCCGTGTGCACTTTGCAAATAATTATGTCCTTCTCCTCGATGTAGTACCGGATGGAGTTGAAGCGTCGCTTTATGTGTCTGGTCCTCTTGTGAAACCTTGGTTCCTTGGCTAGAGCAATGGCACCAGTGTTGTGACAGAACAGGTGCATTGGATTCAGTGCACTAGGCACTACCCGAAGATCTATCATGAACTGCTTCATCCAGACACCTTCCTTCGCTGCCTCCAAGGACACGATGTACTCCGCTTCGCATGTAGAATCGGCTACCACACTTTGCTTGGAACTACACAAGGTTACCTCCCCCCCGTTGAGAATAAATACGTATCCGGTTTGCAACTTAGAGTCGTCCGGATCAGTGTCAAAGCTTGCATCAACGTAACCCTTTACGACGAGCTCTTCATCACCTCCATAAACGAGAAACATTTCCTTAGTCCTTTTCAGGTACTTAAGGATATTCTTGACCGCTGCCCAGTGCTCCATTCCAGGATCACTTTGAAACCTTCCGGCCATACTTATGGCAAGGCTGACATCGGGTCTTGTCCACAGCATTGCATACATGATAGATCCTATGGTTGAAGCATAGGGGATGACACTCATCTTTTCTCTATCTTCTGCAGTCACTGGGCATTGAGTCTTACTCAACTTCACAACTTGTAACACAGGCAAGAATCCCTTTTTGGACTGATCCATTTTGAACTTCTTCAAAACTTTATCAAGGTATGTGCTCTGTGAAAGTGCTATTAAGCGTCTTGATATATCTCTATAGATCTTAATGCCTAATATGAAAGCAGCTTCTCCTAGGTCCTTCATTGAAAAACTCTTGTTCAAATATTCCTTCACGCTTTCCAGCATTTCTATATTGTTTCCAATCAGCAATATGTCATCCACATATAATATTAGAAACGTTATAGAGCTCCCACTCACTTTCTTATAAATACAAGCTTCTCCATAAACTTGTATAAACTCAAATGCTTTGATCACCTCATCAAAGCGCTTATTCCAACTCCGTGATGCTTGCACCAGCCCATAAATGGATCGCTGGAGTTTGCAAACTTTGTCAGTATTCTCTGGATCGACAAAACCTTCGGGTTGCATCATATACAACTCTTCCTCAAGGAAACCATTGAGGAACGCCGTTTTGACATCCATCTGCCAAATTTCATAGTCAAAATAAGTAGCTATTGCCAACATGATTCTCACAGACTTAAGCATCGCTACGGGTGAGAATGTCTTATCGTAGTCAACTCCTTGAACTTGTGAAAAACCCTTTGCCACAAGTCGAGCTTTATAGACAGTGATATTACCGTCCGCGTCTGTCTTCTTCTTAAAGATCCATTTGTTCTGAATGGCCTTTTCCCCTTCCGGTAATTCTTCCAAAGTCCATACTTTGTTTTCATACATGGATCTCATCTCGGATTTCATGGCCTCTAACCATTTCTCAGAATCCGGGCCCATCACTGCTCCTCCATAGCTCGTAGGTTCATTGTTGTCCAACAACACGACCTCTAAGACCAGGTTGCCATACCACTTAGAAGTAGTACACTCCCTTGTCGACCTACGAGGTTCAATAGTAGCTTGATCCAAAGCTTCATGATCATCATCATTAACTTCGTCTTCTACCGTCGTAGGTTCCATAGAAACAGCTTTCTGCGCTGCGCTACTTTCTGGTTGAAGTAAAGGTTCAATAACCTCATCAAGCTCTATCTTCCTCCCATGCAATTCTTTCGAGAGAAACTCTTTCTCAAGAAATGTTCCGTTCTTAGCGACAAACACTTTGCCTTTGGATCTGAGATAGAAGGTATACCCGACTGTCTCTTTCGGTTATCCGATGAAGACGTATTTCTCCACTTTGGGTTCCAGCTTTTCAGGCTGAAGCTTTTTGACATAAGCATCACATCCCTAAACTTTAAGAAACAACAACTTTGGCCTCTTGCCAAACTATAGTTCATATGGCGTCGTCTCAACGGATTTCGATGGTGCCCTATTTAAAGTGAATGCAGCCGTCTCTAATGCATAACCCCAAAACGATAGTGGCAAATTAGCAAGAGACATCATAGAAAGCACCATATCTAATAAGGTTTGATTACGACGTTCGGACACACCATTACGCTGTGGTGTTCCGGGCGGTGTCAACTATGAAACAATTCCACACTGTCTTAAGTGACTGCCAAACTCATAACTCAGATATTCACCTCCTCGATCAGATCGCACAAATTTAATCTTCTTGTTATGATGATTCTAAACTTCACTTTGAAATTGCTTGATCTTTTCAAACGTTTCAGATTTGTGTTTCATTAAGTAAATATACCCATATCTACTTAAGTCATCAGCGAAGGTGAGAAAATAACGATATCCACCACGCGCTGTAACATTCATTGGACCGCACACATCAGTATGTATGATTTCCAATAAGTCACTCGCCCGTTCCATTGTTCCAGAGGATGGCGTTTTAGTCATCTTGCCCATGAGGCATGGTTCGCATGTGTCAACTGATTAAAAATCAAGTGACTCCAGAAGTCCATCAGCATGGAGCTTCCTCATACGTTTTACACCAATATGACCTAAACGGAAGTGCCACAAGAAAGTGGTACTATCATTATCAACTCTACATCTTTTGGCATCAATGTTATGAACATGTGTGTCATAACTATCAAGATTCAATATGAATAAACCCCTCACATTGGGTGCATGACCATAAAAAATATTACTCATATAAATAGAACAACCTTTATTCTCTGATTTAAATGAGTAACCGTCTCGCAATAAACAAGATCCAGATATAATGTTCATGCTTAATGCAGGCACTAAATAACAATTATTCAGGTTCATCACTAATCCTGATGGTAATCGAAGAGAGAGCATGCCGACGGCGATCACATCAACCTTTGAACCATTTCCCACGCGCATCGTCACTTCGTCTTTTGCCAGCCTTCGTTTATTCCGTAGTTCCTGCTTTGAGTTGCAAATGTGAGCAACAAAACCGGTATCAAATACCCCGACACTACTACGAGAGCTAGTAAGGTACACACCAATAACATGTATATCATATATACCTTGTTTGTCGTTGGCCGCCTTCTTGTCAGCCAGGTACTTGGGGCAGTTCCGCTTCCAGTGACCAGTTCCCTTGCAATGAAAGCACTCGGTTTCTGGCTTAGGTCCATGCTTAGGCTTCTTTACAGGAGTAGCAACTGCATTGCCATCCTTCTTGGTTTTACCCTTCTTGCCTTTGCCCTTGCCATTTTTCTTAAAACTAGTGGTTTTATTGACCATCAACACTTGATGTTCTTTCTGGATTTCAGACTCAACGACTTTCAGCATCGCAAACACCTAGGCGACTGACTTGTTCATCCCATGCATGTTATAGTTCATCACAAAGCTCTTGTAACTAGGTGGCAGTGATTGAAGAACTCTATCAGTGTTCACCTCTGGTGGAAGGGTAATTCCCAACTCAGCTAGACGGTTTGAATATCCAGACATTCTGAGTATATGCTCACTGATAGACCCATTCTCCTCCATCTTGCAAGCACAGAACTTATCGGAGGTCTCATACCTCTCGATTCGGGCATTCTTCTCAAAGATAAACTTCAACTCCTGGAACATCTCATATACTCCATGACGTCTAAAACGTCCTTGAAGTCCCAATTCTAAGCCATACAATATTGCACACAAAACTATTGAGTAATCTCCAGAACGTGCCTCCCAAGCATACTTAACGTCTTCGGAGGTCATGTCCTGTGGTTGGTCACCAAGCGGTGCATCAAAGACATATGACTTCTGTGAAGCCGTGAGGATAATCCTCAGATTACGGGCCCAGTCAACAAAGTTACTTCCATCATCTTTCAACTTAGCTTTCTCTAGGAACACATTAAAATTCAGGGCTGCTACTGCACGAGCCATTGATCTACAACATAAATATGCAAAGGTTACTTAGACCATTGTTCAAGATAATGAGTTTAGTTAATAAAATTTACTAAAGCTCCCACTCAAATTGACACCCCGCAGGTCTTATGAGTGTCACATGATCCAAATTCACCAACTCTACTCCGACCATCATTATGTTGATCATATCTACTATATGACTCATGTTCGACCTTTCGGTCTCTTGTGTTCCGAGGCCATGTTTGTGTTGGGAGACGTAGTAGTAAATCAAAATTTTCCTACGTTCACCAAGATCTATCTATGGAGAAACCAGCAACGAGAGGGGAGAGATTGCATCTTCATACCTTTGAAGATCACTAAGCGGAAGCGTTACAAGAACGCGGTTGATGGAGTCGTACTCGCAGCGATTCAGATCGCGGTAGATCCGATCAAGTGCCGAACGGACGGCACCTCCGCGTTCAACACACGTGCAGCCCGGTGACGTCTCCAACACCTTGATCCAGCAAGGAGGAAGGAGAGGTTGGGGAAGGGCTCCAACAGCAGCACGACGGCGTGGTGGTGGTGGAGTAGCAAGGTATTCCGACAGGGCTTCGCCTAAGCGCTGCGGAGGAGGAAGAAGAGAGGTAGGGCTTCGCCGTGAGAGAGAGAGATCAAATCTTGTCTCAAAACATCCAAAACCTCAAGTATATATAGGAGGAGGGACGTGGAGGGCTGGCTTGGCCTCTACTCCAAAGAGGAGATGGCCGGCCGAATTAAAGGGAGAGTCCACCTCCCACAAGGGAGGTGGATCTCCTCCTTTTAAATCCTTTTTGCCTTATCTCCTTATCTCCAGCCGCATGGGCCTTTAGCAAAAGTATTGCCCAGCCCAATAAGGGCTGGCACACTTTATCTAACAGCCCATGTGGTCCTTTGGTCGTCACACCCCTCCCGGGGGTCATCCGGCACCCTCCCGGCACTCCCGGTACACTACCGATGAGCCCGAAAACTTTCCGGTGACCAAAACTGGACTTCCTATATATCAATCTTTACCTCCGGACCATTCCGGAGCTCCTCGTGACGTCCGGGATCTCATCCGGGACTCCGAACAACCTTCGGTAATCACGTATACCTTTTCCCTATAACCCTAGCGTCATCGAACCTTAAGTGTGTAGACCCTACGGGTTCGGGAGACACGTAGACATGACCGAGACACCTCTCCGGTCAATAACCAACAGCGGGATCTGGATACCCATGTTGGCTCCCACGTACTCCACGATGATCTCATCGGATGAACCACGATGTCAAGGATTCAATCAATCCCGTATACAATTCCCTTTGTCTATCGGTATGATACTTGCCCGAGATTCGATCGTCGGTATCCCCATACCTTGTTCAATCTCGTTACCGGCAAGTCTCTTTACTCGTTCCGTAATACATCATCCCGTGACTAACTCCTTAGTCACATTGAGCTCATAATGATGATGTCTTACCGAGTGGGCCCAGAGATACCTCTCCGTCACACGGAGTGACAAATCCCAGTCTCGATTCATGCCAACCCAACAGATACTTTCGGAGATACCCGTAGTGCACCTTTATAGCCACCCAGTTACGTTGTGACGTTTGGCACACCCAAAGCATTCCTACGGTATCCGGGAGTTGCACAATCTCATGGTCTAAGGAAACGATACTTGACATTGAAAAGCTTTAGCAAACGAACTACACGATCTTGTGCTATGCTTAGAATTGGGTCTTGTCCATCACATCATTCTCCTAATGATGTGATCCCGTTATCAATGACATCCAATGTCCATGGCCATGAAACCGTGACCATCTATTGATCAACGAGCTAGTCAACTAGAGGCTCACTAGGGACATGTTGTGGTCTATGTATTCACACATGTATTATGGTTTCCGGTTAACACAATTTTAGCATGAACAATAGACAATTATCATGAACAAGGAAATACAATAATAACCATTTTATTATTGCCTCTAGGGCATATTTCCAACAGTTTGTACATGCTAGGCTCGTCAAGTTTAACCCGAGTGTTCTGCACATGCAACACTAGCTTGGACCCGTTGTATGTGAACGTAGAGTCTATCACACCCGATCATCACGTGGTGTCTCGACACAACGAACTTTCGCAACGGTGCACACTCGGGGAGAACACAATTTATCTTGAAATTAAGTGAGGGATCACCTTATAATGCTACCGTCGTCCTAACAAAACAAGGTGCATAAAAGGATTAACATCACATGCAAATCATAAGTGACATGATATGGCCATGAACTTGTGCTTTTGATCTCCATCATGAAAGCACTGGCATGATCTCCATCGTCACCGGCACGACACCATGATCTCCATCATCTTGATCTCCATGAACGTGTCACCATCGGGGTTGTCGCGCCCAACATGCTTCTACTACTATTGCTACCGTAGCGATAAAATAAAGCATTACATAGCGCTTAATGATTGACACACAGGTCATACAATAATTAAATACAACCCTATGGCTCCTACCGGTTGCCATACTCGTCGACATGCAAGTCGTGATAATCTATACATCACATGATCATCTCATACATCACATATATCACATCATGTGAATGGCCATATCATATCACAACTTACCATGCAAAAACATGTTAGACATCCTCTAATTGTTGTTGCATGTTTTACGTGGCTGCTACGGGTATCTAGTAAGAACAATTCTCATCTATGCAAAAACCACAACGGTGATACACTAGTTTACTTTTCAACCTTCTCAAGGACCGCCTTTGTCGAATCCAATCCAACTAAAGTGAGAGAAACTGTCACCCGCAAGCCATCTATGCAATAAGTTGCGGCTGAGGGAACCAGTGTCTCGTAAGCATACGAGTAATGTTGGTCCGGGCCGCTTCACCTCACAATACCGCTGAACCAAAATCCTACCAAGGGAGGAAGCAATCTAAGCATCAACGCCCAAAAACCTTTTGTGTTCTACTCGAGATCTCATCTACACATAGACCTAGCTCATGATACCACTGTTGGAGAACGTTGCATGGAAAACAAAAAAATTCCTACGCACATGCAAATCTATCCATGGTGATGATCATCTACGAGAGGGAGAGTGGATCTACGTACCCTTGTATATCGCTAAGAGGGAAGCGTTAAGAAACACGGTTGGTGTAGTCGAACGTCTTCGCGTTCCAAATCGCCGAGCGTCCCGCGATCCAATCACGATCCATCCTGCGATATAATCACGATCCGTCCAACGAACTTGATCACGATCCGTCCCACGAACTTGATCATGATCCGTCCTACGAGCTTGATCACGATCCTTCCGATCTAGCGCCGAACGGACGACACCTCCCCGTTCAGCACACGTATAGCTTGATGACGATCTTCGCCATCTTGATCCAGCAAGAGAGAGCAGAGAGGAGGAAGAGTTCTCCGGCAGCGTGATGACGCTCTGGTGATGGTGGTGGAGCAATTCCGGCAGTGCTTCGCCTAAGCACTCCAGAAATCCGATCTAGAGGAGAAACTATGCACAGGAGGAACGGGTAGCACGTGGCTGAAAAAACTAGTGCAAAACCCTAGAAATCCACCAGTATATATAGGAGTAGAGGAGCAGAGGCTTGGCCTAAGGGCCAAGCCTCCTTTGGGTTCGGCCGAACCTACTAGGATTGGAGGACTCTCCTCAATTCCTAGTAGGACTAGGATTCGTTCCCTTTTTTTTCCACCTTTTCCTATTGGGTTTTCTTCTCTAGCCACATGGGCCTTGTGTGGGAGTTTCCACCATTCCACTAAGGGCTGATATTCACTCGCCCACAGCCCATGAAGCCTCTTGGGTCGAAATACCCCTCCCGGAGGTCTCCCGGTACACTACCGACACTCCCGGTGCACTACCGATGAGCCCGAAACTTTTCCGGCGACCAAAATAGGACTTCCTATATATGAATCTTTACCTCCGGACAATTCCGGAGCTCCTCGTGACGTCCGGGATCTCATCCGGGACTCCGAACAATCTTCAGTCACCACCATCCATACCTCTATACTACCGAAACGTCACCAAACCTTAAGTGTGCAGACCCTGCGGGTTCGAGAACTATGTAGACATGACCGAGACACCTCTACGGTCAATAACCAATAGCGGGACCTGGATGCCCATATTGGTTCCTAAATATTCTACGAAGATCTTTGTCGGTGGAACCTCTATGTCAAGGATTCAGTTAATCCCGTATGATGTTCCCTTTGTTCTTCAGTATGTTACTTGCCCGAGATTCGATCGTCGGTATCTCCATACCTAGTTCAACCTCGTTACCGTCAAGTCTCTTTACTTGTTTCGTAATACAAGATCCCGCAACTAACACTTAGTCACATTTCTTGCAAGGCTTTATTGTGATGTTGTAGTATCGAGTGGGCCCTGAGATACCTGTCCGTCACACGGAGTAACAAATCCCAGTCTTGATTCATGCCAACTCAACAGACACCCTCGGAGATACCTGTAGAGCACCTTTATAGTCACCGAGTTACGTTGCGACGTTTGATACACACAAGGCACTCCTCCGATGTTCGTGAGTTGCATGATCTCAAGGTCATAGGAACATATACTTGACATGCAGAAAACAATAGCAATAAACTGACACGATCATATGCTACGTTTGTAGTTTGGGTGTTGTCCATCACATCATTCTCCTAATGATGTCATCCCATTATCAAATGACATCACCTGTCAATGGCTAGGAAACCTTGACCATCTTTGATTAACGAGCTAGTTCACTAGAGGCATACTAGGGATAGAGTGTTGTCTATTTACCCACACATGTAATGTGTTTCCAATCAATACAATTATAGCATGGATAATAAACTATTAACATGAACAAGGAAATATAATAATAAACACTTTATTTATTGCCTCTAGGGCATATTTCCGACACTGGCTTGGTTGGATATTGTGGTGACTCCGGACAGCCGGTGCTACGAGATATAGAAGAACGGTAGGAATGGATGGGCACCGACAGAGTCTCAGAGGAACCCTTTTGAAGACCAAGTTTTTGTCATCCGTTCCTCAAACACCCTGAAGTGCGAGGAATCCAACGGAGGCGATCAAATCTTGTGGGAACATGTGCAAAACTCTACAGATTACTCAAACCTAATCGATTAGCTGTGTCCACTGTCATGGACAACTTGAGCCAAAGGAAATGAAACTATCTGGACCTCTCAACACAAAGAATGATAATGATGTGGGTATTAATGATAACTTGGGTATGAGAATTGGTTGGTGGAACCATTTCATTAATCAACCAACTTTGTAGTAATAATGTCTGCATTACCCCTCTCTTGTTGTAGGAAAAATTTGCTTTATGCAAAAACTTAAACTTATAGCCCCACCTGCCGTATATGCATATAAGATAGATGATTATTTTCACCCCCTCTTTTGTGACTTGCCAGCATATTCAAAATGCTGATCTACACGGCTGCAACGTCTTATGTTGCAGATAAGCTCTACGGCGGGTAAGAGTACGACTTAGGGTTACGGTCTACACTCAACCTGCCATTGGTGTTTATTGGGACTCCACTCCCATTGACTGTTTCCGCTGAGATCTTAAGGTAATATCAGTTTTACATTAATTACATGTGATTGCACTTTGATATATACATTGATGTAATGTGTGTGCCAACATACTGATCCAGGGACGGCACAGAACATACAGAGGCTTGACTCGTTTTGAGTCGGGTCGCTACAGATCTGTAGGAGAGGATAAAATGAAGTATATTCAAGACCTAAAATGAAAGTGGAAGAACATGTGGCCAGTACACAAAAAAGAGTGATGTGCGGATCTGTAATGAGCGGATGTTGACATCGAGTGGACGGCCATGACAGGTAAACATCATTATGAGATTCAAGGGGTACTTGACAATCTACATTATGAAGAACGGTCTGACGAACAACAAAGAACACTAGAAGAAACTCGATGAACTCGAGGGGAACCTAATCGATATGATCACATATTCAACAGAGACTGAGAATGGTACCTTGCGAATGCGGATGGGTTGGCAAAGCTCTGGACCGAGTCAGTTTGATGCAGTGGTCGGCGTTGAGGACGACGGTGAGGTCCGGTCGGCGCGGCGGAGCTCTGGAGGCATGAGCGTCTTGAGGAAGAAAAGAAGACATGGGCGGTGGAGAAAAGAAAAGGGATCCTTTGTGTCCCTATTTACGAGATGGGACTGCAAACAGTTCATGCGAGAATCGAGGAGGCACAGTGATGATTGACCGAAGGGGACGCCTCGATTTTCGGGCCGACCGTTTAATGAGATCATCCGTTCCGAACGTCACAGAATCTTTTTGACAGATCCAAGATGATGTCATGGCGGGTTATGAGTTTTCTCTTTCAGGTGATAAAAATGTGAGACTCACCACCAAGTGTGTTTGAAGATTGACATGGACAAGCTAAAATAAATTTGGGGCCTAATGTTGGGGATATAACCCCGTGGTAAGACCCGCCAGGAGGGGCCGGGTCATATGTGTCAGCTCATAATCAAGATCCTACAAGTGGGCCAGAAGATGAATGCCAGGCACGTGGTGGCTTGACAGATGGGCAGAGAGAAAGGCCCAGAGACAGAAGATGGCGTGAGACCCACGCGGGTAAGCTGCCTGGTGACGTCATGCCCAGGAAGGCAAGATGGCTTAGAGGCAGGGTCAAATACCTTGTGTGAGTCCGCTTAGGACTCTTGTAACCCTGGGCCTTGAGATTCTATATAAAGGTGAGACCCTAGGGCGGATTAGATAGAAACCAGTCAATCGAGAGCTAGGTCAAGCGAATACGCTCCCTTGTAATTGATACTCCAATCAGTACAACACAAAGCGGGACATAGGATTTTACCTCTTCTCGAGGGGCCGAACCTGGGTAAACCCGTGTCTTTTTTCCCGATCAACCCCTTTGAGTCCACCACCTTACCGATGGCCTCGAACCTAAGTCTTCAAACAACAGTCGTGATAAAATCACAGCACGTGCCCTTGTTGACCGATGAGGTTCAATAGTAACTTGATCCGAAGCTTCATGATCATCATCATTGACTTCCTCTTCAACTTATGTAGGCTCCACAGAAACAACTTCCTGCATTGCGCTACTCTCTGGTTGAAACAAAGGTTCAACAACCTCATCAAGTTCTGTCTTCCTCCCACTCAACTCTTTCAAGAGAAACCTTTTTCTCGAGATAGGACTCGTTTTTAGCAACAAATACTTTGCCCTTGGATCTGAGATAGAAGGCATAGCCAAATTTTTTCCTTAGGGTATTCTATGAAGATGCACCTTTCCGCTTTGGATTCGAGCTTATCAAACATAAGCATCGAATTCCCAAACTCTGAGAAATGATAGCTTAGGTTTCTGCCAAACCATAGTTCATACGGTGTCATCTCAACGGGATTTAGATGGTGCCCTATTTAAAGTGAATGTAGTTGTCTCTAATGCGTAACACCAAAACGATAGTGGCAAATCGATAAGAGACATCATAGTTCGCACCATATCCAATACAACACAACTACGATGTTCGGACACACCATCACACTACGGTGTTCTAGGTGCCGTGAGTTGTGAAACAACTTTCACATTGTCTTAAGTTGTATACCAAACTCGTAACTCAGATATTCACCTCCACAATCATATCATAAACATTGTTATCTTCTTGTCATGATGATCTCAAACATCACTCTGAATTTTCTTGAACTTTTTTAAACGTTTCAGACTTGTGTTTCATTAAGTAAATATACTCAAATCATCAGTGAAGCTAAGAAAATAACGATATCCACCGCACGCTACAACACTCACTGGATCACATACATCAACATGTATCATTTCCAATAAGTTACTTGCCCGCTCCATCATATTGAAAACGGGGTCTTGGTCATCCTACCCATGAGGCATGGTCCGCATGTCTCAACTGATTCGAAATCGAATGAGCCCAAAGATCCATCAGCATGGAGTTTCTTCATGTTCTTTACACCAATATGACATTTAGCGACAGTGGCACAAGTATGTTGTACTATCATTATTAACTTTGCATCTTTTTGCATCAATATTATGAAATGTGTATCACCACGATCAAGATTCAATAAACCATTCCCATTGGGTGCATGACCATTGAAGGTATTATTCATGTAAACAGAATAACCATTATTCTCTAACTTAAATGAATAACCATATTGCAATAAACATGACCTAATCACGTTCATGCTCAATGGAAACACCAAATAACATTTATTTAGGTTCATCACTAATCTCGAAGGTAGAGAGCGTGCGTTGGTGATCACATCAACTTTGGAAACACTTCCAACACTCATCGCCACCCCACCCTTAGCTAGCCTCCTTTTATTCCGTAGCTTTTATTCTGAGATACTAACATTTAGGAACTAAACCGTATCCAATACCCAGGTGCTACTAGGAGTACTAGCAAGGTACAATTCAAAAACACGTATATCAAATATACTTATGTCGACGTTGCTAGCCTTCTTATCTACCAGGTATCTAGGGTTGCTTCACCTCAGTGATCGTTCTCCTCATAATAGAAGCACTTAGTCTCGGATTTTGGTTCAACCTTCGGTTTCTTCACTGGAGCAGCTACTGACTTGCCATCCATGAAGTTTCCCTCCTAGCCCTTGCCCTTCTCGAAACTAGTGGTTTCACTAACCATCAACACTTGATGCTCCTTCTTGATTTCTACCTTCACGGTGTCAAACATCACAAATAGCTCAGGGATCATTATTTCCATCCCTGGCATTTTATAGTTCATCACGAAGCTCTAGTACCTTAGTGAAAGTGACCTGGAGAACTATATGAATCACTATCTTCTCTGGAAGATCATCTCCCACTCGATTCAAGCGATTGTAGTACCTAGACAATCTGAACACATGCTCACCGATTGAGCTATTGTCCTTCATCTTGCAGGCAAAGAATCTAGTTGGAAGTCTCATACCTCTCAACACGGCTATGATCCTGAGATCCCAATTTCAGCTCTTAGAACATCTCATATGTTCTGTGACTTTCAAAACGTTTTGGAGCCTCAATTCTAAGCCGTAATGCATGACACACTGAACTATCAAGTAGTCATCAGAACATTCCTGTCAGATGTTCACAACATCTAAAGACGACGCTTGAGGGGGTGGAGCACCGAGCGGTGCATTAAGGACATAAGCCTTCTTTGCAGCAATGAGGACAATCCTCACATCACGGACCCAGTCTGCATTATTGCTAGCATCATCTTTCAAATCTATTTCTCTAGGAACATATAAGAAATTCAAGGGAGCTACAACGCGAGCTAGTAATCTATAACATAATTTGCAAAGAAATTTTGACTATGTTCATGAGAATGAGTTTAGTTAATCATACTACTTAAAAACTCTCAAATTGACATCCCTCTAGTCACTCAAATGTCACATTATCCAAATCCACCAACTCAAGTCTGATTATCACGTGAGTTGAGATGGTTTCAATGGTGAACATCTTCATGTTGATCATATGTATTATATGACTCATGTTCGAACTTTCGGTATCTTGTGTTTCGAGCCCATGTCTGTACATGCTAGGCTCGTCTAGTTTAACCCGAGTGTTCCGCATGTGCAACACTAGCTTGCACCCGTTGTATGCGAACGTAGGTTCTATCACACCCAATCATCACGTGGAGTCTCGAAACGACGAACTTTCGCAACGCTGGACACTCGGGGAGAACACAATTTTATCTTAAAATTTAAGTGAGGGATCACCTTATAATGCTACCGTCATCCTAAGAAAAATAAGATGCATAAAAAGATTAACATCACATGCAAATCATAAGTGACATGATATGGCCATGAACTTGTGCTTTTGATTTCCATCTCCATAGCACCGACATGATCTCCATCATCAATAACATCACACCATGATCTCCATCATCTTGATCTCCATCAATGTGTTGCCATGACGTTGTCGCGCTGACTGTTGCTGACACTACTATTTCTAACTCACAGCGATAAATTAAAGCAAAACGGTGAAAATAATTAAATACAACCATATGGCTCCTGCCGGTTGCCATACTCATCAACATGCAAGTCGTGATATTCTATACAATAAATGATCATCTCATACATCACATATATCTCATCATGTAATTAGCCATATCACATCACAGCATACCCTGCAAAACAAGTTAGACATCCTCTAATTTTTGTTGCATGTTTACGTGGCTGCTACGGGTATCTAGCAAGAACAATTGTCACGTATGCATAAACCACAACGGTGATACACAAATTTCTATTCAATCTTCTCAAGGACCGCCTTTGTCGAATCTGATCCAACTATAGTAGGAAAGAAAAACACCCACCAGCAATCTTTGTGCAACAAAGTTACACGTCAGTCGATGGAACCAGTCTCTCATAAGCGTACGAGTAAGCTTGGTCCGGGCTGCTTTATCCCACAATACCACTAAATCAAAACACGGCCAAGGGAGGAAGCAATCTGAGCATCAACGCCCACAAACTCCTTTGTGTTCTACTCGTGATCTCATCTACGCATAGACCTAGCTCTAATACCACTGTTGGCGAACGTTGCATGGGAAAAAAATTCCTATGTAACCGAAATATTTATCCCTGGTGACGAGCATATACGAGAGGGAGAGTGGATCTACATACCCTTGTAGATCACTAAGCGAGAAGCGTTAAGAAATGTTGTTGATGTAACGTGTTCGCGATACAAACTGCCGAGCATCCAATGATCCAATCACGATCCTTCTCGCGATCCAATCACAATCCGTCCAATGATCCCATCACAATTTGTCCTGCGGCCAAATCACGAATCGTCTCGCGATCCTGATCACGATCCTTTCGATCTAGCGCCGAAGGGACGGCGCCTCCGCGTTCAGCACACGTACAGATCGATGACGATCTCCACCTTCTTGATCCGGCAAGATGTAGCGGAGAGGTGAATGAGTTCTCCCGTAGCGCGATGGCGTGGCGACGATGGTGGTGGAACTATTCTGGCAGGGCTTCGCCTAAGCACCGCCGAACTAGATTAGAGCAGAAAATCATCTAGATGAAGTAGAGGGAGCACGCGAAAATTAGGGTTAGCTTTCCCCTATAAATCCTCTAGTATATATAGGAGCGAGGGAGGGGAGGAGGCAGCCTCAAACCCTCAAGGGTTGGCCGAAATTGGAGGTGAGGAGTCCTACTCCAACCCCACTTGAAAATGCTTCCCACCTTTCCACCTTTGGATTTTTCCCACCCTCAGCCGCATGGGCCTTAGTGAGGGGTTTGGACAGCCCACTAGGGGATGGTTTGACTCCTCCCACAGCCCATGAGGTTCTTTGGGTCAAGACGCCCCTCCCGATGGCCCCTGGTACCCTCCCGGCACTCCTGGTACACTATCGAAGTACCCGAAACTTTTCGGGTGACAAAAACAGGAATTCCTATATATCAATCTTTACCTCTGGACCATTTCGGAAGTCCTCGTGACGTCTAGGATCTCATCTGGGACTCCGAACAACCTTCGGTCACCACCATACGCAACATTACTATACCGAAACGTCACCGAACCTCAAGTGTGCAAACCGTGCGGGTTAGAGAACTATGTAAACATGACGGAGACACCTCCACGGTCAATAACCAATAGCGGGACTTGGATGCCCATATTGGTTCCTACATATTCTACGAAGATGTTTATCGGTTGAACCTCTATGTCAATGATTCAGTTAATCCCGTATGATATTCCCTTTGTTCTTCGGTATGCTACTTGCCCGAGATTCGATCGTCGATATCTCTATTTCTAGTTCAATCTCTATACCGAAAAGCCTCTTTACTCGTTCCGTAATACAAGATCCCATGGCTAACACTTTAGTCACATAGCTTGCAAGGCTTGTTTCTGATGTTGTATTAGCGAGTGGGCCCTGAGATACCTCTCCGTCGCACGGAGTAACAAATCCCAGTCTTGATCCATGCCCACTCAATAGACACCCTCGTAGATACCTGTAGAGCATCTTTATAGTCATCCAGTTACGTTGTGACATTTGATACACACAAGGTATTCCTTCGGTGTCAGTGAGTTGTATGATCTCATGGTCATAGGAAGATATACTTGACATGCAGAAAACTATAGCAATACACTAACACGATCATATGCTATGTTTATAGTTTGGGTCTTGTTCATCACATCATTATCCTAATGATGTGATCCCATTATCAAATATCATCTCATGTCTATGGCCAGGAAAACTTGACCATCTTTGATCAACGAACTAGTTAACTAGAGGCATACTAGGGACACAGTGTTGTCTATGTAGCCACACATGTATTTGAGTTTCCAATCAATACAATTATAGCATTGATAATAAATGATTATCACGAACAAGGAAATATAATAATAACCACTTTATTATTGCCTCGAGGGCATATTTCCAACAATACCTACCTAAGGATTTAGTAAGATCCTTCAAGTAAGTTGTCAACGGTGCAAAAATCAATAAAAATTGCTCCTAAATATATATGATCTTTTATTGTAAGGGAAAAGAAGCGTTGTACGAACTTGTGATGGTAAAGAAATAAAAGCAACGGACTACATAATAAAGGTTGCTATCACAAAGGGCAATACAACGCGACATTCCTTTGCGTTAAGGGTTTGCACATCCAAAAACAAAAAGCGCATGACAACCTCTGCTTCCCTCTGCCAAGGGCCTATCTTTTACTTTCTAGTACTTACCTTTACGCAAGAGTCATGGTGATCTTCACCACTTCCTATATATCTCCTTTTTTTCTTGGCAAGCATCATGTGTTGGGGAATGATCTAGGCATATATGGCCATTCAAATATATTTGATCATGAATTATTATTGTTGACAATTATCTATATGATAAATAAGTTGGCAGGCAAAACTTTAAGACCCTATCTTTCTCTATGTTTGACGGATGCCATTTGCTCCAAAAATATGCTTTGAGTGTTAGCAATAATGGAAGACTATATTATAGCTAAGTATGTGGAATTTTCTAAATCAAAGCTCTTACATAGGCCCTTCCCGAAAATAAGATGAATCGCAATTGTTTGGTGACTGAAAGCATAGTTTGTTAGTTTTCAAGAAACATTATGGTCTATACTTGAACATGTGAATAGCTTGTTACCTCATCATGAGAAGTTTTATGAGATGAGTTATTGTTTGGAACTATCATTGATCAAACCTGTGCACATGCTAGCATTCACACTTCATAAACTATTTCTTTTATCATTTACCTACTCAAGGAGGAGTAGGAATTAAGCTGGGGGATGCTGCTATGTCTCCAACGTATCTATAATTTATGAAGTATGCTTGCCATGTTTACAATAATTCTGTATGATTTTGGTATGATTTTATTAGAACTAACCCGGACTAATGTTGTTTTTAGCACAACTACCATGGTGTCCTTTTTGTGCAGAAATTAAAGTTCTCAGAATGGGCAGAAAATTTATGGAGGATATTTTTGGAAAATATAAAAAATACTGGAGGAAAAAGATACCGGAGAGGGGTCCCGAGGTAGCCATAAGCCACCAGGGCGTCCCACCTAGCTTGTGGGATCCTCGAGCCTCCGCTTGATGCAATTCCAATGCCAAGTACTCCTATAAATACAGAAACCCCCGAAAAGAAACCTAGATCAAAAGTTTCGCCGCTGTAAGTCTCTGTAGCCATGAAAAATCAATCTTGGCCCTCTCCGGCACCCTGTCGGAGGGGGTCACCATCACCGAAAACCATGAAGGAGGAAGACGAAGAGGCCATCATCACCATGGAGGCCAAGGACCAGAGGGAGAGCCTCTCCCCCTAGGGAGGAGGCCATGGAGGTTGAAGAACAAGGGGGAGGCCCTCTTCCCCTCTTTCTCGATGGCGCCAGAGTGCCAGTGGGGGAGCCATCGCCATGGTGATCGTCTTCATCAACATCACCTTCTTCATCACCGTCCTCATAGCTTTTCAACAGTCCACTGTCCCGCATCCCGCTGTAATCCCCTACTTGAACATGGTGCATTATGCCACATATTATGATCAAATGATGTGTTGCCATCCTATGATGTTTTGAGTAGATTTCTTTTGTCTTATGGGTTAATTTATGATCTAGACTGGTATGAGGTGTACGTTTATTTTGGTGCTATCCTATAGTGCCTTTTATGCCACACACACGTGAAGGATCCCCGCTGTAGGGTGTTGCAATACATTCATGATTCGCTTATAGTGGGTTCCTAGAGTGACAGAAGCTTAAACCCGAGTAAGTGGGTTGTTGCGTATGGGATAAAGGGGACTTGATGCTTTAATGCTATGGTTGAGCTTTACCTTAATGATCCTTAGTAGTTGCGGATGCTTGTTACAGTTCCAATCATAAGTGCATATGATCCAAGTAGATAAAGTATGTTAGCTTATGCCTCTCACCCATATAAAACTGCAATAATGATTACCGATCATGTTAACAATTGCTTAGGACAATTCCGCACACCGACTCATCATTATTCGACACTTGCTATTTGTAACATATTGTAATATATTCTAAATTTATGATAACAGCAC
Organism: Hordeum marinum; assembly: GCA_022496015.1. Lineage (NCBI taxonomy): Eukaryota > Viridiplantae > Streptophyta > Magnoliopsida > Poales > Poaceae > Hordeum > Hordeum marinum. The sequence goes on along the minus strand of CM039673.1, from coordinate 20,780,099 downwards.
CTATTTTTATATTTTAGTTCTCCAATATCATGCAAATCTATTCTCTTCATACCCGCAACATAGTTTTATTTATCGTTTCTAGTTGGGAGCAAACGTTCGGCGTACGTAGAGTCGTATCAGTGGCAGATAGGACTTGAGAGAATATTAATCTTACCTTTAGCTCCTTGTGGGTTCGACACTCCATACTTATCATTTCCACCTTTGGAAATTTCTATGATGATTCCTTACACTTGGGGATTATCAAATTCCAGGAGCCGAAAGGGCAGGAAACCCAACCCTTTAGTCCCGGTTGGTGGCTCCAACCGGGACTAAAGGCTGAGGTATATAAGTGGACCAAAATCCATCTGCAGCTTTCGATCTCCATCTCCCTCGATGGCACCAAGAAAAACCTCAACGCCGCCAGTCTGCCGGATCGCGGCATCACCTCCCCGCGCCCGAACCTCGCTGCATCGCCCTGTCGCCCCCCAACACCATCGCAGCCCCGAGTCCCACTCCCCTCCTCCTAGCTAGGTGATCCGTTGGGCGCCACACCATCGCTCCCCTCCTCCTACCGCCCCCCTCATTGTCACCGTCATCGCCCGTAGAATGAATCGAGTGTAGTATGAACCTAGTTAATTAGTATGAAATTAGTTTGAAAAGTTCTACTTAACCAGTATTAAATTAGTTTGAAAAATTCTAGTTAATTAGCCGCCGGGTGTAGTATGAACCTAGTTAATTTGTATGAAATTAACTAGCTTTTATATTTTTCAAGTTCTATATTTTTCTTACTGTTATATACAAATGATCCGAGTGGCCTAGTCAAAAATGAGTCTAACATGAGTTTAAGAAATTAAAAATTTCTAAAATAGCAAAACATTAAACGATAAGAAAATGTTCTCATAGGAATTTGTCTCCACGTCGACGATGCTTGGGACGCATCCTCGTCGCCATTGAGTCGGTGGCGACATCCTGCTTGAGAGGCGCAATGTCCGGGACTGGGCTCCGTCGGTCTGGCATTGGGAGGGGCTACCTTCCTAGGCTCAAAGCTTGGTGAGGAATCCTGGTCTTGTCATATATCCGGAGCTTCTTTGGTTGCGGTCGTGTGGGCCACTTTCGGGGCAGAGGGAACGGGCCCCCGCAGAGGTGGTACGTTGTCGTGTTAGGGAGGAGGACGAGCACGTCCATCGCTACATGGTGGCGTTGGTCGCCAGGTTCTCCAATACCTACCTGGTTCTTCAGGGATCTCCCCCGAGTTATGATCCGGTGATGGTTCCTTATCTTTGGGTGTCCACCGCCAGCAACACAGAGACCTCTAGTGAACCGAGTTCAGCATCCTCCACTTTGGATTCTAGGATATTCGATTTGTATTAGTGATATTATATGATAATATTCGAGATGTATTAGTAAATAATGGATGATGCATTAATGGATTATTCGAGATGATGTATTAGTCATATTATATTCGAGTTCATTATAAATGTATTAGTGATATTATATTCGAGTTCATTATAAATGTATTAGCGATATATATTATATTGGTATAATGCGTGTGTGACTTTCGGTCTGTCGTTGCTCCTTGTGTGACTTTCATGTGTGTTCTTGATGGAGGTATCCCGACTGTTCTCGTGGGGGGCGCTTCCTCCTCTTCTCTTGTTGCGATATATACCTCGGTGTAATGCACAAGGAGAGGAGAGGAGGTGCGCCCATCACCGATGGTCGAACTATTCGTGTGAGAGAGTGTCCACCAACAAATATACACCACAATATCAGCGTGAGAGAGTGTGCACCAAGACACCATAAGATACAAGGGTTATTTAAGGAAAGCCTCGACAGACCGAAAGTCAACTGATATTGAATTAGATCTAGCTGGATATGTGTGTATGTTCTTGCAGGGAACCCCTCCTAGTGCCTAATTTTTGCCGGAATGTTGATTTATTTCCGTTCCAGCAAATTTTAGGCGCTCAATATGTCTTACATTAGCAATGGTCATGTCTTACTTTTTGAATCATGAACACAGGAAATGTTGTCGTCTAATGACGATGATGGGATCTGTCGTCGGTTTGTCACGGCAGATGTCCGAGGACTTAGATTCGAGGCCATCGCTAAGATGATGGACTCGAAGGGGTTGGTTGGGACATAGGACACGAGTTTACCAAGGTTCAGCCCCTCTCGTAGAGGTAAAGGCTTACGTCCTGCTTGTGTTGTATTCATGAGAGTATCGATTACAAGGGAGCAGATTCGCTTGACCTAGCCTTCGACTTGTTTTTCCCCCTCTCAAAGTCGCCCCTGGGTCTTGCCTTTATATAAGAGGTCAATACCTCGGGTTACACGAGTCTCATAGCGACTCTTACAACGGGTCGGAGTCCATCTCTCCGTCGCCTTTCCTTCATGAGGAAACTGTCTCCGGGCGGCTTATCTGCCTGGATCTTCATGCTTTCTTTGTCTGGGCTTCATCGGGGCCCATCTGGTAAGCCGTCCAACACCTTGGGGCTTGAGTCTCCCAGGCAAACCCTTGGTCCGGCTCGTGAGACACCGGGTATGACCTGGCCCCTCCTGGGCGGGTCTCACCATGGGGTCATATCCCCAACATTAGGCCCCATGTTGAGTTGAGCTTGCTCATTTCAACCTTCCATCTTCTTGGTGGTAAGTCTCGCTAGTTATCACCTGTAAGTAAAGATGACCCGCCATGACATCATACCGGACTTATCAAAAAGATTCCCTGACACCCGCAACGGATCTCTCCAACAATAAACTGACGGCCCGAGAGTCGAGGCGCCCCTCTTGATCAATCAATATCTGTCGCCTAGATTCCCGCGCCGGTTCCCTCCTCTCTCCTATTAAATAGGATCTCGACAAACAGTTTTCATTTCCTTCTCTGCTCGTGCTTCTTCTTCCTCTCGACGCCGTCGCCCAACGCCCCTTACTCCGGCGAAGCTTCCTCACCGTCGTCGCGCCTGCCGCTGCGTCAACCTGAACGTACCAGAGATCCGCCCACGTCCATTGCCTCCTCTTTGGTGAGTTCTTCTCCCCCTTTTAGATCCGAAGTTCTCGGTAGGGTTCTCATGGCGTCCTCCCCGCTTAGAACATGAGCTTCTCCGTAATGGCAGACAGTGCATACATAATCGATCACGATAACGTCTCCTTTCCCATTCCGGCGTACCGTAGGAAGTCGATAATAGCACCATGCAAATCTGTAGCTGCTCTGTTTACCGTCTTCAAAGATGTCTCTGGTTCGACTATTCGTCATTAGGCCTAGAATAAACCCGATTTTCCTCTGTTTTTTAGATCCATAACGGCATAGGTAGTCCGTGAAACCTGTTTTCCACACTTAGTAAGATTTGCCTCGCACTTTTTGCAAACTTGAACTGCCTGTGAAATTTCGGCTCACAACAAATTGTTCTAGCAACTTATCTTTATAGATCTTAGACTTTTAGCCACCCTTAGCTATCTACCACCTTCTGACTCGCCGCACATTGTTACCTTGCACTGTTTTGAGTCACCACAATGTCTTGTGCATCCAATTCTTGCAATTCGGTCGGCTCTGCTATCACAGAAGAGTTCCTGATGGACTTTGTAGAGGGTGGGACCCTTCTAGCCAAAAAACGTCATTGATTGGCGGGTTCCAGGCAACGAGCTGAGACCCATTCCTCAAGAGGGTGAAGTAGTGGTGTTTGCGGATCATCTCGTGCGCGGCTTTAGCCCGCCTGGTTCCAAAATTTTCCGAGATGTTCTTCATTTCTTCAAGATGCACCCCTAGGAATTTGGTCCCAACTCCGTCTCCAACATGTGCAACTTCCAAATACTCGGCAAAGTTTACTTACAAGAAGAGCCATCTGTTGGTCTTTTCCGTGAGTTCTTTTATGCGAACCGCCAGACGAAGGTAGCATCTGGTCCGAGTTTAGAGCTTGGAGGAATCTCCATTTAGAGGCGGCGGGATATGACCTTTCCGGCTATTCAACTGCCGAGTCACCCTAACGACTGGAATAAGAGTTGGTTTTATTGCAAGGACACCTCTCCAGAAGGAGAGTATTCCCTGCCGGGTTACCGTCCATCCCGGCTCAAGACAACAACTGAGCTCCCTGGCCGGCCGTCAGCGCGTGAGCGGGCGGAGTATGCTCCTGCTCTTGCTAAGATTAAAGCTCTTATGGCTAATGGATTGACCGGCATTGATTTAACCCACTGCTGGGTTTCTTGGAGGGTCATTCCCCTGAGCCGGCGAAGCTGCCCCATGTGCGAGTATAAGGGCGAAGCTGATGATCCCATATGTTTCAACAAGACTACGTTGTGTGAAGATAACATCGTGGCTGCCGTCAAGAGCCTTGTGCACGAGTCTTCAGAGGCTTGCCACGCCATCGGGTTAGCACCTTTCTGTGCTGCAAACCCGGCCCCAGACGTAAGTGCGACTCTCAATCTCTCTTCCTCAGTAATAGCTATCCATATGTATTTTGCAACCTCTTAACCTCTTTTGGCGCCTTTCATTCTTAGGACACCTCCGGCTTCTGGAAGAAGAAATACGTCCCTACTACTAAGAAATAAAAGGAGAAGACCAGCGAACGATCCAAGAAATCTGCCCCTCAAGAACAGCCTGAAGTTGACGACTCTGAAGTAGAAGTTGACTCTTTTGGCCATCTCTTCATACACCCTATTGATCGTGATATCTCACAGGGCAAAACGGAAACAAGCCACGCCAACGTTCCTAAGGTAACTTACATTTCATCTGACTCAGAACCTCTTTTCCCAAGTAAGACACGGCGGGTCGTCCGAAAGGTCCCTCTTTCTCATCCTCTTGCTTACTTGGACCCCAATAACTTTTGAAAATACCACACCAACTCTCCCGACGCCAAACCCGGAGCACTGGCTCTGAAGAACTTGTGGCCAAGTTATCTAACTCTCCGGTTCCATGAAAGAGGCCGACTGAGGTATATGCTTCACTTATCTTAGTTTTACTACTCATGCTTTTATAACTTAGCTCTTGTCTTATATTGCTTTAACTGCTTTCAGGAATCACCTCGTCCGTCTGGCAACTCTGCAGGAACTGTCATGCCCCCTCTGAAGATCAATCCAGGGTATGTGTCTTTTGTGTTAATGTCCAAACCTTTGTAAAGTTTAGATCATGACCTTTTTCACTCTCTAGGGCTCAAGCAAAGGGAAGGAAAACCAGCGGGTCATCCCCTGGTCCTAAAGCTCGAGAACCGGAGCCTATCAACCCGGATTCTCCTATGCCGCAAGCTAATCCATCTGCAGCTTCTAAGGAGGCGCGTGCAGAGGATCATTCTTCTGTTGAGCCAACGACTCATGATATTGTTCCTGAGAGTCCTCCGAGGGCAGCTCTAAACCGCCAAGCCCTTCAAAAGCTGCTGATGAGTCGACTACTCCGGACGTCCTTATTACTAGCGCCGTCTTCCACATTCCTCCGGCTCATGCTTTGACAAGACATACTGAGAAGACTGAAGCCTCGGAGAAGATGGAATTTGAACTCCCCCCACTCGAGAAACTAACTACTGATGAGCTGCACACCGGCTATGTGAACCGCCTCTCCATCAGCCGGGACATGGAGCTGAAGTTCGTTAGCTTCATGAAGAAGAGATATGAGGTACTCATGCTCTGTCGCTGTATACCCTTATGTAGCCCCCAAGGGCCGGTTTAGCAATAGATGATGGTAAGCCGGGTCTTCAAGTCTCAGTAGAAGTAGAAATACTTAGCTTGTATGCCTCAACCATTAACTTAGAATTGGTTGCCCAAAACATCAGCCGTAGCCCCCAAGGGCCGGCTCAGCTTTGATAAAGTTGAGTCGGAGCTTTAATGTATATAGCCTGAGGAGCCTTTGGTGGTCTCCAAGGGCAATCTTAGCTTTGATGAAAAAAAATGAGGTGGGGCTTCATCATAAACTTTTAGAGAACAAACAGACATTAACCCCCAAGTGTCAAACATATTGCTTGCAATCTACTTGAGACTTGCATGACATTGTCTTAATCTTCATCTTATGATAATATACCGTCACGGCGACTTAACCCTTATTTTGCTTGCGATATGTCACATGAAGCCTTAACTCAGGCTGGCTATGAACTGACCAGTTTGAAAAGTAATCTAGCCACCGAGCATGCCGCCCGAAGTGAGGCCGATGAGAAATGTCGGCTCCTTACCGAGGAATTCACAAAGATTAAATTTGATTTTGCTGTTTTCAAAGAGTCTGCTGAAACAGAACGAGCCGCCCTAACTCAACGAGCAGATGATGCTGATCAGCGGCTCATGATCATATCAGATGACCTGCAATCCTTGAAGCGCAACATCAAGAAGATCTCAGCCGTCATATTTGGTAAGCAATTAACTGCTTTAGCCCAAACTTTTGGATGAATACTTATACTGGCAGATTATGATCAAAAATCCGTCTTATGCAGGTCGAAGGAGCCTTCAACTTGCTTCTGACAGCTTGATGCCTCTGAAAGCTATCTACACTTTGACAGAGCAGCTGTACTGCGGAGCTCTCTGCACAATCAAAATGGTACTCTATAAGGATAACATCCCTTCAACTATAAAGGGGATGATAAATTTCTGTCCACCCTACCGAAACAGATACAAGAGCTTAAGAAATCAGCCACCTGATAGGGGGCCATCGCAGCCATTAGCCGGGCGTTGGCTTTTGCTCGAGAGTTGACTCTTGAAGATATGATGGACGGGTTTCCATCCAAGAAGGATGACGGCTCAGAGTTCACGGAAGCTGACTACACTCGGTGCATGAAGGCTTCCCGAGTCTCGCCTCCGTGTTAGCAAACTAGGCAAACTTGTCAATATATCAGGCGGCTCTGGATGCATAGGCGCTCGTAGACCGAGCAAGATGACAACGAGAAATGACGACTCTGGACGCGGCGGCTCACCAAGAGCCTGCGCCTTCCGTCTCAGTTGGAGTGGGAGTCCCTACCAGGGCCGTGAGAGTACCGTGTTTGGTGCCGGCTCTGCGAAACGAGCGTCTACCGAAGGATTTCAAAGGCCCTCACAAGGTCCCGAATTACACCGCCGAGTTACCTCCGGAGGCCTGGATTGAAAGCTATGAGCTGGCCATGGAGATGTTGGATGTCAGTGACGCGGTATGTACAAAATATTTTACCATGATGCTGGAAGGGCCGGCTCGCACGTGGTTGAAGCGTTTGCCACCCAATATCGTCAATTACTGGGCCAAGTTAAAGGGGAAGTTCATCAAAAACTTTCAAGGAACGTGCAAGCAGCCCATGACGATTGTGGATTTGGATCACTATGTGCAACTGGAAAATGAGTCGGGTCACCATTGGGTACGGCGGGTCTCAACTGTCATCCACTCATCTGAACAGATCACGGCGGCTCAAGCGGTTCTCATTCTCGAAAAGAATTGGCAATTTACACCTTTGAAACAGAAGCTTGGCCGGCTCAAACGCACATGTAAAGACATGGGAGAGCTCATGGTGGCTCTCACGAAATACACTAACTCTGATAATACTAAGGACCCGGGCTCTGATGAGGAGAAGCCTGGCCAGAGTAAAAATAGTAACCATGGCAAGAGTGCGGCAAGCAATGGTAACCAGAGTAAGAGGAAAAAATCAGACGGCGAATAAGAATTGGTGGCTAACGCCAACACCGGCAACAATCGTGCTAAGGGCAACGGGAAGTATAGACCGCCCTTCAATAAGAATAAGACTCCTTTGAATTTAGAAGAGATGCTCAACAAACCCTGTCCGGAGCACAACCAGCCCGACAGACCGGCGGGTCACACATGGGGCAATTTGCATATAATGCAAAAGTTCAAGGACTACAGCATGCGACAGCATAACAAGGATGGTGGCCCGCCCGGCGACTCAGGACCAGGCGGGTCAGGAGCCGGGTTCGGGCCGGACGGCTCAGGATCCGGTCATCATGGCGAGGTCAACCACGGAGGGCATCATCAATACTCTGGGGGTAGCAATGAGCAACAGAATAACCAGTTTGGGTATCAAAGTAATCCAAAGCAGCTCAGTTCGGGTCAGTATCATGTTTTTATGACCAGCCTTCACTAGTAGAAAACAGACCTTTCATCCGACACATTAGTCCCGGTCTGGTTACGAGCCGGTACTAAAGAGGCTATTAGTCCAGGTTCGTGCCGGCTCCACCACGGCGCCCTTTAGTACAGGCTCGTAAGGAACCTTTATTACCGGTTCGTGTCACGAACCGGTACTAAAGGAGGCGTGGCAGACTTTTGGTTAGACTTGGTCCCCGCATACTCTTTAGTACCGGTTCGTGGCACGAACCGGTACTAAAGAGTACGTGGGGCCCAGGTCTGACCAAAAGCCTGGTATGCCCCCTTTAGTACCGGTTCGTGACTCGAACCAATATTAAAAGGCTAGAACCGGGTTCTGAAATTCTCTCTACCCCCCCTCGTGTTTCGCCTATTAAGTTTTGAAAAAAACAAAAGAAAATGATAAAAACATCAAAAAATAAAATCCTTCGAGATGTAGTTATGTTAATACATCTATTAGTTAGGAAAATTTAAAAACATAAATTTCAACATGTTTTGAAAAAATGTGATGAAAACGTAAAACAGCCGTAACTTTTGCATACGATGTCGGAAAAAAAGTATAATATATCAAAATGTTCAGCACGAAAATGCGCATCCGATTTAGACCGCCTTTGGCCGTTTTGCAACTTTTTGAATCCTCAAATTATAAAAGGAAAAAATGTGATGCTCAAATTTTAGTTTTTTTGAATTTTGGTTAAATCTGGTCAAACTAATTATTCAAGAAATATTAGTGTTACTAAATAATTATTCAAGAATATTAATGTTGCTAAATAATTATTTCAGTTTTTTGAAATTTAGTCAAATCTGGTCAAACTGTGGTTAAACTGTGGTCAAAGTACTTATACAAGAAATATTAGTGTTACTTAATAATTATTAGTTTTAAGAATAATAGTTTCAAACTCAAACGGTGTAACGTGTGACTTCATGCTCAAGTTCAACTCCTAAGGGTTAATAGGATTGACAGCTTATTATTGTAAGGAAAACAACTAGTGCAGACTTGGAAACAAGGGGGAATAGAACTCGAAAGTTAAGCATGCTCAGGCTAGAGTAGTCCTAGGATGGGTGACCGGTCGGGGATGGGTGACCGGTCGGGAAGTTAGACGATTTGGAGTGATGACGGGTGATTAGAGATTACACATCAAATTAAGCAGTGATGCGGAGTAGTCATAGATTAAAATCGAATAATTTAGAAATTTGAAAATCAGAAAAAAATTCAAATATTTTCCAATAAAATTTGGAAAAATGAAAAAAATTCCTTTAGTATGGACCAACCGGTACGAAAGGTGGGTGATTAGAGATTACAGATCAAATTAAGCAGTGATGCGGGGTAGTCATAGATTAAAATCGAATAATTTAGAAATTTGAAAATCAGAAAAAAATTCAAATATTTTCCAATAAATTTTGGAAAAATGAAAAAAATACCTTTATTATGGACCAACCGGTACTAAAGGTCCTCCACCACCAACGCGCGCAGGAAGCCACGTGGTGGGCCTTTAGTACCGGTCCGTGGGTAAACCAGTACTAAAGGGTCGGGACTAAAGGCCCATCCTGACCGGGACTGCTGATCGACATTCTACTAGTGCTTGACAGGCGAGATCAGAAGTTGCGAGGCGGTCGGTTAACACAGCCACGTCGGCTCTACTTGGAGTGGTCCGAGTATAACATCACTTGGAGCCGCGAGGATCACCCGCCGCGTGTTGGTGACCCAAGGCGGCTGGCTTTGGTAGTTGCCCCCCAAGTGGGAGGATATATGTTAAATAAGGTGCTTATGGATGGAGGCAGCAGCATCAGTATCTTATATTATGATACCTTCCGGCGGATGAAGATGCTTGACAAAGATCTTAGTCCTTCCTCAACAGTCTTTCATGGTGTGGCACCTGGCAAGTGGGCTTACCCAGTGGGTAGGGTCTCCTTGGAAGTCGCCTTTGGTGACGAGCACAACTACAGGGTGGAGTCCTTGTGGTTTGAGGTAGTCAAAATTAAGAGCCCCTATCATGCATTCGGGCGGGCGGCTTATGCAAACTTCATGGCTAGGTCTTGCTATGTCTACTTGTAGCTCAAGATACCCGGGTTAAACGGAACGATCACTGTTCATGGTGATCGGAATATGGCTATTGAGTGTGAGGAAGGAGATGCGGCTTACGCAGAATCAAGTTGTGCTTAGGCAGAGATCAAGTTTTACAAGGAAAGTGTTGACCCGGAGGACATGACACCGCTGAAAAAGCCTACCACAGAGGTTGAACCGCCCCTCATGTATTTGGCGGATGATACCAAGTTGGTGGATTTCACTCTGGGTGACTCATCTCAGCAGTTCACCATTGGGGCCAATATGGATCCGAAATAGGAAAGCGCGCTCATCGAATTCATCCGTGATAATAGGGACATCTTCGCATGGAAACCTTCTGACATGTTGGTTGTACCAAGAGACTTCGCTGAGCACCACCTTAATGTGGATCCTAAGTTTAAACCAATCAAACAATTTTTACGACGGTTCAATGAGGAGAGATGCAAGGTCATTGGGAAGAGGTAGCCCGGCTTCTGGCGGCGGGTTTCATCATCGAGGTCTTTCATCTAGAGTGACTGGCTAACCCAGTGCTCGTACTCAAGAAGAATGGCACTTGCCATATGTGTGTGGACTACACGGATCTTAACAAGGCATTTCTGGCTGACCCCTTTGCTCTCCCTCGTATTGAACAGATCATGGATGCAATAGTGGGTTACGAGACTTTATGCTTCCTAGACGCTTATTCTGGTTATCATCACATCAAGATGGCAGTCAAGGACCAAGAGAAGACGACTTCCATTACGCCTTTTGGTTCTTTCTGCTACGTATCTATGCCTTTTGGGCTCAAGAGTGCCCAGGCGACTTACCAGTGTTGTGTGCATAATTTCCTTCACAGTCAAATTGGTCGCAACATTCATGCATATGTGGATGACATTGTGGTTAAATCAAGAAGGAAGGAGACTCTACATGATGACCCAATGGAAACTTTCGACAGTTTACGGGTCAACAAGATGATGCTTAACCCGGCTAAATGTTTCTTTGGAGTTCCGGCTGGCAAGCTCTTGGGGTTTCTAGTCTCTGAACGTGGCATTGAAGCTAACCCGGACAAGATCTAGGCTATTACCTCCCTGTTTGAGCCGGCATGCATCAATGATGTTCAGCACCTGGCGGGATGGATTGCTGCATTAAGCCGGTTTATAAGCCGCCTGGGTGAGAAGGCCATCCCTTTATATCAGATGATGAAAGAGACGGACAACTTTGTCTAGAGTACGGCGGCGGGTGAAGCATTTGAGGCGCTTAAGAGGCAGCTTACTGAGCCACTGGTCTTAGCCGGTCCGGCCAAAAAAGAACCCTTGCTCTTGTACGTGGCGGCTAATAACAGGGTTGTCAGCGTTGCAATCATTGTCGACCGTAAGGAGGCAGGCAAGGAGTACCCGGTTCAGAGGCCGGTTTACTATATCAGTGAAGTCCTAACAGAATCCAAGCAGAGGTATCCACACTAGCAAAAGCTGGTGTATGGGGTGTTCATGGCCAACCGCAAGCTGAAGCACTATATCCCGGGGCACCAAATTAAAGTGGTTAGCTCATCCCCGTTGGGAGACATATTTCAAAGCAGAGAAGCCACTGGCATGATTGCTAAGTGGGCGTTGGAGCTTGGACCTCTCAATTTGAAATATGTACCCCGTATGGTTGTTAAATCCCAAGCCTTGGTGGATTTCATCAACGATTGGACAGAGTGTCAGCCGCCTGAGGAAAAGCTAGATAACACATATTGGACAATACACTTTTGATGGATCCAGGCAACTTGAAGGATCAGGGGCAGGGGTTGTTTTAACCTTCCCTAAAGGGGACAAATTCTGTTATGTGCTAAGGTTGATGTTTCCCTGTACTAACAATGTAGCTGAGTACGAAGCCCTGCTTCATGGTCTTAGGGTAGCTAAGGATATGAACCTCAACCGGGTTAGATGCTTCGGTGACTCAGATCTGGTGGTTCAACAAGTTTCAGGCACTTGGGATTCCAAGGATCCACGGATGGCGGCTTATCGTCAGAAGGTGGATGTCATCGCTGGTCACTTCAAAGGTTATCAGGTGGATCTTATTGATCGTCGTAGGAACGAGGCGGCTGACGCCCTATCTAGGTTAGGTTCTCAACGAAAGTTGATGCCGCCTAACGTCTTCTTGGATGTCTTACATCACCCGTCATTTAAGCTACCGTCGGAGGAATACTTGGCTATTCTTGACCCGGAGGGACAGCTAGTGGCGGCTCTACGTGTTATTTCGGACTGGACTGTGCCTTGTTTGGCGTACTTGACTTGCGGCGAGTTACCTGATGATGAAAATTTCGCCAGGCAAATCATTAGGCGGTCTAAATCCATGACAATAGTCAATGGCGAGTTACATAAGTGCAGTGTCACTAGCGTGTTTCAACATTGTGTCTCACCTGAAGAGGGCAAGGAAATCTTGAATGAAATTCTTGCTGGTGATTGTGCTCATCACGCCGGCTCAAAATCTTTGGTGGCCAAGGCCTTTTGGCAAGGTTTCTTCTGGCTGACGGCTCATAACGACGCGGAGGACTTGGTGCGCAAGTGTGATGGATGTCAAAAGTTTGGCTGGCGTGCTCACGTCCCGACTCAGGAATTGCACATGATTCCGATTACTTGGCCACTTGCAGTCTGGGGGCTTGATATGGTCGGGCCTTTCAAGAGGTCAAAGGACAAGAAAACCGACCTCTTGGTGGCGGTTGACAAATTTACCAAATGGATAGAAGCTGAGCCTGTTAGCAAGTGTGACACGGCTATAGCGGATTAGTTTGTTAAAAATCCGATCTACCGTTTTGGTTACCCTCAGAGTATCATCACAGATAACGGCACGAATCTATCCAAGGGGGCTATGCGAGCATTCTGCGACAGTGAACACATCCGGCTTGATATTTCCGCGGTTGCTCATCCATACTCAAACGGTCAGGAGGAGCTCGCTAACCAAGAAATCTTGAGAGGTATCAAACCCCGGCTTATGGTTCCTTTGCAGCGAATGCCGGGTTGTTGGGTGGAGGAGTTGCCGTCCGTCTTATGGAGCATCAAAACCACTCCTAAGAGATCCACAAGTTATACACCCTTCTTCATGGTTTACGGCACAGAAGCCGTATTACCAAGTGATATCCGTCACGAATCACCACGATTGGCGGCTTACATTGAGGCGAACAATGAAATGGCACGTCAAGACATGTTGGATGCCTTGGAGGAGGAACGTGTTCTGGTGGTGGCTCGATCGGCGATTTACCAGCAAGACCTGCGACGTTATCATAGCCACAGGGTCAAGACCCGGACGTTTCAAGAAGGCGGCTTAGTACTACGGTTGATTCAAGATCAGACGGATGCGCACAAGTTGTCCCCTCCATGGGAAGGACCTTTCGTGGTTAGCAGAAATCTCAACAACGGGTCATATTACCTCATTGACAACCGAGACGACTGAAATACCTCGAGGCAGGAGACCCGCCGGGCATCGAACATAGTGCATATACGGCCTTATTACACTTAAGCTTTTGACACTTGACATTGTACACCATCATTGTACACATCATATTTATATATGAGTAAAAGTTGGCATCCCTGCAAGCCGGGGCCTCTGCAGTTTCACATACTCCAATGTGTGCAAAAAGTTTAACATATGACTGTCCAGGGGGCTTCCTACCCACCGGGTGTACCTTATCACACCCTATCGGTCGACTCTTAAGCCACATAGTTGACTTGGGGGCTTGGGGGCTTCATTGAACAAAGGTCACTTGGGGGCTTTCCACCCACCGGGTGTAGCTTACACACCCTCTTGATCGGCTCTTAAAAGCCAAACAGGGTTAAACCTGCCTATAAGATGATGCTACTCCGCTAGGTGACTTGCCGAACTCTTACCAGTTAATCTTGCCTAGAGACCCTGAGCCAGCTCAAAGAAATTGACGACCAATCTCCATAGAGACCCTGTACTGGTCAAGGTTAAAACGACGGTTCTTGTAACGAGAGGGCCGGCTTACGGAAAGCAAGGATAAACTCGCCCATCTACTGCCGACTCTTCGCTATGTGGCCCGTTCGTACTCTTGGACAATTAATCCTTAAGGACCTTGTACTGTTCAACGTTAAAACGACGGATTTACGTCACGTGAGAGGCAGTTTATGGGCTATCAGGGTGCTCATGCCCTACCGTGTCTTTTCTGGGACGTCACACTTCCTTTCAGTTAATCTCGCCTAAAGACCACGAGCCGGCTCACAGAAATTGACAGCCAATCTCCATAGAGACCCTGCACTGCTAAGGAGTTTTAAGTGGCGAGTCAGCCCAGTAGAACCGGCAAATGAGTTATTGTGAAAAATCAAGTTGGGAGAGATACAACATCTTTGCGTCGCGCTATTCTAAGCTGCCCTCCTAACAATGTGAAAATAAATCTATTCTTGCACGTTGGTTAAAACCACCAAGAGTCCGCAAAACATCCGATATATGTCGCCAAAACCACCAAGGCGGATGTAATATGTTAAGCCGGAAAAATTTACTATGTGCACAATGGCACAGTTCAGGGAAAGACAAGGTTTACTATAAGCCTATTACAGATGCTCTTTACAGAGCTCAAAAGTGATGATTCAAAGTTTTTTACACTGCTTATCCACGATGTTACCACGGCTGTCAGTTCGATGGCGAGTTATGCTGTGGCGGGTCTTTGATCTCGAAGATCTGAAGATTGTCCATGTCCCAGTTGCAATGGGTTAAAGCCGCAAAGTTTCCCTATTCAAAATGGGGGGACGGGTCAAGATCAGAAGCAAAGAGGTGCTTACTGCATGCAGGCGTCAAATTATTGGCTTCAAAAGTTGGGCCGCAGACTCTCTTCTGCTCGACATCATAAGCCGCCTGATATATTGACAAGTTCGCCTCGTCTGCTAACATGCAGGCGAGAACTCGGGAAGCCTTCATGCACCGAGTGTAGTCAGCTTCCATGAACTCTGAGCCATCATCCTTATTGGATCGAAACCCGTCCATCATATCTTCAGGAGTTAACTCTGGAGCGAAAGCTAACACCCGGCTTATGGCTGCGATGGCCTCCTGTCAGGCGGCTGATTTCTTAAGCTCTTGGATCTGTTTCGGCAGGGTGGACAGTAATTCTATCACCCCCTTTATAGTTGAAGGGATGTTATCCTTATAGGTTACCATTTTGAATTCTGCGGCGAAGATAAGGGTCTTTGCGACCAGCGTGGGCTGCGAGATGATAAGTTCTTCACCATCAAGCTTGACGAGACCTTTGATGTTTCTACGGTACGCAATGATGACAATTTTTTTTTCATAATTAAGCATGACTTTTGTTTCTTTGCTTCAATGTGTAATTCTTGTTTTATACAATTCGACTAGTTCATCCCCTATCATGCAAGACGGTATTTATTGGAGAGGCTCAGTTTCGAAGAGCATGAGAGTTTCGAGACGAGGAAAGCCAACCTGACGACTAAACATGGTCACACATTTCTGGTCAACATAATGAATGCAGTTAATAACACAGAATTTGGGTGCTCAAATTGGGAAGGTCTTTGAAAGGCATATGGATTTCAGGAGGATATGCAAATAACCTACGTCCTGAAGATCATATTGAGGGTAACATCGATGTTTGGGTGGATGTCGATATGCTTCCTGTTTTACCTCCGTGTGAGTTTATCAACCATGCAAATTTGTCATGTAATTTGCATTCTATATTTAAAAATATTTGGTGTTCATCCATACTAAATTTGTTAATTTATAATTTACAGCTTATTTCGTTTCTTCAAGTGAAACACAGGAAATAGTTGACATGACACACTACACTTATTGATCACATCTAACTTGGGAGGAGAGGGATGATTTTATCAACCTTGTTATTGGTGTCCTAGTTGGTAGGGAGATCTTCCCATATAATTTGGGAACTGGGCCAGATTATACATTGTACACGATAGTAGTGAACAGGTTGAGGGTAGATGACATTCGCCGAAATATCTTGGTAAGAGTTGCTAATTAATTACACTACTATTGCATAAATGGTATTGATTACATTGCTAACTTGGCTACTATGTTCTGCCAAATGAAGTTGTTCCTCCATTGATGCAAGCCAAATGAAGTTTACTTTTGCATACTCAACTGGGCGCAAAGCACCAAGATGGCTCCAAATTGAAGCATGGGCACAAATAAAGAAGGATCGCAAGCCACAAGTTGGAGACCGTTGGATCTCTTTGCTTCATCTTTGAGACATAGGTGTTATTCTATTTTATGTCATTTTACCTAGGAGGGAGGACTAGGTCCTATGAGAGAGAAGTTTTTTGGGTTTATTTTAACTTGCATGATCAGTTAGGATGATTACTATTATGATGTTTTTATGAGATTTTAACTTGGTATGATTAAGATGACGATGAGTTGTTAGATGAGTAAGATGATGATGAATTATATGACATAAATTTGATTAAGGTCGATGGACGCAAGTGATCATGTTGAATTAGAGGAAAATATGATGTTGCGATTAGCCCTTTCGAAAAATGAAAACCCGTGTGAAAATACAATATACATATAAAATAAAATGAAAACAAAAAATGAAACATGACCCTTTCCAAAAAAAACAATGCCTTATTGTCCCGGTTTGTGTTACGAGCCGGGACTAAAGGTCCTCCTGCCTCGGCACCGCACTGCAGCCACATGGAGCACATTTGGTCCTGGTTCGTAAGCCAGCCGGGACTAAAAGTGATCTGCATTAGTCCCGATGATATTGTCCTGGTTGTAGAACCGGGACTAAAGGCCCTCTAGAACCGGGGTGTTGCCCTATTTTCCACTAGTGGACCCGCTCGGGTTCAAATCCAGCCTCGGAGCCCATTGGCACCGCACCGCCACTACATGCTCTCGGTGCTACCACCACCCACCTACTAAAGTAGAGGAGCTTGCCCGAGACCACGACGCCAACCGCCATCAGCGCCACCTTTGTTTTGGCAACCACACTCATGGAAGACAGATCTAGCCAAGAGCGAACCATCCGACTGAGGCAAACCACTATGCCGCACCTCCGGAGTGGCATCCCACTGCCGTCCCCGGAGCCGTTCAAGCTTGGCTGGTTGAGCCATCATTTAGAAAAGGAAGGTGAGTTGGGAGGTGACGATGTCTAGGCTTCTGCTCCCGAGTCGCCATAGTGGGTGACACGTGGTGTGGAGGGGGAACTGGGCACTAGTTGAAAACATGTCTTCCATTTGGAATATTAGTCCCGGTCTGGTTTTGGACTGGGACTAATGTGACCACTAGTCATGGTTCCAACGGCTAGGCTTTAGTCCGAGTTCATTTGTGACCTCTAGTCTCGGTTGGTGTAATCAACTGGTACTAAAGGGTGGTGGTAGGCTGGCGTCAGGCTGGGGCCCGTGCGATCCCCTTTAGTCTCGGTTGGTAGAACCGACCGGGTCTCGAGATGGACCTTTAGTCCCAGTTAGTATCACCAACCGGGACTAAAGATATCACTATATATAGTGCTTTGTCCAGCCCGAGCCCAAGCTCTCCTTTCACTGTTTTCTCCTTTCTCCCCTCTGTTCTCTTACCTTTGCTCGAGCTCATCCTCCATTTTTGCCAAGATTTGTCAAGATTTGAGGCACCCCATCGATCCAAGTGTTCACAAACGTTAGCAACTTTGGCTTTTCATCTCTCTTTGGTATATTAGCTCATGCAATGTTATATATGTATAGTGATTTGTGGTTTTTAGTATGGGACTAATTATGTGGGAGTTTATTTGATTTGTATGCAATCTGAGCTCAAATTCACTTCTTAGTTTGCATATGTGTACGTGTGGTTTAGAGTAGTGCCTTCCCTTTCTCGTCCTAACCACCATTGATCGCCCGCACCGTCCCGTCGCCAGCACCACCTTGGTGAGCCTCTTTTTCTTATCCTTTTTATAAAAAATCAAATTTGTATGATTTAGATAGTTAGTTGTATAATTTTCTTACTTGTATGATTGTTTATTATACATAGTGCCATGGTTTTGATATCCGTGCCCGTCGGCTTTCGATCTGTTTATGATTCGTATGTGGGATATTGTCTTATATAACTATATGTTGCATTTCGTGTTTATAAAAATTATGCCCATCAAGTTGACATAGGTATTTTTATCTAGGCGGTATGTGAACTGGAAATTGCAGCCGACCCTCTTTTTGAGAAGTTAAATTTACTTCAAAATGGAAACGAGTATTTGAAAGAAAAATTTAGAAGAATTGAAGAAGAGAAGATGAAATTGAGTTGTATGTCGACAATGTTGTCGATGATCACAAGATTAAGATGAATGCAATGCGCTTGAACATTAGAAAGATTAGAAAATATGCCATTAATAAAGAGGCTTGGTATTATTATGCCGTTGGATCAATTATTACCTTAGTTGCGATTTTGATCACATTTGTTGTTGCATTTAAATGCTTTAGCTAGATAGTTTTATGTTGTTTTATGAAAATACATGTGTATGAACTTTATGTATGAACTTGTATTAATTTGGTCTTTTCAGTGCCGTGTAATGAAGATGAGTCGCCAATGGATGTACAATGACCGACGCTCTCCCCAGTTCATTAGTGGCGTGCATAGTTTTCTACATGCGGCCGAGCCAAACAAGCATAATGGTTTTATGCGTTGTCCATGTGGTGCCTGTAAGAATGATAGGAATTATTCTAGTTCAAAAGTCATTCATGTCCACCTGTTTACGTCCGGTTTTATGTTTGGCTATAAATTTTGGACCAAGCACGGAGAAAGAGGGGTTCTAATGGAAGATAATGAAGAAGAAGAAGATGATGTCAACTGTCCCGGGTTCCCTGAATACGATGGTACTATAATGGGGGAAGAGAATGACGAATAACAAGCTGAAGAAGAGGCATCAGATGAGCCCGCTAATGATATTGGTCGGGCCATTGCTGAATTAAAGAGAAATTGGGACAATGAAAAGGAGAAGTTGAAGTTGCAGCGCATGTTAGAGGATCACAAAAAATTGTTGTACCCAAATAACGAAGATGATAATAAAAAGCTGGGTACCACATTGGAATTGATGCAATGGAAGACAAAGAAAGGTATGTGTATCTATGAAGAAATGAGAATATGCAAAGAAAGGTACCACACCGGTGTATCTGACAAGGTATTTGAAAAGTTGATGAAAATGCTAAAGAAGATACTTCCAAAGGACAATGAATTGCCTAACAGTATGTACAAAGCAAAGAAGGTTGTCTACCCTCTAGGATTAGAGGTGCACAAGATACGTGCATGCCCTAATGACTGCATCCTCTACCGCGGTGAGGAGTACGAGAATTTGAATGCATGCCCGGTGTGAAGTGCATTCCGCTATAAGATCAGTCGCCATGACCCTGGTGATGATGTTGAGGGAGAGCGCGCCAGGAAGAAGATTCATGCAAAGTTGATGTGGTATGCGCCTATAATACCACGGTTGAAACGTTTGTTCCAAAACAAAGAGCATGCCAAGTTGTTGCAATGGCACAAAGAAGACTGTAAGAAATACGGGAAGTTGAGAGTACCCGCTGATGGGTCGTAGTGGAGAAAAATCGAGAGAAAGTGGCCGGAGTTTGCAGGTGACATAAGGAACCTATGGTTTGGTACAAGTGTAGATGGAATTAACTCTTTGGGGGATCAGAGTAGCAATCATAGCACCTGGCCTGTGACTCTATGTATTATTAACGTTCCTCCTTGGTTGTGTTGGAAATAGGCCCTAGCGGTAATAATAAATTAGTTATTATCCTATTTCCTTATTCATGATAATTGTTTATTATCCATGCTAGAATTGTATTGATCGAAAACTCAGATACATGTGTGGATACATAGACAAACACCATGTCCCTAGTATGCCTCTAATGGACTAGCTCGTTGATCAAAGATGGTTAAGGTTTCCTAGCCATGGGCATGAGATGTCATTTGATAACGGGTTCACATCATGAGGAGAATGATGTGATAGACAAGACCCAAACTATAAAAACGTAGCATATGACCGTGTCAGTTTATTGCTATAGTTGTCTGCATGTCAAGTATCTGTTCCTATGACCATAAGATCATATTACTCACTGACACCATAGAACAACCTTTATTCTGTGATTTAAATGAGTAACCGTCTCGCAATAAACAAGATCCAAATATAATGTTCAAGATTAACACAGGCACTAAATAACAATTATTCAGGTTCATCACTAATCCCGATGGTAATCGAAGAGAGAGCGTGCCGACGGCGATCACATCAACCTTGGAACCATTTCCCATGCGCATTGTCACTTCGTCCTTCGCCAGCCTTCGTTTATTCCGTACTTCCTGCTTTGAGTTGCAAATGTGAGCAACCGAACCGGTATCAAATACCGAGGAACTACTACGAGAGCTAGTAAGGTACACATCAATAACATGTATATCATATATATCTTGTTCGTCGTTGGCCACCTTCTTGTCAGCCAGGTACTTAGGGCTGTTTTGCTTCCAATGACCTGTTCCCTTGCACGGAAAGAACTCAGTTTCTAGCTTAGGTCCATGCTTAGGCTTCTTTACAGGAGTAGCAACTGCTTTGCCATCCTTCTTGGTTTTACCCTTCTTGCCCTTGCCCTTGCCATTCTTCTTGAAACTAGTGGTTTTATTCACCATCAACACTTGATGTTCTTTCTGGATTTCAGACTCAGCTACTTTCAGCATAGCAAACAGCTCAGCGACTGACTTGTTCATCCCGTGCATGTTATAGTTCATCACAAAGTTCTTGTAACTAGGTGGCAGTGATTGAAGAACTCTGTCAGTGATTGCCTCTGGCGGAAGGGTAATTCCCAACTCTGCTAGACGATTTGAATACACAGACATTCTGAGTATATGCTCATTGATACACCCGTTCTCCTCCATCTTGCAAGCATAGAATTTATCGGAGGTCTCATACCTCTCGATCTGGGCATTCTTCTGAAAGATAAACTTCAACTCCTGGAACATCTCATATGCTCCCATGACGTTCAAAACATCTTTGAAGTCCCGGTTCTAAGCCATACAATATTGGACACTGAACTATTGACTAGTCTCCAGCACGTGTCTCCCAAGCGTTCTTAGCGTCTTCGGAGGTCATGTCTTCTGGTTGGTTACCAAGTGGTGCATCAAGGACATATGATTTCTGGGAAGCCGTGAGGATAATCCTCAGATTACGGGCCCAATCAACAAAGTTACTTCCATCATCTTTCAACTTAGCTTTCTCTAGGAACACATTAAAATTCAGGGGTGCTACTACGCGAGCCATTGATCTACAACATAAATATACAAAGGTTACTTAGACTATTGTTCAAGATAATGAGTTTAGTTAATCAAATTTACTAAGGCTCCCACTCAAATCGACATCCCTCAGGTCATCTGAGTGTCACATGATCCAAATTCACCAAATCAAGTCCGATCATCACGTGAGTTGAGGTGGCTTCAATGGTGAACATCTCATGTTGATCAGATCTAGTATATGACTCATGTTCGACCTTTCGGTCTCTTGTGTTCCGGGGCCATGTCTGTACATGCTAGGCTCGTCAAGTTTAACCCGAGTGTTCTACGTGTGCAACATTGGCTTGCACCCATTATATGTGAGCGTAGATTCTATCACACCAGATCATCACGTGGTGTCTCGATACGACGAACTTTCGCAACGGTGCACACTTGGGGAGAACACAATTCACCTTGAAATTTAAGTGAGGGATCACCTTATAATGCTACCGTCTTCCTAAGCAAAACAAGGTGCATAAAAGGATTAACATCACATGCAATTCATAAGTGACATGATATGGCCATGAACTTGTGCTTTTTGATCTCCATCTAGAAAGCACCGGCATGATCTCCATTGTCATCGGCACGACACCATGATCTCCATCATCTTGATCTCCATCAACGTGTCACCATCGGGGTTGTCGCGCCCAACATGCTTCTACTACTATTGCTACCGTAGCAATAAAGTAAAGCATTACATAGGACTTAATGATTGACATGCAGGTCATACAATAATTAAAGACAACCCTATGGCTCCTGCTAGTTGCCATACTCATCGACATGCAATTCTTGACAATCTATACATCACAAGATCATCTCATACATCACATATATCACATCATGTAATTGGACATATCACATCACAACATACCCTGCAAAAACAAGTTAGACGTCCTCTAATTGTTGTTGCATGTTTTACGTGGCTGCTACGGGTATCTAGCAAGAACAATTCTCATCTACGCAAAAACCACAACGGTGATACACCTATTGCTTTTCAACCTTCTCAAGGAACGCCTTTGTCGAATCCGATCGAACTAAAGTGAGAGAAACTGGCACCCGCAAGCCATCTATGCAACAAGTTGCGGTCGAGGGAACCTGTCTCTCGTAAGCGTACGAGTAATGTTAGTCTGGGCCGCTTCATCTCATAATACCACTGAACCAAAATCCGACCAAGAGAGGAAGCAATCTAAGCATCAACGCCCACAAACCTTTTGTGTTCTACTCGAGATCTCGTCTACACATAGACCTAGCTCATGATGCCACTGTTGGGAAACAAAAAAATTCCTACACACATGCAGATCTATCCATGGTGATGAGCATCTACGAGAGGGAGAGTGGATCTACATACCCTTGTAGATCGCTAAGCGTGAAGCGTTAAGTAACGCGATCCAATCACGATCCGTCCCGCGAACTTGGTTACAATCCGTCCCACGAACTTGATCACAATCCTTCCGATCAGCACACGTAAAGCTTGATGATGATCTCCTCCATCTTTGATCCAGCAAGAAGGAGCGGAGAGGAGGAAGAGTTCTCTGGTAGCATGACGGCGCTCCGGCGATGGTGGTGGAGCAATTACGTCAGGGCTTCACCGATGCACTGCAGAAATCCGATCTAGAGGAGAAACTATGCACTGGAGGAACGGGTAACATGTGGCTGAAAATCAACTACAAAACCCCCAAAACCCTCTAGTATATATAGGAGGATAGGAGGAGAGGAGGCAGCCTTAGCTTCCAAGCCAAGGCTGGTTCGGCCGAATAGGAGGGAGGAGTCCTCCTCCTCCACTCCTAGTAGGATTAGGACTCCTTCCTTAATTTGACTTTTTCCACCTTTTTCCTTTTGGGCTTTTCTTCCCAGCCACATGGGCCTTGTGTGGGACTTCAACCAGCCCACTAAGGGCTGGTATTCACTCTCCCATAGCCCATGAAGCCTCTTGGGTCGAAATAGCCCTCCTAGTGGTCTCCCGGTACACTACCGCTGAGCCCGAAACTTTTTTGGCGACCAAAACAGGACTTCCTATATATGAATCTTCACCTCCAGACCATTCCGGAGCTCCTCGTGACGTCCGGGATCTCATTAGGGACTCCGTAAAACCTTCGGTCACCACCATACATAACTTTATACTACCGAAACGTCACCTAACCTTAAGTGTGCAGACCCTGCGGGTTCGAGAAATATGTAGACATGACTGAGACACCTCTACGGTCAATAACCAATAGCGGGACCTGGATGCCCATATTGGTTCCTAGATACACTACAGGAATCAGCTACTTTGCCGTCAGCCATCCCGGATGGCAAAGGCATGCTTCCCGGACGGCAAAGGCTTTGCCGTCTGCCATCACACGGCCAACCGTCCGGCTGAATAAGCCACGGTAAAGGGCGCTTTGCCATATGCTGGATGGCACACGTGGAAACTTAGCTCCGTTAGGGGGCTTAACAGCGTGCTTTGCCTTAGGTCTTTGCCGTCTGCCAGCGGATGGCAACGAACCTTTCTTTTTTTGCTAACCTACGTTGGTTCTTTGCCGTCCACTGGCAGATGACAAAGACCTAAGGTTCTTTGCCGTCCGCGGTCAGATGGCAAAGAACCAACCTAGGCCAGCCCCAGGTTGCACAGGCAGCTGCCATATGGCAGCTTTGCCGTTTGCTAGCTGACGGCAAAGCTCTTTGCCGTCTGCGAGCAGATGGCAAAGAACCTGTAGAGCCCCAGTTTTTTCTGTTTTTTCTTAAATTCATTCAATTTCACAGAATTTCATACATATATATACACATTTTAAAATACTTTCAAAAGGCATACACAAGTTTCCAACAACATATCCAACAACAAGCATACACAAGTTATATACACATATCCAACAAGTCTCCAACAACATATTCAACAAGTTTCCAACAAGATATCCAACAACAAAGTTCATCGTACACAATCAAAACAAAAAGGAAGCAGAAGGAGAAGAGTAGACTCCATCAACGCATGCTTCCTCATCTAAAGCAAATCTGCAAATTGGGAAAGAAGAAGAAGAAGACTAGCTAGAAGAAAAAGAATAAAAAGAAGAAGAAAAAGAAGAAGAATAATTTATCTTGTCTTTCTTTTTCACCTCTCCTCTCCTCTTCCCCAAGGTAGTAATTCCATTTTCTGTCTAACTAAGCATATCAAGTCATTTTGGAGGAAAAAATGCTAAGTATAAGTCATTTTATAGCTATCCTAGGTAGAATATATCATTTAGGAGGCAAGTAAGGTTATTATGTATTTTTGAGGAAAATAAGCTAAGTATAGGTCATTTTGGAGCTAAACCAAAGTTACTATGCCATTTTTTACCTAAGTGAGCTAATTATGTCATAAATGAACTAGCTAAGCTAATTATAGATCATTATTGAGCTAGCCTAGGTAGTTATGCCATTTTTTAGCTAAGTGAGCTAATTATGTAATAAATGAACTAGCTAAGCTAGCTATAGATCATTATTCAGCTATACTAGGTAGTAATGCCATTTTCTAGCTAACTAAGCATATCAAGTCAGTTTGGAGGAAAAATTGCTAAGTATAGGTCATTTCATAGCTATCCTAGGTAGAATATACCATTTAGGAGGTAAGTAAGGTTATTATGTATTTTTTAGGAAAATAAGCTAAGTATAGGTCATTTTGGAGCTAAACCAAGGTTACTATGCCATTTTTTTACCGAAGTGAGCTAAGTGTGTCATAAATGAACTAGCTACGCTAATTATAGATCAATATTGAGCTATCCTAGGTAGTTATGCAATTTTTACCTAATTGAGCTAATTATGTCATAAATGAACTAGCTAAGCTAGCTATAGATCATTATTGAGCTATACTAGGTAGTAATGCCATTTTGTAGCTAACTAAGCATATCAAGTCATTTTGGAGGAAAAAATGCTAAGTATAGGTCATTTTATAGCTATCCTAGGTAGAATATACCATTTTCTAGCTAAATAAGCATATCAAGTCATTTTTGAGGAAAATAAGCTAAGTATAGGTCATTTTGGACTAAGTAGGTAATTTCTTAAGCTAAGTATGCATTTGTTAATGAAAAGACTTGGGAAAACTTACCATCAACACGGAGGTGAAGGACCGGTAGGGTTTGGGCCAGGGTGAGACGTAGAAGGACCGGTCGGGGTTGCGGCATACACAGAAGGATCGGTCGATTCTTGTCGGGAGGCACGCTGCACCAATGATCATTTGCAATGTCTCCTTAGCATGATGCAACTCAAATATAATTACTAGTAACTAATGACCATTTAAATGAAACTCACCGTGGGTGCTATAGCAATATGGGGCATCGACGAAGGGGTCTGACCATTGTTATGGCACACGGTCTGCACATTTTGTTTTCACGAGTCATTCATATTAGTGAGTGATGAAAGAACATTACGTGCATTATTTAGCTAATATGCAGGAGAAACTTACCATGGGGATCTCATATACGGCCCGGTGAGACGCGTCGTTCGGGTTCCTCTCCTCCTCCAACAGCCTAGCCGTCCTCTCCTCCATGTCCCTCTCCCTCTACGAGCTCTGGATCAAAAGGACTCTGGCTCGGGTTGAAGTCCTCCCCTTTCACCGCCTTCCCAAAATCTCTGTACCTCATGAGCTTGTTGTGGGAGGATATGTTGCTGAAGCTCTCTGGATGATTGAGGTCATCCTTAGTGAATGCCTTGGCCTTCTTGTACGAGGCAGTATGGGCCAGGGCATAGAGGTCGCATAGAGGTGGCACCTCCTTCTTGTTTTCTCGCGCCTAAAAGAGGTGAACAAAATATTATTTAAGGGCTCAAGCTAGCATGAAGAATGAAATTGCATGAATCATGAAGCAAACCACATACCTACTTATCCCCGTACTCAAATAGGTTGGAGCTCCCTTGATGGTGTGGCACACCTCTCATTTGGGCACGCTTCTCCTTGGCCGTATTGTGTTCGGCTAGCCATTCGGGAGAGCACCACTCATCCACCAATGCCTCCCAACAGTCCATTCTATCCGCACACCATCTCGGGGGCTCCTAAGTTAGACAAGAGAAATTTCAGCGCTACGCCTACGAATCAAATCAAAGAAACTAAGTTCAAGGCCTTAAGAATAGATAATTACCTTCATAAAGTTCTTCTTACTCAGATAATTTTTGTGGCACTTCTTCTTGGCCCTCCTAATGTTACTCGAGGTGTAGTACTCTCGAATAGCCTGCACCCGAGCCTCGTGCCCTAAGTTCTGAAGTAGGCGCTTGCACTCTGCTTCGAGAACAATAGCCGCTCTCACCTCGTCTTTCTCAAGACACCTGTAGAAGGTCTGCAATCAAACAAGACAACACATTAGACACTGATTAGTACAATCACTAGGTGTTGTTGAGAAGGATAAATTACCCAGAAGCGACGGATCATAATGTCAGCCACTGTCTTGCACAAGACACCGTCGACCATCTCCTCCGGCGGGCCCAGGGCACCCCTCTACAGCTCCCAGGTCAGTGCTACATGTGGAGACTCACCGGGCAACTCGACCTTCCCCGGGAAGTGGTGCCGGAGAAGCACACCAAGGACCTGGTTGGGTCTGCGGACACCACACTCGTATTTCCAACCCCGACAGTAGGACAAGGCCAACACATTAGATATTAATTTGAAGGAACATGAAGGCGAAAGGTTAAAAAGGAGTAAATGCACTTACTTCTCCGCATTAGACGCAATCAACCACCTCTGCTCGCGGGTCATCGGCACGGGCGGCAGCTTTGTACAACCATGCTGGTAGACCTTCTTGCCCTCCTCAACCAGCTCGCCCATGCTATAGGTGTCCTCGGACAAGTTGTCCTCGCCACCATCAGCATGGCCACTAGCCTCCGGAGTCACGTGGGATGAGGACTCTGGGACCCGAGTCTCCTGGGACGAAGACTCCGGGACCGGAGTCTCCTGGGACGAAGGCTCGATGACCCGAGGCTCGTCGACCCGAGGCTCGTGGACCGGAGTCTGAGATGGGTCCAAGTCAGACGGGTCCACCTGAGACTGAGCACTCCTGTGGTCTGGAGAATCAGCTGGGGGTGGCGGCGAGGAAGGCGCAGCAGCCTTCCTACCTCTAGCACCTCTCTTCGGCTTCCCTCGACCTCTCCCGGTCGAAGAAGAAGCGCCCACCGGTGTCTGCATGCTATGTACCAGCGCTCTCCGGAGTTGCTAGGGTGGAATAATAGCACCCCTCCCAGCACGCACCGAGGAAGGAGGCTCAAAGCCCTCTCGACCCCCGCCCACCATCTGTCAACACCTGCAATGACAAAGATTGAACGAAATTCGTTCAACATAAAAAAAATGAATACCTAATAACATGAACTAATTAATAATATATATGTACATAATAGTAATTGGTATTACATCGTGGGTCGATGTACATTGGTATAATGCGTGTGTGACTTTCGGTTCGTCGAGGCTTTCCTTAAGTAACTCTCATATCTCATGGTGTGTTGGTGCGCTCTCTCTCACACAGATATGGTGGTGTATATATGTTGGTGGGCACTCTCTCATAGTAATAGTTCGACCATCGGTGATGGACGCCCCTCCTCTTCTCTTCTTGCGCAATATACGAATATATCGCTAAGAAGAGAAGAAAGAAGAGGCGCCCCCACGACAATAGTCGGGATTCCTCCATCAAGAACACACATGAAAGCTATTTAAGGAAAGCCTCGACGGACCGAAAGTCACACACGCATTATACCGATGTAGATCGACCCACGATCACTCATCTTGCCTAGCTACTGGACACACACAAAATACTGATGATTGAAGACACCTATAGCTAGCAAGTTTCATCGGCACGAAGACCGGAACAGATGAACTGATGTTTTCTATAAAAAAATCGAAAAATATATGACCTAACTCATAATACACAAATATATGACGCGTGTTGTGTCGGGGTCGGGGTGTCTAGGGTTTCGTGTCCGGGTCGGAGTGTCGGGGGTGTCGTGTCAGGATCAGGGTGTTGTGTCGTGGTCATGGGTGACGTGTCGGGGTCGGGGTGCCGGGGTGTCATGTCGGGGTCTGGGTGTCGGGGATGTCGTGTCGGGGTAGGGGTGCTGTGTCTGGGTTAGGGGGTTCCTCGACATCGATGAAACCCTAAATAGCAAGTATCATCGGTGCGAGATACATGTGGCGCTCGGTGTTGAACACTAGATCCACATCCCACAAGTGACACCTGCACCCGGTGTCCCGCGCGCAACAGTAGTTCTGGGGGACGATGACGGTCGAACACCTTGGCAAATTTGTCTGGCAGCCTCTGCGATGAGGATCAAAGCCAAGTATTGAAACTTCAAACAACCAAACCAACTTGAGTCAGTTAGGGTGTTTCAAGTTTCAACACTTGGCTTTTAATCGTCATCGTAGAGGCTGCAAGACAAATTCGCATAGGTGTTCAACCGCCAACGACCCAAGAACTGTTGTTGCGGGACCCCGGACGTCGGCGTAACTTGTGGGACATGGATGCAGTGTTCGACACTGACGGCCACATGTATCTCGCACCAACGATACTTGCTATTTAGGGTTCCATCGATGTCGGGGTTAGGGTGTCGAAGGTGTCATGTCGGGGTCGGGGGTGTCGGGGTCGGGGTGCCGTGTCGAGGTCGGGGTCGGGGTGTCGGGAATGCCGTGTTGGGGTCGGGGTGTGGGGGGTGTCGCGTCGGGGTTGGGCTGCTGTGTTGTTGTTGGGGAACGTCGCATGGGAAACAAAAATTTTCCTACGCACACGCAAACCTATCCATGGTGATGAGCATCTACGAGAGGGAGAGTGGATCTACGTACCCTTGTAGATCGCTAAGCGGGAAGCGTTAAGAAACGCGGTTGGTGTAGTCGAACATCTTCGCGATCCAAATCGCCGAGCGTCCCGCGATCTCATCACGATCCGTCCCGCGATCCAATCACGATCCGTCCCGTGAACTCATCACGATCCGTCCCGCGATCTCATCACGATCCGTCTCACGATGTTGATCACGATCTGTCCCGCGAACTCATCACGATCCGTTCCGCGATCTCATCACGAACCGTCTCGCGATCTCGATCACGGTCCTTCCGATCTAGCGCCGAACGGACGGCACCTCCGCGTTCAGCACACGTGCAGCTTGATGACGATCTCCACCATCTTGATCCAGCAAGAGGAGGTGGAGAGGAGAAAGAGTTCACCGGCAGCGTGACGGCGCTCCGGTGATGGTGGTGGAGTGATTCCGGCAGGGCTTCGCCTAAGCGCCGCGGAAAACCGATCTAGAGGAGAAACTGTGCACCGGTGAAACGGGTAGCACGTGGCCGGAAATTCTGTCCAAAAACCACCCAATCCACTAGTATATATAGGAGGAGAGGAGAGGAGAGGCAGCCAAGGCCTTTGGGTCGGCCGAAATAGGAGGTGGGAAGAAATCCTACTTCACCTCCAATCCTAGTTGGAGTAGGATTGCCTCCTATTGGCTGATTTTCCCCTTTTTGCTTTAGGACTTTCTCTCCTGCGCCATGGGCCTTTGTGGCTGTTTTCCCATCCCACTAAGGGCTGGTTATTATTCTCCCACAGCCCATGGACCTCTTGGGGTCGAAATACCCCTCCCGGAGGCCTCCCGGTACACTACCGGCACTCCCGGTACACTACCGATGAGCCCGAAACTTTTCCGGAAACCAAACTGGGACTTCCTATATATGAATCTTTACCTCCGGACCATTCCGGAGCTCCTCGTGATGTCCGGGATCTCATCCGGGACTCCGAACAAACTTCGGTCACCACCATACATAACTCTACACTACCGAAACGTCACCGAACCTTAAGTGTGCAGACCCTGCGGGTTCGAGAACTATGTAGACATGACCGAGACACCTCTACGGTCAATAACCAATGGCGGGACCTGGACATCCACATTGGTTCCTACATATTCTACGAAGATCTTTATCGGTCGAACCTCTATGTCAAGGATTTAGTTAATCCCGTATAACGTCCCCTTTGTTCTTCGGTATGTTACTTGCCCGAGATTCGATCGTCGGTATCTCCATACCTAGTTCAACCTCGTTACTGGCAAGTCTCTTTACTCGTTCCGTAATACAAGATACCGTGACTAACACTTAGCCACATTGCTTGCAAGGCTTGTTGTGATGTTGTATTACCGAGTGGGCCCTGAGATACCTCTCCGTCACACGGAGTAACAAATCCCAGTCTCGATCCATGCCAACTCAACAAACACCATCGGAGATACCTGTAGAGCACCTTTATAGTCACCCAGTTACGTTGCGACGTTTGATACACACAAGGCACTCCTCCGATATCCGTGAGTTGCATGATCTCATGGTCATAGGAACATATACTTGACATGCAGAAAACAGTAGCAATAAACTGAAACGATCATATGCTATGTTTGTAGTTTGGGTCTTATCCATCACATCATTCTCCTAATGATGTGATCCCGTTATCAAATGACATCTCATGTCCATGGCTAGGAAACCTTAACCATCCTTTGATCAACGAGCTAGTCTACTAGAGGCATACTAGGGACATGGTGTTGTCTATGTATCCACACATGTATCTGAGTTTCCGATCAATACAATTATAGCATGGATAATAAACGATTATCACGAACAAGGAAATATGATAATAACTAATCTATTATTGCCTCTAGGGCATATTTCCAACAGTCTCCCACTTGCACTAGAGTCAATAATCTAGTTCACATCACCATGTGATTCGCATTGTTATGAATCTAACACCCAATGAGTTTTGGGGCTCGATCATGCTTTGCATGTGAGAGAGGTCTTATAGTCAACGGGTCTGCGATATTCAGATCCGTGTGTACTTTGCAAATCTCTATGTCAAACCGTAAACACTGCTACCACACTCCACTTGGTACTATTTCCAAATGGCTGCTCCACTATACGTATCCAGATTGCTACTACTAGTCATCCGGATAGGTGTTAAAGCTTGCATCGACGTAACTATTTACGACGAACTCTTTATCACCTCCATAATCAAGAAACATTTCCTTAGTCCTCTGGTTACTAAGGATAATTCCGACCGCTGTCCAGTGATCCACTCCTGGACCACTCTTGTACCCCCTGACAGACTCGTGGCAAGGCACACATAGGTGTGGTACACAGCATGGCATAATATAGAGCCTATGGCTAAGGCATAGGGGACGACATTCATCCTTTCTCTTTCTTCTGCCGTTGTCGAGCTTTGAGTCTCACTCAACTTCACACCTTACAAATCAGACGAGAACTATTTCTCTGGCTGATCCATTTTGAACTCTTTCAAAATCTTGTCAAGGTATGCACTCATTGAAAGTCTCATCAAGCATCTTGATCTATCTCTATAGATTTTGATGCTCAACAATTAGGTAGCTTTATCCAGGTCTTCATTTGAAAAACACTTTTCAAACAACCGTTTTATGCTTTCCAGAAACTCTACATTATTTCTGAACAACAATATGTCATCCACATATACTGATCAGAAATTCTATAGTGCTCCCACTCACTTTATTGCAAATACAAGTTTCTCATAAACTTTGTATAAACATCAAAACTTTGATCACCTCATCAAAGCATATATTCCAACTCCGAGATGCTTGCTTCAGTCCATGGAAGGATCACCGAAGCTTGCACACCTTTTAGCATCCTTAGGCCTGACAAAACCTTCTGGTTGTATCACATACAACCTTTCCTCAAGTAAACCATTAAGGAAACGATGTTTTGACATCCATCTGCCAGATTTCATAATTGAAAACACAGCAACTGCTAACACAATTCCAACAGACTTTTAGCATCGCTACGAGTGAGAAAGTCTCATCGTAGTCAACTCCTTGAACTTGTCACAAACATCTTTGCAACAAGTCGAGCTTTACAAATAGTGACATTCACCATCAGTGTCTGTCTTCATTTTAAAGATCCATTTGTACTCAACGACCTGCCGTCCAACGAGCAAGTCTACCAAAGTCTACACTTGGTTTTAATACATGGATCCTATCTCGGATTTCATGGTCTCTAACCATTTGTCGGAATCCGGGCCCATCATCGCTTCTCCATAGCTCGTAGGTTCATCGCTGTCCAACAACATGACCTCGAAGACAGGGTTGTCGTACCGCTTAGGAGCAGTACACATCCTTGTCGACCCACGAAGTTCGATAGTAACTTGATCCTGAAGCTTCATGATCATCATCATTAACTTCCTCTTCAACTAACGTAGGCTTCACAGAAACATCTTTCTGCGCTGCGCTACTCTCTGGTTGAACAAAGGTTTAACAACCTCATCAAGTTCTATCTTCCTCCCACTCAATTCTTTCGAGAGAAACCTTTCCTCGAGAAAGGATCCGTTTTAGTAACAACCACTTTGCACTCGGATCTGAGATAGAAGGTTCACCCAACTGATCTTAGGGTATTCTATGAAGATGCATTTGTCCGCCTTGGGTTCGACCTCATTAGGTGAAAACATTTTTCACACAAGTGCCGTAGCCCCAAGTATTAAGAAACGACAGCTTAGGTTTCTATCAAACCATAATTCATATGGTGTCATCTCAACGGATTTAGATGGTGCCCTATTTAAAGTGAATGTAGTTGTCTCTAATGCATAACCCCAAAATTATAGTAGTAAAACGACAAGAGACATCATAGTACGCACCATGTCCAATAGAGCATAACTATGATGTTCGGACACACCATCACACTATGGTGTTCCAGGTGGCGTTTAGTTGTGAAACAACTTTCACATTGTCTTAAGTTGTATGCCAAACTCGTGACTCAGATATTCACCTCCACGATCATATCGCAGTCATTTTTATCTTCTTGTCACGATGATCTTTAAACTTCACTCTGAATTTGCTTGAACCTTTCAAACGATTCAGACTTGTGTTTCATTAAGTAAATATACACTATATCTACTCAAATCATCAGTGAAGGTAAGAAAATAACGATATCCACTGCACACTACAAGACTCACTAGATTGCATACATCAACATGTATCATTTCCAATGAATCACTTGCCCGCTCCATCCAACGGGGTCCTTTAGTCATCTTGCCCAAGAGGCATGGTTCGCATGTCTCAACCGATTCGAAATCGAATGAGTCCAAATATCCATCAGCTTGGAGTTTCTACATGCGCTTTATACCAATATGACATTTAGCGGCAGTGCCACAAATATGTGGTACTATCATTATTAACTTTGTATCTTTTGACATCAATGTTATGAACATGTGTAATACTACGATCAAGATTTCAACAAACCATTCTCACTGGGTGCATGACCATTGAAGGTATTATTCATGTAAACAGAATAACCATTATTCTCTAACTTAAATGAATAACCGTATTGCAATAAACATGATCTAATCATGTTCATGCTCAACGCAAAACACCAAATAACATTTATTTAGGTTCGTCACTAATCCTGAAGGTAGAGAGAGCATGCGATGTTGATCACATCAACCTTGGAAACACTTCCAACACATATCGTCACCTCACCCTTAGCTAGTTCTCCGTTTATTCCGTAGCTTTTATTTCGAGTTACTAACATTTAGCAACCGAACCGGTATCCAATACCCAGGTGCTACTAAGAGTACTAGCAAGGTACACATTAGTAACTCGTATATCAAATATACTTCTATCAATGTTGCCAGCCTTCTTATCTACCAAGTATCTAGGGTTGTTCCGCTTCAGCGACCTCTTACCTCATAATAGAAGCACTTAGTCTCGGGTTTGAGTTCAACTTTGGGTTGCTTCACTGGAGCAGCAACTGACTTGCTATCCATGAAGTTTCCCTCCTTGATCTTGCCCTTTTCGAAACTAGTGGTTTGATTAACCATCAACACTTGACGCTCCTTCTTGATTTCTACCTTCGCGGTGTCAAACATCGCGAACAGCTCAGGGATCAATACTTCTATCCCTGGTGTATTATAGTTCATCACTTAAGTTCTAGTAGCTTTAGTGACAGTGACTTGGAGAACTATATCAATCACTATCTTATCTGGAAGATCAACTCCCACTTGATTCAAGCGATTGTAGTACCCAGACAATCTGAGTACATGCTCAACGATTGAGCTATTCTCCTTCATCTTACAAGCAAAGAATCTTGTTGGAGATCTCATATCTCGCAACAAAGGCACGAGCCTGAGATCACAATCTCTGCTCCTAGAACATCTCATATGTTCCATGACGTTCAAAACGTTTTGGAGCCTCAATTCTAAGCCGTAATGCATGACGCACTAAACTATCAAGTAGTCATCGAAACGTGCCTGTTAGATGTTCACAACATCTATAGACGACGCTAGAGGGGGTGGCGCACCGAGCGGTGCATTAAGGACATAAGCCTTCTGTGCAGCAGTGAGGACAATCCTCAGATCACGGACCCAGTCCGCAATTTTGCTACGAACATCTTTCAATTCTATTTCTCTAGGAACATATAAAAATACAAGGGAGCTACAGCGCGAGCTAGTAATCTACAACATAATTTGCAAAGACACTTTGACTATGTTCATGATAATGAGTTCAATTAATCATATTACTTAAGAACTCCCACTCAAATTGACATCCCTCCGATCATTCGAGTGATACATGATCCAAATTCACCAACTCAAGTCCGATCATCACGTGAGTTGAGGTGGCTGCAATGGTGAAC
Source organism: Hordeum marinum (assembly GCA_022496015.1). Lineage (NCBI taxonomy): Eukaryota > Viridiplantae > Streptophyta > Magnoliopsida > Poales > Poaceae > Hordeum > Hordeum marinum. The sequence continues at coordinate 20,745,236 of CM039673.1, read as the reverse complement.
ATCATTATGTTGATCATATCTACTATATGACTCATGTTCGACCTTTCGGTCTCTCGTGTTCCGAGGCCATGTCTGTACATGCTAGGCTCGTCAAGTTTAACCCGAGTGTTCTGCATGTGCAACACTGGCTTGCACCCATTGTATGTGAACGTAGAGTCTATCACACCCGATCATCACGTGGTGTCTCAACACGACGAACTTTCGCAACGGTGCACATTCGGGGAGAACACAATTTAGCTTGAAATTAAGTGAGGGATCACCTTATAATGCTACCGTCGTCCTAAGCAAAATAAGGTGCATAAAAAGGATTAACATCTCATGCAATTCATAAGTGACATGATATGGCGATGAACTTGTGTTTAAGATCTCCATCTTCGAAACACCGGCATGATCTCCATCATCACCGGCACAACACCATGATCTCCATCATCTTGATCTCCATCAATGTGTTGCCATTGGGGTTGTGGCGCCAGCCCTGCTTCTACTTCTATTGCTACTGCTTAGCGATAAAGTAAAGCATTACATAGCGCTTAATGATTGACACGCAGGTCATACAATAATTAAAGACAACCCTATGGCTCCTGCCGGTTGCCGTACTCATCGACATGCAAGTCGTGATAATCTATACATCACATGATCATCTCATACATCACATATATCTCATCATGTAATTGGCCATATCACATCACAACATACCCTGCAAAAACAAGTTAGACGTCCTCTAATTGTTGTTGCATATTTTACGTGGCTGCTATGGGTATCTAGCAAGAACGATTCTCACCTACGCATAAACCACAACGGTGATACACTAGTTTGCTTTTCAACCTTCTCAAGGACCGCCTTTGTCGAATCCGATCCAACTAAAGTGAGAGAAACTGTCACCCGCAAGCCATCTAGGCAACAAGTTGCGTCGAGGGAACCGGTCTCTCGTAAGCGTACGAGTAATGTTGGTCCGGGCCGCTTCATCTCACAATCCCGCTGAACCAAAATACGACCAAGGGAGGAAGCAATCTAAGCATCAACGCCCACAAACCTTTTGTGTTCTACTCGAGATCTCATCGAACCATCAACCTAGCTCTGATACCACTGTTGGGGAACGTCGCATGGGAAACAAAAATTTTCCTACGCACACGCAAACCTATCCATGGTGATGAGCATCTACGAGAGGGAGAGTGGATCTACGTACCCTTGTAGATCGCTAAGCGGGAAGCGTTAAGAAACGCGGTTGGTGTAGTCGAACATCTTCGCGATCCAAATCGCCGAGCGTCCCGCGATCTCATCACGATCCGTCCCGCGATCCAATCACGATCCGTCCCGTGAACTCATCACGATCCGTCCCGCGATCTCATCACGATCCGTCTCACGATGTTGATCACGATCTGTCCCGCGAACTCATCACGATCCGTTCCGCGATCTCATCACGAACCGTCTCGCGATCTCGATCACGGTCCTTCCGATCTAGCGCCGAACGGACGGCACCTCCGCGTTCAGCACACGTGCAGCTTGATGACGATCTCCACCATCTTGATCCAGCAAGAGGAGGTGGAGAGGAGAAAGAGTTCACCGGCAGCGTGACGGCGCTCCGGTGATGGTGGTGGAGTGATTCCGGCAGGGCTTCGCCTAAGCGCCGCGGAAAACCGATCTAGAGGAGAAACTGTGCACCGGTGAAACGGGTAGCACGTGGCCGGAAATTCTGTCCAAAAACCACCCAATCCACTAGTATATATAGGAGGAGAGGAGAGGAGAGGCAGCCAAGGCCTTTGGGTCGGCCGAAATAGGAGGTGGGAAGAAATCCTACTTCACCTCCAATCCTAGTTGGAGTAGGATTGCCTCCTATTGGCTGATTTTCCCCTTTTTGCTTTAGGACTTTCTCTCCTGCGCCATGGGCCTTTGTGGCTGTTTTCCCATCCCACTAAGGGCTGGTTATTATTCTCCCACAGCCCATGGACCTCTTGGGGTCGAAATACCCCTCCCGGAGGCCTCCCGGTACACTACCGGCACTCCCGGTACACTACCGATGAGCCCGAAACTTTTCCGGAAACCAAACTGGGACTTCCTATATATGAATCTTTACCTCCGGACCATTCCGGAGCTCCTCGTGATGTCCGGGATCTCATCCGGGACTCCGAACAAACTTCGGTCACCACCATACATAACTCTACACTACCGAAACGTCACCGAACCTTAAGTGTGCAGACCCTGCGGGTTCGAGAACTATGTAGACATGACCGAGACACCTCTACGGTCAATAACCAATGGCGGGACCTGGACATCCACATTGGTTCCTACATATTCTACGAAGATCTTTATCGGTCGAACCTCTATGTCAAGGATTTAGTTAATCCCGTATAACGTCCCCTTTGTTCTTCGGTATGTTACTTGCCCGAGATTCGATCGTCGGTATCTCCATACCTAGTTCAACCTCGTTACTGGCAAGTCTCTTTACTCGTTCCGTAATACAAGATACCGTGACTAACACTTAGCCACATTGCTTGCAAGGCTTGTTGTGATGTTGTATTACCGAGTGGGCCCTGAGATACCTCTCCGTCACACGGAGTAACAAATCCCAGTCTCGATCCATGCCAACTCAACAAACACCATCGGAGATACCTGTAGAGCACCTTTATAGTCACCCAGTTACGTTGCGACGTTTGATACACACAAGGCACTCCTCCGATATCCGTGAGTTGCATGATCTCATGGTCATAGGAACATATACTTGACATGCAGAAAACAGTAGCAATAAACTGAAACGATCATATGCTATGTTTGTAGTTTGGGTCTTATCCATCACATCATTCTCCTAATGATGTGATCCCGTTATCAAATGACATCTCATGTCCATGGCTAGGAAACCTTAACCATCCTTTGATCAACGAGCTAGTCTACTAGAGGCATACTAGGGACATGGTGTTGTCTATGTATCCACACATGTATCTGAGTTTCCGATCAATACAATTATAGCATGGATAATAAACGATTATCACGAACAAGGAAATATGATAATAACTAATCTATTATTGCCTCTAGGGCATATTTCCAACAGTTGTGGGGTCGGGGTGTCGTGTCGGCGGTCCGGGTGTCGGGGGTGCCGTGTCGGGGTCGGGGTGTCGGGGGTGCCGTGTCAGGGTCGGGGTGTCGGGGGTGTCGTGTCGGGGTCGGGGTGTCGGGATGCCGTGTCGGGATCGGGGTGTCGGGGGTGTCATGTCGGGGTAGGGATGTTGTGTCGTGCTTGGGGGTGCCGTGTCAGGGTGTCGTGTCGGGGTGTCGGGGTGTCGGGGTGTCGGGGTGTCGTGGTGTCGTGTCAGGGGTTGGGGTCGGTGGCGTCGGCGGTTGAGGATGGGGGTTAGTGGCGTCGGGGGTGTCGTGTCAGGGTGTCGGGTGTCGTGTCGGGGTCGGCATGTCGGGTGTGTCATGTCGGGGTCGGGGTGTCGGGGGTGTCATGTCAGGGTCGGGGTGCTGTGTCGTGGTCAGGGGTGTCGTGTCGGGGTGTCAGGGTGTCGTGTCGGGGTCGGGGTGTAGGGGGTGTCATGTCGTGGTCGGGGTGCTGTGTCGTGGTCGGGGATGCCGTTTCGGGGTGTCGGGGTCGGGGTGCTGTGTCGGGGTCTCGGTGTGTCGGGGTCGGTGTGTCATGTCGGGGTGTCGGGGTGTCGTGTCGGGGTGTCGGGGTCGGGGTCGGGGTGAGGGTGTCGTGTCGGGGTCGGGGTGTCGGGGATGTCATGTCGAGGTCGGGGTGCTGTGTCGGGGTCGGGGGTACCGTGTCAGGGTGTCGAGGTGTCGTGTCGGGTTCGGGGTGTAGGGGGTGTCGTGTCGGGGTCGGGGTGCTGTGTCGTGGTCCCGGGGTGCCGTGTTGGGGTGTCGGGGTCTCGGGGTGTCGGGGTCGGTGTGCCGTGTCGGGGTGTTGTGTCGGGGTGTCAGTGTCGGGGTCGGGGTGTCGGGGATGTCATGTCGAGGTCGGGGTGCTGTGTCGTGGTCGGGGGTACCGTGTCAGGGTGTCGAGGTGTCGTGTCGGGTTCGGGGTGTAGGGGGTGTCGTGTCGGGGTCGGGGTGCTGTGTCGTGGTCCGGGCGTGCCGTGTTGGGGTGTCGGGGTCGGGGTGCTATGTCGGGGTCTCGGGGTGTCGGGGTCGGTGTGCCGTGTCGGGGTGTTGTGTCGGGGTGTCAGTGTCGGGGTCGGGGTGTCGGTCGTGTCGTGTTGACGATCCTCGACCCGGTTACGTCGGCGCCGACGCACCCTCCTCCTCCTCTTCTTCTTCTTAGTCTCCTTCTTCTTTTTCTTCTTTTCTTCTCCTCCTCCTCCTCCTTTTCTTCTTTTTCTTATTCTCCTTCCTCTTCCTCTTCTTCTTCATCTCCTTCTCCTCCTCTTCTTCTTACTAAACTAAATTACTAACTAACTAACCTAACTACATTACTAGATTACTCACTAAACTAAACTATTAACTACAACTAACTAAATTACTAAGTAAACTAATTAACTGCAACTAATAACTAACTAAATTACTAAGTAGAATATTAAAAAAATAAAAATAGAGAGGGGGAGGGGGCTCACCGGAGTGGGGGAGGTGGAGGCCGGCGGTGGGGCGTCGGGGGCGGTGGCGGTGGGGTGTCGGGGGTGCCGGTGAGGGAGAGAGGGACGGGCTGTTGGGGCAATGGGGGGGGGTCCTACGGGCGGCCTGCGGGCGGGGGGCGCGGGCGGCCAGTGGGCGGGGGCGCGAGCGATCGGCGCTGGCGGGGGCCGCGAGCAGGCCTGCGGGCGACGAGACGCAGGTGGCACGGTGGGGGACGTGGGGGTTGGGAGACGTGGGGAGTAGGGTCGGGGAGAGAGATGAAAGGCGGGGGGTGCGCCATTAGCGGTTAGGTATCAAATTCTTTGCCGTCCGCTAGCTGACGGCAAAGAATCTTTGACGTCCGCTAGCGGACGGCAAAGAGCTGGGGTGGTGGGCCGTTATAGTGGTGCCGTCAACTGGGCCCCACCCACCTCTTTGCCGTCCGCTGGCTGACGGCAAAGAGCTGGCTGATGGCAAAGCCCCTCTTTGTCGTCGGCTAGCTCTTTGCCGTCCACTTTGGGATAGCTGATCGCAAAGAGACTCTTTGCCCACCGCTAGCATACGGCAAAGACCTGGCAAACGACAAATTGTCTGATTCCAGTAGTGATATTCTATGAAGATCTTTATTGGTCGAACCTCTATGTCAAGGATTCAGTTAATCCCGTATGATGTTCCCTTTGTTCTTCGGTATTTTACTTGCCTGAGATTCGATCGTCAGTATCTCCATACCTAGTTCAACCTCATTACCGTAAAGTCTCTTTACTCGTTCCATAATACAAGATCCCGCAACTAACACTTAATCACATTGCTTGCAAGGCTTTGTGATGTTGTATTACCGAGTGGGCCCTGAGATACCTCTCTGTCACATGGAGTAAAAATCCCAGTCTTGATCCATGCCAACTCAAACGACACCTTTGGAGATACCTGTAGAGCACCTTTATAGTCACCCAGTTACGTTGCGACGTTTGATACACACAAGGCACTCTTCCGATGTCCATGAGTTACATGATCTCATGGTCATAGGAACACATATTTGACATGCAGAGAACAGTAGCAATAAACTGACATGAGCATATGCTACGTTTGTAGTTTGGGTCTTGTCTATCACATCATTATCCTAATGATGTGATCCCGTTATCAAATGACATCTCATGTCAATGGCTAGGAAACCTTGACCATCTTTGATCAAGGAGCTAGTTCACTAGAGGCATACTAGGGACAGTGTGTTGTCTACTTACCCACACATGTAATGTGTTTCCAATCAAGACAATTATAGCATGGATAATAAATGATTATCATGAACAAGGAAATATAATAATAAACACTTTATTTATTGCCTCTAGGGCATATTTCCAACAGTCTCCCACTTGCGCTAGAGTCAATAATCTAGTTCACATCACTATGTGATTTACATTGTAATGAATCGAACACCCATGCAGTTCTGGTGTTGATCATGTTTAGACCTTGGAAGAGGTCTAGTCAACGGGTCTCCAGCATTCAGATCCGTGTGCACATTGCAAATATTTATGTCCTTCTCCTTGATGTAATCGCGGATGGAGTTGAAGCGTCGCTTTATGTGACTGGTCCTCTAGTGAAACCTTGGTTCCTTGGCCAGAGCAATGGCACCAGTGTTGTCACAGAACAGGTTCATTGGATTCAGTGCACTGGGCACTACTCCAAGATTTGTCATGAACAGCTTCATCCAGACACCTTCCTTCGCCGCCTCCGAGGCTACGATGTACTCCGCTTCGCACGTAGAATCGACTACCACGCTTTGCTTTGAACTGCACCAGCTTACCGATCCCTCGTTTAGAATAAATACGTATCCGGTTTGTGACTTAGAATCGTCCGGATCAGTGTCAAAGCTTGCATCGACGTAACCCTTTACGACGAGCTCTTCATCACCTCCATAAATGGGAAACATTTCCTTAGTCCTTTTCAGGTACTTAAGGATATTCTTGACCGCTGCCTAGTGCTCCATTCCAGGGTCACTTGGAAACCTTCCGGCCATACTTATGGCAAGGCTAAAATCGGGTCTTGTGCACAGCATTGCATAGATGATAGAGCCTATGGATGAGGCATAGGGGATGACACTCATATTTTCTCTATCTTCTGCAGTCACTGGGCATTGAGTCTTACTCAACTTCACACCTTGTAACACAGGCAAGAACCCCTTCTTGGACAGATCCATTTTGAACTTCTTCAAAACTTTATCAAGGTATGTGCTCTCTGGAAGTGCTATTAAGCGTCTCGATCTATCTCTATATATCTTAATGCCTAATACGAAAGCAGCTTCTCCTAGGTCCTTCATTGAAAAACTCTTGTTCAAATATTCCTTCACGCTTTCCAACATTTCTATATTGTTTCGAATCAACAATATGTCATCCACATATAATATTAGAAACGCTATAGAGCTCCCGCTCACTTTCTTGTAAATACAAGCTTCTCCATAAACATGTATAAACTCAAACGCTTTGATCATTTCATCAAAGCGCTTATTCCAACTCCGAGATGCTTGCACGAGTCTGTAAATGGATCGTGGAGTTTGCAAACTTTGTCAGCATTCTTTGGATCGACAAAACCTTCGGGTTGCATCATATACAACTCTTCCTCAAGGAAACCGTTGAGGAACACCATTTTGACATCCATCTGCCAAATTTCATAGTCGAAATAAGCAGCTATAGCCAACATGATTCTGACAGACTTAAGCATTGCTACGGGTGCGAATGTCTCATCGTAGTCAACTCCATGAACTTGTGAAAAACCCTTTGCCACAAGTCGAGCTTTATAGACGGTGATATTACCGTACGCGTCTGTCTATTTCTTAAAGATCCATTTGTTCTGAATGGCCTTTCGCCCTTCAGGTAATACTTCCAAAGTCCGTACTTTGTTTTCATACATGGATCCCATCTCAGATTTCATGGCCTCTAACCATATCTCGGAATCCGAGCCCATCATCGCTCCTCCATAGCTCGTAGGTTCATTGTTGTCCAACAACATGACCTCTGAGACAGGGTTGTCGTACCACTGAGGAGCAGTACGCGCCCTTGTCAACCTACGAGGTTCAATAGTAGCTTGATCCGAAGCTCCATGATTATCATCATTAACTTCCTCTTCTACCGTCGTAGGTTCCACAGAAACATCTTTCTGCACTGCGCTACTGTCTGGTTGAAGTAAAGGTTCAATAACCCCATCTAGCTCTATCTTCCTCCCACTCAATTCTTATGAGAGAAACTCTTTCTCAAGAAATGTTCCATTCTTAGCGACAAACACTTTGCCTTCGGGTATACCCGACTGTCTCTTTCGGGTATCCTATGAAGACGCATTTCTCTGCTTTGGGTTCCAGCTTTTCAGGCTGAAGCTTTTTGACATAAGCATCACATCCCCAAACTTTAAGAAACGACAACTTTGGCCTTTTGCCAAACCATAGTTCCTATGGCATCGTCTCAATGGATTTCGATGGTGTCCTATTTAAAGTGAATGCAACTGTCTCTAATGCATAACCCCAAAACGATAGTGGCAAATCAGCAAGACAAATCATAGAACGCACCATATCTAATAAGGTTTGATTACGACGTTCGGACACACTATTACGCTGTGGCGTTCTGGGCGGTGTCAACTGTGAAACAATTCCACACTGTCTTAATTGACTACGAAACTCATAACTCAGATATTCACCTCCTCGATCAGATCGCAGGAACTTAATCTTCTTGTTATGATGATTCTCAACTTCACTCTGAAATTTCTTGAACTTTTCAAATGTTTCAGACTTTTGTTTCATGAAGTAAATATACCCATATCTACTTAAGTCATCAGTGAAGGTGAGAAAATAACGATATCCACCATGCGTTGTAACATTCATTGGACCGCACACATCAGTATGTATGATTTCCAATAAGTTACTTGCCCGTTCCATTGTTCAAGAGAACGGCGTTTTAGTCATCTTGCCCATGAGGCATGGTTCACATGTGTCAAGTGATTCAAAATCAAGTGACTCCAAAAGTCCATCAGCATGGAGCTCCCTCATGCGTTTTACACCAATATGACCTAAACGGCAGTGCCACAAAAAAGAGGTACTATCATTATCAGCTCTACATATTTTGGCATCAATGTTATGAACATGGGTGTCATCACTATCAAGATTCAATGTGAATAAACCCCTAACAATGGGTGCATGACCATGAAAGATATTACTCATACAAATAGAACAACCTTTATTCTCTGATTTAAATGAGTAACCGTCTCGCAATAAACAAGATCTAGATATAATGTTCATCCTTAACGCGGGCACTAAATAACAATTATTCAGGTTCATCACTAATCCCGATGGTAATCGAAGAGAGAGCATGCCGACGGCGATCACATCAGCCTTGGATCCATTTCCCACGCGCATTGTCACTTTGTCCTTCGCCAGCCTTCATTTATTCCGTAGTTCCTGCTTTGAGTTGCAAATGTGAGCAACCGAACCGGTATCAAATACCCCGGCACTACTATGAGAGCTAGTAAGGTACACATCAATAACATGTATATCATATATACCTTGTTTGTCGTTGGCCGCCTTCTTGTCGGCCAGGTACTTGGGGCAGTTCCGCTTCCAGTGACCAGTTCCCTTACAATGAAAGCACTCAGTTTCTGGCTTAGGTCCATGCTTAGGGTTCTTTACAGGAGTAGCAACTGCTTTGCCATCCTTCTTGGTTTTACCCTTCTTGCCCTTGCCCTTCTCATTCTTCTTGAAAGTAGTTGGTTGGTTGACTATCAACACTTGATGTTCTTTCTGGATTACAGACTCAGCGACTTTCAGCATGGCAAACAGCTTCGCGACTGACTTGTTCATCCCATGCATGTTATAGTTCATCGCAAAGCTCTTGTAACTAGGTGGAAGTGATTGAAGAACTCTGTCAGGAATTGCCTCTAGTGCAAGGGTAATTCCCAACTCTACTAGACGATTTGAATACCCAAAAATTCTGAGTATATGGTCACTGATAGACCCGTTCTCCTCCATCTTGCAAGCATAGAATTTATCAGAGGTCTGATACCTGTCGATCCGGGCATTCTTCTGAAAGATAAACTTCAACTCCTGGAACATCTCATATGCTCCATGACGTTGAAAACGTCTTTGAAGTCCCAGTTCTAATCCATACAATATTGCACATTGAACTATTGAGTAGTCTCCAGCACGTGCCTCCCAAGCGTTCTTAACGTCTTCGGAGGTCATGTCTTCTCGTTGGTTACCAAGCGGTGCATCAAGGACATATGATTTCTGGGAAGTCGTGAGGATAATCCTCAGATTACGGGCCCAGTCAACAAAGTTACTTCCATCATCTTTCAACTTAGCTTTCTCTCGGAACACATTAAAATTCAGGGGTGCTACTGCACGAGCCATTGATCTACAACATAAATATGCAAAGGTTACATAGACTATTGTTCAAGATAATGAGTTTAGTTAATCAGATTTACTAAAGCTCCCACTCAAATCAACATCCCTCAGTTCATATGAGCGTCACATGATCCAAATTCACCAACTCAAGTCCGATCATCACGTGAGTTGAGGTGGCTTCGATGGTGAACATCTCATGCTGATCATATCTACTATATGACTCATGTTCGACCTTTCGGTCTCTTGTGTTTCGAGGCCATGTCTGTACATGCTAGGCTCATCAAGTTTAACCCGAGTGTTCTGCGTGTGCAACACTGGCTTGCACCCGTTGTATGTGAACGTAGAGTCTATCACACTCGATCATCACGTGGTGTCTCGACACGACGAACTTTCGCAACGGTGCACACTCGGGGAGAACACAATTCATCTCGAAGTTTAACTGAGGTATCAGCTTATAATGCTACCATCGTCGTAAGCAAAACAATGTGCAAAAACGGATTAACATCACATGCACTTCATAAGTGACATGATATGGCCATGAACTTTTGCTTTTTGATCTCCATCTAGAAAGCAGCGGCATGATCTCCATCATCACCGGCACGACACCATGATCTCCATCATCTTGATCTCCATCAACGTGTCGCCATCGGGGTTGTTGCGCCCAACATGCTTTTACTACTATTGCTACCGTAGAGATAAAGTAAAGCATTACATAGCACTTAATGATTGACACGCAGGTCATACAATAATTAAAGACAACCCTATGGTTCCTGCCGGTTGCCGTACTCATAGACATGCAAGTCGTGACAATCTATACATCACATGATCATGTCATACATCACATATATCACATCATGTAATTGGCCATATCACATCACAACATACCCTGCAAAAACAAGTTAGACGTCCTCTAATTGTCGTTGCATGTTTTACGTGGATGCTATGGGTATCTAGCAAGAACAATTCTCATCTACGCAAAAACCACAATGGTGATACAATAGTTGCTTTTCAATCTTCTCAAGGACCGCCTTTGTCGAATCCGATCCAACTAAAGTGAGGGAAACTGGCACCCGCAAGCCATCTATGCAACAAGTTGCGGTCAAGGGAACCAGTCTCTCGTAAGCGTACGGGTAATGTTGGTCCGGGCCGCTTCATCTCACAATACCGCTAAACCAAAATCCGACCAAGGGAGGAAGCAATCTAAGCATCAACGCCAACAAACCTTTTGTGTTCTACTCGAGATCTCCTCTACACATAGACCTAGCTCATGATACCACTGTTGGGGAACATTGAATGGGAAACACAAATTTTCCTACGCACACATGTAGATCGCTAAGCGGGAAGCGTTAAATAACGCGGTCGGTGTAGTCGAACGTCTTCGCGATCCAAATCGTCGTGCATCCCGCGATCCAATCACGATCTGTGCCGCAATCCAATCACGGTCCGTCCCGCAAACTTTATCACGATCTGTCCCACGAACTTGATCACCATCCTTCCGATCTATCGCCGAACGGATGGCACCTCCGCGTTCAACACACGCACAGCTTGATGACGTACTCCATTGTCTTGATCCAGCAAGAAGGAGCGGAGAGGAAGAAGAGTTCTCTGGCAGCGTGACGGCGCTCCGGCAATGGTGGTGGAGCAATTCTGGCAGGGCTTCGCCTAAGCACTGCAGAAATCCGATCTAGAGGAGAAACTATGCGCTAGAGGAACGGGTAGCACGTGGCTGAAAATAAAGTGCAAAAACCCCAAAACCCTCTAGTATATATAGGAGGAAAGGAGGAGAGGAGGGAGTCTTGGCTTCCAAGCCAAGGCTTTTTTGGCCGAATAGGAGGGAGGAGTCCACTTCCTCCACTCCTAGTAGGATTAAGACTCCTTCCTTAATTTGCCTTTTTTGCCTTTTTCCACCTATTTCCTTTTGGGCTTTTCTTCCAAGACACATGGGCCTTGTGTGGGACTTCCACCAGCCCACTAAGGGCTGGTATTAACTCTCCCACTGCCCATGAAGCCTCTTGGGTCAAAATACCCCTCCCGATGGTCTCCCGGTACACTACCAGCACTCCCGGTACACTACCGATGAGCCCGAAACTTTTTTAGCGACCAGAACAGGACTTCCTACATATGAATCTTTACCTCCGGACTATTCTGGAGCTCCTCGTGACGTCCGGGATCTCATCTGGGACTCCGAACAACCTTCGGTCACCACCATACATAACTCTATACTATAGAAACATCACCAAACCTTAAGTGTGCAGACCCTGCGGGTTCAAGAACTATGTAGACATACTGAGACACCTCTATGGTCAATAACCAATAGCGGGACCTAGATGCCCATATTGGCTCCTAGAGGTTTTGAGGGTTTTGAGACATCGAAAACAGCCACGTGGTGCCCTCTTCTGCAGATCGCAGTTTCCCCTCTAGATCGGTTTTCAGCAGTGCTTAGGCGAAGCCCTGCTGGAATAGGTCAACCACCATTGCCGCCATGCCATCGTGCTGCCGGAGAACTCTTCTACCTCTCTGGTCCCTCTTGCTGGATCAAGGAGGCGGAGATCGTCATCGAGCTATACGTGTGCTGAACGCGGAGGTGCCATTCGTTCGGTGCTAGATCGGAAGGACCGTGATCAAGATTGCGAGAAGATTCGTGATTGGATCACAGGACAGATCGTGATGAGATCATGGGACGGATCGTGATGAGATCGCGGGACAGATCGTGATGAGATTGCGGGACGGATCGTGATGGGATCGCGGGACGCTCAACGATTTGGATCGCGAAGACGTTCGACTACATCAACCGCGTTTCTTAATGCTTCCTTCTTAGAGATCTACAAGGGTATGTAGATCCACTCTCTCTCTCATAGATGCTCATCACCATGGATAGAGCTTGCGTGTGCGTAGGAAATTTTTTGTTTCCCATGCAACGTTCCCCAACAGTGGCATCATGAGCTAGGTTTATGTGTAGATGAGATCTCGAGTAGAACACAAAGAGTTTGTGGGCATTGATGCTTAGATTGCTTCCTCCCTTGGTCTTGTTTTGGTTCAGCGGTAGTATGGGATGAAGGGCACGGACCAACTTTACTCATATGCTTACGCGAGATCGGTTCCATTGACTGACGTGTGACTTTGTTGCACAAAGATGGCTGGCGGCTGTCTGTCTCTCCTACTTTAGTTGGATCGGATTCAAGAAAGGAGGTACTTGAGAAGGCTGAAAAGAAATTTATGTATCACCGTTGTGGTTTTGTTTAGGTGAGAATCGTTCTTGCTAGATACCCGTAGCATCCACGTAAAACTTGCAACAACAATTAGAAGACGTCTAACTTGTTTTTGGAGGGTATGTTGTGATGTGATATGGCCAATTACATGATGAGATATATGTGATGTATGAGATGATCATTTCTTGTATAGAATATCACGACTTGCATGTCGATGAGTACGGCAACCGGCATGGATCCTAGGGTTATCATTAATTATTGTATGACGTGCGTGTCAATCATTAAGCGCTATCTAATGCTTTACTTTATCGCTAAACGGTAGCTACAGTAGTATGAGCATGGTGGACGTGACAACCCCGATGGCGACACGTTGATGGAGATCAAGATGATGGAGATCTTGGTGTCATGCCGGTGACGATGTAGGTCATGCCAGTGCTTTCAAGATGGAGATCAAAAGCACAAGTTCATGGCCATATCATGTCACTTATGATTTGCATGTGATATTAATCCTTTTATGCACCTTGTTTTTCTTAGAACGACGGTAGCATTATAAGGTGATCCCTCACTTAAATTTTGAAGATAAATTGTGTTCTACCCGAGTGTGCACCGTTGCGAAACTCATCGTGTTGAGACACCACGTGATGATCGGGTGTGATAAGACTCTACGTTCACATACAACGGGTGCAAGCCAGTGTTGCACATGCAGAAAACTCGGGTTAAACTTGAAGAGCCTAGCATGTATAGACATGGCCTCGGAACACAAGAGACCGAAAGGTCGAACACGAGTCATATAGTAGATCTGATCAACATGATAATGTTCACCATTGAAACCACCTCAACTCACGTGATGATCGGACTTGAGTTGGTGAATTTGGATCATGAATCACTTGAATGACCGGAGGGATGTCAATTTGAGTGTGAGTTCTTAGGTAATATGATTAATTGAACTCATTAGCATGAACATAGTCAAAGTGTCTTTGCAAATTATGTTGTAGATTACTAGCTCACGTTGTAGCTCCCTTGAATTTTTATATGTTCCTAGAGAAATAGTGTTGAAAGATGATGGTAGCAATATTGCTGACTGGGTCCGTGATCTGAGGATTGTCCTCATTGCTGCACAGAAGGCTTATGTCCTTAATGCACCGCTCGGTGCGCCACCCCCTCTAGCGTCATTTGTAGATGTTGTGAACATCTGACAGACACGTTCCGATGACTACATGATAGTTTAATGCATCATGCATTACGGCTTAGAAATTGAGGCTTCAAAACGTTTTGAACGTGATGGAATATATGAGATGTTCTAAGAGCTGAAATTGTTATCTCAAGCTCGTGCCCGTGTTGTGAGATATGAGACCTCCAACAAGATTCTTTGCATGCAAGATGAAGGAGAGTAGCTCAATCGCTGAGCATATGCTCAGATTGTCTGAGTACTACAATCGCTTGAATCGAGTGAGAGTTAATCTTTCAGATAAGATAGTGATTGATAAAGTTCTCCAAGTCACTGTCACTAAGCTACTAGAGCTTCGTGATAGCCTATGAAATGCCAGGGATATAATTAATGAAAAGTAGAAATCAAGAAGGAGCATCAAGTGTTGATGGTTAGTAAAACCACTGGTTTTGGGAAGGGCAAGGGCAAGGAGGGAAACTTCATGGACGGCAAGTCAGTTGCTGCTCTAGTGAAGCAACCCAAAGTTGAACCCAAACCCAAGACTGAGTGCTTCTATTATGAGGAGAGCGGTCACTAACACGGAACAACCCTAGCTACTTGGTAGATAAGAAGGCTGGCAATGTCGACAGAAGTGTATTTGATATACGTGTTATTGATGTGTACCTTGCTACTACTCCTCGTAGCACCTGGGTACTAGATACCGGTTCGGTTGCTAAATGTTAGTAACTCAGAATAAAAGCTACGGAATAAACGGAGACTAGCTAAGGGTGAGGTGACGATGTGTGTTGGAAATGTTTCCAAGGTGGATGTGATAAACATCGCACGCTCTCTCTACCTTCGGGATTAGTGACAAACCTAAATAAATGTTATTTGGTGTTTGCGTTGAGCATGAACATGATTAGATCATGTTTATCGCAATACGGTTATTCATTTAAGTCAGAGAATAATGGTTATTCAGTTTACATGAATAATACCTTCAATAGTCGTGCACCCAATGAATGGTTTGTTGTATCTTGATCGTAGTAGTACACATGTTCATAACATAGATGCCAAAAGATACAAAGTTAATAATGATAGTACCACATACTTGTGGCACTACGGCTAAATGTCATATTGGTGTAAAGCGCATGAAGAAAACTCCAAGCTGATAGATCTTTGGACTCATTCGATTTTTAATCGGTTGAGACATGCGGACCATGCCCCCTTGGGCAAGATGACTAAAACCCCGTTTTCCGGCTTGACGGAACGGGCAAGTGACTTATTGGAAATGATACATGTTGATGTATACGGTTCAATGAGTGTTGTAGCATGCAGTGGATATCATTGTTTTCTTACCTTCACTGATGATTTGACTAGATATAGTGTATATTTACTTCATGAAACACAAAGTATGAATCATTTGAAATAGTTCAAAAAAATTCAGAGTGAAGTTTAAGATCATCATGACAAGAAGATAAAAATATCTACGATATGATCCTGGAGGTGAATATCTGAGTTAATTGTTTGACATACAACTTTAGATAATGTGGAAATTCTTTCACAACTCACGCCACCTAGAACACCATAGAGTGATGGTGAGTCTGAATGTCGTAGTCATGCTCTATTGGATATGGTGCGAATTATGATGTCTCTTATTAGTTTGCCGCTATCATTTTGGGTTATGCATTAGAGACAACTACATTCACTTTAAATAGGGCACCATCTAAATCCGTTGAGATAACAACATATGGTTTGATAGAAACCTAAGCTATCATTTCTTAATGTTTGGGGTTGCGACGCTTAAGTGAGAAAGGTTTTCACCTAAAGAGCTTGAGCCCAAAGCACACAAATGCATCTTCATAGAATAACCTAAGAATAGTTGGGTATACTTTCTATCTTAGATCCGAGCACAAAATGTTTTTTGCTTAAACGGGTCCTTTCTCGAGAAAGACTTTCTCTCCAAAGAATTGAGTGGGAGGAAGATAGAACTTGATGAGATTGTTGAACCATTATTTCAACCAGAGATTAGCGCAGCACAGAAAGATGTTTCTGTGGAGCCTACGTTAGTTGAAGAGGAAGTTAATGATGATGATCATGAAACTTCGGATCAAGTTACTTTCAAACCTCGTAGGTCGACAAGGACGCATACTACTCCTGAGTGGTACGACAACCCTGTCTTAGAGGTCATGTTGCTGGACAACAATGAACCTACGAGCTATGAAGAAGTGATGATGGGCCCGGATTCTGACAAATAGTTAGAGGCCATGAATCTGAGAAAGGATCCATGTATGAAAACCAAGTATAGACTGGTATACTTGCTCTTTGGACGGCAGCTCATTGAGTACAAATGGATCTTTAAGATGAAGACAGCCGCTAATGGTGAATGTTACCATTTATAAAGCTCGACTTGTCACAAAGAAGTTTTCTCCAAGTTCAAGGAGTTGACTACAATAGGACTTTCTCACTTGTAGCGATGCTAAAGTCTATTGGAATTATGTTAGCAGTTGCTGCATTTTCAATTACGAAATATGGCAGATGGATGTCAAAACATCGTTTCCTTCCTTGAGGAAAGGTTGTATGAGATACAACCAAAAGGTTTTGTCAGTCCTAAGGATGCTAAAAGGTGTGCAAGCTTCAGTGATCCTTCTATGGACTGACGCAAGCATCTCGGAGTTGGAATATATGCTTTGATGAGGTGATCAAAGTTTTTGAGTTTATGCAAAGTTTACGAGAAACTTGTATTTACAAGTAAAGTGAGTGGGAGCACTATAGAATTGCTGATAAGTATATGTGGTTGACATATTGTTGATCAGAAATGATGTAAAATTTCTGGAAAGCATAAAAGGTTGTTTGAAAAGAGTTTTTCAAAAGAAGACCTGGATAAAGCTACTTAATTGTTGGGCGACGAGATCTATAGAG
Organism: Hordeum marinum; assembly: GCA_022496015.1. Lineage (NCBI taxonomy): Eukaryota > Viridiplantae > Streptophyta > Magnoliopsida > Poales > Poaceae > Hordeum > Hordeum marinum. The sequence continues at coordinate 20,728,039 of CM039673.1, read as the reverse complement.
ATAGATCAAGACGCCTGATGAGACTTTCAATGAGTACATACCTTGACAAAATTTTGAAAGAGTTCAATGGATCAGTCAAAGAAAAGAGTTCTTTACTGATTTGTGAGGTGTGGAGTTGAGTGAGACTCAAAACTCGAACACGGCAGAAGAAAGAGAAAGGACGAAGGTCGTCCCCTATGCCTTAGCCATAGGCTCTATATTATGCCATGCTGTGCACCGCACCTAGTGTGTGCCTTGCCATGAGTATGTCAATGGGTACAAGAGTGATCCAGGAGTGGATCACTAGACATCGTTCAAAATTATCCTTAGTAACCAGAGGACTAAGGAGGTTTTTCTCAATTATGGAGGTGATAAAGAGTTAGTCATAAAGAGTTACGTCGATGGAGTAGCCATTTGGAATAGCTCCAAGTGGAGCGTGATAGCAGTGTTTACAGTATGACATAGAGATTTTCAAAGTACATATGGATCTATATGTCACGGACTTGTTGACTAAAAGACCTCTCTCACATCCAAAGCATGATCGAGCCCCGGAACTCATTGGGTGTTAGATTCATAACAATGCGAATCACATGGTGATGTGAACTAGATTATTGACTCTAGTGCAAGTGGGAGACTGTTGGAAATATGCCCTAGAGACAATAATAAATTAGTTATTATCATATTTCCTTGTTCATGATAATCGTTTATTATCTGTGCTAGAATTGTATTGATCGGAAACTCAAATACATGTGTGGAAACATAGACAAACACCATGTCCCTAGTATGCCTCTGATGGACTAGCTCGTTGACAAAGATGGTTAAGGTTTCCTAGCCATGGGCATGAGATGTCATTTGATAATGGGATCACATCACGAGGAGAATGATGTGATGGACAAGACCCAAACTATAAAAACGTAGCATATGATCATGTCAGTTTATTGCGACAGTTTTCTGCATGTCAAGTATCTGTTCCTATGACCATAAGATCATGTAACTCACTGACACCGGAGGAGTACCTTGGGAGTATCAAACGTCGCAACGTAACTGGGAGACTATAAAGGTGCTCTATAGGTATCTCTGAGGGTGTCTGTTGGGTTGGCATGGACTAAGACTGGGATTTGTTACTCCGTATGAAGGAGAGGTATCTCAGGGCCCACTCGCTAATACAACATCACAATAAGCCTTGCAAGTAATGTGACTAAGTGTTAGCCGGGGGATCTTGTATTATGGAACTAGTAAAATAGACTTGACGGTAACGAGGTTGAACTAGGTATACGACGATTGAATCTTGGGCAAGTAACATACCGAAGAACAAAGGAAACATCATACATGATTAACTGAATCCTTGGCATAGAGGTTCGACCGATAAAGATCTTCGTAGAATATGTAGGAATCAATATGGGCATCCAGGTCCCGCTATTTGTTATTGACCGTAGAGGTGTCTCGGTCATATCTACATAGTTCTCGAACCCACAGGGTCTGCACTCTTAAGGTCTGGTGATGTTTCAGTAGTATAGAGTTATGTGTGGTGGTGAAGGAAGGTTATTTCGAGTCCCGGATGAGATCCCGGACTTCACGAGGAGCTTCGGAATGGTCCGGAGGTAAATATTGATTATAGGAAGTCCTGTTTTGGTCACCGGAAAAGTTTCGGGCTCATCGGTAGTGTACTGGGAGTGTCGGTAGTGTACCGGGGGACCATCGGGAGGGGTATTTCGACCCAAGAGGATACATGGGCTGTGGGAGGATGAATACCAGCCCTTAGTGGGCTGGTGGAAGTCCCACAAAGGGCCCATGCGGTTGGGAAGAAAAGCCCAAAGAGAAAAAGGTGGAAAAGGGCAAAAAGGCTAATTAAGGAAGGAGTCCTAGTCCTACTAGGATTGGAGGAGGATTCCTCCTCTCCTCCTTGCGCCAAGGGAAAAGTGCTGGACCTTGGTGCGCTAGCCTCCTCCCTCCCTCCTCCTATGTATACTAGAGATTTTGAGGGTTTTGAGACATAGAAAACAGCCACGTGCTGCCCTCTTCTCTAGATCGCAGTTTCTCCTCTAGATCGGTTTTCAGTGGTGCTTAGGCGAAGCCCTTCTGGAATCGCTCCACCACCATCGCCGGAACGCCGTCGCTCTGCCGGAGAACTCTTCTACCTCTCTGCTCCCTCTTGCTGGATCAAGAAGGCGGAGATCGTCATCGAGTTGTACATGTGCTTAACGCGGAGGTGTTGTCTGTTCGGTGCCAGATCGGAAGGACCGTGATTAAGATCGCGAGACGATTCGTCATTGGATCTTGTGACGGATCATGATGAGATCGCGGGACGGATCGTGATGAGATCGTAGGACGGATCATGATTGGATCGCGGGACACTCGGCGATTTGGATTGCGAAGACGTTCGAGTACATCAACCGCGTTTCTTAACGCTTCCCACTTAGTGATCTACAAGGGTATGTAGATCCACTCTCCCTCTCGTAGATGCTCATCACCACGGATATATCTTGCGTGTGCATAGGAATTTTTTTGTTTCCCATGCAACGTTCCTCAATAGGTTGTGCAAGAAGCGGAAGTTCATTATGATGCCAGTGCTCATCCAAGGCCCTAATCAACCCGACAACCAGATTGATGTGTACCTAAGGCCATTAGTTGAAGAAATTTTATAGTTGTGGGACATAAAAAGGTGTACTTGTGTGGGATGAGCACAAACAGGAGGAATTTGACGTACGAGCCTTCTTGTTTGTAACCATCAACGAGGGTGCCGCTCTTAGTAACCTTTCAGGAAAAACAAACAAGGGATACAATGCATGCATGCACAATTTAGATGAGACCGAAAGTATATATTTGGATAAATGTAAGAAGGTTTTATACCTGGGACATCATAGGTTTCTTTCGACCAAGAATGCCTTAAGAAGGAAAGGCAAGCATTTCAAAGGTGAGGAAAATCGCCAGAAGAAGCCTGGCCACTGTACTGGTGATGATATATTCGATATAGTCAAGGATTTAAAAGCAATCTGTGGAAAGGGTCTTGGCTGACAATCTGTTCCGAATGACGCTGACGGACACGCGCCCATGTGGAACAAGAAATCTATACTTTGGGAGCTAGAGTATTGGAAAGTCCTAGAGGTATGCTCTCCAATCGACGCGATGCACGTGACGAAGAATCTTTGCGTGAACCTACTAGGCTTCTTGGGCGTATATGGGAAGACAAAAGATAGACCGGAGGCATGGCAGGACCAACGAGTATGAACGAAAAAGACGGCATGCATCCAAGTTAGTATCAAGGTCCTTTTAGCTATGCTCTTACCAAAGAAGAGAAGGAATTTTTTTCGAATGTCTGCTCAGTATGAAGGTCCCGTCTGGCTTCTTGTCGAATATAAAGGGAATAATAAATATGGCAGAGAAAAAATTCCAAAACTTGAAGTCTCATGACTGACACATGATCATGACACAATTACTTCCGGTTGCATTGAGGGAGCTTCTACCGCAAAATGTTTGATTAGCTATTGTGAAGCTATGTGCATTCCTCAATCAGCAGTCGAGCCTTGCATGTAGTAATAAATGCAGGAAAATTGTTCCCAGCTCGGAGAACAGACAGTGCAATCGACCCCCCCCCCCCGCCCCGCCCGCGCTCAAGGTGAGTACCAATAAGGCGGTAACCGATGCTGATAGAAACATGGCTAGAGAGTTGGGTATCACTTTCGAACAACACCTAAGCATTGAGGAAGTCCCCAAGGTGCATTCGAAGGAACTAGCTTGGAAATATGTCCCCGGGAACCCTGTGGTCAGTCATGACGAGGAGAAGCTTCTACCAATGCGAATACGCAGATTGCATGATTGGTACCTGAGAGAAATAAAGGCCGGGTGAGAGAGCCTCATGGCGAAAGTCAAGCGAGAGCATTACTTCCATGAAAAATATGTGTGGGTTGAATTTCCATAAATTTTTCAGTTATTTAATGAACATGCACTCGACAAATCTCTCGTCAGTTGCTATTGTCTCCAAGTGATTTTTTCTGTAATTTAAGTCTCTAGCTCACCTTGTTCATTGCCTGTAATTATCCTCCCTATATTTTTTTGTGTGGTATTATGCAGAATAAAGATTTTTGAATTGAAAAGAGATAGAGTCTATGACATTGGGTTCATTGACCCAAATACCGTTAATGAACATGTGTTAAATAACCATAAACAAGACACCGAGAATGCATGCTAATGTTTTTGAAGGAACTAAATACAAGACCAGAAATACTTTTTGCTTACAACTTTACGTGAGTGTTACTGTCTTATACTATAAATTCTATTTTTGCTTACCCGATGTTTAGTGTAATTGATGAGTTATGCATGCCTGCTTACACAAACATGTGCGCAGATTCCACTAGATCCTGCTAATCATTACAGTTGACGAGGGAACTGTTGAAATGCTCGACTCACTAGATAAAGACCCTGAAGAATACATCAGCGTGTTTTTTATGCTCGAAAGATAATTTTAATCATTATCGCACTACGTCGGCCTCTTTAGTTCATTTCCTGATATCAAGTAATTAATAACTCATTTATTCATTTTCTTTGTCAGGCAGGGTTTGGAAAAAGTTCATCAAAGAGCTTGTCGGTGAATGAAAACAACAACTGAAATGGTGACGGTCCAAGGTAATTAAGTACTACTAGCTATGTCCGCGCATCTCGTTAATTCTAGTTTCAATGCCATTATAATGATTGATTATTATATGATTGAATTATATTTTCGTAAAGTGTATGAGACGGGAAAAGGGGACTAATTTATGTGCATACTATGTTTGCGAGAACATTCGCTTTATGACCGAAAGGAGCGTAGATGCAAGACATCTTTGGATACGTAAACACTATTCATATTTTTCTTATCATGATCTAATATATATACTCACAACTAATATATTCATATTGATCTTCTTTTTTAAAGATGATGGAGATGTAGGATAGGCTCCTACCAAAGGACTGCACACGAGCACTTCAAAAGAAAATTGTAGGATTTTTACTTGTACAGGTCATATCTCCTGACGAATAATACCATCTATACTTCTTTATCTATACTTATACCAATTATTAGCGACTCTCAAAAATTTCCACGTTAATTAGTAATTACGAGCCGTTTATGTGGTGGGACCGAATTATTACGGTCTAGATCTTCCGTTAACTCCCGAACAGTTACCACGTTAATCAAAAACTCGCTAAATATTACGAAAGTCGTGAGATGAAGTAGGATACGTGAAGATTGGAACATGCGCTCTACCTATTTCTCAAAGACCCTGACGACACCCTCCTTCCTCTCCTTCTAATCTATACCTATACATACCTATACTAATTAGACACTTTTAAGAAATTATCATGTTAATTAGCAATTACGAGCTGTTAATCTGGTGGGACCAATAAGTTATTACGGTCTAGATCTATTTGAAGGCTGCACATTTGTTTCAAAAAAAATATCTCCGTTAATCTGGTGGGAAGTTATTACCGTGTAGATCTATTTGAAGGCTGCACGTTTGTTTCGATAAAAAAAATCTCCGTACGATCTGCCGAGGATATCTCTCCCGAAACCCTTGCAGATGCAGTTTCCTTCGTTTCATCTTTCCCGATTAACCGGTCTATAGTCGAGCGACCACGAGCGTTGTTTTCATCCACCTAGCCACGTCCCTTTGCCTCTGTCCTCATATTGAAAGTTGCAATCAGATTAGGGAAGCAGCAATTTCTTTAAAAGGCTCAAGATCCAATACTTCCTCTCCCGGATCCCCTTGTTCCAACTATGGTATCTACTGAGCACCAATTTTCGATCTCGCTGCAGTTCAGATCAGGCCAATCAACTATTCTATTTGATGTTTATTTTTCATACATCGGAACTTGATAGGTGAAGGTGTGTGGCAACGGAAGTTTGAAAATAATTGGGTCCTTCTCCAGTTGCCTTCGCTGCCCAGCAGGTTGCGGATTGGAGGAACGACGTCAGACATAGCAGCTCACCTCCACGACATCATGGTTTAAGTTCACAAGAAAGTAACCCATTATCAATTAATCCTGCTTTATTATTCATCATGTTTAATTCATGGCAAAAGCCCAAACTGCTTTGACCCGTACACTAGATTTATCTTAATCACAAGAATTATGTGGTTGTCCTGCACAACATCTAGGTACGTGAAGCATTTGTTCCCGGAGTTCCGCCTCTAGAACTTATTGTGACCACCGTGCCGCCTCTAGTATTCCAGAACTTATGAGTACTTTGAGTTGTACTCTCTCGGATCCCAAAGCTTCATCTTCTTAATTATTTGCCAAACAAAAACGATCTGCTAAATCAAAAAAAAATTGTTGCATGTCTACTTTGAACTGTAAGGGCATTACCATCGCGCTTATAGCTCATGTGCGACATATTTCAAGTGAATTGGAAGGAGTGCGACGTCGTTGACGAAAATAGCTGTAGTGCAACGCTTCAGAAACCCAAATAGCCAAGGCCCACTCTGGCGATTAAACTGGTCGTCAACGGGAGTGAGTTTATGTTTAAGATATGTGGGTCCCACTTGACAGAGCATCTAGTTACGGCCCCACTTGGCAGTGCATCAGGTGAGATGTGGCCCGTTGCTCCCTCCTCCCTCCTCTTCGTTCTCGGCGGTGAGCCGGCGACGGCGCCGGAGCTTTTTTTCTCGGTGACAACAGTGGCGGAGCTGTCGTTCTCGGCGACGGCGACGACTGTGGTGAGTAAATCCTAAACCCTTGTCCTGTTCCCCTCATTGTCAAGTTATATCTCACCGCATCGAGCCCCCTTTGTTTCCTCTGTTTTTGGGCGATTTGATCCAGATTTGGGTGCGGGGGAGGGGGATGGGGGCTGACCGCGATGGAGCCGCCAGTGACAACAACGTCGACTAGGTATGTGCATCCTTTCAAACCTATGCGATTTGTGCGTCGTCTGCTTCCGCTAGCTCACACTGCCCGCCATTGACAAACAGGGGTAGGACATTCGAATTCACTGTCGAATTCTTTCCTTCTAAGGCGAAGCTAGGTGATGGTAGCGTGCGAGACATAGAGAGAGATACAATTATGAAATGGGAGGTTGAATGTGCAGAGATTGATCCTCAGGAAATACAGAGCATGGAAGAGAGGGCCGTGAGAAATGTCGTGGAGAAAATTGGGGAGAGCATTTTTTGGGGTCCAGAGCAGGAGGTAGCATTGTTACGGTTTGATAATTGGAAGGGTGAGTATGTGAGAATTGAGAATGTTTAAGAGGTGGTTGATGAAATCGATCGGCAAGACGGCTGGGCAAGCAAACAGACTACCTTTCATGCAGAGCTCGTTGATCTGAAATCATATCTAAGGTTGGATATGTGTCCTCAAAGTTGGCTTCACAGATGGTAGATGACGATTGGGCTTCACAGAGACAGATAACGCCCATGTTTATGGGTGAATTGACAGTAATAGGGGGGGTTGATGAAGATGTAGAAGAGGGTTTTGATGGTGCTGAAAGGGTTGTTTGTGTTGATTGGAATTCAGTACAATTAGAAGACACTACTGATTTGGTCATTGCACCAATGGCTGACACTGAGATGACCAAATTTTTTGGCATTCCAGTAGATGATCAAGATGAGGAAGAGAGGGATGAATCTAGTTTGCCTAATGATGCTAATAGAGATGCTTGTGAAGATGTGGATGGACAGCTGATGAAAGATGACGTAGATGATGCAGATGATGCACATGATGATGAGCTTGTAAGTGTGTATGACAAAGAAAATCCTGATAGTGAAGTAGGCAAGTTGTTCCCAATTATGCAGGAGTACAGGATGTGTTTCAAGACTTATGTAGTCAAACATGAGTTTGATGCCAAGACTATGTGGACTGACAGAAAGAAATTTTATGCAAGGTGCAGAGGTTTTGATGGAAGCATCAGGCCTTGGAAGTGGTACATATCTGCTAGAATTCAACCTGATGGAAGTACCATCAGGGTTAATCAAATGCCAAATGCAAATACTTGTATTACAAGTTCACAGGGAGTATCAACCATGACATCACAACTTTGGATTGCAGAAAAGATCACTCCAATTTTAGCCAAGAAACCAAACACTACAACAAAGAAACTTAAAGTGGGAATGGAAAAGACATACCCCATTAAGGTGAAGTATACCACAGTGTGGAAAGCAAAACAGAGGGCAATGAAAGCATTATATGGTGATTGGGCAAATACTTTTAGGATGCTTTATAACTTCAAAGCATAGGTGGAAAAGAGGTCACCTGGTTGTGTTGTGGAGATAGATACTGAGGTAACAGAGGATGGAAGAGTTCTTTTCTCCAAGTTCTTTATGGCTTTAAAGCCTTGCATAGATGGCTTCAAAGCAGGGTGCCGTCCATATTTGAGTATAGACTCATATTTTTTGAGTGGCAAATGGAATGGTCAATTGGCAGCATGCAATGCTTTAGATGGTCACAACTGGATGTTCCGTGTTGCTATTGGCTTGTTTCAGTCAGAGACAGAGGTTTCATGGATATGGTTCATGATGTAGTTGCAAAGATGCATAAGGCCAGTGTCACCTTTGGCAGTACACACACATGCATGTAAAGGGCTAGAAAATGAAGTGAAGATTGTTTTTCCTCATTGTGAGCAGAGGGAATGCTTCGGCCATATGTGGATGAATTTGATCAAAAAATTCAGAGGGGAAGAATTTGGGAGAATGTGGCCAGCAGCAAGATCTTACACCAAGCAAACACATTCATATTATCTTGATAAGATAAAAGCAGCTTGCAGTGAGTTTGATCCAGGGTTGAACACCTATCATTCTCTATTGTGGTACAGGTCAGGATTTAACAGTGCCATCAACTGTGATCATATCAACAATAACTTGGCAGAAAGTTTTAACAACAAGATAAAGCAGTTAAAGAACTTGCCTGTGCATGACATGGTTGACCAGATCAGGATCATGATCATGCGCATGTGGGAATTGAGAAGAAGGATTGGTGATTGTCTGCAAGGGGATAAGCTTCCTGCAGTGGTACAACAGGTGGTGAACAGGAGCAGGAATCTCACACATTTGTTTGTTGAAAAATCTTCATTGTGTGGTGCTGAAGTTAGAGATACCAAGACTGGAAGGAGGCATGTTGTTAACACTGAGTTGCCTGACCATGTGACTGTGCCATACTTTTCTTGGCCTCCCAACCCAATATAAACATGCACCCATATTTGCATGAATATTACTCAGTGTCAAGATACAAGGTTGCATATGCAACTCCAATTCCAGCACTTATAGATCAGTCTCAGTGGCCTGAAGTGGAAATTGAATTTTCCATGTGTCCTCCCCTAACAAAAAGAAAAGCTGGGAGGCCTAAAGAGAGTAGATTCAAGGCATGGTTTGAGAAAGGTGGGAGTAGTAAAAAGGGAAAGGGGAAGGAGGATGCAAAGACAAAAAGGTCCCAAAGAGGTACCAAAATTGATGCAAGATGTGCCAGGAACTTGGGCACCGAAAAGGATCTCCAAAATGTCATTACACTCCTGAAAGGCCAAAGTATGTTTATGTTTGTGTGTTTTTTAATTTGGGTGTTTTATTTAATTACTAGCTAAATTACAAGCTTTGTTTTCCAGGAGGAAGCATGGAGGTCAACCCCTTGTTGTTGAAGATTGCTAGGCAATCGGAAAGGCAAGAATCAATGGGTGTAGAAAGAAGAGAAGTTTTGGTGATGAACCATAGTTGGATGATGCTGCGGTGCAAAATGAGCAAGAGTTGGATGATGTTGTGATGCAAAATGATCTAGATTTGTGTTGGGGTCATAACCCCATGGCATGACCTTCCCTAAGGGCTCCGGGTTATGATTGGCGGTTCGTACACGGGCCCAAGGTGAGCTGGGGGTCCTAAGGCCCAGGAAGATTGGCGACTCATAAGCTGGGCCTGACAGTGGCCCAGAAGACCCGGGTGTGTAAGACGCCCGTGAACAACTTGGATAAGAAGATAGAGAAAGACTCGGATAGACAATGAGAGTCAGTCACCAATTGTACGACCCGTGGTCTTGACCTCCTATATCAAGGCAGACCCGGGGCAACTTAGAGATCAGGTTGTCGAGTACTAGGTCAAGCTTTAGCTCCCTTGTAATCGATAAGTCAAGCAATATAAGCACAAGCATGACGTAGGCTATTACCTCGACTTGATGGGCCAAACCTGGGTAAACCCGTGTCTCTCGTCCCCATCAACCCCTTTGGGTCCATCACGTTAGCAATGGCCTCGAACTGAAGTCCGTTCATCCGGACATCTGCCGTGACAAAACCACGATAGCTGGCGCCCACCTTGGGGCTTGCGCTCGCTGGTGTTGAGTTCTCAAAGGGCTCTCTGTCGGGGCTCGAGGGATATGTGGTTGGCCGGATGAGCAAGATTTGCCACGGCCGGCTCTACATCGACGACGCCGGCTCGGGGCTCGATGCTGGTTCGGTGGAGTATGGTTTTCGGGTTCTGTTTGGCGGGATCCACGTGTTCATAGGAAAGGTTGATGGAGCGATACCCAGGCCGGACATCTGCACCGACCTCATCGAGCCGGCTCGGCATCTGCAACCTTCTCGTAGCGTGCAACCCGTCCGCGTTAGCCCAGGGCTGAAACACGTCTTCGTGGGCTTCACTCAAGGTGTCGATCTGGAAGTTTCCGGGTCATAGGAAACTCTTGTTTACTCAGAGAACGAGTCTTCAAGCGGGGAAACAAAATCGGTTTACAGGCTCCACAATGGCAGGCTCGGGGGCTACGGTGAGCTTTGCCCCGAGTCGGACCACTCTGAGGCGGACGATCTTGGGCAGCCGGTTCATGTGGCTATGTTCATGGCGGGGTCAGTCCCAGTCACGAATAGTACGCCCACAGGAGCCACCACCTCAGGCGATAACTCGGCACCGCCGGCTCAAGTCCTTTTGGAGCTAATGGATGAGCTTGCAGCCCTGATGGCTACAGACGTTACACCGGGCAATCAAGTGGCTAGGAACTTGGAGATTGCAGGGATCAAAGACCGGATGGCAGAAGTGTAGCAGAGGATGGCTGAGTTAAAAGCTCAGATGGAGCAAGATGCAGAACGCATCAAGACAGACGATTTCCGTCTGGGACTGGAGCAGCAATCGATAGCCGCGGTTCATCGGATGAGGCATCAATCCCGTCTACCGGAACATTATGACGCAAGAAACCTCTTTAACACGCCAGGGGCAGGGCAAACAGCAGACGCGCCTGGGAGTCGCCCGGCGGCTCGGCCAGTGACTCAGCCGACCCGGCAAAATCAGGCCTCGCCTTCAGCATTCTCGACACCGGCGGGTCATTATTCTAACCCGGCCGAGAATATGGTGGCAGCAACCACCCGGCTCGAAATAATTCCTATTCTAGATGAGGCGCCTTTTGCGTAGGATGTGCGAAACGCCATTGGATACTTGCAGACAATGATGGCCCAGCAGGAGAAGTACACCTACAGCCGGAGCCGTGTTCACTCAACCCCTCTCCCAAGCCGGAGTTTTAGCCGGCGCTACGAGTCACCGGCGGGTTCCAGCAGCAACTGGCGCCGAGAGATTCCAACGGGTCATCGACCGGCTGTGGATGCACAGGCGTTTGAAAATCGTGCGGGAGGCCGGCAGGAGTTGACAGCTTTAGCGGAGGCGGCTCACGAGGAGCCCGCGCCATCTGTGTCAGTAGGAGTTGGAGGAACCACCAGAGTGGGGGAGTGCCGTGTTTATCACCGGCTCTCCGGAGTGAGCGACTCCCAAAGGATTTCAAAGGGCCCCACAAAGTTCTAAATTACACCGCTGATTTATCCCCCGAGGCTTGGGTGGAGAGTTATGAGCTAGCCATGGAGATGCTGGACGTCAGCGAGGCGGTTTGTGCCAAATACTTCATTATGATGCTTGAAGGCCCGGCTCGCACATGGTTAAAGGGATTGCCACCTAATACCATCAATTCATGGGCAGAGCTGAGGGCCGGATTCATTAAAAACTTTCAAGGAACGTGTAAGCAGCCCATGACTATTGTGGATCTAGATCACTGTGTTCAATAGGAGAATGAGTCGGATCATCATTGGGTGCAGCGGCTCTTGACCAATATCCCCTCTTCGGAGCAGATCACGGCGGCTCAAGCAGTGCTGATCTTAGAGAAGAATTGTCATTTTTCCCATTAAAGCAGAAGCTTGGCCGGCTCAAACGCACATGTTAGGATATGGGGGAGCTCATGACGGCTCTCACGAAATATGCCGACTGTGATAGTACAAAAGATCCGGGCTCCCACGACGAGAAGGCCGGCCAAGGCAAGAAGGGAAATTAGAGCAAGGGTACGGCAAACAATGGTAGCCAGAGCAAACGTAAGAATCATGAAGCCGGGTCAGAACTGGTGGCCAATGCAAGTACCAACCAGAATCACCCCAAGGGCAACAGGAGGTTCAGGCCACCTTTTAGTAAAGACAAGCCTGCCTTTAATTTAGAGGAGGCGCTGAAGGGTCCTTGTCTGGATCATGGCCAACCCGATAAACCGGCGAATCACACATGGGGGAGTGCTGTTACAGGCAGAAGCTTAAGAATCACTTTACACACCCCAATAATCAGGACGGTGGCCCACCGGGCGGCTCTGGACACGGCGGGTCAGGTGCTGGCTTTGGGTCCGGCAGCTCAGGGTCTGGTCACCCAGGTCAAGGTAATCAAGGAGGACACCACGAGCATTTTGGTAACAACAATCAGCAACACCGTAATCAATCTGGTTATCAGAGCAACCCCAAGCAGCTCAGTTCCGGGGAGTATCATGTTTTCACAACTAGCCTCAACAAAAGAGATCAGAAGTTGCGCCGACGGGCGGTCAACGCGGTTGCACCAGCCCTACCGCAGTATTTACAGTGGTCTGAGTATGACATAACATGGAGCCGGGAAGATCACCCGCTGCGTGCCGATGATCCAAGGCGGTTGGCTTTGCTTGTGGCCCCCCAAGTGGGAGGGTATATGGTGAATAAAGTGCTAATGGACGGAGGCAGCAGTATCAATATCCTCTACTACGATACTTTTCGGCGGATGAAGTTGCTAGAAAAATATTTAAAACCCTCGTCCATCGTTTTTCTTGGAGTGGTGCCAGGCAAGTCGGCGTATCTGGTGGGCAGGATTTCCTTAGAAGTAGCCTTTGGAGACGAGTATAACTACAGGGTGGAATCCTTATGGTTTGAGGTGGTAAAAATCAAGAGTCCTTACCACACAATGTTTGGACGTTCGGCTTATGCAAAGTTCATGGCTAGGCCTTGCTATGTATACTTACAGCTCAAGATGCCCGGCTTAAAAGGTACCATTACTTTTCGTGGTGATCGAAAAACTGCCATTGAGTGTGAGGAAGGAGATGCGGCTTATGCAGAGTCCAGCTGCGCTCAAGAGGAGCTTAAATTTTATAAGGAGAACATTGACCCGGAGGATATGACTCCGCTGAAGAAGCCCACGATGGAGGTTGATCTGCCCCTCAAGTTTTCAACGGATGATACAAAGGCGGTAGGTTTTACCCCGGGCTACTCTTCCAAACAATTCATCATTGGAGGTCACATGGATCCCAAATAGGAAAGCGTGCTCATCGAATTCATCCGTGAGAATCAGGACATCTTTGCATGGAAACCTTCTGACATGCCGGGTGTACCGAGAGAGTTCGCTGAGCACAACCTTAATGTAGATCAAAAGTTTAAGCCGATTAAGCAGTTTCTGCGGCGGTTCAATGAGGACAGACGCAAGGCAATCGGGGAAGAAGTGGCCCGGCTCTTGGCGGCGGGTTTCATTGTTGAGGTTTTTCACCCGGAGTGGTTGGCTAACCCGTTGCTGGTACTCAAGAAGAACGACAATTGGCGGATGTGCATAGATTACACGGACCTTAACAAAGCCTATCCGGCTGATCTGTTTGGTCTTCCACGTATTGATCAAATCATCGATGCAACGGCGGGATGTGAAAGCCTGTGTTTTTTGGATGCCTATTCAGGCTATCATCAGATCAAGATGGCAGTTAAAGACCAAGAAAAGACAACTTTCATTACGCCTTTAGGAGCTTTCTGCTATGTATCCATGCCTTTTGGACTCAAGAGTGCCCAGGCAACCTATCAGCGGTGTGTGCAGAATTTTCTTCATAGTTAGATTGGCCGTAATGTCCATGCGTACGTGGATGACATCGTAATTAAGTCAAGGAAGAAGGAGACCATTTTGGATGACTTAACGGAGACCTTTGATAATCTCCGGGTCTATAAGATGATGCTTAACCCAGCCAAGTGTGTTTTTGGTGTTCCAGCTGGCAAGCTCTTAGGTTTTCTGGTTTCTAAGCATGATATCGAAGCGAACCCAGATAAAATCAAGGCTATCACTTCTCTGGCTGAGCCGGCTAGTATTAATGATGTTCAGCGCTTGGCAGAACGGATTGCCACATTAAGCCTGTTCATAAGCCGCCTCGGAGAGAAAGCAATTCCTTTATATCAGATGATGAAGAAGACGGAAAATTTTGTCTGGAGCAAGGCGGCGGGTGAAGCTTCGGACACGCTGAAGAAAGAGCTTACTGAGCCATCGATGCTGGCTGCTCTTGCTGAGAAAGAGACATTGCTTCTGTATGTAGCGGCTAATAACCGGGCAGTAAGCGCCATAATCGTAGTTGTGCGCAAGGAGTCTGGGAAAGAATATCCAGTTCAAAGGCCAGTTTATTAGATCAGTGAGGTCCTTACGGAGTCTAAGCAAAGGTATCCGCATTGGCAGAAGCTGGTGTATGGAGTCTTCATGGCCAACCACAAGTTAAAATACTATTTTTTGGGGCACCAGATAACTGTGATCCGTTCTGCTCCGTTAGGGGACATAATCTAGAATAGAGAAGCCACTGGAAGGATTGCTAAGTGGGCATAAGAGCTGGGACCTCTCAATCTAAAATATGTGCCTCGCATAGCTATTACATCTCAAGCCCTTGTGGATTTTGTAAACGATTGGACGGAATGTCAAACTCCGGAGGAAAAGCCGGATGATACTTACTGGACCATACACTTTGATGGATCCAAGCAGTTAGAAGGGTCAGGCGCAGGAGTTGTTTTGGCGTCTCCTAAAGGTGATAAGTTTTGTTATGTGCTCTGGCTGATGTTCCCGTGCACTAACAATGCAGCTGAATATGAGCCTCTGCTTCATGGTGTTCGATTAGCCAAGGAGATGAATTTAAGCCGGGTAAAGTGTTTGGGCGACTCAGATCTGGTGGCTCAGCAGGTTTCAGGCACTTAGGACTCCAAAGACCCACGGATGGCGGCTTATCGACAAGCGGTTGATATTATTGCTAGCCATTTCAAAGGGTATCAGGTGGATCACATTGATCGTCGCAGGAATGAAGCGGCGGATGCGCTGTCACGGCTAGGCTCCCAAGGTAAGCCGGTGCCACCCAATCTATTCCTGGACGTCTTACATCATCCGACTGTTAAGTTACCTTCAGAAGAGGATTTGGCTATTCCTGACCCGGAAGGGGAGTTAGTGGCGGCTTTGCATGCTATCCCAGATTGGACTGTCCCCTACTTGGCCTATTTGTCTTGGGGTGAGTTACCTGATGATGAAGACATGGCCAGACAATCACCCGGTGCTCTAATTCAATGACGATAGTTAATGGTGAGTTGCACAAATGCAGTATGACTGGCGTTTTTCAATGCTGTGTCTCACCTGAGTAGGGTCAGCAAATCCTCAATGAAATTCATGCCGGAGAATTTGGGCATCACGCCGGCTCGAAGTCGTTGGTAGCCAAGGCCTTCCCGCATGGATTCTTCTGGTTGACAGCTCACAAAGATGCAGAAGACTTGGTTCGCAAATGTGACGACTGTCAAAAGTTCGGCCGGCATGCTCATGTTCCGGCTCAAGAGTTAAGGATGATACTAATTACATGTCCATTTGAAGTCTGGGGGCTAGACATGGTAGGACCTTTGAAAAAATCCAAGGATAAGAAAGCGCACCTCTTGGTGGCGGTTGATAAATTCACCAAGTGGGTGGAGGCAGAGCCGGTTAGCAAGTGTGACGTAGCTACAATAGTTCAATTTGTTAAAAAGTTGATCTACCGTTTTTGGTACCCTCACAGCATCATCACCGACAATGGTACAAATCTATCTAAGGGGGCTATGAAGGAGTTCTGTGACAAGGAACACATCCGGCTGGATGTCTCAACAGTTGCGCATCCACAGTCCAACGGTCAGGCGGAGCGTGCTAATCAAGAAATTTTAAGGGGCATCAAGCCATCGCTTATGGTTCCTTTACGACGAACTCCCGGGTGTTGGGTAGAAGAATTGCCGTCTGTCTTATGGAGTGTCAGGACTACCCCCAGCAGATCTACAGGCTATACACCTTTCTTTATGGTGTATGGGGATGTGGCAGTATTGCCAAGTGACATCCAGCATGATTCGCCACGTGTAGCGGCTTATGTTGAGACGGATAATGAGACGACACGTCAAGACGCGTTGGATGCTTTGGAAGAAGCACGGGAGCTAGCGGCTGCCCGATCGGCAATCTATCAGCATGACCTGCGCCGTTACCACAACCGCAAGATCAAGACCCGGACGTTCCTGGAAGGCGACTTAGTGCTCCGGCTGATTCAAGACCAGGCAGGCATGCATAAGTTATCCCCTCGACCTTTTGTGGTTAGTAGAAATCTCGACAATGGATCATATTATCTCGTCGATATCAGGGATGACTTAGAGATGGCAAGTCAAGAAACCCGCCGGCCATGGAACATCGCACATCTTTGGCCGTATTATACGTGAGGATATTGAGACTCACCATTGTACACTATCATTGTACATATCATATTTAAATAAAATAAAATCCCCGCAAGACGGGACCTCTTTCGTTACACACATCTTTGTTCATACAATGAGAGTTCATAAAAAAATCCAGTTGATATATCAACTGCGGCGGAGGGGGGCTTCTTACCTTCGGGCATCGCTTCTAATGCTTTATCGACCAGGCTCTATGCCAAAAATCTCCGACTAACATGACTAACCGTCGCGGAGGGGTGCCTTCTTACCTTCGGGTATCGCTTCTAATGCTTTATCGATCGGGGTTTACGCCATATTGCTGAAGGGGGCTTCTTACAGACGAGTATCTCTTCTAACACCCGATCGGCGGGCTCTATGCCAAAATCTCCAGCTAACATGATTAGCCACAGTTGTAGGAAGTTTTTTATCGACGGGTATCTAACCCTAACAACCGGCGGAGGGCGGCTTGTTATCTCCGAGTATAGCTTCTAATACCTTATCGGCCAGGCTTTATGCCATCTCCGGCTTACCAGATTAGCCATGGTTGCCAAGGGGGCTTCCCACCTCCGGATGTATCTTATCTAATCCTGACAACCGGCGGAGGGCAGCTTCTTACCTCTAGGTATAGCTTCTAATGCCTTATCGGCCAGGCTTTATGCCATCTCTGACTAACCAGATTAGCCATGGTTGCCAAGGGGGCTTCCCACCTCTAGGTGTAGCTTATCTAAGCCTGACAACCGGCGGAGGGCGGGTTCTTACCTCCGGGTATAGCTTCTAATGCCTTATCGGCCAGGCTTTATGCCACCTCCGGTTAACCAGACTAGCCATGGTTGCCAAGGGGGCTTCCCACCTCCGGGAGTAGCTTATCTAACCCTAACAACCGGCGGAGGGTGGCTTCTTACCTCCGGGTATAGCTTCTAATGCCTTATCGGCCAGGCTTTATGCCATCTCCGGCTTACCAGATTAGCCATGGTTGCCAAGGGGCTTACCACCTCCGGGTGTAGCTTATCTAATCCTAACAACCGGTGGAGGGCGGCTTCTTACCTTCGGGTATAGCTTCTAATGCCTTATCGGCCTGGCTTTATGCCATCTCCGGCTAACCAGATTAGCCGTGATCGCCAAAAGAGAATTACCACCTCCGGGTATAGTTTACCTAATCTTGGCTGCAGATGTCTTCTATGTTGACAAAGCGGTATAAATGATTCATGAGTATACAAAGACAATGGCAGCCAAAGATCCGGATCATCTTATAAAGCATAATGACACAAGATTCAGGATAAGCAAAAGTGAACATCTAGTCTACTACATAAACTCCCTCAGGAGCCCAAAATTTCAGACAAGTCTTTTCAACGCCACACGGCGGGTTAAGGAGAGTCGGCTGTTACAAGTTTTTTCAGGCAAGGAACTAGCTAGCTGCCGGGTCATCCCTCTCCGGCTCTTCGGTGGCCCCGATGGAGGTTGTCCAAATCCCAGTTGCGGTTCGTTAGAGCCGCAAAAGAGCCTTCGTCAAAATAAGGAGACGAGTCAAGGTCAGGAGCGAAGAAGTCCTTACTGCGGGCAGGTGTCAAGTCTTTGCACTTGTAAAGTGGGCCACAGATTCTTTTTTGATCCAGGCCATAAGCCGCCTGGTAGGTCGTCAGATCAGCTTCCTCTGCTAAGACGGAAGCTAGTACTCAGGATTCCTTCACGCATCGGCTATAGTCAGCATCAATGAACTCAGAGCCGTCGTCTTTCTTTGAAGGGAAGCCATCCATCATCTCGGCCGATGTTAGCTCCGGAGAAAAGGCCAAAGCCCGGCTGATGCCTGCAATGGCCCCTTGGCGGGTGGCTGACTTTTTGAGTTCGGCAATCTGCTTAGGCATGGTGGATAAGAGCTCCAAGACGCCCTTGAGAGTCGCTGGAATCTTGTCTTTGTATTGCACGACTTTAATAGTGCACACCGCGCCGCAATACAGTTGCTCAGTCAAAGTATAGATGGCCTTCAATGGCAGCAGACTATCAGAAGCCAGTTGTCGGCTCCTAGGGCTTGCATAAGACAGACATTTCAGGATGAGTCGGCAGTACAAGTGTTATATAGCCATTGAAGAACAAGTTGTTAGAAGCTTACCAAAGAGGGCGGCTGTCATCTTGGTAATGTGGCGCTTCAAGGCTTGGAGTTCATCGGATACAGCTATCACCCGTTGATCGGCGTCATCCGCCCGCTTGGTCAAAGAGATCTTCTCAGATTCATCTGACTCTTTAAAAGAAGCGAAGTTGGCCTTGATTGTGGCCAACTCCTCAGAGAGTATACGACACTTCTCGTTTGTGGAACTTCGAGTCGTTTGTTGAGCCGCCAGATTGGTCTTCAAATCCGTTAACTGCGACCCGACTTCAGCTAAAGTTTCCTGTGGCATGTCAAAACATAGCATTAGTAAGCAAGTCTCCAAATAGATCGTAAACAATATGTCTGACACTTGGGGGCTAATGTCTATTCTCAGACGTTATTATTACTAAAAGACCAAATTCAACTCCTAACTAGATTGAGCCGCCCTTGGGGACTATGGGTCTAGATTTTTTAAAGAGGATCAGGAAAGACCCGGTTCAACTCCTAACTAGATTGAGCCGGCCCTTGGGGACTATGGATGTAGATTTTCTAAAGAGGATCAGGAAAGACCCACTTCAACTCCTAACTAGATTGAGCCGGCCCTTGGGGGCTAAGTAAGGTTATAGCAAGAAGAGGAGTACCTCATATTTTTTCTTCATCAGGCTGACCAGCCGAAGCTCCAGATCTCGGCTGGTGGAAAGCCGGTTCACATAACCGGCGTGAAGCTCTTCGGCCGTCATCTTCTCAAAGGAAGAAGATTGAAAATCCAGCTTCTTCGAGGCCTCGGTCGGCTCTTTATGCCTGGTCAGCACATGAGTCGAGGAGACTAATAGGTAGAGCCGGTGATCACGACGTCCGGAGTTGCAGTGTTCTTAGTCATCTGGGCAGGACTCGGTGGTTTCGAAGGACCCCTTGGAGGGCTCTCCGAGATGTTACCTTCAATAGTCGGCCCAGTGGATGCGGGTGGCGCATCTACATCCAGTCGTGACTCATCTGGTTGTTCACGCTCCGGCTCTTGGGTTGTAGGGCTAGGGGAGGACTTGTTCGTCTTGCGATGCTTCGCTTGAGCCCTGGAGAACATGAAATGTCAGAACCCAAAAATTACAGCCGGCAAAGGGAACAGAAGTGCACGGTTAAAAGGGATACTTACAGTGGATTGATCTCAAGAGGCGGTAGGGCAGTCGTCGTAGAGTCGCCAGAGGAAGGTGACCTCTGAGAGACAGTTGAAAGAAGATAAGACAGTATTAAAATGACACAGCAAGCCAGTCAAATAAGAGATACATACCTCCGCAGGGCGCTTCTTTAGAGCCGGGGAGTTTGGTAAACCGGACACAAGATCTGTAGAGTCGGCGCTCCGGGTCTGACGACGATCTGCCTCTTGTTGCTTTTCTAAAAGAAATTGAGGGTCCAGATAAGCAAGAGGATGAGAGAGAGGAACTTTTCCAATAACCCGCTGCGGCTTCCGGGGGACAAAATATTCCGATCCAGAAGAAACGTTGATTACCTCAGGGGCATTGGTGCGGCTGGTCTCCACATCATCCTGTGAGAAAACAGGCGTTAGTAAAACAAGAAGGCAAAGTCTCAGAAAAACGGCTAAAATTTTACCTCTGAGCTGGATGATTGTGGCGGTTCGAACCATCCCTCTTGCGGGGTGTCCTTCTTTGGCTTCTTAGCTGGGGCTTTCTTCTTAGTCTTTTTCAAGGGAGGAATGTACTCCTTTTTCCAGAAGTCAGAGTCAGCCTGAAAGAATTAGCCGGTTAAAGGCAGTAGATCAGCAAGGTACAAACAAGGTCCAAGAGACGGATGGGAAGAAATCGCCTTACAGCTGTTGCCGGGTTAAGGGCACTAAAGGGGATCAACCCAATAGCGCTGCAGGCACTGGATGTCTCATGAACGGGACTCCTGATAACAGTGGTGATATCGTCTTCCGTCTAGGTTGACCGGCTGAAGCAGAGCGAGCTGTCGTATTCGCCCTTGTATTCACACATAAGGCGGCTTCTGTGGCTTAATGACATGATCCGCCAAGAGATCCAGCAGCGGATCAGGTCCAGTCCGGTTAAACTGTTGGCCATGAGAGCCCTGATCTTGGCGTGAGCTAGCTCGTATCTTATGCGCTATGAAGCTGACAGCCGACCGGGAAGCTCTGAAGTTGTCTTGAGCCGGAAGGACGGTAACCCGGCAATGGACGTTCACCCTCTAGAGAAGTGTCTTTGCAATAGAACCAAGTTTTGTTCCAGTCCTTTGGGTGACTCGGCATCTGCATAGCTGGAAAGGTGATGTCCCGGCGCCTCTGGATAGAAATTCCACCCAGCTCGAGACTCGGACCAGCCTTCACTTCAGTCTGGCGGTTGGCATAGAAGAACTCCCGGAACAGGCCTACTGACGGCTTAGATTGCAAATAGACTTCACATAATACGTGAAAATTGCAGATATTTGAGATGGAATTGGGGGCAAGATCTTGAGGATGGAGTTTGTAGAGATGAAGGACATCACGGAAGAATTTTGAGCCGGGAGGAATGAAGCCCCGCTCAATATGGTCCGAGAAAACGACCACCTCTCCTTCTCGAGGAACGGGTTTCAGTTCATCACCCGGGACCCGCCAGTGGATGACATCTTTGGGGGGAGGAGTGCCAGCATGAACAAAATCCATTAAAAACTCTTGTGTAACGCAAGACCCGACCCAGTTCCAGGAATTTGAGGCACGAGACATTCTGCCGGCTCAAAGACTGCTAAAATGAAAGCACGGTGGGTCAAGAGGAGACTAAAATCTATGGCGGCTAACGAGTTTAAAAGCTCTACATTTAAAAATACTACATTCCGGCTGATGAGAGCCGACGCAGTGTGGCGGTTCAAGATAGCGGACGAAGGATGAAATTTGGATAAGTCTTGGAAAACAGACTTCACAAACAACCACTATTGTTACAGATCTACAAAAGCGGGAAAAATATTCCTATTTCTAGACCTAGCGACGAACAGGCGAAACAGAGGAGAACCAAAATGACAAGCAGGAGTCGCGATGGCCCCGCACATTGTGCACGGCCGCCCCGAGCGCGGCGGCGCGTTCGGGATGAACGTCGATGGTGCGGCCGACGCTGGAGGAACCCGAGCCATAGCTTCAGAAGAACCAACGCGACGGCGATGGAGTTTCTACAAACCCTATCGATGCGGTACTGAATCTAAGGAGAAGCACGGGCCTACCAGGTGACGGTGCGGCGGAATGCGGACGAAACTCTGGTACGCATAGGTTGATGAAGCGGCCAGTCGTCGTTGGAGCGGAGGCGGTGCCGGAGCTAGGAGCGCTGGAATCGGTGGCGTCGAGAGCAAGAAGACGAGGAGCGAGCGGGAGATGTAAAAAAAATGCATGGGGCGGTCCTATTTAAAAGGAAAAGATGGAATGCGCGTGAGAATCCAGGCGACGGAAACGGTTCGGCCAAGGTGAATGCCTCAGTTCTCGGGATGGTCGCTTAAATGCGAAGATTTGGTGAGTGCGTCACCGAATCTTTTCTGTAGGGGCAATATGACGTCACGGCGGGTCATTTCGGGGGGCTCTCCAGAAGAGCAAGAAAAGAGGGTGATGTGACCAAGCTCAAATCAACCTGGGGCCTAATGTTGGGGATATAACCCCGTGGCATGACCTGCCCTAAGGGCTCCGGTTATTATTGGCAGTTCGTACCCGGGCCCAAGGTGAGCTGGGGGTCCTAAGGCCCAGGAAGATTGGCGACTCATAAGGTGGGTCTGACAGTGGCCCAGAAGACCCAGGTGTGTAAGCCGCCCAGGAACAACTTGGATAAGAAGATAGAGAAAGACTCGGATAGACAATGAGAGTCGGTCACCAATTGTACGACCCGTGGTCTTGGTCTCCTATATAAAGGCAGACCCGGGACAACTTAGAGATCAGGTTGTTGAGTACTAGGTCAAGCTTTAGCTCCCTTGTAATTGATACATCAAGCAATATAAGCACAAGCAGGACGTAGGCTATTACCTCGACTTGAGGGGCCGAACCTGGGTAAACCCGTGTCTGTCGTCCCCATCAACCCCTTTGGGTCCATCACGTTAGCAATGGCCTCGAACCGATGTCCGTTCACCCGGACATCTGCCGTGACAAAACCACGACAATTTGGATGATGTTGTGGTCTAAAATGAGGTGATCTTTGATCTTGTGATGCATCATGACCAACATTTGGATGATGATGTGGTGCAGAATATGGTGCAAACTGAAGCTGTTACGGTAGATGTTCTGCAAATTGAAACTAAAGATGTTCTGCAAACTGAAACTGAAACTGAAGATGTTCTGCAGACTGAAGCTGTTGCGGCAGAGGTGATGCAAACTCAGCCTATATTGCAAGTTGTATTACCAATTGAAGCTACTGGAGTTGTTGTTGTGCAAACTGAGCCTCATGTAGATGTTATTGTGCCAACTCCAGCTGTTCTAGCTAGTACAGTTATGAAAATCAAGAGTTTGAGTGAACTAGGTGTTGTACGATCAAAAACTGGTAAGAAGAAGTGAAAACTTCATTTATCAAACTTGTGTAATGGTGAATAACAAACTTGCCTCAATTTGGGTAAACTAGTATTTGTGTAATGCTATTTAAATTCTCGCCGAATTTCAAATTTGACCCAAATTTCAAATTCAAATTTGTTTAGTATGTGATATTGATGTTACAATGCTTTAATATTAGTCATATGCATGTTAAGAGATCAATCCGAGCACTTATTGTTGATGTGAAAAACTAGTCATGACAAATGTGTTCCAAATGAACTCGATCCAAAGCTAGGCTAAGCACCCCATTCCTAAGCAAATATTTTTGACCTTTTCTAAATGGGCCAAAAATGAAAACATGACATCTACTCTGCAAATATAGGGTCCATGCCCAATATGAGATCATTTGGATAAACTATGACAAGCTTAGCCCTAAACCCTAGCTTGAATCACATGCAACCTAGTTCATGATACCTATGTTTTGCAAAGGTTTTTTCATGAAAAACCCATAGACCAAGTTTCTTATTTTTCCCAGCAACTCACTCACATAATATGATGAGTGGGTGCAAGTTTCATATTTTTTTTATTTTTTTTTGAATTAGTTATGCTCAACCCTAGCTTGAATCACATGCAACCTCGTTCATGATAGCTATGTTTATCGAAGGGGTTTTCATGAAAATACCCATAAACCAAGTTTCTTATTTTTCCAAGCAACTCACTCACATAATATTATGATGGGTGCAAGTTTCATATTTTTTTAATTTTTTTGAATTTGTTTTGCTCAACCCTAGCCCTCAAAACCCTCTCAAACCCCTCATAACCCCATCTGAACCCCCGCATCCTTCCGAGCCACTAGATCTCTGTTAGTGAACGGTCTGGATCATGCGCTAGGGCCATGTCACTGATCCGCGTGATGCTCTGTGATTGGCTGCAACGCTGGATAGTGTTTTTTAGAGGATGCAGTGCCATGTAGTAGCCGTTTGTTTTTTATGCCGCGGCGAGTGGGCTAGCCGTTGGGCTCTGGTAAAAGAAGCCCACCCGTTAGACCTTTGGATCGAACGTTGCCTCCTCTTCCCCCTCTAGCCAGGCCCTAGCCAACAGGCTACATTGCCATGCATGCATCGATGGGTGGCACACGCAGAGAAAATGGGGCAGGTGTGTCCCCTTGACCCACGACGACACAAACGCGTGCGGGACGTCGCAGCATGGCAATTGATGCACGGGATAGAAGAACGGGCAGGCGTGACCCCTTGACCCATGACCGATGGCACAAATGCGTCGCAGCCTGGCTATTGATCCAGCGTTTGATGGCAGCCTTGGTTTCTCACGCTCGTGTACACACTTCGATGGAGCGCCACAAAACGCCGCCCGCTCATTACTTCCACCTTGTGAAACCACTTAAAGAAATCAAAAACCATGTCACACTTGGGCTATTTAAGCCACACCTATCGTCTTCCTCTCCCTCCTCAACCATACCCCCTACCCCATCCTCTCCCATATTCCCTCCTACTTCCTTCTTCTCCACAAATCAAACCTGATCGAGCCACCATGCAGTACAACGGCCCCACCTACCACTTCCCCCCAACCGTGCTGGAAAGGCTCTACCCGGCCGGAGTCTACGTAGAGAGAACCCTTAGGGTGTGGGCGATCTCAAGGTGGAGGGGCACAAGGGAGTTAACGGAGTTCTTCCTTGCGATCGGCTTCCGCCACCTCCCCTGGCTCTCCAAAGATGTTCCATGTTGAGGAGGTTAATCACTCTAGCGTTGTGGTTGCGCTCCTCGCTACGTTCACCAACCCTTTCGACGCCTTCCATCTCTTCGGTTGAGTGTTTTGGGGTGGGTGTGAGTTTATAGCTTTCACCACACATAACATCTTCACCGACTTCAACGACATCTTCCCCAACAACGGCGTTATGCACACGCTCCCGTATCCCATCGACAACGGGGAGGAGTACTGAAGGGCGCCCGGAGGAGCGAGGTGGCGTTCACCCAGAGGAGGAGAAGGAGAAGAACCCGCGTTTGGTGCCCCCCGATCTATCTAGCTAGCTATATATCTATCGTATTAGTATTTTAAGTTGTAATCGTTGTGCTACTATTATTAAGTTGTAATCGTTGTAAGGCTATCGTGGAACTGTGGGTTGTAATCGTTATGCTACTATATAATCGTTATGCTACTATATATATTGTTGTTTCGTGCTATTATTTATAGATTGCTATGGGTTGTTCTTGCTATTATTTGTGTATTGCCATGGGTTGTTCTTTCTATTATTTGTGTATTGCTATGGGTTGTTCTTGCTATTATTTGTGTATTTCTATGGGTTGCTACACCCCCAATCACCACACACACCATCTTCACAATAATGGCCAAATCATGGGTCATGACCCAAACCATGGACATGCAACTAGGAGCCCCATGCAAACCCACCATGGACATGCAACTAGGACATGCAAACCCATCATGGACATGCAACTAATTTACTTCGCAAGCATGCAACTCAGTTAGTTCATGGAACCGTAGACATGCATAAAAACAATCATAAAGCAATAGTGGACAAGCAACAAATATGTAAAGCAAAAGAAGTTACAACACATACATGTGTTCATGCATCAATGCACGAATGGATCTATCTATCCTCCTTAAAATTGATTCAAAAAATTAATTGAATCATTTTTTAAGGTGGATACATACATTATATTTAGTGCATGAAGTTTAGTGCATCAAAAAATGATCTATCACAAAATTTAGTGCAAGAAAAATGCCAAAGTAAAAACAAGTAACATTTTATTTACCGAAGTTAGAGGTTTATTTGCCGACGCAACATTTTATTTTGAGGTTTAATCGAAGCATTTTTCTCTAAACATGGCTGCCTCTATGCTATAAAAAAGGGCTGGTGCGCCTACGCGGGTGGGCTGGTCTCTATTCGGGCATGGTTATTTTCTCACGACCCCACATCTATTCGGTAGCATAGTTTTGTTTTTTACTAGAAACTGAATTTGGATGTGCACTATGTTAACTCAAGAACAAAAACAGAGGAAACAGAGCATGAACACTGAATAATTTGTGTTCCAGATTGCTGCTTCAATTAAGATACATGAACTTGGCATGGCGCACAGATCACATCCTCTACCCTGACAGAACTAAGTGCCCCCTCTAATGACGGATGAATAGCAAGTAAAACACAAACAGAGCAATGACACAGCAATAAAAAAAACCTTCCATGATATTTGCTTGCTTCTGCAAATCGATCATCTCCCTTTAATTTTTCTAGATCTTCTTCAGTTCCTTGGTCAGTTCAGACTCCAAGTGCGGTTCATCATTGCGCGCATACCTCGCCATCGGCACGAATCTGCCTGCCCCTCTGCTCGAGCTCCCCCAATTCTCCATCTACGGCACCCCGCCCAAATGGAGCTCCCAGGTTGCGGCCACGCTCGAATCAATGTAGCCCTCAGATTGAATCCTCTGAACATATTCATCAATCCACTCGAAATGTGTGCATTTCTTCAGGATATGAAAACCACAAAATGAACCCGAAATCCCAAATTCGAGGAGAAAAAACAAAATATGGATAAATCATAGCAAACAACAGCGAAAGAACGGGCTTAGAACTGAGATCTAACCTTGCCATCCCTTCCTGCCATTGGTTTGCTCAAGCATTTCACAAATTCCCGCACAAGATTGCCATTGTCATCCGTCTTAGTGACCAACCGTTTGAGAGGCTCTGGGCGTGGACAGTCAGGGCACCTTGTGAGCAGCACTGGACCATACTAACACCAGTTTGATTGCATGGCGGAGGAGGTAGACATCTGCACTAGGTCGTCAGAGAAGAGGAAGAATGCAAAACGGGAAAAGCAATGGACGGCGACGGGAGGACATTCACGGGCGGAATCTCTTCTAGCCGCGAAGAGGTGGGTCCAGTACTAACTGGACAAGTGGTGGGTCCCGTGCTTACGTGGATAAGTGTGGTTCCAACCCATAACATCTAATCGGGGTATCAGTTCAGCTTAAGGGCCATGTCACACAGGAGCTATTTACTCTCTCAAAAGTGTCGCCCCCAAGCCATTCTGTCGAACAACGTCTCACTTCATCAAATTCCCAGGAAAGATGTCGCACACGAGCTATAAACCCATTACCATCAACTTGAATTGCCTGAAGAAACTTTCCCGTATAGAGACTGCATGTCCCTGGTCGCGGGGCTGAAGGTAGCCGATCTTCTCTTCAACCATGCACTTAAGATGGAGCTTAAATCTCTGTACATGTGGCGCCTATGCTGGAAGATTGGATAAAAACATTACTGATCCTTTAGGTTTTCCCAAATTATAGACAATGGCAAGTTGGGGCTCCATATGCATAACGCAATGCCGACCATGGCCTGAATCTGAGTTGTTTTTCTGACCATAAAAGACTGGTAATTCACCTTCTTTGCCTGAAGTGATGACAATAATTCAATATGTATCTGATATCTATTTCTTCCCTGTTCAGGACCACAAGTCTACAATACAGTTGGTTTTCGATAATTATTGTTGGTGTATTCTAAGTTCTAACTCGAGTCTAAATTCAGGTATTCCCCACTTGGAAGATGGAAAGATGTGATGCTCCAAGGAATCCGCCAGCTTCCACAGGCTATTAATCATAATCCTGCAACCAACAACACTTTCCAGTTTTAGCAGCCCCGTCCTTCTGAAGACCCTAGCAAAGACAAAGAGGGTAAATAATTTTTGTTAATGCTGCAAGAGATAGAGAATTTGATTTTATTATGAAGCAATACTTGCTACGGATTTATGTGGTAATGTAGATGCTGTTATCTGTGTTTTCTGGCAGATTCTTCCATGATTTTACTTGCATGGAAGATGGATCCAGTACCGCATTGGCGAGAAAGTATACTGTACACGTAGCAGGTCATGTCTCATGACAATACGAAGCCACACCTACTTAATTTGTGCTCTGAAGTTTCTGTATGAGTTAGCATTGTTGGATTTTTACTTAACTTAAATAACGTAGCCATTCTTTAACGAAAATATTTCTTATTTACGTGGATTTGCAGAAAACTCGTGGAGAAACCACATCTTTCATTGATATACTAATTATGGACTCCCCATAAATTTCAACTGTTATTCAAGGTAAATAAGACCACCCGTCCATTGTCCAGGATCCCAGTTCTAAGGTACGTACATATTATTCCTATTGCCTGCAAATTAAATTGCTCTTTTCTCTGTTTATCATCTCTTTATAACAGTACTCTTGATCTTCCCTATCTATTTTCACTACAAAAAGTCGTGCATCTTCCCCATCTTTTTTTATTCCAACCAACCTCCAAGTCCATAGTTTTCCTCAACATGGTATACTTTTTATTGGGTCCGTGTTCCTAATGAATGGTACGCCTAGAGGATGCTGTGGAGACATGACTTGGTGGGAGAGTCTGCCGGGGCTAACAAGCAGAGGTACTTTCTTTGTTATTTCGGATTCGAATTTCCTAGATACTTGTGTTATGTTTCTCATGCTCTAGGATTTAATCCCACTCGATTTATTTCAGGGATCCTAACTATAATTCATATTTCTCACAATGTAACGTTTCTATACTGAACAAAACACTTAATGTATATATGGCACTTGAATCTTCCACACTGAATCCGAAGCCATTATATATGTAGAAAGTATTTCCAGATGATTGGAGATAAATGAGAGCTTTGTTGCACAAACCAATTCAAGTATTCCTCATAGATTACAAGCACCGTCACTGTCGACGTCCACTGTTGTCTATGGAGAACATAATTAAGCTATGCTGGCCTAACACCATAAGTCCTTCAGAGCCTCACCTAAATCTCAGAATAGCAACATCGTCACTATATGTGAATTTTTGTTCTTCTCTTTCAAAATGCATTCCTTTTGCATGTGAATTGAGGGGATCAAACGATGGGACAAACTTGAATGGCGAGGAATTTATTAGCCACTAAGATGTGCCAAACTGCAACAGAGGTCATAGAAATTGTTGAACGTATTAGCATATGATAAGGTAATCGTCTATACGGAAATGGTTTTACGAAAAATCTCAGTTTTATCATGTTTCGCAGTAACCATAAATATCTCCTTATTAACTTATAATTGTTGCAGGACACTTTGATACAAGGACCATCAAGGTAGTAAATTATGTTCTTCATACAAGAAAGAATAGTGAACATGTCAGCATTAATAAGGAAATTGGACTAAGGGATGTACTCACACTCACATTCCAAAGAGCTGCCCTCTTGGCCGTATTTGATGCAACAAATGAATTACAAGTTAGTGTATAGCTAAAATATCAACAATATTCTGATTTCCTTTCCTACTTGATTAGTACATGTATGCCTTTCCTTTTTGTTTTCTTTGTGTTATAATTCTAATCAGCCGTGTCCTTCTGTTGTAATAATAATTATTTTGCACAAGTGCTAGATGTACATGCAATCTATAGTCTCCAATTCAAAAGAGTTGAAATTGGCGGCATGCTAATATTCTCACCATTAGTTTTGTGTTGTTTTTCCAACCTCGATAAGTCCTAGGTTTTTAAAAACATTCTCTCCTTCATAATATATAGAACCATTGGGATATAAGTTATTATTTGTCTAGAGATGGAGATTGCATTTCTGAATGCTATTCTTTTCTTATCTACAAAGTTATTTCGTATCAAGTTTTATGTTTGAGGAATAGACCACACATTTATCTCAAAGTTTTGGATTAAATCAAGTGTGCGTATAGATTAATCACCAATGTTCCTTATACTCCCTATGTACTGTAATATTTGTAGTTTTAGTAGGCTAACTTTGAAAACCCATTACTAGAAGCCCAACTAATGGATTCCATGGGGTCAATTTACTTTTCCCATAAAACTTCTGCCGTTTAAATTAAATGGATGTGGCATGTTTCGTCGCATGCTATTGTTAAGCTGGCAGATTTCTCTGTTTTTTTGCGAATAAGATCTCTCTGTTTTCTCAGTGGTATAACTCTCAATTATTGTATTTGTTAACCATGTCCTCGATCGTGCTTTTTATAGAGCTAGGCTGCAATTTCGATAGACTAGCGACTATTTTATGATTCTCATTTGATATTATAGAACTAGCCCGTGCATACTATCGACTAGTATGATAATAATATATCAGACTCACTCCTACCTCTAGGTCTGCAAAAGGAAACATACTCCCGAGTCCCGATCTCAAAAGTCGAGCCTTCCCCGGCGGCGACCATGATCTCACATCGAGCCTTCCCTCCCCCGCCCTCTTCTTCTCCCTGAACACTACATCTATGTGCCAGTTACCAGTTGTAGTGATGGATAGCGGGAGCTAGGTCGAAGGGAAGGAAGAGATAGGTGAGTCATACTCAGGATATTTTCCATCCGCAAGGACCAATCGCTCCATCCCTTCAAATTCCTCCCCGCTGTTAATATCACATAATTAAATGTGTACATGATCCGTATGTACTGCACAATGACACTGGTTTTGATTTTTAGGGTCTTCTCTATACCAACAAGAGATCATGTGTTGATGGTTGTCGCACAGATTCATGCTGCTCCTTTCGATTTTCAGGGCCTGCCCACAAAGGATATGCATCATTAGTAGAAAACGGTCCATTTGTTCTAGTTCTAGAGGTCCATTAGCTCCGGTTCTGAAACCGGGACCAAAGGGTCGGGACTAAACCCCAAAACCTTTCGTCCCGGTTTGCTTACGACCCGAGACAGAAGGGGCTCCACGTGGCCGTTGCGGGGAGCCCATGCAGGAGGATCTTTAGTCCCGGTTGGTGTTAGCCAACCACGCGCCAGCATCTGGCAGGAGCTGGGTTTTTTTTTTGAAGGGGGGGTGTTAGGGGTTTTTGGAGGGTTAATTTAGGGGTTTCATATTGTGTTAGCTAGCTAATAGAGAGAAGTGACATATCTTTCTCCGTGCTTGGTTGACGCTGCTAGCTACTATGCATATAGAGAGAACTTGATGTTAGCTAATAAGCAAACGAAGGAAACCATTAATTACACAAGATCTAGAAACTCATCATCATCATCTTAATCATACAAAGTTAAAGTCTCATAAAACACAAAAACGATAAATTGACATAGTCCTCCCTCATAGGACCTAGTCCTCCCTCATAGGACCTAGTCCTCCCTCATAGGACCTAGTCCTCCCTCATAGGTAAAATGACATAAAAAAGAATAACATCCATGTCTCCATGATGAAGCAAAGAGATCCAACGGTCTCCAACTTGTGGCTTGTGATCATTTTTTATTTGTCCCCATGCTTCAATTTGGAGCCGTCTTGGTGGTTTGCGCTTAGTCGAGTATGCAAAAGAGAACTCATGATGGAAGGGGCTTTTAATTGTCATATTACCTTCGGGTTGTAACAACGGTGGCACAACTTTATATAGCAATTTCTGTTGAAGAACATAATTAGCCTAGTTAGCGATGTAATCAATACCATTCACGCAACAGTACTCGTGTACTTAATTAGCAACTCTTACCAAGATATTTCGGCAAATACCATTTACGCGATGCACGTGATGAAGAATCTTTGCGTGAACCTGCTAGGCTTTCTGGGCGTATATGGGAAGACAAAAGATACACAGGAGGCACGGCAGGACCAACAAGTATGAACAAAAAAGACGACATGCATCCAAATTAGCATCAAGGTCCTGCTAGCTATGCTCTTACTAAAGAAGAGAAGGATTTTTTTTTAAATGTCTGCTTAGTATGAAGGTCCCGTCTGGCTTTTAGTTGAATATAAAGGGAATAATAAATATGGCAGAGAAAAAATTTCAAAACTTGAAGTCTCATGAGTGGCACGTGATCATGACCCAATTACTTCCGGTTGCATTGAGGGGGCTTCTACCGCAAAATGTTCGATTAGCTATTGTGAGGCTATGTGCATTTCACAATCAGCAGTCGAGCCTTGCATGTAGTAATAAATGCGGGAAAACTGTTCCCTGCTCGGAGAACAGACAGTGCAATCGACCCCCCCCCCCCCCCCCGCTCAAGGTGAGTACCAATAAGGCGGTAACCGATGCTGATAGAAATATGGCAAGAGAGTTGGGTATCACTTTTGAATAACTCCTAAGAATTGAGGAAGTCCCCAAGGTGGATTCGAAGGAACTAGCTTGGAAATATGTCCCCGGGAAACCTCTGGTCAGTCCTAACGAGGAGAAGCTTCTATCAATGCGAATGCGTAGATTGCATGACTGGTACCTGGGAGAAATAAAGGCCTGGTGAGAGAGCCTCATGGTGAAAGTCAAGCCAGAGCATTATTTCCATGAAAAATATGTGTGGGTTGAATTTCCAGAAAATTTTCAGTTATTTACTCAACATGCACTCGACAAATCTCTCGTCAGTTTCTATTGTCTGTAAGTGATTTTTTCTGTAATTGAAGTCTCTAGCTCAACTTGTTCATTGCCTGTAATTATCCTCACTATATTCTTTTGTGTGGTATTATGCAGAATAAAGATTTTTGAATTGAAAAGAGATAGAGTAAATGACATTGGGTTCATTGACCCAAATACCGTTAATGAACATGTGTTAAATAACCACAAACAAGACACCGAGAATAGCATGCTAATGTTTTTAAAGGAACTAAATACAAGACCAAAAATACTTTTTGCTTACAACTTTACGTGAGTGTTACTGTCTTATACTACAAATTCTACTTTTGCTTACCCGATGTTAAGTGTAGTTGATGAGTTATGCATGCCCCTTATACAAACATGTGCGCAGATTCCACTAGATCCTGCTAATCATTACAGTTGATGAGGGAACTGTTGAAATGTTCGACTCACTAGATAAAGACCCTGAAGAATACATCAACCTGTTTTTTATGCTCGAAAGGTAATTTCAATCATTATCACACTATGTCGGCCTCTTTAGTTCATTTCCTGATATCAAGTAACTAATAACTCATTTATTCATTTTCTTTGCCAGGCAGGGTTTGGAAAAAGTTTATCAAAGAGGTTGTCGGTGAATGGAAACAACAACTGAAATGGTGACGGTCCAAGGTAATTAAGTAGTACTAGCTGTATCCACGCATCTCTTTAATTATAGTTTCAATGCCATTATAATGCTTGATTATTATATGATTTAATTATATTCTTGTAAAGTGTATGAGGCGGGAAAAGGGGACTAATTTATGTGCATACTATGTTTGCGAGAACATTCGCTTTATGATCGAAAGGAGCATAGATGCAAGACATCTTTGGATACGTAAACACTATTCATTTTTTTAATCATGATCTAATATATATACACACAACTAATATATTCATATTGATCTTCTTTTTTAAAGATGATGGAGATGTGGGATAGGCTCCTACCAAAGGACTGCACACGAGCACTTCAAGACAAACTGGTAGGAAAGAGCTAGGACACTAATAACAAAGTAGATAAGATCATCCTTCTTCCAAGTTAGATGTGATCCATAAGTGTAGTGTGTCATGTCGATTATGTTCTGTGCTTCACTCGAAGAAACGACATAAGCTATAAATTGTAAATTAACAAATTTAGTACGGATGAGCACCAAATCTTTTTAAGTATAGAATGCAATTCATTGACAAATATGCATGGTTGACAAAATCACATGGAGGTAAAACAGGAAGCATATCGACATCCACCCAAATGTTGATGTTACCTTCAATATGATCTTTAGGACGAAAATCGAAGGTTATTTTCATATCCTCCTGAAATCCATATGCCTTGCAAAGAGCTTCCCAATTTGAGCACCCTAATTCAATGTTATTAGGTCCAGTCATTACTTTCACAAGAAATGTGTGACCATGTTTAGTCCTCACGTTGGTTGTCCTCGTCTCAAAACTCTCATGCTCTTCAAAACTGAGCCTCCCCAATAAATACCGTCTTGCATGACAGGGGATGAACTAGTCGAATTGTATAAAACAGAAATTACGCGTCGAAGTAAAGAAACTGAAGTCATGCTTAATTATGAAAAAACAGAAATCCCGTTAGTCCCGATTGCATTATGAACCAGGACTAATGTGAGCGTTAGTCTCGGCTCGAGTGGCTAGGGCAATAGTCCCGGTTCAAATGGGACCTTTAGTCCCGGGTGGAGACACCAACCGGGACTAAAGGGGCTTGAGGCACATCAAATAGTTGGAAATATGCCCTAGAGGCAATAATAAAATGGTTATTATTATATTTCCTTGTTCATGATAATCGTTTATTATCCATGCTAGAATTGTATTGATCGGAAACTCACATACATGTGTGGATACGTAGATAACACCATGTCCCTAGTATGCCTCTGATGGACTAGCTCGTTGATCAAAGATGGTTAAGGTTTCCTAGCCATGGGCATGATATGTCATTTGATAACGGGATCACATCATTAGGAGAATGATGCGATGGACAAGACCCAAATTATAAATGTAGCATATGATCGTGTCAGTTTATTGCTACAGTTTTCTGCATGTCAAGTATCTATTCCTATGACCATGAGAGCATGCAACTCACTGACATCGGAGGAGTGCCTTGTGTGTATCAAACGTCGCAACATAACTGGGTGACTATAAACGTGCCCTATAGGTATCTCCGAGGGTGTCTGTTGGGTTGGCATGGATCAAGACTGGGATTTCTTACTCCGTGTAATGGAGAGGTATCTCAGGGCCCACTCGGTTATACAACACCACAATAAGCCTTGCAAGCAATGTGACTAAGTGTTAGACACGGGGTCTTGTATTACAGAACGAGTAAAGAGACTTGTCCGTAACGAGATTGAACTAGGTATAGAGATACCGACGATCGAATCTCGGGCAAGTAACATACCAAAGAACAAAGGGAACATCATACGGGATTAACTGAATCCTTGACATAGAGGTTCGACCGATAAAGATCTTTGTAGAATATGTAGGAATCAATATAAGCATCCGGGTGCCTCTATTGGTTATTGACCGTAGAGGTGTCTCGGTAAGTTCTACATAGTTCTCGAACCCGTAGGGTCTGCACACTTAAGGTTCGATGACGTTTCAGTAGTATAGAGTTATGTTTGGTTGTGACCGAAGGTTGTTCGGAGTCCCAGATGATATCCCGGACATCACGAGGAGCTCCGGAATGGTCTGGAGGTAAAGATTGATATATAAGAAGTCCTGTTTTGGTCACCGAAAAAGTTTTGGGCTCATCGGTAGTGTACCGGGAGTGCCAGTAGTGTACCGGGGGACCATCGGGAGGGGTATTTCGACCCAAGAGGATACATGGGCTGTTGGAGGATGAATACCAGCCCTTAGTGGGTGGTGGAAGTCCGACAAAGGGCCCATGCGGCTGGGAAGAAAAGGCCAAGCACTACAGGAATCAGCAACTTTGTCGTCTGCGAAGGCTGACAGCAAAGTCATGCATGGCGGACGGCAAAGGCCTTTGCCATCAGCCAGCAGACGGCCCCACATCCGGCTGAATAGGCTACGGTAAAGGTCTTTGCCATCTGCCAGCATACGGCAAAGTGCATAGACGGCACACGTGGCAGCTTAGGTCCGTTAGGGGTTAACGGCGTGATTTGCCGTCTGCTAGCAGACGACAAAGATGCTTCCCCTAGGTAGCTGCCACGTGGCAGCTTTGTCGTCTGCCAACAGGCGGCAAAGAGCCTCTATAGCCCCTGTTTTTTTTGTTTTTTCTTAAATTCATTCAATTTCACAGAATTTCATATATATATATATACATTTGAAAATACTTTCAATAAGCATAACAACACATATCCAACAACAAGTTGCCAACAACATATCCAACAACAAGTTTCCAACAACATATATCAACAACAAGTTTCAAACAACATATATCAACAACAAATTTCCAACAACATATCCAACAAGAGTTTCCAACAACATATCCAACAAGAGTTTCCAACAACATATCCAACAAAAAAGTTCATCGTACAAAATCAAAACAAAAAGGAAGCACAAGGAGAAGAGTAGACTACATCAACGCAAGCTTCCTCATCTAAACCAAATCTGCAAATTGGGAAAGAAGAATGTCAGAAGAAGAAGAAGAAGAAGAATACTAGCTAGAAGAAGAAGAAGAAAAAGAAGAAGATGCTAAATGTAAGTTATTTTTGAGCTAACCTAGGTAGTTATGCCATTTTTGAGCTCATTAGTCATAGTTATTCATTTTGGAGGACAAAATGGCAAGCGTAGGTCATTATAGAGCTATCCTAGTTATAATCGGTCATTTTGGAGCTTCATAAGGTTATTATGTCCTTTTTGATGACAATAAGCTAAGTCTATGTCATTTTGGAGCTATACCAAGGTTATCATGCCATTTTTTACCTATGTATGCTAAGTATGTCATAAATGAACTGAAGAAGCTAAGTATAGGTCATTTTTGAGCTAACCTATGTAGTTATGCCATTTTTGAATTAACTAGTCATATTTATTCATTTTGGAGGATAAAATGGCAAGTGTAGGTCATTATAGAGATATCCTAGTTATAATCGGTCATTTTGGAGCTTCGTAAGGTTATTATGTCCTTTTCGAGGAAAATAAGCTAAGTCTATGTTATTTTGGAGCTATACCAAGGTTATCATTCCATTTTTTACGTAAGTATGCTAAGTATGTCATAAATGAACTGAAGAAGCTAAGTATAGGTCATTCTTGAGCTAACCTAGGTAGTTATGTCATTTTTGAGATAAATAGTCATATTTATTCATTTTGGAGGACAAAATGGCAAGTGTAGGTCATTTTAGATCTATCCTAGTTATAATCGGTCATTTTGGAGGTAGGTAAGGTTATTTTGTCATTATGGAGGAAAATAAGCTAAGTCTATGTCATTTTGGAGCTAAACCAAGGTTATCATGCCATTTTTTACCTAAGTATGCTTAGTATGTCATAAATGAACTAAAGAAGCTAAGTATAGGTCATTTTGGAGCTAAATTGCTCATTTCTTTAGCTAAGTATGCATTTGTTAAGCAAAACACTTGGGAAAACTTACCATCATCACGGAGGTGAAGGACCGGTCAGGGTTGCGGTAGACACAGAAGGATCGGTCAATGCTTGTCGGGAGGCATGCTGCACAAAAGATCATTTGCAATGTCTCGTTAGCATGATGCAACTCAAATGTGAATACTTGTAACTAATGACCATTCAAATAAAACTCAGCGTGGGCGCTATACCAATCTGGGGCATCGACGGAAGGGTCTGTTCGTTGTTCAGGCACACGGTCTGCACATTTTGTTTTCACGAGTCAGTCATATTAGTTAGTGATGAAACAAACATTACGTGCATGATTTGGCTAATATACAGGAGAAACTTACCACGAGGAGCTCGTATAGGGCCCGGTGAGACGCGTCGTTCTGGTTCCTCTCCTCCTCCAACATCCTAGCTGTCCTCTCCTCCATGTCCCTCTCCCTCTGCGCCGCCTGCCTGTTTGCCTCCACCAGAAGCTCCTGGGCCCTAGCCTCAATGGCGAGCTCCATTGGCCATGGACGAGGCGTTATCTCAGGATCAGAGCTCGTCTGGCGCTTCTTGATCTCCGGGAGAGTTCTAGGACAACGTACCAGTCGATCCCCAATGGATATCGAGCCATGGGGCCTCCCACCACTAGATATCATCACGAGCTATGGATCAAAAGGACTCTAGCTCGGGTTGAAGTCCTCCCCGTTCCTTTCCTTCCCAAAATCTCTGTACCTCACGAGCTTGTTGTGGGAGGAGATGTTGCTGAAGCTCTCTGGATGATCGAGGTCATCCTCAGAGAATGCCTTGGCCTTCTTGTACGAGGCAGTATGGGCCATGGCATAGAGGTCGAATAGAGTTGGCACCTCCTTCTTGTTGTGTTGCGCCTAAAAGAGGTGAACAAAATATTAGTTAAGGGCTCAATCTAGCATGAAGAATGAAATTGCATGAATCATGAAGCAAACCACATACCCAGTGATCCCCGTACTCAAACAGGTTGGAGCACCCTTGAGGGTATGGCACACCTTTCATTTGGGCACGCTTATCATTGGCCTTGAAGGAAACTAAGTAGAAGGCCTTAAGAATAGGTAATTACCTTCATGTACTTCTCCTTACTCAGAAAATTTAGGCGGCACTTCTTCTTGGCCCTCTTAATGTTAGTCGAGGCATAGTAGTCTCGAACAGCCTGCACCCGAGGCTCGTGTCGTACGTTCTGAAGTAGGCGCTTGCACTCGGATACGAGAACAATAGCCGCGGCCGCCCCGTGTTCCTCAAGACACCTGTAGAAGGTCTGCAATCAAACAAGACAACACTGATTAGTACAATCACTAGGTGATGTTGATTTTTAATTCTGTAAAGGAGAAATTACCCAAACCCGCCAGGTCACAATGTCCGCCACCGTCTCGCACAAGACACCGTCGACCCTCATCTCCAGCCGTTCCGGGGCAGCCATGTACAGCTCCCAGCTCAGCGCTACCTTTCGAACCTCACCCTCACCGGGCAACGTGGCCCACCCCAGGAAGTGCTACCGACAAAGCACACCAAGGACCTGGTTGAGCCTGCGGACACCAGGGTCATGTTTCCAACCCCTGCAATATGACAAGGCCAACACATTAGATATTAATTTGAAGAAGAAAAAGGTTAAAAAAGAGTAAATGTACTTACTTCTCCCCATGAGGAACAATCCACCACCTCTGATCGCGGGTCGCCGGCACGGGCGGGAGCTTTGTATCACCATGCTGGTACACCTTCTTGCCCTCCTGAACCAGCTCGCCCTTGCTATAGCTATCCTCAGAAAAGTTGTCCTTGCCACCATCAGTATGGCCACTAGACTCCAAAGTCATGTAGGATGAAGACTCTGGGACCGGTGTCTCGTGGGACGAAGACTCTGGGACCGAAATCTCCTGGGACGAAGGCTCGGCGAACCGAGGCTCATCTGCACGAGGCTGTGGACCAGAGTCCGAGATGGGTCCAAGTGAGATGGGTCCACCTGAGACGGAGCACTCCTGTGGTCGGGAGAATCAGTTGGGGATGGCGGCAAGGAAGGCGCATCAGCCTTTTTACCTCTAGCACCCCTCTTTGTCTTCCCTCGACCTCTCCTGCCCGAAGAAGAATTCCCGTCGGTGTTTCCATACTATGTACCAGCGCTCTCCGGAGGTGCTCAGGTGGAATAATAGCACACCCTCCCAGCACGTGTTGAGGAAGGAGGCTCGGAGCGCTCTCGTCCCGCGCCCACCATCTGTCAACACCTACAATGACAAAGAGTAAACGCAATTAGTTCAACATAAAAAAATCAAATACCTAATAACATGAAGTAAATAATATATATGTACATAATAATAATTGAATACCTAACATTACTAATATTAATCTTCATCGTCTATATATGCTCGGGGACCAATAAATGCATAATCATCATCACTATCAATAATGACGTGCTCATCAGCATCATCAATAAATGCATCAACATGTGGAAGGCCTCCTTTATGTAATCGGTCAAGCATTGATAGGTCATCCACAGTAGTAACCTCTTCTTCTTCTCTCTCTTCTTGTTCCGGCTCAGGGGTTAAGTCGGATTCACTATCGCTGTCTACCTCAATGTTCTGGGCTGAAGTAGAGCGGT
Source organism: Hordeum marinum (assembly GCA_022496015.1). Taxonomy (NCBI): domain Eukaryota; kingdom Viridiplantae; phylum Streptophyta; class Magnoliopsida; order Poales; family Poaceae; genus Hordeum; species Hordeum marinum. Next base: position 20,688,306 of record CM039673.1, on the reverse strand, counting down.
TCTTGAAACGTTTTTTGGAAACACGTGTTTCTTGGAAGAATTCTCCTTCTTATGTGTCTGGGTTAATGTGAGGTTCATAATAATCTTGATTGACGGGAGGTGGTCTAAAATGTGGCCGCACATCATAAACGACATCCCAAACATTCAGATTTGGATTAGTTTGGCAGGCCCACGGTAGATAGAAAACTTGGGTCGCCTGTTGAATCGTAATATAGACATCGGGAACATCTAAATGGGTGCTTCGTTTGATTTCGACTAGCCCTATATGTTCATGAGTCCTTCTAGTCTCCTTAGGCTGGAACCAATAACATTTGAAGACTACGACGTTTGGTGCGTTTTCACCAAAGTATGTAAGTTCATAAATTGCTTCAACTCTTCCATAATACTCGACCCCTCCTTCGCCGACAGCGGAGACAGAAAAATTTGTTGACTTTCGGTCGGCGATAGATAGCTCTTTGCCAAAAGTACGAAAGCGATACCCGTTGATGTCATATTTGTCAAATGAACGGACCTTATAGTCAAAACCATTAGCGACTTGTCTCAATTCGGAGTCCATAGACTCTGCATTAGCCTACAAGTTTAATATGAAAGGATTGTTGCATTAGCCGCAAACTAGAAAAAGAAAAGAAATGGTCTAATGGAAATTACCATTTGCTTGAACCAAGAAACCAGGATAGCCGCCTCCATGCTTTGCTAGAATCTCATACTCTTCGATAGAATCCTTTTGGATAACCGTTCCATCCGAGAATTTGGCAACGTATCGACTGTATCACATGTTCGGGAATAAGAGCATTTCAAAGGAATTAGAAGTTCCGAAACAATGTACCGAGAACTTACTCGATGTATGGCCGCACTTCTGTTAGGTTGTTCAAGATATATAATGAAATGGTCCGCCATTCTTCAACATCCAAGGCTATTGCTTTCGAAGCACCGGCTGGTGTGAGCTTCCCTTTGAATAGGATGAGGTTGGATCGAACTTTTTCAATGTCGCCATCATTGTACTAAGGCTTCGAATTAAGCAAATGACGATTCTTGGCTTTGTCGTGTGCTGTCATGAAGTTTGCCGCCTCCTCAGTAATGAATGCCTCGGCCATCGATGCTTCAACTCTACGTTTATTTTTATATTTTCCTCGAAGGGTCTTCTGCATCCTCTTAGTTGCGTAGCACCAACGATTTTGCATGCCCCCCCAATCTTTCCTCGGTCGGGAGATGCAAAATCAAATGCTGCATTGGATTAAAGAATCCCGGTGGAAAGATCTTTTCTAACTTGCAGATCAACTCTGGCACCAACTCTTCCAGTTTGTCTAGCACGTCAGGCAATAGTTCTTTCGCGCAAAGAGCGAGGAAGAAATAGCTCAGCTCTGCCAGTCCTAGCAATTCATCCTCAGGGATAAAGCCACGCAACATCACGGGCATTACCCGCTCAAGCCATATGTGCCAATCATGACTCTTGAGACCAAATATTTTCAATTTGTTAAGACTCGCTGCCCTCTTTGGATTCGCTGCATACCCATCGGGGAACATCAACTGCATTTTCAGCCACAAGAGCATTTCCCTCTTAGATGGTCTCTTTCCTTTCGGTTGTCGCATGTTTTGTAATGGTCTATCACATAAAGCCTCCTAATCGACTCTACCCTTAGGATTATCCTTCGACTTCCCCTTTATGTCGAACAATGTACCAAAAATGGCCTCAGCGATATTCTTTTCAGTGTGCATCACGTCGATGTTGTGTGGGCAAAGGAGGTCTTTAAAGTAAGGCAGATCCCACAAGCATATCTTGTGAGTCCAATCGTGTTTTAAATTATACCATTTGAAATACCCTAGACGATTTGGATAGGCTTGAGAGCGTTTATCTGATCCAGGATCTGCTGGCCTGTCAATGCAGGTGGTGTAGAGTTTTTGACAACTCTACCTTTCATGAAATTCTTCTTGTGTTTTCTTAACTTATGGCGAGGATCCAGGAACTGTCTATGCGAGTCAAAGCAAGAATACTTGCGACCCGCCTACAGCTAACGAAACTCAAGAGCTGCCTTGCATGTGGGGCACGGAAACCTTCCATGCACTCACCAGCTAGAGAATAGCGCATACGCCGGCAAGTCATGCGACGAGTACATGTACCACACATGCATTTTGAAGTTTGTTTTTGTAGCGGCGTCATATGTCTTGATCCCAGTATCCCAAGCTTCTTGCAATTCATCCTTAAACGGTTGCATGTACACCTTCATATTCTTTCCCGGATAGTTGCGCCTTGGAATTATCAACGTCAAGAAAATGTTCTTTCTTTTTATAATCCCTCCGGGGGGAGATTGAGTGGAATGACAAATACAGGCCAGCAACTGTATTGGGTTGTCGTCATACCAAACACATTGAACCCATCCGTGCTGAAGCGACTCGAGGATGCCTTGGATCTGCCGCTTTATCATTATGTAATGCATCGAAGTGCTTCCATGCAAAAGCGTCTGAAGTGTGTCCCAACATCGGATTCCCATCTGCATGTAGTTCTGTTCTTTTTCCCAATTTATGCCACGTCATCTGTCTGGCTGTCTCTTCGACCATCAAAAGATGTTGAACTCTTGGTATGATTGGCATATACCGAAGAACATTGACTGGGATTTTGGTCTGACTCTTCTCACCCATACCATTGTCTATCACAACATACCTGGAAGACTTGCAAATGGGACAATAGTTGAAGCCCGCATACTCAAGCCTAAATAAGGCACATTTATTCTCACAGGCATCTATCTTCTCATAGGACAGTCTTAAGGGCACATAGGATTTTGTTCGACTGGTACAGGTTTGCTGGCAATACATGGCCTTTGGGTAGAAAGTGTCCAAATATCGTCATCATCGCATCATAGCATTCTCTGCCCAGGTTGAACTGAGCCTTTAGAGCGAGTACTTGCGTGATGGCATCGAGCTGACAAAGCTCAGTGTGCTCGTGGAGAGGACATTTTGAAAACTCCAACATTTCATAGAAGGCCTTTGCAGATTCCTCCATCTGATCATCCGAATCCTTGGCATTATCAAAGTCTTGCACCATGTCTTCAATCCCGGTACCAAGCTCGTCGGTGCGACGACGAACCACCTCAGCTCTAGCAGATTGGGCAGACTCACCATGAACTGTCCAGACCGTATAATTAGTTGTAAAACCCCACTTCTGCAGGTGTTTGATCATTTAAAACTCTGACCTCTTATGATAGTTGTCGCAATCGACATAGGGGCACCAGGTCGTTTTCTGTCCATTTGCAAATGCGACTCTCACAAACCCCTTTGTTTTTGTTATCCATTCATGGGTCATGTCTTTCTGACTAGTGTGACCGGTGTACATCCACCCATGATCACTCATCTTGCCTAGCTACTGGACACACAAGAAATATATACATAATTCAGCAAACCATATTCATCAGTTAATAGAGTTTGTCAGTTTCATTACGTGCATGCAACCTAGATGATAGCAGGTAAACATAGGTCCTAATCCCACCCGAGTATGTGTAGATTGGGTTCGTTTTCCCATGCTTTGCTCCGGATCCGATGCAAAATTTCGGTAGCACCTGTCCACTATTCTCCTGATACACGTCTCGGTAATAAACAGAGAGGATGTGTACATAGAGAACAATAGGGAGGCGATGACGAAATTCCACATCGGTTCCGGAACAGAGCATAAGGGAAAACAAACCCAATCTACACATACTCAGGTTGTCCATGGAAACGTGGGACAATTTGAAAGAATGACAGTTATAAATATGCAAAGACATGCATATTTATAGATGCCGCCCTTTCTAACGGGAGACACATACTGGTCACGCATACTATAGCCCTGATGATTGAAGACATCTATAGCTAGCAAGTTTCATCGGCACAAAGACCGGAACAGAGAAAATTAAGGGGGGCAGATATGTGTGCCCAGCCACGAACGCAAGGGCGAAGCTCTTCGAACGCACGGGAGGTCATCGAACAGCAGACCCTCATAGCGATGAAACAACTGCACATTGAAATGAAACTCGATCAACACAAATATGATGTTTTTCATAACAGATAGAATCGGAATATATATATGAACTAACTCATAATTTACATTGGTGGTCAGTGGTGTCGAGGGTCAGGGGTTAGTGGCGTCGGGGGTCAGGGGTCAGTGGCATCGAGAGTCAGGGATCAGTGTCATCGGGGGTCGGGCTCAGTGACATCGGGGGTCGGGGGTCAGTGGCGTCGGGGGTCAGGGGTCAGTGGCGTCGGGGGTCAAGGGTCAGTGGCGTCGAGGGTCAGGAGTTAGTGGCATCGGGGGTCAAGGGTCAGTGGCGTCGGGGGTGAGGGGTCAGTGGCGTCGAGGGTCAGGGGTCAGTGGCGTCGGGGGTCAGGGTCAGTGACGTCGGTGGTCGGGGGGTTAGTGTCGTCGGTGGTAAGGGGTCAGTGGCGTCGGGGGTCGGGGTCGGTGATGTCGTGGGTCGGGGCTCAGTGGTGTCGGGAGTCAGGGGCCAGTGGTGTCGGGGGTTAGGGGTCAATGGCATAAGGGGTCAGGGGTCAGTGGCGTCGGGGGTGAGGGGTCAGTGGCATCGGGGGTCGGGGTCAGTGATGTCGGGGGTTGAGGGTCAGTGGCGTCGGTGGTCAGGGGTCAGTGGCGTCAGGTGTCAGGGGTTAGTGGCGTCGAGGGTCAGGGTTCAGTGGCATCGGGGGTCAGGGTTCAGTGACATCGGGGGTTGGGGTCAGTGATGTCGGGGGTCGGGGGTCAGTGGCGTCGATGGTCAGGGGTTAGTGGTGTCGATGGTCAGGGGTCAGTGGCGTCGGGGATCAGGGGTTAGTGGCGTTGAGGGTTAGGGGTCAGTGGCATTGGGGGTCAGAGGTTAGTGGCATCGGGGTGAGGGGTCAGTGGCATCGAGGGTCAGGGGTCAGTGGCGTCGAGGGTAAGGGGTCAGTGGCATCGGTGGTCAGGGTCAGTGACGTCGGTGGTCAGGTGTCAGTGGCGTCGGTGGTCAGGGGTCAGTGGCATAGGGGGTCGGGGGTCAGTGGGGTCGGGGGTCAGGGGCCAGTGGTGTCGGGGGTCAGGAGTCAGTGGCGTCGAGGGTCAGGGTTCAGTGGCAACGAGGGTCGGGGTCAGTGACGTCGGGGGTCGGGGGTCAGTGGCGTCGGTGGTCAGGGGTCAGTGGCATCAGGGGTTGGGGTTAGTGACGTCGGGGGTCGAGGGGCAGTGGCGTCAGGGGTCAGGAGTCAGTGGCGTCAGGGGTCAGGGGTCAATGGCGTCGAGGGTGAGGGTTCTGTGGCGTCGGGGGTTGGGGTCAGTGATGTCGGGGGTCGGGGGTCAATGGCGTCGATGGTCAGGGGTCAGTGGCGTCGGGGGTCAGCGGTCAGTGGCGTCAAGGGTCAGGGGTCAATGCGTCGGTGGGCGGGGTCAAGTGACCGTCTGATGGTCATAGAGGTTTAGTGGCGTCGAAGGGTCAGGGGTCAGTGGCGTCAGGAGGTCAGGGGGTCAGTGGCCGTCGGGGGGTGTCGGGGTACAGTGACGTCGGGGATAAGGGGGTCAGTGGCTTCTTTTTCTTCTTTTTCTTTTCTCTTTTCTTCTTCTTTTCTGCTTCTATCTTGAGGCGCTTATAGAAAAAGAAGAAGAACGAAGAAGGGGGAGGCGGGAGTAGTAGAGGAAAGTGGGTTTTTTTAAGGGGACGTGCGGAGGAGAATTTGGTTCTTTCCTCAAAAACTTCTCCTCTTCTTCTTCTTCTCCTTCTACTTCTTCTTCTTCTTCTTCTTCTTTTCTCCTCCTCCTCCTCCTCCTTTTCTTCTTCTTTTTCTTCTTCTTCTTCTTCTTCCTCTTCTTCTTCTTCTCCTTCTCATTCTCCTTCTCCTCATCTTCTTATTCTTTTCGTCTTCTCCTCTTCTTCTTCTTCTTCGCTTTTCTTCTTCTTCTTCACTTCCTCTCCTCCGCCTCCTAAAAAACTAACTAACTAACTAACTAATTTACTAACTTAACAGAAAAAACTAACTAACTAACTTAGTTTCTAAACTAATAAACTAAACTGAACTAAACCTAAATCTAAAAAAACAGAAAATATAAAAAATATAAAAAACAGAAATAATAGAAACAAAAAGAAACAAAAAACTCACTGCTGGCGGGAAGGTGCGAGGCGGTGGCGGGGTACGGGGTGGCGGCCTGGGCGTGGTGAAGCGGCGGAGGCGGCAGGGGAGGGGCGGTGGCACCGCAGGGGAGGGGGCGGGGCGGGGCCAGTGGAGGAGGCCGGGGCGAGGGAGGGGCGGAGTGTGGCGGCGGCGGTGTGCGACGAGGGGGGGGTCGGGGAGAGAAAGAGACAGAGAGAGAGAGAGAAGAGGGATGGGCCGTTAGGACCGTTAGTAGTGGCTTCTTTGCCATGACAAAGATTCTTTGTCATCCGCTAGTAGACGGCAAAGAGGTGTGGTGGGACGTTGCAATAAGATGGCCTCCACCTGGCCCCACCCCTCCTCTTTGCCGTATGCTGGCTGACGACAAAGAATATTTGCCATCAGCTGGTAGACGGCAAAGAATTTGCTGATGGCAAATCCACCCGTTGCCGTTTGCTAGAGATTTGCCATATGTTTTCAGCTAGCTGATGGCCAAGCCACACTTTGCCATCCTCTAGCAGACAACAAAGATGTAGCAAACGACAAAGTTGCTGTTTACAGTAGTGAAGGAGAAAAACGTGGAAAAAGGCAAAAAGGTGAAAATAAGGAAGGAGTCCTAATCCTACTAGGAGTGGAGGAGGACTCCTCCCTCCACTTCGGTCGAACCAAGAGAGGGCTAGCCCTTGCGCCAAGCCTCCACCTCTCCTCCTCCTATATATTACTAGAGGTTTTAGGGTTTTTGTATATAGATTTTCAGCCACGTGCTACCCTCTCCTCTAGATCGTAGTTTCTCCTCTAGATCGGTTTTAGTGGTGCTTAGGCAAAGCCCTGCTGGATTAGCTCCACAACTATCACTACAACGCAGTCGCGCTGCCAGAGAACTCTTCTACCTCTCCTCTCCCTCTTGGAGAATCAAGAAGGCGGAGATTGTCATCGAGCCGTATGTGTGCTGAATGCAGAGGTGTCATTTGTTCGGTGCTAGATCGGGATGGATCGTGAATGGCTCGCGGGACGCTCGGTGATTTTGATGGCGAAGACGTTCAACTACATCAACCGCGTTTCTTAACGCTTCCCGTTTAGCAATCTACAAGGGTATGTAGATCCACTCTCCCTCTAGCAGATACCCATCACCAAGGATAGATCTTGCATGTGCGGAGGAAATTTTTTGTTTCCCATGCAACGTTCCCCAATAGTGGCATCATCAGCTAGGTCTATGTGTAGATGAGATCTCGAGTAGAACACAAAGAGTTTGTGGGCGTTGATGCTTAGATTGCTTCCTCCCTTGGTCGTATTTTGGTTCAGCGTTATTGTGGGATGAAGTGGCCCAGACCAACATTACTCATACGGTTACGAGAGACCGGTTCCATCGACTGACGTGTGACTTTGTTGCAAAAAGATGGATGACAGGTGTCGGTCTCTCCTACTTAGGTGGATCGGATTCGACAAAGGCGGTCCTTGAGAAGGTTGAAAAGCAATTTATGTATCACCGTTGTGGTTTTGCGTAGGTGAGAATCATTCTTGCTAGATACCCGTAGCAGCCACGTAAAACTTGCAACAACAATTAGAGGACGTCTAACTTATTTTTGCAGGCTATGTTGTGATGTGATATTGCCAATTACATGATGAGATATATGTGATGTATGAGATGATCATGTGTTGTATAGAATATCACGACTTGCATGTCGATGAGTACGGCAACCGGCAGGAGCCATAGGGTTGTCTTTAATTATTGTATGACCTGCATGTCAATCATTAAGCGCTATGTAATGCTTTAAATTATCGCTAAATGGTAGCTCTAGTAGTATGAGCATGGTGGCGCAATGGAGATCATGGTGTCATGCCGGTGACGACGGAGATCATGCCGGTGCTTTCAAGATGGAGATCAAAAGCACGTTCATGGCCATATCATATCACTTATGATTTGCATGTGATGTTAATTCTTATATGCACTTTGTTTTTCTTAGGACGACGGTAGAATTATAAGGAGATCCCTCACTTCAATTTCAAGATAAATTGTTTTCTCCCCAAATGTGCACCGTTGCGAAAGTTTGTCGTGTTGAGAAACCACATGATGATCGGGTGTGATAGACTCTACGGTCACATACAATGGGTGCAAGCCAGTGTTGCACATGCAAAACACTCGGGTTAAACTTGACGAGCCTAGCATGTACAGACATGGCCTCGGAACACAAGAGACCGAAAGGTTGAACATGAGTCATATAGTAGATATGATCAACATGATGATGTTCACCATTTAAAACCACCTCAATTTGGACTTGAGTTGGTGAATTTGGCTCATGTATCACTCGAATGACCGGAGGGATGTCAATTTGAGTGGGAGTTCTTAGGTAATAAGATTAATTGAACTCATTATCATGAACATAGTTGAAGTGTATTTGCAAATTATGTTGTAGATTGCTAGCTCACGATGTAGCTCCCTTGAATTTTTATATGTTCCTAGAGAAATAGAGTTGAAATATGATGGTAGCAATATTACGGACTTGGTCCGTGATCTGAGTATTGTCCTCATTGCTGCATAGAAGACTTATGTCCTTAATGCACCGCTCAGTGTGCAAACCCCTCTAGTGTCGTTTGCAGATGTTGTGAACATCTGATAGGCATGTTCCGATGACTACATGATAGTTCAATGCGTCATGCATTACGGCTTAGAATTGAGGCTTCAAAATGTTTTGAATGTCACGGAACATATGAGATGTTCTAAGAGCTGAAATTGTGATCTCAGGCTCGTGTCCGCGTCGTGAGATATGAGATCTGCAACAAGATTCTTTGCCTGCAAGATGAAGGAGAATAGCTCACTCGTTGAGCATGTGCTCAGATTGTTTGAGTACTACAATCTCTTGAATCGAGTGGGAGTTCATCTTCCAGATAAGATAGTGATTGATATAGTTCTCCAAGTCACTGTCACTAGGCTACTAGAGCTTAGTCATGAACTATGAAATGCTAGGGATAGAAATGATGATCCCTTAGCTATTCGCGATGTTTGACACCGCAAAGGTAGAAATCAAGAAGGAGCATCAAGTGTTGATGGTTAGTAAAACCACTAGTTTCGATAAGGGCAAGGGCAATGAGGGAAAATTCATGGATGGCAAGAGAGTTGCTGCTCCAGTGAAGCAACCCAAAACTGAACCCAAACTCGAGACTATGTGCTTATATTATGAGGGGAAAGGTCGCTGAAGTAGAACAACCTTAGATACTTGGTAGATAAGAAGGCTCGGAATGTCGGCAGAAGTATATTTGATATATGTGTTATTGATGTGTATCTTGCTAGTACTCCTAGTAACACGTGGGTATTGGATATCGGATCGTATGCTAAATGGTAACTCGAAATAAAAGCTACGGAATAAACGGAGACTAGCTAAGGGTGAGGAGACGATGTGTGTTGGAAATGTTTCCAAGGTTGATGTGATCAAAATCGCACACTCTCTCTACCTTCGGGATTAGTGACAAACCTAAATAAATGTTATTTGTTGTTTGCGTTGAGCATGAATGTGATTAGATCGTGTTTATCGCAATATGGTTATTCATTTAAGTCAGAGAATAATGGTTATTCTGTTTACATGAATAATACCTTCAATGGTCATGCACCCAGTGAATAGTTTGTTGTATCTTGATCGTAGTAGTACACATGTTCATAACATAGATGCCAAAAGATACAAAGTTAATAATGATAGTACCACATACTTGTGGTACTGTGGCTAAATGTCATATTGGTGTAAAGCGCATGAAGAAAACTCCATGATGATGGATCTTTGGACTCATTCGGTTTTGAATCGGTTGAGACATGCGGACCACCCCCCTTGGGCAAGATGACTAAAACTCCGTTTTCCGGATTGATGGAACGGGCAAGTGACTTATTGGAGATGATACATGTTGATGTATACGGTTCAATGATTGTTGTAGCATGTAGTGGATATCGTTGTTTTCTTACCTTCAGTAATGATTTGAGTAGATATAGTGTATATTTACTTAATGAAACACAAGTCTGAATCATTTGAAAGAGTTCAAACAAATTCAGAGTGAAGTTTAAGATCATCGTGACAAGAAGATAAAAATGTCTTCGATATGATCGTGGAGGTGAATATATGAGTTATGAGTTTGGCATACAACTTTAGAAAATGTGGAAGTTGTTTCACAACTCACGCCACCTAGAACACCATAGTGTGATGGTGAGTCCGAACGTCGTAGTCTTGCTCTATTGGGCATGGTCCGAATTATAATGTATCTTATTGTTTTGCCACTATTGTTTGGGTTTATGCATTGGACACAACTACATTCACTTTAAATAGGGCACCATCTAAATCCATTGAGATGACACCATATGGTTTGACAGAAACCTAAGCTCTCATTTCTTAATGTTTGGGGCTATGACACTTAGGTGAAAAAGGTTTTCGCCTAAAGAGCTCGAACCGAAAGCGGACAAATGCATCTTTATAGAGTACCCTAGGAACAGTTGGGTATACCTTCTATCTCAGATCCGAGCACAAAATGTTTCATGCTAAAATGGGTCCTTTCTCGAGAAAAAGTTTCTCTCGAAAGAATTGACTGGGAGGAAGATAGAACTTGATGAGGTTGTTGAACCTTTGTTTCAGCCATGGAGTAGCACAACACAGAAAGATGTTTCTGTAGAGCCTATGTCAGTTGAAGAGGAAGTTAATGATGATGATCATGAAGCTTCGGATCAAGTTACTATTGAACCTCGTAGGTCGACAAGGATACGTACTACTCCTGTGTGGTACGGTAACCATGTCTTAGAGGTCATGTTGTTGGACAATGATGAACCAACGAACTATAGAGAAGCGACGATGGGCCCGGATTCTGATAGATGGTTAGAGGCCATGAAATCCGAGAAAGGATCCATATATGAAAACCAAGTATAGACTTTGGCAGACTTGCTCGTTGGACGACATGTCGTTTAGTACAAATGGATCTTTAAGATGAAGACAAAGGCTGATTGTGAATGCTACCATTTATAAAGCTCGACTTGCCACAAAGAAGTTTTCGGCAAGTTCAAGAAGTTGACTGCGATGAGACTTTCTCACTCGTAGCGATGCTAAAGTCTGTTGGAATTATGTTAGCAGTTGCAGCAATTTTCATATTATGCAGTCTGGCACATATTTGTCAAAACGTCGATTCCTTCCTTGAGGAAAGGTTGTATGAGATACAACCAGAAGGTTTTGTCAGTCCTAAGGATGCTAAAAGGTGTGCAAGCTTCAGTGTTCCTTCTATAGACTAAAGCAAGCATCTCGGAGTTGGAATATACACTTTGATGACGTTATCAAAGTTTTTGAGTCTATGCAATGTTTATGAGAAACTTGTATTTACAATAAAGTGAGTGGGAGCACTATATAGTTTCTGATAAGCATATGTGGATGACATATTGTTGATCGGAAATGATCTAGAATTTCTAGAATGCATAAAGGGTTGTTTAAAAAGATTTTTTCAAAGGAAGACCTGGATAAAGCTACTTAATTATTGGGCATCAAGATCTATAGAGATAGATCAAGACGTCTGATAAGACTTTCAATGAGTACATACCTTGACAAGATTTTGAAAGAGTTCAAAATGGATGAGTCAAAGAAAGAGTTCTTTCCTGATTTGTACGGTGTGAAGCTGAGTGACACTCAAAGCTCAACCACGGCAGAAGAAAGAGAAAGGACGAAGGTCATCCCCTATGTCTCAGCCATAGGCTCTAATTATGCTATGCTGTGTACCGAACCAGGTGTGTGCCTTGCCATGAGTCGGTCAAGGGGTACAAGAGTGATACGTCCATTTTGCATCATACTTTTATATTGATATTTATCGCATTATGAGTTGTTATTACACATTATGGTACAATACTCATGCCTTTTCTCTCTTATTTTACAAGGTTTACATGAAGAGCGAGAATGCCAGCAGGTGGAATTATGGGCTGGAAAAGGAGCAAGTTTGAGATGTCTATACTGCACAACTCCAAAAGCCGTGAAAATCGATGAGGAATTATTTTGTAATATATAAAAAATACTGGGCTGGAGAAATACCAGAGAGGGGCAGCCAGGAGGTCACGAGCCTGCCAAGCGCCCCCCTGGCCACGCCTCCTGGGCTCGTGGGCTCCTCGTAGCTCCTGTGGCCCCCATCTTCTCCTATATGAAGGGTTTTGTCCGAGCAAAATCAATACAGAGGTTTCGGGAGGAGACGCCGCCACCACGAGGCGGAACTTGAGAAGAACCAATCTAGAGCTCTGGCAGGTCTCTTCTGCCAGGTAAACTTCTCTCCCGGAGAGGGAAATCTTCGCCATCGTCATCACCAATTCCTCTCATCGGAGGGGACTCATCTCCATCAACATCTTCATCAGCACCATCTCAGCTCGAAACCCTAGTTCGTCTTTTGTATCCACTCTCCGTCTCGCAACACCGATTGGTACTTGTAAGGTTGCTAGTAGTGTTAATTGCTTATTGTAGTTGATGCTAGTTGGTTTGTTTCGTGGAAGATCATATGTTCATATCCTTAATGATATTCAATACCTCTCTGATCATGAACATAATCATGCTTTGTGAGTAGTTACGTTTGTTTCTGAGGACATGGGATAAGTCTTGTTAATAGTAGTCATGTGAATTTAGTATTCGTTCGATATTTTGATGCGTTGTATGTTGTCTCTCCTCTAGTGGTGTTATGTGAACGTCGACTACATGACACTTCACCATTATTTGAGCCTAGAGGAAGGCATTGGGATGTAATAAGTAGATGTTGGGTTGCTAGAGTGATGGAAGCTTAAACCCTAGTTTATGCGTTGCGTCGTAAGGGGCTGATTTGGATCCACTAGTTTAATGCTATGGTTAGACTTTGTCTTAATTCCACTTTCGTAGTTGCGGATGCTTGCGAGAGGGGTTAATCATAAGTGGGATGTTTGGCCAAGTAAGGACAGCACCCAAGCACCGGTCCACCCACATATCAAACTATCTAAGTAGCGAACGCGAATCATATGAACATGATGAAAACTAGCTTGACAGTAATTCCCATATGAACATGATGAAAACTAGCTTGATAGTAATTATATAAGAGTTCGTTCAGGCTTGTCCCTTGCTACAAAAGGGATTGGGCCATATTGCTGCACCTTTGTTACTGCTGTTACTTGCTACCCGTTACAAATTATTATATCATACAACTATCTGTTACCGACTATTTCAGTGCTTGCAGAGAATACCTTACTGAAAGCCGCATAACATTTCCTTCTGCTCCTCGTTGGGTTCGACACTCTTACTTATCGAAAGGACTATGATAGATCCCTTATACTTGTGGGTCATCAAGACTCTTTTCTGGCGCCGTTGCTGGGGAGTGAAGCACCTTTGGTAACTGGAATTTGGTAAGGAAACATTTATATAGTGTGCTGAAATTTATTGTCACTTGTAACTATGGAAACTCATCCTTTGAAGAGTTTGTTCAGATTATCTTCACCTCGACCGGAAGCACAAAGAGTTGCTCCTCAACCTACTGCACCAACTGAAAAATTTATTATGAGATTCCTTCGGGTATGCTAAAAAATTGTTGGCTAATCCTTTTACAGGAGATGGAACATCACATCCCGACTTACATCTAATCTATGTAGATGAAGTTTGTGGTTTATTTAATCTTGCAGGTTTGCCCGAGGGTGAGGTCAAGAAGAAGGTCTTTCCCTTATCTTTGAGGGATAAAGCATTGACATGGTATAGGCTATGTGACGGTACTGGATCATGGAACTACAAACGATTGAAGTTGGAATTTCATAAAAAGTTTTATCCTATGCATTTGGTACATCGTGATCGGAATTATATCTATAATTTTTGGCCTCGTGATAGAGAAAGTATCGCTCAGGCTTGGGGGAGGCTTAAGTCAATGTTATATTCATGCCCCAACCATGAGCTCCCCATAGAAATTATTATTATGAACTTTTATGCTCGGCTTTCTCATGACAATCGCACCATGCTCGGCACTTCTTGTACCGGTTCTCTCATGAAAAGAGATATTGACTTCAAATGGGATTTATTGGAAAGAGTTAAACACAATTCTGAAGATTGGGAGCTTGGTTAAGGTAAGGACTCAGGTATGAATCTTATGTTCGATTGCGTTAAATCTTTCGTAGAAACAAATACTTTTCGTGATTTTAGCGCTAAGCATGGAGTTAACTCTGAGATCGTAGCTTCTTTATGTGAATCATTTGCTACTCATGTTAATATCCCTAAGGAGAAGTGGTTTAAATATAGCTATATCTATTCCAGTTGAAGAGAAAGTAATTACGTATAATGTAGCTAAACCCGTTCCTGTTGAAGAGAAAGTTATTGGTTATAATGATTCTATTGTTCCTACTGCTTACATTGAGAAACCACCTTTTCCTGTTAGAATAAAGGATCATGCTAAAGCTTCAACTGTGATACGTAAGGGTTACATTAGAACACCTACACCCCCTGAGCAAATTAAAGTTGAACCTAGTATTGCTATTATTAAAGATCTCTTGGCCTATAATGTTGAAGGGCATGTTATTGAATTCTGTGAAGCTTCTGCTAGAATTGCTAAACCTCATGCTAGATATAAACATAAACCTGTAGTTGGCATGCCTGTTGTTTCCGTTAAGATAGGAGATCATTGTTATCAGGGTTTATGTGATGTGGGTGCTAGTGTTAGTGCAATACATCAATCTTTATATAATGAAATTAAAAATGAGATTGCACCCGTCGAGATGGAATTTATTGATTTTACTATTAAATTTGCTAATGGAGATACTATCTGCCCCGTGGAAATTGTTAGAGATGTTGAAGTCTTGTGTGGTAAAACTAAGTATCCTACTGATTTTCTCGTTCTTGCTACTACACAAGATAGCTTTTGTCCCATCATATTTCGTATACCTTTTCTCAATACTGTTAATGCTCAAATTAATTGTGAGAAAGAAACTATTACTGTTGGCTTTGGAGGTGTGTCGCATGAATTTAATTTTTCTAAGTTTAGTAGACAACCTCATGAAAAAGAATTGTCCAGTAAGGATGAAATTATTGCTCTCACTTCTATTGTTGTGCCTCCTGCTGATCCTTTAGAGCAGTACATGCTTGAACATGAAAATGATATGCATATGGATGAGAGGAATGAGATAGATAGAATTATCTTTGAACAACATCCTATCCTTAAGAATAATTTGCCTATTGAATTACTTGGAGATCCTGTGTTTGAGCTTAAGCAATTACCTGATACTCTTAAATATGCTTATCTTGATGAAAAAGAGATATATCCTGTTATTATTAGTGCTAACCTTTCAGAGCATGAAGAAAAGAAATTATTGAAAACTCTGAGAAAGCACCGTGCTGCTATTGGATATACTGTTGATGATCTTAAAGGCACTAGACCCACTCTATGCCAGCATAAAATTAAAACTGATCCTGATTCCAAACCAGTTGCCGATCCTCAACGAAGACTGAATCCTAAGATGAAAGAGGTGGTAAGAAAAGAAATACTAAAGCTCTTGGAAGCAGGTATTATTTACCCCATGGCTCATAGTGATTGGGTAAGTCCGGTGCATTGTGTTCCTAAGAAGGGAGGTATTACCGTTGTTCCTAATGATAAAGATGAATTGATCCCACAAAGAATTGTTACTGGCTACAGGATGGTAATTGATTTTAGGACATTAAATAAAGCTACTAAGAAATATCATTATCCTCTACCTTTCATTGATCAAATGCTAGAAAGATTGTCTAAACATACACACTTTTGCTTTCTAGATGGTTATTTTGGTTTCTCCCAAATACATGTTTCACAATCTGATCCGGAGAAAACCACTTTTACTTACCTTTTCAGTACTTTTGCTTATAGACGTATGCCTTTTGGTTTATGTAATGCACCCGCTAGATTTCAAAGATGTATGGTGGCTATATCCTCTGACTTTTGTGAAAAGATTGTTGAGGTTTTCATGGATGATTTCTTCGTTTACGGAGCTTCTTTTGATGATTGCTTGACCAACCTTGATCTAGTTTTCTAGAGATGTGAAGATACTAACCTTGTCTTCAATTGGGAGAAGTGCCACTTTATGGTTAATGAAGGCATTGTCTTGGGACGTAAAATTTCTGAAAGAGGTATTGAAGTTGATAAGGCTAAAGTTAATGCCATTGAGAAAATGCCATGCCCTACAAACGTTAAAGGTATAAGAAGTTTTGTTGGTCACGCTGGTTTCTATAGAAGGTTCATTAAAGACTTCTCTAAGATTTCTAGGCCTCTGACTAATCTCTTGCAAAAAGATATTCCATTTGTTTTTGATGATGATCGTGAAGATGCATTTGAAATACTCAAGAAAGCCTAGATAACTGCACGTATTGTTCAACCACCTGATTGGAACCTACCTTTTGAAATTATGTGTGATGCTAGTGATTATGTTGTTGGTGCTGTCCTAGGATAAAGAGTTCATAAGAAATTGAATGTTATTCATTATGCTAGTAAAACTCTAGACAGTGCCCAAAGAAATTATGCTACAACTAAAAAAGAATTTTTAGCAGTTGTGTTTGCATGTGATAAGTTCAGACCCTATATTATTGATTCTAAAGTTACTATTCACACTGATCATGCTGCTATGAAATATCTCATTGAATAGAGAGATGCTAAACCAAGACTTATTAGATGGGTTCTCTTGCTACAAGAATTTGATTTGCATATCGTTGATAGGAAGGGTGCTGAGAACCCCGTAGCAGATAACTTGTCTAGGTTAGAGAATGTTTTTGATGACCCACAACCTATTGATGATAGCTTTCCTGATGAACAATTGAATGTTATCAATGCTTCACGCAGTACACCATGGTATGCTGACTATGCTAATTATATTGTTGCTAAATATATATCACCTAGTTTCACGTACCAACAAAAGAAAAAGTTCTTTTATGATTTGAGACATTACTTTTGGGACGATCCTCACCTGTATAAGGAAGGAGTAGATGGTGTTATTACACGTTGTGTACCTGAGCATGAACGGGGACAGATCCTACAAAAGTGCCACTCCGAGGTTTACGGAGGACACGATGCTGGAGATAGAACCGCACACAAGGTTTTGCAATCTGGTTTTTATTGGCCTACTCTCTTAAAGGATGCTCGTAAGTTTGTCTTGTCTTGTAATCAATGTCAAAGGATAGGTAATATTAGTAAACGTCGGGAAATGCCTATGAATTACTCACTTGTTATTGAACCATTTGATGTTTGGGGTTTTGATTATATGGGACATTTTCCCAAGTCCAATGGGTATACTCATATTTTAGTTGCTGTTGATTACGTTACTAAGTGGGTAGAAGCTATTCCAACTAGTAGTGTTGATCACAACACCTCTATTAAGATGCTTAAAGAAGTTATTTTCCCTAGATTTGGAGTCCCTAGATATTTAATGACTGATGGTAGTTCACATTTTATTCATGGTGCTTTCCGTAAAATGCTTGCTAAGTATGATGTCAACCATAGAATTTCATCTTATCATCCTTAGTCTAGTGGTCAATTAGAATTAAGTAATAGAGAAATTAAATTAATACTACAAAATACTGTTAATAGGTCTAGAAACAATTGGTCTAAGAAACTTGATGATGCACTATGGGCTTATAGAACTGCTTATAAGAATCCCATGGGCATGTCTCCTTATAAAATTGTTTATGGTAAAGCATGTCATTTACCTCTTGAGCTAGAGCATAAGGCTTATTGGGCAATCAAAGAGCTCAACTTTTATTTCAAACTTGCTGGTGAGAAGAGGTTATTTGATATTAGCTCACTTGATGAATGGAGAACTCAGGCATATGAAAATGCTAGGTTATTTAAAGGGAAAGTTAATAGATGGCATGATAAAATGATACAAAAACGTGAGTTCAATGTAGGTAATTATGTCTTGCTATACAATTCTCATTTAAGATTTTTTGTAGGCAAACTTCTCTATAAATGGGAAGGTCCTTACATTGTCGAGGAAGTATATCATTCCGGTGCCATCAAAATCAACAACGCAAAAGGCACTTTTCCGAGAGTTGTGAATGGGCAAAGAATCAAGCATTATATCTCAGGTACTCCCATAAATGTAGAAAGCGATATAATTAATACCATAACCCCGGATGAGTACATAAGGGATGTTTACCAGCCTGTTCTAGACTCCGAAAACGAAGAGGTATGTGATACGATAAGCAAAACGAGTCCAAAAATTTTCCAATAGCAATTTTTCTCCGTTTTGGAATATTTAGAAAAATATAAAATTTAAGTTAGTCCGAAAAGCGCACCAGGAGGCCACAAGCCTGCCAGGCGCATGCCCAGCCAATGGCCGCGCCTAGGGGGCTCGTGAGCTCCTCGTGTGCCTCCCGGACTCCATTTTCTTGTGGAACACTCCTTATGGTCGGTAAAAATTCATTATATAATCTCCCGAAAGGTCTGACCCTCGTATCATTAAAATATCCTCTATTTTTGTTTTGAGCTGTTGTGTAGACAGATTTAGATCGCTATGACGTCCACCAAGGCCTCGAAGGACAAGTTCTTTGAGAAGGTCATCAACCCCTACCTCGCGGAGGTGCTGCAACACCCTCAAACCATTGAGATGCATGAGGGGGGTGCTGGACATCCGTGACGTTGAGGGGCCCAAGAGGATCCTAAGCGTGGAGACGAGGCTCGAAGCAATGGAGCAGCAAGTCTTCAAGTGCCAAGGGATGGTGGAACGCAGACTCAACGCCAACCACATGATGATTACGGAGTTCACCAACAAGCACAAGATCGATGCCAAGGACATAGGGGAACATCTCTTCAAGCTCTATGATAAAATCGATCATCCCCAAGCCCAGATCTACGACCTGTAAAACCAGAACTGTGAGTATCAGTATAGATTTAAAGCAATGCGGTTGGCTGCAGATTTGAGGATCTCGGAGACTCGATCATCTTTCCATGACGGAGAACCTATGCCTTGGAAGACGGAGAATCAACCCCGGGCTTCAGCAACTCCACCACCATCACCTCTGAAGGAAGACAATTAAACACATGGGTATGGGCGCTCCCCTTGGCTTGCGCCAAGCTTGGGGGAGTTGCCCCAGTATCATATGACCATCACATCTTTTGCCTTTATCTTTACCTTTATATTAGTTCGATCCTTTTGGCAATATCTTCATCTAGTAGAATAAAGTTTTTAGTATGATCTAGGTTTGAGTTTTGCTTTGTGTTACCCCCAATGTAATCTAGTTCGTGAGTCATATAATAAAGAGTGTTTTAGTTAAGGGCTTTGCTTCTTGCCATTATCTAAAGAAAATAATAATAAGAGAACAAAAACATGAGAGATCATGTGATGATATTATGGGAAGTGATGACTTCACATATAAAAAAATGTTGACTGAAACTTGTTGTGGGTAGACAAACGAAGACCTTGGTCATTGTTGCAGTTAATAGGAAGTAATAAAGAAAGAGAGGTTCACATGTAAATATATCATCTTTGACACCATCTATGATTGTGAAGACTTATTAAACTATTACATGCTAAGAAGTATAAGTTGGACAAGGAAGACAACATAATGAATCATGTTTGCCTGGTTCCAAACAATGTTATATGATTATGGATCCTTTAGCATGTGACGCTTGCTTCCACCTCATATTAGCCAAAACTTCCGCACTAAGCAGAGATACTACTTGTGCATCCCTAAAACCCTCAACCCAGTTTTGTCATGAGAGTCCACCATACCTACCTATGGATTGAATAAGATCCTTCAAGTAAGTTATTACACATTATGGTACAATACTCTTGCCTTTTCTCTCTTATTTTACAAGGTTTACATGAAGAGGAAGAATGTCAGCAACTGGAATTCTGGGCTGGGAAAGGAGCAACTTTGAGATGTCTATTCTACACAACTAGAAAAGCGGTGAAAACCAATGAGGAATTATTTAGGAATATATAAAAAATACTGCGCCGGAGAAATACCAGAGAGGGGCAGCCAGGAGGTCACGAGCCTGCCAGGCGCGCCCCCTGGCCGCGCCTCCTGGGCTCGTGGGCTCTTCGTAGATCCTCTGGCCCTCATCTTCTCCTATATGAAGGGATTCGTCCGAGAAAAAAATCAATATAGAGCTTTCGGGAGGAGACGCCGCTGCCACGAGGCGGAACTTGTGCAGAACCAATCTAGAGCTCCGGCAGGGCTGTTCTGCCGGGGAAACTTCTCTCCCGGAGAGGGAAATCATCGCCATCATCATCACCAACACTCCTCTCATCGGGGGGGACTCATCTCCATCAACATCTTCATCAGCACCATATCATCTCCAAACCCTAGTTCATCTCTTGTATCCAATCTCCGTCTCGCAACTCCGATTGGTACTTGTAAGGTTGCTAGTAGTGTTAATTGCTTATTGTAGTTGATGCTAGTTGGTTTGTTTGGTGGAAGATCATATGTTAAGATCCTTAATGATATTCAATACCTCTATGATGATGATCATAATCATGCTTTGTGAGTAGTTACGTTTGTTCCTGAGGACATGGGATAAGTCTTGATAGTAGTAATGTGAATTTGGTATTCGTTCGATATTTTGATGCGTTGTATGTTGTCTCTCCTCTAGTGGTGTTATGTGAACGTCGACTACATGACACTTCACCATTATTTGGGCCTAGAGGAAGGCATTGGGATGTAATAAGTAGATGATGGGTTGCTAGAGTGACAGAAGCTTAAACCCTAGTTTATGCGTTGCGTCGTAAGGGGCTGATTTGGATCCACTAGCTTAATGCTATGTTTAGACTTTGTCTTAATTCTTCTTTCGTAGGTGCGGATTCTTGCGACAGGGGTTAATCATAAGTGGGATGTTTCTCCAAGTAAGGACAGCACCCAAGCACCGGTCCACCCATATATCAAACTATCAAAGTAGTGAACGTGAATCATATGAACATGATGAAAACTAGCTTGACAGTAATCCCCATGTGTCCTCGGGAGCGCTTTAGTTTATATAATAGTTCATTCAGGCTTGTCCCTTGCTACAAAAGGGATTGGGCCATATTGCTGCACCTTTGATACTACTGTTACTTGCTACCCGTTACAATTTATTATATCATACAACTATCTGTTACCGACTATTTCAGTGCTTGCAGAGAATACCTTACTGAAAACCGCTTATCATTTCCTTCTGCTCCTCGTTGGGTTCGACACTCTTACTTATCGAAAGGACTATGATAGATCCCCTATACTTGTGGGTCATCAATCACTGTACAGCGGTCAAAATTATCCTTAGTAATAAGAGGACTAAGGAGATTTTTCTCAATTATGCAGGTGATAAAGAGTTCATATTAAATAGTTACGTCGATGCAAGCTTTAACACTAATCCAGATAGCTCTTAGTAGCTATCCGGATGCGTATCGTGGAGCAGCCATTTGGAATAGATCCAAGTGGAGTGTGGTAGAAGTGTCAACAGTAAGACATCGAGATTTGTAAAGTACACACGGATCTGTATGTCACAGACCTGTTAATTAAAAGGCCTCTCTCACATGCAAAGCATGATCGAGCCCCAGAACTCATTTGGTTTATAGATTCATAACAATGCGAATCACATGGTGATGTGAACTAGATTATTGACTCTAGTGCAAGTGGGAGACGGTTGGAAATATGCCCTAGAGGCAATAATAAATTAGTTATTATCATATTTCCTTGTTCATGATAATCATTTATTATCCATGCTAGAATTGCATTGATCGGAAACTCAGATACATGTGTGGATACATAGACAAACACCTTGTCCCTAGTATGCCTCTGATGGACTAGCTCGTTGATCAAAGACATACTATGTTAGCTAGCTAATAGAGAGAAGTGACATCTCTTTCTTCGTGCTTGGTTGACGCTGCTAGCTACTATACATATAGAGAGAACTCGACGCTAGCTAATAAGCTAATGAAGGAAACCATTAATTACACAAGATCTACAAACTCATCATCATCATCTTAATCATATAAAGTTAAAGTCTCATAAAACAAAAAAGATAAAATGACATAGTCCTCCCTCATCGGCAAAATGACATAAAAAAGAATAACACCTATGTCTCCATGATGAAGCAAAGAGATCCAACAGTCTCCAACTTGTGTCTTGTGATCCTTCTTTATTTGTCACCATGCTTCAATTTGGAGCCGTCTTGGTGGTTTGCACTCAGTCGAGTATGCAAAAGAGAACTCGGTATGGAAGGAGCTTTTAATTGTCATATTACCTTTGGGTTGTATCAACGGTGGCACAACTTCATATAGCAATTTCTGTTGAAGAACATAATCGTAGCCTAGTTAGCGATGTAATCAATACCATTTACAAAACACTTCCTGTGTACTTAACTAGCAACTCTTACCAAGATATTTCGGCGAATGTCATCCGCCCTCAACCTAAGCACTAGTGTCATGTACAATGTATAATTTGGGCCAGTTCCCAAATTATACGGGAAGAAGTCCCTACCAGCTAGGACACCAATAACAAAGTAGATAAGACCATCCTTGTTCTTCCAAGTGAGATGTGATCCACAAGTGTAGTGTGTCGTGTCGATTATGTTCCGTGTTTCACTCGAAGAAACGAAATAAGCTATAAATTATAAGTTAACAAATTTAGTACGGTTGAGCACCAAATATTTTTAAATAGAGAATGAAAATTAATTGACAAATATGCATGGTTGACAAACTCACATGGAGGTAAAACAGGAAGCATATCGACATCCACCCAAATGTCGATGTTTCCTTCAATATGATATTTAGGACGAAGATCGAAGGTTATTTTCATATCCTCCTAAAATCCATATGCCTTGCAAAGAGCTTCCCAATTTGAGCACCCTAATTCTGTGTTATTAGGTGTAGTCATTAGTTTCACAAGAAATGTGTGACCATATTTAGTCCTCAGGTTGGTTGTCCTCGTCTGGAAACTCTCGTGCTCTTCGAAACCAAGCCTTTCCAATAAATACCGTCTTGCATGACAGGGGATGAACAAGTCGAATTGTATAAAACAGAAATTACGCGTTGAAGTAAAGAAACAGAAGTCATGCTTAATTATGAAAAAATAGTTGTCGCTAGTAGAAAATGGGGCTTTGGCCCAGACCTGCAAAGCCCATTAGTCCCGGTTGCATTACGAACCCGTACTAATGTGACCATTAGTCCCGGTTCGAGTGGCTAGGGCATCAGTTCCGGTTCAAATGGGACCTTTAGTCCCAGTTGGAGACACGAACCAACACTAAAGGGGGTTGAGGCACATCAAATTGTTGGAAATATGCCCTAGAGGCAATAATAAAATGGCTATTATTATATTTCCTTGTTCATGATAATCGTTTATTATCCATGCTAGAATTGTATTGATCAGAAACTCAGATACATGTGTGGATACATACACAACACCATGTCCCTAGTATGCCTCTGATGGACTAGCTCTTTGATCAAAGATGGTTAAGATTTCCTAGCCATGGGCATGAGACGTCATTTGATAACGGGATAACATCATTAGGAGAATGATGTGATGGACAAGACCCAAACTATAAACGTAGCATATGATCGTGTCAGTTTATTGCTACAGTTTTCTGCATGTCAAGTATCTGTTCCTATGACCATGAGATCATGCAGCTCACTGACACCGGAGGAGTGCCTTGTGTGTATCAAAAGTCCCAACGTAACTGGGTGACTATAAAGGTGCTCTATAGGTATCTCCAAGGGTGTCTGTTGGGTTTGCATGGCTCAAGACTGGGATTTGTTACTCTGTGTGACGGAGATGTATCTCAGGGCCCACTCGGTAATACAACATCACAACAAGCCTTGCAAGCAATGTGACTAAGTGTTAGCCACAGGGTCTTGTATTATAGAACGAGTAAAGAGACTTATCAGTAACGAGATTGAACATACGATCGAATCTCTGCAAGTAACATACCAGAGAACAAAGGGAACTTCATACAGGATTAACTGAATCCTTGACATAGAGGTTCGACCGATAAAGATCTTCATAGAATATGTAGGAATCTATATGGGCATCTAGGTCCCGCTATTGGTTATTAATCTTAGAGGTGTCTCGGTAATGTCTACATAGTTCTCGAACCCGCAGGGTCTGGACACTTACGGTTCGGTGGCGTTTTTGTAGTATAGAGTTATGTATTGTGGTGACCGAAGGTTGTTCGGAGTCCCAGATGAGATCCCGGACGTCATGACGAGCTCTGAAATGGTCTCGAGGTAAAAATTTATATATAGGAAGTCCTCTTTTGGTCACCGGAAAAGTTTCGGGCTCATCGGTAGTGTACTGGGAGTGCCTGTATTGTACCGGGGGACAATCGGGAGGGGTATTTCGACCCAAGAAGCTGCATGGGCTGTGGGAGGATGAATACCAGCCCTTAGTGGGCTGTTGTAAGTCCCACAAAGGGCCCATGCGGCTGGGAAGAAAAGGCCAAGAAGAAAAAGGTGGAAAAAGGCAAAAAAAAGAGGTGAAAATAAGGAAGGAGTCCTAATCCTACAAGGAGTGGAGGAGGAGGAATCCTTCCTCCACTTCGGCCGAACCAAGAGAGGGCAGACCTTGTGCCAAGCCTCGACCTCTCCTCCTCCTATATATACTAGAGTTTTTAGGGTTTTTGTATATAGATTTTTAGCCACGTGCTACCCTCTCCTCTAGATCGTAGTTTCTCCTCTAGATCGGTTTTAGCGTGCTTAGGCGAAACCCTGCTGGAATAGCTCCACCACCATCGCCGCAACTCTGTCGCGCTGCCATAGAACTCTTCTACAGCTCCGCTCCCTCTTGCGGATGAAGAAGGCGGAGATTGTCATTGAGCCATACGTGTGCTGAACGGGGAGGAGCCGTCCGTTCGGTGCTAGATCGGAAGGACCGTGATCAAGATCGTGAGACGATCGTGATTGGATCGCAGGACAGATCCTGATGAGATCGCGAGATGGATCGTGATGTGATTGCGGGACAGTTCGAGATTGGATCGCGGGACGGATCTTCATGAGATCGCGGGACGCTCGTGTTGGGGAATGTTGCATGGGAAACAAAAAATTTCCTACGCACATGCAGATCTATCCATGGTGATGAGAATCTACGAGAGGGAGAGTGGATCTATGTACCCTTGTAGATCGCTAAGCGGGAAGCGTTAAGAAATGCGGTTGGTGTAGTGGAACGTCTTCGCGATCCAAATTGCCGAGCGTCCTGCGATCAAATCAAGATCCGTCCCGCGATCCAATCACGATCCGTGATGACCCACAAGTACAGGGGATCTATCGTAGTCCTTTCGATAAGTAAGAGTGTTGAATCCAACGAGGAGCAGAAGGAAATGACAAGCAGTTTTCAGTAAGGTATTCTCTGCAAGCACTGAAATTGTCGGTAACAGATAGTTGTGTGATAAGATAATTTGTAACGGGTAGCAAGTAACAATAGTAACAAAGGTGCAGCAATATGTCCCAATCCCTTTTGCAGAAAGGGACAAGCCTGAATGAACTCTTATATAAAGTAAAGCTCTCCCGAGGACACATGGGAATTATTGTCAAGCTAGTTTTCGTCATGTTCATACGATTCACGTTCGCTACTTTCATAGTTTGATATGTGGGTGGACCGGTGCTTGGGTGCTGTCCTTACTTGGACAAACATCCCACTTATGATTAACCCCTCTCACAAGCATCCGCAACTACGAAAGAAAAATTAAGACAAAGTCTAACCATAGCATTAAAGTAGTGGATCCAAATCAGCCCCTTGCGAAGCAACGCATAAACTAGGATGTAAGATTCTGTCACTCTAGCAACCCATCATCTACTTATTACTTCCCAATGCCTTCCTCTAGGCCCAAATAATGGTAAAGTGTCATGTAGTCGATGTTCACATAACACCACTAGAGGAGAGACAACATACAATGCATCAAACTATCGAATGAATACCAAATTCAAATGACTACTAGTAGAAAGTCTTATCCCATGTCCTCTCAGAGAGGTATTGAATAGCATGAAGTATCTGAACATATGATCTTCCACCAAGTAAACCAACTAGCATCAACTACAAGAAGTAATTAACACTACTAGCAACCTTACAAGTACCAATCGGAGTCGCGAGACGGAGATTGGATACAAGAGATGAACTAGGGTTTGGAGATGAGATGGTGCTGATGAAGATGTTGATGGAGATGAGTCCCCTCCGATTGGAGGAGTGTTGGTGATGACGATGGCGACGCTTTCCCCCTCCGGGAGAGAAGTTCCCCCGGGTGGACGGCCCTGCCGGAGCTCTAGATTGGTTCTGCTCAAGTTCCACCTCGTGGCGGAGGCATTTCTTCCTGAAATCTCTCTCTTTATTTTTTCTGGGATGAAACCCTCCTTATAGCAGAAGATGGGAGACGGAGGGGTACCAGGGGGCCCACGAGCCCCAAGGCGCGCCCAGGGGGGTGGGGCGCGCCTGGCAGGCTCGTGGCCTCCTGGTGGCTCCCCTCTGGTATTTCTTCCGCCCAGTATTTTTTATATATTCCAAAATAATTCCTCACTGATTTTCACGGCTTTTGGAGTTGTGTAGAATGGACATCTCAAACTTTCTCCTTTTCTAGCACGGAATTCCAGCTGCCGACATTCTCCTGCTTCATGTAAACCTTGTAAAATAAGAGAGAAAAGGCAGAAGTACTGTACCATAATGTGTAATAACAGCTCACAATGCGATAAATATCGATATAAAAGCATGATGCAAAATGGACGTATCAACCCCCCCAAACTTAGACCTCACTTGTCCTCAAGCGGAAGCCGAGATCAATAAATATGCCCACATGTTTAGAGATAGAGGTGTCGATAAAATAAAATATGGACATGCAGGCATCATGATCATATTTAGAACAGCAATGTCATCATATAATCTCTTATGCTAAAGTAACAATTCCTTCACAATGTAAAGTATGAATCAAGAACCTTATTGAGAATTAGCAACCAATAGTCTTTAGTCATTGAAGCTATTGCAATTTATCATAACATCGGAAAGAGTCAAATAAGAGCTTGTAAAGAAAATCCACATACTCAATAATCTTTTAGTCTTCTACAATTGCTAAAACTCACGCAGTACTCATGAGATCAAAGCTTCAGTTGGACACAGAGAAAGATAGGAGCTTATAGTTTTGCCTCCCAACAATTTACCTCAAGGGTAATGTCAACAATAATAATTCATGATTACTTACTTCCAAGTTGATATGTGAATATAGATCTTTCCCTAGCACATGACGCTTGCCAAGATAATGGTAATATAAGGAATTGGTGTCGATCACCATGACTCTTTTAAAGATAAAATGTAAAGGTACAAGATAGGCCCTTCGCAAAGGGAAGTAGAGGTTGTCATGTGCTTTTGAGGTTTGGATGTGTGATCCCTTAGTGTGAAGGAACGTCACTTTATATTGCCTCCTATGATAAAGAACTTTATTATGCAGTCTTTCGCTTTTATGTCTTCCTCATCACAGGTCCGTACAAAGCTTATTTTCCACACACTAATATATCAAACATATTTAGGGAGCAATTTTTATTGCTTGCGCCGATGACAACTTACTTGAAGGATCTTATTCAATCCATAGGTAGGTATGGTGGACTCTCATGGCAAAACTGGGTTGAGGGTTTTATGGATGCACAAGTAGTATCTCTACTTTGTGCGGAAGTTTTGGCTGATATGAGGTTGAAGCAAGCGTCACATGCTAAAGGATCTATAATCACATAACATTGTTCGGAACCAAGCAAACATAATTCATTATGTTGTCTTCCTTGTCCAACTTCGACTTCTTAGCATGTAATAGTTTAATGAGTGTTCACAATCATAGACGGTGTCAAAGATGATATATTTATATGTGAACCTCTCTTTCTTTATTACTTCCTATTAATTGCAACAATGACCAAGGAATACGTTTGTCCACCCACAACAAGTTTCAGTCAACATTCTTTTTATATGTGAATCCATCACTTCCCATAAGATCATCACGTGATCTTTCATGGTTTTGCTCTTTTATTATTATTTTCTTTAGATCATGGCAAGAAGAAAAGCCCTTAACTAAAACACTCTTTATTATATAACTCATGAACTCGATTACATTGGCGGTAACACAAAGCAAAACTCAAGCCTAGATCATACTAAGAACTTTATTCTACTAGATAAAGATATTACCAAAAAGGATCGAACTAAGATAAAGGTAAAGGCAAAAGATGTGATGGTGATACGATATCGGGGCAACTCCCCCAATATTGGAACAAGCAAAGGGGAGTGCCCATACCCGTGTGTTTAATTGTCTTCCTTCGGGGGTGATGGCGGTGGAGTTGTTGTAGTCCGGGGTTGATTCTTCGTCTTCCAAGGCATAGGTTCTCCATCATGGAAAGATGATTGAGTCTCCGGGATCATCAAATCTTTAGACAACCCCATTGCTTTAAATCTATACTCATACTCACAGTTCTGGTTTTGCAGGTCATAGATCTGGGCTTGGAGATGATCGATTCTATCATAGAGCTTGAAGAGGTGTTACAAGATGTCCTTGACATCGATCTTGTACTTGTTGGTGAACTCCGTAATCATCGTGTGGTTGGCGTTGAGTCCGCATTCCACCATCCGTTGACACTTGAAGACTTGCTTCTCCATTGCTTCGAGCCTCGTGTCCACGCTTCCGGTCTTCTTGGGCACCTCAATGTCACAGATGTGCAGCACCCTGATACGTCTCCAACCTATCTATAATTTTTGATTGTTCCATGCTATTATGTTATCAACTTTGGATGTTTTATATGCATTTATATGCTATTTTATATTATTTTTGGGACTAACCTATTGACCTAGACCCAGTGCTAGTTCCTGTTTTTTCCGTGTTTTTGACCTTTTACAGATAGGAATATCAAACGGAGTCCAAACAGAATAGTTCACCCTCGGGGAGTAGTTCACCCTCGGGGCTGAGGGTATGTACCAGTAGCTATGTGTTTGATCTCTCTCTCTCGTGTTCTTGAGATGTCTTGATCTCAATGTACCACGGGCTTTGCTACTATAGTTGGATCTTATGATGTTCTTCCCCCTCTCCCTTCTTGTAATGAATTGAGTTTTCCCTTTGAAGTTATCCTATCGGATTGAGTCTTTAAGAACACTTGATGTATGTCTTGCACGTGTCTATCTTTGGTGACAATTGGATATTCATGTGAGTACTTTATGTATGTTTTGGTGATCAACTTGCAGGTTTCGTGACCTCGGGAACCTATGTATAGGGGTTGGCACACGTTTTGACTCTCCGGTAGAAACTTTGGGACACTCTTTGAAGTTCTGTGTGTTGGTTGAATAGATGGTTCTGAGATTGTGTGATGCATATCGTATAATCATGCCCACGGATACTTGAGGTGACAATGGAGTATCTCGATGATATTAGGGTATTGGTTGATATGATTATTAAGGTGTTATTCTAGTACAAACTCTAGGATAGATTGAACGGAAAGAATAGCTTCATGTTATTTTACTACGAACTCTTGAATAGATCGATCAGAAAGAATAACTTTGTGGTGGTTTCGTACCCGACAATAATCTCTTCGTTTGTTCTCCGATGTTAGTTACTTTGGAGTGACTCTTTGTTGCACATTGAGGGCTAGTTATATGATCCAATTATGTTATCATTGTTTAGATAACTTCACTAGTGAAAGTATGAACCCTAGGCCTTGTATCCACGCATTGCAATACCGTTCGTGCTCACTTTTACTATTAATTACCTTGCTGTTTTATATTTTCAGATTACAAAAACCTATATCTACCATCCATATTGCACTTGTATCACCATCTCTTCACCGAACTAGTGCACCTATACAACTTACCATTGTATTGGGTGTGTTGGGGACACAAGAGACTCTTTGTTATTTGGTTTCAGG
Source organism: Hordeum marinum (assembly GCA_022496015.1). Taxonomy (NCBI): domain Eukaryota; kingdom Viridiplantae; phylum Streptophyta; class Magnoliopsida; order Poales; family Poaceae; genus Hordeum; species Hordeum marinum. The sequence continues at coordinate 20,658,431 of CM039673.1, read as the reverse complement.
GTTGCTTGAGAGAGACCATCTTCATCCTACGCCTCCTGCGGATTGATAAACCTTAGGTCGCCCACTTGAGGGAAAATTTCTACTATCCTACAAACCTCTGCACTTGGAGGCCCAACAACGTCTACAAGGAGAAGGATGCGTAGTAGACATCACACACCCTCACGGATCTCGATGGTTTGAGGGTGTTGCAGCACCTCTGCGAGGTAGGGGTTGACGACCTTCTCGAAGAACTTGTCCTTCGAAACCTTTGGGGATGCCATAGCGATCTAGATCTGTCAGCGCAACAGCTCGAAATGAAAACAGAGGATATTTACGTGATACGAGGGTCAGACCTTTCGGGAGATTATATAATGAATTTTTACCGACCATAAGGAGTATTCCACAATAAAACGGAGTCCGGGAGGCGCACGAGGTACTCACGAGCCCCCCAGGCGCGCCCAGGGGGTAGGGGCGCGCCTGGCAGGCTCGTCGCCTCCTCATGCGCCATCCGGACTACGTGAAATTTTTGTATTTTTCTAAATATTCAAAAACGGAGAAAAATTACTATTGGAAAAGTTTTGGAGTCGGTTTGCTTACTGTATCACATACCTCTTCGTTTTTGGAGTCTGAAACAGGCTGATAAACATCCCTTATGTACTCCTCCGGGGTTATGGTATTAATTATATTGCTTTCCACATTTATGGGAGTACCTGAGATATAATGCTTGATTCTTTGCCCATTCAAAACTCTCAGAAAAGTGCCTTCCACATTGTTGATTTTGATGGCACCGGAACGATATACTTCTTCGACAATATAAGGACCTTCCCATTTAGAGAGAAGCTTGCCTGCAAAAAATCTTAAACGAGAATTGTATAGAAAATAATCACCTACATTGAACTCACGTTTTTGTATCCTTTTATCATGCCACCTCTTAACTTTCTCTTTAAACAACTTGGCATTTTCATATGCCTGAGTTCTCCATTCATCAAGTGAGCTAAAATCAAATAACCTCTTCTCACCAGCAAGTTTGAAATCAAAGTTGAGCTCTTTGGTTGCCCAATAAGCCTGATGCTCTAGCTCAAGAGGTAAATGACAAGCGTTACCGTAAACCATTTTATACGGTGACATGCCCATGGGATTCTTATAAGCAGTTCTATAAGCCCACAGTGCATCATAAGGTTTCTTAGACCAATTCTTTCTAGACCTATTAACAGTCTTTTAAAAAATTAATTTAATTTCTCTATTACTTAACTCTACTTGACCACTAGACTGAGGATGATAAGGAGATGCAATTCTATGGTTGACATCATACTTAGCAAGCATTTTACGGAAAGCACCATCAATAAAATGTTAACCACCATCAGTCATTAAATATCTTGGGACTCCAAATCTAGGGAAAATAACTTCTTTAAGCATCTTAATAGAGGTGTTATGATCATCACTACTAGTTGGAATAGCTTCTACCCACTTAGTAACATAATCAACAGCAACTAAAATATGAGTATACCCATTGGACTTTGGAAAAGGTCCCATATAATCAAAACCCCAAACATCAAATTGTTCAATAACAAGTGAATAATTCATAGGCATTTCCTGATGTTTACTAATATTACCTATTCTTTGACATTCATCACAAGACAAGACAAACTTACGAGCATCCTCAAAGAGAGTAGGCCAATAAAAACCGGATTGCAATACCTTGTGTGCAGTTCTATCTCCAGCATGGTGTTCTCCGTAAACCTATGAGTGGCACTTCTATAGGATCTTTCCCTGTTCATGCTCAGGTACACAACGTCTAATAACACCATCTATTCCTTCCTTATACAGGTGAGGATCATCCCAAAAGTAATGTCTCAAATCATAAAAGAACTGTTTCTTTTGTTGGTACGTGAAACTAGGTGGTATATATTTAGCAACAATATAATTAGCATAGTCAGCATACCATGGTGTACTATGCGAAGCATTGATAACATTCAATTGTTCATCAGGAAAGCTATCACCAATAGGTTGTGGGTCATCAAGAACATTCTCTAACCTAGACAAGTTATCTACTACGGGGTTCTCAGCACCCTTCCTATCAACAATATGCAAATCAAATTCTTGTAGCAAGAGAACCCATCTAATAAGTCTAGGTTTAGCATCTTTCTTTTCCATGAGATATTTAATAGCAGCATGATCAGTGTGAATAGTAACTTTATAATCAACAATATAAGATCTGAACTTATCACATGCAAACACAACTGCTAAAAATTCTTTTCAGTAGTAGCATAATTTCTTTGGGCACTGTCTATAGTTTTACTAGCATAATGATTCACATTTAATTCCTTATCAACTCTTTGTCCTAGGACAGCACCAACAGCATAATCACTAGCATAACACATAATTTCAAAAGGTAGGTTCCAATCAGGTGGTTGAACAATAGGTGCAGTTATCAAGGCCTTCTTGAGTATTTCAAACGCTTCTTTACAATCAGCATAAAAAACAAATGGAATATCTTTTTGCAATAGATTAGCGAGAGGCCTAGAAATCTTAGAGAAGTCTTTAATAAATCTTCTATAGAAACTAGCATGACCAAGGAAACTTCTTATACCTTTAATTTCTGTAGGGCATGGCATCTTTCCAATGGCATCAACTTTAGCCTTATCAACTTCAATACCTCTTTCAGAAATTTTATGTCCCAAGACAATGCCTTCATTAACCATAAAGTGGCACTTCTCCCAATTCAAGACAAGGTTAGTATCTTTACATCTCTGCAAAACTCGATCAAGGTTGCTCAAGCAATCATCAAAAGAAGATCCGTAAATGGAGAAATCATCCATGAAAACCTCAACAATCTTTTCACAAAAGTCAGAGAATATAGCCATCATACATCTTTGAAAGGTAGCAGGTGCATTACATAAACCAAAAGGCATACGTCTATAAGCAAAGGTACCGAAAGGGCAAGTAAAAGTGGTTTTCTCCTGATCAGATTGTGCAACAGGTATTTGGGAGAAACCAGAATAACCATCTAGAAAACAAAAGTGTGTATGTTTAGACAATCTTTCTAGCATTTGATCAATAAAAGGTAGAGGGTAATGATCTTTATTAGTAGCTTTATTTAATTTCCTAAAATCAATTACCATCCTATCGCCAGTAACAATTCTTTGTGGGATCAATTCATCTTTATCATTAGGAACAACGGTAATACCTCCCTTCTTAGGGACACAATGCATCGGACTTACCCAATCACTATGAGCAATAGGGTAAATAATACCTGCTTCCAGGAGCTTTAGTATTTCTTTTCTTACCACCTCTTTCATCTTAGGATTCAGTCTTCGTTGGTGATCGGCAACTCGTTTGGAATCAGGATCAGTTTTAATTTTATGCTGGCATAGAGTGGGACTAATGCCCTTAAGATCATCAAGAGTATATCCAATAGCATGGTGCTTCCTTAGAGTTTTCAATAATTTCTTTTCTTCATACTCTGAAAGGTTAGCAGTAATAATAACAGGATATATCTCCTTTTCATCAAGGTAAGCATGCTTAATAGTATCAGGTAATGGTTTAAGCTCAAACACAGGATCACCCTTTGGTGGAGGTGGATCTCCAAGTAATTCAACAGGCAAATTATTCTTAAGGATAGGACGTTATTCAAAGATCACTCTATCTATCTCATTCCTTTCATCCATATGCATATCATTTTCATGTTGAAGCAAGTATTGATCTAAAGGATCAGTAGGAGGCACAACAATAGAAGCAACAGAAATAATTTCATCCTTACTAGTCCATTCCTTTTCATGAGGTTGCCTACCAAACTTAGAAAAATTAAATTCATGTGACACACCTCCAAAGCCAATAGTAACAGTTTGTTTCTCACAATCAATTTGAGCATTAACATTATTAAGGAAAGGTCTACCAAATATGAGGGGACAAAAGCTATCTTGTGTGGTAGCAAGAACAACAAAATCAGTAGGATACTTAGTTTTACCACACAAGACTTCAACATCTCTAATAAGTCCCACAGGGCAGATAGTATCTCTATTAGCAAGTTTAATAGTAACATCAATCAATTCCATCTCGACAGGTGCAATCTCATCTTTAAGTTCATTATATAAAGATTGAGGTATTGCACTAACACTAGCATCCATGTCACATAAACCATGATAACAATGATCTCCTATCTTAACAGAAACAACAGGCATGCTAACTACAGGTTTATGTTTGTCTCTAGCATGAGGTTTAGCAATTCTAGCAGCAGCTTCACACAATTGAATAACAAGCCCATCAATATTATTGGCCAAGAGATCTTTAATAATAGCAATACTAGGTTCTACCTTAATTTTCTCAGGGGGTGTAGGTGTTCTAATGTAGCCCTTACGTATCATAGTTGAAGCTTTAGGATGATCCTTTATTCTAACAGGGAAAGGTGGTTTCTCAATGTAAGCAGTAGGAACAATAGAATCATTATAACCAATAACTTTCTCTTCAACAGGAACGGGTTTAGCTACATTAACTTCTATGGGAGGATGATATTTAAACCACTTCTCCTTAGGGAGATTAATATGAGTAGCAAATGATTCACATAAAGAAGCTACTATCTCAGAGTCAAGTCCACGTTTAGCACTAAAATCACGAAAAGTATTTGTTTCTACGAAGGATTTAACGCAATCGAACTTAAGATTCATAACTGACTCCTTACCTTCATCAAACTACTAATCTTTAGAATTGTGTTTAATTCTTTCCAATAAATCCCATCTAAAGTCAATATCTCTCTTCATAAAAGAACCAGTACAAGAAGTGTCAAGCATGGTGCGATTGTCATGAGAAAGGCGAGCATAAAAGTTCATAATAATAATTTCTCTAGGGAGCTCATGGTTGGGGCATGAATATAACATTGACTTAAGCCTCCCCCAAGCTTGAGCGATACTTTCTCTATCACGAGGCCAAAAATTATAGATATAATTCCGACCACGATGTACCAAATGCATAGGATAAAACTTTTGATGAAATTCCAATTTCAATCGGTTGTAATTCCATGATCCAGTATCATCACATAGCCTATACCATGTCAATGCTTTATCCCTCAAAGATAAGGGAAAGACCTTCTTCTTGACGTCATCCTCGGGCAAACCTGCAAGCTTAAATAAACCACAAAGTTCATCTACATAGATTAGATGCAAGTCGGGATGTGATGTTCCATCTCCTGTAAAAGGATTAGCCAACAGTTTCTCTAGCATACCCGAAGTAATCTCATAATAAATATTTTCAGTAGGTGCAGTAGGTTGAGGAGCAACTCTTTGTGCTTCCGGTCGGGGTGAAGATACCGCGAACAAGCCCCTCAACGGATTAGTTTCCATAGTGACAAGTGACAATAAATTTCAGCACACTATATAAATGTTTCCTACCAAATTCCACTCACCGAAGGCGCTTCACTCCCCGGCAACGGCGCCAGAAAAGAGTCTTGATGACCCACAAGTATAGGGGATCTATCCTGGTCCTTTCGATAAGTAAGAGTGTCGAACCCAACAAGGAGCAGAAGGAAATGACAAGCGGTTTTCAGTAAGGTATTCTCTGCAAGCACTGAAATTGTCGGTAAAAGATAGTTCTGTGATAAGATAATTTGTAACGGGTAGCAAGTAACAATAGTAACAAAGGTGCAGCAATATGGCCCAGTCCCTTTTGCATCAAGGGACAAGCCAGAACAAACTCTTATATAAGGTAAAGCGCTCCCGAGGACACATGGCAATTATTGTCAAGCTAGTTTTTATCATGTTCATATGATTCGCGTTCTCTACTTTGATAGTTTGATATGTGGGTGGAACGGTGCTAGGGTGCTGTCCTTACTTCGACAAACATCCCACTTATGATTAACCCCTCTCGCAAGCATCCGCAACTACGAAACAAGAATTAAGACAAAGTCTAACCATAGCATTAAACTAGTGGATCCAAATCAGCCCCTTGCGAAGCAACACATAAACTAGGGTTTAAGCTTCTGTCACTCTAGCAACCCAGCATCTACTTATTACTTCCCAATGCCTTCCTCTAGGTCCAAATAATTGTAAAGTGTCATGTAGTCGACGTTCACATAACACCACTAGAGGAGAGACAACATACAACGCATCAAAATATTGAACGAATACCAAATTCACATGACTACTAGTAGCAAGACTTATCCCATGTCCTCAGGAACAAATGTAACTACTCACAAAGCATAATTATGTTCATGATCAGAGAGGTATTGAATAGCATTAAGGATCCACCAAGCAAACCAACTAGCATCAACTACAAGAAGTAATTAACACTACTAGCAACCTACAAGTACTAATCGGAGTCGCGAGACGGAGATTGGATACAAGAGATGAACTAGGGTTTGGAGATGAGATGGTGCTGGTGCATATGTTGATGGAGATGAGTCCCCTCCAATGAGAGGACTGTTGGTGATGACGATGGCGATGATTTCCACCTCTAGGAGAGAAGTTTCCCCGATAGGACGGCCCTGCCGGAGCTCTAGATTGGTTCTGCTCAAGTTCCGCCTCGTGGCGGCGGCGTTTCTTCCCGAAAGTTGTCTCCTGATTTTTTCTAGGATGAAACCCTCCTTATAGCAGAAGATGGGAGCCGGAGGGGTAATAGGGGGCCCACGAGCCCCCCAGGCACGCCTAGGGGGGTGGGGCGCGCCTGGCAGGCTCGTGGCCTCTTGGTGGCTCCCCTCTGGTATTTCTTCCGCCCAGTATTTTTTATATATTCCAAAATAATTCCTCTCTGATTTTCACGGCTTTTGGAGTTGTGCAGAATAGACATCTCAAACTTGCTCCTTTTCCATCCCAGAATTCCAGTTGCCGGCATTCTCCCTTTTCATGTAAACCTTGTAAAATAAGAGAGAAAAGGCATAAGTACTGTACCATAATGTGTAATAACAGCTCATAATGCGATAAATATCAATATAAAAGCATGATGCAAATTAGATGTATCAATCCGTCCCACGAACTTGATCACGATCCTCCCGATCTAGCGCCGAACGGACGGCACCACCGCGTTCAGCACACGTACAGCTTGATAATGATCTCCGCCGTCTTGATCCAGAAAGAGGGAGCGGAGAGGAAGAAGAGTTCTCCGGCAGCGTGATGACGCTCCGGCGATGGTGGTGGAGCTATTCGGGCAGGGCTTTGCCTGAGCTCTGCAGAAAACCGATCTAGAGGAGAAACTATGCACTGGAGGAACGGGCAGCACGTGGCTGAAAATTCTGTGCAAAAACCCTAAAACCTCTAGTATATATAGGAGGAAGAGAGGAGGAGGCCGAACTTGGTGGGAGAGGTGGAATCCACCTCCAATCCTAGTAGGACTAGGATTCATCCTATTTTTGCCTTTTTCCACTTTTTCTCTTTGGGCTTTCTCTCCCTAGTCGCATGGGCTTTGTGTGGGACTTCCACCAGCCCACTAAGGGCTGGTATTCACTCTCCCACAGCCCATGTAGCCTCTTGGGTCGAAATACCCCTCCCGATGGTCTCCCGGTGCACTACCGGCACTCCCGGTACACTACCGATGAGCCCGAAACTTTTCCGGCTACCAAAATAGGACTTCCTATATATCAATATTTACATCCAGGCCATTCCGAAGCTCCTCGTGACATCCGCGATATCATCCGGCACTCCGAACAACCTTCGGTCACCACCATAGATAACTCTATACTACCGAAACGTCACCAAACCTTAAGTGTGCAGACCCTGCGGGTTCGAGAACTATGTAGACATGACCGAGACACCTCTACGGTCAATAACCAATAGCTGGACCTGGATGCCCATATTGGTTCCTACATATTCTACAAATATCTTTATCGGTCGAACCTCTATGTCAAGGATTCAGTTAATCCCGTATGATGTACCCTTTGTTCTTCGGTATGTTACTTGCTCGAGATTCGATCGTTGGTATCTCCATACCTAGTTCAACCTCGTTACTAGCAAGTCTCTTTACTCGTTCCGTAATACAACATCCCGTGACTAACACTTAGGCACATTGCTTGCAAGGCTTATCGTGATGTTGTATTACCGAGTGGGCCCCGAGATACCTCTCCGTCACACGGAGTAACAAATCCCAGTCTTGATCCATGCCAACTCAACAGACACCCTCGGAAATACCTTTAGAGCACCTTTATAGTCACGTAGTTATGTGCGACATTTAATACACACAAGGCACTCCTCCGATGTCTGTGAGATGCATGATCTCATGGTCATTGGAACACATACTTCACATGCAGAAAACAGTAGCAATAAACTGACACAATCATATGCTATGTTTGTAGTTTGGGTCTTGTCCATCACATCATTCTCCTAATGATGTGACCCCATCACCAAATGACATCACATGTCAATGGCTAGGAAACCTTGACCATCTTTGATCAACGAGCTAGTTCACTAGAGGCGTACTAGGGACACAGTGTTTGTCTATTCACCCACACATGTAATGTGTTTCCAATCAATACAATTATAGCATGGATAATAAAGAATTATCATGAACAAGGAAATATAATAATAAAAACTTTATTTATTGCCTCTAGGGCATATTTCCAACAATCTCCCACTTGCACTAGAGTCAATAATCTAGTTCACATCACTATGTGATTTACATTGTAATGAATCGAACACCCATGCAGTTCCGGTGTTGATCATGTTTAGCCCTTGGAAGAGGTTTAGTCAACGGGTCTGCAACATTCAGATCCATGTGCACTTTGCAAATATTTATGTCCTTCTCCTCGATGTAATCGCAGATGGAGTTGAAGCATCATTTCATGTGTCTGGTCCTCTTGTGAAACCTTGGTTCCTTGGCTAGAGCAATGGCACCAGTGTTGTCACAGAACAGGTCCACTGGATTCAGTGCACTCGGAACAACTCCAAGATCTGTCATGAATTTCTTCATCCAGACACCTTCCTTCGCTGCCTCCAAGGACACGATGTACTCCGCTTCGCATGTAGAATTGGCTACCACACTTTGCTTGGAACTACACAAGGTTACCTCTCCCCCGTTGAGAATAAATACGTATCCGGTTTGCAACTTAGAGTCGTCCGGATCAGTGTCAAAGCTTGCATCGACGTAACCCTTTACGACGAGCTCATCATCACCTCCATAAACGAGAAACATTTCCTTAGTCCTTTTCAGGTACTTAAGGATATTCTTCACCGCTGCCCAGTGCTCCATTCCAGGATCACTTTGAAACCTTCCGGCCATACTTATGGCAAGGCTGACATCGGGTCTTGTCCATAGCATTGCATACATGATAGATCCTATGGTTGAAGCATAGGGGATGACACTCATCTTTTCTCTATCTTCTGCAGTCACTGGGAATTTGAGTCTTACTCAACTTCACAACTTGTAACACAGGCAAGAATCCCTTTTTGGACTGATCCATTTTGAACTTCTTCAAAACTTTATCAAGGTATGTGCTCTATGAAAGTGCTATTAAGCGTCTTGATATATCTCTATAGATCTTAATGCCTAATATGAAAGCAGCTTCTCCTAGGTCCTTCATTGAAAAACTCTTGTTCAAATATTCCTTCACGCTTTCCAGCATTTCTATATTGTTTCCAATCAGCAATATGTCATCCACATATAATATTAGAAACGTTATAGAGCTCCCACTCACTTTCTTATAAATACAAGCTTCTCCATAAACTTGTATAAACTCAAATGCTTTGATCACCTCATCAAAGCGCTTATTCCAACTCCGAGATGCTTGTACCAGCCCATAAATGGATCGCTGGAGTTTCCAAACTTTGTAAGCATTCTCTGGATCGACAAAACCTTCTCGTTGCATCATATACAACTCTTCGACAAGGAAACCATTGAGGAACGCTGTTTTGACATCCATCTGCCAGATTTCATAGTGGAAATAAGGAGCTATTGCCAACATGATTCTGACAGACTTAAGCATCACCTCATCAAAGTCTCATCGTAGTCAACTCCATGAACTTGTGAAAAACCCTTTGCCACAAGTCGAGCTTTATGGATGGTGACATTACCGTCCGCGTCTGTCTTATTCTTAAAGATCCATTTGTTCTGAATGGCCTTTCGCCCTTCAGGTAATACTTCCAAAGTCCATACTTTGTTTTCATACATGGATCCCATCTCGAATTTCATGGCCTCTAACCATTTCTCAGAATTCGGGCCCATCACTGCTCCTCAATAGCTCGTAGGTTCATTGTTTTCCAACAACATGACCTCCAAGACAGGGTTGTCGTACCACTCAGGAGCAGTACGCGCCCTTGTCGACCTACGAGGTTCAATAGTAGCTTGATCTGAAGCTTCATGATCATCATCATTAACTTCCTCTTCTACCATCGTATGTTCCACAGAAACATCTTTCTGTGCTGCACTACTTTCTGGTTGAAGTAAAGGTTCAATAACCTCATCAAGCTCTATTTTCCTCCCACTCAATTCTTTTGAGAGAAACTCTTTCTCAAGAAATGTTCCGTTCTTAGCGACATACCCTTTTCCTTCGGATCTGAGATAGAAGGTATACTCGACTATCTCTTTTGAGTATCCTATGAAGACGCATTTCTCCGCTTTGGGTTCCAGCTTTTCACGCTGAAGCTTTTTGACATAAGCAACACATCCCAAAAATTTAAGAAACGACAACTTTGGCTTCTTGCCAAACCATAGTTCATATGGCGTCGTCTCAACGGATTTCGATGGTGCCCTATTTAAGGCGAATGCAGCTGTCTGTAATGCATAACCCCAAAACGATAGTGGCAAATCAGCAAGAGACATCATAGAACGCACCATATCTAATAAGGTTCCATTACGACGTTCGGACACACCATTACGCCGTGGTGTTCCGGGCGGCGTCAACTGTGAAACAATTCCACATTGTCTTAAGTGACTACCAAACTCATAACTCAAATATTCACCTCCTCGATCAAATCGCAGGAACTTAATCTTCTTGTTACGATGATTCTCAACTTCACTCTGAAATTGCTTGAACTTTTCAAACGTTTCAGACTTGTGTTTCTTTAAGTATATATACCCATATCTACTTAAGTCATAAATGAAGGTGAAAAAATAACAATATCCACCACACGCTATAACATTCATTGGACCGCACACATCAGTATGTATGATTTCCAATAAGCACTTGCCCGTTCCATTGTTCTAGAGAATGGCGTTTTAGTCATCTTGCCCATGAGGCATGTTTCACATGTGTCAAGTGATTCAAAATCAAGTGACTCCAAAAGTCCATCAGCATGGAGCTTCCTCATGCGTTTTACACCAATATGACCTAAACGGCAGTGCCACAAGAAAGTGGTACTATCATTATCAACTCTACATCTTTTGGCATCAATGTTATGAAAATGTGTATCGTCACTATCAAGATTCAATATGACTAAACCCTTAACATTGGGTGCATGACCATAAAAGATATTACTCATATAAATAGAACAACCTTTATTCTCTGATTTAAAAGAGTAACCGTCTCGCAATAAACAAGATCCAGATATAATGTTCATGCTTAACGCAGGCACTAAATAACAATTATTCGGGTTCATCACTAATCCCGATGGTAATCGAAGCGAGAGTGTGCCGATGGTGATCACATCAACCTTGGAACCATTTCCCACGTGCATCTTCACTTCATCCTTTGCCAGCCTTCGTCTATTCCGTAGTTCCTATTTTGAGTTGCAAATGTGAGCAACCGAACCGGTATCAAATACCCAGGCACTACAACGAGAGATAGTAAGGTACACATCAATAATATGTATATCATATATACCTTGTTTGTTGTTGGCCGCCTTCTTGTCAGCCAGGTACTTGGGGAAGTTTCGCTTCCAGTGACCAGTTCCCTTGCAATGCAAGCACTCAGTTTTTGGCTTGGGTCCACGCTTGGGCTTCTTTACAGGAGTAGCAACTGCTTTGCCATCCTTCTTGGTTTTACACTTCTTGCCCTTGCCTTTGCCATTCTTCTTGAAACTAGTGGTTTTATTGACCATCAACACTTGATGTTCTTTCTGGATTTCAGACTCAGCGACTTTTAGCATCACAAACAGCTCGGCGACTGACTTGTTCATCCCGTGCATGTTATAGTTCATCACAAAGCTCTTGTAACTAGGTGGCAGTGATTGAAGAACTCTATGAGTGACCGCCTCTGGCGGAAGGGCAATTCCCAACTCTGCTAGACGATTCGAATATCCAGACATTCTGAGTATATGCTCACTGATAGACCCATTCTCCTCCATCTTGCAAGCATAGAACTTATCAGAGGTCTCATACCTCTCGATCCGAGCATTCTTCTGAAATATAAACTTCACCTCCTGGAACGTCTCATATGCTCCATGATGTTCAAAACGTCTTTGAAGTCCTGGTTCTAAGCCATAGAACATTGCACACTGAACTATTGAGTAATCTCCAGTACGTGCCTCCCAAGCGTTCTTAACGTCTTCGGAGGTCATGTCTTCTGGTTGGTCACCAAGCGGTGCATCAAGGTCATATGATTTCTGGGAAGCCGTGAGGATAATCCTCAGATTACGGGCCCAGTCAACAAAGTTATTTCCATCATCTTTTAACTTAGCTTTCTCTAGGAACGCATTGAAATTCAGGGGTGCTACTGCGCGAGCCATTGATCTACAACATAAGTATGCAAAGGTTACTTAGACTATTGTTCAAGATAATGAGTTTTAGTTAATCAAATTTACTAAAGCTCCCACTCAAATTGACATCCCTCAGGTCATCTGAGTGTCACATGATCCAAATTCACCAACTCAAGTCCGATCATCACGTGAGTTGAGATGGCTTCAATGGTGAACATCATCATGTTGATCATATCTACTATATGACTCATGTTCGACCTTTTGGTATCTTGTGTTCCGAGGCCATGTCTGTACATGCTAGGCTCGTCAAGTTTAACCCGAGTGTTTTGCATGTGCAACACAGGCTTGCACCCGTTATATGTGAATGTAGAGTCTATCACACCCGATCATCACGTGGTGTCTCAACACGACGAACTTTCGCAATGGTGCACACCCGGGGAGAACACAATTCATCTTTAAATTTAAGTGAGGGATCACCTTATAATGCTACCATCATCCTAAGCAAAATAAGGTGCATAAAAGGATTAACATCACATGCAAATCATAAGTGACATGATATGGTCATGAACTTGTGCTTTTGATCTCCATCTAGAAAGCACCGGCATGATCTCCATCGTCACTGGCACGACACCATGATCTCCATCAACGTGTCGCCATCGAGGTTGTCGCTCCCAACATGCTTCTACTACTATTGCTACCGTTTAGCGATAAAGTAAAACATTACATAGCACTTAATGATTGACACGTATGTCATACAATAATTAAAGACAACCCTATGGCTCCTGCCGGTTGCCGTACTCACCGACATGCAAGTCGTGATAATCTATACATCACATGATCATCTCATACATAACATATATCACATCATGTAATTGGACATATCACATCACAACATACCCTGCAAAAACAAGTTAGACATCCTCTAATTGTTGTTGCATGTTTTACGTGGCTGCTACGGGTATCTCGCAAGAACAATTCTCATCTACGCAAAAACCACAATGGTGATACACTAGTTGCTTTTCAACCTTCTCAAGGACCGCCATTGACAAATCCGATCCAACTAAAGTGGGAGAAACTGCCACCAGCAAGACATCTATGCAACAAGTTGCGGTTGAGGGAACTGGTCTCTCGTAAGCGTATGAGTAATGTTGGTCCGGGCCGCTTCATCTGACAATACCGCTGAACCAAAACACGACCAAGGGAGGAAGCAATCTAAGCATCAGCGCCCATAAAATCTTTGTGTTCTACTCGAGATCTCATCTACACATATACCTAGCTCATGATGCCACTGTTGGGGAATGTTGCATGGGAAACAAAAAAATTCCTACGCACACGCAGATCTATCCATGGTGATGAGCATCTACGTACCCTTGTAGATCGCTAAGCGAGAAGCGTTAGGAAACGCGGTTGGTGTAGTGGAACGTCTTCGCGATCCAAATTGCCAAGCGTCCCGCAATCCAATCACGATCCGTCCCGCGATCCAATAACGATCCGTCCCGCGAACTTGATCACGATCCATCCCACGAACTTGATCACGATCCTTCCGATCTAGCGCCAAACGGACGGCACCTTCGCGTTCAGCACATGTACGGCTTGATAACGATCTCCGCCGTCTTGATCCAGCAAGAGGGAGCAAACAGGAATAAGAATTCTCCAGCAGCGTGATGGCGCTCCGGCGATGGTGGTGGAGCAATTCCGGTAGGGCTTCACCTAAGCACTGCAGAAAACAGATCTAGAGGAGAAACTATGCAAGGGAGGAACGGGCAGCACGTGGCTGAAAATTCTGTGCAAAACCCCTAAAACCTCCAGTATATATAAGAGGAAGAGAGGAGGAGGCTTGGCCCAAGGGCCTGTTGGGGAACGTCGCATGGAAACAAAAAAAATTCTACGCACACGCAGATCTATCCATGGTGATGAGCATCTACGAGAGGGAGAGTGGATCTACGTACCCTTGTAGATCGCTAAGCAGGAAGCGTTAAGAAACGCGGTTGGTGTAGTCGAACATCTTCGTGATCCAAATCGCCGAGCGTCCCGCGATCTAATCACGAACGTCCCGTGGCCTTGATCACGATCCTTCCGATCTAGTACCGAACGGACGGCACCTCCGTGTTCAGCACACGTGCAGCTTGATGATGATCTCCACCGTCTTGATCCAACAAGAGGAGGTGGAGAGGAAGAAGGTTTTGTCGGCAGCGTGACGGTGCAACGGCGACGGTGGTGGAGTAATTCCGCTAGGGCTTCGCCTAATCACTACAGAAATCAGATCTAGAGGAGAAACTATGCACTGGTGAAACGGGTAGCACGTGGTCGTAAATTCTATGCCAAAACCCTCTATTCCACTCATATATATAGGAGGGAGGGAGAGGAGGCCTTGGCGCAGGGCTGAGCCCCTCCTTGAGTCGGCCAAAGCCAAGGAGGAGGAATCCTACACCTCCTCCAATCCCAGTAGGAGTAGGACACTCCCTTTTCGCCTTTTTTCCACCCTTTTCTCTTTGGGACTCTTCCCCTAGCCACATGGGCCTATAGTGGCTATTCCACGAGCCCACTAAGGGCTGGTTAATACTCTCCCACAGCCCATGAAGCCTCTTGGGTTGAAATACCCCTCCCGGAGGTCTCCTGGTACACTACCGGCACTCCCGATACACTACCGATGAGCCCGAAACTTTTCCGGCGACCAAGATGGGACTTCCTATATATGATTCTTTACCTACAACCATTCCGGAGATCCTCGTGACATCCAAGATCTCATCCGGTACTCCAAAAAACTTCGGTCATCACCATACATAACTCTACACTACAGAAACGTCACCGAACCTTAAGTGTGCAGACCCTGCGGGTTCGAGAACTATGTAGACATGACCGAGACACCTCTACGGTCAATAACCAATGGCGGGACCTGGATGTCCACATTGGTTCCTACATAATCTACGAAGATCTCTATCGGTCGAACCTCTACGTCAAGGATGAAGTTAATCTTGTATGATGTTCCCTTTGTTCTTCGGTATGTTACTTGCCCGAGATTCGATCGTCGGTATCTCCATACCTTGTTCAACCTCGTTACTGGCAAGTCTCTTTACTCGTTCCGTAATACAAGATCCTGCAACTAACAATTAGTCACATTGCTTGCAAGGCTCATTGTGATGTTGTATTACTGAGTGGGCCCCGAGATACCTCTCCGTCACACGGAGTAACAAATCCTAGTCTCAATCCATGCCAACTCAACAGACACAATCGGAGATACCTGTAGAGCACCTTTATAGTCACCCAGTTACGTTGCGACATTTGATACACACAAGGCACTCCTCCGATATCCGTGAGTTCCATGATGTCATGGTCATACGAACATATACTTGACATGAAGAAAACAGTAGCAATAAACTGACACGATCATATGCTACGTTTGTAGTTTGGGTCTTGTCCATCACATCATTCTCCTAATGATGCGACCCCGTTATCAAATGACATCACATGTCAATGGCCAGGAAACCTTGACCATCTTTGATTAACGTGCTAGTTCACTAGAGGCATACTAGGGACATAGTGTTGTCTATTTATCCACACATGCAATGTGTTTCCAGTCAATACAATTATAGCATGGATAATAAACGATTATCATGAACAAGGAAATATAATAATAAACACTTTATTTATTGCCTCTAGGGCATATTTCCAACAGTCTCCCACTTGCACTAGAGTCAAAAATCCAGTCCACATCACTATGTGATTTACATGGTAATAAATCGAACACCCATGTAGTTCTGGTGTTGATCATGTTTAGCCCTTGGAAGAGGTTTAGTCATCGGGTCTGCAACATTCAGATCTGTGTGCACTTTGCAAATATTTATTTCCTTCTCCTCGATGTAAAACCGGATGGAGTTGAAGCGTCCCTTTATGTGTCTGGTCCTCTTGTGAAACCTTGGTTCCTTGGCTAGAGCAATGGCACCAGTGTTGTCACAGAACAGGTTTATTGGATTCAGTGCACTAGGCACTACTTCAAGATCTGTCATGAACTGCTTCATCCAGACACCTTCCTGTGCTGCCTCCGAGGCTGCGATGTACTCCGCTTCGCACGTAGAATCAGCTACCACGCTTTGCTTGGAACTGCACCAGCTTATCGCTCCCCCGTTAAGAATAAATATGTATCCGGTTTGCGACTTAGAGTCGTCCGGATCAGTGTCAAAGCTTGCATCGACGTAGCCCTTTATGACGAGCTCTTCATCACCTCCATAAACACGAAACATTTCCTTAGTCCTCTTCAGGTACTTCAGGATATTCTTGACCGCTTGCCAGTGCTCCATCCCAGGATCACTTTGAATCCTTCCGGCCATACTTTTTGCAAGGCTGACATCGGGTCTTCTGCACAGCATTTCATATATGATAGAGCCTATGGCTGAAGCATAGGGGATGATGCTCATCTTTACTTTATCTTCTGCAGTCACTGGGCATTGAGTCTTACTCAACTTCACACCTTGTAACACAGGCAAGAACCCCTTCTTGGCCTGATCCATTTTGAACTTCTTCAAAACTTTATCAAGTTATGTTCTCTGTGAAAGTGCTATTAAGCATCTCGATCTATGTCTATAGATCTTAATGCCTAATATGAAAGCAACTTCTCCTAGGTCCTTCATTGAAAAACTCTTGTTCAAACATTCCTTCAGGCTTTCTAGCATTTCTATATTGTTTCCAATTAGCAATATGTCATCCACATATAATATTAGAAACACTATAGAGCTCCCACTCACTTTCTTGTAAATACAAGCTTCTCCATATACTTGTATAAACTCAAATGCTTTGATCACCTCATCAATGCGCTTATTCCAACTCCAAGATGCTTGCACCAGTCCATAAATGGATCGCTGGAGTTTGCAAACTTTGTCAGCATTCTCTGGATCGACAAAACCTTCGGGTTGCATCATATACAACTCTTCCTCAAGGAAACCGTTGAGGAATGCCGTTTTGACAACCATCTGCCAAATTTCATAGTCGAAATAAGCAGCTATTGCCAACATGATTCTGACAGACTTAAGCATCGCTACGGGTGAGAAAGTCTCTTCGTAGTCAACTCCTTGAACTTGTGAAAAACCCTTTGCCACAAGTCGAGCTTTATAGACGGTGACATTATCGTCTCCATCCGTCTTCTTCTTAAAGATCCATTTGTTCTGAATGGCCTTTCGCCCTTCAGGTAATACTTCCAAAGTCCATACTTTGTTTTCATCCATTGATCCCATCTTCGATTTCATGGCCTCTAACCATTTCCTGGAATCCGGGCCCATCACTGCTCCTCCATAGCTCGTAGGTTCATTGTTGTCTAACAACATGACCTCCAAAACAGGGTTGTCGTACCACTCAGGAGAAGTACGCGCCCTTCTCGACGTACGAGGTTGAATAGTAGCTTGATCCAAAGCTTCATGATCATCATCATTAACTTCCTCTTCTACCGTCGTAGGTTCCACAGAAACATCTTTCTGCGTTGTGCTACTTTCTGGTTGAAGTAAAGGTTCTATAACCTCATCAAGCTCTATTTTCCTCCCACTCAATTCTTTCGAGAGAAACTCTTTCTCAAGAAATGTTCCGTTCTTAGCGACAAACACTTTGCCTTCAGATCTGAGATAGAAGGTATACCCAACCGTCTCTTTCGGGTATCCTATGAACACGCATTTCTCCGCTTTGGGTTCCAGATTTTCAGGCTGAAGCTTTTTGACATAAGCATCACATCCCCAAACTTTAAGAATCGACAACTTTGGCCTTTTGCCAAACCACAGTTCATATGGCGTCGTCTCAATGGATTTCGATGATGCCCTATTTAAAGTGAATGCAGTTGTCTCTAATGCATAACCCCAAAACGATAATGGCAAATCAGCAAGAGACATCATAGAACGCACCATATCCAATAAGGTTCGATTACGACGTTCAGACACACCATCACGCTGTGGTGTTTCGGGCGGTGTCAACTATGAAACAATTCCACATTGTCTTAAGTGACTGCCAAACTCATAACTCAGATATTCACCTCCTCGATCAGATCGCAGAACTTTAATCTTCTTGTTACGATGATTCTCAACATCACTCTGAGATTGCTTGAACTTTTCAAACGTTTCAGACTTGTGTTTGATTAAGTAAATATACCCATATCTACTTAAGTCATAAGTGAAGGTGAGAAAGTAATGATATCCACCGCGCGCTGCAACATTCATTGGACTGCACACATCTGTATGTATGATTTCCAATAAGGCACTTGCCCGTTCCATTGTTCCAGAGAATGGCATTTTAGTCATCTTGCCCATGAGGCATGGTTCACATGTGTCAAGTGATTCAAAATCAAGTGACCCCAAAAGTCTATCAGCATGGAGCTTCCTCATGCGTTTTACACCAATATGACCTAAACGGCAGTGCCACAAGAAAGTGGTACTATCATTATCGACTCTACATCTTTTGGCATGAATGTTATGAACATGTGTGTCATCACTATCAAGATTCAGTATGAATAAACCCCTAACATTGGGTGCATGACCATAAAAGATATTACTCATATAAATAGAACAACCTTTATTCTCTGATTTAAATGAGTAACCGTCTCGCAATAAACAAGATCCAGATATAATGTTCATGCTTAACGTGGGCACTACATAACAATTATTCAGGTTCATCACTAATCCTGATGGTAATCGAAGAGAGTGCATGCCGACGGCGATCACATCAACCTTGGAACCATTTCCCACGCACATCGTCACTTCGTCCTTTGCTAGCCTTCGTTTATTCCGTAGTTCCTACTTTGAGTTGCAAATGTGAGCAACCAAACCGGTATCAAATACCCAGGCACTACTACGAGAGCTAGTAAGGTACACATCAATAACTGTTGGGGAACGTCGCATGGGAAACAAAAAATTTCCTACGCACACACAAACCTATCCATGGTGATGAGAATCTACGAGAGGGAGAGTGGATCTACGTACCCTTGTAGATCGCTAAGCGGGAAGCGTTAAGAAACGCGGTTGGTGTAGTCGAACTTCTTCGCGATCCAAATCGCCGAGCGTCCCGCGATCCAATCACGAATCGTCCCGCGAACACATCATGATCCGTCCTGCGAACTCATCACGATCCGTCTCACGATCTTGATCAGGATCTGTCCCGCGAACTCATCACGATCCGTTCCGTGATCACATCACGAACCGTCTCGCGATCTCGATCACGGTCCTTCCGATCTAGCGCCGAACGGACGACACCTCCGCGTTCAGCACACGTGCAGCTTGATGACGATCTCTGCTGTCTCGATCCAGCAAGAGGAGGTGGAGAGGAGTGAGAGTTCACCGGCAGCGTGACAACGCTCCGGTGATGGTGGTGGAGCAATTCCGGCAGGGCTTCGCCTAAGCGCTGCAGAAAACCGATCTAGAGGAGAAACTATGCACCGGTGGAACGGGTAGCACGTGGCCGGAAATTCTGTCCAAAAACCACCCAATCCACTAGTATATATAGGAGGAGAGGAGAGGATAGGCAGACAAGGCCTTTGGGTCGGCCAAAATAGGAGGTGGGAGCAATCCTACTTCACCTCCAATCCTAGTTGGAGTAGGATTGCCTCCGATTGGCTGATTTTCCACTTTTTGCTTTAGGACTTTCTCTCCTGCGCCATGGGCCTTTGTGGCTGTTTTCCCAGACCACTAAGGGCTGGTTATTATTCTCACACAGCCCATGGACCTCTTGGGGTCCAAATACCCCTCCCGGAGGTCCCCCGGTACACTACCGACACTCCCGGTACACTACCGATACTCCCGGTACACTACCGATGAGCCCAAAACTTTTCCGGCGACCAAACTGGGACATCCTATATATAAATCTTTACCTCCGGACCATTGCAGAGCTCCTCGTGACGTCCGGGATCTCATCCGGGACTCCTAACAACCTTCGGTCACCACCATACATAACTCTATACTATCGAAACGTCACCAAACCTTAAGTGTGTAGACCCTGCGGGTTCGAGAACTATGTAGACATGACCAAGACACCTCTACGGTAAATAAACAATGGTGGGACCTGGACTTCCACATTGGTTCCTACATATTCTATGAAGATCTTTATCGGTCGAACCTCTATGTCAAGGATTCAGTTAATCCCGTATAACGTTCCCTTTGTTCTTCGGTATGTTACTTGCCCGAGATTCGATCGTCGGTATCTCCATACCTAGTTCAACCTCGTTACCGGCAAGTCTCTTTACTCGTTCCGTAATACAAGATCCCGCAACTAACAATTAGTCACATTGCTTGCAAGGCTTATTGTGATGTTGCATTACCGAGTGGGCCCCGAGATAACTCTCCGACGGAGTAACAAATCCCAGTCTCGATCCATGCCAAGTCAACAGACACCATCGGAGATACCTGTGGAGCACCTTTATAGTCACCCAGTTACGTTGCGACGTTTGATACACACAAGGCACTCCTCCGATATCTGTGATTTGCATGATCTCATGGTCATAGGAACACATACTTGACATGCGGAAAACAGTAGCAATAAACTGACACGATCATATGCTACGTTTGCAGTTTGGGTCTTGTCCATCGCATTATTCTCCTAATGATGTGATCCCGTTATCAAATGACATCTCATGTCCATGGCTAGGAAACCTTAACCATCCTTTGATCAACAAGCTAGTCCATTAGAGGCATACTAGGGACATGGTTTTGTCTATGTATCCACACATGCATTTAAGTCTCCGATTAATAAAATTATAGCATGGATAATAAACGATTATCATGTACAAGGAAAATTGATAATAACTAATTTATTATTGCCTCTAGGGCATATTTACAACAGTCTCCCACTTGCACTAGAGTCAATAATCTAGTTCACATCACCATGTGATTTGCATTGTTATGAATCTAACACCCAATGAGTTCTGGGGCTCGATCATGCTTTACATGTGAGAGAGGTCTTATAGTCAACGGGTCTGCGATATTCAGATCCGTGTGTACTTTGCAAATCTCTATGTCAAACATAAACACTGCTACGACACTCCACTTGGTACTATTTCCAAATGGCTGCTCCACTATACGTATCCAGATTGCTACTACTAGTCATCCGGATAGGTGTTAAAGCTTGCATCGACGTAACTCTTTACGACGAACTCTTTATCACCTCCATAATCAAGAAACATTTTCTTAGTCCTCTGGTTACTAAGGATAATTCCGACTGCTGTCCAGTGATCCACTCTTGGACCACTCTTGTACCCCTTGACAGACTCATGGCAAGGCACACACAGGTGCGGTACACAGCATGGCATAATATAGAGCCTATGGCTAAGGCATAGGGGACGACGCTCGTCCTTTCTCTTTCTTCTGCCGTTGTCGAGCTTTGAGTCTCACTCAACTTCGCACCTTACAAATCAAACGAGAACTATTTCTCTGGTTGATCCATTTTGAACTCTTTCAAAATCTTGTCAAGGTATGCACTCATTGAAAGTCTCAAGCATCTTGATCTATCTCTATAGATTTTGATGCTCAACAATTAGGTAGCTTTATCCAGGTCTTCCTTTGAAAAATACTTTTCGAACAACCTTTTATGCCTTCCAGAAATTCTACATTATTTCCGATCAACAATATGTCAACCACATATACTTATCAGAAACTCTACAGTGCTCCCACTCACTTTATTGCAAATACAAGTTTCTCGTAAACTTTGTATAAACTACATAAACTTTGATCACCTCATCAAAGTGTATATTCCAACTCCGAGATGCTTACTTCAGTCCATACAAGGATCACTGAAGCTTGCTCATCTTTTAGCATCCTTAGGACTGACAAAACCTTCTGGTTGTATCACATACAACCTTTCCTTAAGTAAACCGTTAAGGAAACGATGTTTTGACATCCATCTGCCAGATTTCATAATTGAAAATGCAGCAACAGCTAACATAATTCCAACAGACTTTTAGTATCGCTACGAGTGAGAAATCCTCATCGCAGTCACCTCCTTGAACTTGTCACAAACAACTTTGCAACCAGTCGAGCTTTACAAATGGTGACATTCACCATCAGTGTCTGTCTTCATTCTAAACGTCCATTTGTACTCAATGACCTGCCGCCTAACGAGCAAGTCTACCAAAGTCTATACTTGGTTTTCATACATGGATCCTATCTCGGATTTCATGGCCTCTAACCATTCGTCGGAATCCGGGACTATCATCGCTTCTCCATAGCTCGTAGGTTCATCGTTGTCCAACAACATGATCTCCAAGACAGAGTTGTCATACCACTTAGGAGCTGTACACATCCTTGTCTACCCACGAAGTTTGATAGTAACTTGATCCTGAAGCTTCATGATCATCATCATTAACTTCCTCTTCAACTAACGTAGGCTTCACAGAAACATCTTTCTGTGCTGCGCTACTCTCTGGTTGGACAAAGGTTTAACAACCTCATCAAGTTCTATCTTCCTCCCACTTAATTCTTTCGAGAGAAACATTTCCTCAAGAAAGGATCCGTTTAAGCAACAAACACTTTGCACTAGGATCTGAGATTGAAGGTTCACCCAACTGATCTTAGGGTATTCTATGAAGATGCATTTGTCCGCCTTGGGTTCGACCTCATTAGGTGAAAACATTTTCCACACAAGTGTCACAGCCCCAAATATTAAGAAATGACAGCTTAGGTTTCTATCAAACCATAATTCACACGGTGTCATCTCAACGGATTTAGATGATGCCCTATTTAAAGTGAATGTAGTTGTCTCTAATGCATAACCCCAAAAATTAAAGTAGTAAAACGATAAGAGACATCACAGTATGCACTATATCAATAGAGCATGACAATGATGTTCGGACACACCATCACACCATGGTGTTCCAGGTGGCGTTAGTTGTGAAACAAATTTCACATTGTCTTAAGTTGTATGCCAAACTCGTAACTCAAATATTCACCTCCACGATCATATCGTGGTCAATTTTATCTTCTTGTCACGATGATCTTTAATTTCACTCTGAATTTGCTTGAACCTTTCAAACGATTCAGACTTGTGTTTCATTAAGTAAATATACACTATATCTACTCAAATCATCAGTGAAGGTAAGAAAATAATGATATCCACTTCACTCTACAAGACTCACTAGATTGCATACATCAATATGTATCATTTCCAATTAATCACTTGCCCGCTCCATCCAACGGGGTCTTTTAGTCATCTTGCCCAAGACGCATGGTTCGCATGTCTCAACCGATTCGAAATCGAATGAGTCCAAATATCCATCAGCATGGAGTTTCTACATGCGCTTTATACCAATATGACATTTAGCAGCAGCGCCACAAGTATATGGTACTATCATTATTAACTTTGTATCTTTTGACATCAATGTTATGAACATGTGTACCACTACGATCAAGATTTCAACAAACCATTCTCACTGGGTGCATGACCATTGAAGGTATTACTCATGTAAACAGAATAACCATTATTCTCTAACTTAAATGAATAACCGTATTGCAATAAACAGGATCTAATCATGTTCATGCTCAATGCAAAACACCAAATAACATTTATTTAGGTTCGTCACTAATCCTGAAGGTAGAGAGAGCGTGCGATGTTGATCACATCAACCTTGGAAACACTTCCAACACATATCGTCACCTCACCCTTAGCTAGTTCTCCGTTTATTCCGTAGCTTTTATTTCGAGATACTAACATTTAGCAACCAAACCGGTATCCAATACAAAGGTGCTACTAAGAGTACTAGCAAGGTACACATTAATAACTCGTATATCAAATATACTTCTATCAATGTTGTCAGCCTTCTTATCTATCTAGGGTTTCTTCCGCTTCAGCGACCGCTCACCTCATAACAGAAGCACTTAGTCTCGGGTTTGAGTTCAACTTTAGGTTGCTTCACTGGAGCAGCAACTGACTTGCTATCCATGAAGTTTCCCTCCTTGCTCTTGCCCTTCTCGAAACTAGTGGTTTGATTAACCATCAACACTTGACACTCCTTCTTGATTTCTACCTTCGCGGTGTCAAACATCACGAACAGCTCAGGGATCAACATTTATTTCCCTGGCATTTTATAGTTCATCACCAAGTTCGAGTAGCTCAGTGACAGTGACTTGGAGAACTACATCAATCACTATCTTATCTGGAAGATCAACTCCCACTCGATTCAAGCGATTGTAGTACCCAGACAGTCTGAGCACATGCTCAACGATTGAGCTATTCTCTTTCATCTTGAAGGCAAAGAATCTTGTTGGAGATCTTATATCTCGCAACTCGGGCACGAGCCTGAGATCACAATCTCAGCTCTTAGAACATCTCATATGTTCCATGACGTTCAAAACGTTTTGGAGCCTCAATTCTAAGCCATAATGCATGACGCACTAAACTATCAAGTAGTCATCAAAACGTGTCTGTCAGATGTTCACAACATCTACAGACGACGCTAGATGGGGTGGCGCACCGAGCGGTGCATTAAGGACATAAGCCTTCTGTGCAGCGATGAGGACAATCCTCAGATCACGGACCCAGTCTGCAATTTTGCTACCAACATCTTTCAATTATATTTCTCTAGGAACATATAAAAATTTAAGGGAGCTATAGCGCGAGCTAGTAATCTACAACATAATTTGCAAAGACACTATTGACTATGTTCATGATAATGAGTTCAATTAATCATATTACTTAAGAACTCCCACTCAAATTGACATCCCTCCGATCATTCGAGTGATACATGATCCAAATTCACCAACTCAAGTCCGATCATCACGTGAGTTGAGGTGGCTACAATGGTGAACATCATCATGTTGATCATATCTACTATATGACTCATGTTCGACCTTTCGGTCTCTTGTGTTCCGAGGCCATGTCTGTACATGCTAGGCTCGTCAAGTTTAACCCGAGTGTTCTGCACGTGCAAATCTGGCTTGCACCCGTTGTATGTGAACGTAGAGTCTATCACACCCGATCATCACGTGGTGTCTCAACACGATGAACTTTCGCAACGGTGCACACTCGGGGAGAACACAATTTATCTTGAAATTAAGCGAGGGATCACCTTATAATGCTACCGTCGTCCTAAGCAAAACAAGGTGCATAAAAATATTAACATCACATGCAAATCATAAGTGACATGATATGGCCATGAACTTGTGCTTTTGATCTCCATCTAGAAAGCACCGGCATGATCTCCATCGTCACCGGCATGACACCATGATCTCCATCATCTTGATCTCCATCAATGTGTCCCCATCGGGGTTGTCATGCCCTGCATGCTTCTACTACTATTGCTCCCGTTTAGCGATAAAGTAAAGCATTACATAGCGCTTAATGATTGACACGCAGGTCATACAATAATTAAAGACAACCCTATGGATCCTTCCGGTTGCTGTATTCATCGACATGCAACTCGTGATAATCTATACATCACATGATCATCTCATACATCACATATATCACATCATGTAATTGGACATATCATATCACAACATACCCTGCAAAAACAAGTTAGACGTCCTCTAACTGTTGTTGCATGTTTTACGTGGCTGCTACGGGTATCTAGCAAGAACGATTCTCACCTACGCGTAAACCACAACGGTGATACATAGATTGCTTTTCAACCTTCTCAAGGACCGCCTTTGTCGGATCCGATCCAACTAAAGTGAGAGAAACTGTCACCCGAAGGCCATCTAAGCAACAAGTTGCGTCGAGGGAACCAGTCTCTCGTAAGCGTATGAGTAATGTTGGTCCAGGCCGCTTCATCTCACAATCCCGCTGAACCAAAATACGACCAAGGGAGGAAGCAATCTAAGCGTCAACACCCACAAACCTTTTGTGTTCTACTCGAGATCTCATCGAACCATCAACCTAGCTCATGATGCCACTGTTGGGGACCGTCGCATGGGAAACAAAAAATTTCCTACGCACACGCAAACCTATCCATGGCGATGAGCATCTACGAGAGGGAGAGTGGATCTACGTACCCTTGTAGATCGCTAAGCGGGAAGCGTTAAGAAACGCGGTAGGTGTAGTCGAACTTCTTCGCGATCCAAATCGCCGAGCGTCCCGCGATCCAATCACGAACCGTCCCGCGAACACATCATGATCCGTCCTGCGAACTCATCACGATCCGTCTCACGATCTTGATCACGGTCTGTCCCGCGAACTCATCATGATCCGTTCCGTGATCACATCACGAACCGTCTCGCGATCTCGATCACGGTCCTTCCGATCTAGCACAGAACGGACGACACCTCCACGTTCAGCACACGTGCAGCTTGATGACGATCCCAACCATCTCGATCCAGAAAGAGGAGTTGGAGAGGAGAGAGAGTTCACCAGCAGCATGACGGCGCTCTGGTGATGGTGGTGGAGCAATTCCGGAAGGGCTTCGCCTAAGCGCTGCAGAAAACCGATCTAGAGGAGAAACTATGCACCGGTGGAACGGGAAGCACGTGGCCGGAAATTCTGTCCAAAAACCACCCAATCCACTAGTATATATAGGAGGAGGAGAGGAGAGGATAGGCAGCCAAGGCCTTTGGTTCGGCCGAAATAGGAGGTGGGAGCAATCCGACTTCACCTCCAATCCTAGTTGGAGTAGGATTGCCTCCTATTGGCTGATTTTCCACTTTTTGCTTTAGGACTTTCTCTCCTGCGCCATGGGCCTTTGTGGCTGTTTTCCCAGCCCACTAAGGGCTGGTTATTATTCTCCCACAGCCCATGGACCTCTTGGGGTCGAAATACCCCTCCCGGAGGTCCCCCGGTACACTACCGGCACTCCCGGTACACTACTGATACTCCCGGTACACTACCGATGAGCCCGAAACTTTTCCGGCGAACAAACTGGGACATCCTATATATGAATCTTTACCTCCGGACCATTCTGAAGCTCCTCCTGACGTCCGGTATCTCATCCGGGACTCCGAACAACCTTCGGTCACCACCATACATAACTCTATACTACCGAAACGTCACCAAACCTTAAGTGTGCAGACCCTGCGGGTTCGAGAACTATGTAGACATGACCGAGACACCTCTACGGTCAATAACCAATGGCGGGACCTGGACGTCCACATTGGTTCCTACATATTCTACGAAGATCTTTATCGGTCGAACCTCTGTTTTAAGGATTCAGTTAATCCCGTATAACGTTCCCTTTGTTCTTCGGTATGTTACTTGCCCGAGATTCGATCGTCGGTATCTCCATAGCTAGTTCAACCTCGTTACCGGCAAGTCTCTTTACTCGTTCCGTAATACAAGATGCTGCAACTAACAATTAGTCACATTGTTTGCAAGGCTTATTGTGATGTTGCATTACCGAGTGGGCCCCGAGATAACTCTCCGTCACACGGAGTAACAAATCCCAGTCTCAATCCATGCCAACTCAACAGACACCATCGGAGATACCTGTAGAGCACCTTTATAGTCACCCAGTTACGTTGCGACGTTTGATACACACAAGGCACTCCTCTGATATCTGTGAGTTGCATGATCTCATGGTCATAGGAACACATACTTGACATGCGGAAAACAGTAGCAATAAACTGACACGATCATATGCTACGTTTGCAGTTTGGGTCTTGTCCGTCACATCATTCTCCTAATGATGTGATCCCGTTATCAAATGACATCTCATGTCCATGGCTAGGAAACCTTAACCATCCTTTGATCAACGAGCTAGTCCATTAGAGGTATACTAGGGACATGGTTTTGTCTATGTATCCACACATGCATTTAAGTCTCCGATCAATACAATTATAGCATGGATAATAAACGATTATCATGTACAAGGAAATATGATAATAACTAATTTGTTATTGCCTCTGGGGCATATTTCCAACAATAACATGTATATCATATATACCTAGTTTGTCGTTGGACGCCTTCTTGTCAGCCAGGTACTTGGGGCAGTTCCGCTTCTAGTGACCAGTTCCTTTGCAATGAAAGCACTCAGTATCTAGCTTAGGTCCATGCTGAGGCTTCTTTGTAGGAGTAGCAACTGCTTTGCCATCCTTCTTGGTTTTACCCTTCTTGCCTTTGCCCTTTCCATTTTTCTTGAAACTAGTGGTTTTATTGACCATCAACACTTGATGTTCTTTCTGGATTTTAGACTCGGCGACTTTTAGCATCGCAAACAGCTCGGCGACTGACTTGTTCATCCCGTGCATGTTATAGTTCATTACAAAGCTCTTGTAACTAGGTGGCAGTGATTGAAGAACTCTATCAGTGATCGCCTCTGGCGAAAGGGAAGTTCCCAACTCAGCTAGACGGTTTGAATACCTAGACATTCTGAGTATGTGCTCACTGATAGACCTGTTCTCCTCCATCTTGCAAGCATAGAATTTATCGGAGGTCTCATACCTCTCGATCCGGGCATTCTTCTGAAAAATAAGCTTCAACTCCTGGAACATCTCATATGCTCCATGACGTTCAAAACGTCTTTGAAGTCCCGGTTCTAAGCCATACAATATTGCACACTGAACTATTGAGTAGTCTCCAGCACGAGCCTCCCAAGCGTTCTTAACGTCTTCGGAGGTGATGTCTTCTGGTTGGTCACCAAGTGGTGCATCAAGGACATATGACTTCTCGGAAGTCGTGAGGATAATCCTCAGATTATGGGCGCAGTCAACAAAGTTACTTCTATCATCTTTCAACTTAGCTTTCTCTAGGAACACATTAAAATTCAGGGGTGCTACTGCGCGAGCCATTGATCTACAACATAAATATGCAAAGGTTACTTAGACTATTGTTCAAGATAATGAGTTTAGTTAATCAAATTACTAAAGCTCCCACTCAAATTGACATCCCTCAGGTCATCTGAGTGTCACATGATCCAAATTCACCAACTCAAGTCCGATCATCACGTGAGTTAAGTTGGATTCAATGGTGAACATCATTATGTTGATCATATCTACTATATGACTCATGTTCGACCTTTCGGTCTCTTGTGTTCCGAGGCCATTTCTGTACATGCTAGGCTCGTCAAGTTTAACCCGAGTGTTTTGCACGTGCAAATCTGGCTTGCACTCGTTGTATGTGAACATAGAGTCTATCACACCCGATCATCACGTGGTGTCTCGACATGACGAAATTTCGCAACGGTGCACACTTGGGGAGAACACGATTTATCTTGAAATTAAGTGAGGGATCACCTTATAATGCTACCGTCATTCTAAGCAAAACAAGGTGCATAAAAAGATTAACATCACATGCAAATCATAAGTGACATGATATGGCCATGATCTTGTGCTTTTGATCTCCATCATGAAAACACCGGCATGATCTCCATCGTCACCGGCATGACACCATGATCTCCATCATCTTGATCTCCATCAATGTGTCGCCATCGGGGTTGTTGCGCCAAACATGCTTCTACTACTATTGCTACCGTAGCGATAAAGTAAAGCATTGCATATCGCTTAATGATTGACACGGGGGTCATACAATAATTAAAGACAACCCTATGGCTCCTTCCGGTTGCCGTACTCATCGACATGGAAGTCATGATAATCTATACATCACATGATCATCTCATACATCACATATATCACATCATGTAATTGGCCATATCATATCACAACATACCATGCAAAAACAAATTAGACGTCCTCTAATTGATGTTGCATGTTTTACGTGGCTGCTACGGGTATCTAGTAAGAACAATTCTCATCTACGCAAAAACCACAACGGTGATACACTGGTTGCTTTTCAACCTTCTCAAGGACTGCCTTTGTCGGATCTGATCCAACTAAAGTGAGAGAAAATGTCACCCGCAAGCCATCTATGCAACAAGTTGTGGTTGAGGGAACTGGTCTCTCGTAAGCGTAGAGTAATATTGGTCCGGGCCGCTTCATCTCACAATGCCGCTAAATCAAATCCGACCAAGAGAGGAAGCAATCTAAGCATCAACGCCCACAAACCTTTTGTGTTCTACTCGAGATCTCATCGACACATAGACCTAGCTCATGATGCCACTGTTGGGGAACGTCGCATGGGAAATAAAAAAATTCCTACGCACACGCAGATCTCTCCATGGTGATCAGCATCTACGAGAGGGAGAGTGGATCTACGTACCCTTGTAGATCGCTAAGCGGGAAGCGTTAAAAACGCGGTTGGTGTAGTCGAACGTCTTCGCGATCCAAATCGCCGAGCGTCCCGCGATCTAATCACGAACAGTCCCTCGATCTCGACACGATCCGTCCTGTGATCCAATCACGAACGTCCCGTGGCCTTGATCACGATCCTGCCGATCTAGTACCGAACGGACGGCACCTTCGCGTTCAGCACACATGCAGCTTGATGACGATCTCCACCATATTGATCCAGCAAGAGGAGGTGGAGAGTAAGAAGAGTTCTCCGGCAGCGTGACGGCGCTCTGGCGATGGTGGTGGAGCAATTCCGGCAGGGTAAGCACTATAGAAATCAGATCTAGAGGAGAGACTATGGACTGGTGGAACGGGTAGCACGTGGCCGTAAATTCTGTGCAAAAACCCTCTATTCCACTAGCATATATAGGAGGGAGGGAGAGGAGGCCTTGGTGTAGGGCTGAGCCCCTCCTTGAGTCGGCTGAAGCCAAGGAGGAGGAATCCTACTCCTACTCCAATCCTAGTAGGAGTAGGACTCTCCGTTTTTGCCTTTTTTCCACCCTTTTCTCTTTGGGACTCTTCCCCTAACCGCATGGGACTGTTGTGGCTATTCCACCAGCCCACTAAGGTCTGGTTAATGCTCTCCCACAGCCCATGAAGCCTCTTGGGTCGAAATACCCCTCCCGGAAGTCTCCTGGTACACTACCGGCACTCCCGGTACACTACCGATGAGCCCGAAACTTTTCCGGCGACCAAACTGGGACTTCCTATATATGAATCTTTACCTCCGGACCATTGCGGAGCTCCTCATGACGTCCGGAATCTCATTCGGCACTCCGAACAAACTTCTGTCACCACCATACATAACTCTACACTACTGAAACGTCACCGAACCTTAAGTGTGCAGACCCTGCGGGTTCGAGAACTATGTACACATGACCGAGACACCTCTATGGTCAATAACCAATGGCGGGACCTGGATGTCCACATTGGTTACTACATATTCTATGAAAATATTTATCGGTCGAACCTCTATGTCAAGGATTCAGTTAATCCCGTATGATGTTCCCTTTGTTCTTCGGTATGTTACTTGCCCGAGATTCGATCGTCGGTATCTCCATACCTTGTTCAACCTCGTTACCAGCAAGTCTCTTTACTCGTTCCATAATACAAGATCCCACAACTAACAATTAGTCACATTGCTTGCAAGGCTCATTGTGATGTTGTATTACCGAGTGGGCCCCGAGATACCTCTCCGTCACACGGAGTAACAAATCACAGTCTCGATCCATGCCAACTCAACAGACACCATCGGAGATACCTGTAGAGCACCTTTATAGTCACCCAGTTACTTTGTGACGTTTGATACACACAAGGCTCTTCTCCGATATCCGTGAGTTGCATGATCTCATGGTCATAGGAACATCTACTTGACATGCAGAAAACAGTAGCAATAAATTGACACGATCATATGCTACGTTTGTAGTTTGGGTCTTGTCCATCACATCATTCTCCTAATGATGCGACCCCATTATCAAGTGACATCACATGTCAATCGCCAGGAAACCTTGACCATCTTTGATTAACGAGCTAGTTCACTAGAGGCATACTAGGGACACAGTGTTGTCTATTTATCCACACATGCAATGTGTTTCCAGTCAATACAATTATAGCATGGATAATAAACAATTATCATGAACAAGGAAATATAATAATAAAAAATTTATTTATTGCCTCTAGGGCATATTTCCAGCAGGGCCAAGGGCCAAGCCTCCAAGGAGTTGGCCGAACCAGGTGGGAGAGGTGGAATCCACCTCCAATCCTATTAGGACTAGGATTCATCCTATTTTTGCCTTTTTCCACTTTTTCTCTTTGGGATTTCTCTCCCTAGCCGCATGGGATTTATGTGGGACTTCCACCATCCCACTAAGGGCTGGTATTCACTCTCCCACAGCCCATGTAGCCTCTTGGGTCGAAATACCCCTCCCGATGGTCTCCCGATACACTACTGGTACTCCCGGTACACTACCGATGAGCCTGAAACTTTTTCGGCGACCAAAATTGGACTTCCTATATATCAATCTTTACCTCCGAACCATTATGGAGCTCCTCGTGACGTCCGGGATCTCATCCGGGACTCGGAACAACCTTCGTTCACCACCATACGTAACTCTATACTACCGAAACGTCACCAAACCTTAAGTGTGCAGACCCTGCGGGTTCGAGAACTCTGTAGACACGACCGAGGCACCTCTACGGTCAATAACCAATAGCGGGACCTGGATGCCCATATTGGTTCCTACATATTATACGAAAAAATTTATCGGTCGAACCTCTATGTGAAGGATTCAGTTAATCCCGTATGATGTGTAGAATATATAGGAATATGTAGGAATATGTAGGATTCAGTTCCTACAGAGGTTCGACCGATAAACATCTTGGTAGAATATGTAGGAATCAATATGGGAATCGAGGTCCCGCTATTTGTTATTAACCGTAGAGGTGTCTCAGTCATGTCTACATAGTTTCGAACCCGCAGGCTCTGCACACTTAAGGTTCGGTGACGTTTCGGTAGTATAGAGTTATGTATGGTGGTGACCGAAGGTTGTTCAGAGTCCCGGATGAGATCTCGGACATCACGTGGAGCTCTGGAATGGTCCGGAGGTAAAGATTGATATATAGGAAGTCCTGTTTTAGTCACCGAAAAAGTTTCGGGCTCATCGGTAGTGTACCGGGAGTGCCGGTAGTGTACCGAGGGACCATCGGGGGGGGGGGATATTTCGACCCAAGAGGCTACATGGGCTGTGGGAGGATGAGTACCATCCCTTAGTGGGCTGGTGGAAGTCCCACAAAGGGCCCATGCAGCTGGGAAGAAAAGGCCAAG
The DNA here is from genome assembly GCA_022496015.1 of Hordeum marinum. Lineage (NCBI taxonomy): Eukaryota > Viridiplantae > Streptophyta > Magnoliopsida > Poales > Poaceae > Hordeum > Hordeum marinum. The sequence continues at coordinate 20,624,970 of CM039673.1, read as the reverse complement.
GAGAAAAAGGTGGAAAAAGGCAAAAAGGTGAAAATAAGGAAGGAATCCTAATCCTACTAGCAGTGGAGGAGGAGGACTCCTCCCTCCACTTAGGCCGAACCAAGAGAGGGCTGGCCCTTGCGCCAAGACTCCACCTCTCCTCCTCCTATATACACTAGAGGTTTTAGGGTTTTTGTATATAGGTTTTCAGCCACGTGCTACCCTCTCCTCTAGATCGTAGTTTCTCCTCTAGATCGGTTTTAGCGGCGCTTAGGCGAAGCCCTGCTGGAATAGCTCCACCACCATCACCGCAACACCGTCGCGCTGCCGGAGGACTCTTCTACTTGTCCGCTGCCTCTTGCTGGATCAAGAAGGTGGAGATCAACATCGAGCCGTACATGTGTCGAACGCGGAGGTACCGTCCGTTCAGTGCTAGATCGGAAGGATAGTGATCAAGATCGCGAGACGATCATGATTGGATCGCAGGACGGATCATGATGAGATCGCGGGACGGATCATGATTGGATCGCGGGATGGATCCTGATGAGACCGCGGGACTCTCGGTGTTTTGGATCGCGAAGACGTTTGACTACATCAACTGCGTTTCTTAACGCTTCCCCCTTAGCGATCTACAAGGGTATGTAGATCCACTCTCCCTCTCATAGATGCACATCACCATGGATAGATCTTGCGTCTGCATAGGAAAAACTTTATTTCCCATGCAATGTGCCCCAACACAAATATCCTAAAAGATATAAGCAATTTAAAACATAAACTAAAAAAAGAAAACAAATGTAAAAAGAGAAAAAAAACTTTCAAGGTCCCCTTTAGTCCCGGTTGGTGTCTCCAACCGGGACTAAGGTCTTAGTCTCGGTTGGAGACACCAACCGGGACTAAAGGGGTCCTTGAAAGTTTTTTTGGAGACACCAACCGGGACTCAAGGGGTCCTTGAAAGGCTTTTTTTCTATTTTTACATTTGTTTTCTGTTGTTAGTTTATGTTTTAAATTGCTTCTATATTTTAGGATATTTGATTTTTTTGAGTGATTGTTTTTGCATTAGATTAAAAAATTTATCTAGTTTCTGTTGGTGCCATTAGTTTGCAAATTTTAGTGGTTTAAATTTGAATTTGTTCAAATTTGCTTCAAACCCAAGATTCTGAATAACTTGAGTTTACAAAAAGTTTTAAATTTAATTCTTTTTGCTCCTAGTCAAGTGTTAGATTGTTGTCACAATAAGATTTATTTGGTTATTTCTAGAATAATTTAAATTAGGATTTTAATTAAAATATTACTGTTTTGCTTGTATAGTTTTTTTAGTCATTTAATTGTTGTTTTTCATTATTTTTAGTTAGTTCTTTCTGTAGATTTTAACATGTTGTAGTATGGTGCATATTGAATGCACAAAAATTCTGCAGTTGAAATAAGTTCAAAAAATGAAATGCCTTTGTAACAGATGGGTTTTCGTCCGAAACCTTGATACTTCGAAGGAGATGGTCCAGTTTGTACACGAAGTGCATCCAGTTTTTGCCATAACCCTCTCAACTTTGTAGAACATGCTATGTGGGTGAAACCAGGTTTTATCCGGTGAAGTTTTCTTAGATTCTCGAAATTCCAAAGGTAAAAAACATTATTTCAAAATGAAGATTTTTCCTAAACAATAAAAAAAGTATTTTAAAAAATAATTTTATTGAAACATAAATAAATGATATCATATTTGGATTCCTCACATTTTTCTGATAATAATGGATATATAATTTGTTGAATTTCAATTTACAGATGTAAAGATATTAATTATGTCATATGAATTGAATATATGGAAAAAAATGAATACAATTATCAGATTACTTATTTTATTTACATAGAAATTCAATATTATTTTTATTTTAATAATTGTTTGGAATTCAAAAAATTAAATCATGTGACATCAAGACCTAAGGGTTAATAGGAATGATACCTTACTATTGTCAAGAAAACAAGTGCAGAGTTGGAAACAAAGGGTGATAGAACTCGGAAGTTAAGTTTGTTCGGGTTGGAGTAGTGAGAGGATGGGTGACCGGCCAGGAAGTTAGATGATTTGGAATGAGGGGTGATTAGAGATTAAATTGTCAAATGATCCAAGAGCAGTCCCGGTTTGTAACACCAACCGAGTCTAAAGGTCCCGCTCCGGAAAGTTGCCACATGGAGGGCCTTTAGTCCCGGTTCGTAACACAACCGGGATAAAAGGGGGGGGGCTTTAGTCCCGACCCTTTAGTCCCGGTTCCAGAACCGGGACTGTTGGGGATATAACCCCAGGGTATGACCCACCCTAAGGGCTCCGGGTTATACCTGACGGCTCGTGCACCAGCCCCAAAGTGAGCCATAGGACCTAAAGCCTAGGTTGCTTGGCGGATCATAGGATGGGCCGGAAGGTGGCCCGGATAGAGAAGACCCGGGTGTGTAAGCCGCCCCGGAGACAACTTGGACAGAGAAGATAGAGGAAGACTCGGATAGACAATGAGAGTCGGTTACAACTTGTATGACCCGTGGTCTTGACCTCCTATATAAAGGCAGACCTGGGGCAACTTACAAGTTAAGTTATTGAGAACTAAGTCAAGCTTTAGCTCCCTTATAATCGATAAAACAAGCAATACAAGCACAAGCAGGACATCGGCTATTACCTCGACTTGAGGGGCCGAACCTGGGTAAACTCGTGTCCTTCGTCCCAATCAACCCCTTTGAGTCCATCACATTAGCTATGGCCTCGAACCCAAGTCCATTAATCTGGACATCTGCCGTGACAAAACCACGACAGTTGGCGCCCACCATGGGGCCTACGCTCGGTGGTGTTGAGTTCTCAAAGGGCTCTCTCCCGGGGTTCGAGGGATACGTGGTCGGAAGGATGAGCAAGAGTCGTTGCGGCCGGCTCTACATCGACGATGCCGGCTGGGGGATTGACGTTGATTCAGTGGAATATGGATTCCGGGTTCCGTTCGGCGGGATCCAAGTTTTCATCGAAAAGGTTGACGGATCTACACCCGGGCCGGACGTTTGCACCAACCTCGTCGAACCGGCTCGGCGTAAGTAACCTTCCTATAATGTGCAATCCGCCCACGTTAACCCGGGTAGGAAGCACGTCTTCATGGGCTTCACTCAAGGTATGGATCTGGAGGCTTCCGAATCGCAGGAAAATCTTGTTTATTCAGAGGACGAATCTTCGAGTGGTGAAACAGAGTCGGGTTACCGGCTTCACAACGGTGGTTTCGAGGGCTACAGCAAGCTCTGCCCTGAGTTGGATCGCTTTGGGTTGGATGATCTTGGGCTGCCAGTTCATGCTGTTGTGTTTATGGCGGGGCCATCCCCAGGCACGTATAGTACAACCACGGGAGCCGCAACCTTAGGCACTAACCCGCCACCACCAGCTCAAGTTCCTTTGGAGCTAATGGACAAGCTCGCAGCCTTAGTGGCTACTGAAGTTACACCGGATCATCATGCGGCTCGGAACTTAGAGATTGTGAGGATCAAGGACCGAATGGCAGAGGAGCAGCAGAGGATGGCTGAGCTAAAAGTCCAGATGGAGCAAGAGGCAGAACGTATCAAGAAAGATGCTTTCTATCTTGAGCTGGAGCAATAGTCGGCGGCCACGGTGCATCGGATAAGGCATCAATCCCGTCTGCTAGAACGTTATGAGGCAAGGAACCTCTTCAACATGCCAGGGAAGGGGTGGGCAACAAATGCACCTGGAAACCGCCCGACGGCTTGACCGGCGACTCATCCGACCCGATGAAACCAGGCCTCACCAGTGGCCTTTCCTACGCCGGCAGTTCATTATTCTAACCCGGCCGAGAATATGGTGGCGGCAGCGACCCGTCTTGAAACAATTCATATTCCAGATGAAGTGCCCTTCGCGGAGGATGTGCGATACACCATTGGATACCTGTAGACGACGATGACCCAGCAGGAGAAGTACACTCACAGTCGGAGCCTCGTTCATTCAACCCCTCTCCCTAGCCGGAGCTTTAGCCGACACTATGAGTCAGCGGTGGTTTCCAGCAACTACCGGCATAGAGAGGTTCCGGCGGGTGGACAGCCAGTTGTGGATACGCAAGCGTTTGTGAACCGGGCAAGAAGCCAGCAAGAGGCAGCAGCCTTAGCCGCAGGGTCTCACCAAGAGCATGTGCCCTCAGTCTCGATAGGAGTAGGAGTAACCACCAGGGCTGTGGGAGTGCCATGTTTATCGTCGGGTCTACGGGGGGAGTGGTTGCCAAAAGATTTCAAAGGACCTCGCAAGGTCCCAAATTATACCGCTGATTTACCCCCGGAGGCTTGGGTGGAAAGTAATCTGAAGCAGCTCAGTTCCGGCCAGTATCATGTTTTCATGACCAGCCTCAACAAACGGGACCAGAAGTTGCGCAAGCGGGCGGTCAGTGCAGTGCAGCCGCGTGTCGATGAACCAGGGCGGCTGGCTTTGGTCGTGGCCCCCAAAGTGGGAGGATATATGGTGAATAAGGTGTTAATGGATGGAGCCAGTAGTATCAACATCCTTTACTATGATACCTTTCGGCGGATGAAATTGCTTGAGAAGGATTTAAAACCCTCATCCACCGTCTTCCATTGGGGTGGTGTCGGGAAAGTCGGCATATCCAGTGGGCAGGATTTCTTTGGAAGTGGCTTTTGATGACGGATATAATTAAAGGGTGGAGTCCTTGTGGTTTGAAGTGGTCAAGATCAAAAGCCCTTACCATGCATTGTTTTGACGACCAGCTTATGCTAAATTCATGGCTAGGCCCTGCTATGTCTACTTACAGCTCAAGATGCCCAATTTAAATGGTACCATTATCGTTCATGGTAACCGGAATAAGGCTATTGAGTGTGAGGAAGGGGATGTGGCTTACGCAGAACCCAGTTGCGCTCAGGAGGAGCTTAAATTTTATAAGGAGAATGTTGACCCGAAGGATATGACCCCGCTGAAAAAGCCCACAACGGAGGTTGAGACGCCCCTCAAGTTTTCAACGGACTATACTAAGGCAGTAGATTTCATTCCGGGTGACTCATCCAAACAATTCATCATTGGAGCTCACATGGATCCCAAATAGGAAAGCGCGCTCATCAAATTCGTCCATGAGAATCGGTACATCTTCACATGGAAACCTTCTGACATGCCGGGTGTACCGGGAGAGTTCGTTGAGCACAACCTTAATGTGGATCCGAAGTTTAAGGTGATTAAGCAGTTTCTACGGCGGTTTAATGAGGAGAGACGCAAGGCCATTGGGGAAGAAGTTTCCCGGCTCTTGGCAGCGGGTTTCATTGTTGAGGTTTTTCACCCGGAGTGGTTGGCTAACCCGGTGCTGGTGCTCAAGAAGAACGGCACGTGGCGTATGTGTGTGCACTACACGGACCTTAATAAGGCTTGCCCGGCTGATCTGTTTTCCCTCCCTCGTATTGATCAAATCATTGATGCTACGGCGGGTTGTGAAAGCTTGTGTTTCCTAGACGCTTACTCAGGCTATCATCAGATCAAGATGGCGGTTAAAGACCAGGAGAAGACGACTTTTATTACACCTTTTGGAGCTTTCTGTTATGTATCTGTGCCTTTCGGGCTCAAGAGTGCCCAGGCGACTTATCAGCGATGTGTGAAGAACTTCCTTCACAGTCGGATCGGCCACAATGTTCACACTTACGTAGATGACATTGTGATCAAGTCCAGGAAGAAGGAGACCATTTTGGATGACTTAAGGGAAACCTTTAATAATCTCTGGGTCTATAAGATGATGCTTAACCCGGCTAAGTGTGTCTTTGGTGTTCCGGCTGGCAACCTCCTGGGTTTCCTGGTTTCTGAGCATGGCATTGAGGCTAACCCGGATAAAATCAAAGCTATTACTTCTCTGGCAGAGCAGGCTAACCCGGTTCATAAGACGCCTTGTTGAGAAAGCTATCCCTTTATATCAGATGATGAAGAAGGCGGACAAATTTGTCTGGAGCAAGGTGGCGGCTGAAGCACTGCAGGCGCTCAAAAACAGCTTACAGAGCCGCCAGTACTGGCCGCTCCGGCTGAGAAAGAACCGTTACTTCTATACGTGGCGGCTAATAACCGGGTAGTGAGCGCTGCAATTGTGGTCGAGCACAAGGAATCTGGGAAGGAGTATCCTGTTCAAAGGCCGGTTTATTATATCAGTGAGGTCCTGACGGAGTCCAAGCAAAGATATCCGCATTGGCAGAAGCTGGTATATGGGGTCTTTATGGCCAACTGCAAGTTAAACCACTATTTTTTAGGGCACCAGATAATTGTGGTCAGTTCTACTCCGTTGGGGGACATAATCCAGAACAGAGAAGCCACTGGAAGGATTGCTAAGTGGGCGTTGGAGTTGGGACCTCTCAATCTAAAATATGTGCCTCGTACGACCATCAAGTCTCAAGCTCTCGTGGATTTTATAAATGATTGGATGTAATGTCAAGCTCCCGAGGAAAAGCTGGATGACACATACTAGACTATACACTTTGACAGATCCAAGCAGTTAGAAGGGTCAGGGGCAGGAGTTGTTTTCACATCTCCCAAAGGTGATAAATTTTGTTATGTGCTCCGGCTGATGTTCCCTTGCACTAACCATGCGGCTGAGTACGAGGCTCTGCTTCATGATGTCAGAGTGGCCAAGGAGATGAATTTAAGCTGGGTCAGGTGTTTGGGCGACTCAGATCTGGTAGCTCAGCAAGTTTTAGGCACTTGGGATTCCAAGGACCCACGGATGGCGGCTTACCGTCAGGCAGTTGATATTATTGCCAGTCACTTCAAAGGATATCAGGTGGATCACTTTGATCGTTGCAGGAATGAGGCGGCGGATGCGCTATCATGGTTAGGTTCCCAATGAAAGCTGGTGCCACCCAGTGTCTTCCTAGACGTCTTACACCATCCGACTGTTAAGATACCTTCATAAGAGGATTTGGCTGTTGCTGACCCGGAGGGGGAATTAGTGGGGGCTCTACATGCTATCCTGGATTGGACTGTGCCCTACCTAGCTTATTTGACTCAGGGTGAGTTACCTGATGATGAAAACCTGGCCAGACAGATCACCCGGCGTTCTAAATCTATGACAATAGTTAATGGTGAGTTGCACAAATGCAGCATGACTAGAGTTTTTGAACGTTGTGTCCCACCAAAAGAGGGTCAGCAAATCTTAAATGAACTCCATGCTGGAGACTGTGGACACCACGCTGGCTCAAAGTCTCTAGTGGCCATAGCCTTCTAGCACGGATTTTTCTCGTTGATGGCTCACAAAGATGTAGAGGACCTGATCCACAAGTGTGATGGCTGTTAAAAGTTCGGCCGGCATGCTCATATTCTGGCTCAAGAGTTGAGGATGATACCAATTCCTTGGTTGTTTGCGGTTTGGGGGCTTCACATGATGGGACCGTTCAAGAGGTCCAAGGATAAGAAAACGCACCTCTTGGTGGCAATTGATAAGTTCACTAAATGGGTAGAGGCGGAGCCGATCAGCAAGTGTGACGCAGCTACCACGGTTCAATTTGTTAAAAAGTCGATCTACCGTTTTGGTTACCCCCGCAGCATCATCACTGATAATGGCACAAATTTGTCCAAGGGGGCAATGAAAAAATTCTGCGACGAGGAGCACATCCGGCTTGACGTTTCAGCGGTCGCGCATCCACATTCCAATGGTTAGGCGGAGCGTGCCAATCAAGAAATTTTAAGGGGCATCAAGCCACGTCTTATTGTTCCTTTGCAATGAATGCCCGGGTGTTGGGTAGAGGAGTTGCCATCCGTCTTATGGAGCATCAGAACCACCCCCAACAGATCTACAGGCTATACACCTTTCTTTATGGTGTACGGTGCCGAGGCAGTATTGCCAAGTGACATCCGGCATGACTCGCCATGAGTGACGGCTTATGTTGAGACAGAAAATGAGACGGCCCATCAAGATGCGTTGGACGCTTTGGAAGAGGCACGAGAGCTGGTGGCTGCCCGATCGGCAATTTATCAACAATACCTGCACTGCTATCATAGCCGTCGGGTCAAGACCCAAACGTTCCAAGAAGGTGATTTAGTGCTCCGGCTGATTCAAGACTAGACATATATGCATAAGTTATCTCCTCCTTGGGAAGGACCTTTCGTGGTCAGCAGAAATCTCAAGAATGGGTCATATTACCTCGTCGATATCCGGGATGACTCAGAGACGGCGGGTCAGGAGACCCGCCGGCCATGGGACATAGCGCGTATACGGCCTTATTACACTTAAAAGGTGTCGAGACTCATCATTGCACACTATCATTGTACATACCATGTTTATATATAAAGTAGCATCCGTGCAAGACGGGGCCTCTGTTGTTTCACACATCTGTGCTCATACAAGAAGAGTTCACAAAAATTCCAGTTGATATATCAACTGCGACTGCTGAGGGTAGCTTCTTACCTCCGGGTATCGCTTCTAACACCTTATCAGCCGGCTTTATGCCAAATCTCTGGCTAACATGATTAGCCGCGGAGGAGGGTGGATTCTTCCCTTAGGGTATCGCTTCTAACACCTTATCGGCCGGCTTTATGCCAAATCTCCGGCTAACATGATTAGCCGCGGCGGAGGGTGGCTTCTTATCTCCGGGTATCGCTTCTAACACCTTATCGGCCGGCTTTACGCCAAATCTCCGGCTAACATGATTAGTCACGGCGGAGGGTGGCTTCTTACCTCTGAGTATCGCTTCTAACACCTTATTGGCCGGTGTTTACGCCATATTGCCGAAGGGGGCTTCTTACCGACGGGTATCGCTTCTACACCCTATCGGTCGGCTTTATGCCATCTTCCGGCTAACATGATTAGCCGCGGTTGTAAGGGGTTTCTTACCGACGGGTATCTAACACCCAATCAACGGGCGCTCGTGCCATATTGCTGAGGGTGGCTTCTTACCTCCGGGTATCGCTTCTAACACCTTATCATCCGGCTTTATGCCATCTCCGGCTAACACGATTAGCCATGGTAGTCTAAGGGGGTCTTCCCACCTCTGGGTGTAGCTTGTCTAACCCCAACAATCGGCGTTTCTGCCAAAAATGTTGACAAGTCAGCATAAGTTATACAGGGGGCTCCCTGCCCTACGGGTGAACCTTACTAAACCTCATCAGGCGACTCTCAATACAAACAAGAAGGAAGATGGCAGACTTAAAGCTAGACTTTTCATATAAGCATGATGGCTCAAGATTCAGCAAAAGCAAAAGTCACATCTAGTCTACTACAGGCGCTCTTCGAGGATCCCAAATATCAGTAAAGTTTTTACGACACTGCACAGCGTGTCATGGAGAGCCGGCTATTACAAGTTTTCTATAAAGTGATCATCTGGCTGGCGGGTCATCCTACTCCGGCTCTTCGGTGGCCTTGATCTGAGGATTATCCAAGTCCTAGTTGTAGTCGGTTATAGCTGGAAAAGATCCTTCTTCAAAGAAAGGGGACGGGTCAAGATCATAGGCGAAGAGGTCCTTATTGCAGGCGGGTGTCAAATCTTGACACTCATAAGGCGGGTGTCAGCACTGTAAGCCGCCTGATAAGTCGACAGGTCAGCTTCTTCTGCTAAGATGGAGGCTACAACCCTGGAGTCCTTCACACACCAGGTGTAATCAGCTTCTGTGAATTCAGAGCCGCCAGCTTTCTTGGAAGGAAACCCATCCATCATCTCAGCTGGAGTCAATTCCGGAGCAAAGGCCAAGGCCCGGCTTATGCCTGCAATAGCCCCCTGGTGGGCGGCTGATTTCTTCAACTCGGCAATTTGTTTTGGCATCATGGACAAGTGTTCCAAGACACCTTTGAGAGTCAAAGGGATCTTATCTTTGTGCTGCACAACTTTGATGGTGCATACTGCACCGCAGTAGAGTTGCTCCGTCAGGGTATAGATGGCCTTCAGGGGTAGCAGGCTGTTAGAGGCCTAGGACCTATGTAAGTCAGGGATTTCATGATAAGTCGCCAGCACAAGTATTATTGACTAAGTGAGTAAAAGTTGTCAGAAACTTACAAAAGAGGGCGGCTGTCATTTTGGTGATGTGGCGCTTCAAAGATTGGAGTTCATCTGATACGATCATCAATCGCTGATCCGCGTCATCCGCCCGCTTAGTCAATGAAGCTTTTTCAGAGTCGGCTGACTCCTTGAAGGCAGTGAAGTCGGCCTAGATTTTAACCAACTCCTCAGACAGGAGCCGGCATTTCTCATCAGTGGCGCTTCGGGCAGTTTGTTGACACTACAGGAATCAGACACTTTGCCGTCATCCATCCCGGACGGCAAAGGCACGCATCCCGGATGGCAAAGGCTTTGCCGTCCGCCAGCAGACGGCCAACCGTCCGGCCGAATAAGCCACGGTAAAGGGAACTTTGCCGTCTGCTGGCGGACGACAAAGACCTTTTAATCTTTGTCGTCTGCCAGCGGACGGCAAAGGGCCTGGATGGCACACGTGGAAACTTAGCTCTGTTAAGGGGTTAACGGCGTGCTTTTACGTCCGCTGGTAGATGGCAAAGACCTTGGGTCTTTTCCGTCTGCCAGCGGACGGCAAAGCACCTTTTTTCTGCCAGACAAGGTGGGTTCTTTGCCATCCGCTGGCGGACGGCAAAGAACCTTACTCTTTGTCGTCTGCCAGCGGACGGCAAAGAACCTGCCTACGCCAGCCCCAGGTTGCACATGCATCTGCCACGTGGCAGCTTTGCCGTCTTCTGGCTGACGGCAAAGCTCTTTGCCGTTTGCGAGCGAACGGCAAAGAACCTGTATAGCCCTAGTTTTCTATGTTTTCTCTTAAATTCATTCAATTTCACAGAATTTCATACATATATATACACATTTCAAAATACTTTCAACAAGCATACCAACACATATCCAACAACAAGTTACCAACACATATCCAACAATAAGTTTCCAACAACATATTCAACAAGTCTCCAACAACATATCCAACAAGTTTCAACAAGATATCCAACAACAAAGTTCATCGTACACAATCAAAACAAAAAGGAAGCACAAGGAGAAGAGTAGACTCCATCAATGCAAGCTTCCTCGTCTAAAGCAAATCTACAAATTGGGAAAGAAGAAAGTTAGAAGAAGAAGAAGAAGAAGACTAGCTAGAACAAAAAGAAGAAGAAAAAGAAGAAGAACAAGAAGAAGAAGAAGAAGAATTTATCTTCTCTTTCTTTTTCTCCACTCCTCTCCTCTTCTCCAAGGTAGTAATGCCATTTTCTAGCTAACTAAGCATATCAAGTCATTTTGGAGGAAAAAATGCTAAGTATAGGTCATTTTATAGCTATCCTAGGTAGAATATATCATTTAGGAGGTAAGTAAGGTTATTATGTAATTATGGGGAAAATAAGCTAGGTATAGGTCATTTTGGAGCTAAACCAAGGTCACTATGCCATTTGTTACCTAAGTGAGCTAATTATGTCATAAATGAACTACCTAAGCTAATTATAGATCATTACTGAACTATCCTAGGTACTTATGCCATTCTACACCTATGTGAGCTAATTATGTCATAAATGAACTAGCTAAGCTAGCTATTGATCATTATTGAGCTGTACTAGGTAGTAATGCCACTTTCTAGCTAACTAAGCATATCAAGTCATTTTGGAGGAAAAAATGCTAAGTATAGGTCATTTTATAGCTATCCTAGGTAGAATATACCATTTTCTAGCTAACTAAGCATATCAAGTCATTTTTGAGGAAAACAAGCTAAGTATAGGTCATTTTGGAGCTAAGTAGCTCGTTTCTTAAGATAAGTATGCATTTGTTAATGAAAACACTTGGGAAAACTTACTATCAACACGAAGGTGAAGGACCGGTAGGGTTTGGGCCAGGCTCAGAGCGCTCTCGACCCCCGCCCACCATCTGTCAACACTTGCAATGACAAAGAGTGAATGAAATTAGTTCAATATAAAAAATTTGAATACCTAATAACATGAACTAATTAATAATATATATGTACATCATAATAATTGAATACCTCACATTACTAATATTAATATTCATCATCTATATATGCTCCGGGATCAATAAATGCATAATCATCATCACTATCAGTAATGACGTGCTCATCAACATCATCAATAAATGCATCAACATGTGGAAGGCCTCTATGTAATCGGTCAAGCATTGTGAGGTCATCCACAGCAGTAACCTCTTCTTATTTCGTCTCTTCTGGTTCCTTCTCAGGGGTGAAGTCGGGTTCACTGTAGCTGCCGACCTCAATGTTCTAGGGTGAAGTAGAGCGGTTCTTGAAGCATTTTTTGGAAACACATGTTTCTTGGAATAATTCTCCTTCATATGTGTCTGGGTTAATGTGAGGTTCATAATCATCTTAATTGAGGGGAGGTGGTCTAAAATGTGGCTCCGTTTGGCAGGCGCACGGTAGATAGAAAACTTGGGTCACCTGTTGAGTCGTAATATAGACATCGGGAACATCTAAATGGGTGATTCGTTTGATTTCGACAAGCCCTATATGTTCGTGAGTCCTTCTAGTCTACTTCGGCTGGAACCAATAACATTTGAAGACTACGACGTTTGGTGGGTTTTCACCAAAGAATGTAAGTTCATATACAAGGAAATGGTCCGCCATTCTTCGACATCCAACCCTATAGATTTTGAAACACCAGCTGGTGCGAGCTTCCCTTTGAATAGGCTGAGGTTGGATCAACCTTTTTCACGGTCGCCATCATTGTACTGAGGCTTCGGATTATGCAAATGACGATTCTGGGCTGTGTAGTGTGTTGTCACAAAGTTTGTCGCCGCCTCAGTAATGAATGCCTCGGCCATCGATGTTTCAACTCTACGTTTATTTTTACATTTTGCTCGAAGCGTCTTTTCCATCCTCTAATTTGAGAAGCACCAACGATTTTATAGATGTAACCCTTTCGAATGGGAGACGCATAGTGGTCACGCATACAAATGATTGAAGACACCTATAGCTAGCAAGTTTCATCGGCATGAAGACCGGAACAGAGGAAATGAAGGGGGCAGGAGGAGATGTCATTTGTGCTCACTCACGAATGCAGGGGCGGAGCTCGTCGAACGCACGGGGAGGTCGTCGAACACCAGACCCTCGCAACGACGAAACAACTGCACATTTAAATCCACCTGATCAACATAAATATGATGTTATGTATAACAAAATCAAAAATACATGACGTAACTCATAATTCACAAATATATGACCTGTCGGCCTCTAGAAGACCGAAGAGCACCTTTTTCGGGATCGAGGTGTTGGGGGTGTCGTGTCGGGGTAGGGGTGCTGTGTCGGGGTCATGGGTGCCGTGTCGGGGTGTCGGGGTGTTGTGTCAGGGGTCGGGGTGTCTATGGTGTCATGTTGGGGTCGGGGTGTCGGGGTAGGGGTTGTCTGTGGTGTCGTGTCGGCGTCGGGGTGTCGTGTCGGGGTGTTGTGTCGGGGTCGGGGTGTCTGTGGTGTCGTGTCGGGGTCGGGGTGCTGTGTCGGGGTCGGGGGTGCCGTGTCGGGGTCGGGGTGCTGTGTTGGGGTCGCGGTTCCGGGGTGTCGTGTTGGGGTCGGGGTGTCGGGGTGTCATGTCGGGGTCGGGGTGTCAGGGTCAGGGGGTCGGGGTCGGGATGGAAAATCCTCAACCCCTCGACCCCTTGGCGACCCTCGACCCCTGGACCCCTTTTCCCATCGACCCTTGACCCCTAGACACCTCGATCCTCGACCCCTAGACCCTTGACTAATTTTCCCCTCGATCCTCAACCCCTCGACCACTCGGCGACCCTCTTTTCCCTCGTCGACCCTCCTATTCTACTTTTCCTACTTCTTTTTTTCATCTTCTACTTGTACTTATTTTTTTTCATCTTCTTCGGCTTTCTTCTTGTTCTTCTTCTTCTATTCATTTCCTCCTCCTCCTCCTCTTCTTCTTCTTCTTCTTCTTTATTTTCTTTTTCCTCGAAAAATATATGACCCACGACCCGGTTACGTCAGCGGCGATGCACCCCTCCTCCTCTTCTTATTCTCCTTCTTCTTTTCTCCTCCTCCTCCTCCTTTTCTTCTTCTTTTTCTTCTTCTCCTTCCTTTTCTTCTTCTTCTTCATCTCCTTCTCCTCCTCTTCTTCTTCTATCTTCTTCTAATTAACTACAATTGTAGAAAACTTACATTGGGTATAGTTTGTACGACGCCACCGGGGGGGGCAGGAACGACGTATCCGGCCCGTGCGATGCCACCGTGGGGCGGGAACGCAAGCGGCATGGTGGAGGCAGTTCGCGTGCGCGACGGCGAGTGGCTTCGAGGCCGGGCGCGGGGTGAGAGGGAGAGGAGACCGAGGAGAAGGAGGGTAGCGTCCGGCAGTGGGCGCGGGTGCGGGCAACGGGCAGCCAGGGGTGGGGCGGCGGGGATGGCGGGCGGCCAGGGGTGGGGGCGGAGGGGATGGAGGGCGATGGGGTGGGGTGGGGGGCGGCTGGCGGTGGAGGAGGCAGCGGGATGGGGGGCGTCGAGGATGGGGGGCGGCGGGGATGTGGGGCGACGGGGTTGTGGGGCGGCAGGGATGGGGGCAGCGGCCGGCGATGGGCACGGCCGGCGGGGGTGGGGGCGGCGGGGATGGGGGGAGGCGGCCATCGGGTGTGGGGGCGGCGGGGATGGGGGCGACGGGGAGGAGAGAGGGAGAGAAAGAGAGAGAGAGAGGCGGGCCGAGGGGGCGTCAGCCGTTAGTTAGCCCACCTCTTTGCCATCCGCTAGCGGGCTGTGTTTAGGGTGGGCCCCTTCCCTCTTTGCTATCCGCTAACGGACGGCAAACCTCCGTTGTCGTCCGCTAGCAGACGGCAAAGTAGTGGCTGATGGCAAAGCCAGTCTTTCCCGTCTGCCACTACTTTGTCATCTGCTTTCTACTAGCTAATGGCAAAGCCACTCTTTGCCGCCTACTAGCAGACGGCAAAGAGGTGGCAGACGGCAAATCTTCTGATTCCAGTAGTGTGATCCGCTAAATTGGCTTTTAAGTCGGCCAATTGTGACCCGGATTCAGTTAAGGTTTCCTGTGACACATCAAAGCATATAATAAACGGGCAAGCATCAAACAGATTGCAAACAATATGCAGGACCCATGAGGGCTAATGTCTTTTCTAAAAGAAGGAAGATCATGAAAGACCCGACTCAACTTTGAACTAGATTGAGCCGGCCCTTGGGGGATATATATTGGTTCTTTCTAAGAAGGATTGTAATAAAAGTCCTGGCTCAACCTTAAAAAAGATTAAGACGGCACTTGGGGGCCACGTAAGGATATAAAGAAAAAAGAAATACCTCATATTTCTTCTTCACGAGGTTAACTAGCTGGAGCTCCAGATCCCGGCTCGTGGATAGCCGGTTCACATAGCCAGCATGAAGCTCCTCGGCCGTCATCTTCTCTAAAGCAGAGGGCTCAAACTCTAACTTCCTTGAAGCTTCAGCCGGTTCCTTATGCTTGGTCAGCACGTGAGTCAGGGGAGATTGAAAACCAGAGCTCGTAATCACCACATCTGGAGTGGTGATATCTTTGGTCACCTATGCAGGGGTCGGAGGTTTGGAAGAAGTCCTTGCCGGGCTCTTTGGAACGACATCGTCAACAGTCGGCTCTGTAGATATTGCAGGGGGGTCCATAGTCGGCCGCGACTCATCCGGCTGGCCATGCTCCAGCTCTTGGTAGCAGGGCCGGGGGAGGACTTGTTGGTTTTTCTACGCTTGGCTTGAGGCCTAGAAAGCACGAAGACCAGAACCCAAGGGTTACGGCCGCTAAGAGAACTGAACGCAAAGTTAGAGGAAACACTTACAGCGGGTCAATCTTGGGAGGCGGCAGAGCAGTTGCCGTAGAGTCGCCGGAGGAAGGTGACCTCTGAGAGACAATTCAGAAAAGATAAGACAGCATTGAGATTGCAAAAGTAAAGCCAAACAACGGAGATACATACCTCGGCAGGGCACTTCCTCTGAGCTGGAGAATTTGGTTAACCGAGCGCAAGATCGGTAGAACCGGCGCTTCGGGACTGATGAAGTTCGGCCTGTTGTTGCTTTTTCAAAATAAATTGAGGTCCAGACAAGCAAGAGGATGAGAAAGAGGAACTTTTCCAATAACCCGCTGTGGCTTCCGGGGGACAAAATATTCTGAGACGGAAGAAACATAGATTACCTCGGGGGCGTTGGAGCGGCTTGTCTCTATGTCGTCTTGTGAGTAAAACAGGTGTTAGTAAGATGAGAGAACAAAGTATCAGAAAGGAGCTAAGATTTTGCCTTGGAGCCAGATGACTGTGATGGGTGAAACCATTCCTCTTTGAGGGTGTTCTTCTTGGGCTTCTTCAAAGGAGGAACATACTCCTTCTTCCAGAAATCAGAGTCGGCCTGAAAAAGTAAGCCGGTTAACGGTAATGAATCAGCAAAATATAAGTGAATCAAGAGGAAAAGAAGGGGAAGAGTCACCTTACATCTGGGGTCGGATTGATGGCACTAAAAGGCGTTAGCGCAATAGCGCTGCAAGTTCCGGATGTCTCATGGACAAGGCTCCGGATAGTAGTAGTATTGTCGTCTTTTGTTAATGTTGACCGGCTGAAGCATAATGAGCTATCATACTTGCCTCGGTATTCACACATGAGGCGGCTTTTATAGCTTAAGGGCATAATCCGGCAGGAAATCCAGCAGCGGATCAACCAATCCGGTTAAGCCATTGGCCATGAGGGTTCTAATCTTGGCGTGAGCCAGCTCATACCTTGTACATTCTGAAGTCGACAGCCGGCCAGGAAGCTCAGAAGTGGTCTTGAGACGGGAGGAACAATAACCCGGTAGTGGATGTTCACCCTCCGGAGAAGTATCCTTGCAGTAGAACCAAGTCTTGTTCCAATCCTTCGGATGACTCGGCATCTGCATCGGTGGAAACGTAATATCCCTGCGCCTCTGGATAGAAATTCCACCCAGCTCTAGACTCGGACCAGATTTCACTTTAGTTTGCCGGTTCGTGTAAAAGAACTCTCGGAACAGGCCCACAGACGGCTTGGTTTGCAAATAAACTTCACAGAGCACTTGAAAGTTGCATATATTTGAGACAAAATTGGGAGCGAGGTCTTGAGGGTGGATTTGTAGAGGTGAAGGACGTCACGGAAGAACTTTGAGCTGGGGGGCACGAACCCGCGTTCAATATGATCGGAGAAGACAACCACTTCGCCTTCTCAAGGACTGGGCCTCAATTTATCACCCGGGACCTGCTAATGGATGACCTCTTTGGAAGGAAGAGTGCCCGCTTTAACGAAATCCGTCAGAAACTCCTCCATAATACAAGACCCTACCCAGTTGCAAGAATTAGAGGCACGAGACACTATTGTGGCTTAAGACTGTGCAAATTAAAACACGGTGAGTCAAGAGAATAAAAATATCTATGGCGACTGACGAGCTTAAGACTCTATAGATAAGATGCCATGATCCGGCTGATGAGAGCCGAAACGGTGCAGCGGGTCGTGATAACAGATCAGGGAGTAAAATTCTGCTAAGTCCTACGGATTTCACAACGAGCTTCTATGTTCACGGATCTACAAAATCAGGGAAAATGCTTCTATTTCCAGGCCTAAGGATGAAATCACGAAAACAGAAGAGACCTAAAATGGCAAGCAGAACCACGATGAATCTACGCATTGTTCACGACCGCCCGTTACACAGCAGTGCGGAGGGGATGAGCACTAAAAGCACAGCTGGCGTCGAAATGGCCCGAGTTCTAAGAATGACGACGACGAAGCTCCCTGCAAACCCTACCGAAAGCAAGCTATGGATCTAACAGGAGGCGGACTTACCGGTGGCGGCATGATGAACACGGAAGGGACTCTCGTTCGCAACAGGTTGATGCAGCGGCCTTGTCAACGGCGAACGGAAATGGCACTAGAGCCGGAGGTGATAGGATCGGCAGTGTCGGGAGGAAGAAGATGATGGAGCGAGTGGGAGAAAGAAATGCCGCCCAAGGGCTGTCCTATTTAAAAGGAAAAAGCGGAATAGGCGCGAAAATCCAGGCAACGAAAATCATCCAACCGAGGCGGATGCCTCGATTCTTGGGCTGGCCATTTAATAAGGAGATATGGTGTGCACGTCATCAAATCTTTCTTGTAGGATCGACACGACGTCACGGTGGGTCATTTTCGGGCGACTCGCTGAGGAGCAAAAAGGAAGGATGAAGTGAACAAGCTCAAATCAATCTGGGGCCTAATGTTGGGGATATAACCCCACGGTATGACCCACCCTAAGGGCTCCGGGTTATACCTGATGGCTCGTTCACCAGCCCAAGAGTGAGACATAGGACTTAAAGCCCTAGATGCTTGGCGGCTCATAGGATGGGCCGGAAGGTGGCCCAGATAGAGAAGACCAGGGTGTGTAAGCCGCCCCGGAGACAACTTAGACAGAGAAGATAGAGGAAGACTCAGATAGACAATGAGAGTTGGTTACAACTTGTATGACCTGTGGTCTTGACCTCCTATATAAAGGCAGACCCAGGGCGACTTAGAGGTTAGGTTATCGAGAACTAGGTCAAGCTTTAGCTCCCTTGTAATCGATACAACAAGCAATACAAGCACAAGCAGGATGTAGGCTATTACCTCGACTCGAGGGGTCAAACATGGGTAAACTCGTGTCCTTCGTCCCAATCAACCCCTTTGAGTCCATCACGTTAGCAATGGCCTCGAAACCAAGTCCGTTAATCTGGACATCTGCCGTGACAAAACCACGACAGGGACTAAAGGCCAGTTTTCTTCTAGTGTGTCATCGTTACGTACCATAGAAATATCAAAGTCCTCGTGAAGCTTCACGGTGAAGAACATGTTGTCTAGCAGCCGAGGTTGGTCGCAAAGATCCTTATGTTCACCGCAAAATTCACATGCTTGGATCGTATAGTCGTCTGATGACGACGACATTTCCTGTGTTCATGATTCAAGAATTACGGCATGCTTGGATCCTAATGCGCGTCTGAATTTTGGTCCGTAGAGGCTTTCCTTAAATAACTCTCATATCTCATGGTGTGTTGGTGCGCACTCTCTGACACTCATACAGTGGTGTATATATGTTGATGGCACTACTGGAATCAGACATTTTGCCGTCTGCCAGCTCATTGCCTTCTGCTAGCAGACGACAAAGAGTTTGTCTGCCATCTGTCTTCCCAAAGCAGACGGCATAGAACCAGCTGATGGCAAAGACCCTCTTTGTTGTCTGCACATCTTTTTCGTCCGCTGGCAGACGGCAAAGAATTCTTTGCCGTCAGCCAGCGGACGGCAAAGACCAGAGTGGGCCCCACGGGGCATGGCACTGGCTAGGTCAACCTCCTCACTTCTTTGTCGTCTGTTGGTGGACGGCAAAGAATTCTTTGTCGTACGCTAGCGGACGGCAAAGAAGTGAGGAGGGCCCACAAACGTCACGGTGGGGGCGGGCTAACTACAACGGCCCACCCCACCTCTTTGCCGTCTGCTAGCGGACGGCAAAGCAACTTTGCCGTCCGCTGGCAGACGGCAAAGAAAGTAACTCCTATAACGGAACGTTAACCCCCCTCCTCTCTCTTCTCTCTCTCCCTCTCTCTCTTCTCTCTCCCGGCCCTTTTAATTTTTTTCTCCCGCCGCAGCAGCCCTCCGCTCCCCCGCCCCTTCCCCTCCGCCACCCTGCGCCGCCCCCCCTCCGTCGTCCCGCACCGCCCCCCCCCCCCCCCCGACCCCGGCGCCCGCCCCGTCGCCAGCCGGCCTGCATAGCCCCCCAGCCCCCCGGAGCCTGCCCCGTCGACCGCCCCGACCCCACGTGACCCCGGCCTGCCTACCGCCCACGCGCCGCCAGAGACGCCCCCCCCCCCCCCGA
Source organism: Hordeum marinum (assembly GCA_022496015.1). Taxonomy (NCBI): domain Eukaryota; kingdom Viridiplantae; phylum Streptophyta; class Magnoliopsida; order Poales; family Poaceae; genus Hordeum; species Hordeum marinum. Next base: position 20,605,226 of record CM039673.1, on the reverse strand, counting down.
CCACCAGCGGCCCGCCGCCCCCACCGCCGCACCCCCCCGATGCCCTCGACGCCCCGGTGCCCCGCCGCCCCACTCCGGTGAGCTCTCCCCCCTTTTTTTCTTTTTTTTGCTGTTAGTTAGGTTAGTTACTACTGTTAGTTACGTTAGTTAGATTAGTTCTAGGTTAGTTAGGTTAGTTCTAGGTTAGGTAGGTTAGTTTCTACGTTAGTTAGGTTAGTTCTTGAAAAAAAATATTAGGAGAAGAAAAGAAGAAGAATAAGAAGAATAAGATGAAGAAGAGGAGGAGGAGGAGGAGAAGAAAAGGGGGAGGAGAAGAAAAGAAGAAGGAGAAGAAGAAGAAGAAGAAGAAGAAGAAGAAGAAGAAGAAGAGGAGGAGGAGGAGGAGGAGGAGGAGAAAAGAAGAAGAAAAAGAAGAGAAGGAGGAGAAGGAGGATCGAGGGGTCGAGGGTCATCGAGGGGTCGAGGGTCGGCGAGGGGTCGAGGATCGAGGGGTCGAGGGTCATCGAGGGGTTGAGGATCGAGGGGTCGAGGCTAGAAGAAGAAGAAGAAGAAGACCCCCAACCCCCGACCCCCGAGGATCGAGGGGAAAAGGAGTGGAGGGTCGCCGAGGACACGACACCACCGACACCCCGACCCCCGACACGACACCCCGACACCCCTACACGGCACCACCGACCCCGATACGACACCTCTTGCATTCGTGGGTAAGCACAAATGACACCCCGACCCCGATACGACACCCCGACACCACGACCCCGACAAGATATCCCGACACCACGACACCCCGACGCCACGACACCCCGACCCTACACCCCGACCCCGACCCGACACCCTGACCCTGACACGGCCCCCCAACCCCGACACCACGACACCCCGACCCCGACACGCCACCCCGACCCCGACACCCTGACACTCCTGAGACCCAGACACCACGACACCCAGACATGACACCCCCGACACCTCAACACCCCGACCCGAGACGACACCCCGACACCCCGACCCCGACATGACAAAGCAGACACCACGACACCCAGACATGACACCCCCGACACCCCGACACCCCGACACACCTAACACCCCGACACCGACACCTCGACACGATACCCCAACATGGCACACCGACCCCGACACCCCGAGACCCCGACACAGCACCCCGACCCCGACACCCCGACAACACGACCCCGACACGACACCCAGACACCCCGACCCCGACACAACACGGGTCATATATTTGTGAATTATGAGTTAGGTCATATATTTTTTGATTTTGTTATACAAAACAGCATTTCCTCTGTTCCGGTCTTCGCGCCGATGAAACTTGCCACCTATATGTGTCTTCAATCATCAGTCTTTTGTGTGTGTCGAGTAGCTAGGCAAGATGAGTGATCGTGGGTCGATGTACATCGGTATAATGCTTTCCTTAAATAACTTTCATGTGTGTTCTTGATGGAGGAATCCCGACTGTTGTCGTGGGGGACGCCTCATCATTCTTCTCTTCTTTGTGATATACTCGTCGATATATTGCGCAAGAAGAGAAGAGGTGAGGCGTCCAACGCCGGCAGTCGAACTATTACTGTGGGAGAGTGCCACCAACATATATACACCACCATATCAGTGTGAGAGAGAGCGCAGCAACACACCATGCGATATGAGAGTTAAATAAGCAAAGCCTCGACGAACCGAAAGTCACACACGCATTATAACGATGTACACCGACCCAGAAGTATTGCTGCGCGCAGGACACCCTAACCCGACACCACGACACGACACCCCCGACCCCCGACCCCGACACGGCATCTCGACCCCGACACGACACCCCGACACCACGACACGACATCCCCGACCCCCGACACCTCTTCGGCCTCCTGTTGACCGAAAGGGTGCTCTTCGGCCTTTCAGAGGTCGACGGGGGTCATATATGTGTGGTATGAGTTAGGTAATATAATTTCTGATTTTGTTATGAAAAACATCATATATATATGTGTGTGTGTGTGTGTGTGTGTGTGTGTGTTCATCGGGTGGATTTAAATGTGCAGTTGTTTCGTCGCTGCGATGGTTTGGTGTTCGACGACCTCCCCGTGCGTTCGTCAAGCTCCGCCCTTGCGTTCCTGGGTGAGCACAAATGACATCTCGTCCTCCCCCTTCATTTACTCTGTTCCAGTCTTCGTGTCAATGAAACTTGCTAGCTGTAGGTAGATTGAATCATCAGTATGCGTGAACACTATGCGTCTCCCGTTCGAAAGGGTTACATCTATAAATATGCATACATTTGCATATTTATAACCGCGATTCTTTCGAATTGTCCAACGTTATCCATGGACAGCCCGAGTATGTGTAGATTGGGTTCGTTTTCCTATATGCTCTGCTCCGGATCCGATGCAGAATTTTGTCAGTGCCTTCCTGTTGTTCTCCGGGTACACATCCTCTCTGCTTATTGCCGAGACGTGTATCAGGAGAACAACTGGGAGGTGCTGCCGAAATTTTGCATCGGATCCGGAGCAGAGCATGGGAAAACGAACCCAATCTACACATACTCGGGTGGGATTAGGACCTATCTTTACCTACTAGCGTCTAGGTTGTATCGACGTAATGAAACTGATGAATATGGTTTGCTGAATTATGTATATATTTTCTGTGTGTCTAGTAGCTAGGCAGGATGAGTGATTGTGGGTGGATGTACACTGGTCACACTAGTCAGAAAGAGATGACCCGTGAATGGTTAACAAAAACCAAGGAGTTTGTTAGAGTCGCATTTGCAAATGGACAGAAAACAACCTGGTGCCCTTGTGTAGATTGCGACAACTATAAGAAGAAGTCAGAGTTTGAAATGATCAAACACCTATACAAGTGGGGTTTTACGCCTAATTATACGGTCTGGACATTTCATGGTGAGTCTGCCCAACGTGCTAGAGCTGAGGTGCTTCGTCGTCGCACCGACGAGCATGGTACCGGGATCGAAGACATGGTGCAAGACTTTGATGATGCTCGGGATTCAGACGATGAGATGGAGGAATCTGCAAAGGCCTTTTATGAAATGTTGGTGTCTTCAAAACGTCCTCTCCACGAGCACACTGAGCTTTGTCAGCTGGATGCCATCGCGCAAGTAATGGCTCTAAAGGGTCTGTTCAACCTGGGCAGAGAATGCTACGACGAGATTATGACGATATTTGGACGCTTTCTACCGAAAGGCCATGTATTGCCACCAAACCTGTACTAGTCGGACAAAATCCTGCGTGCGCTTAAGATGCCCTATGAGAAGATAGATGCCTGTGAGAATGGATGTGCCTTATTTAGGCTTCAGTATGTGGGCTTGAACTATTGCCCCATTTGCAATGCTTCCAGGTATGTTCTGGTAGACAACGGTATGGGTGAGAAGATTCAGACCAAAATCCCCATTAATATTCTTCGGTGTCTGCCAATCATACCAAGACTTCAACGGCTTTTCATGGTCGAAGAGACGGCTAGACAGATGATGTGGCATAAATTGGGCAAAAGAACAGAACTGGATGCAGATGGGAATCCGATGTTGGGACACACTTCGGACGCTTTTGCGTGGAAGCACTTCGATGCATTACATAAGGATAAAGCGGAAGAACCAAGGCATCCTCGAGTTGCCATCAGCACGGATGGATTCAATGTGTATGGTATGACGGCAGCACAATACAGTTGTTGGCCTGTATTTGTCATTCCACTCAATCTCCCCCCCCCCCCGGAGAGATTATGAAAAGAAAGAACATTTTCCTGACCCTGTTAATTCCAGGACCCAAATATCCGGGGAAGAATATGAATGTGTACATGCAACCACCTAAGGATGAATTGCAAGAAGCCTGGGATAATGGGATCAAGACATACGACGCCGCTACAAAAAGAACTTCAAAATGCATGTGTGGTACATGTACTCGATGCATGACTTGCCGGCGTATGCGCTATTCGTTGGCTGGTGTGTGCATGGAAGGTTTCCGTGCCCCACATGCAAGGCAGCTCTTCAGTTCCATTGGCTGGACGCGGGTCGCAAGTTTTCTTGCTTTGACATGCATAGACAGTTCCTCGATCCTGACCATAAGTTCAGAAAAGACAAGAAGAATTTCATCAAAGGTAGAGTTGTCAAAAACATTGCACCACCTGCGTTGACAGGCAACAGATCCTGGATCAGATAAATGCTCTCGAGCCGGATCCAAATCGTCCATGGTATTTGAAAGGGTATAATACGGAACACGCCTGGACTTACAAGATATGTTTGTGGGATCTGCCTTACTTCACAGACCTCCTTTGCCCACACAACATCGACGTGATACACACTGAAAAGAATGTCGTGGAGGCCCTTTTTGGTACATTGTTTGGCATATAGAGGAAGTCGAAGGATAATCCTAAGGCCAGAGTCGACCAGGAGGCTCTATGTGATCGACCGTGACAAAACATTCGACAACCGAAAGCAAAGAAGAACTGGAGGAAGCCAAAGGCATGGTTCAATCTCGGAAGCCCAGCTATGAGGGAAATGATCTTGTGGGTGAAAATGCAGGTGATGTTCCCCGATGGGTATGTAGCAAATCTAAAGAGGGGAGCGAGTCTTGAAAAATTGATAATATTTGGTGTCAAGAGTCATGATTGGCACATATGGCTTGAGCGGGTAATGCCGGTGATGTTCCGTGGCTTTATCCCTGAGGATGAATGGCTAGTACTGGCAGAGCTGAGTTATTTCTTCCGTGCTCTTTGTGCGAAAGAACTATCACCTGACGTGCTAGATGAACTGGAAGAGTTGGTGCCGGAGTTGATCTGCAAGTTAGAAAAGATCTTTCCACCGGCTTCTTTAATCCAATGCAGCATTTGATTTTGCATTTCCCGACCGAGGCAAGATTGGGGAGGGTCCCATGCAAAATCTTTGGTGCTTCTCAGCTGAGAGGATGTAGAAGACGCTTCGAGCAAAATGTAAAAACAAACGTAAAGTTGAAGCATCGATGGTCGAGGCATTCATTACTGAGGAGGCGGCAAACTTTGTGACAGCACACTACACAGCCCAGAATCGTCATTTGCATAATCCGAAGCCTTGGTACAATGATGGCGACCGTGAAAAAGGTCGATCCAACCTCAGCCTATTCAAAGGGAAGCTCGCACCAGCCGGTGCTTCGAAATCAGTAGGGTTGGATGTCGAAGAACGGCGGACCATTTCATTGTATATCATCAACAACCTAACAGAAGTGCGGCCGTACATCGAGTAAGTTCTCGGTACATTGTTTTGAAACTTCTAATTCCATTGAAATGCTCTTATTCCTGGATATATATGTGATACAGTCGATACGTCGCCAAATTCTCGGCTGGAGCGGTGATCCAAAAGGATTCCATCGAAGAGTATGAGCTTCTGGCAAAGCATGGAGGCGCCTATCCTGATTTCATCTCTTGGTTCAAGCAAACGGTAATTTCCATTAATTAGACAATTTCATTTCTTCGCCTGGTTTCGGCTAATGCAACAATCCTTTGGTATTGAACTTGTAGGCTAATGCAGAGTCTATGGACTCCGAATTCAGACAAGTCGCTAATGGTTTTGACTTTAAGGTCCGTTCATTTGACAAATACGACATCAATGGGTATCGCTTTCGTACTTTTGGCACAGAGCTAAATATGGCCGACCTAAAGACTACAAGTTGTTGTGTCTCCGCTGTCAGCGAAGGAGGGGTCGAGTATTATGGAAGAGTTGAAGCAATTTACGAACTTACATTCTTTGGTGAAAACCCACCAAACATTGTAGTCTTCAAATGTTATTGGTTCCAGCCGAAGGAGACTAGAAGGACTCATGAACATATAGGGCTAGTCGAAATCAAACAAAGCACCCATTTGGATGTTCCCGATGTTTATATTACGGCTCAACAGGCGACCCAAGTTTTCTATCGACCATGGGCCTGCCAAACGGATCCAAATTTGAAAGGTTGGGATGTTATTTATGATGTGCCGCCACATTTTAGACCACCTCCCCTCAATGAAGATGATTATGAACCTCACATTAACCCAGACACATATGAAGGAGAATTCATCCAAGAAACACGTGTTTCCAAAAAACGCTTCAAGAACCGCTCTACTTCACCCCAGAACATTGAGGTCGACGGCGACAGTGAACCCGACTTCACCCCTGACCAGGAACAAGAAGAGACGGAAGACGAAGATGTTACTGCTGCGGATGACCTGACAATGCTTGACCGATTACATAGAGGCCTTCCAAATGTTGATTCATTTATTGATGATGTTGATGAGCACGTCATTACTGATAGTGATGATGATTATGCATTTATTTATTCCGGAGCATATATAACGAATGAAGATTAATATTAGTAATGTGAGGTATTCAATTATTATTATGTACATTTATATTATTAATTAGTTCATGTTATTAGGTATTCTATTTTTTTATGTTGAACTAATTTCGTTCACTCTTTGTCGTTGCAGGTCTTGACAGATGGTGCGCGGGGGTCGAGAGCGCTCTGAGTCTCCTTCCTCGGCGCGTGCTGGGAGGGGTGCTATTATTCCACCCTAGCAACTCCAGAGAGCGCTGGTACACAGCATGCAGACACCGGCGGGCGCTTCTTCTTCGACCGGGAGAGGTCGGGAGAAGACGAAGAGAGGTGCTAGAGGTAGGAAGGCTGTTGCGCCTTCCTCGCCGCCACCCCCAGCTGATTCTCCCGACCACAGGAGTGCTCCATCTCAGGTGGACCCGTCTGACTTGGACCCGTCTTGGACTCCAATCCACGAGCCTCGGGTCGACGAGCCTCGGGTCGAAGAGCCTCGGGTCGAAGAGCCTCGGGTCGACGAGCCTCGGGTCGACGAGCCTCGGGTCACCGAGACTTCGTCCCAGGAGACTCCGGTCCCAGGGTCTTCGTCCCAGGAGACTCGGGTCCCAGAGTCTTCGTCCCACGTGACTCCGGAGGCCAGTGGCCATGATGATGGTGGTGAGGACAATTACTTGTCTGAGGACACCTATAGCAAGGGCGAGTTGGTTGAGGAGGGCAAGAAGGTCTACCGGCGTGGTTGTACAAAGCTGCCTCCCATGCTGACGACCCGCGAGTAGAGGTGGTTGATTGCGTACTCTTTTTTAACCTTTTGCCTTCATGTTTCTTCAAATTAATATCTAATGTGTTGGCCTTGTCCTACTACAGGGGTTGGAAATACAAGCATGGTGTCCGCGGTCCCAACCGGGTCCTTGGTGTGCTTCTCCAGCAGCACTTCCCGGGGAAGGTCGAGTTGCCCGGTGAGTCTCCATAGGTATCACTGACCTGGGAGCTGTACAGGGGTGCCCCAGCCCTGCCGGAGCACATGGTCGACGGTGTCTTGTGCGAGACGGTGGCTGACATTGTGATCCGTTGCGTTTCGGTAATTTCTCCTTCTCAACAACACCTAGTGATTGTACTAATCAGTGTGTAATGTGTTTTATTTTTTGATTGCAGACCTTCTACAGGTGTCTTGAGGAAGACGAGTCGAGAGCGGCTGTTGTTCTCGAAGCAGAGTGCAAGCGCCTACTTCAGAACTTACGACACGAGTCTCGGGTGCAGGCTATTCGAGACTACTACGCCTCGAGTAACATTAGGAGGGCCAAGAAGAAGTGCCGCAATAATTATCTGAGTAAGGAGAAGTTTATGAAGGTAATTATCTATTCTTAAGGCCTTGTACTTAGCTTCTTTGATTTGATTCGTCGGCGTAGCGCTGAAATTTCTCTTGTCTAACTTAGGTGCCCCCGAGATGGTGTGCGGATAGGATGGACTGTTGGTAGGCATTGGTAGATGAGTGGTGCTCTCCCGAATGGCTAGCCGAACACAACAAGGCCAAGGAGAAGCGTGGCCAAATGAGAGGTGTGCCACACCATCAAGGGAGCTCCAACCTTTTTTAGTTTAGGGATCACTGGGTATGTGGTTTACTTCATGATTCATGCAATTTCATTCTTCATGCTAGCATGAGCCCTTAACTAATATTTTGTTCACCTCTTTTAGGCGCGACACAACAAGAAGGAGGTGCCACCTCTATTCGACCTCTATGCCATGGCCCATACTGCCTCGTACAAGAAGGCCAAGGCATTCTCTGAGGATGACCTCGATCATCCAGAGAGCTTCAGCAACATCTCCTCCCACAACAAGCTCATGAGGTACAGAGATTTTGGGAAGGCAAGGAATAGGGAGGACTTCAACCAGAGCCAAAGTCCTTTTGATCCGGAGCTCGTGATGATATCTGGTGGTGGGAGGCCCCATGGCTCGATATCCATTGGGGATGGACTGGTACGTTGTCCTAGAACTCTCCCGAAGATCAAGAAGCGCCAGACGAGCTCTGATCCTGAGATAACGCCTCGTCCACGGCCAATGGAGATCGCCATTGAGGCTAGGGCCCAGGAGCTTCTGGCGGAGGCAAACAGGTAGGCGGCGCAGAGGGAGAGGGACATGGAGGAGAGGACGGCTAGGATGTTGGAGGAGGAGAGGAACCCGAACGACGTGTCTCACCGGGCCCTATATGATCTCCTCGTGGTAAGTTTCTCCTGCATATTAGCCAAATCATGCACGTAATGTTCGTTTCATTACTAACTTATATGAATGACTCGTGGAAACAAAATGTGCAGACCGTGTGCCAGAACAATGGTTAGACCCCTCCGTCGATGCCCCAGATTGCTATAGCACCCACAATGAGGTTCATTTAAATGGTCATTAGTTACTAGTATTCACATTTGAGTTGCATCATGCTAAGGAGACATTGCAAATGATATTTGGTGCAGTGTGCCTCCCAGCAAGCATCAACCGATCCTTCTGCGTCTGCCGCAACCCCGACCGGTCCTTCTACGTCTCACCTTGGCCCAAATACTACCGGTCCTTGTACGCCTCACCCTGGCCCAAACCCTACCGGTCCTTCACTTGTGTGTTGATGGTAAGTTTTCCCAAGTGTGTTAATTAACAAATGCATACTTATCTTAAGAAATGAACTACTTAGCTCCAAAATGACCTATACTTAGCTTATTTTCATCAAAAATGACTTGATATGCTTAGTTCGCTAGCAAATGGTATATTCTACCTAGGATAGATATAAAATGACCTATACTTAGTATTTTTTTCCTCCAAAATGACTTGATATGCTTAGTTAGCTAGAAAATGGCATTAGTAGCTAGTATAGCTCAATAATGATCTATAGCTAGCTTAGCTAGTTCATTTATGACATAATTAGGTCACTTAGGTACAAAATGGCATTACTACCTAGGATAGCTCAATAATGATCTATAATTAGCTTAGCTATTTCATTTATGACATAATATGCTCACTTAGGTAAAAAAAATGGCATAATAACCTTGGTTTACCTCCAAAATGACCTATACTTAGCTTATTTTCGTTAAAAATACATAATAACCTTGGTTTACCTCCAAAATGACCTATACTTAGCTTATTTTCGTCAAAAATACATAATAAGCTTGGTTTACCTCCAAAATGACCTATACTTAGCTTATTTTCCTCAAAAATACATAATAACCTTACTTACCTCCAAAATGATATATTCTACCTAGGATAGCTATAAAATGACCTATACTTAGCATTTTTCCTCCAAAATTACTTGATATGATTAGTTAGTTACAAAATGGCATTACTACCTTGGAGAAGAGGAGAGGAGAGGAGAGAAGAAAAAGAAATAGAAGATAAATTCTTCTTCTTTTTTTTCTCTTCATTTTCTTCTTCTTCTTCTAGCTAGTCTTCTTCTTCTTCTAACTATATCTTTCCTACTTTGCAGATTTGCTATAGATGAGGAAGAGTGCATTGATGGACTGTACTCTTCTACTTTTGCTACCTTTATGTTTATGGAAAACTTGTGTGTTGTTGGAAACAATATTGTGTGTTGGACTTGTATGTTGGAACTTAATTATTGGTATATGTATGCTTGTTTCAACTCATTTGGTATGCTTGTTCGAACTTGTTGAATGATATGTATGTTCTGGATATGTATATGTTGGATATATATGAATATTCTGTCAAATTGAATGATTTTAAGAAAAACAAAAAAAGGGGCTATATAGCCACTTTGCCGTCCGCCAGGAGACGGCAAAGTGGCCACATGGCAGCTACCTATTTAAACTGGGGCTAGCCTAGGTGGGTTCTTTGTAATCCGTTGGCAGACGACAAAGACCTTTTGGTTCTTTTCCGTCTGCCAGCGGACGGCAAAGAACCCACCTAGGCTATAAAAAAAGATGCTTTGTCGTGCGCTGGCAGACGGCACCAGCGGACGGCAAAGCACGCCGTTAAGCCCCCTAACGGAGCTAAGTGCCCACATGTGCCGTCCAGGCTCTTTGCCGTCCGCCAGCAGACGGCAAAGAACCTAAGGTCTTTGTCGTCCGCCAGCAGATGGCAAAGTGGCCTTTATCGTGGATTATTAAGCCGGACGGTTTGTCGTCCGGGATGGCGGACGGCAAAGTACCTGTTTCTTGTAGTGTGGGCACTCTCTCAGAGTAATAGTTCGACCGTCGGTGATAACGCCCCCCTCTTCTCTTCTTGCGCATTATACCGATGAATATATCGCAAATAAGAGAAGAAAGAGGTGGCGCCCCCATGACAACAGTCAGGATTCCTCCATCAAGAACACACATGGAAGTCACACAAGGAGCAACGACATACCGAAAGTCACACACGCATTATACCGATAAAATATCACTAATACATTTATAATGAAGTCGAATATAATATCACTAATATATCATCTCGAATAATTCAATTATTAATGCATCAGCAAATATTAACTAGGTATGGAGATACCGACGATCGAATCTCGGGCAAGTAACAGACCGAATAACAAAGGGAACGTTATACAAGATTAACTGAATCCTTGACATAGAGGTTCGACCGATAAAGATCTTCATAGAATATGTAGGAACCAATGTGGACATCCAGGTCCCGCCATTGGTTATTGACCGTAGAGGTGTCTCGGTCATGTCTACGTAGTTCTCGAACCCGCAGGGTCTGCACACTTAAGGTTCGGTGACTTTTCGGTAGTGTAGAGTTATGTATGGTGGTGACCGGAGGTTGTTCGGAGTCCGGGATGAGATCTCGGACGTCACGAGGAGCTCCGGAATGGTCTGGAGGTAAAGATTCATATATAGGAAGTCCCAGTTTGGTCGTCGGAAAAGTTTCGGGCTCATCGGTAGTGTACCGGGAGTGCCGGTAGTGTACTGGGAGACCTCCGGGAGGGGTATTTCGACCCTAGAGGGTCCATGGGATGTGGGAGAATAATAAACAGCCCTTAGTGGGCTGGTGGAACAGCCACAAAAGGCCCATGGCGCCAGGAAGAAAAAGCCCAAAGGAAAAAGAGTGGAAAAAGGCAAAAAAAAAAAAGAGTCCTACTCCTACAAGGAGTGGAGGAGGAGTAGGACTCCTCTTCCTTTGCTCGGCCGACTCAAGGAGGGCCTTGGCCCTGCGCAAAGGCAGCCTCTCCTCTCCTCCTATATATACTGGTGGAATAGAAGGGTTTTGGACATAATTTACGGCCACGTGCTACCCGTTCCACCGGTGCTCCTCTAGATCGGTTTTCTGCAGTGCTTAGGCGAAGCCCTGCCGGAATCACTCTACCACCATCGTCGGAGCGCCGTCATGCTGCCGGTGAACTCTTCCTCCTCTCCGCCTCCTCTTGCTGGAACAAGACGGTGGAGATTGTCATCAAGCTGCACATGTGCTGAACGCGGAGGTGCCGTCCGTTCGGTACTAGATCGGAAGGATCGTGATCAAGGACACGTGACGTTCGTATCGGATCGCGGGACGGATCGTGACGAGACCGCGGGATGGTTCGTGATTAGATCATGGGACGCTCGGCGATTTGGATCGCGAAGAAGTTCGAATACACCAACCGCGTTTCTTAACGCTTCCCCCTTAGCGATCTACAAGGGTACGTAGATCCACTCTCCCTCTCATAAATGCTCATCACCATGGATAGGTTTGCGTGTGCGTAGGAAATTTTTTGTTTCGCATGTGACGTTCCCCAACACCTCTAACATGCAATCGAACTTCAACTTCTCTTTTTCACTTTCGCATTATCTCTTTGCATCAACAATGACCCGGCGAAGATCATCATCGGGCACATCGGCTGGTTCCTCTTGATCTTCAGCTTCCCCCGTTGCAGCATCACCATATTCAGGAGGCACATAGTGTTGGAAATATGCCCTAGAGGCAATAATAAAATTGTTATTATTATATTTCCTTGTTCATGATAATCGTTTATTATCCATGCTATAATTGTATTTATTGGAAACACATTGCATGTGTGGATATATAGACACAACTATGTCCCTAGTATGCCTCTAGTAAACTAGCTCGTTGATCAAAGATGGTCAAGGTTTCCTAATCATTTACATGAGATGTCATTTGATAACGGGATCACATAATTAGAAGAATGATGTGATGGACGAGACCCAAACTGTAAACGTAGCATATGATTGTGTCAGTTTATTGCTATAGTTTTCTGCATGTCAAGTATATGTTCCTATGACCATGAGATCGTGCAACTCACGGACACCGAAGGAATGCCTTATGTGTATCAAACATCACAACATAATTGGGTGACTATAAAGGTTCTCTACAGGTATCTCTGAGGGTGTCTGCTGGGTTGGCATGGATCAACACTGGGATTTGTTACTCCGTGTGACGGAGAGGTATCTCAGGGCCCACTCGGTAATACAACATCACAATAAGCCTTGAAAGCAATGTGACTAAGTGTTAGCCATGGGATCTTGTATTACGGAACGAGTAAAGAGACTTGCCGGCAACGAGATTGAACTAGGTATGGAGATACCAACGATCGAATCTCGGGTAAGAAGAACAAAGGGAACCTCATACGGGATTAACTGAATCCTTGACATAGAGGTTCGACCGATAAAGATCTTCGTACAATATGTGGGAATCAATATGGGCATCCAGGTGCCGCTATTGGTTATTGACCGTAGAGGTGTCTCGGTCATGTCTGCATAGTTCTCGAACTCGCAGGGTGTGCACACTTAAGGTTCGGTGACGTTTCGGTACTATAAGGTTAAGTATGGTGGTGACCGAAGGTTGTTTGGAGTCCCAGATGAGACTCCGGACATCACGAGGAGCTTCGTAATGGTCTGGAGGTAAAGATTGATATATAGGAAGTCCTGTTCTGGTCACCGGAGAAGTTTCGGGCTCATCGGTAGTCTACCGGGAGTGCTAGGAGGGTGCCGGGGGACCATCGGGAGGGGTATTTCGACCTAAGAGGCTACATGGGCAGTTGGAGAAGGTATACCAGCCCTTAGTGGGCTGGCCGACGCCCCACAAGAAGCCCATGCGGCTAGAAAGAAAGCCCAAGATGGAAAAGATGGAAAAAATGCTAAAATAAGGAAGGAGTCCTAACCCGACTAGGAGTGTACGAGTAGGACTCCTACCTCCACTTCGGCCAACGCCAAAGGGCTAGCCCTTGGCGTCCAAGCCTCCTCCTCTCCTCCTCCTATATATACTAGAGTTTTGAGGGTTTTTTGGACACAGAAAAACAACCTCGTGCTGCCTCTACTCTAGATCGTAGTTTCTCCTCAAGATTGGTTACAGCGGTGCTTAGGCGAAGCCGTGCTGGAATAGCTGCACCAACATCACCGCAACACCGTCGCGCTGCCGGAGAACTCTTCTACCTCTCCGCTCCCTCTTGCTGGATCAAGAAGGTGGAGATTGTCATCGAGCTGTACGTGTGTTGAACGCGGAGGTGCCGTCCGTTCTGTGCTAGATCGGGATCGATCGTGATTGGCTTGCGAGATGCTTGGCGATTTGGATCTTGGCGATGTAGATCCACTGTCCCTCTCGTAGATGCTCATCACCATGGATAGATCTTGTGTGCGCGTCGGATTTTTTTTTCCCCATGCAACGTTCCCCAACACATAGTTTTCACCATCCTCTTCTTCTTCGTTGTCTTCCATCATAACCCCTCTTTCTCCATGCTTGGTCCAAACATTATAGTGTGGCATAAAACCCTTCTGAAGCAGGTGGAAGTGTAGGGTTTTAGAGTTGGAGAAAGCCTTCGTATTCTCACATACAATACATGGACAATGCATAAAATCATTCTGCTCGTTTGCCTCAGCCTCTTCGAGAAAATTATGCAGGCCCTTAATATACTTGAAGGTGCGTCGGTCACCATACATCCATTGTCGATTCATCTGCATGCGTTATATAATAAAGTGTATTAAAAACCATTACAGAATATCATGAATAGATAAGTCACCAAATTAACGGCGGTGAGGATGGGGACGGGACAGGACGGACCGCCAAACCTAGACAAATCTTGAGGAAAATGGAGCTTGGACAAGGAGCTTCGAGAGGAGAAAGCTTAAGTGTGGCCCGCGCGTTTCATCGAACACCTCATGTGCATAGGAGGTGAGCTAGAGCACCACAAAGCTCTCCCATGACCGGCCAAAAAAACAGATCAGTGCACTGCTCTGGTCGCGTGCAGGGGATGTATATAGGCTAGCCATTGGTCCCGGTTTGTGGCAGGAACTGGGACTAAAGGACCACATTTGGTCCCGGTGACGGGAACCAGGACTAAAGGACCACATTTGATCCCGATTCCAATCACAAACCGGGACCAACGATTGTGGGCCAGGAACGAGGTCCATTGGTCCCAATTCGTGTCTGCAACCGGAACCAAAGAGGTCAGACGAACCGGGACCAATGGCCCACGAGGCCCGGCCGACGCCCTGGCCTCACGAACCGGGACCGATGCCCCATGGGTCCCTGTTCATGAATGAACCGGGATTAATGGGATTTCATGCCTGGACCAAAGTCCTATTTTCTACTAGTGCATGTGGACTTATGGAGTGGTTTAACAACAAAAGAACCTACAAATTGTTTTCATATGACGCTCAAGAGATGAACTGCTGAGGACAGACGCTAACCAATGTGCCCATAAAGAAGAACTCTAGCCAACTTGGCTGCTGAAGAGCCCCTGTTAATTCTGAACCGCTAGGGGAAGGCGTCGTTTCTTCCCCATGAACTCTCCTCAATACGGCGGCGGCCACCCAGGTACTCTAATTAAGTCGCTTCGCGGGCACCATGTACCCTGGCAACGAATTTCACACAATCTATCTGCTGCTGACTGGCTGCCTCCTCCATGTAGTTTGAGAAAAGAATTAGACTTCTCAAGAGGCATCTATGTAACGAAAGGAACGAACTGGATCGAAGCATAGCAGAGGAATTTGGGAGCCAATTCCCTGTAAGTACTCCGGTTCTACTCTTCTTCCCTCTTTCAATTTGCATGGCACTGATGCTTCCCGTGAGAACAACCATATAAGAGTTGTTCGCTTTGTTGTATCTCTGGAGTTGGTTCTTTCTCCCCTGAACTAAGAAGAGCGCTCAGTTAATAATGTATTACAAAGACAACTTGCAGAATTTTTTTCAGTCCTATGGATCTAGGTTTTGAAGCATCTAATTATGGCAGTTTTAGGTTCGTCACTTGGTGCAAAAGATGCAGACACAAGTGTTGCTTCCTCTTTTTTATTATTCAAATATTTTTAATTATTGGAATTTGTACCATTGAATTCTGCTGCAACATTATGTAGGTCATCAAAAATGTTCATTGAAGCATTTGGTAGAAATTTTAATTTGCACATATCTTATATATTTTGTAACTGGAGCTTGGAGGCACCAGACAAACCCCATGTCAATTCTGTGAAAACACATAAAATAAGCTTAAGATCTTAATTGGATGTTAGGATCAACTAAAGTACTGTAGCAGCTCTGTTCGTGTTCGTTTAGATTCCTAGCAACTAGTATGTGTTCCATTGTAGATGTCTCAACTTTAGCATTATTGGCTAAGTCCCAAGAATCAACTTATAATATAAAGGCCCAGTTCTAATAAAAAATGCAATCTTCAAGATGTCCTTTTGATGCTTCCCAGATCGTTCTTATATTCAATGAAACGGTGGCCGCCCGATGATGCCTCACGGTGGCAGCAGCCTGGGTGATGCGGGATGTTTTGAAACAGATCGTTAATTTTTCATGTTGAGTACAATAATCTGGACGTTACGTGATGTCCGACTCCTCCGATCGAGATACATCAATTGCTGTTTGCGGCGTTGTGCGTGGAGTACGGGCAACGATTTCAGCACTAGGCTTTCTTTTGGAAGATGAATTTTTTTTGAAAAGGAGGATTACCTGCGGCCCCTGCATCAGCACGATACATACGGCCCTTTTTATTTAGAAGAAAATATAAACAATTCGCTGTTCACAAAGTCTCCGACATATAACAAAGCATAAGCAAAAGTAAAACAAAAAGGGCCACAGCCGGCAAAATAGGCCTAGATGCCTAATCATCTATCCTATTACTGGATTGCCCTTCGAACCGGTTGTAGATATCCCGCGCTACCATCTTCCATCTGGTAGACCCAGTAAACAAAGGCTCCCTGGTTTCCGCATGAGTGAGTAATGACCATGTACGGATCAATGTCGTAGACCTATGTAGTACCTGCAAAAAATGTATATGTGCATGTGTGTTAAAAACCACATCATTCCTACAGTTCCATATAACTCAAAGAAGTGCACATACTCCTATGCGAATGTGTTGGGCAAGATTCGTGTCCACTCCATCTAGCCATGTTCCCAACAACGTGTCAATGCTATCCGGAGGCATAATATTAAAGGCTATACGAACCGTCTGCCAAAGAATTTTTGCTAGTGGACATTGAAGAAAGAGGTGCTGAATGTTTTCCTCATTATCACAGAAGCTACATCACGTAATTCCACCCTAGTTACGTTTAGCCAAATTATCCTTAATTAGAATCACCTTCTTGTGTACAAACCACATGAAGACCTTGATCCTTAAGGGTACCTTGACTTTCCAAATATGAATCGATTTGGAAATGATTGGTGTATCAATAAGACTGAGATACATCGATTTCACCGTAAACATTCCGCTGGTCGTAAGCTTCCATCGAAGCCTATCAGACTCTTCTGTTAGCTGGACATCCATAAGTCTCCTCACGAGATGTAGCCAATCCTCCCATCGATGTCCTATCAATGCTCGTCTGAATTGAATATTTAGAGGATTCGACTGTAAAATTGTGGCCACGTATGCATCCTTACGTTGCCCAATATTATAGGGAGTTGGATATTGAATGGCCACAGGCATCTTCCCCAACCACGTATCCTCCCAGAATCTCGTTCCCTCACCATTTCCAATAATAAATTTAGTTATATGGAAAAAAGGATGACCTTACTCTCGTCAACCCTTTCCAAAATGGTGACTCATTGGGTCTGACATTTACCTGGGCTAAGGTTTTAGATTGCAGGTACTTATTACGCATAATTTGTACCCACATACCTTCTGTCTCTACAGATAATCTGAACAACCACTTGCTCAACAGACATCTATTCTTTACCTCTAAATTCTTAATCCCCAAACCTCCTTGGTCTTTGGGCCTACAAATAATATCCATTTAGCCAACCTGACAATCCTTTATATTTCTGGCTTTTGCTAAGTCATGTTCCATAAATAGAATGGTATCATTAGCATATTGCAGGATGGACACACCACCATCGACGAGATGTGGCACCAGTCCACCTACTTGGCCTTCCTATTTAACCCTCCCTATTAAAATTATCAACATATCGGCAAGGATGTTAAAAAGGATGGGTGACATCGGATCTCCCTGCCTGAGACCTTTGAGTGTTTGGAAAAAGTGGCCAATGTCGTCATTGACTTTCATACCAACACTCCCTTTTTCTACAAATGATTCGACATGTCTCCTCCATATTTCGTCGAACCCCTTCATACGTAATGCCTGCTGTAGGAAAGGCCATTTGACCTTATCATATGCCTTCTCGAAATCCACCTTCAAGATAACCCCATCTAGTTTCTTCGAGTGGATTCCATGCAGAGTTTCATGAAGGACCACCACACCCTCCAGAATGTTCCTGCCCGGCATGAAAATCTTCTGACTAGGTTGCACCACCTCATGTGCAATCTGTGTCAGCCTATTCATTCCTACCTTTGTAAAAAAAATTAAAGCTGGCAATCAGAAGGCAAATAGGTCTAAATTGTTCAATGCGCACGCCCCTTCCTTCTTTGGCAACAGTGTCACTGTTCCAAAATTTAGGTGAAATAGCTGTAAGTGCCCGTCGAACAAGTCTTGGAACATGGGTAATAAGTCACCTTTGATAATATGCCAACATCTCTTGTAAAACTCCGCCGGGAACCCGTACGGACCTGGTGCCTTGTTATTCTTCATTTGCGATATAGGCTCAAACACCTCCTTCTTCGTAAAAGGCGCGGTTAATATCTCATTCTCGTCCGTCTCGAATTGAGGTATGTCCCCGACTACGTGCTCATCTATGGATACAAAATTATCCTCTCGAGCATCGAAAAGTTTTTTGATAGTACTCAGAGATATACAACTTTAGTTTCTCGTGTCCTACAATTGCACCCTCATCCTGCTCGAGCTGATAAATTCTTTTATTTCCATGTTTTCCATTTGCAATCAGATGGAAAAACTGTGTGTTGTCATCCCCTTGTACCACCTGGAGGACTTTCGCTCTTAGCGCCCACTTCATCTCCTCCTCTCTGAGCAATTGTTTTAGCTTCAGTTCTGCTTCTGTTTTCAATGACCTCTCATTGTCATCGAATAACGATTCTTCGGCTTTCATGTCTAGCTCGTTAATAAGATCGAGAAGCCTTTGTTTCCCTTTCTTATAAATACCACTTTCATGCTTTGCCCATCCCCGTAGGAATTGTCTCAAGTGCCGCATCTTATTTTGCCACCTTTCAATGTTCGAGCTACCTCCCGTGTCCCTAGCCCATTCTCTGGATATAAGGTCCATGAACCATTCTCTTTCAAACTAGCCCAACTCAAAAGAGAACAGATTTTTATTCCCCACATGTGTTGCCTCCCCCGAGTCCACAAACAATGGAGTGTGATCAGACATATCTCTAGGCAATGCGTGCACTGTCACATGAGGGAATTTTTTCTCCCATTCTAGACTCGTGAGAACCCGGTCCAACTTCTCAAAAGTTGGGTTGGGTAAAGTGTTCGCCCAAGTACATCTTCTACCTGATAGCTCAATTTCTCGGAGATCAAGACTCTCAATGATTGTATTAAAAATGAATGACCATCTGCCATCCAAGTTATCATTGTTCTTCTCATCTCGTCTCCTGATGATATTAAAGTCTCCCCCTACTAAAATTGGCAACCTCTCATCCCCACAAATCCGGACAAGATCAGCCAAGAAGTCTCTCTTGAGCTCAGGATGGGCCGCCCCGTATACTGCTACCAGGGCCCATTGGAACCCATCTTCCTTGGAGAGAACTCTAAATTTGACAGCAAAGTCCCCAAACACCACGTTTCAGACTTCGAGCGTCTCACACCTGACCCCAAGCAAGATCCCCCCGAATCTTCCTATTGGTGGTAAACAGTGCCAATCGAAATCAATGCCACCAGATAGTGTGCTTACAAATTGTGTTGTAAAATTACCTCTCCCCGTTTCCATCAACGCAATAATTTAATTTATGCTCAATGGATGCTTCCGCTGGGAATCTTCTTTTAGCCAAGTCTGCTAGACCTCTGTTGTTTCAGAATATTCCCTAAATCTTTCATCATGGAATTTTCTTTGCATTTTTAAATCGTGCGCTTCGTCGCACCGCTGACACAGGATACACCTTCCTCTTCCATGTTCTTTTTGGCTTATCCTGACCAGGTGACCGGCGACATAACCGGTTTCCTATTGTGTGCTAATAATCGCTTGCAAAGGGGCCCCATACCACTCCTCAACGATTCCATTCTCCTCTTCAGGCAAAAGCAAGGATGGCACAAGATCCTCACACAGATGATCTAAAGCCCCCATCCCTAATGCATTTATATCAGAGTCATTCATCGGTTGCACCGCTGCAATCTTTCTTACAATCTCCATTGCCCTCTCAGCCTTTAAATCTAATAGATCATTGACATATTTTGAAACTTCCTGCCCATTACTACCCAGATATACCCCAAGTTCGCTTGCTTTTAAAACAATATCTTGTTCAGAAAAATGCAAAATCAAACAACTCGTATCAATAAACATACCTGTAGAGGTCTCGATGTCCCAAAGCTTAGCCGCCCGCATGGCACGGCCCATCTGAAACTCGTCAACGTTTGGCTGAGCTTGTAGACGAGCACTCGTTCTCCTAGCCCCACTCGCCGGGTCTGGAATGCCTCCAAACTCGATGACCTCCTCAGTAGAGGGCTCCGTCAGACTATGACCGCCTGTCACCAGTCCAACTTGGCCCTCCCGAACTCCACCACCAGTCACATGCTTGGTTTGGCTAGCCCGTCCGACCGCGTCATCAAGTGATGTGAAGGGGCCGCCTCGTCTCCCAGCCACCCCCGCTGCAGGATTGGGTATCCTCGAGTTCACTCCCATGACCGTCGCGGTGTGGGCTCCTCCCCCCCCCCCCCCGACAGCCGATTGCGCCATCACGGAAGCAACAGGCGACTGGCTGTCCGCCAGTGGCCCCGCCGCTGCCAGCACTCCTTGTCTGGCCAATACCCTTGGTGACGTCGACCGAGACTCCAGCGGCCGGTCAGAAGATTGTGCGGGCGAGCTCACCCTAGTCATAACCGGAGACTGCTACTCGCCAGAACCTCTCGGTGTCTCCGAAGGCAAAATCCGAGGTAACTCCTATTCCTCTGGATCCTCGCTCTCCACTCTTGCGCCCCCACGGTCTGCCAGGAGCAGAAACGGACCCAATGGAGCCAAACCTCAGCTGATGTGTCGATGATGAACCAAGAGGGTGTTGTCTAGTCGAGTCCTTCTCTTCCAGTTTGTCAGTAGCTGCTGATCCCATGTCAGTATCGCCCCTCGGCTTTGTTCCCTTGTCTAGGTTCCCTTCCCCTCCATGCCCGTCATCTGTATCCATGTCAACCTGCTTGGCCAACTCGTGGAAGTCCTCATTCTCCTCTATCTCAACATCCAGGTCAAAACTCCTGCCATCATACGTCCATCTGACGGTGCCAGGAATATGCTCAACACTGATAACACTAACCAGCAAGCGAGCGATTCCCTGAGCCCACGTGAAAGGCATGTCCGCCTTCTCAATCTTACCAATCAAATAACCAAGACTCCACATTACCACGAGTTACCTTAACCACCCCCGTCCGGGTACTCTCCGGAGCCGGTGCAGCCACAGTAGAACTAGATGACTCGAAGAACATAAGCTCCGGGCAACATGCCCCATAGATTGTCACCACCGGTTTCGGTTTTTGTAGCAACGGACACTCTTCAGTCTCATGCTTGGGCTTACGGCATATGTCGCACAACTCAACCGTGCATTGTATCACAAAATGTCCGGATCCATCGCATCGGTAGCAAGTCATCTTTTTTTTTCCGAGCCCACTTGGAAACTCTCTCACCCTCGGACTTATCACTGGCTTTATCCAAAGTGGCATCACGAGTACCGGTCACAGGGATGCTCGGCACATCGACCACTGCGAGAGCCTGAACTGTTTCAAGGGCTGCACTCGAAAGAGCTCCGATGTCCCCAGCCTCTGAGGTCTTCGTCACCGGCGCTTTGGCCGCCCCATCCATTGGTCCCGGAGGATCAGCTCGCGGCGGGAGGAGACACAGACGCGCAAGATGGTGATGGACTCATGATCATGTAAGAAGTAAGTTTGTGCTTTACGTGGTCATCACTATGCACACTCTTCTTAATCATGTAACGGCATGACATATATTCATGCATATACTTATATATTCATCATATTTATGCGTGTTACGATTGCTGTTCTTATATATGGTCTATGATCGTGGGCGCTGCGTTTGGGAGGACAAGTAGATCCACACATTTGAAAATGTAAAAAACATAAATATTATTCAAAAGTCGTACAATTTGTTTCTTTTACAAACATATAACTTTTATGTATGTATACATATATATGCAAAATTTAATAAAACAATATAATCATTCACGGACGACGCAAAAAAGACAAAATTCTAGCCCAAATGCAACAACAAAAGTTAGTCCATGTTAGTTTAAGAAATTGTCTTTTTCTGTATGGTACATATGAAAATGTGTGTTGATGTCATAGGTACACATACTATGCAAAGAACATAAAGAATCGTAGGAAAAACATTTTTGATGAAAAACTAATAGGCACCCTAGAGGTCGTCCTCCAAGAGCACTTTTCACTATATTCTTCTACTTACAAAGATATATTACGTACTAATTATACCTCAAGATCCCTTCATGCTTACCTGAAAGTAGATAGCATGAAATCCCAGTATCACAAACATAGTCTCCAATTAGACAGAATACACAAGCCACCTGAATCATATGTCCTAGATTTAGTATAAAAAAACTGTGAGGCATGTATTTCATTTGGACGAAATACAATTGTCATTTTGTACACTTGAAAGTTTAATTGTAATTGTCATATATGATAATCAACCTTCTGATCATTTTGTCATGGTTACGCCCTTGCCATTGTTAGCCTTAGCCACATTTTGTGAAAAGGAACACATGACGCAAAAATTAATATATCAAATTTAGCTATGCCCAAACATGCCGCAGACGAAATATACACATATTTATATATGTTAGTGATAAATATTTTGAGTTACAATGTATTAATTGTTATTAACAAGGGAATACTCAAATCAGTGTCAATTAGTATATGACAGGTGGAGCAAAATTGGTAGACAACGAAATTCCATTGGGATGTATCCTCATCAGAACGTACACTAAATGCATATGATTCTTTATTATCTTTTTGCGGACCATAGTAAAGTAAAACTTAGTTTAGTAAAAAAAATAGAAAAATCAGATTCATGAATTTTGAAAATCGCTGCATAAAACAACACATGACGTATGGCGTGGTTTTGAAATGACTAGACCGTGCAAGCACACGAGTTGACGACTAGTTTCACCTAATGCCTGCACCAGTTGACGACGTGTGTGCGCGCATGGTCATTTGAGAAATTCTATTATATATGTATAACATATATAGTATGTAGTAGAGAAAAAAATAAATGAAAAACAAAAAATAAACAATAAACAATAAACAATAAAACCTCAACCCCTAAATATTTAGTCCCGGTTGGTGACCAACCAGGAATAAAGGTCCCTAGTCCCGGCGCGCGCTGCCGGACACATGGCAGGAATTTAGTTCCGGGGCATTGCCAACTGAAACTAAAGGGTAGGGGCCTTTAGTCTCGATTTATTAGTCCCGATTGGTGAACCGAGAATAAAGGCCTTTCCCAACTGGGACTAAAGGCCGGTTCCCCACTAGTGGGGGGAGGACGCAGCTGTGTACATGTATCGTAAATTCCGTCGTTTATTCGAGACTAGCATGGAAATATACTACGTATGTGCATCTTCCTACAACGTATTTTTTGAGCAATGAGGTAATACACTTGAGATCCAATTGCTCTTTCAACCACATCTCCCTTCCGACCCGTGCGTCCGCTGCTGGGCCACACCGGGCAGCCACCACCAGCCTCGCCCTTGACCTTCCGCGCCTTCCCTTCCCTCCGACGCTGCCAGCAACACCGTCGGGCAAAGGACCTGTCGCGCGGCGGTGGCGGACCTCTCCTATGACGCTCGGGATCTGAGGCGGCGGCGTCCTGCTCTTGGTCCCTAGCGGCGGTGATGGTGGGCAGCGGCGGCCGAGGCACGGCGGGAGGCCTGCTGCAGTTGGCGGCGAAGGCAGGAGGTGGCGGCGTGGGATCGATCTGACAAAGACGGCTGCTTCCATCACAAACTGCTCTCATCGGCTGCAACGACGGTTCTCGATGGTTCCCTGGTTCTGCTACCCATCACGAGGACTATGGTGGTGGTGATTTCCTCCTCCGCCGGATGTGGCCGGTCGGTTTCTGGCTGGTTTGGCAGATCTCATGATCCGTCGTCTAGTCCCGGCTATGGTCCTCGTGATTTCTCGCATCACGGCAATGTCCTGCTTGATTGGTCCTCCTTGATCTGGCCATCGACGTGTTCCACAACAGCCGCCAGAGAATTTGCTCAAGATATCTGGATTGGTTAGATTCTGGTCGTGTACGTCCATATCAACCTACGAGGTTCTGAGGGCGTGGCGCGAAGCTCTTTGACTGATGACACCTTGGGACATGTCTGCTTCTCAATTTTCATGGTGAAGACAGAAGTGGAGAAATTCATGGTGGCTGAGATCGGAGGATCAATTAGACGGACGGAGTCTTGGAGGCGATGGAGACAACCAAGTGTTAGATGACTCTCAGGAGTAGCAATGATTTGTGGGGCGGCAACAGTGGAGGATTTCATCTTCAGTGGTACTCCTTGGGGTGCCGAGTCGTGACTTTCAGGGTGAAAACTTAAGGTCTGACCTTCATTGGTTGTGCCTGACGATTACCTTGTTGAAGGAATTGTTTTTGGGAGCACGGACTTTCTCTAGGGTGAAAACCTAAGATCTTTGATCGGGCAAAGACGACGCTTGTGCACTGTTTCCTTCTTGTAGGCGTTGCTTTTGTAGAATTGTTATGTTTCCTGGATGTTGTATTTGGTGGTGGTATGAGTGCTACTGTTGAGAGGAGTTGATCGCTTTGGTGGAACCTTTTTTTCATTTCTTTCCTTTTTCTTCTTTGGTTGTGTGCATCTTGGATGTCTCGGCCACATCTTGTAGGTGTAGAGGCTGGGTGTAGTTAATATCTTCGCGATATTAATATATTCTTCTTTTTAAGAAAAAGTTACCCCGACCATCATATAAGTACGTATGATTCGACCCTTCATTTCTAATTTTCTACCTCACATGCATATTATATAAGAATCCGATCATATAAGTGGCTTATCTTAACTTGAACTTTGTAAAGTATGTGTCTTTCTTGCACTTGGTTTCTCTATGTAAGGCGGCGACATGCAAGCTTCTTCGAATTCCCCTGAATACGACATGCGCCTTTGCAGAGAGAGCAAAGATTTAGGTGACCCTCGGGTCATGGAGCCATCTCTTGGGCCTTGGATGCGTGCCAAGGTGACAAGGTCAGCGGGTGGTGGCCTGGTGGGCACTAGAATCCGATCAATATGATTGGCAAACGAAAAAAAAACTGATCGCTAGTCGAGCGACCATTGGTGAGAAAAGCCGATAAAACATTTAAAGTAATACTTTACATGATAGACGATCAACCAGATCGGAATTGAGCCTCTTTGGCATATCATATAGAGTGCAAAGCTTGAAGGGAAAGAATCCGTGTCCTAGGGATAAGGTAGGAATCATATCGAAGAGATTACTACCGCATCCTAACCTATCACTATTACTACTCTAACATGTTCACCCGGAGTTTGATTTGTTTCAATAAATGTTTATATAGTATATCCTAAAAGATCGTTATTGCTATTACATGAACTAGCAAGGTGGCCCTCGCCAACGCGAGGGCTAGATCTTTCACGCACTAATAGTGTCGAGTTTTTTAATCTCATGCACATATTTTCGTCACACTAAATATGTCGCTCGCGCATTTGCGAGGGCATCATCCATCAATTATTTCTACCTATCTCGAGAATAAAATTATTATTTCATAGTTGTTCAAAAATATATACTTTGAATAAAACAAAGTTTCATAGTAACACTAAATATTATCTTAAGTAAAATATCACCTAAATTACAAATATTTTGAGTCACTATAATTACCAACTATTTTCAATCTAATTTTACATTGTTCCTGCTATTCACTGATTTTCAATCAAGATGCTCAAAGCTCTCTCTTGCATCTATTTGTTGGATCATACAATAATACTATGCAATGTCACATAACGAAAACACTTTAATCAAGCACCAACTTACTACATGTTGTTAACCAAATGATCCTCATGTGGCGGTCACCTCCAAATTCTGCTATAAACAAAATGGTGTGACGGCTAATTCAATCACAACAGAACGGCATGCAGCCCTGTAGTTCCCATGAACATGCACGGTCTAGCTATTATGAGGATAAATAGTTATTAACCAAATTCTATTAACATGTAAAAAACCACGAGGTAAATTTCAGATATCATAAAACTGGACGTATTCTAAGTTACTCAAACAATGGTAAAACATCAATAATCATGTGTATTATGAGCTTCATTGTTGGATGGAGTGCATCCATTTTCCCATCTATGTTGCGCAAACCGCCATCTTTGGTCCGAATGAAATCTTCCTATTATAGTTGTAAGATACATTTTTTCGTGAATGTTACAACCTATATTGGGTGAAGCTACACCTCTTCCTAGATACAAAATAATATATAGACTAAACTACTCCACACAGGAGAATATAAAACTGATTCCCGCACGACCATGTAATCAAATGTTGTTGCCCTTTAACTCGCTTGCGTGTGCGGCTGGTTTTTCACTATCGTGCATGAATCGTTCGACTATTGTCGTGCGTATAGCACTTCTGCTACATATAATTTTGGTCCATATTGTAGTATAATATATAAGACATCTAGGTAAAATTTCAGAGAAATATACACTACACATACGCACTGGTCAACAATATTGAAATCAGAGGCATAAGACACATGGGCTAGTTTTTTTACATATATGGTGTATATGATTACTTTTGCAAAAACAAAATGATTAGAAATTTAGTATTTTTAAGATAAAAAACAATGGTATTCTTATATGTCTATCATAATCAAATTAAGTAGTACAATATCTCGTAATACTTGGAGTGTAGTAAATTTAAAATTTAATGTTAGTTCTTAAATATTTCCTATTTGGAATACTCAACGGTTTGGCTTGGTAGCTCTTCATACAAAAAGAATGACACTCCATCAATTATATTTCTTAAGGCAAGATCGTATATCTTTTTGCATGCATAATAATGCGTGCATATTTTCTTTATTTTGTACCATTTGGTGATTACATATATTAAATTAATGACCCGAGGAGTGGTGATATTTGGCAGCCATTACAGGGAGATTTCTTGTAAATTTGTGTATGATTTATTTTATTTTGGCTAAGTCTTCCTTTTGGACGTGGAGATAGAATTTTGTTTTCAATCAGGCATCAACTTCTCTTTTTTTTTTTGAATAAAGACACCGAAAGGGCATCTTAGGTCTGATTAACATCGAGAATACTAGTCTTAGGTCTGATTGACACCGAAAGGCCAATACAATGGATAGACAACTGGACGTAGAATGGCCAGTAAAAAGTGAAATTACATTAAAAAAGCATACTAGTCTTCTCCCTTCTAATCATGAGGCTTGAGGACACTTTATTTGTAGGGTTTTTCATCGAAAAGCGTGCATGGACCTCGTCTATTGCTTTGGAAGGAACTTGTGGCACGGGCTCTTTTGTTGGGTTGAGGCTTGGACACCTTTTATTTGCTAGTTCATTTTCAAGGTTATTAGGAACACAAACATGTGTGATGATGACTCCTTTTATGGCAGGATGACTCTTTTTTATGAACACTTTATAAGCCATGGTTCACCTAGCAGGTTAGGTGCGTTAGAGAGAAAATGTATGTTACATAACTCTACCGGCTGTGCTTTCATAATTTAATGAGGTCCACCAGATTAAGGGCTTGATCTTTCTGATTATTGTGAGAATTTCTAGCAAATATTTCTATTTTTGGCCCGTATTTTGCCTTTAGTAGATAATAGATGCTGACTGGATTAATTAGGATGGTGGAGCAAGTAAGAAGCTCCTTGTTATGTTCCAAAAAAAAAGTTTTCCCTAACCATGCAAGCTGGACACACATACACACACACACACAAGGGTGCACTACTGAAAGCCTCCAGCTAGCCGCCGAGAAAAGGCACGTGAGGCGTGTATTCGCAACAAAGATGCACCCACACTCATTGACGACGTCACAAGAGGTTCACAACGTCCCACGCCACCGTGGTGCCTGCCCAACCGGACAAAGGTTTTCACCTCAAATGTCGGAGGGTAGGAAGAGGGCCACAACGGCACCGCAAAAGAAAAGCGACGCCCGCAGGCATCACTTCGGGGGGGAGGGGAAAGATGAGGTGAGGAAGAGACACAACTGGCAGCGCGGGGGTTTTGACTTTTGACCCGTCACCACTCCTGGATGGTTCTTAATTGGCCCATGGCAAACTAAAAAGAAGTGGGCTAAAAAAGTTGTTTTAGAAACAATTAATGTACCAGGAGCATGGTACGTTCCAAAAAAAATTGTATGGTGTACGTCCATTCCATTTGCTGGGCTATGACTCCGTAACTTTCTATGTAGTACTATGTAGTTAGGGTTTCATACATGGATAACCAATAAACCATTCTAACTATATTTACTGACACCTCATTATTTATGCATCTACTGACTATGATGCATGCACTCACATGGACGTACACTCTAGAAATCAATGGACTGCATGGCACTTTTGTGTGCGGGTGGCATGCCATGCATGCATGATACTTAAAGAAGATTCTACGTGCAAATGAACAGACATGAACATATATGAACCTTTAGGTTTTGTTTATTTCATTTTGAATTCAGAAAGTTTAACCAAGAAAAAAGGAAAAAAAATATTTAGCTAGAAAATACAGTACTACTTATTTAATTGCATTGTTAGTTCACTTATATGGTCTGGCGCCACCTCCCAGCTAGCTAGAGTAATGAATGGCGTCGATGGTGTGGAGCTAGGGAATGCGAGACTGTACTCTACTATGATGGGATTCTGTTTCTGTACACGGACGTACGTGCGAGAATTTGTGTTTGTGTGCGCAAAAAAAAAACAGTGTATTATTTACGGGTGTGCAGACCCTTGACGTTGGTGATCGTGATCGGCGCAATGCAAGGAGACTGATGGACGGGCGTTGACGTTGACGTGGATGGGTCATGGGTGCAATGCGAGAGAGACGTTGGTGTTAGTGGAGGGAGAGAGAGAGCTGTTGGTGTTGGTGTTGGTGGATTAGTAGCTCGCTCGTGACAGACAAAACAAAAACAAATTGCGTGAGATCCATGGTAGCACTGCGCATGCATGCATGCATGATAGCATACGACCCATCTTTACTTTCTTAACTTACCAGGAGTACTACTGCTCCCTTGATCCTATAATTTAAGACCTTTTTGCAAGCTAGGAAGTACTACTGTGGTACTAGCAGCTAGTGCAGCTAGGATGAATGAGGTACAAGCAAGCTACTCCTAGCTAAGCTAGCTATAGACAAACCACCAAGGAAAGGACTCACTCGTTGGACCAGCATGATCCAGCGACCGATCCAATTTGCTTGCTTGCTTGCAGAGGACCTATGAAAACAAATAGGAGTAGTATCTATGTATCTATCTGATTTTTGTTTTATCAATACACCTCCCTTACAAACCGTATAAAGGGCAATATCGACTTTTCCACTTAAATATATTTTCTTCGTCCGGTGAAAAGTATATATTTGGGTTTAAAATTTGTCCATAAAAAAGTGTATTTCTATCTTCCCAATGTACTTTAAAGTAGGAAAAAAATGCTTTTCCTTATCATACGATAATCAAGACCAATGACATTCTAGAATTTTTTTTAAACTAGTACAAAATTTGTGCAAAATTTGAAAACAGTATGTGCAGTTGAAAAAATGACGAAACTAGCACCCCGTCGACCAAGATCAGGCCTAACAGGGGCCTGTCGGCCAGCACCAGGCCGATGAGCCACCTGTCGGCCAATCAGAAGCCGGAGACAGGCTGGTCGGCCAGAGGGGGGCCGAAGGGCCACCTGTCTGCCTGTGGTAGGCCGACAGACCCCTGGATATGGCACATGACCTCTTTCTTCCTCCTTTGACCACTCGTTTCACCCTTTCCCGTCCAGTAGCCTGCCCCTCTCCACCTATCACTCCCGTTGCTCTCCGGTGCTTCCACCGCCTCGCCGATCTCTTCGCTCGACCACCCATTTTGTTATCCAACCCGCGTAAACAATAGATCAGGGCGCTCTCCACCGGCCTATGGTAATTTTTTTGGCTTCCAACTCAATCGAATGAGAACTTTCAACTATGCAGTGGATTTAGTTCTTATTGGTCACCGTCCCTGCAGGTAAATGGCTTGCCCATTTTGCCGAGCTCCAGGTGGCCCTTGTGCTGCCGTTGATTCCGGTGCGTCTGTATTTACTGTCGTGCTGGATCGTTGATGTTCAAGACGTGTTGTAAGATTCTATGTCTTGATTATCGGACTGTGGCATATTCGAATGCCTTTATTTATATGATTATGATGTTTGCTTCAATTCTTGTTGTAGTATGTTCCGTGCAGTGTTAGATCACATCTTGCTCGGTACATTGAGGAGTGCAGAGCTTTAGCTATTCGGAGAGGTGAAACAGATATTGATTTTGCTCTGCACAACAGTGAGGGTAACTTATACCATGTTATATTCACACATGGTAGGATGAGCAGTAAATTCCATGGTCCTTCGTGGGAGGAACTTATGAACGTTTATGGTCTCCGTCATAGTGACATGATGACTGTTCTGCTTGAGCACTATGGAACTTATATTAGTGTCGAATTTCATCGGGATGGTGTTATGTTGTTTCCTTTACCCCATGTTGGTAAGATATTTGTTTGACTGATTTTCAGATTTGTTTCAGCTTATACGTTTTTCTATTCATCTCAGTTAGTGAAATCATTTTTTTGTAGCTCTTGAGGATCTGAGTGAAACTTAGAGGGAACTTGTTGACAGTTGTTTTTATAGTCGTGGTGTCACTCTGAATTATCATCAAATGTATGTCATGTCGCGACAGCTTTTTGATGACAACTACATACTGTGTACTCCTTTTGTTCATAGGATGGATCGCATGAATATTATTTCCCAACATATGGTAAGCTTTGGTTTCTAGTTTTTATTATTTGTTTGTTCATTGCTGGTTCATAGGATGGATCATATAACTTGCTTGTTTTTATCAGGTTATTCCTACCATGGTTGTGAGGAGTTTGATGGAATTTGTTGCTATTCCTAGGACTGGTTCTTTAACTCTTGAAATTACTTTGGATTCAGAAGATGATAATATATTTTTGAGCATTCCTTGTTCCTACTTCATTGGCTTGGGTGATAGAATGGTGTTGAAGAAGGAAGGTTTCGGTGATTTTCTGCTGGCATCGTTCATCAAAGTCAACAATTTGGTGCTCATAACATTCAAACAGAGTGAACAAGAGCTAGCTGCTGTTTTCAGCTATCTGCCATAGTGAGAAAGAAAGTAAGAGCTCGTGTAGCCCAGGAAACAGAAGAAGCCGGAGGATGGAAAAGGAAACTATCCACGTTGGACTCAGTAGATTTATATTTTTGTAACTCAATTTCAGCAAGTTGTATCTCAATTTCTGCAAGTTGTATCTTAATTGTAGCAAGATGTATGTTAATTTCAACAAGCCGTACTATTCCCCTTATTATTTCTCGCCATATTATGTCGTCACCTTTGTCCCACCATTCTCTGCCGCCGCTTTCCTTTCCGCCATTCTCTCCTGCCGCTGTCCTTCCTGCCATTCTCTCCCACAATTTTCTCCCGCCAAGTATTCCCGCCAAATTTTCCCGCCCGATTTCCCGTCATTGCTGTTGTCATCTGCCTATAAAAGGAGGCATTGTATCTGCCTTTCTCCATCGGCCACCAGCACTCGAAAAATCCAGCGCGGTAGTCATTATGACTTTGCCATGTTCGGATCAAAGCATTAGGCCTAGCAAATGAAAGAGTGTGAAGTTGCCTCAGGGGTGGAAGCAGTTCGTTGTTGGTGCGGAGATCTCTGCAAGGTGAAGGAGGTGACAGATTTTTCAGATTAAAACGTACACTAAAATGTACCTACGTAATCTAAAAATACCTACACTAAAATTAACTTCACAAAAATAAGCCACACTAATAACTAAACCTACACTCCGAAAACATACACTAAAATCACTACACTAATAAAAGTAACCTAAAATCACTACACTAAAAAAAACATAAACTAATTTTACGTACATTAAAAAAACTAACAAAAAAACTAAACTAACAGCAAAAAATTATGCCTTTGACGCGCGAGTGCACTTCTTCTTTCTCTCCACCTTCTTCTTCCTCTCGACCACTCCACCTTCTCACCATTGACACCTCCACCACCACACCATTTTCTCCTCCACACGAACAAATCACTACCCCGTTGCAAAAAATAAAACCGTAGGACAGGGGAGAAGAAGCCGATCTATCGTTTCATCGGACTGAAACAAAAAATGGGTGGAGGGAAATGAAGATCAAGGTGGAGGGTGGATTTTCGACCGAAATATGAGAGAAGGAGAGAGCTGGAGGAGGAAGAAGGGGCTGGCCGCGTCGGCCTTATCCAGGGGCCTGTCGGCCTCCTGGCGGCCGACAGGTGCCGCTCGGCCTGACGTGGGTCGTGCCCACCCTTTCGTGCTGGCTTCGGCCGATCGGCCTGGAGGAAGCCGACGGGCCGCCGGTCTGCCCAACTGCGGTTGATGGGGTATTATTTTTGAAAGTTTTCAAAATGATACAATTTTTTTCAAATTTGATGCATAATTCGTAGTACTTTTGAAAAAAATTTGACATTCTATATATGGTCTTCTTAATTTCTACATGCACTTAGCTCGTTGGGGGTTGGGTAATTCAAGAGGAGAGAGATGATGGCTTGGACCTTTTCAATGCATTTTTTACTTTACTTCATAATTTGTTTTGAAATTTTTATATGCACATTTTTCGCCGGACAGAGAAAGTATAGTAGTACCTGTCCTGGGCTCGACGCCATGTGGGATTCGATCACATAACCAAGTGGTTTAACCCCGACCATACCTACCAACTAGAACAAACACCTTATTGTGTTTGCTTTTGCTTTTGTTTCTTCTTGTTGTGTAGATTTCAGCTTCAGATTCCACGAGGTTTTTCTGAGCGATTTTTCTTTTGGTTTTTTCATGCACAGTTTTCACCCGGTTTTCCCCCTTTTTTCACTTTTTTTTCACAAACTCTTTTCTGAATTTGCGAATTTTTTAAACATCCATGAAACATTCTTTTCAAAGCATCAAACTTTTCCTAATTTACGAACATTTTGCAAACTCGTGACCTTTTATTGACTTCATGAAATTTTAGTTTTTTTAATTCATGAACAATTTTGAACTTCATAAAAAAATTAAACTTGTGAACTTTTTCCAAAATTCTTCATAATAATTTTTAAAGTCACAAACATTGCCTGTTCTTGAACTTTTAAAATTTAACTTGCGAATGTGCGAATCTGGCGAGTGGGCGAGCGACCTGGCGGAATACTGGACCGGAGCCTACTGGCATGCTCCCGAGCTCCAACTTCCTAATCGGCAGAGAAAGCGCTGACTAGGAGCTCCTCAGATAGACGGCGCTGCACGCAGGAATTTGTTAGAAATTTCAAAAGAGTTTGCCTTTTCAACTATTACTAGAAAATATATAAAATATTCAGGTTTTTTAATTTTTTAAGGAAATTTCAAAAACGACGTCCCTTTCAAACTTGCTCAGACTGTCAAACTAGAAACATCTATCTGTTATTTACTAAAAGTAAAATACGGATCAAAACAGAGAATTAGCTTGAAAATCCCACAATAATCAGAAACATCTGGCCTTTGATTAGATGGACCCACATTAATCAAGTAGTTCTGATGGCTCAGATTTAATATAAATTAATTTATCTCACGCACCTCAGGCCCAATCTGTCCCAAACTGACCAATCTAGACTAATGATTTTTCCTTTTAAAAAAAGAAAACATCATTCAAGACTAGAAGGCTCGGACCAATTCAGATTGACACGAAGAGGGATTAATTTGTAAGGAGCGAGTCTGGGAGATAAAACGGGCTGCACACGAACGGATGCTTATACCACTTCTATGGATCGTATCTACCGTGCGTGTGTGCATAGGCGTCCCGCTTCTGGAAGCAAGCAGGGGCGAATCTACCGTCCGGACACCTAGGGCACGTGCCCGGGCTTTGCGCTGCCATGTATAGTAGTTTCGGCGGCCTGACATGGCAGCTTACGATGGGTTTTGAACATGGAATTCACGTGAAGATGACGACGTGCTGCTTGAAATGGCTATAAAACACATCCATCCCATCGCTTGGGCCTTAGTGGGCTCCTACTCCAACTGCTCTCTGTGCAGCTCCTCCACGTTTTCTCTCAAAAAGAGGCAGCCTCTTTTATCTTTTTTTTTGGTTGGAACGCTACCCCTCCAGCAGTCTGGAGCCTATAGCAGGAATGAGTGGGCCTGTACATGATCAAATTCGTTCAAAAAATGTGTGGTCAGATTATTCTGGCAAAAATAGTTTACTGTCTATATTAGTCACTACCGATAAGTACGATTATCTGATAGGACATAAACATGTACAGATTATGTTGTCTATGTTTTGACAATACATATGTTAACTCCTAGTTTACTGTCTTGCGCTACTTGACATGTATCAGGGAAGAATATTCTGTATTTTGATTTTTGTACAAAAGAAATTATATTATACAGTAAAAAATATGTTTAGAACTTCTAACACACACTAAAGGTAGCATACCTAATTAGGTGTAATTAGCATGTTATTACATTTTTTCCCTTCTCGGGCCTTTTAAAAGCATGAAATTTTAGAAACAATGTTTATTTCAACATATGTACATCCATAATCAGGTAAGTCATCTTATGGTGTGCCCAGGCTTTAGCAAAGTGCTAGCTCCGCCACTGGAAGCAAGAAGCCAAGACCCGTGACG
This sequence comes from Hordeum marinum, assembly GCA_022496015.1. Classification (NCBI taxonomy): domain Eukaryota; kingdom Viridiplantae; phylum Streptophyta; class Magnoliopsida; order Poales; family Poaceae; genus Hordeum; species Hordeum marinum. Next base: position 20,570,659 of record CM039673.1, on the reverse strand, counting down.
ACCATGTTTCGCGCTATCTCACAAGCGCACCGGCCACTGACACTGCTGCCATACAGGTGGCATTCTATACGAGTTAAAACAGGGTAACAACAATTCACGACGGATACGGTTATGTAATTACCGTCATCAGGAGAAGTATGGCAATGAACTGCACGTATGTTTATAGTCGCATATTAGCTGCTAACCTACACCGGTGAGCGGCCGACGGCAGCGGCACATGGCATCACGGGACAGGAGCGCACCGGCGTGGGCGCATGGTCGTTGACCCGTGGCGGTGGTGGCGCGATCATGCCGATTCAAGGGGCAAATGCGATCTGCTGCCTCAGCGTAGCACAAACACACACGTACGTATGCATGCGTCTGGACGACGTGAACAGGTATCTCTCATATGTACCAGCTAGCTACTACGTACGTGGTATGTGATCGTGTGCTCTCGAAAAAAATATATGCGGATATGAGGATATGTATAAGTGGCTAGCAATTGCTAGGGCTCGTACTGAGAAGAGCTTCAGCCCATCTGCCCTATATGCGGATATGAGTTCTGCCTGGAATCCCGCAAGAGATGTACGTTGGCGTTTGATCGATACAAACTTGTTCACAGTACAATTTGGTTGCAAAATATGAGCAATTTGGTTACAAACTTGTTCACAGTACAATTTGGTTGTTGAAAATATGAGAAAATTACTACAAAATTTAATCCGAATAAATAGCAAATAGATCATGACAGTAAAAATATAGATTAAACTAATCATGAAGACTAGCATAGTAACGAATAGAACGAATCTACGACACAAACTAGACATAGGAATTCTAGTATGATCTTAAACAAGAAGGACAAGATTGCATACGGTGCAGCGGGAGTAGAACCGTCAGTGTTGACGTTGTCATCCATGTCGTGGAGGAAGAGGTTGCCGAGGTCGGGGAAGAAGTCGTCATCCGGGAAACCGTCGCTGCCAGCAATCGCGCGTGTGCGCTTCCCAAAAACCTGATCGCCCCTCTCCCGTACAGGATCACAAGAGGCGGGGTTCCGGAGGCCTGCTGTCGCTTCTCGCGGTGCACGCCGAAAGGAGGGATGGAGAAGATTTGGATGGCGGCGCAATGACCTGGAATGATGCGAAACCATATGTTGTCACGGCGGCTAGGGGTGGCAGGGACCTCGCGTATATATATGCGCGGCGATAGAGAGACGTGGGATAGACCCACGTTTGAGTCGGTTACAGCCCACGATCCGACGTCTCAGATCGTGGCGCGTCTGTTAGGGACTCTCCGTTCCTGATCGGCAAAAATAAGTGCGTAGGTATGAGCTCGGCTCAATCCCGCAACCCACGGTGCGTCGTGACGAGGCGTGGCGTGGCGTGGCGAGGCGAGCGAGGAGGAGGAATGCGCGAGGGCCTCTTCTCTTCTCACTCTCTTACGTGTGCTAGAAGAGCTCACCTTATAAAGAGGTGTTGCTCCCTCTCCACTAGCGGTATGGGCTAAATTTTAGTCCCAACGACACCACTCAAACAGCCAACACACATGGGACATGAGAATTTCAGATTTTGGATGGGCTTTGGGAAGGCCTCATAGCAAAATCCAGCAATCCCCACAAAGTCTCATTGGCACATCTCATCATTTCTTAGTTCCAAAACATTGTTTATATACCGGTTCCTGATGGAGACTGTTAAGTTGAACTTCCATTTAGAAATTTATGCTACACTAGATCACAACTTGAATAGTGGACTATGGCTTGAACTACAAGTTTTCCGCGAGTCTAGTTTCACACAAATCCTTGACCGATACTGGGCTGCCGCAAGGCTTCCCCGTGGGTGGAGCGTATACGTCATACTCCAAGGCCTTTCGTGAATTTATTAGAGAACACCCGACTCTCACAGACTGCGACGTTTACAGTCGAATTCATATAGGTGTGTTCCTCAGGAGATGTTCTGCAGGACAACATCTCTGCATACCTAAATAAGCCACTTGGAACACATTAAGATAGGTATCAGCCTGCCATGTAAACTATGAGAGTATTGCATCTTCACAGAGTGGGATGACAAATATAGGGATACTCTCCTTCTAGCTGTCCAACAACTTGTCTCCCACTTCTACTTCACGGGATCTCCGATCACAAAGAGTGGGTTACCACTATGGACAACTCATGCGGTGGGTCTCAAACCCATCTTCATCGATGCATTTTCTATCACATTACGTGATAAACCCTTTGTGAAGGGATCTGCCAAGTTTTTAGACGTTTGGATATAATCCAACGCAATAACTCCGGAGTTCTTCATTTTTCTGATAGATTTCAATCTCTTCTTCACATGCCTTGAGGACTTCATATTATTCTTAGAACTGTTTATCTTTATGATCACAGTTTGATTATCATAGTTCATCAGGATGGCGGGTATTGGTTTTTCAACCATAGGCAAGTCCATCAAGAGGTGACAAAGCCAATTTGCTTCAACAGTGGTTGTGTCTAATGCTGTGGGTTCTGCTTCCATAGTTGACCTCGTTAAGATGGTCTCCTTGCAAGACTTGCAGGAACGAGTGCAACCACCAAGTGTAAAGACATAACCACTTGTGGCTTTAATCTCATCAACATCAGTTATCCAGTTTGAGTCAATATAACCGTCCACTATCCTCGGGTACCCGGTGTAGTGAATCCCATAGCTCGTAGTGCCTTTCAAATAGCGCATAACTCTCTCAAGTGCATGCCAATGATCATCTCCCGGGTTCGATACAAACCGGCTTAGTTTGCTCACAGCAAACGAGATGTCAGGCCTCGTGGCACTCGCCAAGTACATAAGTGAGCCTATTATTTGAGAATACCTCAGTTGATCTCTAGCAACTCGTCGATTCTTTCGAAGCAACACACTAGCATCATATGAAGTGGGAGAAGGATTGCAGTCGCTACACCCAAAAAGACTCAAGACCTTTTCCACATAGTGAGATTGAAGTAGTGTAATCCCATCATTCTCATCTCTCAACAGCTTGATGTTCAGTATAACATCAGCTACTCCAAGATCTTTCATATCAAAACAGCGAGATAAGAAATCCTTAACCTCCTTGATTAGACCAAGGTTGGTTCCAAAGATTAGTATGTCATTGACATACAGACAGAGAATAACTCCTTCGCCCCCACCATGGCGATAGTATACACACTTGTCATCTTCGTTTACAACAAAGCCTGCAGCAGTTAATGTTCTTTCGAACTTCTCATGCCACTACTTAGGAGCTTGCTTAAGGCCATATAAAGACTTCAATAACTTGCACACTTTCCGTTCCTGACCAGGTACTATAAAACCATCAGGCTGATCCATGTAAATTTTATCATCCAACTCTCCATTGAGGAAAGCCGTCTTAACATCCATTTGATGAACGAGAAGACCATGTGAGGCAGCTAGTGATAGTAGCACCCAAATAGTGGTAAGTCTAGCCAGAGGTGAGTAAGTATCAAAGAAGTCTTCACCTTCTTTCTGGGTATAACCCTTGGCCACAAGTTGTGCCTTGTACTTTTCAATTGTACCATCAGGTCTAAGCATTTTCTAGAACATCCACTTACATCCCACAGGTTTACACCCATAAGGTCGATCAGTCACTTCCCAGGTTCCATTAGCTAAGATGGAATCCATCTCGCTACGGACAACTTCCTTCCAGTAGTCAGCAGCAGAAGATGTATAGGCTTCTGAAAGGGTCCTGGGTGTGCCATCCATGAGGTACACAATGAAACCATCACCAAAAGACTTTGCTGTCCTTCGTCTCTTACTCCTTATAGAAGTTTCATTGTCATTCTCCTCGGGATTCTCAACGTGTTCCATCGCAATGGTGGGTTCAGGAATTATAGTAGATTCCTGAGTAGATAGAGTAGGTATCTCCTGATTTGATGAGTTAGACATATCCTTCATAGGAAATATGTCCTCAAAGGAAGTCGCATCATTCGACTCCATAATCGTACCAACATGCATGTCGGGTATCTCATTTTTTTATCAAAAATCTATAGCCAATGCTATGAAAAGCATAGCCCAGAACAACACAATCCACGGTTTTTGGTCCAAGCTTGCGCTTCTTGGGAATTGGTATATTGACTTTCGCCAAACAACCCCAAGTACGTAGATAAGAGAGTTTCAGCCTTTTTCTTTCCCATTCCTCAAATAGAGTAATGGTTTTATGCTTTGTGGGAACTCGGTTTAGGACATGAAATGCAGTCATTAGCGCCTCCCCCCACCATGGCTTGGAGAGACCCGATGTGTCTAACATGGCGTTAACCAAATTAGTTAGAGTTCGGTTCTTTCTTTTGGCCACCCCATTTGACTGAGGTGAGTAGGGAGGCGTACTCTCATGGATTATACCATGTCCCGCACAAAAAAATCAAATTCATTGGAAAAATACTCTCCACCATGATCGGACCTAAGCCGTTTACTTTTCCGGTCAAGTTGGTTCTCTGCTTCAGCTTTATAGTTTTTGAAGAAGTTTAAAGCCTCATCTTTTGATTTCAGAAGATACACATAACAATATCTAGTGGAGTCATCAATTAACGTCATGAAGTATTTCTTTCCACCTTTTGTCGACATGCCAGTCATCTCTTAGTGATCAACATGGATAAGCTCTAGTGGCGCCAAGTTTCTCGCCTCTACAGTCTTATGGGACTTGCGAGGTTTCTTAGCTTGCACACACACTTGGCACTTGGAGCCTTTGACATTAGTGAATTGTGGAATTAAGCTCATAGTGGCTAGCTGCATCATGCAACCAAAGTTAATATGATAAAGTCGCGAATGCCAAATATTAGACTCATTATCGTGGCAAATATTATTAATAACTTTAGTGCAAATATCTGACAAAGACAGGCGGAACAGGCCTCCGCACTCATAGCCTTTTCCAACAAATTATCCATTCTTAGAAATAACAACTTTATTGGACTCGAAAACCAACTTAAAACCATCTCGACACAAACGAGAACCGCTGACGAGATTTTTATTGATGGATGGTACATGATGAACGTTCTTCACACGCACGATCTTCCCCAAAGTAAACTTCAGATCGATCGTACCCACCCCTCGAAGAGTGGCATGTGACCCGTTACCCATCAGCACAGGAGAAGTCCTTGTGACCTGATAAGAAGAAAACATAGAGGCATCAGCACAAACATGTACATTTGCACCGGTGTCAATTAACCAATTTGGAGAACAACAAACTGAAAGGATGGTAGGAAAAATACCGTACCCGGAATCCTTCATATCAGTATCATCGATGACCACATTAGCGGACTTGCCGCTCTTCTCATGTTCGCGCTCCTTATACACTAGTGGAAAAAGCCCCATTTGTCCCGGTTCGTAAGGGCCATTTGTCCCGGTTCTGGAACCGGGACTAAACTGTCAGAACTAAAGCCCGTGACCTTTAGTCCTGGTTCGCTTACGAACCGGGACAGATGGGGCTACACGTGGCCGCTCCGCTGAACCCAGGCCGGAGAGCCTTTGGCCCCGGTTCGTAACACCAACCGGGACCAACACGCATCCACGTGTTAGCATCTGGCAGTTGCTTGTTTTTTGAAAGGGAGGGGGGTTTGGGGGTTTTAGGAGTTAATTTAGGGGTTTTATATTGTTATAGCTAGCTAATTGATAGAGAGACGTGTCCTCTCTTTCTCCGTGCTTGGTCGACGCTAGCTACTATAGAGAGAACTCGACACGCTAGCTAGTAAGCAAATGAAGGAACCATTAAGTACAGAAGATCGTCATGAACATATAGAGATAGAAGTGATCGACCTCTCTTTCTCTGAGAGATTGGTCGTATAACAAGTTTTCGTATCTATATCCGACGCTACTAGCTACATATATAAAATATAAGATCTTTTACAATCCCTAACATCTAATCTCCAATTTCAGATGGTATTCTCCGGCTTTATTTATGACGTGGTCAAGAAAGAATCCCGCCAATTCTTCTTGAATTGCTCGTATGCGATCATGTGGTAGGAGTTCATCCCGCATCTTCCACATCTAATTTGAAGACGGGGTCAATACATATATATGCTAATAAAATAAAAGTGTGAATATTAATGCTTACGCACTTGAATTTTTTTCCAGAGTAGCCCCGCTTAGGGGTCGTCGCCTTGTAGATGAACTCGCAAACGTAGTATCCACATAAATTAGTCCCGTCTTCCTGCCACAAGCACTTTACGAGAAATAGAGTTCAATTAAACTAATAATCAAGCATGATAAATGGTATTGATGAAACTAGAATCAATGGGAGATGCGCGGAACTAGCTAGTAGTACTTACTTTCGGGTGCGTAAATCGTAGCTCCCTCGGCAGTGCCGGAACAATTGTTGTGAACTCTTTCCAAACCCTGCCAGACAAAGAAAATAATTACTTGATATCAGGAAATGCACAAATTAAAGTTGCCGATATGATGCGATAATGATCGATTGAACTTACTTCTAAATAATTTTAGTCATGTATGCATATTTCTGGGGATCTTTTCGTTTCCAGTCTAAGACGATTACTAGTCCCCGCTCAACCGGAATCTCTAGCAGAATAAAGTGGAAACTGCGCACGCATGCATAACTCATCAATTACATTACTATAAAACTTGAGTAATAAGGGAAACCGAATATGCGCAAGACAGACTCACTTGAAGTTATAAGGAAAGAGAATTGTCCCTTTGTTTTGATTTTTAAGCAATGATTGTAGCAAGTTCTCCTCGATTTGTGTGGGATAATGTTTTAAATTATGCTCATGTATGACATCTGGGTTAATGAACCCATTGTCATACATTTGTGCTTTCCTGCATTCGACGATCTTCAATCTGCATAATATAGTCGTGAGGATAATTATATATACATGCAATGAAAGCTGAGCTATATAAATAGAGAGAATTAATTACAGAAGTAGTACTTAAAGACGGTAGCAAGTCATGATTCTTTTGTCGATGGCCTTCTGATTGTATAATTGCCATATCTCCTGAAATTCAATATTCAACATTTCAGTTCCAATGAGGTCGTGATGATCTTTAACTGACAGTATCAAAGAATCCTTTTCAGACTCGCGGCAGCTTTGCATGTACCATTCATGGAATCTTCACATCATCGTTGTTAGAGGAGGATGATCGGGTTTGATGAGAGGATGCCCGTACCGGTATTTGAATTCGTCCACCTCCAACGGCTGAATTCGAAACAGTACATCATCGCTCATGTAATCACCAGGATTGGTACCGGGCACGATCCCCGGATGATCATCGGCGATATCGCTAGACACCTTGAGCGGTGGGCACGATTGGTTCGCCTATTCGCCGAACTGGGGAATTTTTTCTCACTACTTCGTTCTGCTAACTTTGCATCACTGGAAGTACTTCCCGACTGCCGCGCACATTGATATGTCTTTTTAAGAGTGAGAACATAGTTGGAATCCAGCGGAGGTGGTGGTGGTCGCTTCTGGTCATCGAGAGTTGCTACTTCTCGAGCTTGCGTTGGTTTTTCCCTTGAAGAGGAAAGGGTGATGCAGCAAAGTAGAGATAAGTATTTCCCTCAGTTTGAGAACCAAGGTATCAATCTAGTAGGAGTATCAAGATGAGGCACCAAGGAACCTGCACAAACACAAACAAACTTGCACCCAATGTGATAAAGAGGTTGTCAATCCCTTTACGATTACTTGCAAGGTGAGATCTGATAGTGATACTAGATAAATATAAATAAGTAAATAAAATAGAAGCAAGGTATTTTTGGTGTTTTTGTATTTAGATCTGAATATATAATATGTAAAATAGACCTGGGGGCCATAGTGTTCACTAGAGGCTTCTCTCATGATAGCAAGTATTACGGTGGGTGAACAAATTACTGTTGAGCAATTGATAGAATCGTGCAAAGTCATGATGATATCTAAGGCAATGATCATACATATAGGCATCACGTCCGAGACAAGTAGACCGATACTTTTTGCATCTACTACTATTACTCCACACATCGACCGCTATCCAGCATGCATCTAGTGTATTAAGTTCATAACAAATGGAGTAACGCTTTAAGCAAGATGACATGATGTAGAGGGATAGATTCATGCAATATGATATAAACCCCATCTTTTTAACCTTGATGGCAACAACACGATGCGTGCCTCGCTACCCCTTCTGTCACTAGGTGAGGACACCGCACGGTATGAACCCAAAACCAAGCACTTCTCCCATTGCAAGAACTATAGTTCAAGTTAGCCAAACGAAACCCATAAATCAAAGAGACTTACAAGGATATGAAATCATGCATATAAGAAATCAGAGGATACTGAAATAATATTCATAGATAATCTGATCATAAATCCACAATTCATCGGATCTCAACAAACACACCACAAAAGAGAATTACATCGGGTAGATCACCATGAAGATCATGGAACTTTGTATTGAAGATCAAAGAGAGAGAAGAATCCATCTAGCTACTAGCTATGGACCCGAAGGACAGTGATGAACTACTCATGCATCATCGGAGAGGCAATGGTGTTGATGAAGATGGCCACCGAAGATGAATTCCCCTCTGCCAGGATGCCGGAACGGTCTCCCGATTGGTTTTTGGTGGCTACGGAGGCTTGCGGCGGAGGAACTTGCGATCTATGTTTAGTTCTGGAGGTTTTTCTATTTATAAGACCGTGTGGCATCGGGAACAAGTCGAGAGGGGCCACGAGGAGGTCATGAGCCCCCTAGCCGCGACCTAGTGGTGGGGCCGCGCCTCCCAGGCTCGTGACTCCCTCGGGCCGCCTCTCTGGTATCTTTTCCTTCTGGTATTTTTGATATTTTCCATAAAAAATCACGGCGAAATTTTTATTCTGTTTGGACTCCGTTTGATATTCCTATCTGAAAAAGGTCCAAAACATGGAAAAAACAGGAACTGGCACTGGGCACTGAATTAATAAGTTAGTCCCAAAAATAATATAAAATAGCATATCCATGCATATAAAACATCCAAAGTTGATAATATAATAGCATGGAACAATAAACAATTATAGATATGTTGGAGACGTATCAATAGTGTGCATCGCTTTCACCGGATCTATCTTCTCCTTCGGAGCTGGAGTTTTGTTTTCAAAATGGTCCCTCACTTCGGCCTAACTTATCTTCTTGTTTTCAGACTCGGTCCTCTCATATGGTAACTTTTCTAGAGGCTTGAGAGATGGACCGTATCTGTATCCTCTGCTGCATATGCTTGTACTGCTAGCCGCCGGAGCGGCGGTAGCTCCCTTCCATCGTTGCTTCTTACTACGCGCCGAAGGAGCCGCAGCGGCGGCGTCTGTCTAACGCCGTTGCCGACGAGGCTGAGGAGGAGGCGTACTACTCCGACGTGCCGGAGTAGGCGAAGGAGGAGGCGGAGTGCACCCACGCGCCGGAGGAGCCGGAGAAGGAGGCGGTGTGCCCTGATCACTCGCTGGAGGAGGAGGAGGAGGAGCCGGAGTGCCCTGATTCGCCTGAGGAGAAGCAGGAGGAGGAGGAGCCGGAGTGCCCTGATTCGCTTGAGGAGAAGGAGGAGGTAGAGTCGTCCACTTTGGAAGCTTGATGTATTCCTTCTGCCATAGACATGTACTCCTGAGGGCACGAACCAGCTTATTCTCTCCTTCACCTGTACAGTGGTCAAGCTCGAGCTCCTCAAATTCCGGCATTACTTCATCCACCATCACAACAGCATAGCTATGTGGAATCGGACGACAGTGAAAAGTTCCGTTGGGTTGAGGAGGTGCAACAGAGTGGACAGCCGCCTTGAAAGTGAGGTTCCGGCATTTCATCATAAGCTCGCAATGTTGAGCCTCCGTGATAGTATCCATGGGGTAGCTAGGAGATGTGAAGTCGGGCTGAACGGGCTCCGTGGAGGCGACACTGCTTCTCTGCTGAGATGGCGGGGTAGTAGCTTCTGGGGTAGCTTTGTGCCGCTGAGATGGTTGGCCGGCAACTCGCTGGCTGATGACCCAGAAGTATAGGGGATCTATCGTAGTCCTTTCGATAAGTAAGAGTGTCGAACTGATGACCCACAAGTATAGAGGATCTATCATAGTCCTTTCTATAAGTAAGCGTGTCGAACCCAACGAGGAGCAGACGGAATTGATAAGAGGTTTTCAGTAAGGTATTCTCTGCAAGCACTGAAATAGTCGGTAACAGATAGTTGTATGATAAGATAATTTGTAACGGGTAGCAAGTAACAATAGTAACAAAGGTGCAGCAATATGTCCCAATCCCTTTTGTAGCAAGGGACAAGCAGGAACAAACTCTTATATAAAGTAATGTGCTCCCAAGAAAACATGGGAATTACTGTCAAGCTAGTTTTCATCATGTTCATATGATTCGCGTTCGCTACTTTGATAGTTTGATATGTGGGTGGACCGGTGCTTGGGTGCTTCCCTTACTTGGACAAACATCCCACTTATGATTAACTCCTCTCGCAAGCATCCGCAACTATGAAAGAAGAATTAAGACAAAGTCTAACAACAGCATTAAACTAGTGAATCCAAATCAGCCCCTTTCGACGCAACGCATAAACTAGGGTTTAAGCTTCTGTCACTCTAGCAACCCATCATCTACTTATTACATCCCAATGCCTTCCTCTAGGCCCTAATAATGGTGAAGTGTCATGTAGTTGACGTTCACATAACACCACTAGAGGATAGACAACATACAACGCATCAAAATATCGAACGAATACCAAATTCACATGACTACTATTAACATGACTTATCCCATGTCCTCAGGAACAAACGTTACTACTCACAAAGCATGATTATGTTGATGCTCAGAGAGGTATTGAACATCATTAAGTATATGAACATATGATCTTCCACCAAACAAACCAACTAGCATCAACTACAATAAGCAATTAACACTACTAGCAACCTTACAAGTACCAATCGAAGTTGCGAGATGGAGATTGGATACAAGAGATGAACTAGGGTTTGGAGAAGAGATGGTGCTGATGAAGATGTTGATGGAGATGAGTCCCCTCCGATGAGAGGAGTGTTGGTGATGACGATGGCGATGATTTCCCTCTCTGGGAGAGAAGTTTCCCCGGCAGAACAGCCCTGCCGGAGCTCTAGATTGGTTCTGCTGAAGTTCCGCCTCGTGGCGGTGGCGTCTCCTCCCGAAAGCTGTGTTATGATTTTTTTCTCGGACGAAACCCTTCATATAGGAGAAGAGGCGGGGGGGGGGGCAGAGGAGCTACGAGGAGCTCATGAGCCCAGGAGGCACGGCCAGGGGGTGGGCCGCGCCTGGCAGGCTCGTGACCTCCTGGCTGCCCCCCTGGAATTTCTCCGGCCCATTATTTTTTATATATTCCAAAATAATTCCTCGTTGATTTTCACGGCTTATGGAGTTGTGCAGAATAGACATCTCAAACTTGCTCCTTTTCCAGCCCAGAATTCCAACTGCCGGCATTCTCCCTCTTTGTGTAAACCTTGTAAAATAAGAGAGAAAAGGCATGCGTATTGTACCATAACGTGTTATAACAGCTCATGATGCGATAAATATCAATACAAAAGCATGATGCAAAATGGACGTATCAACTCCCCCAAGCTTAGACCTCGCTTGTCCTCAAGCGGAAACCGAGATAGATAAATATGACCACATGTTTAGAGATACAGGTGTCGATAAAATAAAATACGGACATGCAGGCATCATGATCATATTTAGAACAGCAATATCGTCATATAATCCCTCATGCTAAAGTGACAATTGATTCACAATGTAAAGCATGCATCAAGAATCTTATTGAGAATTGACAACCAATAGTCTTTAGTCACTGAAGAAATTGCAATTTATCATAACATGGGAAAGAGTCAAACAAGAGCTTGTAAAGCAAATCCACATACCCAATCATCTTTTAGTCTTCTACAATTGCTAAAACTCACGCGGTACTCACGAGATCAAAGTTTCAGTTGGACACAAAGAAAGATAGGGGCTTATAGTTTCGCCTCCCAACTCTTTACCAAAAGGGTAATGTCAACAATAATAATTCATGATTACTTACTTCCAAGTTGATATATGAATATAGAACTTTCCCTAGCACATGACGCTTGCCAAGATGATGACAAAATGAGGAATTGGTGAGGATCACCATGACTCTTTTAAAGATAAAAAGCAAAGGTACAAGATAGGCCCTTCGCAGAGGGAAGCAGAGGTTGTCATGCGCTTTTAAAGTTAGTATGTGTGATCTCTTAATGTGAAGGAACGTTACTTTATATTGCCTCCTATGATAGAGAACTTTATTATGCAATCTGTCGCTTTTATGTCTTTCTCATCACAGGTTCATACAAAGCTTATTTTCCCCACACTAATAGATCATACATATTTAGGGAGCAATTTTTATTGCTTGCACCGATGACAACTTACTTGAAGGATCTCATTCAATTCATAGGTAGGTATGGTGGACTCTCATGGCAAAACTAGGTTGAGGGTTTTATGGATGCACAAGTAGTATCTCTACTTAGTGCGGAAATTTTGGCTACTGTGAGGTGGAAGCAAGCATCACATGCTAAAGGATCCATAATCATATAACATTGTTCAGAAACAGGCAAACATAATTCATTATGTTGTCTTCCTTGTCCAACATCTGCTTCTTAGCATGTAATAGTTTAATGAGTGTTCACAATCATAGATTGTGTCAAAGATGATATATTTATATGTGAACCTCTCTTTCTTTATTACTTCCTATTAATTGCAACAATGACCAAGGTCTACGTTTGTCTACCCACAACAAGTTTCCGTCAACATTATTTTTATATGTGAAGTCATCACTTCCCATAAGATTATCACATGATCTTTCATGATTTTGTTCTCTTATTATTATTTTCTTTAGATCATGGAAAGAAGCAAAGCCCTTAACTAAAACACTTTTTATTATAACTCACGAACTTGATTACATTGGGGGTAACACAAAGTAAAACTCAAGCCTAGATCATACTAAAAAAACTTTATTCTACTAGATAGATATATTACCAAAAGGATTGAACTAATATAAAGGTAAAGGTAAAGGCAAAAGATGTGATGGTGATACGATAGCGGGGCAACTCCCCCAAGCTTGGCACAAGCCAAGGGGAGTGCCCATACCCTTGTGTTTAATTGTCTTCCTTCGAAGGTAATGGTGGTGGAGTTGCTGAAGCCCGGGGTTGATTCTACATCTTCCAAGGCATAGGTTCTCCATCATGGAAAGATGATTGAGTCTTCGGGATCCTCAAATCTGCAGCCAATCGTATTGGTTTAAATCTATACTCATACTCACAGTTCTAGTTTTGCAGGTCATAGATCTGGGCTTGGAGATGATCGATTATATCATAGAGCTTGAAGTGATGTTCCCTGATGTCTTTGGCGTCGATCTTGTGCTTGTTGGTGAGCTCCGTAATCATCATGTGGTTGGCGTTGAGTCCGCGTTCCACCATCCCTTGGCACTTGAAGACTTGCTGCTCCATTGTTTCGTGCCTCGTCTCCATGCTTCTAGTCTTCTTGGGCCCCTCAACGTCACGGATGTGCAGCACCCCCTCACACATATCAATGGTTTGAGGATGTTGCAGCACCTCCGCGAGGTAGGGGTTGATGACCTTCTCAAAGAACTTGTCCTTCGAGACCTTGGTTGACGTCATAGCGATCTAGATCTGTCTACACCATAGCTCGAAATGAAAACAGAGGGTATTTACATGATACGAGAGTTAGACCTTTCGGGAAGTTATATAATGAATTTTTGCCGACAATAAGGAGTGTTCCACAAGAAAACGGAGTCCGGGAGGCACACGAGGAGCTCACAAGCCCCCAGGGCGCGGACAGGGGTGGGCCCGCACCTGGCAGGCTCGTGGCCTCCTGGTGCGCTTTCTGGACTACCTTTAATTTTTGTAAATTTTTAAATTTCCAAAACTGAGAAAAAATTTCTATTGGAAAAGTTTTGGAGTCGGTTTGCTTACCGTATCACATACCTCTTTGTTTTCGGAGTCTGAAACAGGCTGATAAACATCCCTTATGTACTCCTCCGGGGTTATGGTATTAGTTATATTGATTTCTACATTTACGGGAGTACCTGAGATATAATGCTTGATTCTTTGCCCATTCACAACTCTCTGAAGAGTGCCTTCTGCGTTGTTGATTTTTATGGCACCGGAACGATATACTTCCTCGACAATGTAAGGACCTTCCCATTTAGAGAGAAGTTTTCCTGCAAAAATCTTAAACGAGAATTGTATTGCAAGACATAATCACCTACATTGAACTCACGTTTTTGTATCCTTTTATCATGCCACCTCTTAACTTTCTCTTTAAACAACTTAGCATTTTCATATGCCTGAGTTCTCCATTCATCAAGTGAGCTAATATCAAATAACCTCTTCTCACCAGCAAGCTTGAAATCAAAGTTTAGCTCTTTGATTGCCCAATAAGCCTTATCCTCCAGCTCAAGAGGTAAATGACATGCTTTACCATAAACCATTTTATACGGGGACATGCCCATGTGATTCTTATAAGCAGTTCTATAAGCACACAATGCATCATCAAGTTTCTTAGACCAATTCTTTCTAGACCTATTAACAGTCTTTTGCAAAATTAGTTGAATTTCTCTATTACTTAATTCTACGTGACCACTAGACTGAGGATGATAAGGAGATGCAATTCTATGGTTGACATCATACTTAGCAAGCATTTTACGGAAAGCACCATGAATAAAATATGAACCACCATCAGTCATTAAATATATAGGGACTCCAAATCTAGGAAAAATAACTTCTGTAAGCATCTTAATAGAGGTGTTATGATCAGCACTACTAGTTGGAATGACTTCTACCCACTTAGTAACATAATCAGCAGGCACTAAAATATGGGTATACCCATTGGACTTTGGAAAAGGTCCCATATAATCAAAACCCCAAACATCAAATGGTTCAATAACAAGTGAATAATTCATAGGCATTTCCTGACGTTTACTAATTTTAACTATTCTTTGACATTCATTACAAGACAAGACAAACTTACGAGCATCCTTAAAGAGAGTAGGCCAATAAAAACCAGATTGCAATACCTTATGTGCAGTTCTGTGTCCAGCATGGCGTCCTCCGTAAGCCTCGGAGTGGAACTTCTGTAGGACCTGTCCCTGTTCATGCTCAGGTACACAACGTATAATAACACAATCTACTCCTTCCTTATACAGGTGAGGATCATCCCAAAAGTAATGTCTCAAATCATAAAAGAACTTTTTCTTTTGTTGGTACGTGAAGCTAGGTGGTATATATTTAGCAACAATATAATTAGCATAATCAGCATACCATGGTGTACTACGTGAAACATTGATAACATTCAATTGTTCATCAGGAAAGCTATCATAAATAGGTTGTGGGTCATCAAGAACATTCTTTAACCTAGACAAATTATCTGCTATGGGGTTCACAGCACCCTTCCTATCAACGATATGCAAATCAAATTCTTGTAGCAAGAGAACCCACCTAATAAGTCTAGGTTTAGCATCTCTCTTTTCCATGAGATATTTAATAGCAGCATGATCAGTGTGAATAGTAACTTTAGAATCAACAATATAAGGTCTGAACTTATCACATGCAAACACAATTGCTAATAATTCTTTTTCAGTAGTAGAATAATTTCTTTGGGCACTGTATAGAGTTTTACTAGAATAATGAATAACATTAAATTTCTTATCAACTCTTTGTCCTAGGACAGCACCAACAGCATAATCACTAGCATCACACATAATTTCAACAGGTAGGTTCCAATCAGGTGGTTGAACAATAGGTGCAGTTATCAAGGCCTTCTTGAGTATTTCAAATGCTTCTTCACAATCATCATCAAAAACAAATGGAATATCTTTTTGCAAGAGATTAGTGAGAGGCCTAGAAATATTAGAGAAGTCTTTAATGAACCTTCTATAGAAACCAGCATGACCAAGGAAACTTCTTATACCTTTAACGTTTGTAGGGCATGGCATTTTCTCAATGGCATCAACTTTAGCCTTATCAACTTCAATACCTCTTTCAAAAAATTTATGTCCCAAGACAATGCCTTCATTAACCATAAAGTGGCACTTCTCCCAATTCAAGACAAGGTTAGTATCTTCACATCTCTGCAAAACTAGATCAAGGTTGCTCAAGCAATCATCAGAAGAAGTTCCGTAAACGGAGAAATCATCCATGAAAACCTCAACAATCTTTTCACAAAAGCCAGAGAATATAGCCATCATACATCTTGGAAAAGTAGTAGGTGCATTACATAAAACAAAAGGCATTCGTCTATAACCAAAGGTACCAAAAGGGCAAGTAAAAGTGGTTTTCTTCCTATGAGATTGTGAGACAAGTATTTGGGAGAAACCAGAATAACCATCTAGAAAGCAAAAGTGTGTATGTTTGCACAATCTTTCTAGCATTTGATCAATGAAAGGTAGAGGGTAATGATCTTTCTTAGTAGCTTTATTTAATTTACTAAAATCAATTACTATCCTATAACCAGTAACAATTCTTTGTGGGATCAATTCATCTTTGTCATTAGGAACAACGGTAATACCTGCCTTCTTAGGGACACAATGCACCGGACTTACCCAATCACTATAAGCCACAGGGTAAATAATACCTGCTTCTAGGAGCTTTAGTATTTCTTTTCTTACCACCTCTTTCATCTTAGGATTCAGTCTTCGTTGAGGATCGGCAACTGGTTTGGAATCAGGATCAGTTTTAATTTTATGCTGGCATACAGTGGGACTAATGCCCTTAAGAACATCAAGAGTATATCCAATAGCAGCATGATGCTTCCTCAGAGTTTTCAATAATTTATTTTCTTCATGCTCTGAACGGGTTATCACTAATAATAACAGGATATATCTCTTTTTCATCAAGATAAGCATACTTAAGAGTATCAGGTAATTGTTTAAGCTCAAACATAGGATCACCCTTTGGTGGAGGTGGATCTCCAAGTAATTCAACAGGCAAATTATTCTTAAGGATAGGACTTTGTTCTAAGATAACTCTATCTATCTCATTCCTCTCATCCATATGCATATCATTTTCATGTTCAAGCAAGTATTTCTCTAAAGGATCAGTAGGAGGCACAACAATAGAAGTAAGAGCAATAATTTCATCATTACTAGACAATTATTTTTCATGAGGTTGTCTACTAAACTTAGAAAAATTAAATTCATGCGACACACCTCCAAAGCCAACAGTAACTGTTTGTTTCTCACAATCAATTTGAGCATTAACAGTATTGAAGAAAGGTCTACCAAATATGATGGGACAAAAGCTATCTTGTGTAGTATCAAGAACGAGAAAATCAGTAGGATACTTAGTTTTACCACACAAGACTTCAACATCTCTAACAATTCCCACAGGGAAGATAATATCTCTATTAGCAAGTTTAATAGTAACATAAATAAATTCCATCTCGACAAGTGCAATTTCATTATATAAAGATTGAGGTATTGCATTAACACTAGCACCCACGTCACATAAACCATGATAACAATGATCTCCTATCTTAACGGAAAAAACAGGCATGCCAACCACAGGTTTATGCTTATCACTAGTATGAGGTTTAGCAATTCTAGTAGAAGCTTCACAGAATTGAATAACATGCCCTTCAACATTGTCTGTCAAGAGATCTTTAATATTAGCAATACTAGGTTCAACTTTAATTTGCTCAGGGGGTGTAGGTGCTCTAATGTAACCCTTACGTATCACAGTTGAAGCTTTAGCATGGTCCTTTATTCTAACAGGGAAAGGTGGTTTCTCAATGTAAGCAGTAGGAACAATAGAATCATTATAAGCAATTACTTTCTCTTCAACTGGAACAGGTTTAGCTACATTAACTTCTATAGGAGGATGATATTTAAACCACTTCTCCTTAGGGAGATTGACATGAGCAGCAAATGATTTGCATAAAGAAGCTACTATCTCAGAGTCAAGTCCACGTTTAGTGCTAAAATCACGAAAAGTATTTGTTTCTACAAAAGATTTAACACAATTGAACTTAAGATTCATACCTGACTCATTACCTTCATCAAACTCCCAATCTTCAGAATTGCGTTTAATTCTTTCCCATAAATCCCATCTGAAGTCAATATCTCTCTTCATGAAAGAACCGGTACAAGAAGTGTCGAGCATGGTGCGATTGTCATGAGAAAGCCGAGCATAAAAGTTCATAACAATAATCTCTCTGGAGAGCTCATGGTTGGGGCATGAATATAACATTGACTTAAGCCTCCCCCAAGCTTGAGTGATACTTTCTCTATCACGAGGCCAAAAATTATAGATATAATTCCGATCACGATGTACCAAATGCATAGGATAAAACTTTTGATGAATTTCCAATCTCAATCGTTTGTAGTTCCATGATCCAGTATCATCACATAGCCTATACCATGTCAATGCTTTATCCCTCAAAGATAAGGGAAAGACCTTCTTCTTGACCTCATCCTCGGGAAAACCTACAATCTTAAATAAACCACAAACTTCATCTACATAGATTAGATGCAAGTCGGGTTGTGATGTTCCATCTCATGTAAAAGGATTAGCCAACAGTTTTTCTAGCATACCCGAAGGAATATCATAATAAATATTTTTAGTAGGTGCAGTAGGTTGAGGACCAACTCTTTGTTCTTCCGGTCAAGGTGAAGATACCCCAAACAAACTCTTCAAAGGATTAGTTTCCATAGTGACAAATGACAATAAATTTCAGCACACGATATAAATGTTTCCTTACCAAATTCCACTTACCAAAGGTGCTTCACTCCCCGGCAACGACACCAGAAAAGAGTCTTGATGACCCACAAGTATAGGGGATCTATCGTAGTCCTTTCGATAAGTAAGAGTGTCGAACCCAACGAGGAGCAGAAGGAATTGATAAGCGGTTTTTAGTGAGGTTCAACAGCGGGTTGAGGAGGTGCAACAGAGCGGATAGCCGCCTTGAAAGTGAGGTTCCGACATTTCGTCATAAGCTTGCAATGTTGAGCCTTCGTGATAGTATCCACGGGGTAGCTAGGACATGTGAAGTCGGGTTGAACGGGCTCCGTGGAAGCGACACTGCTTCTCTGCTGAGATGGCAGGGTAGTAGCTTCTGGGGTAGCTTTGTGCCGCTGAGATGGTTGGCCGGCAACTCGCTGGCTGATGACCCACAAGTATAGGGGATCTATCGTAGTCCTCTCGATAAGTAAGAGTGTCGAACTGATGACCCACAAGTATAGAGGATCTATCATAGTCCTTTCTATAAGTAAGAGTGTCGAACCCAACGAGGAGCAGAAGGAATTGATAAGAGGTTTTCAGTAAGGTATTCTCTGCAAGCACTGAAATAGTCGGTAACAGATAGTTGTATGATAAGATAATTTGTAACGGGTAGCAAGTAACAATAGTAACAAAGGTGCAGCAATATGTCCCAATCCCTTTTGTAGCAAGGGACAAGCAGGAACAAACTCTTATATAAAGTAAAGTGCTCCCAAGGAAACATGGGAATTACTGTCAAGCTACTTTTCATCATGTTCATATGATTCGCGTTCGCTACTTTGATA
Source organism: Hordeum marinum (assembly GCA_022496015.1). Classification (NCBI taxonomy): domain Eukaryota; kingdom Viridiplantae; phylum Streptophyta; class Magnoliopsida; order Poales; family Poaceae; genus Hordeum; species Hordeum marinum. The sequence goes on along the minus strand of CM039673.1, from coordinate 20,551,186 downwards.
GTTTGATATGTGGGTGGACCGGTGCTTGCGTGCTGCCCTTACTTGGACAAACATCCCACTTATGATTAACCCCTATCGCAAGCATCCACAACTACGAAAGAAGAATTAATACAAAGTCTAACCATAGCATTAAACTAGTGGATCCAAATCAGCCCCTTACGACGCAACGCATAAACTAGGGTTTAAGCTTCTGTCACTCTAGAAACCCATCATCTACTTATTACATACCAATGCCTTCCTCTAGGCCCTAATAATGGTGAACTGTCATGTACTCGACGTTCACATAACACCACTAGAGGAGAGCCAACATACAACGCACCAAAATATCGAACGGATACCAAATTCACATGACTACTATTAAAACGACTTATCCCATGTCCTCACGAACAAACGTAACTACTCACAAAGCATGACTGTGTTCATGATAAGAGAGGTATTGAATATCATTAAGGATCTGAACATATGATCTTCCACCAAACAAACCAACTAGCATCAACTACAATAAGCAATTAACACTACTAGCAACCTTACAAGTACCAATCGGAGTTGCGAGACGGAGATTGGATACAAGAGATGAACTAGGGTTTGGAGATGAGATGGTGCTGATGAAGATGTTGATGGAGATGAGTCCCCTCGGATGAGAGGAGTGCTGGTGATGACGATGGCGATGATTTCCCTCTCCGGGAGAGAAGTTTACCCGGCAAAACAGCCTTGCCGGAGCTCTAGATTGGTTCTGCTGATGTTCCGCCTCGTGGCGGCGGCGTCTCCTCCCGAAAGCTCTGTTATGATTTTTTCTCGGACGAAACCCTTCATATAGGAGAAGAGGGGGCCAGAGGAGCTACGAGGAGCTCACGAGCCCAGGAGGCGCGGCCAGGGTGGTGGGCCGCGCCTGGTAGGCTCGTGACCTCCTGGCTATCCCCCTCTGGTATTTCTGCAGCCTAGTATTTTTTATACATTCCAAAATAATTCCTCGTTGATTTTCATGGCTTTTGGTGTTGTGCAGAATAGACATCTCAAACTTGCTCCTTTTCAAGCCTAGAATTCCAACTGCCGGCATTCTCCCTCTTTGTGTAAACCTTGTAAAATAAGAGAGAAAAGGCATGAGTATTGTACCATAACGTGTTATAACAGCTCATGATGCGATAAATATCAATACAAAAGCATGATGCAAAATGGACGTATCACGAACCCAACGAGGAGCAGAACGAATTGACAAGCGGTTTTCAGTAAGGTATTCTCTGCAAACACTGAAATTGTCGGTAACAGATAGTTGTGTGATAAGATAATTTGTAACTGGTAGCAAGTAACAATATTAAAAAAGGTGCAGCAATATGGCCCAATCCCTTTTGTATCAAGGGACAATCCTGAACGAACTCTTATATAAAGTAAAGCGCTCCCGAGGACACATGGGAATTATTGTCAAGCTAGTTTTCATCATGTTCATATGATTCGCGTTCGCTACTTTGATAGTTTGATATGTGGGTGGACCGGTGCTTGAGTGTTGTCCTTACTTGAACAAACATCCCACTTATGATTAACCCCTCTTGCAAGCATCCACAACTACGAAATAAGAATTACGATAAAGTCTAACCATAGCATTAAACTAGTGGATCCAAATCAACCCCTTACGAAGAAACGCATAAACTAGGGTTTAAGCTTCTGTCACTCTAGCAACCCATCATCTACTTATTACTTCCCAATGCCTTCCTCTAGGACCAAATAATGGTAAAGTGTCACGTAGTTGACGTTCACATAACACCACTAGAGGAGAGACAACATACAACGCATCAAAATATCAAACGAATACCAAATTCACATGACTACTAGTAGCAAGACTTATCACATGTCCTCAGGAACAAAAGTAACTACTCACAAGGCATAATTATGTTCACGATGAGAGAGGAATTGAATAACATTAAGGATCCGAACATATGATCTTCCACCAAGTAAACCCAGTAGCATCAACTACAAGATCTAATTAACACAACTAGCAACCTTACGAGTACCAATCGGAGTCGCGAGACAGAGATTGGATACAAGAGATGAACTAAGGTTTGGAGATGAGATGGTGCTGATGAAGATGTTGACTTCGCATAGGGAAGCAGAGGTTGTCATGCGCTTTTGAGGTTTGGATGCATGATCTCTTAGTGTGGAGGAACGTCACTTTATATTGCCTCCTGTGATAAAGAACTTTATTATGCAGTTTGTCGCTTTTATGTCTTCCTCATCACAGGTTCGTACAAAGCTTATTTTCCACACATTAATAGACCATACATATTTAAAGAGCAATTTTTATTGCTTGGACCGATGACAACTTACTTGAAGGATCTTATTCAATCCATAGGTGGGTATAGTGGACTATCGTGGCAAAACTGGGTTGAGGGTTTATGGAAACACAAGTAGTATCTCTACTTAGTGCGGAAGTTTTGGCTAATATAAGGTGGAAGCAAGCGTCGCATGCTAATTAATCCATATGTTGGAAATATGACCTAGAGGCAATAATAAATTAGTTATTATTATATTTCCTTGTTCATGATAATCGTTTATTATCCATGTTATAATTGTATTGATCGGAGACTTAGATGCATGTGTGGATACATGGACAAAACCATGTCCCTAGTATGCCTCTAATAGACTAGCTCGTTGATCAAAAGATGGTTAAGGTTTCCTAGCCATGGACATGAGATGTCATTTGATAACGGGATCACATCATTAGGAGAATGATGTGATGGACAAGACCCAAACTACAAACGTAGCATATGATCGTGTCAGTTTATTGCTACTGTTTTCTACATGTCAAGTATATGTTCCTATGACCATGAGATCATGCAAATCATGGACATCGGGGGAGTGCCTTGTGTGTATCAAACGTCGCAACGTAACTGGGTGACTATAAAGGTGCTCTACAGGTATCTCCGAGGGTGTCTGTTGAGTTGGCATGGAACAAAACTGGGATTTATTACTCCGTGTGACGGAGAGGTATCTCAGGGCCCACTCGGTAATACAACATCACAATAAGCCTTGCAAGCAATGTGACTAAGTGTTAGTTGTGGGATCTTGTATTACGGAACGAGTAAAGAGACTTGCCAGTAACGAGGTTGAACTAGGTATGGAGATACCGACAATCGAATCTCGGGCAAGTAACATACCGAAGAACAAAGGGAACGTTATACGAGATTAACTGAATCCTTGACATAGAGGTTCGACCGATAAAGATCTTCGTAGAATATGTAGGAACCAATATGGTCATCTAGGTCCCGCTATTGGTTATTGGCCGTAGAGGTGTCTCGGTCATGTCTACATAGTTCTCGAACCCGCAGGGTCTGCACGCTTAAGGTTTCACTACTAGAAAAAGGCCTGCTAGTGGCGCACCTGTTTTGGCTAGTAATGGCGCACTACAGGTGCGCCACTAGCATCACGGCATTAGAATTTTTTACTAATGGCGCACCACAGGTGCGCCATTAGTATCTGGTATACTAATGGCGCACCATGCAGTGCGCCGTTAGTATAGCTCACGGTGCGCCATTAGTATTCCTCCCAGGGGCCATATTTACCCATGTGCTCTGGCTTACTAATGGCACACTGATGGAGGATGCGCCACTAGTGTGCTTTTTGCAGTGCCCCACTAATGTGCTGAGTGGTGCCCCACTAGTATGAATATTAGGTTTCTTTTTTCTTTTCTGATATTTGCATAGGTTACAAAACATATTACTGCATAGAATATAGAGACCACAACATATAAACAACAGATTTATCGAATACAATAGAAGATTAGTCTCCAAATACAATTCATCATATTAGTCTCCGAATTTAAAATATTGAACAACGTTAGAACATTACAAGTCTCGAAACCGCGAGTAACGAGTTTGTCTTCACATTACAAGTCGATATCGATCATCTAAACTACCATCACATAGAAGAGAGTTGCGGTCATCACGATGAGCATCATCGCGATGAAACTGGTCTTCATCCGGTTCCTCAAACTTAATACATGGAAGTTAATCGACATTCCGGCAAACTGAAGGGCCTCTTGGGGTATCTGCAAAATCATCACGACACGATGGTCGGAGACAAAACCCAGCAAACATAAAATTCTGTCCAACATAGTTTTAAGTCCTCACACCATCAACTATGACAAAATCTGAGAGAATAAGTCTGGTTACATTCACCCAAGTCCAAACATAAAATTCGGTCCAACATAGTACAGCCCACTTTGATAATTTCATAGGATTTAATATACCGAACGAAACCTGACAAGTGATATGTGTTTTAACTATCTGAGAACAACCTCTAAAATTTTCATGTTGTAACTTTATTTTAATACCACCTCTAACAGGGCCTAATCTCCCATATCAAAATACTGTACCCTGTTTTCAAAACCAAACAATGATCAAGTTTTTTTATGAAAAGGAATGATGTACAAAGGCTTATGTCAATGGTAAAATTAGAAATGATGTTACCAGAACAACTAATGTTATATAAAACTCTCCTAGCTAACTTGCTACTGTATTGTTGAAACCAGATGGGATTTGTAAATAAAATTACTTCACTACACATAAGACATCATCAAAGCATGGAAACTGAACAGAAATGTAACGTAGCACGTAGAATGTGTTGTTGCTGCTACTTCTTCGCTCTTATATTGTTCTTCTCAAGACATCAAAATATGCACCGGTCATCTCACACACAAATATGCAAGTCTTGTATTATTCTCAAACTTCTCTACATTTACTCCTCCCTTTGACTCCTAACAAAGCTCCGACTATCTTAACACCACATTCGATGCAAATGAAGTATGGCTTAGTCCTTGATTCTCCGCTAGGCTTGGCCAATCTGGCCAATCTCTTGCTACATCACTTTATGCATGTATGCATAATGCAAAGTCAGAATCAAATAGTGTATGCTTAACCACAAACTAATTAATTAACTATAATCAAGCTAACCCTGGTTTGGTTAATCCTGATATGGTAAGGTCACAGAAACAGGGGCAAAGCTAGTAGTTTGCTTAATCCTGATTCAGTTACTTATATAGTTCAGGGGAAAGAGAAAATGAAATTGATTATCCTACTTTTATAATTCATACCAACCTTGCAATTTTGTTCACACCAGAACCAACAGTTAGAAGAACAAGAGCTTGCTCCTGACTCCATATGACAACCAATGTAACTAACTACATCATTGCTTGCATCACTTCTGAGATTACCTAGCTACTGTTGATTGTATATTTGCAAGCAGGGACAAACTTATCCAATGCACACAAGCGAGTAGATTTTATCTCCTGTGCGAAAACCAATTTAACTAAATATATCCTCCCTTGCATCAGTTCTATGATCACGTAGCAACTATTGCTTCCATAATTTGCAATAGCCCTAGATTGATGTGAGCCAGGAGACCTGAATCCCAAGAACTCCTGGCAACAGCCCTAGCATCATGGCCGGTTGGCCACCTATGCAACGCTGTCCACAAGCGCATGGTGACAAGCACAAAGATTTTACCTGCCCCATGAAAAAAGAACCATGGAGAAAAGAAGAGAACACATACGGTGGCTGCAGCGCACGGTGGCAAGCGACGGAGACGGACGGCGATGGGGAAGAGACGGACGGTGGGCCGGTGTGGATCGAGCCACGGCGGCGGGCCGCGGGCCGGTGTGGGCGGCGAAACGAGGGGGAAATGACGGGACTTGGCACGGGAGCTCACCGAGACGGCGACGACCAGCTGGGAAAGCGAGTTCGTCGGCGTCGTCGGGCGGTGCGGCGCGGCGATTGGGCAGCCTGACGGCGTCGGTGTCATCTTCGGCATCGTTGGGGGAAAATGGCAAGATGAGAACTGAAAACTTCTAAGTGCCAGTTATATACCCAGAGCATTGGTCCCGGTTCGTAGCACCAACCGGTACCAAAGCCCACCTTTCGTCCCGGTTGGTGCCACCAACCGGGACGAATAATGCGCTGCCGCGGTGCGGTGGGATGTTTAGTCCCACCTCACTAGTCGAGGGGCAGCCGTAGTGGTTTATAAGCGCTGATGCACGTACCACTTCGTGCTCCTCTCAACCGCAGGCTTACGGGCCTAATCTGATACTCATTGCCTGTGGGCTTGCTAGGCCTGATGCGGGCCTAGATCCTAGCCCATTATAGGGTTTCTAGTCGTATTCAGGCCGTGTCAGCTCAGTAGTGGCATTTTTTTCTGTGGAAAAGGACCTTTAGTCCCGGTTGGTGCACCACCTACAAAATATCTAGCTGGTCCTAGGTTACTAATGGCGCACCACCTACAAATGCGCCATTAGTAACCCTGGTTACTAATGGCGCACTAGCTGGAGGTGCACCATTAGTAGTTTTGCAAAAAAAATATAGTAGTGGCGCACTGGGTTAGTGGTGCGCCATTAGTAGTTTAACTACTAATGGCACACTCTGCCTTGGTGCGCCATTAGTACTTTTGGAAAAATAACAAAAAAAAGTTTGTTAGTAGTGGCGCACCGAGTGTGTGGTGCGCCATTAGTGCCCATGACACTAATGGCGCACCAGCACATGGTGCGCCACTGCTATAAAGTAGTGGTGCACCACTTGTCTGGTGCGCCATCAGTGTCTATATTATCTATAGCCCTTTTCCTAGTAGTGTTTGGTGACGTTTCGATAGTATAGAGTTATGTATGGTGGTGACCGAAGTTTGTTCGGAGTCCCGGATGAGATCCCAGATGTCACGAGGAGCTCCGGAATGGCCCAGAGGTAAAGATTCATATATAGGAAGTCCTGTTTTGGTCATCGGAAAAGTTTTCAGCTCATCGGTAGTGTACCGGGAGTGCCGGTAGTGTACCGGGAGACCACCGGGAGGGTTAATTCGACCCAAGAGGCTTCATGGGCTGTGGGAGAGTAAATACCAGCCCTTAGTGGGCTAGTGGATGTCCCTCATAAGGCCCATGAGGTTTTAGAAGGAAAAAATCCGAAGGTGGAGAGGTGGAAAGAGTTTCCAAGTGGAAAGGAGGAATCCTACTCCTAATAGGATTGGAGTAGGACTCCTCCACCTCCAATTTCGGTCAGATCTTGAGGGTTTGAGGCTGCCTCCTCTCCTCCCTCCCTCCTATATATACTAGAGGATTTAGAGGGAAAAGCTAACCCTAATTGCCACGTGCTGCCTTCTTCTTCTCTAGATCGTAGTTTTTGCATGGTATCTTGTGATGTGATATGGCCAATTACATGATGTGATATATGTGATGTATGAGATGATCATGTGATGTACAGATTATCACGACTTGCATGTCGATGAGTACGGCAACCGGCTGGAGCCATAGGGTTGTCTTTAAATATTGTATGACCTGCGGGTCAATCATTAAGCGCTATGTAATGCTTTACTTTATCGCTACGGTAGCAACAGTAGTAGAAGCATGTTGGGCGCGACAACCCCGATGGCGATACGTTGATGGAGATCATGGTGTCGTGCCGATGACGGTGAAGATCATGCCGACACTTTCTAGATGGAGATCAAAAGCACAAGTTCATGGCCATATCATGTCACTTATGATTTGCATGTGATGTTAATCCTTTTATGCACCTTGTTTTGCTTAGGATAATGGTAGCATTATAAGGTGATCCCTCACTTAAATGTCAAGATAAATTGTGTTCTCCCCGAGTGTGCACCATTGTGAAAGTTTGTCATGTCGAGACACCACGTGATGATTGGGTGTGATAGACTCTATGTTCACATACAATGGGTGCAAGCCAGTGTTGCACATGCAGAACACTCGTGTTAAAGTTGATGAGCCTAGCATGTACAGACATGGCCTCGGAACACAAGAGACCGAAAGGTCGAACATGAGTCATATAGTAGATATGATCAACATGATGAAGTTCACCATTGCAGCCACCTCAACTCACATGATGATCGGACTTGAGTTGGTGAATTTGGATCATGTATCACTCGAATGACCGGAGGGATGTCAATTTGAGTGGGAGTTCTTCAGTAATATGATTAATTGAACTCATTATGATGAACACAGTCAGTAGTGTATTTGCAAATTATGTTGTAGATTACTAGATCGCGTTGTAGCTCCCTTGAATTTTTATATGTTCCTAGAGAAATAGAGTTGAAAGATGATTGTAGCAATATTACGGACTGGGTCCGTGATCTGAGGATTGTCCTCATTGCTGCACACAAGGCTTATGTCCTTAATGCACCGCTCGGTGCGCCAACCCCTCTAGCGTCGTCTATAGATGTTGTGAACATCTCACAGGCAAATTTTGATGACTACTTGATAGTTTAGTGTGTCATGCATTACGGCTTAGAATTGAGGCTCCAAAACGTTTTGAACGTCATGGAACATATGAGATGTTTCTAAGAGTTGAAATTAGGATCTCAGGCTCGTGCCCGTGTTCTGAGATATGAGATCTCCAACACGATTCTTTGCCTGCAAGATGAAAGAGAATAGCTCAATCATTGAGCATGTGCTCAGATTGTCTGGGTGCTACAATCTCTTGAATCGAGTGGGAGTTGATCTTCCAGATAAGATAGTGATTGATATAGTTCTCCAAGTCACTGTCACTAAGCTACTAGAACTTGGTGATGAACTATAAAAAGCCAGGGATAGAAATAATGATCCTTGAGCTATTCGCGATGTTTGACACCGCGAAGGTAGAAATCAAGAAGGAGCGTCAAGTGTTGATGGTTAGTCAAACCACTAGTTTTGAGAAGGGCAAGAGCAATGAGGGAAACTTCATGGATAGCAAGTCAATTGCTGCTCCAGTGACGCAACACAAAGTTGAACCCAAACCAGAGACTAAGTGCTTCGATTATGAGGAGAGCGGTCACTGAAGCGGAACAACCCTAGATACTTGGTAGATAGGAAGGCTGGCAACATCGACATAAGTATATTTGATATACGTGTTAATGATGTGTACCTTGCAAGTACTCCTAGTAGCACCTGGGTATTGGATACCGGTTCGGTTGCTAAATGTTAGTAACTCGAAATAAAAGCTACGGAATAAATGGAGAACTAGCTAAGTGTGAGGTGACGATGTGTGTTGGAAATGTTTCCAAGGTTGATGTGATCAACATCGCATGCTCTCTCTACCTTCGGGATTAGTGACAAACTAAATAAATGTTATTTGGTGTTTTGCGTTAAGCATGAACATGATTAGATCGTGCTTATTGCAACACGGTTTTTCATTTAAGCTAGAGAATAATGGTTATTCTGTTTACATGAATAATACCTTCAATGGTCATGCACCCAGTGAGAATGGTTTGTTGAAATCTTGATCGTGGTAATACACATGTTCATAACATTGATGCCAAAAGATACAAAGTTAATAATGATAGTACCACATACTTGTGGCACTGCCGCTAAATGTCCCATTGGTATAAAGCGCATGAAGAAACTCCATGCAGATGGATCTTTAGACTCATTCGATTTCGAATCGGTTGAGACATGCAAACCATGCATCTTGGGCAAGATGACTAAGGACCACGTTTTCCGGATTGATGGAGCAGGCAAGTGGTTTATTGGAAATGATACATGTTGATGTATGCAATCTAATGAGTCTTGTAGCGTGCGGTGGATATCGTTATTTTCTTACCTTCACCGATGATTTGAGTAGATATAGTGGATATTTACTTAATGGAACACAAGTCTGAATCGTTTGAAAGGTTCAAGAAAATTCAGAGTGAAGTTTAAGATCATCGTGACAAGAAGATTAAAATGTCTGCGATGTGATCGTGGAGGTGAATATCTGAGTTACGAGTTTGGCATACAACTTTAGACAATGTGAAAGTTGTTTCACAACTCACACCACCTGGAACACCATAGGGTGATGGTGTGTCCGAACGTCATAGTCGTGCTCTATTGGATATGGTGCGTGCTATGATGTCTCTTATCGTTTTGCTACTATAATTTTGGGGTTATGCATTAGAGACAACTACATTCACGTAAAATAGGGCACCATCTAAATACGTTGAGATGCCACCGTGTGAATTATGGTTTGATAGAAACCTAAGCTATCATTTCTTAAAGTTTGGGGCTATGACGCTTGTGTGGAAAATGTTTTCACCTAATGAGGTCGAACCCAAAGCGGACAAATGCATCCTCATAGAATACGCTAAGAAAAGTTGGGTGAACCTTCTATCTCAGATCCAAGTGCAAAGTGTTTGTTGCTAAAACAGATCCTTTCTCAAGGAAAAGTTTCTCTCAAAAGAAATGAGTGGGAGGAAGATAGAACTTGATGAGGTTGTTAAACCTTTGTTCAACATGAGAGTGGTGCAGCGCAGGAAGATGTTTGTGTGAAGCCTAGGTTAGTTGAAGTCGAAGTTAATGATGATGATCATGAAGCTTCAGGATCAAGTTACTATCGAACTTCGTAGGTCGACAAGGATGTGTACTGCTCCTGAGAGGTACGACAACCCTGTCTTGGAGGCCATGTTGTTGGACAACGATGAACCTACGAGCTATGAAGAAGCGATGATGGGCCCGGATTCCGACAAATGGTTGAAGTTCATGAAATCCGAGATAGGATCCATGTATGAAAACCAAGTATAGACTTTGGTATACTTGCTCGTTGGATGGCAGGTTGTTGAGTACAAATGGATCTTTAAAATGAAGACAGACACTTATGGTAAATGTCACCATTTGTAAAGCTCGACTTGTTGCAAAGATGTTTGTGACAAGTTCAAGGAGTTGACTATGATGAGACTTTCTCACTCGTAGCGGTGCTAAAGTCTGTTGGAATTATGTTAGCAGTTGCTGCATCTTTCAATTATGAAATCTGGCAGATGGATGTCAAAACATCGTTTCCTTAACGGTTTACTTGAGGAAAGGTTGTATGTGGTACAACTAGGAGGTTTTGTCAGTCCTAAGGATGCTAAAAGATGTGCAAGCTTCAGTGATCCTTCTATAGACTGAAGCAAGCATCTCGGAGTTGGAATATACACTTTGATGAGGTGATCAAAGTTTTGTAGTTTATACAAAGTTTACGAGAAACTTGTATTTACAATAAAGTGAGTGGGAGCACTATATAATTTCTGATAAGTATATGTGGATGACATATTGTTGATCGGAAATAATGTAGAATTTCTGGAAAGCATAAACGGTTGTTTGGAAAGTGATTTTCAAAGGAAGACCTAGATAAAGCTAACTAATTGTTGAGCATCGAGATCTATAGAGATAGATCAATATGCTTGATGAGACTTTCAATGAGTACCTTGACAAGATTTTGAAAGAGTTCAAAATGGATCAGTCAGAGAAATAGTTCTCGCCTGATTTGTAAGGTGTGAAGTTGAGTGAGACTCAAAGCTTGTCCACGGCATAAGAAAGAGAAAGGACAAACGCCGTCCCCTATGCCTTAGCCATAGGCTCTGTATAGTGTGCCATGCTGTGTATCGCACCTGTGTGTGCCTTGCCATGAGTCTGTCAAGGGGTACAAGAGTGATCCAGGAGTGGATCACTAGACAGCGGTCAAGATTATCCTTAGTAACTAAAGGACTAAGGAGATGTTTCTCGATTATGAAGGTGATAAAGAGTTCGTCGTAAAGAGTTACGTCGATGCAAGCTTTAACACCAATCCGGATGACTCGCGGTAGCAATCTGGATACGTATATTGGAGCAACCATTTGGAATAATGCCAAGTGGAGTGTGGTAGCAGTGTTTACAGTTTGACATAGAGACTTGCAAAGTACACACGGATCTGAATGTCACAGGCCCGTTGACTATAAGACCTCTCTTACATGCAAAGCATGATCGAACCCGAGAACTCATTGGGTGTTAGATTCATAACAATGCGAATCAGGTGGTGATGTGAACTAGATGATTGATTCTAGTGCAAGTGGGAGACTGTTGGAAATATGCCCTAGAGGCAATAATAAATTATTTATTATTATATTTCCTTGTTCATGATAATCGTTTATTATCCATGCTATAATTGTATTGATCGGAGACTTAGATGCTTGTGTGGATACATAGACAAAACCATGTCCCCAGTATGCCTCTAATAGACTAGCTCGTTGATCAAAATATGGTTAAGGTTTCCTAGCCATGGACATGAGATGTCATTTGATAATGGGATCACATCATTAGGAGAATGATGTGATGGACAGGACCCAAACTACAAATGTAGCATATGATCGTGTCAGTTTATTGCTACTATTTTCTGCATGTCAAGTATATGTTCCTATGACCATGAGATCGTGCAACTCACGGACATCGGGGGAGTGCCTTGTGTGTATCAAATGTTGCAACATAACTGAGTGACTATAAAGGTGCCCTACAGGTATCTCCGAGGGTGTCTGTTGAGTTGGCATGGATCAAGACTGGGATTTGTTACTCCGTGTGATGGAGAGGTATCTCAGGGCCCACTCGGTAATACAACATCACAATAAGCCTTGCAAGCAATGTGACTAAGTGTTAGTTGCGGGATCTTGTATTACGGAACGAGTAAAGAGACTTGCCAGTAACAAGGTTGAACTAGGTATGGAGATACCGACGATCGAATCTCGGGCAAGTAGCATACCGAAGAACAAAGGGAACGTTATACGGGATTAACTAAATCCTTGACATGGAGGTTTAACCGATAAAGATCTTCGTAGAATATGTACGAACTAATATGGTCATCCAGGTCCCGCTATTGGTTATTGGCCGTAGAGGTGTCTCGGTCATGTCTACATAGTTCTCGAACCCGCAGGGTCTACACGCTTAAGGTTTGGTAATGTTTTGGTAGTATAGAGTTATGTATGGTGGTGACCGAAGCTTTTTCGGAGTCCCGGATGAGATCATGGATGTCACGAGGAGCTCCAGAATGGTCCAGAGGTAAAGATTCATATATAGGAAGTCCTGTTTTGGTCGTCGGAAAAGTTTTGAGCATATCGATAGTGTACCAGGAGTGCCGGTAGTGTACCGGGAGGCCACTGGGAGGGTTATTTCGACCCAAGAGTCTTCATGGGTCGTAGGAGTGTAAATACCATCCCTTAGTGGTCTGGTGGAAGTCCCACACAAGGCCCATGAGGTTTGAGAAGGAAAAAATCCAAAGGTGGAGAGGTGGAAAGAGTTTCCAAGTGGAAAGGAGGAATCCTACTCCTAATAGGATGGGAGTAGGACTCCTCCACCTCCAATTTCGGCCAGATCTTGAGGGTTTGAGGCTGCCTCCTCTCCTACCTCCCTCCTATATATACTAGAGGATTTAGAGGGAAAAGCTAACCCTAATTGCCACGTGTTGCCTACTTCTTCTCTAGATCGTAGTTTCTCCTCTAGATTGGTTTTGGCGGTGCTTAGGCGAAGCCCTGCCGGAATTGCTCCACCACCATTGTCGGAGCGCCGTCATGCTGCCGGTGAAATCTTCATCCTCTCCACTTCCTCTTGCTGGATCAAGACGGTGGAGATCGTCATCAAGTTTCACGTGTGCTGAACGCGGAGGTGTCGTCCGTTCGGCGCTAGATCGGAAGGACCGTGATCAAGATCGCGAGATGGTTCGTGATGAGTTCATGAGACAGTTCGTGATGAGTTCACGGGACGGATCGTGATGAGATCACGGGACGGATCGTGATGAGATCGCGGGACGGATCGTGATGAGATCGCGGGACGAATCGTGATGAATTCACGGGACGGATCGTGATTGGATCGCAGGACGGATCGTGATGTGATCGCGGGATGCTCGGCAATTTGGATCGCAAAGATGTTCGACTACACCAACTGCGTTTCTTAATGCTTCCTGCTTAGCAATCTACAAGGGTATGTAGATCCACTCTCCCTCTAGTAGATTCTCATCACCATGGATAGATCTTGCGTGTACGTAGGAATTTTTTTGTTTCCCATGCGACGTTCCCCAACACCATAATCATATAACATTGTTCGGAACCAAGCAAACATAATTCATTATGTTTTCCTCCTTGTCCAACATCTACTTCTTAGCATGTAATAGTTTGATGAGTGTTCACAATCATAGATGGTGTCAAAGATGATATATTTATATGTGAACCTCTCTTTCTTTATTACTTCCTATTAACTGCAACAATGACCAAGGTCTACGTTTGTCCACCCACAACAAGTTTCAGTGAACACTCTTTTTATATGTGAAGCCATCACTTCCCATAAGATCATCACATGATCTTTCATGCTTTTGTTCTTTTATTATTATTTTCTTTACATCATGCTATGAAGAAAAGCCCTTAACTAAAACACTCTTTATTATATAACTCACGAACTCGATTACATTGGGGGTAACACAAGGCAAAAGTCAAGCCTAGATCATACTAAGAACTTTATTTTACTAGATAAAGATATTACCAAAAGGATCAAACTAAGATAAATGTAAAAGCAAAAGATGTGATGGTGATATGATACCAGGGCAACTCCCCCAAGCTTGGCACAAGCCAAGGGGAGTACCCATACCCATGTGTTTAATTGTCTTCCTTCGAGGGTGATGGTGGTGGAGTTGGGGCAGAATGCTTAAGCTTGTTTAGTTTCCTTTTTATCACAAAGTTCTGCTCTTTTAGTTTGTTAACTTCCTCTTAAAGCCTCAACACCCTTTGATATAATTCTTGCTTACTCTCCTGCAAAAGACGAGAAGGGGTAAACAAAATCTTAGGCTTCCTCCTTGAGTTAGGGAGGCTCGACTTATTGAACTCCACATGCACGTCCCCAGGTTGGGGTAGAGGAACTTCCTCATCTGTGGTCCAACCATAAGGATCTAAATCTCCATAGACCTTGGGGTTGGCAAGGTAATCAGCCACATAGCTCTCCCCCTCTGAATCTTGAGAGGACATCCTTGCTCTAAATCTACTGCAGAAACAGGCTCGAAACAAAAACAGAGGATATTTGCGTGATACGAGGGTCAAACCTTTTGGGAGATTATATAATGAATTTTTACCGACCATAAGGATTGTTCCACAAGAAAAAGGAGTCCGGGAGGCACACGAGGTGCTCACGAGCCCCCAGGCGCGCCCAGGGGGTAGGGGCGCGCCTGGCAGGCTCGTCGTCTCCTCGTGCGCTTTCCGGACTACTTTAAATTTTTCTATTTTTATAAATATTCCAAAACGGAGAAAATTTGCTATTGGAAAAGTTTTGGAGTCGGTTTGCTTACCGTATCACATACCTCTTCGTTTTCGGAGTCTGAAACAGGCTGGTAAACATCCCTTATGTACTCCTCCGAGGTTATGGTATTAATTATATTTCTTTCTACATTTATGGGAGTACTTGAGATATAATGCTTGATTCTTTGCCCCTTCACAACTCTCGGAAAAGTGCCCTCCGCGTTGTTGATTTTGATGGCACCGGAATGATATACTTCTTCAACAATATAAGGACCTTCCCATTTAGAGAGAAGCTTGCCTACAAAAAATCTTAAACAAGAATTGTATAGCAAGACATAATCACCTACATTGAACTCACGTTTTTGTATCCTTTTATCATGCCACCTTTTAACTTTCTCTTTAAACAACCTTGCATTCTCATATGCCTGAGTTCTCCATTCATCAAATGAGCTGATATCAAATAACCTCTTCTCACCAACAAGTTTGAAATCAAAGTTGAGCTCTTTGATTGCCCAATAAGCCTTATGCTCTAGCTCAAGAGGTAAATGACATGCTTTACCGTAAACCATTTTATACGGAGACATGCCCATGGGATTCTTATAAGCAGTTCTATAAGCCCACAGTGCATCATCAAATTTCTTAGACCAGTTCTTTCTAGACCTATTAACAGTCTTTTGCAAAATTAATTTAATTTCTTTATTACTTAACTCTACTTGACCACTAGATTGAGGATGATAAGGAGATGCAATTCTATGGTTGACATCATACTTAGCAAGCATTTTACGGAAAGCACCATGAATAAAATGTGAACCACCATCAGTCATTAAATGTCTAGGGACTCCAAATCTAGGGAAAATAACTTCTTTAAGCATCTTAATAGAGGTGTTATGATCAGAACTACTAGTTGGAATAACTTCTACCCACTTAGTAACGTAATCAACAACAACTAGAATATGTGTATACCCATTAGACTTTGGAAAAGGTCCCATATATTCAAAACCCCAAACATCAAATGGTTCAATAACAAGCGAATAATTCATAGGCATTTCCTGATACCTACTAATATTACCTATTCTTTGGCATTCATCGCAAGACAAGACAAACTTACGAGCATGCTTAAAGAGAGTAGGCCAATAAAAACCGGATTGCAATACCTTGTGTGCAATTCTATCTCCATCATGGTGTCCTCCGTAAGCCTCGGAGTGGCACTTCTGTAGGATCTATCCCTGTTCATGCGCAGGTACACAACGTCTAATAACACCATCTACTCCTTCTTTATACATGTGAGGATTATCCCGAAAGTAATGTCTCAAATCATAAAAGAACTTTTTCTTTTGTTGGTACGTGAAACTAGGTGGTATATATTTAGCAACAATATAATTAGCATAATCAGCATACCATGTTGTACTGCGTGAAGCATTGATGACATTTAGTTTTTCATCAGGAAAGCTATCATCATTAGGTTGTGGGTCATCAAGAACATTCTCTAACCTAGATAAGTTATCTGCTACAGGGTTCTCAACACCCTTCCTATCAACAATATGCAAATCAAATTCTTGTAGCATGAGAACCCATCTAACAAGTCTAGGCTTAGCATCTTTATTTTCCATGAGATATTTAATAGCAGCATGATCAGTGTGAATAGTAACTTTAGAATCAACAATATAAGATCTGAACTTATCACATGCAAACACAACTGCTAAAAATTCTTTTTCAGTAGTAGCATAATTTATTTGGGCATTGTCTAGAGTTTTACTAGCATAATGAATGATATTTAATTTCTTATCAACTCTTTGTCCTAGGATAGCACCAACAGCATAATCGCTAGCACCACACATAATTCCAAAAGGTAGGTTCCAATCAGGTGGTTGAACAATAGGTGTAGTTATCAAGGCTTTCTTGAGTATTTCAAATGCTTCTTCACAATCATCATCAAAACCAAATGGAATATCTTTTTGCAAGAGATTAGAGAGAGGCCTATAAATCTTAGAGAAGTCTTTAATAAACCTTCTATAGAAACCAGCGTGACCAAGGAAACTTCTTATACCTTTAATGTCTTTAGGGCATGGCATCTTCTCAATGGCATAAACTTTAGCCTTATCAACTTCAATACCTTTTTCGGAAATTTTACGTCCCAAGACAATGCCTTCATTAACCATAAAGTGGCACTTGCCCCAATTCAAGACAAGGTTAGTATCTTCACATCTCTGCAAAACTCAATCAAGGTTGCTCAAGCAATCATCAAAAGAAGATCCGATGGAGAAATCATCCATGAAAACCTCAACAATCTTTTCACAAAAGTCAGAGAATATAGCCATCATACATCTTTGAAAGGTAGCAGGTGCATTACATAAACCAAAAGGCATACGTATGTAACCAAAGGTACCAAAAGGGCACATAAAAGTGGTTTTCTCCTGATGAGATTGTGCAACAGGTATTTGGGAGAAACCAGAATAACCATCCAAAAAGCAAAAGTGTGTATGTTTAGACAATATTTCTAGCATTTGATCAGTAAAAGGTAGAGGGTAATGATCTTTCCTAGTAGCTTTATTCAATTTCCTAAAATCAATTACCATCCTATAGCCAGTAACAATTCTTTGTGGGATCAATTCATCTTTATCATTGGGAACAACGGTAATACCTCCCTTCTTAGGGACACAATGCACCGGACTTACCCAGTCACTATGAGCAACATGGTAAATAATACCTGCTTCCAGGAGCTTTACTATTTCTTTTCTTACCACCTCTTTCATCTTAGGATTCAGTCTTCGTTGGGGATCGGCAACTGGTTTGGAATCAGGATCAGTTTTAATTTTGTGCTGGCATAGAGTGGGACTAATGCCTTTAAGATCATCAAGAGTATATCCAATAGCTGCACGGTGCTTCTTTAGAGTTTTCAATAATTTATTTTCTTCATGCTCTGAAAGGTTAGCACTGATAATAATAGGATATATCCTTTTTCATGAAGATAAGCATACTTAAGAGTATCAGGTAATTGTTTAAGCTCAAACACAGGATCACCCTTTGGTGGAGGTGGATCTCCAAGTAATTCAATAGGCAAATTATTCTTAGGGATAGGACGTTGTTCAAAGATAATTCTATCTATCTCATTCCTTTCATCCATATGCATATCATTTTCATGTTCAAGCAAGTATTGCTCTAAAGGATCTGTAGGAGGCATAGCAATAGAAGCAAGAGCAATAATTTCATCCTTATTAGACAGTTCTTTTTCATGATGATTGTCTACCAAACTTAGAAAAATTAAATTTATGTGACACACCTCCAAAGCCAACAGTAATAGTCTAATTCTCACAATTAATTTGAGCATTAACAGTATTGAGGAAAGGTCTACCAAATATGATGGGACGAAAGCTATCTTGTGTGGTAGGAAGAACGAGAAAATCAGTAGGATACTTAGTTTTACCACACAAGACTTCAACATCTCTAACAATTCCCACAGGGAAGATAGTATCTCTATTAGCAAGTTTAATAGTAAATAAATTCCATCTCGACAGGTGCAATTTCATCTTTAATTTCATTATATAAAGATTGGGGTATTGCACTAACACTAGCACCCATATCACATAATCCATGATAACAATGATCTCCTATCTTAACAGAAACAACAGGCATGCCAACTATAGGTCTATGTTTGTCTCCAGCATGAGGTTTAGCAATTCTAGCAGAGGCTTCACATAATTGAATAACATGCCCATCAACATTATTGGCCAAGAGATATTTAATAATAGCAATACTAGGTTCAACTTTAATTTGCTCAGGGGGTGTAGGTGTTCTAATGTAGCCCTTACGTATCACAGTTGAAGCTTTAGCACGATCCTTTATTCCAAGGTAGTTTCTCAATGAAAGTAGTAGGGACAATAGAATCATTGTAATCAATAACTTTCTCTTCAACTGGAACGGGTTTAGCTACATTAACTTCTATGGGAGGATGATATTTAAACCACTTATCCTTAGGGAGATTAATATGAGTAGCAAATGATTCACATATAGAAGCTACTATCTCAGAGTCAAGTCCATGTTTAGCACTAAAATCACGAAAAGTATTTGTTTCTACGATGGATTTAACGCAATCGAACTTAAGATTCATACCTGACTCATTACCTTCATCAAACTCCCAATCTTCAGAATTGTGTTTAATTCTTTCCAATAAATCCCATCTGAAGTCAATATCTCTCTTGATGAAAGAACCAGTACAAGGAGTGTCGAGCATGGTGCGATTGTCATGAGAAAGCCGAGCATAAAAGTTCATAATAATAATCTCCCTAGGGAGCTCATGGTTGGGGCATTAATATAACATTGACTTAAGCCTCCCCCAAGCTTGAGCGATACTTTCTCTACCACGAGGCCAAGATATATAGATATAATTCCGATCACGACGTACCAAATGCATAGGATAAAACTTTTGATGAAATTCCAATTTAAATCGTTTGTAGTTCCATGATCCAGTATCATCACATAGTCTATACCATGTCAATGCTTTATGCCTCAAAGATAGGGGAAAGACCTTCTTCTTGACCTCATCGTCGGGCAAACCTGCAAGCTTAAATAAACCACAAACTTCATCTACATATATTAGATGCAAGTCAGGATGTGATGTTCCATCTCCTGTAAAAGGATTAGCCAACAGTTTTTCTAGCATACCCGAAGGAATCTCATAATAAATATTTTCAGTAGGTGCAGTAGGTTGAGGACCAACTCTTTGTGCTTCCAGTCGAGGTGAACATACCCCGAACAAGCCCCTCAAAGGATTAGTTTCCATAGTGACAAGTGACAATAAATTTCAGCACACTATATAGATGTTTCCTCACCAAATTCCACTCACCAAAGGCGCTTCACTCCCCGGCAACGGAGCCAGAAAACAGTCTTGATGACCCACAAATATAGGGGATCTATCGTAGTCCTTTCGATAAGTAAGAGTGTCGAACCCAACGAGGAGCAGAAGGAAATGACAAGCGGTTTTCAGTAAGGTATTCTCTGCAAACACTGAAATTGTCGGTAACAGATAGTTGTGTGATAAGATAATTTGTAACGGGTAGCAAGTAACAATAGTAACAAAGGTGCAGCAATATGGCCCAATCCCTTTTGTAGCAAGGGACAAGCCTGAACGAACTCTTATATAAAGTAAAGCGCTCCCTAGGACACATGGGAATTATTGTCAAGCTAGTTTTCATCATGTTCATATGATTCGCGTTCGCTACTTTGATAGTTTGATATGTGGGTGGACCGGTGGTTGGGTGCTGACCTTACTTGAACAAACATCCCACTTACGATTAACCCCTCTCGCAAGCATCCGCAACTACAAAAGAAGAATTAAGACAAAGTCTAACCATAGCAATAAACTAGTGGATCCAAATCAGCCCCTTACGAAGCAACGCATAAACTAGGATTTAAGATTTTGTCACTCTAGCAACCCATCATCTACTTATTACTTCCCAATGACTTCCTCTAGGCCTAAATAATGGTAGAGTGTCATGTAGTCGACGTTCACATAACACCACTCGAGGAGAGACAACATACAACGCATCAGAATATCAAAGGAATACCAAATTCACATGACTACTAGTAGCAAGACTTATCCCATGTCCTCAGGAACAAAAGTAAGTACTCACAAAGCATAATTATGTTCACGATCAGAGAGAAATTGAATAACATTAAGGATCTGAACATATGATCTTCCACCAAGTAAACCCACTAGCATCAACTACAAGATCTAAGTAACACTACTAGCAACCTTACGAGTACCAATCGGAGTCGCGAGACAGAGATTGGATACAAGAGATGAACTAGGGTTTGGAGATGAGATGGTGCTGATGAAGATGTTGATGAAGATGAGTCCCCTCCGATGAGAGGAGTGTTGGTGATGATGATGGCGACGATTTCCCACTCCGGGTGAGAAGTTTCCCCGGCAGGACGGCCCTGCCGGAGCTCTAGATTGGTTCTGCTCAAGTTCCGCCTCATGGCGGCGGCGTCTCTTCCCGAAAGCTCTCTCTTGATTTTTGTCTCAGACGAAACCCTTCATATAGGAGAAGATGGGGGCCAGAGGGGCTATTGGGGGCCACGAGCCCCCTTGGCGCGCCAGGGGGTAGGGCGCGCCTGGCAGGCTCGTGGCCTCCTGGTGGCTCTCGTCTGGTATTTCTTCCGCCCAGTATTTATTATATATTCCAAAATAATTCCTCGCTGATTTTCACGGCTTTTGGAGTTGCGCAGAATAGACATCTCAAACTTGCTCCTTTTCCAGCCCAGAATTCCAGTTGTCGGCATTTTCCCTCTTCATGTAAATCTTGTAAAATAAGAGAGAAAAGGCATAAGTATTGTACCATAATGTGTAATAACAGCTCATAATGTGATAAATATCAATATAAAAGTATGATGCAAAATGGACGTATCACTGGCTCTCAGATTCCTCTAGCTTTTGTAGTCTTGCATTGAGCTTCTGAATTTCACTCAGCTCCGCTTTCCTCTTTCTCTCCCGGCTTCTGTAACCGCCTGCGTCGGGAAACCCAACCTTTCACGGAACGGAGCCTAGTGTGCGTCGTGTTCGTCCAAGGTGCTCAACATTCCCTAGGGCCTCAGTCAGCTCGTCCTTCTCTCGTTGGGGAATGAACGTCCCTTCCTGTGCTGCGGTGATATAGTTCTGAAGGTTGTTCACGGGTATTGCAAGTTGGTCGTCCGTCCAACAGCTCTTCCCTGTTTCAGGGTCCAAAGTTCCCCCAACCCCGAAGAACCAAGTCCATGAACAGTCTGGCCATTTATTGTCTGTGGTTCGACCCCTTTAGCAAGCAGGTCATCCTCAACTTTGTGTTGGGGAACGTCGCATGGGAAACAAAAATTTTCCTACGCACACGCAAACCTATCCATGGTGATGAGCATCTACGAGAGGGAGAGTGGATCTACATAACCTTGTAGATCGCTAAGCGGGAAGCGTTAAGAAACGCGGTTGGTGTAGTCGAACATCTCCGCCATCCAAATCGCCGAGCGTCCCGCGATCTCATCACGATCCATCCCGCGATCCCATCATGATCCGTCCCGCGATCTCATCACGATCCATTCCGTGATCACATCACGAACCGTCTCGCGATCTCGATCACGGTCATTCCGATCTAGCGCTGAACGGACGACACCTCCGCTTTCAGCACACGTGCAGCTTGATGACGATCTCCACCGTCTTGATCCAGTGAGAGGAGGTGGAGAGGAGAGAGAGTTCATCGGCAGCGTGACGGCGCTCCGGTGATGGTGGTGGAGCAATTCCGGCAGGGCTTCGCCTAAGCACTGCGGAACTACGATCTAGAGGAGAAACTATGCACCGGTGGAACGGGTAGCACGTGGCCGGAAATTCTGTCCAAAAACCACCCAATACACTAGTATATATAGGAGGAGAGGAGAGGAGAGGCAGCCAAGGCCTTTGGTTCGGCCGAAATAGGAGGTGGAAAAAAATCCTACTTCACCTCCAATCCTAGTTGGAGTAGGATTGCCTCCTATTGGCTGATTTTCCACTTTTTGCTTTAGGACTTTCTCTCCTGCGCCATGGGCCTTTGTGGCTGTTTTCCCAGCCCACTAAGGGCTGGTTATTATTCTCCCACAGCCCATGGACCTCTTGGGATCGAAATACCCCTCCCGGAGGCCTCCCGGTACACTACCGGCACTCCCGGTACGCTACCGATGAGCCCGAAACTTTTCCGGAAACCAAACTGGGACTTCCTATATATGAATCTTTACCTCCGGACCATTCCGGAGCTCCTCGTGATGTCCGGGATCTCATCCGGGACTCCGAACAAACTTCGGTCACCACCATACATAACTCTACACTACAGAAACGTCACCGAACCTTAAGTGTGCAGACCCTGCGGGTTCGAGAACTATGTAGACATGACCGAGACGCCTCTACGGTCAATAACCAATGGCGGGACCTGGACGTCCACATTGGTTCCTACATATTCTACGAAGATCTTTATCGGTCGAACCTCTATGTCAAGGATTCAGTTAATCCCGTATAATGTTCCCTTTGTTCGTCGGTATGTTACTTGCCCGAGATTCGATCATCGGTATCTCCATACCTAGTTCAACCTCGTTACTGGCAAGGCTCTTTACTCGTTCTGTAATACAAGATCCCGCAACTAACAATTAGTCACATTGCTTGCAAGGCTTATTGTGATG
Source organism: Hordeum marinum (assembly GCA_022496015.1). Classification (NCBI taxonomy): domain Eukaryota; kingdom Viridiplantae; phylum Streptophyta; class Magnoliopsida; order Poales; family Poaceae; genus Hordeum; species Hordeum marinum. The sequence continues at coordinate 20,528,014 of CM039673.1, read as the reverse complement.
TTGCATTACCGAGTGGGCCCCGAGATACCTCTCCGTCACACGGAGCAACAAATCCCAGTCTCGATCCATGCCAACTCAACAGACACCATCGGAGATACCTGTAGAGCACCTTTATAGTCACCCAGTTACGTTGAGATGTTTGATACACACAAGGAACTCCTCCGATATCTGTGAGTTGCATGATCTCATGGTCATAGGAACACATACTTGACATGAGGAAAACGGTAGCAATAAACTGACACGATCATATGCTACGTTTGCAATTTGGGTCTTGTCCATCACATCATTCTCCTAATGATGTGACCCCGTTATCAAATGACATCTCATGTCCATGGCTAGGAAACCTTAACCATCTTTTGATCAACGAGCTAGTCTATTAGAGGCATACTAGGGACATGGTTTTGTCTATGTATCCACACATGCATCTAAGTCTCCGATCAATACAATTGTAGCATGGATAATAAACGATTATCATGAACAAGGAAATATGATAATAACTAATTTATTATTGCCTCTAGGGCATATTTCCAATAGTGTCCCACTTGCACTAGAGTCAATAATCTAGTTCACATCACCATGTGATTCGCATTGTTATGAATCTAACACCCAATGAGTTCTGGGCTCGATCATGCTTTGCATGTGAGAGAGGTCTTATAGTCAACGGGTCTGTGAAATTCAGATCCGTGTGTACTTTGCAAATTTCTATGTCAAACCGAAAACACTGCTACCACACTCCACTTGGTACTATTCCAAATGGCTGCTCCACTATACATATCCATATTGCTATTACGAGCCATCCGAATTGGTGTTAAAGCTTGCATCGACGTAACTCTTTACGACGAACTCTTTATCACCTCCATAATCGAGAAACATCTCCTTAGTCTTTAGTTACTAAGGAAAATCTTGACCGCTGTCTAGTGCTCCATTCCAGGATCACTTTGAAACCTTCCGGCCATACTTATGTCAAGGCTGACATCGGGTCTTGTGCACAGCATTGCATACATGATAGAGCCTATGGCTGAAGCATAGGTGATGACACTCATCTTTTTTCTATCTTCTGCAGTCATTGGGCATTGAGTCATACTCAATTTTATACCTTACAAATCAGGCGAGAACTCTTTCTCTGACTGATCCATTTTGAACTCTTTCAAAATCTTGTCAAGGTACGTGCTCATTGAAAGTCTCATCAAGTATCTCGATCTATCTCTATAGATCTTGATGCTCAACAATTAGGTAGCTTTATCCAGGTCTTCCTTTGAAAAATCACTTTTCAAACAACCATTTATGCTTCCCAGAAATCCTACATTATTTCTGATCAACAATATGTCATCCACATATACTTATCAGAAATTATATAGTGCTCCCACTCGCTTTATTGCAAATACAAGTTTCTCGTAAACTTTGTATAAACATCAAAACTTTGATCACCTCATCAAAGCGTATATTCCAACTCCGAGATGCTTGCTTCAGTCCATGGAAGGATCACCGAAGCATGCACACCTTTTAGCATCCTTAGGCCTGACAAAACCTTCTGGTTGCATCACATACAACCTTTCCTCAAGTAAACCGTTAAGGAAACGATGTTTTGACATCTATCTGCCAGATTTCATAATTGAAAACACAGCAACTGCTAACATAATTCCAACAGACTTTAGCACCACTACGAGTGAGAAAGTCTCATCGTAGTCAACTCCTTGAACTTGTCACAAACATCTTTGCAACAAGTCAAGCTTTACAAATAGTGACATTCACCATCAGTGTCTGTCTTCATTTTAAAGATCCATTTGTACTCAACGACCTGCCGTCCAACGAGCAAGTCTACCAAAGTCTACACTTGGTTTTCATACATGGATCCTATCTCGGATTTCATGGCCTCCAACCATTTATCGAAATCCGGGCCCATCAACGCTTCTCCATAGCTCGTAGGTCCATCGTTGTCCAACAACATGATCTCCAAGACAGAGTTGTCGTACCACTTAGGAGCAGTACACATCCTTGTCGACCTACGAAGTTCGATAGTAACTTGATCCTGAAGCTTCATGATGATCATCATTAACTTCCTCTTCAACTAACGTAGGCTTCACAGAAACATCTTTCTGCGCTGCGCTACTCTCTGGTTGAACAAAGGTTTAACAACCTCATCAAGTTCTATCTTCCTCCCACTCAATTCTTTCGAGAGAAACTTTTCCTTGAGAAAGGATCCGTTTTAGTAACAAACACTTTGCACTTGGATCTGAGATAGAAGGTTCACCCAACTGATCTTAGGGTATTCTATGAAGATGCATTTGTCCGCCTTGGGTTCGACCTCATTTGGTGAAAACAGTTTCCACACAAGTGTCGCAACCCCAAATATTAAGAAATGACAGCTTAGGTTTCTATCAAACCATAATTCACACGGTGTCATCTCAACGGATTTAGATGGTGCCCTATTTAAAGCGAATGTAGTTGTCTCTAATGCATAACCCCAAAATTATAGTAGTAAAACGATAAGAGACATCACAGCATGCACCATATCCAATCGAGCATGACTATGATGTTCGGACACACCATCACACTATGGTGTTCCAGGCGGCGTTAGTTGTGAAACAAATTTCACATTGTCTTAAGTTGTATGCCAAACTCGTAACTCAGATATTCACCTCCACGATCATATCGCAGTCATTTTTATCTTCTTGTCACGATGATCTTAAACTTCACTCTGAATTTGCTTGAACCTTTCAAACGATTCAGACTTGTGTTTCATTAAGTAAATATCCACTATATCTACTCAAATCATCAGTGAAGGTAAGAAAATAACGATATCCACTGCACGCTACAAGACTCACTAGATTGCATACATCAACATGTATCATTTCCAATGAATCACTTGCCCACTCCATCCAACGGGGTCCTTCAGTCATCTTGCCCAAGAGGCATGGTTCGCATGTCTCAACCGATTCGAAATCGAATGAGTCCAAAGATCCATCAGCATGGAGTTTCTTCATGCGCTTTATACCAATATGACATTTTGCGGCAGTGCCACAAGTATGTGGTACTATCATTATTAACTTTGTATCTTTTGACATCAATGTTATGAACATGTGTATTACTACGATCAAGATTTCAACAAACCATTCTCACTGGGTGCATGACCATTGAAGGTATTATTCATGTAAACAGAATAACCATTATTCTCTAACTTAAATGAATAACCGTATTGCAATAAACATGATCTAATCATGTTCATGCTCAACGCAAAACACCAAATAACATTTATTTAGGTTCGTCACTAATCCTGAAGGTAGAGAGAGCGTGCGATGTTGATCACATCAACCTTGGAAACACTTCCAACACATATCGTCACCTCACCCTTAGCTAGTTCTCCGTTTATTCCATAGCTTTTATTTCGAGTTACTAACATTTAGCAACCGAACCGGTATCCAATACCCATGTGCTACTAAGAGTACTAGCAAGGTACACGTTAGTAACTCGTATATCAAATATACTTCTATCAATGTTGCCAGCCTTCTTATCTACCAAGTATCTAGGGTTGTTCCGCTTCAGCGACCGCTCACCTCATAACAGAAGCACTTAGTCTCGGGTTTGAGTTCAACTTTGGGTTGCTTCACTGGAGCAGCAACTGACTTGCTATCCATGAAGTTTCCCTCCTTGCTCTTGCCCTTCTCGAAACTAGTGGTTTGATTAACGATCAACACTTGACGCTCCTTCTTGATTTCTACCTTCGCGGTGTCAAACATCGCGAACAGCTCAGGGATCAACATTTCCTTCCCTGGCATTTTATAGTTCATCACCAAGTTCTAGTAGCTCAGTGACAGTGACTTGGAGAACTACATAAATCACTATCTTATCTGGAAGATCAACTCCCACTCCATTCAAGCGATTGTAGTACCCAGACAGTCTGAGCACATGCTCAACGATTGAGCTATTCTCTTTCATCTTGCAGGCAAATAATCTCGTTGGAGATCCTATATCTCGCAACTCGGGCACGAGCTTGAGATCACAATCTCAGCTCTTAGAACATCTCATATGTTCCGTGACGTTCAAAACGTTTCGGAGCCTCAATTCTAAGCTGTAATGCATGACGCACTAAACTATCAAGTAGTCATCGAAACGTGCCTGTCAGATGTTCACAACATCTACAAACGATGCTAGATGGGGTGGCACACCGAGCGGTGCATTAAGGACATAAGCCTTCTGTGCAGCAATGAGGACAATCCTCAGATCACGGACCCAGTCCACAATTTTGCTACCAACATCTTTCAATTCTATTTCTCTAGGAACATATAAAATACAAGGGAGCTACAACGCGAGCTGGTAATCTACAACATAATTTGCAAAGACACTATTGACTATGTTCATGATAATGAGTTCAATTAATCATATTACTTAAGAACTCCCACTCAAATTGACATCCCTTGGGTCATTCGAGTGATGCATGATCCAAATTCACCAACTCAAGTCCGATCATCACGTGAGTTAAGGTGGCTTCAATGGTGAACATCATTATGTTGATCATATCCACTATATGACTCATGCTCGACCTTTCGATCTCTTGTGTTCCGAGGCCATGTCTGTACATGCTAGGCTCGTCAAGTTTAACCCGAGTGTTCTGCGTGTGCAAATCTGGCTTGCACCCGTTGTATGTGAACGTAGGGTCTATCACACCCGATCATCACGTGGTGTCTCAACACGACGAACTTTCGCAACGGTGCACACTCGGGGAGAACACAATTTATCTTGAAATTAAGTGAGGGATCACCTTATAATGCTACCGTCGTCCTAAGCAAAACAAGGTGCATAAATAGGATTAACATCACATGCAAATCATAAGTGACATGATATGGCCATGAACTTGTGCTTTTGATCTCCATCTAAAAAGCACCGGCATGATCTCCATCGTCACCGGCATGACACCATGATCTCCATCATCTTGATCTCCATCAACGTGTCGCCATCGGGGTTGTCACGCCCTGCATGCTTCTACTACTATTGCTACCGTTTAGCGATAAAGTAAAGCATTACATAGCGCTTAATGATTGACACGCAGGTCATACAATAATTAAAGACAACCCTATGGCTCCTGCCGGTTGCCGTACTCAACAACATGCAAGTTGTGAAATTCTATACATCACATGATCATCTCATACATCACATATATCTCATCATGTAATTGGCCATATCACATCACAACATACCCTGCAAAAACAAGTTAGACGTCCTCTAATTGTTGTTGCAAGTTTTATGTGGCTACTATGGGTATCTAGCAAGAACAATTCTCACCTACGCATGAACCATAACGGTGATACACTAGTTTGATTTTCAACCTTCTCAAGGACCGCCTTTGTCGAATCCGATCCAACTAAAGTGAGAGAAACTGTCACCCACAAGCCATCTAGGCAACAAGTTGCGTCGAGGGAACCGGTCTCTCGTAAGCGTACGAGTAATGTTGGTCCGGTCCGCTTCATCTCACAATCCCGCTGAACCAAAATCCGACCAAGGGAGGAAGCAATCTAAGCATCAACGCCCACAAACCTTTTGTGTTCTACTCGAGATCTCATCGAACCATGAACCTAGCTCATGATGCCACTGTTGGGGAACGTCACATGGGAAACAAAAATTTTCCTACGCACACGCAAACCTATCCATGGTGATGAGCATCTACGAGAGGGAGAGTGGATCTACATAACCTTGTAGATCGCTAAGCGGGAAGCGTTAAGAAACACGGTTGGTGTAGTCGAACATCTCCGCCATCCAAATCGCCGAGCGTCCCGCGATCTCATCACGATCCATCCCGCGATCCCATCACGATCCGTCCCGCGATCTCATCATGATCCATTCCGTGATCACATCACGAACCGTCTCGCGATCTCGATCACGGTCATTCCGATCTAGCGCTGAACGGACGACACCTCCGCTTTCAGCACACGTGCAGCTTGATGACGATCTCCACCGTCTTGATCCAGTGAGAGGAGGTGGAGAGGAGAGAGAGTTCATCGGCAGCGTGACGGCGCTCCGGTGATGGTGGTGGAGCAATTCCGGCAGGGCTTCGCCTAAGCACTGCGGAACTACGATCTAGAGGAGAAACTATGCACCGGTTGAACGGGTAGCACGTGGCCGGAAATTCTGTCCAAAAACCACCCAATCCACTAGTATATATAGGAGGAAAGGAGAGGAGAGGCAGTCAAGGCCTTTGGGTCGGCCGAAATAGGAGGTGGGAAAAAATCCTACTTCACCTCCAATCCTAGTTGGAGTAGGATTGCCTCCTATTGGCTGATTTTCCACATTTTGCTTTAGGACTTTCTCTCCTGTGCCATGGGCCTTTGTGGCTGTTATCCCAGCCCACTAAGGGCTGGTTATTATTCTCCCACAGCCCATGGACCTCTTGGGGTCGAAATACCCCTCCCGGAGGCCTCCCGGTACACTACCGGCACTCCCGGTACACTACCGATGAGCCCGAAACTTTTCCGGAAACCAAACTGGGACTTCCTATATATGAATCTTTACCTCCGGACCATTCCGGAGCTCCTCGTGATGTCCGGGATATCATCCGGGACTCCGAACAAACTTCGGTCACCACCATACATAACTCTACACTACCGAAACGTCACCGAACCTTAAGTGTGCAGACCCTGCGGGTTCGAGAACTATGTAGACATGACCGAGACGCCTGTACGGTCAATAACCAATGGCGGGACCTGGACGTCCACATTTTTTCCTACATATTCTACGAAGATCTTTATCGGTCGAACCTCTATGTCAAGGATTCACTTAATCCCGTATAATGTTCCCTTTGTTCTTCGGTATGTTACTTGCCCGAGATTCGATCTTCGGTATCTCCATACCTAGTTCAACCTCGTTACTGGCAAGTCTCTTTAATCGTTCCGTAATACAAGATCCCGCAACTAACAATTAGTCACATTGCTTGCAAGGCTTATTGTGATGTTGCATTACCGAGTGGGCCCCGAGATACCTCTCCGTCACACGGAGCAACAAATCCCAGTCTCGATCCATGCCAACTCAACAGACACCATCGGAGATACCTGTAGAGCACCTTTATAGTCACCCAGTTACATTGCGATGTTTGATACACACAAGGCACTCCTCCGATATCTGTGAGTTGCATGATCTCATGGTCATAGGAACACATACTTGACATGCGGAAAACGGTAGCAATAAAATGACACGATCATATGCTACGTTTGCAATTTGGGTCTTGTCCATCACATCATTCTCCTAATTATGTGACCCCATTATCAAATGACATCTCATGTCCATGGCTAGGAAACCTTAACCATCTTTTGATCAACGAGCTAGTCTATTAGAGGCATACTAGGGACATGGTTTTGTCTATGTATCCACACATGCATCTAAGTCTCCGATCAATACAATTATAGCATGGATAATAAACGATTATCTTGAACAAGGAAATATGATAATAACTAATTTATTATTGCCTCTAGGGTATATTTCCAATACTTTGTCCCTCAACGGCCGGGCTTTAAGGTAGCCACCTGACCCCGTGTGATGGTGAAACTGCTTCTTTGCAGCATTGTTCTTGTTTATGTCTGACATTTTCTTACTCTTCTTCGATGTCTTGCAGGCCACAAATGCGGGCCAGTAATCTCCTATCTTCTCATATCGGCCGACAAATGCTGGAGTCATCCCTTTGTCGACAAACTTTGATTTCAACTCATTCTTCCACCTCCTGAATAGATCTGCCATCTTCTTAAGAGCACACGCCTTGACTTGTGGCTCTATAGCTGGCTTATTCTGATCCTCCTCTGGTGGTAGGGTGAAATTTTCCTTGAGTGGGGTCCAAAGATCTTCTTTGTGTCTATCAGTTGCATAATCACCATCATGGGCGCCACCCTTAGGCTTATTCCATTGCTTGATGCTGATCGGGATGTTGTCCCTAACAATAGCTCCGCACTGAGGAGAAAATGCATTCTTGGTCCGCTTGGGTTCAATCGGATGGCCATCGTCTACGAGTGCTGTGATCGTGAACTTTTCATCCTTGCACAACCTCTTCTTCGGGCCTCGTCTCGTTATCGAAGTATGGCTCGATCCGGAGGGCTATAATAGAAGAAAGAAGAGTTCATTAATATATGTACATACCAAAACAATTAATGCATCAATTAGCTAGAGTCAGTATAGGCATAATTAATATATATACCTCGCCGGACTTTGCAATAGCTCCCTTCTCCGATCAGCCATCGGAGCCATCATCATGGTCTCCTTCTTCCTTCGGCATTCGATCATCGGAGCCATCATGATCATGCCCTTCCTCCTCCATCCCCCGTGAAGTTGACATATGACAAGATATCACGTCCGCCGTGGATTATGTCCCCCAAAAACTGTTCTTGTTCTTTGTCTATAGGATCCATAGTTTCCGCAAATATTACAACATGGCAATTAATATACAAACATGAATGTCCAACGTCTAGACCGCCTCTCTCATGAATGTACGACAACTCTTCTAGGGTTTTGGGTGGCCTCGACAACGCTCTTTTAACTCATTTAACTTGGTAAATTTGGTTGGCCTCGACAACGCTTATAGGGTTTGGGGTGGCCCCGACAACACTTCTAGGGTTTGCAGACTCCTCCCCCCTCATTTTCCCGAGAGAGCTAGGGGATACTCCTCCCCCCTCATTTCCCTTGATTTACGCTCTTTGAACCTATGATATTTTTTGCCTTGACAAATCATTGAACCTTTTGACAGACACCTCCCATAAACTCTTTCATAATTTTCTTTAGCATACATCCATGCAAAAAACAGGAAGCTACGATATTTTTTATATCATATGATAATTTTCTATATATATACATCCATCCATGCATCCATCCATCCATATACACACACATATATACATGGACCAAAAATGCTATAAAAAATTATATGAACAAAAAAAAGCATACATCATCTATCATCAACATCATCAGCTATCATCAACATCATCATCTAACTATCATATATCATCTATATATCATCAAAATTAATCAAAAAAATCAACAGGGACAGGGAGGAGGGAGGAAAGGGGGCCGGCCGGACCGAACAGGGAGGAGAGGCGGCATCGTCGGGGCAGGGCTGTGGCGCGGGGCGGCATCGGGGCAGGGCGTGATACGTCTCCAACGTATCTATAATTTTTGATTGTTCCATGCTATTATATTATCAACTTGGGATATTTTATATGCATTTATATGCTATTTATATCATTTTTGGGACTAACTTATTAACTCAGTGCCCAGTGCCAGTTTATGTTTTTTCCGTGTTTTTGACCTTTTTCAGATAAGAATATTAAACGGAGTCCAAACGGAAAAAACCTTCGCGGTGATTTTTTCCACGACAGGAGGGAACCAGAAGACTTGAGAACCAAGGCAGAGGGCCATGGAGGAGGCCACAAGCCCCCTAGGCGCGCCCTAGGGGGTTGGGCGTGCCTAGCAGGCTCGTGGGCCCCTCGTGCCTCCTTTGCCCTACCTCTTTCGCCAATAAATTCCCCAAAATCCCAGAACCGATAGAGAGAGCCACGAAAATTCTTTTCCGCCGCCGCAAGCTTCTATTTCCGCGAGATCCCATCTGGAGACCGTTCTTGTGCCCTGCCGGAGAGGGATTCAGACACGAAGGGCTTCTTAATCAACACCATTGCCTCTCCGATGATGCGTGAGTAGTTCACCATAGACCTTCGGGTCCATATCTAGTATCTAGATGACTTCTTCTCTTTCTTTGATCTTCAATACAAAGTTCTCCATGATCTTCATGGAGATCTATCCGATGTAACTTTCTTTTGCGGTGTGTTTGTCGAGATCCGATGAATTATGGATTTATGATCAGATTATCTATGAATAATATTTGAGTCTCCTCTGATTTCTTATATGCATGATTTCGTATCCTTTTAAGTCTCTTCGGGTTATGGGTTTCGTTTGGCCAACTTGATCTGTAATTCTTGCAATGGGAGAAGTGCTTGGTTTTGGGTTCATACCGTGCGATGTCCTCACCTAGTGACAGAAGGGGTAGCGAGGCACGCATCATGTTGTTGCCATCAAGGGTAAAAAGATAGGGTTTATATCATATTGCATGAATTTATCCCTCTACATCATGTCATCTTGCTTAAGGCGTTACTCTGTTTGTTATGAACTCAATACACTAGATGCATGCTGGATAGCGGTCGATGCATGGAGTAATAGTAGTAGATGCAGAAAGTATCGGTCTACTTGTCTCGGACATGATGCATATATGTATGATCATTGCCTTAGATATCTTCATGACTTTGCGCGATTCTATCAATTGCTCGATAGTAATTTGTTCACCCACCGTAATACTTGCTATCATGAGAGAAGCCTCTAGTGAACACTATCGCCCCCGGGTCTATTTTACACATTATATATTCAGATCTATATACAAAAATACCAAAAATACCTTGCTGCACTTTTATTTATTATTTACATTTACCTATTATCACTGTAAAATCTCACCTTGCAAGTAATCGTAAAGGCATTGACAACCCCTTTATCGCGTTGGGTGCAAGTTTTTTTGTTTTTGTGCAGGTGCCTTGGTGCCTCATCTTGATACTCCTACTGGAATTATACCTTGGTTCTCAAACTGAGGGAAATACTTATCTCTACTTTGCTGCATCACCCTTTCCTCTTCAAGGGAAAAACCAACGCAAGCTCAAGAAGTAGCAGGGCGCGCGTAGGGGAGCGACGCCGGCGTCGGGGCACGGGGCGGCGCGTCGGGGCAAAGGTGGGCGTCGGGGCAGGGCGGTGCATCGGGGCAGAGGCACGCGTCAGGGCAGAGGGGCGCGTCGGGGTAGGGCACGCATCACGGAGCGGCGTCGGCGTCGGGGCATGGCGCGCGTCGGGGCAGAGGGCGTCCACGGCGAGCTCGGGCAGCCTGGCGGCGTCGATGTGCTTGGCGTCTTCGGGGGCAAGTGCTAGATGTAAATCTGAAAAAATCGAAATTGTTGCTTGTATACACAGAGCATTGGTCCCGGTTGGTTGCACGAACCGGGACCAATGCGACCTTTAGTCCCGGTTGGTGGCACCAACCGGGACCAAAGGTCTCTTTTCGGCAGCCCAAAGGGCGGGAAGCAGAGACCATTGGTCCCGGTTGGTGGCACCAACCGGGACTAAAGGGATGCATTGGTCCCGGTTGGTGCAACCAACCGGTACTAAAGGCCTTCATTGGTCCCGGTTGGTGCCACCAACCGGGACCAAAAGGTGGTGCTTCCCGGGGAAAATGTTTAGTCCCACCTCGCTAGCCGAGAGGGCTTGAGTGTGGTTTATAAGCGCTGTTGCGCCAACCCTCTCGAGCTTCTCTCAACTACAGGCTTACGGGCCTAATTGTACTCTCCTCTGCCTATGGGCCTATTGGTCCTTCTATGGGCCTGAATCCTGGCCCAACTAGCTGTTGGGTTTCTAGTCGTATTCAGGCCGTGGTGGCCCATTAGGCGGCATTTTTTAAAAAAATAAACCTGTTTTTTGTTTTGTTTTTTGCTTTATTTATTATTTTAATTGTTTTTCATTATTTTTCTTCTGTTATTTTAGCTCATTCTTTTTAACAAATAAATACTTTGATAATTTTAGTTGCATAATTTCCATTATTTTGTTTTGTTTCTTGCTTTATTTTTTTTGCTTTATTTATTTCGAGTGTGTTTTATCATTGTATTCTTTTTGCTATTAATGTTTTGAACAAAAAATACTTTGATAATTTTAGTTGCATAATTTTCATATAATTATTGTTTCAAAAATACTATAGGTTTATAAAAGCTTTTTAGCTGATTCTTTTTTGAACTCCACTCCTACGATGTTTTGAAAGAAAATTAAAAAGCACTTCAAACGAACTCTGAAAAGGTTGAAAGTTGGCATAATATCATCATTTCACCCACATAGCATGTTCTAAAAAGTTGAGTGGGTTACGACAAAAACTAGATGCACTTCGTGTACAAAATGGACAATCTATTTCGAAGTATCACGGTTTCGGACAAAAACTCATCTGTTACAAAGGGATTTCATTTTTTGAACTCATTTGAACTCCAGACTTTTTGTGTGTTCAAAATGCACCATTCAAAGCCACATCATCAATTTTCAACCCTTTCTGACTTCATTTGGTATTTTTCATGCACTTACTAATTTTTTTGAACTAAATGACCCTGAAATTGAAAAGCACTTCAGATGAACTCTGAAAAGGTTGAAAGTTGGCATGGTATCATCATTTCACCCACATAGCATGTCATAAAAAGTTGAGAGGGTTACGGCAAAAACTGGATGCACTTCGTGTATAAAACGGAAAATCTCTTTCGAAGTATTAGGGTTTCGGACAAAAACTCACGTGTTACAAAAGGCATTTCATTTCTTCACATGTCACTGCAATGATATAGTTGTGGAGAGAAAGTCTTCACTTTTTCTTTGCTTGTGTCCTTTTCTTATTGTGCCGTAATCATGGATAATCTTCATCGTTTAACGGGGTGCTTGGGTCAGCCTTGACTTTGAAGGGAGGAATTTCATGAAACTTTTCATAATCTTTAGACATGTCTGTCTTGCCCTCCAATCCCATGATGTCTCTTTTTCCTGAAAGAACTATGTGGCGTTTTGGCTCATCGTATGATGTAGTCTCTTCCTTATCTTTTCATTTTCTCGGTATGGTAGACATGTCCTTCACATAGAAAATATGTGCCACATCATTGGCTAGGACGAATGGTTCGTCTGTGTACCCAAGATTGTTCAGATTCACTGTTGTCATTCCATACTGTGGGTCTTCCTGTACCCTGCCTCTTGACAGATTGACCCATTTGCACTGAAACAAAGGGACCTTGAAATCATGTCCATAGTCAAGTTCCCATATGTCCACTATGTAACCATAATATGTGTCCTTTCCCCTCTTGGTTCCTGCATCAAAGAGGACACCGCTGTTTTCGTTGGTGCTCTTTTCATCTTGAGCGATCGTGCAAAATGTATTCCCATTTATATCATACCCTCTGTAAGTCAATACAGTCGAAGATGGTCCCCTGGCCAACGAGTACAAATCATTAGAAATAGTGTTGTCACCCATGAGACATGTTTGCAACTAACTGCCGAAAGTCCTGATGTGTTCATATGTAATCCAGTCGTCACATTGTTCCAGGTGTTTGGAGCGCAGAATATTCTTGTGTTTATCGACATACGGGGTCACCAAGGTGGAATTCTGTAGAACTATGTAGTGTGCTTCAGATCAAGAATGCCCGTCCCTACATATTATTGAGTCTGCTCCTAGCGTGCCTTTTCTATCCAGTCTCCCCTCATAACATGATTGAGGGAGACCAATCTTCTTAAGGTCAGGAATGAAGTCAACACAAAACCCAATGACATTCTCTGTTTGATGGCCCATGGAGATGCTTGCTTCCGGCCTAGCGCGGTTACAAACATATTTTTTAAGACTCCCATGAACCTCTCAAAGGTGAACATATTGTGTAGAAATACAGGCCCAGAACGGCAATCTCGTCGACTAGCTGAACTAGGACGTGCGTCATGATATTGAAGAAGGACAATGGGAACACCAGCTCGAAACTAACAAGACATTGCACCAAATCACTCCACAACCTTGGCAGGATTTCTAGATCGATCACCTACTGAGAGATTGCATTGAGGAATTCACATAGCTTCACAATGGCTAAACGAAGATTTTCCAGTAGAAGCCCCCTCAATGCAACCAGTAGTAGTTGCGTCATAATCACGTGGCAGTCATGAGACTTTAGGTTCTGGAACTTTTTCTCTGCCATATTTATTATTCCCTTTATATTCGACGAGAAACCAGACGGGACCTTCATACTGAGCAGGCATTCAAAGAAGATTTCCTTCTCTTCTTTGGTAAGAGCATAGCTGGGAGGACCTTCATACTGCTTTGGATGCGTGCCATCTTTGTCAAGCACACGTTGCTGTTCCTCGCATGCCTCCGGTGTATCTTTTGTCTTCCCATACACTCTCAAGAAGCCTAGCAGGTTCACGCAAAGATTCTTCGTCACATGCATCATGTCGATTGCAGAGCGGACCTCTAGGTCTTTCCAATAGGGTAGGTCCCAAAATATAGATTTCTTCTTCCACATGGGTGTGCGTCCCGCATCGTCAGTCGGAACAGATAGTCTTCTAGGACCCTTTCCAAATATTGCTTGTAAATCATTGACCATATCAAGTATGTGATCACCAGTACGGAGGGCGAGCTTCTTCCGGTGATATGCCTCACCTTTGAAATGCTTTCCTTTGTTTCGACATTGATGGTTGGTCAGAAGAAATCGACGATGCCCCAGGTACACATTATTCCTGCATTTGTCCAAATATATACTCTCAGTGTCATCTAAACAGTGTGTGCATGAGTGGTATCCCTTGTTTGTCTGTCCTGAAAGGTTACTGAGAGTAGGCCAATCGTTGATGGTTACAAATAGCAATGCATGTAGGTCAAAATCCTCTTGTTCTTTCTCATCCCACACACGTACACCTCTTCCATTCCATAGCTGTAAAAGTTCATCAACTAATGGCCTTAGGTACACATCAATGTCATTGCCGGGTTGCTTAGGGCCTTGGATGAGCACTGGCATCATAATGAACTTTCGCTTCATGCACAAGCAAGGAGGAAGGTTATACATACATAGAGTCACAGGACATGTGCTATGCCGGCTGCTCTGCTCCCCAAAAGGATTAACGCCATCTGCACTTACACCAAACCATACGTTCCTCGGGTCACCTATAAAGTCGCTCCACTTTCTCTCGATCTTTCTCCACTTCGACCCGTTAGCGGGTGCTCTCAACTTCCTGTCTTTCTTACGGTCTTTTTTGTGCCATTACATCAACTCGACATGCTTTTTGTTTCTGAATAGACGTTTCAACCATGGTATTATAGGAGAATACCACATCACCTTGGCAGGAACCCTCTTCCCGGTGTGCTAGCTCTCAACATCACCAGGGTCATCTCTTCTGATCTTATACCGCAATGCACCGCATACCGGGCATGCGTTCCGTTCCTCGTACTCATTGTGGTAGAGGATGCAGTCATTAGGGCATGCATGTATCTTCTGCACCTCCAATCCTAGAGGGCACAGGACCTTCTTTGTTGCATACATACTGTCGGGCAATTCGTTATCCTTTGGAAGCTTCTTCTTCATTATTTTCAGTAGCAAACTAAATCCCTTGTCAGATACACCATTGTCTGCCTTCCTTTGCAGCAATTCCAGTGAGGTACCGAGCTTTTTGTTGTCTTCTTCGTAATTTGGGTACAACCCTTTTTTTTGATCCTATAACATGTGATCGAACTTCAACTTCTCCCTTTCACTTTCGCATTCTCTCTGTGCATCAACAATGACCCCGCGAAGATCATCATCGAGCACATCGTCTGGTTCCTCTTGATCTTCAGCTTCCCCCCATTGCAGCATCACCGTATTCAGGGGGAGGATAGTTGTCGTCATCGTCTTCTTCTTCGTTGTCTTCCATCATAACCCCTCTTTCTCCATGCTTGGTCCAAACATTATAGTGTGGCATAAAACCCTTCTAAAGCAGGTGGAAGTGATATAGGAAATATGCCCTAGAGGTTATAATAAATGTTATTGATTATCTCCCTGTTCATAATTAGGTTAATGTTCCATGCTATAACTGCTATGGTTCTCGAGTCTGCAATAACCACGAGGCTTGAAGGAAGACTCATATGCACGTGTGGAATAATAAATGGTAAAATGTATTCCTAGTATGGCCTCTAAGACTGGCTCAAGTATTGCATGACGATCCTATTTTCCTGATCATGGGCATGGCTATGCCGGCAATTTTGAGGGCACAATGTTAGAAGAACATTTGTGTTGAATCGACCTGAATTGATGTTATGCTATGAGATACATTAGTCATAAGTTAATGGTTAATAACACAGAGAAATTAATGTTTGCATAATTCCTTAGACCATGAGAGTATCGAGTTCCTTAATGCTTGCTTCATGAACTTTGGGGTTTGTTAAACGTCATCCGTAAATGGGTGGCTATTACGGCGGCTTTCGGGTTCATGGAAAAGTATGTCAAGTAACTTGATAGCTCAAGATTGGGATTTGCTCCTGCGACGATGGAGAGATATCCCTGGGCCCCCTCGGTGTTACGGTATCCATCATCGTCTGGCCACACACTTTGTGATTTGATGACGGGGATGCCAGAACACGGGAATGAGAAAAGAGAACAATACCGGTAACGAGGTAACTGGCATAGTGGACAAGTTGTTGATCTACGGGGATGCCAACATGTCTCACCTCGGGTAATTGTAACATATCGCGAAGCAACAAGAATAGCACACGGCAACTGGAGGTTCACTCGAATATTCATTCGTGTTGGTATAGGGGTCAATATGGGTGTCCATGGCTCCGATGTTGATCATTGATCGGAAGGGGTTCCGGGTCATGTCTATGCTTCACCGAACCTATAGGGTCACACGCTTAAGGGTCATCTATCGGCTGAATACTAGACAGGGAGTCTGAGAGAAAATCACCGAAAAAGTTTCGGACCGCGTAAAAGTTCTGTAGAGAGAACATCGGAACAGTTCTAGTGAAATTAAAAAGTTGTTTCAGGGGATACCATAAAGTCAAATTGGTTTCGGCATATGCCTGATAATTCTTCGAGGGTACCAGAATCGTTCTGGAAACTTTCTCGAATTTCCGGAAGAAAAACGGGAAATGTTCTGGAGCTGCCGGAACCACATCAATTGCTTTTCGCACATGAAAATCACTAATCCGTAATTGTTTCGGATCGCATTGAAAATTATATTAGTGGGTGCTGGAAATGTGCTAAGCCCACATAAATATTTTCAGTTCGAACGAACGCTGAAAAATGTCGTCATGAATAGTGAAAGTGCTTTTTTAATTACTTTATTGGAAACACTATTTGTGAATAGTGGAAATACTATTAGGGGATGATGCAGGCATGGTGTTGCAGGCAACACTATTTGGAGGCTTTCCCTTTATGCCCTTGTGGTGTCCTCACCTCATGGGCATTTTGGTAATTCCAAGTCCCATCCTACCCCTTGGTTTTCCTATAAATAGAGGTGAGTGGGCTGCCCACAAACTCACTCCTTGTCACATAAAAGTGCCATTGCAATGATCTGGCTTCTTCTCTCCCTCCCAGCGACATAGTTTTGTAGAGCCGAAAGGCTGTCTAGGTTCCGGCAGGAACTAGTTCTGGATGGCGATGCCCTACCGGATAGATGACACCATATGTGTGCAACTCTATAGAGAGATCGTAGTTTTGGTCTTAGTTCGAGAGTGCCTCCCGAAGGGCTGTCCGTGTGACCATCCGAGTTTTGAAGGTCCTCCCGAAGGGCTGTCCAAGTGACTGTCCAAGTTTTGGAGCTCCTCCCGAAGGGCTGTCCGCGACACCATCCGGGGGACTTTCTGACCGCCTCCCGGAGGGCTGTCCGAGGGTCATATGAGGGTATACATCCTCGTAGTTGGGAGGTTGTAAATCCTAGCTGCGGGGATCTGCACCACCGATCGTCATCGACTCTACTTCCGCTGCGCTACGAGTCGGTAACGAAAAATATCAAACCTTGTATGCAGTCTCCATAGTGGTCCTGGGCTGGTGCGTAGGTTGGGAAATTTTTCTTTTCTGCTGCATTACCCTATAGTGGCATCAAGAGCCATGCTATGCATAGATGCAGGTTGTGATCTAGAACACATAGAGATTATGGGTATTGCATAATATAATTTTGGAGCAGATGAGATCTATTGCGGAAAATTATTTATGCTGGTAGTAGATGAAATCTGTTACTCGATGTTCCTGTTGCTTCCTCTGAATTTGCGTAGTCCTGATCTTGACGGCATGGTGGAATCTCACAAAGTTCTGGCAATCCGCGATCCTTTCATGCTGCTCCTGAGTATGCTGATTAACAGATCAACGAAGTGCTAACAGTTCTTTGGGTGCCACCATAGTTGAGAAAGATGGATGTTTCGCAGACAAAAGGGCAATGCAGATGTCATCTGCACGGGTGTCACGCGTATGACGAAGTTTAGTATGGGTCTTGGGATTTTATTATCTCATGTTTTATACACCCTGGAAAGTTAATCTAGCAACTTGAATTATCATACTTGATGGTGGACGTCGGTAGCTTCGGTTTGTTTCTAAACCTTAGAAGCCACGTAAAACAAGTTTTTGCATGGACCGATTGGAGGCGTCTAACTTTGTTTTGCAGGATGGTTTGCATGTGCATGTGATGTGGTATAGCAGTGTTCATAATAAATTGATTATGTTTGAGATGACTATACGATGTAAATTGATTAACATGACCTGCAAGTCATGATTCGGCATGATGGCTGGAGCCATATGATTGCACTTTAATGACCTGCACGTCAACCTTATGTAATGCACTTATTTTATTAAGCTACAGAGATAGCAATATTGTTTGGTGGATCAACAAGGTGGTGGCAATCTTCGCAAAGGTGAACACCAATGCGAATACCAAAGACGAAGAAATACTTGACTTCTCCGTCAGAAGGGACTATACCATGTCATGCTAATTATGAATTGCCTGAGATGTTTATCCCTCTTGATGCACCCTTCTTGATTGCGCGGTAGACGCTTTTATTAGGGTGGTTTCTCACAAAAAATATCAAGTAGTTTGTGTTATCCCAAGTGTAGCACCATCACAGCACCTATCTCTTCGAGGTATCACATGGATACATGGGTACGAACGATTAGAGAAGTGTGAGGCGGGTGAGTTGAGACCTCGCAGCGAGATCACTTGGTTGTCTTGATGTTCTAGCTTGAAAGTCCTGAGCTCGGAACATGCCCATCGAAAGATGAACAAGAGTCACATAGAGATGTGATTGGCAAGTTGGCCTACCGATTGCAATTATCGTCACTTGAGATGGATACATCCTTGGCGTTGAATTGTAATTTGGATCTTGAATCACTCACAATCAATTATGAGAGATATTGATTTGAGTGGGAGCACACTGTAGAGTTAACTTGTTTTAATTCTCAGTGCAATTAATTATGGGCACTGTCTAAGTGAGATTTGCATAATAGTTGTAGAATAATGGTCCGCATTTCCACCTTCCCTATTAAAATTGAATAGCTGTTAAATATCTGGTTACAACTTTACGGTTGGTAACGTAATGTGAGGATTGTCCTCAAGAGTGTCGAGAAGGACTTTGTCCTATCGCATGCTTTTGGTATTCTCCCGCTAATGCTATGGATCATGTGACTCTCGTCCTTCGATCCAAAAGCTAGAATTCCTTTTCAGTCAAAGTGCAATATGTTTGCTTCCATGAGACCCGAACTTCGAAAGTTTGGATAGATATGTGATATTCATGGAATCTGAAAATCATTTTCAGAGACAGACAAAGGCTAAAAGATATGAGATATCCAAAGCAATGTTTGTTTGCAAACTACTAGTAAAGAAGTTTACTATGCATTAGACTGATAAGAGAGGGATCCAGAAGAACGCCTGTCATATGATGAAAGGTCAATAAAACAACAACTTAAAGAGAAAGGAAGTGTCTGAAGGGTGTTAGTGAGACTTTAAAGCCTAGGAAGTCCAGGGCTAACGCCACTCTTAAGTTGGATGCTTCTTCTGAGAGTAGGAGAAATACTAAAAGTTAAACTGTTAGAAGTATAATGGCAAAAGGAAAGAAGACTGGAATATCCAGCTCATGTATGAATGTCATACAAGTTTTTTATGTACCGAAGGCTGGTCAAAGATATAGTTCTTGGGAATTATGGTTAAACATGTTAATCATTAATTCTTCGGTATTGTGAGTTAATCACAAAGATACCCGCTCGATTGCATTCTGTTGCAACTCGATGTAAGAACTACTATGGCCTGAAAGACTAGCCAGGGATGAGGTTTAGATACACGCAGGGAACATAGTAAATGTTACTATGCCTTCCATCGGTGTATTCCCTATGTATTAAGTTTCATAAATCATTTTCGAGTTTCACACTCTAGCCCTTTGCATAAGGTATCTTGCAAGAAGGTTGTTCATAAGAGAACTTTTCATGTTCGGTGTTATGAATCACATAATGGACATACTTTCATTATGAATGAGATGTATGTTATGAATATTGATAATAATACATTACCTATGGGTTTACTTTTATAATTCATTTTAGAGTTTCATACACTCCAGCCCATTGCACAATGTTTGTTGCAAAATAGTTGTTCATAAAAACAACAATTGTTGTTCAGTGTTATGAATAACATGAAGGGCCATGCTTCAATCCTAGATGGGAATTATGTTATGAATATTGATGGAAATATGATACATCCATAACATAACACTAAATGTCGCAAGACTAAAAGAATACCACACAGGTGTGGCACTACATTTGGTCACATTGGAGAAACCAGCATGGAAAATTCCATTATGATGGATTTTGAAGTCATTTGATTTTGAATCATCTAACACTTGTAACTTTCCTCTAAAAAGTGAAGTGACTAAAATACCGTTCATAGGCCATAAGGAACGAGCAAAGAACATATTGGTAATCATACATTATGATGTGTGTAGTCAAATAAATGTTGTTGCAAGTAGTGGATTTATCTATCTTCAGAAATAACTCAAGTAGATATATGGATATTTACTTGATGAGACGTGAGTCTGGATCTTTTTGAAATCATTAGAAAGGTTTTCAAAATGAAGAAGAAAATATTGTAACAAGAAAATTATGTTTCTACAATTCGATTGTAGAAAGGAATATTTGAGTTACAAGTTTAGAGAATGTTTAATGAGTTGTGAAAAGAGTTACATAACTTGCACCTCCCGGAACACCACTGCAAAGTGGAAAGTCCGTGAAGATGTAATCGAACCATTTATGACATGGTCAGATCAAAGATGACATAAATAAATTTGCCATTACCCCCTTTTAAAGAGTGATGCTTTAGAGACTACGTCTTTTACACTGAAAAGAGCTCCATCAGGTCTATTGAAATGACGCCATGGTATGGTACGCCCAACCATGTTATATCTTTTCTTAACATTTGGAATATGGGGCTTGTGTAAAAGGTTACAAACCTATTCTAAATCAGACAAGTGCTACTTTGTAGGTTATCCCAAGTCATTGGGTATTTCCCCACCACTATACCGAGGCAAATGGTTTGGTCACAAAATGGTATGCTTTTGAAAGGAATAGTTCTTACAAAAGGTGAGTGGGAGGACAGTGCAACTCGATGAGATAACCAGTATCTTTGTCATCAGGTCAAAGGAAAGGAACCTTGGAAGTGATTCCAGTGTTTCCCACTATGACTGATATGGAAGTCTCTACAATAAAATGTATGGACTTCAATCGAACTTGCTGCTGAACCCCGTAGGCAATGCTCGGGCAAACCTCTCAGGTCCGCAAACGTGATATTGTTGTTAGACAACAGTATACCTACGATGCACAAGGAAGCATTGATGGGCCCTGACTCCGGAATTGGCTAAATGCCAATACAATCCGAGATAGTTTCCATATAAGTGATTTAAGATTAAAATCTTGATACACCTTTCGGAAGACTTAGAGTCTAAGGAATATTTATGGAACTAAAAACTGATACGGATAAAAATGTTCTATCCATAAAGCTCGACTTGTTGAAATAACAAGTTCAAGGAGTTGACTATGATGAGGTTGTTTCACCGTAGCGATGCTTAAAGTCGGTTCAGGTTGAACTAGCAATTAATACATATTTCAAACATGAGATATGAAACATGGATGACGAAAGGATTTCCATCTGATGGAAATGTAACCAAGGACTTGCATGTGTTATAGTCCAAGGTATTTTGTCAGTCTAGAGGATCCTAGTAAGTATGCAAACTTCAGAGTTCCAACGATGGACAGAAGAGAGCAAAGTGGAGTTGGAATCTTCATTTATGATGGAAAGGTCAAAGGGGTTTGACTTCATCAAATGGGTATCGAAGATGCTTGTGATTCAAGAAAGTAAGTGGGAGCATAATAATATTTCTAAAAACCTTGTGTACTTGACACATTGTTAATTGTAAATAAATTTCTTGACATGACTTAGGACTTCATTTGAAAATAGTTTTTGGATGAAGTGCTTAGGCTAAATAGCCTCAATATTAGGCATGATGATCTATGGAGATAGAGGTACCTAATGGGGCTAAGCTATGAATACATATTGACAAGATGCTAAAACTTTTAGCATTTAAAACGCCAAGGAGTGATTCTTGCCGAAGTCACATGGAAAGAGTTTTTGCAAGACTCGGTGTCCCAAAACACTGATGAGTAAAATACATGATGGAGATTCCACACACTCTTGTGTTTGGATTAATCATGTATTACATGGTATGTAAAACAACCGATATGTCCAATACTCCAAAGTTGTTGCGAGTATAGATACCAAAGTGATCAAAGTACTGATCATGGGACAACAGTGAAAGATGTCATTAAGTACTAGAGTAGTACTAATGACAAGTTTTCTTGCAAGCAGAAATCATGAAGAGTTCGTTGTAATATGTTACATCGATACAGTCTTCACCATTTCTCCATGATTTTTGATTTAATTGAGGGTTTTGTGTGATACACAATATGGTGGCACGGTAGTTGGAAATTGTTCCAAACAAGATATTGTGGCGAATTCTATAACAAAGGCTAAGTATGCTAACGCTTTAGAAGTGATAAAGAAGTTGTTGAATCATATAGTTCATTCATGAACTTAGTATGGTTCCAAGATGGCTTTGGTCTATGAGACACTATTGCAGATAATTGCTCCATAGCTTAGTCTAAGGAATTAGGTTTCGACCAATGATTCACACATATGCAAAGCCAAGTTCACACAAAATACAAATTTTGTGATAGCGTGAAAACCCGAGGATATGCAAAGTTACACACGGAGCTGAAGTTGTCAGATACGTTGGACATCAGGCTATACCACAAGCGAAGCATATTTTACACCAGTATGCCATAGGTGTAAATTGCATTAGCATTGACTAGATTATTGACTCTAGTGCAAGTGGGAGTCTGTAGGAGATATGCCCTAGAGGCAATAATAAATGTTATTGATTATCTCCCTATTCATAATTAGGTTTATGTTCCATGCTATAACTGCTATGGTTCTCGAGTCTGCAATAATCACGAGGCTTGAAGGAAGACTCATATGCGTGTGTGGAATAATAAGTGGTAAAATGTATTCCTAGTTTGGCCTCTAAGACTGTCTCAAGTATTGCATGATGATCCTGTTTTTCTGATCATGGGCATGGCTATGCCGGCAATTTTGAGGACACAATGTTAGAAGAAGATTTGTGTTGAATCGACCTGAATTGATGTTATGCTATGAGATACATTCGTCATAAGTTAATGGTTAATAACACAGAGAAGTTAATGTTTGCATAATTCCTTAGACCATGAGAGTATTGACTTCATGCTTTCTTCAAGAACTTTGGGGTTAGTTAAACGTCATCCGCAAAATGGGTGTCTATTACGACGGCTTACGGGTTCATGGAAAAGTATGTCAAGTAACTTGATAGCTCGAGTTTGGGATTTGCTCCTCCGACGATGGAGAGATATCTCTGGGCCCTCTCGGTGTTACGGTATCCATCATCGTCTGGCCAGACACTTTGTGATTTGATCACGGGGATGACGGAACACGGGAACGAGAAAAGAGAACAATACCGGTAATGAGGTAACTGGCATAGTGGACAAGTTGTTGATCCAGGGGTATGCCAACCTATCTCACCTCGGATAATTGTAACATATCGCGAAGCAACAAGAATAACACACAGCAACTAGAGGTTCACTCAAATATTCATTCGTGTGGGTATAGGGGTCAATATGGGTGTCCATGGATCCGATGTTGATCATTGATCGAAAGGGATTCCTGGTCATGGCTATGCTTCAGCGAACCTATAGGGTCACACGCTTAAGGGTCATCTATCTACTGAATACTAGACAGGGAGTCTAAGAGAAAATCACTGGAAAAGTTTCGGACCGCGGAAAAGTTCCGCAAAGAGAAAACCAGAACAGTTCCGGTGAAACTAAAAAGTTGTTTTAGGTGATACCATAAAGTCAAATTGGTTTCGGCACATGCCTGATAATTCTTGGAGGGTACCAGAATCATTCTGGAAACTTTCTAGAATTTTCTGGAAGAAAAACCAGAAATCTGGAGCTGCTGGAACCACATCAGTTGCTTTTCGCACATGAAAATCACTAATCCAGAATTGTTCCGGATTGCATTGAAAATTATTTTAGTGGGTGCTGGAAATGTTCTAAGCCCACGTAAATATTTTCAGTTCAAATGGACGCTGAAAAATGTCGTCGTGAATAGTGAAAGTGCTTTTTGGATTACTTTATTAGAAACACTATTGCAAATAGTGGAAACACTATTTGTGAATAGTGGAAATACTATTAGGGGATGACGCAGGCATGGTGATGCAGGCAACAGTATTTGGAGGCTTTCCCTTTATGCCCTTGTGGTGTGCTCACCTCATGGGCATTTTGGTAATTCCATGTCCCATCCTACCCCTTGGTTTTCATATAAATAGAGGTGAGTGGGCTGCCCACAAACTTACTCCTTCTCACATGCAAGTTCCATTGCAATGATCTGGCTTCTTCTCTCCCTCCCAGCGAAATAGTTTTGTAGAGCTGAAAGGCTGTCTAGGTTCCGACAGGAACTAGTTCTGGATGGTGAAGCCCTGTCGGATAGATGACACCGTATGTGTGCAACTCTATAGAGAGATCATAGTTTCGGTCTTAGTTCGAGAGTGCCTCCCGAAGGGCTGTCCGTGTGAACGTCCGAGTTTCGAAGGTCCTCCCGAAGGGTTGTCCGAGTGACAGTCCATGTTTTGGAGGTCCTCCTGAAGGGCTGTCCACGACACCGTCTGGGGGAGTGTCTGACCACCTCCCGGAGGGCTGTCCGAGGGGCAGATGAGTGTATACATCCTCGCGGTTGGGAGGTTGTAAATCCTAGCTGCGGGGATCTGCACCGCCGATCGTCATCGACTCTACTTTCGCTGCGCTACGAGTCGGTAACGAAAAAGATCAAACCTTGTATGCAGTCTCCATAGTGGTCCTGGGCTGGTGCGTAGGTCGGGAAATTTTTGTTTTTTGCTGCATTACCCTACAAGTGAAGGGTTTTACAGTTGGAGAAAGACTTTGTATTCTCACAGATAGTACATGGACAAGGCATAAAATCATTCTGCTTGTTTGCCTCAGCCGCTTCGAGAAAATTATGCAGGCCCTTAATATACTCGGAGGTGCGTCAGTCACCGTACATCCATTGCCGGTTGATCTGCGTGCGTTATATAATAAAGTGTATTAAAAACCATTACAACATATCATGAATATAGAAGTGACCAAATTATTAGAAATCCGTCATCACATTAAAGACAAAGTACAATAATGACAAAAATAAATACTTACAGTTCATACATAGCTGACATTATTGAACAACATATAGGTCTCTAGAGCATCTAATTAAAACATACACCAAAACTATGTAAAAAATTTAAATGCAACAACAAATGCAATCATAACCGCTACTAAGGTACCAATTGATCCAACAACATGATGATACCAAGCCTCGGTATGAATGGCATTTTTTCTAGTCTTTCTAAGCTTCAAGCGCATTGCATCCATCTTGGTATTGTGATCTTCGACGATATTGGCAACATGCAACTTCAATCCCATCTTGTCATCTTCAGTTCTTTTCAATTTTTCTTTCAAATGGTCGATTTCTTTTTCAGTTTTAGTTAACTTGTCGAGCAGAATTGCATAGTCGGTTGGAATTTCTGGTTCAACTACTTCCTATAGATAAAAACATCTACGGCAAGTTGGTGGCATAATTAATTTTCATAGACATTAGATGTGTGAAATAGTTATATAAAAGATAATATACCACATCTGAATCATAGACTGGACGAGGGCCGACGTGGGCGGATACCATAACCATGGCACTATATAATAACAAACAATAATAAAAGTACGAAAATCATACGAGTAAGTATATTTTATTTTAGCAAGAAGATAAGATCAAGAGGCTTACCATGCGCAGGCGATCGACGGCGGTTTCAGGACGGGGACGAGACAGGACGTACCGCCAAACCTAGACATATCTTGACGAAAATGGAGTTTGGACAAGGAGCTTCGAGAGGAGAAAGCTTAAGTTTGGCTTGGGCATTTCATCAAACACCTCATGTGCATAGGAGGTGAGCTAGAGCACCACAAAGCTCTTCCCTCGCCGGAAAAAAAACAAAGCAGTGTGTGGAGTGCTCTGCTCGCCGGCGAGGGGGTATATATAGGCATCTCATTGGTCCTGGTTCGTGGCTGGAATCGGGACTAAAGGACAACCTTTGGTACTAGTTCCAGACACGAACCGGGACCAATGGGTGTGGGCCAGGAGCGAGGAACATTTGACCCGGTTCGTGTCTGGAACCGGGACCAAAGGGGTCCGACGAACCGGGACCAATGCCCCACGTGGCCTGCCCAGCCCCCTGGCCTCACGAACCGGGATCGTTGCCCCCATTGGTCCCGGTTGACTGAACCGGGACTAATGGGCTGGCCCGGCCCGAACCAATGCCCTGTTTTCTACTAGTGATAGAGGTCAGGAAATTTCGGAGCCCAGTGATTGGGATCACCGTAGACATGGCATAGTCCCTTCCCTTTCTTAATGATGAGAATTCTTCTTGAAGATGGTAAATTGTGACGGCTTCTTCTTTGCAACAAACTTGCCTTTGCCCTGAGTTTTGTTCTTGTTGTTGTGGGACTTGTTGAGATGGAAGTTCTTCTTCCGCACCACGTGGGCATTAGAAGCTCCCTCAACTGCTCGAGCACGTGTGTCTTTTGCTCTCGTCTTCTCTTCAACATCAAGAGTTCCAATGAGATCCGAAATGGAAAACTCTTGTCTCTTGTGTTTAAGAGAAGTAGCAAAATTGTTCCACGAGGGTGGAAGCTTGGCAATGATGCCTCCGACCACAAACTTGTCCGGTAACACACACTTGAAGTACTTGAGATCCTTCGCATGAGACTGTATCTCATGAGCTTGTTGAACAATAGAGCACTCATCAGTCATCTTGTAGTCATAGAATTGCTCCATGACGTACAACTCGCTGCCAGCGTCCGAGGCCCCAAACATGGCCTCGAGCGCAGCCCACATGTCCTTGCCGTTGTCAAACGACATATACGAATCCACAATGGAATCGTCAAGAGCACTCAGAAGGGCGCCCTTGAAGAGGGTATCAATCTTCTCAAAAGCTTCCTACTGTGCAGGATTAAGATCGCCCTCGGGCTTACCCTTGGTGGCATCATAGCAGTACATTGTCTTAGACCAGTAGACTACTCTCGTGCGCCACCTCTTATATTGCATCCCCTTGAAGGTAGGCGGTTTCAGATGCGCAGCAAAACCACTTGGAATAAATTGCCTATAATCAGGTTTTTGGATTGTTGAAAATATGAGCAAATTACTATAAGATTTAATATGAATAAGCAGCAAATAGATCATGACAACAAAAGTATAGATTAAACTAATCATGCAGACTAGCGGCGATGGAGAGACGTGGGATAGACCCACGTTCCAGTCGGTTACATCCCACGACCCAACGTCTCAGATCGTGGCGCGTCTGTTAAGGACTCTCCGTTCCTAACCGGCAAAAATAAGCACATAGGTATGAGCTCGGCTCGACTCAATCCCGCAACCCGCGGTGCGGCAAGGAGGAGTGCGCGAGGGCCTCTTCTCTTCTCACTCTCTTACATGTGTTAGAAGAGCTCACCTTATAAAGAGGTGTTGCTCCCTCTCCATTAGTGGTATGGGTCTAAACTTTAGTCCCAACCACACCACTCAAACAGCCAATACACATGTGCCATGAGAATTTCAGATTTTGGATGGGCTTTGGGCCAAAGGCCTCATAGCAAAATCAAGTAGTGGCTACCGGGCCCTGGATTATTAGGAACCAAGCAGTAATTCTTCTTGAGTATGATGATTATACAAACCCTAGAACAGTGGTGCTTGACAAGATTGACGTGTGGGCAAGGATCCTTGGCTTGCCTGACAATTATTTGAATGAACCAGTGATTAATGGTATGTGCAGAAAGATGGGGAAGATATCGGAGGTGCAGATCCAACTCCCTTCTAGTTATGTTGGTGCTTATGTGCGGGTTAGAGCGAATCTTGATGTTAACAGAAGGTTGGAGAGGTTTGTTTCCATTACTAGGGGAGGCAAGAAGGACTGGTACATGGTAAAGTATGAAAAACTTTCTATTTTATGTAATCAATGTGGGCTCATGGGGCACTGGTTTAAGGAATGCGGCACGGGAGAGCATGACGTGACTACATTTGAATGGGGGGATTTTATCCTCGCAGATGAATACAGAGGACGAGGTGTTGGTCGTGGTACTGGTAGGGGTACTGGCAGAGGAAGAGGGGGCTTTGTTTTTGGCCGAGGTTTGGGTACAGGTGCACCTTCGAATCCAGATGATCTAAACATTGATGATTTAACACCCCAAGGTTGGAGACACAATAGTTTATATAATAGGGGCTCGAATGGCACAGTTGCGATGGAGGTTGAGAAGCTAAAATCTACAGCGGCCCATCTATCAACCCAAGATGCACGTTCTGAGCTGCTGAATGTTTATGGAAAGAGGAGTGCTGATGATACAGGTACAGTCTGGGAAGTGGGGAATAAGCTGGCCTTAGTGCTGGTTGTTACTGGTGAATCTTTAGATGCTCAGTTGCAGCAAACTTTTGAACATGTTTCTGAGACAGGTTTGACTATACTGGCAGTTGTTAGCACCCAACAGAAAAATGTGAATAATAAGAAGTTGAAAGGAGATGATGGCTCTGTGGTTAGTCCCGTAAGTAATGAAATGGCGGGCTCCATTGTGGGGCACCGCCCGGATCAATGAATACCCTAAGTTGGAACTGTCAAGGTGGGGGGAATCCCTAGACAGTTCGTGATCTTGTGACATTGGTGCAGTCGCATTCCCCCAATTTTGTTTTCTTATGTGAAACTCGACAGAAAGCGAAGAAGTTGAAACAAATTAGGGCAAGACTAGGCCTACAAGGTTTTGAAGGAGTTGATAGTGATGGAATGAGTGGTGGATTAGCTTTATTCTGGCATTAATCATGTCAGGTTTCTCTTTTGAGCAAGACTGATCATTATATTGATATGACAGTTAAAACTAGTGCTGATGGAGAGCAATGGAGGCTGACCGGTGTGTACGGTGAACCAAGAGTGGAGAACCTGCATATTATGTGGGATACGTACGCTGCAAAGACTGAGAGTCGTTTCAGATTTACCTTGGTTGGTGATACATCTTCAACATATCTATAATTTTTGATTGTTCTGTGCTATTATATTATCAACTTTGGATGTTTTATATGCACGAATATGCTATTTTATATTATTTTAGGGACTAACTTATTAATTCAGTACCCAGTGCCAGTTCCTGTTTTTTCCGTGTTTTTGACCTTTTTCAGATAGGAATATCAAACGGATTCCAAACGGAAAAAAACTTTTGCCATGATTTTTTATGGAAAATATAAAAAATAGCAGAAGGAAAAGATACCGGAGAGGCGGCCCGAGGGAGTCACGAGCCTGGGAGGCGCGGGCCCCCCTGGCCGCGGCTAGGGGGCTCGTGACCTCCTCGTGGCCCCTCTCGACTTGTTCCCGATGCCATACGGTCTTATCAATACGGAAACCCTCAAAATTAAACCTATATCGCAAGTTCCTCCGTCGCAAACCTCCAGAGCTACCAAAAACCAATCGGGAGACCGTTCCGGCATCCTGCCGGAGGAGAATTCACCTACGGTGGCCATCTTCATCAACACCATTGCCTCTCCGATGATGCATGAGTAGTTAACCACAGACCTTCGGGTCCATAGCTAGTAGCTAGATGGCTTCTTCTCTCTCTTTGATCTTCAATAAAAAGTTCTCCATGATCTTCATGGTGATCTATCCGATGTAATCTTCTTTTGCGGTGTGTTTGTTGAGATCCGATGAATTGTGGATTTATGATCAGATTTTCTATGAATATTATTTGAGTCTCCTCAGATTTCTTATATGCATGATTTCATATCCTTGTAATTCTCTTCGAGTTATGGGTTTCGTTTGGCCAACTTGATCTATTGTTCTTGCAATGGGAGAAGTGCTTGGTTTTGGGTTCATACCGTGTGGTGTCTTCACCTAGTGACAGAAGGGGTAGCGAGGCACGCATCGTGTTGTTGCCATCAAGGGTAAAAAGATGGGGTTTATATCATATTGCATGAATCTATCCTTCTACATCATGTCATCTTGCTTAAAGCGTTACTCCATTTGTTATGAACTTAATACACTAGATGCATGCTGGATAGCGGTCGATGTGTGGAGTAATAGTAGTAGATGCAGAAAGTATCGGTCTACTTGTCTTGACATGATGCCTATATGTATGATCATTGCCTTACATATCGTCATGACTTTGCATTATTCTATCAATTGCTCAACAGTAATTTGTTCACCCACCGTAATACTTGCTATCATGAGAGAAGCCTCTAGTGAACACTATGGCCCCCGGGTCTATTTTACATATTATATATTCAGATCTAAATAAAAAAACACCAAAAATACCTTGCTGCAATTTTATTTACATATTTATATTTATCTACTATCATTATCAGATCTCACCTTGCAAGTAATCGTAAAGGGATTGACAACCTCTTTATCGCGTTGGGTGCAAGTTTGTTTGTGTTTGTGCAGGTTCCTTGGTGCCTCATCTTGATACTCCTACTGGATTTATACCTTGGATCTCAAACTGAGGGAAATACTTATCTCTACTTTGCTGAATCACCCTTTCCTCTTCAAGGGAAAAACCAACGCAAGCTCGAGAAGTAGCAGGAAGAATTTCTGGCGCCGTTGCCGGAGAGTATTCAAGTGAAGCATATCTACCAAGTAGCTATCACAAACTCATCTCTTGCATTTACATTATTTACCATCTGCCTCTCGTTTTCCTCTCCCCCACTTCTAAAACAAAAATTTACAAAAATATTTGCCTTTCTTCATTTGCCTTTTTCGTTCGCCCTTTTCTTTTGCTTGCTTTCTGTTTGCTTGTGTGCTTGTCTGCTTGCTAAGTCACCATGTCTGAATCATTCAAACACAAGATTACTCTGCCTACGTTTAATGCCTTGGATAGCCCCTCTGTCTTTCCCAAACTCACAAATAATGAGTCTATGGGAAGACGTCCTGAGGTTGCTAGAAACACTTTCAGTAATATTGATGATGGGGATCCTGTACTTTTTCACTATTCGCTTAATGAATCCTTAAAAGACGCTTGGGACAGGCTGCTGAAGATTCAAACTAGTCATATCCCTCCTTATCATATTGAGTTATACTTAATAAGCTTTTACACCGGATTGCCCCACTCGTTTAAACAAATCTTGGATTCTATATTTGATAAGGGTTTCCTTGTAGGAGATGCCTTTGACACTTATGAAAAAATGAAAGCTATATTTGGGCATCCCAAGGGAGAAAATGAGACCATTGCCCTCATCTGTTTCTACCAAAATGAATCAATAAAAGAAATGAAGGCTAGTTTAGACACGAACTTACGTAATGTGCTAAATATTTCTTTCAATATAAATGGTCATGTACTCTCACAAAATAGGAAGATAGATGCTCTCGACAAAAAGGTCTACCCTTGTTTCCAAAGAAAAGAATATGACACCACTCGATTCTATTGCCTTACGCCTAGCTAAGGGCGTTAAACGATAGCACTTGTTGGGAGGCAACCCAATGAATAGATTTATTTTTGCTTTTTACTTTCGGTTTTGTTGAGTCCGCACCATCATGATTCTGTTATGATTCTGTTTTTTTATGTTTTAATTAGTGTTTGTGCCAAGTAGAACCTTTATGATTAGTTTTGGTGATAGTTGTTTAATTACGCTGAAAAAACACAGAAACTTTGTGCACACGAAATTATTTTTCATTCCTGTTCAGAAAGAGATTTTGAGTTGATTCTTTTTTCTGATGATTGATATGGAAATTTCCCTAATTATCATCATTGTTTCATAATTTTTGTGTTATCAGAGGTATACGCAATATACAGGTTGCTACAGACTGTTCTGTTTTTGACAGATTCTGTTTTTGTTGTGTTGATTGCTTATTTTGATGAAACTATGGTTAGTATCGGGGGGTACGAGTCATGGAAAAGTGATAATACAATAATATAACATCAATATAAATGTAAATTAAAGTTTTCTACAGAACCTAAAAAGTTGGTGGTTTGTTTTCTTATGCTAATGCTATCACGAGTTTCTGTTTAAGTTTTGTGTTGTGAAGTTTTCAAGTTTTGGGTGATGTTCTTATGGACAATGGAATAAAGAGTAGAAAGAGCCTAATATTGGGGGTTCCCAAGGCATCCCAAGCCAAATTCAAGGACACCAAAAATCCTAATCTTGGGGATGCCCCGGGAAGGCATCCCCTCTTTCGTCTTCAATCCATCGGTAACGTTACTTGGAGCTATATTTTTATTCACCACATGATATGTGTTTTGCTTGGATCGTCGTGTATTATAAGAGTCTTTGCTTTTTGTTTTGTCACAATCATCCTTGCTGCACACCTTTTGAGAGAGACATGCACTCATCGTGAATTTGTTAGAATACTGAATGAACTTCACTTATATCTTTTGAGCTTGGTAATTTAGATCACACGTGCTTCACTTATATCTTTTGAGCTTGGTAATTTTGCTCCCATGTGCTTCACTTATATCTTTTGAGCTAGATAATTTTTCTCTAGTGCTTCACTTAAATCTTTGTAGAGCATGGCGGTGTCATATTTTGTAGAAATACAAACTCTCGAATCTTCACTTATATCATTTTGAGAGTGCTCTCTCTAAGTAACTTGGTAATTGGCGTGTGTTATGAAATTAGTCCTAAATATGATAGGCATCCAAAGAGGATATAATAAAAACTTTCATATTCAAGTGCATTGATTAGTCAGATAAGTTTGATTCCTCGCGATTAGTTTTGAGATATGGATACGGTAATATTAGAGTTATGTTAGTAGGGTGTTGTGAATCTAGAAATACTTGTGTTGAAGTTAGTGATTCCCGTAGCATGAACGTACGGTGAACCGCTATGTTAGGAAGTCGGAGCATAATTGATTTATAGATTGTCATCCTTTGTGTAGCGGTCGGGATCGCGCGATGGTTAACTCCTACCAGCCCTTCCCCTAGGAGTATGCGTTTAGCACTTTGTTTTGAGTACTAATAAAACTTTTGCAATAAGTATATGAGTTCTTCATGACTAATGTGAGTCCATGGTATAGATGCACTTTCACTTTCCACCAGTACTACCTTCTCTAGTGCCGCGCAACTTTTGCCGGTGCACAAACCCACCATATGCCTTCCTCAAAACAGCCACCATACCTACCTATTATGGCATTTTCATAGCCATTCCAAGATATATTGCCATGCAACTTCCACCGTTCCGTCTCATGACATGTGCCATCACTTTCATTCATATCGAGTCATTATTGTTCTAAGTATCGAGTTGTAAGTAAATAAAACTGTGATGATCATCATTATTAGAGCATTGTCCCATGTGAGGAAATAAAAGAGGCCAAAGGTGACCACCAAAAAAACAGAGGCCAAAGAGTCCAAACAAAACAAAACAAAAATGAGAGAAAAAGAGAGAAGGGACAATGCTACTATCTTTTTCCACACTTGTGCTTCAAAATAGCACCATGTTCTTCATGACAGAGAGTCTCTTGTTTTGTCACTTTCATATGCTAGTGGAAATTTTCATTATATAACTTGGCTTGTATATTCCAATGATGGGCTTCCTCAAATTGCCCTAGGTCTTCGTGAACAAGCAAGTTGGGTGCACACCCACTAGTTTTCATTTGTGAGCTTTCATACAATTATAGCTCTAGTGCATCCGTTCCATGGCAATCCCTACTCATTCACATTGATATCTATTGATGGGAATCTCCATAGCCCATTGATACGCCGAGTCGATGTGACCATCTCCTCCTTGTTTGCCTCACAACCTCCACCACACTTTAGTCCACCTATAGTGCTATATCCATGGCTCACGTTCATGTATTGCGTGCGAGTTGAAAAAGTTTGAAAAAATAAGAATGCGAAAACAATTACTTGATCAATACCGGGGTTGTGCATGATTTAAATTCGTTGTGTGGGGATGATGGAGCATAGCGAGACTATATGATTTTGTAGGGATAACT
The DNA here is from genome assembly GCA_022496015.1 of Hordeum marinum. Classification (NCBI taxonomy): domain Eukaryota; kingdom Viridiplantae; phylum Streptophyta; class Magnoliopsida; order Poales; family Poaceae; genus Hordeum; species Hordeum marinum. The sequence continues at coordinate 20,493,885 of CM039673.1, read as the reverse complement.
TTCTTTGGCTTTGTTATTTCGAAAGTTCATGATTACTTTGCTATCATACTTGAAGTATTATTGTTTTCATGTCAAAATTAAACTATTGTTTTGAATCTTATGGATCTGAACGTTCATGCCACAATAAAGAAGTTACATAAAAAAAATATGTGAGGTAGCATTCCACATCGAAAATTCGTTCTTTATCACTTCCCTACTCGAGGACGAGCAGGAGTTAAGCTTGGGAATGCTTGATACGTCTCCAACATATCTATAATTTTGTATTGTTCTAAGCTATTATATTATCAACTTTGGATGTTTTATATGCATGAATATGCTATTTTATATTATTTTTGGGACTAACTTATTAATTCAGTGCCCAGTGCCAGTTCCTATTTTTTCCGTGTTTTTGACCTTTTTCAGATAGAAATATCAAACATAGTTCAAACGGAATAAAACTTTCACCATGATTTTTTATGGAAAATATGAAAAATAGCAGAAGGAAAAGATACCGGAGAGGCGGCCCGAGGGAGTCACAAGCCTGGGAGGCACGAGCCCCCCTGGCCGTGGCTAGGGGGCTCGTGGCCCCTCTCGACTTGTTCCCGATGCCATACGGTCTTATAAATACAGAAACCCTCAGAATTAAACCTAGATAGCAAGTTCCACCGCCGCAAACCTCCAGAGCCACCAAAAACCAATCGGGAGACCGTTCCGACATCCTGCCGGAGGGGAATTCATCTATGGTGGCGATCTTCATCAACACCATTGCCTCTCCGATGATGCGTGAGTAGTTCACCATAGACCTTTGGGTCCATAGCTAGTAGCTAGATGGCTTCTTCTCTCTCTTTGATCTTTAATACAAAGTTCTCCATGATCTTTATGGTGATCTATCCGATGTAATCTTCTCTTGCGGTGTGTTTGTTGAGATCCGATGAATTGTGGATTTATGATCAGATTATCTATGAATATTATTTGAGTCTCCTCTGATTTCTTATATGCACGATTTCATATCCTTGTATTTGGCCAACTTGATCTATAGTTCTTGCAATGGGAGAAGTGCTTGGTTTTGGGTTCATACCGTGTGGTATCCTCACCTAGTGACAGAAGGGGTAACGAGGCACGCATCATGTTGTTGCCATCAAGGGTAAAAAGATGGGGTTTATATCATATTGCATGAATCTATCCCTCTACATCATGTCATCTTGCTTAAAGCGTTACTCCGTTTGTTATGAACTAAATACACTAGATGCATGCTGGATAGCGGTCGATGTGTGGAGTAATAGTAGTAGATGCAGAAAGTATCGGTCTACTTGTCTCAGACGTGATGCCTATATGTATGATCATTGCCTTAGATATCGTTATGACTTTGCGCTATTCTATGAATTGCTCAACAGTAATTTGTTCACCCACCGTAATACTTGCTATCATGAGATAAGCCTATAGTGAACACTATGGCCCCCGGGTCTATTTACATATTATATATTCAGATCTAAATACAAAAACACCAAAAATACCTTGCTGCAATTTTATTTACTTATTTATATTTATCTACTATCACTATCAGATCTCACCTTGCAAGTAATCGTAAAGGGATTGACAACCTCTTTATCGCGTTGGGTGCAAGTTTGTTTGTGTTTGTGCAGGTTCCTTGGCGCCTCATCTTGATACTCCTATTGGATTGATACCTTGGTTCTCAAACTGAGGGAAATACTTATCTCTACTTTGCCGCATCACCCTTTCCTCTTCAAGGGAAAAACCAACGCAAGCTCGACAAGTAGCAGTTGGTGATTGGAGATTTTAACGAAGCTATGTGGGGTTTTGAACATTTAGCACTCACTACTCGCCCTAAGCCACAAATGAATGCCTTCCGGGATGCACTAATGTTCTGTGTGTTAGTAGACCTTGGGTTTATTGGTGTATCCTACACCTATGACAATATGAAGGCGGGTTCTGTGAATGTGGTTGCTACAAACTTGTGGAGGACTATGTTTGCTTTACATACTATACATCACCTAGCAGCTCCGAGTTCTGACCATGTGCCGCTATTGCTGAGAGGTACGGTGGACCATCAACCGATAAGGAATACAAGCCGTCATAATGAGATCTTCTGGGAGAATGATGCTGGGTTTTCGGAGTTAATTAAAAATGCTTCGGAAAGTTTTGGTGTTCTTGAAGACCTCGGTCAAGTTAGTAAAGCACTCCGAGACACTATGCAATCGCTCCATTCTTGGAGTAGGAAGAAATTTGGCAATGTAATAAGTGAGATACACAAAAGAAGGTCAAAGCTGGAGGAACTCATGAATATGAATGCAGACAGGCTGGAAATCAGGAAGGTTTCGGATAAACTAAATGACTTGCTATATAAGGAGGAAATGTTGTGGCTTCGGAGATCATGCATAACTTGGCTAAAAGAGGGGAACCGGAACACAAAGTTCTTCCATAGTAAGGCAGTTTGGAGGGCAAGGAAGAATAATATAAGGATGCTTCATGATAGTGAGGGCAATGAGCATTCAAATTCACAAACTATGGGGGACATGATCTCTGCTTACTTTCATGATATTTTTACTGCTGATCCAAACCTTGATGCTGCTGAGGTTTTGGACCTTCTTGCAAAATATGAACAATTTGTTAATTTTCATGAATATTTTTGTACTTGGGTAGATTTATTTTTTGAAAACAAGAACATATTTGAATTTTGTCATATTTTTTTTAGTTTCTGCACAAGTTTGAAAAAAAGGAAACATCTTTGGCCAAGGCCTAATTTTGTTTTCTATTTTTCTGTTTTTTGGTTAATTCATTTTCTCTTTGGTGCACTTTATTATTCTTATTGAAACCTGTTCACAAAATTAAAATATTATTTGGAATATAAAAATTACATTGTGAAATGTTTGAAATTATGATTTGAAATTCTTCTTTCCTTCAAATATTAATTAAATTATTAACAAAACATTAACCGTTTTGAATTTTAGCACTTTATATTTATTAGTTATGTTAAATTTATAAAATAGTAGTTTTAATTACCTGTATAAATTATGATTTTAAATACACATTTTCTTTCAACCTAGCATGGGCGCCTAGAACTGCATGCCCATCTGCTTGCATATCTTGTGGTCATTTCAAGAACGTTCAAAGAAAAAAAACAGGTTTAATGTAGGGTGGCCGGGTACTCCCATTTTTCTAGGCATGCGTTAAATGACTCTATTCCTTTATTCGCTTGTACGACCAATTCAAGGCACCATGGCAAGTTGTTTTGGTTTTAAACAAGTTTTGCATTTTTTGGATTTTTTTATCGAAAAAGTTGATAAATGGGAGGATGTGTCGCAACTTGCACACGGTGTCAGAAATCATTCAAGCCTGACATGGTTATCTACCATGGGCATGGAAACTTGGTTGCAAAAGTTAGGATAATTCAAGCATGTCCAAAAGTAGACCACGTTCAATGGAGGGTGCTCGGGTAGGCAAGAAGGCTTCGCCCGAGAGTATGTTGTTTCTTGACATCTTTGAAGTGATGCAATTTTTTGTGGCATTTTATGACCAAGTTTGCACCATGCGAAGTTATGTTGGTTTTTGCTTTTTTGCATTTTTTGAAGTTTTTTGAGTAACAAAAATCAACGAATGGTCGGACGTGTCGCAACTTGCATATGGTGTCAGAAATTATTCAAACCTGATAATAAAATTTAAAAATTGAAATTTTAAATTGTGTAAGAATTTTTAATAAACATTAACACTTTTTTAAAAAAAATCCCAAATTACCAAAATATTGATGAAAAATTTCAAACCAAATAATTTAAAGTAATTATCAAATTTATTTTAAACGCAAACATTTCCTAAATTTGTGAATACAAATTAGAAATCGAGAACATTTTTAATTTTTTAAAAAACATTTGAAAGCAAGAATATTGTTTGGTATTCTAAACAATCATTACAAATTTTGAACAGGTTTAAAAAACAATAACAAATTTCAAAAGGAGATAAAGAAATTAACAAGTATGGGAGGAAAACAAAAACTTAGAAAGGAGAAAAATGCTTAAGCCTTGGCCAAACTAGGCGATGGCATTGATCCTGTCGGGCGTCTATTGCGTCGGTCGTAGCATTTTTTAAATTTTGAATCTCCGGTGACGCGCATTTTTTCAAGATTAAAACTAAATAAAAATTTCTTGCGCCAAATACGGTTTGGGTATGTCAAGTACGCCAGGCTGTGTATGGGCAGTATGAACGCAGTCGCATATCGGGAGCGCCCCTATTTCTCGCTCATAGTGAGACGTAGGGAAGCATTGCCTTAAGCCGGACACTAGATGGGTCAGCACTAACACGCGGGAGGGCACTACCTCATTTTTTCACGTTTTCTTAATTTACCTTTTTACTGTCATTTATGCCTTCAAATATTCTAAATAAATAAATTAAGACATATTTGATATAAAATATTTGAAAATATTGACCAAGCATTTTAAAATGTCAAATATGTATAGAGAAAATGATTTCATATATACCAAAAATATATAATGTGTGTAGAAAAAGTAGTACATGTATTTAAAAAAGCTAATTCAAGCATTTGAAAAAAAATAAACAAATGTTTCAAAAAAATTAATCAAAGCATATCAAAATGTTAAATGTGTATAGGAAACATGTTGACCGTCTATTATAAAAATAAATCATGCATTTAAAAATATCAATACAAGAATTTCAAGAAAATAAATTAATCAAGCCGTTGAAAATTATTAAATTTGTATATAAAAATGTGAACCATGTATATAAGAACGTTAATTTTCGTTTGAAAATATTAAGCAAGCATTTTAAATATTTTAAATGTGTAAAGAAATAAATTTGAGGATGTATTCATACAAAGTTAAACTTGTATTAAAAGGTGTTATTCAAATATTTCAAAAATATGAAATAGGTATAAAAAGGTTGATTATGTATATAAAAATGTTAATAATGTATCTTAAATTACTAATTATGTATTAGATAAATGTATTAGATGTATACCAAAAATCCCCTAAAAAGATATATAACAAAAATGTGTATGAAAAAAGGGCAAAAATCGAGCGAAAAACCTCGAGAAAACAAGAAAGAACTGAGGAATAAAACCTTTTATCCTCTATTTGTTTCCTTGCCGTGACTATTTTATCCATTGGATCTGTGTTCGATTCCAGGCCCCTTCATTTTATCCTCTATTTGTTTCCTTGCCGTGACTATTTTCTCCTCTATTTATTTTATTATAAGTGTTCGATAATTGGCTGGTCCGTATCGGTATTTTCAAAAAGGATCATTATACCCTTTATTATGAAGGGACATAGAAAGATCTCTACCGTTGATGTATTTAGGAGGGTTGTATCGAAGCAAAAGTGAGAGCAAGTAGCTACGGAAGGGCTGTTAATTAGCTAGCTTAATAGTGTTCGAGCGTACATGAGCCAGACCGTAAATTGCTCGACTAGGACTTGCTAGCAGGCACAGCACCCGTCGTTAGTTCAAGTGCCTCCACAAGAAAAAAGCTTGGCCAGAGGGCACGACAAAGAAAATATGTATTTCTGCAAAGAAATTACAGCTCATATACAATTAGGCATCAAAGCATGTGAGTAAAATATACGTAAAACCCCAAACATCTTGTCCAATGAACTTGTACAGAATCACAAGTAGACCCTCTATGATTGACAAAAAAAAATCTGCATATTTTTCAAGCAATGCTTAAGATTGGGTTTATATGATACTATTAAATATCTAATCATACACCTACTTCTTTTACTTGATCATTAAGTTCGATCATAGTATCATAATTCGTAATGATGGGGCCCTTTTTCATAGCTTTTAACATAGACTCCTCCATGAATTTTATCTAGTTCATGGCGGACATAAAAGTCATCGCAAAGCAGCTATGGGTTAGGCATCGAGCTCGTCAAATATGCAAAAAATCAGCTTTTCACTTTCTGCCATTGTATTTTTTCATACAACAGGAATATCGGGGACGATTGCTTAGTTGTTAGTTGTTACTTGCATATGGTGAGTGATCCATGTGTTCTGAGTTCTGCAATACTGTGATAAAAAATTGTCAAACCAAAGCTAATTTGCAGAAGCAACAAAAAGTTTGTTATTCCCAGCTGCATCGACAAAAAAAAAACTAGCTAAAAATATCTATTTGCATCTCAAAGCATTTGAGAAATAAAATTCTTCATAAATCTGTGAGCAATAACAAAATACGGGAAGGTACATTCGATTTCATTGATGAAAGGCTTTATGCCTAGAAGAACAATCACAAATAGCAGCACATAAGTATGTCAGAACCTTTGCCTGAATGTTCATCTACATGAGCCTTTGACTGAATGTGCATCTACACAAATATCCTCATGTAATTCTGTAAAAAAAACAATGATTAAGCCACTGTGATTGTAAAGGAGGCTAGAATGGTTGAACTTATTACCTAAAATTATGCACTTATAATGAATAAGAAGAGCGGCATAATCATGCAATATATTCGAAGTTATATCAGTATCTCAATTTCATCATGTTCTCCATCTAATTTCTTCATTTCCAAAGTTTTCCTAATATCCTCGTAAGTTTTTTTAATTTACTACCAAAATAACACACTACATGGAATACATCAAGACAAGACGAGCATCTACCCAATACATGGTACACAAACACAATAATTTCAAGTTTCTGCGAAACATCAAGAAATCAGGAAACAAAGGCTGCAGAAAATATCACCCGTGGAGCATTCAACCTGATAGGAATGCAACAAAAAACCGTACGAAAGAGATCAAGCACACGGCCAAAACTTGTTAAAGTGCTTACATTGGTTGGATGTGCACAACATCAATCCATATTGATTTGTCATCGTGCCCATAGTTGACTTCCAAGTTGTTTAGTATATTATGAAAATTTAAAAGATTTCAAGAGATAGCTTGTCGACCATGGGACCATACTAAATAAATTATGGTAGCAACCAATAAAATGAGTTTCTATGGCTGTCATCTGCACATCGAGGCATAGCAACAATGTTGTTAATCTGGCTACAGATTTGGCCTACACTTGACTTGGTCACAAGAACCAAATTTATCTTGCATTTCATCAAGTGAAAAAGTGAGTTTTTGGCTAACTTATCTGACTGATGAGTTAAAATTCAGATGTTAGCCACGTCATACAAACCTTCACTTAACCCCAAAGAAAGGACATCAAAACAGAAAATATCCCAGAAACAAAAGTAAGCCGGTTCTGCTTCGGTACAACCAGTAAACACATCAAAGGTTGAGATCTATTCATACCCATTCATAACAAAGGGAAGGATGATGTTTTCAGAAAACACGTCGTCTACGCCGCCGTGAACAGTGCCGCCAGCCAGCTCCTCCACCGCGTCAGGCCCGTGGGGCCCAGATCCGGCCCGCCCGGGCCCGGCTCCAGCCACGGTCGTGGCTCGCAGGCCCCGAGCACCCTGCTCACCCCGAGCTCCTGCCCGAGCGAGCTTGCCCAGCCTCGAGCTCGTTGCTGATCGGATCTAGCGCCACTAGAGCGCCCCCCCCCCCTCGCCGCGTCGTCGTCCTCCACCCTGGATCCGTACAGGAGCCGCTGTCGCCGCTGCTCCCCTACCTCGTCGTCCCCGACCTCCTCCTCGTGCGGGCATGCGCCGCCACCGTTGACCGCTGCCGAAAACGTGCCGTCCCTGGACGTCCCCGACCCCGCATCTGTCGGGGATATTCCCCATGGTTATAACCTGGCTAAAGGTTTGACCCGGCCTACAATAAAGACGACAAGGAAGAATCCAGGGCTCAGTGACACGAGCCGGCAGGACGCCGGCTTGACAAAGAGACCAATATATATGCCGACTCATACGAGCAGGCCTAAAGGCCCAGAATGAGTCATTGCCAAAGGCCGGCTCATGAAGGGACCCCGAAGGGCCGGCTCATGGTGAATACTCAACAGGGATCCTCAACTTGAAAGACAAAGATGACCTACACGACTTATAATAGGACTCCAGTTAAGGGAAGCAAGACCCAGACTAGGATTCATCTTGTAATAAGAGAGAGAATAGTCCTAATCCCACTAGGACTCTATATGTAAGCCTGTCCCGTCAACTTATATAAGGAGGGGCAAGGCACCTCGAGAGGGGGGAAGTGAAGTCATTAGAGATAGATAGATTAGAAGCTCTCGAGACGAGAGGTTGCAAAATAACACCCTTGTAATCGAGATCATCATCATCATCAATACACACAAAACATGACATATGCTTTTACCTCCACCGTGAGGGGCCAACCCTGGGTAAAACTCGCGTCTTTCGATTCCGACCAACCCCTTCAAGCTACCACCTAGTTGCAATGGCCTCACACCTAAGTTCTATCATGAGGACATCTGCCGTGACAAAACCAAGACAGTTGGTGAGGGAGTCCTAGTTTAAGGGGTCCTCGGATGGCCGACCTATTTCTAATGGGCCGGACTATGTGGGCCACTTGCTGAGCATTGAATTGATCGAAGGCCCCGTCGCTAAGGAGGAAGATTCAGGACTCGTGGCGTGTCCTCCAAGATTTCGATAGTAGATAGGCATATTTTCCCTTCGATATGCAACCGACCATGTGTAAACCCTAGGTACCCTCGGCGTCTATATAAGCCGGAGGGTTTTAGGTTATAGGGCAGAGCAGCTAGGATGTTATCATCCCTCGTCAGATCTTCACAAGCGGCAACTTCTTGTCCCACGCCAACCCAACCGGCCATCTTGTCCAGATCGGAAGCTTCGCCCCCGATCAAGGAGTCAGATTCGGAACCCTAGAGTTCATCGCTGATTCACAGGGAGAGCTTCTCTTGATGGAACCCTCAGCTCTCATGGAGGAGCCAGCATATTCAAACGCCTTGACGCCAAAGACATCGGGCCTCACATTTGAGGTGACCTTCACCCTCGGGTTGTCTAGAACGCCCAATCCAGTCATCGCGCCCGGATCCGCTATGGCCGAACATGACCCGGATTCTCTGTCAAGCGACTCTGAAACCGCGGCGCCGTAGATTGGCCCCACACGCTTCGGCGACACGCCTCCTACCGATGCCTCATCCTTAAATGAGCTATTGGATCGGATTCAGACCATGTGGATGACTGACGAACAGACCCCGGTCTATGAGCGGATCGGGCTTAAACCCAACAATAGGGTGATTCGCACCCCCTCGGTCACTCACTTAGTCGCCATCATCGACTTTCCGGCTGGGGGCTCGTCCCCCCAACGACCAGAATTAAAAACGGTTTATACCCCAATCTTTGATAATCAAGGCCTCGCTTGCAACCCGCCCTTGGAGTTCGGTATGGAGATAGATCGGAATCGGTCCCCGATCTAGCGTGCAACTCGGAACCCGTGTTTTCGAACTCACACCGTGGCATGGAATCAAAGTTTTTCCCACCCACCACCCGAGTCGAGAACCCAAGCATTGCAGGGGAGTCCAAGTCTTCGGACTTACTGGATGTTAGACAGTTACCGGGAGAGTCAGTGCATCATTTTTGGGCAAGACACCTCCTCGCTAGAAACAAAATACGAGGTTCTAGTAACCAGGAGATAATGGCAACCTTCAAACGCAATTGTCATGATGAAGGAATCCTCAACGCCCTGGCTCGTCGGCACATTCGCAACTTCACCGAGTTGTCGGACTTGGCGCAAAAATACTATGCCATGGAGATCACTTGGCACGCCGAGCGACTAATTTTGGAACCAACCCTTACCGAATACCCTAGGGGAGATCGAAAAAAGAGGATACCTCCAAAGCGGCTAGCCGAATTCGAACCCGCCGAAAAGAGAAATAGATCTCTTACAGGGGCCAAAACTATCCTTGACAGACTGTTGGATAAACCATGCCCTATACATTCTGTATTGCTGAACACAAGCCCAACTCATAGCCTTAGTGCTTGTTAGGTCATCAGGCAGGTCGCAAAGAGTGGTGAAGCTATCCTCGAGGCACTACCACCGAACAGGCGCTCCACATCTCCACCAGAGTACGACGCCGAAGTCCTGACGATCTACGAAACGTTCCCCTCAAGTAATAGGAGGATAAGAGCTCTTAGATAACTTGAACAGGTCTATCATGTGGTAGAAACAAGTTCATGGGCAGATATACCCATCACCTTCAGAGATACTGACCAACCCGCCATCCGTCCCGGTCATACACAGACCGCACTGGTCTTAAACCCCATTGTCGATGGCTTCAGGCTACATAAGGTGATAATGGACGGAGGCATTTGTTTAAACCTTATCTACGAAGACACCCTGGAAAAGATGCAGTTCGACCGATCTCGCATTGACCATAGCAACACAACATTCCAGGGGATCATCCTTGGGAAAGAGGCGCGTTGTTCAGGATGTATCACCCTGGATGTAGTGTTCGGCACGCCCGAAAAATATCAATCCGAAGAACTTCTCTTCCATATCATGCCCTTCCAAGTGGCTACCACGCCCTGCTAGGGCGTGACGCCTTCACAAAATTCTAGGCTATACCACATTTTGGGAATATGAAGCTCAAGATGCTAGGCCCAAATGGGGTAATCACAGTCGCCAGTGCTCGAAATATAGCCCTCCGAGCAGAAAGTAAAACAGCGGCACTCACCCTCGAGGAACTAGCTGAGACCTTCGCTGCAGAAGAACTGACCACACTCCGGTCAGTACTTGATAAGGACGATGTGATCCTTAGCAAAAGGCCCAAACCCACATCCTTTAAACCTGCAGATGAAATCGTTAAATTTCAGGTACATCCAATGGACCCCAATAAGACAGCGTCCAGCAGAGCTCAGCTGGACCCCATGGTGGATGAAGCATTGCGAGCATTCTTATGAGAAAACTGGGACATCTTTGCCTGGCATCCTTCCGATATGCTTGGAATACCACGGCGGCTAGCAGAACGTAGTTTGAACATCATCATAGGCTTCAAGCCCATTAAGCAGACTCTGCGCCACTTCTCCGAGACTAAACAACAAGCTATGGGGGAAGAATTAGCCAACCTGCTAGAGGCCGGATGCATACGGGAGATAAAGCACCCCGAATTGTTGGCAAAACCTGGTAATGGTACTGAAAAAAGACAAATCCTGGTGGTTGTGCGTCGACTTTAAAGACCTTAACAAGGCCTGCACCAAGTACCCTTTCCCCTTACCACGCATAGACCAGATCATTGACGCCACAGCCGGACACAACTCATTGTGTTTCCTCAATGCTTATTTCGGATACCATCACATCAAAATGAAGGAATCCGATCAAGCCGCAACCGCATTCATCATCCCTTACGGGCCATTCTACTTCAACACGATGCCTTTCGGGCTAACAACGTTGGGGCTACGTACCAGCACATGATCCAGACTTGTCTCGTCAAACAAGTCGGTAAAACAGTTAAGGCATACGTGGACGATGTGGTAATTAAAACCAAACACGTCAGCCAGCTGATCGACGACCTAAGGCAATCCTTTTCCAGCCTACGTGAGAACGATATACAACTCAATCCAAAGAAGTGTGTATTCGGAGTTCCCATTGGTAAACTGCTCAGATTCATCGTTTCCCATAGAAGAATAGAAGTGAATTCGGCTAAGATCCATGCCCTATCAGAACTTGCAGCTCCCACGAAGCTAAAGCATGTCCAGAGGTTGGCTAGTTGCATGGCGACGCTAAGCCGCTTTATCTCCCGCCTCGTTGAAAAGGCTTTACTGCTCTACAGATTGCTGAAACGGATTAACAATTTTGAATGGACCGATGAAGGAGAGGCTACGTTAGAAGAAATTAAAACAATGCTGGCAAGTAATCCCATACTCACAGCACCAGGCGCTGGTGAAGCCATGTTATCATACATATTGGCCACCAACCAAGTCGTTAGCACGCTGCTCGTTGTCGAACGAGAGGAAGAGGGACACAAATTCCGGATACAAAAGCCGGTCTATTACGTGTCAGAAGTACTAACGCAGTGCAAGTCTAGATACCCGTATTACCAGAAGATAGCCCAAACAATATTTATATCATCACGGAAACTAAGACAGTAATTTCAAGAGTGTTTGGTTATGGTGGCATCCGAAGTACCTCTAAACGATATAATCAATAACGGAGACGCCACCGCCGCATAGCCAAATGGGCCATTGAGCTCCTTCCCTTTGAAATTGCCTACAAGCCACGACGAGCTATTAAATCTCAGGTGCTGGTAGACTTCCTCGCCGAATGGACAGAGGCCGAGCTCCCCAGGGAAAATAGTACATACTCCCATTAGACGATGTACTTCGATGGATCCAAAACTTTGGCTGGACTAGGGGGTGGTGTTATTCTCACATCCCCCACAGGCGCGTTCGATACGTGTTGCAGATAATGTATGCCGATTCCAACAATGCAACCGAATACGAAGCACTCTTTTATGGTCTTCAGATGACAGCATCAATGGGCATACAACGACTAGAGGTACAGGGAGACTCCAACTTGGCCATCTCCCAAATCAACGGCGAAGTCGTTGCCAAAAACTTGAAGATGGCGACATACAGAAACGTTGTACTCAAGATATCCGCAAGGTTCGAGGGGCTAGAATTCCACCACGTCGCTAGAGACAACAACCAAGCCACCGACACACTGGCCTGCATGGGGGCCAAACGCGGCCCCGTCCCAATAAACACTTTCCAGGAACAGCTCTTTAAGCCATTAGTGGTTTGGTAGGACGATAATAAGGGCGCCAGTCTCGCCAGCACGGAAGAGGTTGTTCCCCCTATAAATGAATGAGACGATCAAATCATCGGCAGCTCCATAATGGACGAAATCCCCTTGGATCATGAGGTTATGGCAGTAATCACGCCATGGACCGAGCCCTTCCTGGCCTACCTTCTCTGCAAAGAACTTCCCGACAATCAGACAGAGGCACGACGCATAATTCGGCGGTCCAAAGCCTATAAAGTCCACGAGGGTGAGTTATACAAGAAAAGCACCACCGGAGTACTACAACGGTGCATATCTGAGGAATAAGGATGACAACTCTTGGCCAAAGTCCATGCAGGGATGGGAGGCCACCACGCCATGGCAAGTGCCTTAGTAAGTAAAGCCTCTCGAGCTGGTTTCTTATGGCTCACTGCTTGACTGGACGCCCAGTCACTTGTCAAGTACTGCGTGGGGTGTCAACTCTTTGCAAATCAAAGTCACATGCCCCTAACAAATCTTTGGACTATTTCGATTACCTGGACTTTTGCGATCTTGGGGCTGGATATGGTCGGACCACTTAAAGGGGGAACCAGGAAGAATAAATACCTATTGGTCATGGTTCATAAATTCACCAAATGGATAGAGGCAAAACCTATCAAATCAGCCAAGTCTAGACTAGTAATCAACTTTATATCCTGCGTGGTACACCGTTATGGCATCCCGCACAGTATAATTATGGATAATTGATCCAAGTTCACATGTCACGAGGCCAAAGACTGGTGCGCAAAAATGGGCATCAAGCTCGACTATGCATCGGGAGACTGTTGGAAATATGCCCTAGAGGCAATAATAAATTAGTTATTATCATATTTCCTTGTTCATGATAATCGTTTATTATCCATGCTATAATTGTGTTGATCGGAAACTCAGATACATGTGTGGATACATAAACAACACCATGTCCCTAGTATGCCTCTAGTAGACTAGCTCGTTGATCATAAGATGGTTAAGGTTTCCTAGCCATGGACATGAGATGTCATTTGATAACGGGATCACATCATTAGGAGAATCATGTGATGGACAAAGACCCAATCTACAAACGTAGCATATGATCGTGTCAGTTTATTGCTACTGTTTTTTGCATGTCAAGTATATGTTCCTATGACCATGAGATCATGCAACTCACGGATATCGGAGGAGTGCCTTGTGTGTATCAAACGTCGCAACGTAACTGGGTGACTATAAAGGTGCTCTACAGGTATCTTCGATGGTGTATGTTGAGTTGGAGACTGGGATTTGTTACTCCGTGTGACGGAGAGGTATCTCAGGGCCCACTCGGTAATACAACATCACAATAAGCCTTGCAAGCAATGTGACTAAGTGTTAGTCGCGGGATCTTGTATTACGGAATGAGTAAAGAGACTTGCTAGTAACAAGGTTGAACTAGGTATGGAGATACCGACGATCGAATCTCGGGCAAGTAACATACCGAAGAACAAAGGGAACGTTATACGGGATTAACAGAATCCTTGACATAGAGGTTCGACCGATAAAGATCTTCGTAGAATATGTAGGAACCAATGTGGATGTCCATGTCCCACCATTGGTTATTGACCGTAGAGGTGTCTCGGTCATGTCTACATAGTTCTCGAACCCGCAGGGTCTACACACTTAAGGTTTGGTGACGTTTCGGTAGTGTAGAGTTATGTATTGTGGTGACCAAAGTTTGGTTGGAGTCCCGGATGAGATCCTGGATGTCATGAGGAGCTCCAGAATGGTCTGGAGGTAAAGATTCATATATAGGAAGTCCCAGTTTGGTCGCCGGAAAAGTTCCGGGCTTATCGGTAGTGTACCGGGAGTGCCGGTTGTGTACCGGGAGACCTTCGGGAGGGGTATTTCGACCCTAGAGGGTCCATGGGCTGTGGAAGAATAAGAACCAGCCCTTAGTGGGCTGGTGGAACAGCCAAAAAAGGCCCATGGCGCCAGGAGGAAAAAGGCCTAAAGGAAAAAAGGTGGAAAAAAAGGCAAAAAGGAAGAGTCCTAGTCCTACTAGGAGTGGAGGAGGAGAGTCCACCTCCACCTCCTAGTTCGGCCGACTCCTATAGGAGTTTTTTCCTTGCGCCAGCCTCTCCTCCTCTCCTCTGATATATACCGGTGGATTTTAGGGTTTTGCACTAGTTTTGACGGCCACGTGCTACCCGTTCCACCGGTGCTCCTCTAGATCGGTTTTCTGCAGTGCTTAGGCGAAGCCCTGCTAGAATTACTCCACCACCATCGCTGGAGCGCCATCATGCTGCCGGTGAACTCTTCCTCCTCTCTACCTCCTCTTGCTGGATCAAGACGGTGGATATCGTCATCAAGCTGCATGTGTGCTAAACACGGAGGTGTCGTCCGTTCGGCGCTAGATCGGAAGGACCGTGATCGAGATCGCGAGACGGTTCGTGATGAGATCGCGGAACAGATCGTGATGAGTTCGCGGGACAGATCGTGATCAAGATCATGAGATGGATCGTGATGAGATCACGGGACGGATCATGTTGAGTTCACGGGACGGATCGTGATTGGATCGCGGGATGGATCGTGATGAGATCGCGGGACGCGCGGCGATTTGGATCGCGAAGATGTTCGACTACACCAACCGCGTTTCTTAACGCTTCCCGCTTAGCGATCTACAAGGGTATGTAGATCCAGTCTCCCTCTCGTAGATGCTCATCACCATGGATAGATCTGCGTGTGCGTAGGAAAATTTTTGTTTCCCATGCGACGTTCCCCAACAGTACCACCCATAGACCAATGGACAAGTCGAACGGTAAAACGGCCTCATCATGAGTGGTATTAAACCATGTTTGGTCTGGTCTCTGCATGAGTTTAACTGCCATTGGGTAGAGGAGCTTGACTTTGTTCTGCGGGGCCTGTGCACCACCCCGAATAGATCAACAGGATACACACCATTCTTCATGGTCTACGGGGCAGAAGCAGTCCTCCCCCTATGATATTATTCACGACGCACCAAGGGTGCACATCTACGAGGAAAAGGAGGCCGAGTTAGATCGACAGTATGACCTGGATGCCTTAGAAAGAGAGCGCGACATAGCCCGGGCTTGTTCTACTTTTTATTACCAACATGCCTGATGTTACTAGAGTAGGGAGGTCAGGGCAAATGCGTATAATGTGCGCGAAGTGGTCTTACGGCTCCCAGAGAAGCTCAAGCATAAACTCAACCCCAAATGGGAGGGTCCTATCGTCTTCAAAACCCATCGGATAACTGCCTCGAACCAAACCCATGGAACGCAGCTCGTCTTCGGCGTTTCTACGGATAAACAGGTGTTGTCATACTATTTACCATTTACTTCTTTTTCTTTACTTTTTCTTTATTTTTCCTTTCCCTCACATCTTGATTTTCGGCATGATTGGATTTTTTCTTTTTTCCCAAGTCTATGTTCAGTTGAACCGATCTTGTATTAAGATTTTCAGCATACATCCTTAAATGTTATATCCGACACAACACCTGGGGGCTTCTTCAAGAGGTCGATAGTTTTATATTTTAAAACATCTATTCACAATCATCGTGTTTGCTGTTTCCCTTGTCGAGTTTTCTTAAGCCATTCTATGCATTAATTCGAACTAAGATTTTTGCTAAGCTGGGTTGCCTCACTCCTTTGTTTACCCTCTAAGTTCCCGATTGTTCGGCTAGAGAGTAAAGGGGTCACCTCTGTGATTGTTATGACCGAGTTATCCGGATAGGTACCTTAGACGGGTGAAGCCAAAAGCTAGCTATCTTAAGTAGAAAATTAGTCGGCTACGATGGAAACAAAAAAATTTATGGTTGTTATCGCCATTATCCAGGCTCCTTTTTCCCCAAAGAGAGCAAGTAGTCACATACTAGCAGTATACGGCCTTATTATCTACGATTCGCGTAGCAACCAGAAGAAAGGTATCGATAGAGGTACTATTTTCTTTGGAGGATGTTTTGTTGGAAATATGCCCTAAAGGCAATAATAAAATGGTTATTATTATATTTCCTTGTTCATGATAATATTTTATTATCCATGCTAGAATTTTATTGATCAAAAACTCAGATACATGTGTGGATACATAGACAACACCATGTCCCTAGTATGCCTCTGATGGACTAGCTCGTTGATCAAACATGGTCAAGGTTTCCTAGCCATGGACATGAGATGTCATTTGATAAAAGGATCACATCATTAGGAGAATGATGTGATGGACAAAACCCAAACTATAAACGTAGCATATGATCGTGTCAGTTTTACAGTTTTCTGCATGTCAAGTATATGTTCCTATGACCATGAGATCATGCAACTCACGGACACCAAAGGAGTGCCTTGTGTGTATCAAACGTCGCAACATAACTGGGTGACTATAAAGGTGCTCTACAGGTATCTTCGAGGGTGTCTGTTGGGTTGGCATGGATCAAGACTGGGATTTGTTACTCCATGTGACGAAGAGGTATCTGAAGGCCCACTCGGTAATACAACATCAAAATAAGCCTTGCAAGCAATGTGACTAAGTGTTAGCCACGAGATCTTGTATTACGGAACGAGTAAAGAGACTTTCTAGTAACAAGATTGAACTAGGTATAGAGATACCAACGATCGAATCTCGGGTAAGTAACATACCGAAGAACAAAGGGAATAGCATACAGGATTAACTGAATACTTGACATAGAGGTTCAACCGATAAAAATCTTCGTAGAATATGTAGGAGCCAATATAGGCATCTAGGTCCCGCTTTTTGTTATTGGCCGTAGAGGTGTCTCGGTCATGTCTACATAGTTCTCGAACCCGCAGGGTCTGCACACTTAAGGTTCGGTGACGTTTCGGTAGTATAGAGTTAATTATGGTGGTGACCGAAGGTTGTTCGGAGTCCCGGATGAGATCCCGGACGTCACGAGGAGCTCAGGAATGGTTACGAGGTAAAGATTGATATATAGGAAGTCCTGTTTTGGTCACCGGAAAGGTTTCGGACTCATCGGTAGTGTACCGGGAGTGTTGGGAGGGTACCGAGGGACCATCGGGAGGGGTGTCACGCCCCGAGGGGTCTCATGGGCTGTGGGAGGAGACAAACCAGCCACTAGTGGGCTGGCCGAAGCCTCCACTAAATCCCATGAGGTTTGAGAAGGAAAAAAATCCAAAGGTGGAGAAGTGGAAAGAGTTTCCAAGTGGAAAGGAGGAATCCTACTCCTAATAGGATTGGAGTAGGACTCCTCCACCTCCAATTTCGGCCAACTCTTGAGGATTTGAGGCTGCTTCCTCCCCTCGTTCCCTCCTATATATACTAGAGGATTTAAAGGGAAAAGCTAACCCTAATTGCCACGTGCTGCCCTCTTCTTCCTCTAGATCTGTTTCTCCTCTAGTTTAGTTTTGCGGTGCTTAGGCGAAGCGCTGCAGAATTAGTTCACCACCACCGCCACCACGCCGTTGTGCTGCCAGAGAACTCATCTACCTCTCCGCTCCCTCTTGCTGGATCAAGAAGGCAGAGATGGTCATCAAGCTGTACGTGTGCTGAACGCGGAGGCGCCGTCCGTTCGGCGCTAGATCGGAAGGACCGTGATCAAGATCTCGAGACGATTCGTGATTGGATCGCGGGACGGATCGTGATGAGATCCCGGGATGGATCGTGATTGGATCACGAGACGGATCGTGATGGGATCGCGGGACGCTCGGCGATTCGGATCGGGAAGACGTTCGACTACATCAACCGCGTTTCCTAAACGCTTCCCGCTTGGCGATCTACAAGGGTATGTAGATCCACTCTCCCTCTCGTAGATGCTCATCACCATGGATAGATCTTGCGTGTGCGTAGATTTTTTTTGTTTCCCATGCATTGTTCCCCAACATGTTTCTTACACAAAAATTTAATATAACATATCTCCCTGTGCATCTTCTGTCTCTTCGCACCAAATGGACGGATTGCCTAGTACCTCAAAGGAATTCCTTCCTAGCAAGGGATATTTCATAAGGAACACTTACAACCTCTTTGCATGGAAGGCAGAAGCCGATGGCCAGTTAAGACAGAGTTTACAATACAGATGGAGCAATTTTTGATTTAAAGTACTTAGTTACAAAAAATCATTCAACTGGCTATTGGTCGAGATTGTCTATTAATACATCTAGCGCGCAATCTTCCTGCGAGAGATGAGCCGAGGGCATCACTTGGTCGTACAAAAAATCAAGTGGTACTTCTTGCCCATCAGGCCCTGCTGCCCCAACCCGAGCCATATGCTCGGGGTTAAGATCGCCCATGTCTGTCGAGCTCCCTCCCGACAGGCCGATGTCTTTCAGAGCTCAAATCGACTTTGAGCTCCTTTGAACTGATCAACCAGTTGTGCCATTCCTTCCAAAGATTGCTTGGTAGGCCCTAGCGCTTTTATCATGCTTCCCATATCCTTCTGAGCCCGCTCATGAATGGCGGACAGCTCTTTCAATAGGCTTCCCCGGTAGGATCCGATCTCTTCTTCGGCCGCCAGATGAGAAGACCTAGACATGGGACAAGTATATATATATATATATATGTGTGTGTGTGTGTGTATATACCATGCCCCACGTCTCTCACCTCCTCCTGCCCGATCCCCCACCTCCTCCACGATCCCCACCTCCCCCAATCTAGCGCCGCCCCCAGCCACCGCTGGCCCTCTGGCTCTGGCGAGCCTCCTGCCGCCGGCCAACCCGCCTCCCATCGCCGGCCCCCGATCCTGACGCGCCTACCGCCATCGGCTACCCCGCCTCCCATCGACGCCCCCGACTGTCGCGCGCCTCCCGCCGCCGGCCACCCAACCCCGACGCGCCTACAACCGCCGGCCACCCCGGCCCATTGCCGGCCCTAGTGCGCATCCTATCACCGGCCGCCCCACCTCCTGTCGTTGTCCTCGACCGAGACGTGCCTGCAGCCGCCGGACCTCCATCAGCGACCTCAACCGATGACTGCCGCCGCGCACGCAATAGTCGCCCCCAGCCGCCGGGTTCATCACCCCGCAACCACCCGTTCTTGTTCTTCAAGCAGTAGTAGTCGACCCATGTTCTTGTTCATCTTCAAAGAAGCAACATCGTTTATTCGTACTGACTGGAAATTTTGATTTGAACTGATGAGTGCTTGATGACTAGGATGCAGTGCAGCTCCTTCGATATTCCCTCTGTAATATGTTCGCCATCCTCGCGAATGACCTGCTTGGGCATCTTTCACCGACCTTCCCCTGCGCATGTCATCGACCTTCCCCCGACGTTTCACATTGCTGCCGCACACGACGCTTCTGGTTTCTCGAAATACGACCACTATGCACCTGTGCCGGTGAAGCTATGGCATCGAGCTGCTGCTGACTTTGCTTGCTATCAGTTGTGTTGTTGCTAGAGGCGAGTGAATGGCCTACTCCGCTAGCTTGCTGCTCCTTGCTTCATCCACCAAGGATCGAGCAGCAGCAAGAAATTACATTGGACTTTTTTCATATCAAACAACTACTGCTTTCTGCTATGAGAGAGAGAGAGGGAGCACATAGAAACAATGAGAGGATAAGATTGAAATGTGTGGGGCAGAATAAGATAAGATTGTAATGTGTGGGGAAGGCACCACGTTTTCAGTTGAGAATTGAGCACTGTTTTTTTTACATCAAGAATTGACCACTAGTTTTTCCCAACTAGGTGTCCCCATTCTATAAAAACTAGAAGTTCAAATTAAAATAACGGTGCAGTTTCATTGTTTATATAAAAAAGAATTTTCCCCTTTACTAACCAATAAAACTAAGAAGTTCAAATTTAAAAAATTGTGAAGTTCGATGTCTATACAAATTCCGTTTTTTCGCATTACTAAAAAATAAAACCAAGAAGTTCGATGTCTAAAGAGTAAAACTAAGAAGTTCAAATTAAAATAACTCTATAAGTTCAAATTTAAAAAACAAGAAGTTCAAATTTAAAAAATAGTGAATTTCAAAATCATAAAAAGGTTTGTCATCATTTCTAAAATTCGAAAAACTTTAGAAGTTCAAACTGAAATAGCAGACGGTCCAATATTTTTTATAAAACTAGGATATTTTGATGATATTAGAAATAAACCAAGAAGTCCAAATTATAAAAATTGAGAAGTTCGATATTTATAATAAACTCAGATTTTCCTTGTTAGTAAAAGAATAAAACGAACAAGTTGAAATTAAAATAGAGGAGCAGTTTGATTTATATGGGAAACTCAAATTATTACCGTTTCTAGGAAAAATAATACTATGAAGTTCAATTTAGGAAAAAATGGTTGATCCTTATTTGAAAACATATTTCTTTTCTAAGAATAAGACTAAGAAGTTCAAATTAAAATAACACTAAAGTTCCAAGTATATAAAAAAATCAGATTTGTTGCAAGAAGTTCATGTGCACCTCCGTGCACGGTTCAGAATTTATATTGCGGGAAGTACAACCTCCAATTAAATGCTTTAAAATAGCAAAACATGTCGTCCGACCTTCAACTACGTCTAATTCGATGTATATACAAAAACTTGATAAAAGTTCATAGTGAAAAGAACGATAAGTTCAAGTACTACAAGGAACGCGTTTCAGCTGAGAATTTCAATTATTATTTGGGAGCAACTAGATTTCGAAAAAATAAAATTAAAAATTAAAATTACAAAAACAAAGTAAGTTCACGTACTACATGATGTGTGTTTAATATGAGAAAAATGAATAAAAAGACAAGGTCCGAATTTTTTGTTGCTAGAAGTTCAGGTCCTCGGTCGGAGAAAGTAAAAAAATTATCGTGTAAGAAGTTTGTACAAAAGGAATATCATTTGCGTAACACCGACCAATAGGTGAGAAAATTACAAATGAAAATACGCAATAGAAGTTCAACGTGAAAACAGCAGGAAGTTCAACTACTATGCTAAATGAATTTCAGATGAAAATCTTTTAAACCGTCGCGAGTATGAAAAAATGATCAAGAAGAAAAAGTTGCGTGTTTACAGAAGCTTTCCATCGGTATATCACTTGCTCAATGCCGGTGAGTGGATGCAGAGATATGAGCAAAAAAAGGCACGGGAAAAACAGAGTGAAGTTCAAGTAGACATGCCAAGAAGTTCAAGTTCTCACGCGGTGCATTTTCGAAGAATCTGTTTCGCGATAAAGGCAGAACGAATGATCTTCCTGTTTTTGAAATTACTTGAAAAAGGCTAGGAATCACAGAAAACCATCAACATGAAAAAGTTTCGCTAGCTTTTCAACGATATATTATTTGCAACATTCCGATAAAGTTTGTAGAAATTATGGCAAAAATAAGTTTTTGGACATTATCAAAATAGACTTAAAACAGTAAAGAATCGGGAGAAACAATATATACGAAAACGTTGTGCATTTTTTCAGGCTTTCCACCGCCATATAATTTGCTGCATTCTAACGTACGGTTAAAAAATTAACTCGAAAATATGAACTCAATGGAACTTGTACCGTTTTCTAAATTACTTTTAAACCGTTCAAAATTAGAAAACACTTTCAACATGGAAAAGTAGCGCATTTTCATAAGCTTTTCAACAGCATATCACTTGCCTCGGTTGGATTAGCTGTTTAGAAATGGCATCAAAAATACGAACTTGGCTGTTCGGTTTGTGAAATTTTACGATTTTCCAAATTACTCTTTAACCAAATGGAATTAGAGAAAACGTTCAACATGTGAAATGAGCAGATTTACAACAGCTATCCAACGCCATATCATTTGACTCATTCCTATGAACGGTTTAGAAATAGCGTCGAAAATATGATTCACGTTTTTTGTCTGAAGAAAAACAGTTTTCAAAACTGCTCTTAAAACGTGTACATTTTGCCAAAAAATTCAACCAAGTCTATTATACTGGTGTCCATGGCTTTCAAACAGTATATTGTACGATCCATTTGGGCACTTTGCCAAAAGTTCAACCTAGCACTCGGGGAAGTTCAGGTTGAACAACTAAGGCAGTAAAATTGCAGGAGAAGCAAGTTCATCACACCCTCGAGTGCAAATCCGCCAACAGCAAGATTCCTATTTATAACGGGCATTTAGTTGCTAAAAACCGTTCACATATTACACTTACATCACATAGAACACGACGAACCAGAAAAATTCACGGAGGAACACACGGTTGCGAAAATAACCCGAAGGTCAGGTTCCTACACAAGGAAGTTCAGGTTTGTGTAACTCAGGAAGTTCAACCCGTGATGAGAATAATATTATGATCCCGTGATCAGAATAGTGTTTATGTATATATATATATATATATATCATCTTGATAAATTCATATGCTTAACTTTTCTTTTAGGTAATATATTTTAGGTGACATGTAATATATTTTTCTGATATGTTTCCTTGCACCCACACATACTTGTGCTTTCAATTTGAAACTTAAATAGGGAATTTGAGTTGGTGATCTCCTTGAATATTGCATATTGTTATTCCGTGGTTTCCACATGGTGATGTCTTCTATTTTTTAATTCTTTTAAATGCATACTCAAAGTATATATCACATGAATTCATGTGCAATGGTTGAGACGTGTGTTGCACATGCATGATTACTAGTTGTTAAAAGAGACCCACATTCATACGAGATGCAAAATGGAAATTGATCTAGTTGATCTAGTTCCATGAGGATGTTGAGAAATGTTGGTATAGCTTATTTTTCTACATATTTATAACTTATTTTATGTAGAAAGGTTTGAACCATTAGGTTTCACATTAAAGTTGATTAACCACATTAAAATGCTGCTAGATATTAAGGTACAATCACCAGTAGAATGTCGATCAGTAGTCCCGGTCGGGATGTGCCTTTAGTACCGGTTGGCCCACGGACCGATACTAAAGGCCCTCCACGTGGTTGCCTGCGTGGGCTGGTGGTGGAGGACCTTTAGTACCGGTTGGTGATACCAACCGGTACTAAAGAAATTTTTTCTTTTTTTGAAATTTTTTTTTGTTCGATTTTCAAATTTCTGAACTATTTGAATTAAATCTTTAACTGCCCCTCATCACTGCTCAATTTGATTTCTAATCTTTAATCACCACTCATCATTCCAAATCGTCTAACTTCCCAACCGGTCACCCATCCTCTCACTACTCCAGACCGGTCACCCATCCTCTCACTACTCCAGCGTGAGCACGCTTAACTTTCAAGTTCTATTCCCCCTTGTTTTCAAGTTTGCACTTGTTGTTTTCCTAACAATAGTAAGCTATCAATCCTATTAACCCTTAGGAGTTGAACTTGAGCATGACCATAGTTTGACCATAATCACCCCTCATTATTAATTAACACACTAATATTTCTTGAATAAGTAGTTTGACCATAGTTTGACCAAAGTTTGACCGCAGTTTGACCAGATTTGACCAAAGTGCAAAAAACTGAAATAATTATTTAGCAGCACTAATATTCTTGAATAATTATTTAGTACCACTAATATTCTTGAATAAGTAGTTTGACCAGATTTAACCAAAATTCAAAAAAACTGAAGTTTGAGCATAACTTTTTTCCTTTTAGAATTTGAGGATTCTAAAAATTGCAAAACGGCCGTAGGCCGTCAAATTCGGATGCGGATTTTTTTTCTGGACATTTTTGATATATTATACTTTTTTCCGACATTGTATACAAAAGTTACAACCATTTTACGTTTTCATAACATTTTTGGGCAAAACATGTTGAAATTTATGTTTTTTTACCAGTTCTATAGGGCCTTTAGTACTGGTTCGCGCCACGAACCGGTACTAAAGAGGCACGCGGGGCCCAAGTCTGACGAAAAGCGTACCACACGGGGGCCATGTCTTTAGTACCGGTTGGTGTCACCAACCGGTACTAAAGGGCAACCTTTAGTACCGGTTCGTGACACCAACCGGTACTAAAGAGGCACTCGGGGCCCAGTCCGACCAAAAGACTGGCACGCCCCCTTTAGTACCGGTTCGTGAAACACGAACCGGTACTAAAGGTTCCTTATGAGCCGGTACTAAAGGTCTCCGGCACGAACCGGGACTAATGGCCTCTTTAGTACCGGCTCGTAACCAGACCGGGACTAATGCTTGGGACGAAAGGTCTGTTTTCTACTAGTGAATATTTTAATCGGTTGTCTTTAGTCTTTATCATTGCAAATATGTTGGCACTAAATTCAAACCAGATTAGACATGATATTAATTACTATTTTTCTTAGATGCTGCCCTTGACATATTGTTGATGAAACCAATTTTGTCCATAGCTTAAGAACAAACTAAAAAAACACATGCCCATATAGATTAATTTGTGTCTCATGGATGAATCAGGGACATACACATATGTGTTTGTGTTTATTTTACTATATTTAAACATCGTGTCCACGAGGTGAATGTATACACAATAAATATCATAAGGAAATATCTAGAGCCCAATATGTCTATGTTAGTTAAGTGCATGGAAATAGTTCTAGAGCATATAAGGTGTCACGGAAAGTACATTGCCCAGAATTCACTTGTTCTTTAAATCCATGAACTTTTTTTCTCCGGTAACTTTTTTAGAATTTGTAAAAAAAATGATGAAGGTGTTTTGAAAATCCATGCATTTTTTCCAAATTTGATAAAAAAAAATCAAAATTGATAAGTTTTTAAAGCTTCTACACCTTTTCAAATCTGTGTGTTTTTAAAATTGATGAACTTTTCTTGAATGAATTTTTTAATCTATACCTACTAATAAAGAAAATACATATTCTTCGTATATCATGATATTTTTGTAGAAACACCCCTTATGTTTCAGGTAATCAACCTACAGTCCAGTTTGTAGTTAGATTTCCGCTTTTACATGAAACAAACTAACATTTTTGTAATAAACCCCAGACGAATTTAAGTCAGATTTTTTGTTTTTTGTAGGAAATACCGTAATAATTAGGTTAATCCACCCCGCGGTACATATAAAATGCATTAAAAAATATCCATACACTTTAAACTCTAAATCCAAATTTAACATGTCATATCTAATTTTATTTAAAGATATGTAAAATCCAAATATGATGTTATTTTATCTGTAACCATTTAAAAAATATTATTTATGCTGCAACCTTAGTCTAGAGCGCGTGATATGTCTTTTTTTCATACCGTGTCGATCCAGATTAGAAACGAACACCTCGGTTAAACCAGAATTGGAGAGGGAAAAATTCATCTATAACCACGCATGCATGTCTCTTCAAAACCTCATAGAGAAAAAAACAGATTTCTCATCTTATGTCGAGAGAGAGGCGGTTTAATATTGACAACATTCAAGCGCGTTGTTGTGAGCATTGAGGCCACTGTCGACGAGGGTCTGAAAGAAAATTATTGGCAACACAAATGAGATGCCATGTGTTGGAAGAAAGGATATGTAGCTTTTGGGGTCTTTACTCATAATTATTGGGTTAGGAGAGTGATATTTTATCTTCCGTTACAACACATAAACTCTTTTGCTAGTAAAATAAACGAACAAACATGACTAGCAAACGGACGAAACAAAAGAACAAAAACCACCAACCGAAAGAAATGGGAACTACGGAAAAAATAATCCTATCACATGCGAAGTAGTGGGCTTCCCGAATTCAGCCTGCTTAGGTGCACAGTAGACCCAGATCGAAAAATCGGCGCTAAAGGTGCCGATTAATAGCACCCTAGTGCAAACAACGCACACCTCTGATCCTCCCACGCGCACTATGGGTCTACCAATGGTGTGTGTGTGGGGGGGTCTGTTTTTCTAAAAAAAGGTTTTGATTTTTGCTTCGTTCAAAGATGTTTAGGCTATCAAAAATATAAAATTTAAAATGTTCATGAAATAAAATAAATCATTTCAGACTTGAAATTTTCTCGTGGACTCAAAACACTTGTCAATTTGATTAAAATGTTTAAAAATTCAAAAACATTCATGGATTTTAAAAATATTAATGACTTCACAAAAATGATTGGGAACTAAAAAATCTTGAATTTCATGAAATAAATGTGAAATAAAAAGAATATCACGAATTTAAAAATATTTGGCATTTTGAAAAATATTAATCATTTCATAAAATGTTCACGAATTGAAAAAATGTTCGTGAGGTCAAAAAAATGTCCACTAATTTCAGAAAATGTTCACAAACCTGAGAATTATATCCACGAATTACAGAAATCAAATCATATATTCCAGAACAATTTATTTTTCAAAAATATTGCCAAATTTCAAAAAACAATTCGAGTTTGAAACAAATCTTTAAGAATTTGAAACAAAATATTGAACACCACTTTTAAAAAAATCATTAATTGAAAGATTTTTTATATTTTTCAAAAAAAATTATGAATTCGAAAATTATTTGTTATTTAGTTTCTCAAAAATTTGGAAAAGGGGGAAATTAAATTAAAAAGAAAAAGAAAAGCAATCAAAGAAAAAGAAAAAATTACTCCAGGGTCCTTTCCAAAACTTGTGAGGAAACAAAGTTGGAATTGGCTGGCCCATAGAGAAGGACAAGGCTTGCGGTGGTACGTGTTTCATTGCTATTCCACAACCTACATAGTGAGTAGGATCCGCCCACCATAGTCTCCAGCCTCCAAGTTCATTTGCCCGTCGTTGCTAGGCTACTTTCCTTTCGTGCTTGGGCTATTGGCCGACTCCTGGAACTCACAAACTGCCTCACCCGTCCTCGGACCACACCAGTGGAGCCCCTATTTCGTGCGGTGCGCACCAAGGATCGGCTGCACGCACCCCCTCCCCCTGCCCCTTTGTGCACCATTCTAGGCCGGCCCATGTGAGATACGAGGTGCCTTGTTTTTTTGTATATTTCAAAAGAAATCCGACTTTCAAAAAACACTCACTAATTCAAAAAATGTTCAATGATTTTAAAAAAAATCCTTGTATTCAAAAAATTATTGAGATTTCAATAGAATGAACATTTTTTAATTTTAATGAACAATTATTATTTGGATGAACATTTTTTTACAAGAAGTTCTCAATAATGATGAACATTATTTGGTATTTGTTGAACATTTTTCATACTTGATGGAAACAAATTGTATTCTAGAACAGATTATCTAAACGGATTAACAAATTTGTAATTCGATGAACACATTTTGAATTTGATGAACATTTTTAATTGACGAACAGATTTCATTTGATGCAAAAAACCTATTTGATGAATTAAACTTTTTTCTCTAGTTTTTTTATATATTAAACTTTTTTTTCGACGTCGTATGCAAAAGTTAT
This sequence comes from Hordeum marinum, assembly GCA_022496015.1. Lineage (NCBI taxonomy): Eukaryota > Viridiplantae > Streptophyta > Magnoliopsida > Poales > Poaceae > Hordeum > Hordeum marinum. Next base: position 20,466,129 of record CM039673.1, on the reverse strand, counting down.
GGCCGTTTTACATTTTTTTTCTTTTTTTTGCAAAAACGGTCAAAATTCATATTTCAAAATTTCTATATCAACTAGACACTAAAAGCTAACTACATCTCAAAAGATTTTATTTTTTGAAAATTTTATCATTTTTGTTTATTTTCTACAAAACTAAAAAAGGCAGTCCACGGGGGGTAAAGTTTGAAAATTTCAGAACCCCTTTAGTCCGGGTTGGTGTCTATCCAATCATACCGTCGACTACATTTGCTAGCACTGTCACAGCCAGAGTCACAACTAAGGTTAATCAAGCCAGAGTTAACCCTTCTCTAACTTCATTTGGTATTTTTTATCCATTTAATGATTTTTTTGAGCTAAATAATCCTGAAATTGAAAACCCCTACAAATGAACTCTGAAAAGGTTGAAACTTGGCATAGTATCATCATTTCACCCACATAGTATGTGCTACAAAGTTGAGAGGGTTATGGCAAAAACTGGATGCACTTCGTGTACAAACTGGACCATCTCCTTCGAAGTATCAAGGTTTCGAACGAAAACTCGTCTGTTACAAAGGCATTTCATTTTTTTACTTATTTCAACTTCGGACTTTTTGTGCATTCAGTATGCACCATACTACAACATGTTAAAATCTAAAGAAAGAACTAACTAAAAATAATAATAAAAACAACAATTAAATGACTAAAACAACTATATAAGAAAAACATTAATGTTTTAATTAAAATCCTAATTGAAATTATTCTAAAAATAACCAAATAAATCTTACTTTGACAACAATCTAACACGTGACTAGGAGCAAAAAGAATTAAAATAAATACTATTTGTAAACTCAAGTTATTCACAATCTAGGGTTTGAAGCAAATTTGAACAAGTTCAAATTTAAACCATTCAAATTTGAAAAATAATGGCGCAAACAGAAACTAGACAAAAATTTGAATCTAATGCAAAAAGAATCACTCAAAAACATCAAATATCCTAAAAGATATAAGCATTTTAAAACAGAAACTAAAAACAGAAAACAAATGTAAAAACAGAAGAAAAAAACTTTCAAGGACCCCTTTAGTCCCGGTTCGTGTCTCCAACCGGGACTAAAAATCTAACCTAAAAGCCTCAACCCCTTTAGTCGCGGTTGGTGTCTCCAACCGTGACTAAAGATCCCATTTGAACCGGGACTGATGCCCTAGCCGTTCGAACTGGGTCTAATGGTCACATTAGTCCCGGTTCGTAATGCAGCCGTGACTAATGGGCTTTGCAGGCCTTGACCAAAGCCCTGTTTTCTATTAGTGCTTCTATATAGTATCTATACTTTTATATCTATTTGAGTTCAGTCAGATGAATTAGGAATTGTCAAAAAAAGAGAGGATATATGTTGATCGGAGAAACTTGATTTATTTTCTGCCTAGCTCATGCACGTACGTCTAACCGCATGGACGTATGTACCTACGCGCAGCCTGATCGCATCCATGATCGATAGATTCCCTCAGCGGAACCTCTAAGGAAGAGATAGATGAATCATTCTCTAGATATTCGCCAATCGACATCAGTAAGGACCAATCTTCCCTCAAAAATAAAAAGTACGAACGAATCGCTTAATCTCACGCAATTCAATATGTACATGATCCGTGTGTAGGTTTTTTGAACGCTGAATCGATTCAACCGAGCGCAACGCAGGTACTTGCAGACCTGGATCGTAGGCACACACACAAGCAGCTTGATTGATTTTCTGCCTAGTGCTGATACCTGATTTTGGGAAAACATTATTAAAATGGATTCAAATGAAGAAGTACTCTACATGAAAAGGTTTTGCAGTGTTGACATGAACATCTTTGAAGTTTGGGTCATCGTTGTTCGATTTCAGTTCGAAGGCCGAAACTATGTTCAAAGTACTAAAATTTCATATTCAGAATACTATTCGATCGATTAAGCCATCAAGACGATTTCATATGAGAAAATAGTCTACACGGATTGTCTTCGTCTCATCTAAACAATTGATTTTGATATAAAAATTGACACAATCCAAGGTCGTAGTCAAAAGTTAGACCAATTCGAATGCAATCGTGCCACGAGACAAAAAGTGGCGCGCCCAATCACACATATGTCTCATAGGTAGCGCCATCGATTGCTTATTTCGTGTGGGCGTATCGACCCACAAGATGTCCTCTAATCAAAAAATGTTCAACACGAAAGTTGTTCCTCTCATCGAAACAATTAAAGTTTCATTTGGGCTCATCTTCATTCGAGGTTGTCTGCAGCCCGTGAGACCCAAAAGCCGAACTGCTGTCTTAGACATACCTAAATCTGAGTTCGGTTAATTTTGAAAAGATTTGGACAACATTTGGAGTTCTATTCTTATATGGGAAGTCCATTCGTCTCATAAATAGATGAGAGGTGACGTCTGATTTAACAACACCAATCGAACAAATCAATCGATGCTACTTTTCGTGTTCATCTATCTTTATCCCTCCCTCTTGTATCTTACTTCTCGTTCTTCACATTGGAGGGCAGCGATCCACGAGGCCCTAAGGGCGATCAGGTCGACCTAGGGCAGCCCATAGACGCCGCATGCCCTTACGGGGTCCCTCCCGGGTGTGTGGGGTATCACGCTTCCGGACAGGTCTCTTTTGTCATGAAATGCGGTGCATTATTCCTGGTGTCGAGGGTACACGGTGACGTGTTCGTGTGCGAACACACTTTTTGGCAACTCCATCGGGAAAGAAGCTTCGAACGGTCTCCAGCCTGTTCTTGCTATGAGGAGAGCATCATCAAGCGGCTGCAATCTACGACCGTAACATATATCAACAATCTCCTTACGTGGATGCAAATAGCCATTATGTTAGTGTTGCTAGATCTTCCAATGGACATATCATGTCGGATAGCCCTAATGAGCAAAGGCCAGCTAGTTATTCTGTTGAAGAATATTGGTGTTTACATAATTGCGACATACCACTTATGGATCACTATATACTTGATCGGGATTGCCAAATTTGAGTCGACTAGGACTTAGCCCGCATCGATATATAGCAAATGTGAAAGTACACGAGCAAACAATAGATGATGCTGAGGTAGCACTTTTACAAAGCAGATCCTGCGATAATATAGGAAGCCTCACAGGCACGCACCACCACCAACCCCCGCTGCAGGCAGTAGACAAACCTGCCCACCATCAGCCACCGGATCCCACACTGTCCGCAGCCCGCACTATCTGCATCGCAACCCGCATCCGCAACTAGATTTGATTCCCACACCACACGTGACCGCACCGAGACCCCGGAACCATGCCGTTGCGCCCCACGCGTAGCGACACGCCATAGTGCGGCATCACCGTCCCGTGTCGACCACCACCAAGGAGGGAGGAGGACCCTCCCCCCCGCCGCCGTCGTCGATACCGTGTAGGCTTTCTCGACAACGTCCTTCGGTGACGAGGAGTGAGGAGGCAGGGGTAGGGGAGACCGGTGACGACGGATAGGGTTGCCTCCCGGTCGCTCGCAGGGGCGACGCAGGAAGGCCAAAGCAAGCCGGTTGGCCACTATGTTTGTATTCGTTGCCTGTGCTCCCTGATGCTATATATTCATAACATCTTTTCATGATTATTTTTTATTTATATGCTATGCCACTTAAGTGTAATGGACTGAGATATAACCACACTCATACTTGATTTACTTGACTCATCATCCGGCCACCTAATTAAGAGTTGCAAGCTGAGAGAGCCCATTATACATCTGGTCGATGGTTGTGCACTGGACTCAAAGGAAAGTCAACTAGGTAGCTCCATAGATCGGCGAGGTGCAGCGGCGACATGGATGGGATGTCGACCTTGTGGAAGGCTGCCCTCTGCTTGACACCGTTCGCCACATGGTGGGTGCATGTTGAATTCAGGACCATGACCATGCCGTCGTAGCGCCCGCTTGACTACGCCCAGCGATGCCCTTGCAGCGGCCAGAGCTCCTCCACCGACCTGACGGCCATGCGGAGAAGCAACCACGGGACCCCATGCTTGTTGCGACGTTGAGCCCCTTTGCTCCAGGTGGCAACTATGTGTCCGTGGCTGCAGCGGCTAGCACCATCGACACTGGCGGAAAGGCGTCCGGGCGATGGCTGGCACGGGAGCCAATTACATCATCTCACCACTGTCCATCCACGTGGCGCTCGCGCTGGTAGCCGCCGGCACGCGGGGTGAAATGCGTCAGGAGCTCATGGGACGTCCTTCGCCTGCGGCCTGTGGGTCGACCGGGGCTGGACCCTGGAGCCAGAGTTCATGGCCATGGCCGCGTCGAGGTACGCCGCCAGTGCGCAGTCCGTGGATTTCGTCCAGGATGCCGAGCAGGCAAGGCGGCGGGTGAACACCTTCGTCGCCGACGTGACCAACAAGCTCATCCGCGACGTCCTCCCTCCCCGCTCCGTCGACTCAACCACGGTCGTGGTCCTCACCAACGCGCTCTACTTCAAGGGGCGTGGTCTTAGCCATTCGACCAGTCGGCCACCTTCATTGCGCCCTTCCATGTACCCGACAACACCACCGTGCACATGCCGTTCATGACGACCGCCCGGTTCGAGTTCAAGCAGCACATCGCCATATATCAAGGCTTGATGGCCCTCGTGTTGGGAAACGTCGCATGGGAAACAAAAATTTTCCTACGCACACGCAAACCTATCCATGGTGATGAGCATCTACGAGAGGGAGAGTGGATCTACATACCATTGTAGATCGCTAAGCGGGAAGCGTTAAGAAACGCGGTTGGTGTAGTCAAACCTCTTCGCGATCCAAATCGCCGAGCGTCCCGTGATCCAATCACGAACCGTCCCGCGAACACATCATGATCCGTCCCACGAACTCATCACGATCCGTCTCACGATCTTGATCACGATCTGTCCCGCGAACTCATCACGATCTGTTCCGTGATCACATCATGAACCGTCTCGCGATCTCGATCACGGTCCTTCCGATCTAGCGCCGAACGTACGGCACCTCCGCGTTCAGCACACGTGCAACTTGGTGATGATCTCCACCGTCTCGATCCAGCGAGAGGATTTGGATAGGAGAGAGAGTTCACCGGCAGCGTGATGGCGCTCCGGTGATGGTGGTGGAGCAATTCCGGCAGGGCTTCGCCTAAGCGCTGCAGAAAACCGATCTAGAGGAGAAACTATGCACCGGTGTAACGGGTAGCACGTGGCCGGAAATTCTGTCCAAAACCCACCCAATAAACTAGTATATATAGGAGGAGAGGAGAGGAGAGGCAGCCAAGGCCTTTGGGTCGGCCGAAATAGGAGGTGGGAAGCAATCCTACTTCACCTTCAATCCTAGTTGGAGTAGGATTGCCTCCTATTGGCTGATTTTCCACTTTTTTGCTTTAGGACTTTCTCTCCTGTGCCATGGGCCTTTGTGGCTGTTTTCCCAGCCCACTAAGGGCTGGTTATTATTCTCCCACAGCCCATGGACCTCTTGGGGTCGAAATACCCCTCCCGGAGGCCTCCCGGTACACTACCGGCACTCTCGGTACACTACCGATGAGCCCGAAACTTTTCCGGAAACCAAACTGGGACTTCCTATATATGAATCTTTACCTCCGGACCATTCCGGAGCTCCTCGTGACGTCCGGGATCTCATCCGGGACTTTGAACAAACTTCGGTCACCACCATACATAACTCTACACTACCGAAACGTCACCGAACCTTAAGTGTGCAGACCCTGCGGGTTCGAGAACTATGTAGACATGACCGAGACACCTCTACGGTCAATAACCAATGGCGGGACCTGGACGTCCACATTGGTTCCTACATATTCTACGAAGATCTTTATCGGACGAACCTCTATGTCAAGGATTCAGTTAATCCCGTATAACGTTCCCTTTGTTCTTCGGTATGTTACTTGCCCGAGATTCGATCGTCGGTATCTCCATACCTAGTCCAACCTCGTTACTGGCAAGTCTTTTTACTCGTTCCGTAATACAAGATCCCGTGACAAACACTTAGCCACATTGCTTGCAAGGCTTGTTGTGATGTTGTATTACCGAGTGAGCCCTAAGATACCTCTCCGTCACACGGAGTAACAAATCCCAGTCTCGATCCATGCCAACTCAACAGACACCATCGGAGATACCTGTAGAGCACCTTTATAGTCACCCGGTTACGTTGCGTCGTTTGATACACACAAGGCACTCCTCCGATATCCGTGAGTTGCAAGATCTCATGGTCATAGGAACATATACTTGACATGCAGAAAACAGTAGCAATAAACTGACACGATCATATGCTATGTTTGTAGTTTGGGTCTTATCCATCACATCATTCTCCTAATGATGTGATCCCGTTATCAAATGACATCTCATGTCCATGGCTAGGAAACCTTAACCATCCTTTGAGGCATACTAGGGACATGGTTTTGTCTATGTATCCACACATGCATTTAAGTCTCCGATCAATACAATTATAGCATGGATAATAAACGATTATCATGAACAAGGAAATATGATAATAACTAATTTATTATTTCCTCTAGGGCATATTTCCAACACCTCAAGCTGCCCTACAAGAATGACGACAGCGACCACACGACCGTGTTCTACATGCTTCTCCTTCTCCCGGACGACGGCAACAACCTCAGCATCGTCGATCTATACGACAAGGCAGTCGCGGCGCTAGAGTTCATCAAGCGCCACAGGCGGGCACAACAGATTCCGGTGGGGCGGTTCATGGTCCCGAAGTTCATGTTCATGTTCAAGTTCGAGGCGTCGGCGGACATGCAGAAGCTCGGAGTCAGCAGGGCTTTCCAGGGCGGCGACTTCTCGGGCATGGTGAGGGGTGGCGATGGGCTCTTCATCTCGGGGGTGTACCACAAGGCCACCATCGAGGTCGACGAGCTGAGCACCATGGCCGCCGCAGCAACGGCCGTGGTCATCACTCAGAGCACAAGCACACCACGGACTCCGGTGGATTTCGTGGCCAATCGGTCGTTCCTATTCGGCAAGGCTGCCCGATATCACCTTAGTTGTTTGTCATTGCAATTAATGAGCTTTCCATTGTGCTTAATGAAGCTCTTGCTGCCCATCAGCTGCAGGGTATTTCTCTTGAACCAAATTGCCGCTTGATTCATTCTCTTCTCTTTGCTGAAGACTTATTGGTCTGTGGGCAAGCTACACTGCAGGAAGCTTCTACTATGGCTAATTTTATTCACCGGTTTTGCTTGATCTCTGGCTAGACCCCGAATTGGACTTAATCCGCCATTCTTTTTAGTTCTCATGTTTCTCAACCTATCATTAATGATATTTCGCATTTTTCTCCGGTGGCACTATTGGATGCAAATTTTACTCATTTGGGTCACCCTTTGGTTCTTCCTGCAAAGAATCGGGTTGCTGCTTACAATTTTGTGCTAGACAAATTTATACAAAAGCTGCCTTCTTATAAGGCCAATATGCTTTCTCACGCAGCCAGACTCGAGTTGATTCGTTTGGTGTTTTCAGCCATCCATGTCTACTACATGGCTAACATTTTATTTACCAAAAAAATTATAACTAAACTCACAGCTGTCATTAGGAATTTCTGGTGGACAGGGGTTAGGGAAAATGATTCCAATAAAGTGCTTTGTCTTCGTGCTTGGAAAGACATTTGTAAAATTCTAAAAAATATGGAAGTTTAGGTATTAGGAATTTGAAAGCTGTCAATGAGAGTCTGTTGTTGGCTGCTGCTTGGAGACTTGCTGCAGCCCCATTTTCTCATTTGCATATGGTCTTAAAGGCTAAGTATTTTCCTGATGCTTCTATTTGGAAAACCACTGGTTCTCCTCCTAAATCTGCTTTTTGGGCTTCTATTTTGAAAGTGTTACCTAAGCTTCGATAACACTCTTTTTACCAATTGATTCAAGGTAAGATTTCTATTTGGAGCACTCCCTGGTGAACTAATTGGATCTCAATTCATGATCAACTCATTGTTCAACAACCTGGCTTTGTTTATCCCTCTTTTGTTAAAGAACTTTGGAACTCGGGCCAAAAGAGCTGGAATCATGAACTTATTTTTAACCTTTTTCAGCAACCTTTGGCCTCTTCCATTATTCAAACTGACATTCTCGAAGATGACAGTCCCGATCTGCTTTGTTGGGCTTTTTCTCCTAATGGCATTTGTTCCTCTAAATCAGCTTATAAATTATGCTTACAGGAAATTCAAGCCAACCCTACCAATATGCCTTCTGCCATTCCTTTGGATTTGAAAGATCTCCTTCGAGTTATCTGGAAACAGAAGAATTTACTTCCAAGGGTACAAACTTTTGCTTGGAGGTTGCTTCGTAAAGCTTTGCCTACGGGTTTGCGAGCTGGTCGTTTCTCCGTTCATATCTTGCAAACTTGTTGTAGATGTGGTCTTCCAAAGGATGAATTCCATCTTTTTTTTCTTTGTCCATTTGCGCGTGCAGCTTGGTTCTCCCATCTATGGTCTATTAGATCCGATGTTTTACTTCAGGGCCAATCCACTATGCATGCAGTGATCATTGATTTTCTTTGTTCGGCTCATCCTCATGCTTCTATTTTAAATGTGCTTAACTTCTTGTGGTGTCTCTGGAAGGCTCGGAATGATTTTTCTTTTTGACAGATTTAAATCTCTCCCCTACCAAGTTCAGGTTGCTGCTGCTGCTTTAACTACAGATGTTTGTGATGTTTCATGCATTTTTGATAGTAAGCACCAGAAGGACGTGGAGTTATTGGGCTCGAGCACATATGAGCTCGGTATCCTGACCGTTCTGCAGAGCATGGGGATGTGGACCATTTCTTTATCCAGCTGCAGGTGGGCTGTCGAAAAAGAACGCACTGTGCACAAATACATACGTCGTGAACGTCGGTGGTGGGCCATAATTTAACAGCATCGTGGACGGCCGTTTGTAAGACGAGGCGAGCCATGGCCCAGACCAGACCTGGCCAAACGGGCTGGGCTTAACGGGCCGGCCCAGCGACACGCCGCGCCGGCACTGCACGAGCTAAACGGGCCGCGCTAGAACCGCAGCCCGCCTTGGGTCGTGCCTGGGCCGCCACCACCAGCACGCGGGCCGGCACGGCACGGCCCGATTATCTTATTTTTTTATACGGCCCAACAAGTAAAATAGACTAAAAACACCCAATGCATCAAATAGTAGGCATATTAGCGGGCCTGGCGTGCCGACGGGCCGACCCGATTAGCAAACGGGCCGTGCCTGGACCGCAAGGCTGCGTACGCGGGCCGACATGGCACAGCCCGTATACTAATCGTGCCGAGGCGGGCCGTGTCGTGCCAGGCACGTTTTACGATGGGCCGAGCCATGCCGTGCCGGGCCGGGCCGTTTGGCCAGGTCTGGCCCAGACTGTGGGTGCACGCCTGATCCGTGGGACAGGAAGTTACCTTTTCCGTCTGGTGGGGTCAGTGAGTAAATTGGATACAACGTCCAGTGTCTTCTACCCCTGTTGCGGCTCTGAATCAGGTCTTTGGGCGGTGGTTCTTGGAGACAGGGGCTACCGGCGGCAACGCAGCATGGAGTTTTGAGTACATACATCCTCCCCTCTCTCGTGGTTCAGTATGTAGATTACGGCCCCTGGATTAAGTGATCGTAAGGGATTTGGTCTGTCCTGGAACAAATCCACTTTCCTGGAGGAAATAGGCGAGAGTATGGTGCCGCCTCCGGTGTCAGAACACAAGTTGCCGGACCAGGGTGTGGCGGAGCAGGCGCAGTCGAGGGGGGAGGCATGGTGGCGGAGCACCCAGTACTGGAGCACGTTGTGCTAGAACTCGGGCGGACAGTGGGCAGCGCGGATGCTCAGATCTTGGCGGCCGGAGAAGCGGCGGCAGAAAGGGGACATAGCTCTCCCGCGGCTTAGAATTTGTGATGGGACACCTGGATGGAACAAAAGGTTACTGCTTAAGTTGGTCATGCAGTTTGTTAGGCCACGGGTAGAATTTTTGATGGTTTTGCAGTAATTGGTGCAGGATTCGATGTTGCCGTGTACAGTCTACTGGAGTATAGTAGAGATACAAAAGGTTTGCTGGATTGGAACACGTGTGGAATTACATTCAGTTAATGAGTTGCTGAACCACTTGAAAACAGTCCAGGGAAAAAAATGTAAAATAAAAATGGTTTTTGGATTGGAACAAGTATGAAATTACATTCAGTTAGCTAGTGTGTGAAAACTTGTAAGCTAACATTTTGGATGTTGCCTGGTTTCGAAGGCTTAGGATTGGATCATTGGAACTGCAGCACCTAGCAGACCACCTTGCCCAAACCGCATTAGCGTGTTTGAGAAGGCTTTTAGGAGTTTTGTTGAGACCCCAACTGAGAATGTGATCGCACCAGCTATTGGTCCTCATTGCCCACCTCCTCCTCGCAACTGCCTTCATCCGAAAATTTGCCTGCAGCATTGATTCGAAAATTAAAACCTACCATTATGGACAATAATAAAATTTGGTACAGAGGATTCCAGAGTATTGGAATACACATTGGCTTTATCTCTGATATACACTTATGAAAAAAATGGATCCTATGCAGAGTGCTCGTTGTTTCCAACAAAATATTCAATACAGTATGCATGTGTAGACAGTGTGTGATTTGAGAGTTGTGAACCTTTTGATTCTCATGGTCTGAAACTATAAAACTGCAGTTCTGTACTGAAGTTTCAGACTAAATGTATGTGGCCATATGCATGTCAGGGGGGATGGATTCCTGTAGGCCAGTGTGAATCCTGGATGTGATGTAATATACTAGCAACCAGTACCACACTATGAACCTGTATTGATTTTCAAGCCGTCGATCTATTTAACAGCATCTATCATTGCATGCATTTTTCATTGGCAAAAACCTAGAGAAAATTCAATATGTGAACCTACGAGTCTACAAACAGTATTAATCTGGAACTAGACATTTGCTACGTACACTTGGATCAACAAGAAAAAATGCATGTGCGAAAATTTCGTGAATGCGAATCACCTTTGAGATGGGGATTGAAATAAATAAGATGAGATAGGGGAAACCTGTAAGGCGACCATCTCTGGGTGTGCCAACACTTCGTAAATACATATTGATTTCGTGGAGCCTTTTCTTTGAGAATTTTTAGCCATGAACCTATGAAATTTTCAGTATGCCATGGCTTTGCAAATAAATGACAGAGATCAATGTATGTAAAATCTGAAAGTGTAGTGTTCTTGTGTGCTTAAGTACTTCTATTCGTTTTGGTAGTTCATTTTTGTTTATTCTTCTACATATTTTAAAATATGTATTGTATCACGTCACTTCATATAATTTCGTCTAACAGGTGTTCTGCTATGCCTTATTATGGCAATTGGAATATCTGCACAAATTCTTGGGTTATGGCATGTGCATCTGATTTGGATATGCTATTTGTTTGTGTTTATGCCATTCCTGCTCTGTTAGAACATATTTTACATGTCTCATACCATCTCAAAACTTTAGGATGGAACATGGAGTAGAATTATTGAAATTTGTATAGTGGTCAAGGATTTGAAGAAAATGATTTTCCGCTCCTATTTTTCAATGATGGATGACCTTGTCTTCAGACACTTACCAATTGAAAGCCATATCAGATATGGTTTGCTTCTTGTTTGTGTCTAGTAGCTCTTTACCCTTGTGCCTCAAGATCACAAAACTTTTCTGTGTCACCTTTCCTCTTTGGTCGTTTTAACATATATGACCTTCATCACATATGCAAACTAGCACGTTTTATGCCTGACCTCACAGTTGAGAGAAATGAGCCCTAGATGCAATGCTCTGTATTTAGGCAACACATTTGTGTTCTTTCTTGAAGAATTATAAATTGTAAATTTTGAGGACAATTATCTATCTGGAGATTACTTCATATTCCTACGACATCATTACTGCTGCTTTGTGGACAATTCACCGATATGTTGTATGAGTGTGGGGTGTAACAATTTGTATTGGTGGTGTGTGAACTTGTGTGATGTGTTATTTGTCTGGTAGTATTAGTTGTATGCTTAGAGTTTTATACTTTGTTGGGAGGACCATGTACTAAGTTTTTATTGAATTCTGCAGTGTCATATTGCCACTGTTTTCTTAAGACGCTTATTCTTTTCTGAACATAAGGGGATGAAGGCAGAGGGGATCTTCCATACCAAGGGTGTGGTGTGTTGACGAGTGCATATAGGAGTATTAAAATAACTGGTTTGGAGGCCACCGTTTGGTTTGTAACGGCAGGGCCGTGAACCACTATGCTAAGGTCCATCTGAGCCGCCTCGCTCTGGATGACGAACATCGAAATAAATGTGTTTGGTGAGTGGACCCTGGTCTGGACAACAGCAGACCATACGTTTGAGAATACAGACTAAAATACAAGCCATGTTGCGAATCTAAGAGTCAGACAACGGCTGAGATATAGAGTCCATCTGAGCTCGAGCTCAGAATAGGACTTTCCGCACCAGAAGGCTCAAGATCACCTCGTGGATAACATGCTTCCTCCTCAAGGTAATACTCTTAAGACAGATTTACTAGTATGTGGAGCTAAGATCTTCTCTGATGCAGTCTTTAGGTCCAAGAAAGTCTTGGGGTTAAAGGAAGGTGAAGTAGCTACAAGAATTGGTGTGTTTATCTCGGTGCCATCTCAACAAGGAGAGTTGAATGTGCAGATTCAAGCTTCTGCTCCACCTACTCTTACTCCCCTTCAGGCTGAAACCCTTTCCCTCTATTGTGCAGCTACTTATGCCTCTCAGCTCAATACTACCAGCCCTACTTTCTTATTGGATTGCCTCTCTCTTGCTAAATTTGCTGCTTTAAAAAATATCTCTGACATCTCAATTCCTTGGAATATTAGAAAGGAACTAGCTCAGTTTTTTTAAATCACCATTGGCATGAATGCTCAAGTTTTTCACATTTCCCGTAACATCAATGGTGTTGCTCACAATCTTGCTCAACGGGTTTATCGGTCTCATGGTGATGCCCAAATCTATTGTTTTGCTCATTCTCATGATCATTCTTCTTGTCCAGTGCTTTCCCTTCTTTCTCACTTTCATGTTCAGGGTATCAAACTTCATTCCATTCACCGCTTTTAACTAAGTTGTAGGTTTGCTGTGGAAAAATTCTTCCTTGCAGGTTGGGTACTACAAGGATTTGGGACCTTCCTTCATATCTATGCAGATTCAGTTGCAGATACATGCTAAGCTGCAGCTGCAACTCTAACGCGCCTGGATAGACAAGTGTCTGGCATTGTCTGTTGCCTTGCGTGTTTCTCTTCAAGACTCTTGGCGTGCAGTATTTTGTTGGCTGAAAAGGCTGATCCTTAGCTTCATCTTTGTTGCAGATGGATCTTGCTGTTTCTTCGGGACTTTTCCCTCCTTGCTTATAGTTTGATGGTCTAGTAGTAAGGTAGCTATAAGCATCGGCAGTTCCTAGTTTTAGATTCAGAGTGTTCCTCTGCTTGTTCTGACCATGTTGATCATGGTGTAGTGGTTAGTGTAGGATCACTAGAAGAATGTCTAGAGGGGGGTGAATAGACTACTAGCAGGAATTTAAAACCTAACATTTTCCCAAGTTAATTGGTTGGCAGATTTTAATAGTTTTAGCAAGTCTAGCAAGTCTAACAGCCCTACACATGCATGTCTACAAATATGGCAGTAGAAAGTAAAGACATTGCACATGAAGTAAAGAGATGGGATAGGAAGCTCAAACGCAATAGGATACGCAAAGATTTTTCCCGTGGTTCCGATAGGTGGTGCTATTGTACGTCCACGTTTATGGATTCTTCAACCCACGGAGGGTAACATTCGTGAGAGTCCACGAAGGGCTCCACCCATAAGGGTCCACGAAGTAGCAACCTTGACTATTCCATACGTCTTCCGTCCACGAAGGACTAGCCCCACTATGGGCAGATCTTCACGAAGTAGGCGATCTCCTTGCCCTTACAAACTTCTTGGTTCACTCCACAACACGAAGTAGGAGGCTCCCAAGAGACACCTAACCAATCTAGGAGGCACCACCCTCCAAAAGGTAATAGGCTGGATAGTGACGGTGAACTCCTTGCTCTTGTGCTTCAAGATGATAGACTCCTTAACACACAATCACGCTCTCATAGATTTGGCTTGCTAGAAGAGATGGGATTGGTGGAAAGCAAGTTGGGGAGGCTAGAAATCAAGATCCATATGATAGGAGTGGAATATCTTGATCTCAACACAAGGGTAGGTGGCTCTCTCTCAGAAAACTGAGTAGGATAGGTATGGAATAGTTCTGCGTGCTTCTCTTTCGAATAGGTGGTGGTGGAGGGGTATATATAGGCATCTCCAAAAATCCAACCGTTACACACAATAAGTCAGACTCGGTGACACCGATGTGTAAATCTCGGTGGTACCGAAGTGAATTAAAGTTAGCAACTTTTGAATCTCGGTGAGACCGATATATAAATCTCGGTTGCACCGACAAGGTGATAAACGGTCAGATTTACCAAACTCGGTGACGCCGATTCACTATTTTCGGTGGGACCGAAAATGAGAAATCTGCATACCAGTAACTTGGCAACCCGACTCGGTGGCACCGAGTGCAGTGTCGGTTACACCAAAGTGTTAGGGTTTGGCTGGGTCTGTTTGAGGATAGAATCGGTGGCGCCGGGATAGGAATGTTGGTTGCACCGATTTTGCATATGTGGCTTTGGACAGACTTTGGTGGGAGAATTTGTGGATGTTTTGGTGACTTGTGACTTGTGCACGTTTGAGCATATTGTCCATCATCAAAACTTTATCCCTTTTTAATACTATTGGCTTTCCTATGGACTCAAAGTGATTTCTCACAAATGTAAAATGTAGAGTCCACTTGCTTGAAGTTTGGCCAACCTATTTCCTTCTCCTTCTTCTTCTTGAAGATACTCTCCACACTCCTTAGCCAACCTTCTTTGTGGACCTTATCTGAAATACACTATATGAAGGTATTAGTCCAAGAGACAATGTATGTTGTCATCAATTACCAAAACCACCAAAGAAGCATTTTGTGCTTTCAGTTAGTTCCACTTTGCCTCATATAGGGTCTTTCTTCAGCTCTCTTCTCTAGATTATGCTCCTCCTCCTCTCTTTATCTTCAGCAGATCTATGTAATTCACTCTGTGCTTCTCTATGAGCTGAATGCAATTGGCACTTTGATGCCTTTGCTTATTCACAAAAAAAAGAAAATGAGTGTGATGTTGTTTCCTGGGCATGTGGTCAATCCTCTAGCTGGCTCAAATGAGCCATTGACTAGATCTGTGTAGATGCTTCGTGAAAACGTGGCGTGGTATTTTTTTTGAAGATTGTATGGATTGTTTAATTGATTCTGATGCTATGTACGATCTGCATGATCAGGATTCGGGACCATTGTGCACAGGCGATGCAGGCGCCACTGACATTTCGTTACTGATGCACCAATACGTTGTGCTTAAAAATGTTTTGTTTTTTCGACAAAAGGATTGAAAAGGTGATATTAAGATCTACTTCCTCCGTTCATAAATATTTTTTTTGAGCTTTCACCGCGGACTACTAAATACTTTTATCTCAAACTAATTATTTTAATTGTTGCCCTATTTTTGTATAATAATATATTCCAATTTAACTTTTAGGGTTTCAATGATATCTGAGTTTTATGAAGATCATTTACAACCCAAAATTAATTCATAGTAGTCACACACATTTTTATAGCTTAATTTTGGTTTTATAAATAATCCCTATATGATAATTTACAGTTATGAATAATTCCAAAAAAATTGAGCCACAATTTCACGCATTTCAATCAACTCCTTGTCAAATTCAGCTGAGATGAAGCAATCACAAAGCAATCTTTTTATAAAAAAATCGACCCTATTTATT
This sequence comes from Hordeum marinum, assembly GCA_022496015.1. NCBI lineage: Eukaryota > Viridiplantae > Streptophyta > Magnoliopsida > Poales > Poaceae > Hordeum > Hordeum marinum. Next base: position 20,450,335 of record CM039673.1, on the reverse strand, counting down.
TTCCACATATTTGTAAAACCAAATATTTATATTACTGGTGCTGGCCAGGCGACCGGTTGCGGGTTGCATTGATGGATTGACGCATATTCTTGACCGAATATTTCCACATCATGAAATTATATATTAAGCACGCCATCCCAAAGGGATAAAATCTCATTCGTGTGAAGTATCTTTATTAAGATGTAAGAAAGTTTTTTTTGAGAAAAAGATAAGAAAGTTAAACGAAAAAAGAAATATCATTCGCTTGGATTATCTTGCTCGTGGGCCTTAGTAGCCCAACTAAACTAGGAAGCAGACGCCTCCACTCCACAGACTGGTCTCCACAATCCACTTCACATGCCGCCCAATTTCTAAAAAAAGAAAAAAAACTTCACACGCCGCCATTCACCGACACGGTGCGCGACCCCGCCCTCCCCGGCGCCGACGGTGTCGACCGCATCAGCGCCCTCCCTGAGACCTTCCTGCGCCACATTGTCTCGCGCCTCCCGGTCACGGACGCTGCACGCACTTCCGCACTCGCCTCGCGATCGTGTCGGGTCTGGCTATCCATGCAATCCAGTGTGACCGATGCCTCCCTCCATCCGGATGAGTACCTCTGGCCTCCCAGCCCTGCGAACATGTCGGCCATCACCGCCGCCATCTCCGGCACCCTAGAAGCGCACCCAGGGCCCTTCCGCTACGTCCACCTCACCTGCAGCTACATGGGCGCGCACCAGGCCCAGCTCGCACGCTGGCTCCGGCTCCTCGCCGCCAAGAGCGTCCAAGATCTCGTGCTTGTCAACCGGTTGTGGCCGTTCGATGTGCCCCTCCCAAACACGCTCTTCAGCATCAGCACGGTCGTCCGCCTGTACATTGGCCTATGGAAGCTCCCAGGCATGGCCGGCCTGTTGAGTATATAGGAAATTTTCCTATCAAATTAATCCACAAGATAATGACTAGTATGACATTGACTAGATTAACAACATACTAATAACTAACGAGACTAGCATGTAATACATAAATAGTAGACACATCTACGCGTATTGCTAGTATCGGGAAAACTAAAATAAGAAGGAGCAGGATATACCCTCCGATGGGCCAGTTGGTCGTAGCAGCAGCATTGGCGGCAGCGGCATCCTTGGCGGCCTTCTTGTCGGCTTCGACCTTCTCGGTAGTGGCCCGATCGGCATCACTTGGGGGCGACATGGTGATGTTGACGTAGACGACACGGACATAGAGGAAATAGTTAAAAGGAACAATAGCGAGCAGTCGCGTAGTCGCTCCCCAAAAAACTAATCGCCCCTCTCCCATACAGGATCCAAAGAGGCGGGATTTCGGAGGCCTGCTCTCCCGTCGGCCGTGTACGCGGTGAACGGGACGGAGTCGTCGGTGGTAGCAGAAGCAAAGGAACGACGTGGGTAGAGTGCGCGTAGAGGAAGATGTGATATGTTTTTCTGTGGTGGCTATCGTTAGTCGAAGCCCTGCTTATGTAGGCGGCGTCTGTGTGGAGAGACGTGGGCTGGACCCACGTCCGAGTCGGTAGGCCACGATCCAACGTCTCAGATCGAGGCGTTACTTATTCTCCGTTCCCGAGTGACAAAAATAAGCACGTAGGTATGAGCTCGGCTCGGCTCAATTCCGCAACCCGCGGCGTGTCACGTAGCATCGTAACGAGGCGGGCAGCGGAGGAGTGCGCGAGGGCATCTTCTCTTCTCAAGGTCGAATAGCATGTAGAAGATAGACCATTATAAGGAGGTCCAACTCCTCCTCCACTAACGAGGTGGGACTAAACTTCCCACCATCCCTTGTCATGCCACCTACATGGGCCCTTAGAGATTTTTTTGAAATTCTCTTATGGGCCCAAAGCCCATCTCAAATTTCAACAATCCCCCACGTTATCTCAAGGGCCTATTTTGTCCTCTGTTCCAATTACTGTTTGATATACCATCATTTCAGTGAAGACCTATTAAGGTTGAGCTTCACCTAGAGCAAGTAGCTACACTCCTTTACAACTGAACAATGGACTATGCCTTGAATTGTCAGTTTGGCGTCAAGAAGTTTCACCACAAGTCTTACTAGTACTAGGCTGTCGAAGGCTAACCCCTCGGGTGGAGCATATTAGTCACACTCCTGTCCTATTCATGAGTTTACTAGAGATCACCCCAATCTCATAGACCGTGATCAGTAGTCGGGCTCATATAGGTGTGTTCCTGCAAAGATCGCTCTGTAGGATAGCATCTTGCTTACATATAAACTTTGGAACACATTAAGATAGTAGTCATCCTACCATACAGTATCCAAGAGTATTACATATCCAACGGAGTGGGTTAGTAAAGTTACTCTCCTCAGTTCACCACTGACTTGTTTTCCCAGGTCCTACTTCATAGGATCTCCGATCACATAGGTTGGGTTACTACCATGGCAACTCATGTGGGTCTCATACCCATCTTCCTCTATGCATTATCTATCACAACACGTGATAGCCCTTTAGTAAAGGGATCTGCTAGATTCTTAGCCGTGTAGATGTAATCCGACGCTATCACTCCGGAGCTTCTTTAACATTTGACAACTTTCAATCTCATTCTTATATGTTTGTTGGACTTCATGTTGTCCTTTGAACTCTTCACTTTGACAATGACTGTCTGGTTATCGCAGTTCATAAGGATAGTCGGAACCGGCTTCTCAACCACTTGCAATTCCATCAAGAGATCTCGAAGAAATTCTGCTTCGACACCAGAAGTATCTAATGTTGTTAATTCTGATTTCATTGTCGATCTCGTGAAGATCATTTGCTTGCAAGACTTCCAGGAAACAACACCACCTCCAAGGGTAAACATATACCCAGTAGTGGCATCTCATCAGCATCAGAGATCCAATTCACATCATTGTACCCTTCAAGTACCGACGGGTATCCGGTATAGTGAATTCTGTGATTCATAGTACCTTTCAGATAGCGCATAACTCTTTCAACAACATGTCAATGAACATCACCCAGATTGGCGACAAACCGACTCAGTTTGCTAACAGCAAACGCGATGTGAGGCCACGTTGTGCTAGCTAGATACATAAGTGAACCAATGATTTGAGAGTATCTCAATTGATCTTTAGATGTTCCTATGAACTTTCGAACCAGCACACTAGGATCATATGGTGTTTGAGAAACTTTGTAGTTCGAATATCCAAAATGACTCAAAATCTTCTCAACATAATGGGATTGCAGAAGTGTAATCCCACCTTCACCATCTCTGAATAGCTTGATGTTCAAGATAACATCAGCCACTCCAAGGTCCTTCATCTCAAAGTTCTGACAAAGAAAAGACTTAGCATCCTCAATCACTTTGAGATTGGTTCCAAATATCAATATGTCATCAACATACAAGCATAGTATAACTCCTTTGCCCCCACCATGGCGATAGTATACACATTTGTCAACTTCATTAACAACGAAGTCAACAGACGTCAAAGTTGTATTAAACTTCTCATGCCATTGCTTAGGTGCTTGTCTCAGGCCATATAAAGATTTCAACAACTTACACACCTTTCCTTCCTGACCATCTATCACAAAGCCATCTGGTTGTTGCATATAGATTTCCTCCTCTAGCTCTCCATTAAGGAAAGTCGTCTTGACGTCCATTTGATGGACAAGAAGACCATGCGAGGCCGCCAACGAGAGTAGTACTTGAATGTTGGTCAGTCTGGCCATAGGTGAATAAGTATCAAAGAAATCTTCTTGTTTCTGGGCATAGCCCTTGGCCACAAGCCTAGCCTTATACTTTTCAATTGAATCATCGGGCCTAAGCTTCTTTTTGAGCACCCACTTACATCCCAATGGTTTGCAACCATAGGGACGCTCAGTTATTTCCCATGTTCCGTTAGCCATGATGGAATGCATCTCGCTATGGACCGACTCTTTCCAGTAGTCAGCATCAGGAGATGCATAGGCTTCCGAAATAGAAGTGTGATTATCATCCACGAGGTACACAAGGAAGTCATCACCAAAGGTCTTTGTAGTCCTTTGTCTCTTGCCCCTACCAATGGTTTCCTCGTCATCCTCCAAAGGATTTTCATCATGTGGTAGGCTCAGGAGTCTCCTCTGATTCCTGTCTAGAAGTGCTTTGCACATCTCTCATGGGGAATATATCCTGAATGTAGCATCCTTAGACTCCATAATTGTACCGACCTTCACGTCAGGTACCTCAGATTTCACTAGTAGAAATCTATAGCCAAAGTTGTTCTTAGCGTAGCCCAAATTAACGCAATCTACGCTCTTCGGTCCAAGATTACGCTTTTTGGGGATCGGCACATTGACTTTCGCCAAACAGCCCCAAGTACGTAAGTAGGAGAGCATCGTCCTTCTCTTCGACCACTGCTCATAGGGAGTGACCTCATTATCTTTTGTCGGAACTTTATTCAGGACATGACACGAAGTCAATATAGCCTCCCCCACAATGCCTTGGATAAACCCGATGTATCTAACAAGGTATTAACCAAATCAGTTAGAGTATAGTTTTTCCCCTATAAACACTTTGAGTTTAAGAGGTATTTTGACTTTCTAGAAAAAATTATGAGGAAATCCAAGAGCTGGCTCAGCGTGCTTCCTATATAAGGAACATAATGAGAACAATTTGCTATGTTTTCTTTCTGAAACCTTTCAGAGTCTGAAGCTGACTAAGGCCTTGTTCGGATACTCTCCGCTCCCCAACTGCAGCTCCCGAGAGGAGGGAGCGCCAAGACAATTGCAGGGAGCATCTCGAACACAGCTCCTTGTGCGGAGCGGAGTTACGAGACTGGAGAACTTCCGAACATGCACTAAATCACCTTGCACAGTCGCTCTTGATGATTGAACTGAAATCCACCACACGGCCATTGAGATCACCTGTAGTTTAGGCTTCCAAGCTGCATATGAACACATGCACACTTCACCTCAGTAAATGTGCTTTGCCTGACTGTCATGTCATTTCTTTAGCAACTAAGCGCAAAACCCATCGTAAGAGTGACAGAGAATAACAACGCCACCTAATCGCTAGTGTCCAATAAGTACTTAATTTTTTTATTTCAAGTATCTGTTGGAAATATGCCCTAGAGGCAATAAATAAAGTGTTTATTATTATATTTCCTTGTTTATGATAATCGTTTATTATCCATGCTATAAACGTATTGATTGGAAACACATTACATGTGTGGGTAAATAGACAACACTCTGTCCCTACTATGCCTCTAGTGAACTAGCTCGTTGATCAAAGATGGTCAAGGTTTCCTAGAAATTGACATGAGATGTCATTTGATAACAGGATCACATCATTAGGAGAATGATGTGATGGACAAGACCCAAACTACAAATGTAGCATATGACCGTGTCAGTTTATTGCTACTGTTTTCTGCATGTCAAGTATGTGTTCCTATGACCATGAGATCATGCAAATCACAGACATCGGAGGAGTGCCCTGTGTGTATCAAACGTCGCAACATAAATGGGTGACTATAAAGGTGCTCTACAGGTAACTCCGAAGGTGTCTCGTGAGTTGGCATGGATCAAGACTGGGATTTGTTACTCCGTGTGATAGAGAGGTATCTAAGGGCCCACTCGGTAATACAACATCACAATAAGCCTTGCAAGCAATGTGACTAAGTGTTAGTTGCAGGATCTTGTATTACGGAATGAGTAAAGAGACTTTCCGGTAACAAGGTTGAACTAGGTATGGAGATACCGACGATCGAATCTCGGGCAAGTAACATACCGAAGAACAAAGGGAACATCATACAGGATTAACTGAATCCTTGACACAGAGGTTCGACCGATAAAGATCTTCGTAGAATATGTAGGAACCTATATGGGCATCCGGGTTCCGGTATTGGTTATTGATCGTAGAGGTGTCTCGGTCATGTCTACATAGTTCTCGAACCCGCAGGGTCTGCACACTTTGGTGACGTTTTGGTAGAATAGAGTTATGTATGGTGGTGGCTGAAGGTTGCTCGGAGTCCCAGCTGACATCCCGGATGTCAGGAGGAGCTCCGGAATGGGTCGGAGGTAGGAAGTCTTGTTTTGGTCTCCAAAAAAGTTTTGGGCTCATCGGTAGTGTACCAGGAGTGCCGGTAGTGTACCGGGAGACCATCGGGAGGGGTATTTCGACCAAAGAGGCTACATGGGCTATGGGAGAGTGAATACCAGCCCTTAGTGGGCTGGTGGAAGTCCCACACAAAGCCCATGCGGCTTGGGAGAAAAAGCCCAAAGAGAAAAAGTGGAAAAAGGCAAAAATAGGGTGAATCCTAGTCCTACTAGGATTGGAGCTGGATTCCACCTCTCCCTCTTGGTTCAGCCAACTCCTTGGAGGCTTGGACCTTGGGCCAACCCTCCTCCTCTCTTCCTCCTATATATACTGGTGGTTCTAGGGTTTTTGCACTAGATTTTCAGCCACGTGCTACCCGTTCCTCCAGTGCATAGTTTTTCCTCTAGATCGGATTTCTGCGGCGAAGCCCTGCCGGAATAGCTCCACCACCATCCCCGGAGCGCCATCACGCTGCCGGAGAACTCTTCTTCCTCTCCACTCCCTCTTGCTGGATTAAGAAGGCGGAGATCGTCATCAAGCTGTACGTGTGCTGAACGCGGAGATGCCGTCCGTTCGGTGCTTGATCGGGACGGATCGTGAGGACGGTTCGTGATTGGATCGCGAGACGCTCGGCGATTTGGATCGCAAAGACATTCAACTACACCAACCGTGTTTCTAAAAGCATCCCAGTAAGCGACCTACAAGGGTACGTAGATGCACTCTCCCTCTCGTAGATGCTCATCACCATGGATAGATCTTGCGTGTGCGTAGGAATTTTTTTGTTTCCCATGTAACGTTCCCCAACAGTGGCATCATTAGCTAGGTCTATGTGTAGATGAAATCTCGAGTAGAACACAAAGGGTTTGTGGGCGTTGATGCTTAGATTGTTTCCTCCCTAGGTCGGATTTTGGTTCAGCGGTATTGTGAGATGAAGCGGCCCGGACCAACATTACTCGTACGCTTACGAGAGACCGGTTCCCTCGACCGTGACTTGTTGCATAGATGGCTTGCGGGTGCCAGTTTATCTCACTTTAGTTGGATCAGATTCGACAAAGGCGGTCCTTGAGAAGGTTGAAAAGCAACTAGTGTATCACCGTTGTGGTTTTTGCGTAGATAAGAATTGTTCTTGCTAGATACCCGTAGCAGCCACGTAAAACATGCAACAACAATTAGAGGACGTCTAACTTGTTTTTGCAGGGTATGTTGTGATGTGATATGGCCAATTACATGATGTTATATATGTGATGTATGAGATGATCATGTGGTGTATAGATTATCACGACTTGCATGTCGATGAGTACGGCTACCGGCAGGAGCCATAGGGTTGTCTTTAATTATTGTATGACCTGCGTGTCAATCATTAAGCGCTATGTAATGCTTTACTTTATCGCTAAACGGTAGCAATAGTAGTAGAAGCATGTTGGGCGTGACAACCCCGATGGTGACACGTTGATGGAGATCAAGATGATGAAGATCATGGTGTCGTGTCGGTGATGATGAAGATCATGCCTGTGCTTTCTAGATGGAGATCAAAAGCACAAGTTCATGGCCATATCATGTCACTTATGAATTGCATGTGATGTTAATCCTTTTATGCACCTTGTTTTGCTTAGGATGACGGTAGCATTATAAGGTGATCCCTCACTTAAATTTCAAGATAAATTGTGTTCTCCCCGAGTGTGCACCGTTGCAAAAGTTCGCCGTGTCGAGACACCACGTGATGATCGGGTGTGATAGACTCTACGTTCACATACAATGGGTGCAAGCCAGTGTTGCACATGAAGAATACTCAGGGTTAAACTTGACGAGCCTAGCATGTACAGACATGGAATCGGAACACAAGAGACCGAAAGGTCGAACATGAGTCATATAATAGATATGATCAACATGACGTGTTCACCATTGAAGCCACCTCAACTCACGTGATGATCGGCCATGAGTTGGTGAATTTGGATCATGTGACACTCAGATGACCTGAGGGATGTCAATTTGAGTGGGAGCTTTAGTAATTTGATTAACTAAACTCATTCAATAGTCTAAGTAAACTTTGCATATTTATGTTGTAGATCAATGGCTCGCACAGTAGCACCCCTGAATTTTAATGCGCTCCTAGAGAAAGCTAAGTTGAAACATGATGGAAGTAAGTTTGTTGACTGGGCCCGTAATCTGAGGATTATCCTTAGGGCTTCCCAGAAATCATATGTCCTTGATGCACCGCTTGGTGATCAACCAGAAGACATGACCTCCGAAGACGTTAAGAACGCTTGGGAGGCACGTACTGGAGATTACTCAATAGTTTAGTGTGCAATATTGTATGGCTTAGAACCGGGACTTCAAAGACGTTTTGAAAGTCATGGAGCATATGAGATGTTCCAGGAGTTGAAGTTTATCTTTCAGAAGAATGCCCGGATCGAGAGGTACGAGACCTCCGATAAGTTCTATGCTTGCAAGATGGAGGAGAACGGGTCTATCAGTGAGCATATACTCAGAATGTCTGGGTATTCAAATCGTCTAGCAGAGTTGGGTATTACCCTTCTGCCAGAGGCAATCACTGACAGAGTTCTTCAATCACTGCCACCTAGTTACAAGAGCTTTGTGATGAACTATAACATGCACGGGATGAACAAGTCAGTCGCCGAGTTGTTTGCAATGCTGAAAGTCGTTGAGTCTGAAATTCAGAAAGAACATCAAGTGTTGATGGTCAATTAAATCACTAGTTTCAAGAAGAATGGCAAGGGAAAGGGCAAGAAGGGTAAAACCAAGAAGGATGGCAAAGCAGTTGCTACTCCTGTAAAGAAGCCTAAGCATGGACCTAAGCCAGAAACTGAGTGCTTTCATTGCAAGGGAACCGGTGACTGGAAGCGGAACTGCCCCAAGTACCTGGCTGACAAGAAGGCAGCCAACGACAAACAAGGTATATATGATATACATGTTATTGATGTGTACCTTACTAGCTCTCGTAGTAGTGCCTGGGTATTTGATACCGGTTTGGTTGCTCACATTTGCAACTCAAAGTAGGAACTACAAAATAAACGAAGGCCGGCGAAGGACGAAGTGACGATGCGCGTGGGAAATGGTTCCAAGGTTGATGTGATCGCCGTCGGCATGCTCTCTCTTTGATTACCATCGGGATTAGTGATGAACCTGAATAATTGTTATTTAGTTCCTACGTTAAGCATGAACATTATATCTGGATCTTGTTTATTGCGAGACGGTTACTCATTTAAATCGGAGAATAAAGGTTGTTCTATTTATATGAGTAATATATTTTATGGTCACGCACCCAATGTTAGGGGTTTATTCATATTGAATCTTGATAGTGATGACACACATGTTCATAACATTGATGCCAAAAGATGTAGAGTTGATAATGATAGTACCACTTTCTTGTGGCACTGCTGTTTAGGTCATATTGGTGTAAAACGCATGAGGAAGCACCATGCTGATGGACTTTTGGAGTCACTTGATTTTGAATCACTTGACACACGTGAACCATGCCTCATGGGCAAGATGACTAAAACGCCGTTCTCTGGAACAATGGAACGGGCAAGTGACTTATTGGAAATCATACATACTGATGTGTGCGGTCCAATGAATGTTACAACGCGTGGTGGATATCATTATTTTCTCACCTTCACTAATGACTTAATTAGACATGGGTATATTTACTTAATGAAACACAAGTCTGAAACGTTTGAAAAGTTCAAGCAATTTCAGAGTGAAGTTGAGAATCATCGTAACAAGAAGATTAAGTTCCTACGATCTGATCAAGGAGGTGAATATCTGAGTTATGAGTTTGGCACTCACTTAAGACAGTGTGGAATTGTTTCACAGTTGACACCGCCCGGAACACCACAGCGTAATGGTGTGTCCGAACGTCATAATCGAACCTTATTAGATATGGTGCGTTCTATGATGTCTCTTGCTGATTTGCCACTATCATTTTGGGGTTATGCATTAGAGACAGCTGCATTCACTTTAAATAGGGCACCATCGAAATCCGTTGAGACGACGCCATATGGACTATGGTTTCCGAAGAGGCCAAAGTTGTCGTTTCTTAAAGTTTGGGAATGTGATGCTTATGTCAAAAAGCTTCACCCTGAAAAGCTGGAACCCAAAGCGGAGAAATGCGTCTTCATAGGATACTCGAAAGAGACAGTCGGGTATACCTTCTATCTCAGATCCGAAGGCAAAGTGTTGGTCGCTAAGAATGGAACATTTCTTGAGAAAGAATTTCTCTCGAAAGAATTGAGTGGGAGGAAGATAGAGCTTGATGGGGTTATTGAACCTTTACTTCAACCAGAAAGTAGCGCATCGTAGAAAGATGTTTCTGCGGAACATACAACGGTAGAAGAGGAAGTTAATGATGATGATCACGAAGCTTCGGATCAAGCTACTATTAAACCTCGTAGGTCGACAAGGTCGCGTACTACTCCTGAGTGGTACGACAACCCTGTCTTAGAGGTCATGTTGTTGGACAACAATGAACCTACGAGCTATGGAGGAGCAATGTGTTGGGAGACGTAGTAGTAAATCAAAATTTTCCTACGTGTCACCAAGATCTATCTATGCAGAAACCAGCAACGAGAGGGGAGAGATTGCATCTTCATACCTTTGAAGATCGCTAAGCGGAAGCGTTACAAGAACGCGGTTGATGGAGTCGTACTCGCAGCGATTCAGATTGCGGTGGATTCCGATCTTAGCACCGAACAACGGTGCCTTTGCGTTCAACACACGTGCAGCCCGGTGACGTCTCCTACGCCTTGATCCAGCAAGGAGGAAGGAGAGGTTGGGGAAGGGCTCCAACAGCAGCATGACGGCGTGGTGGTGGTGGAGTAACAAGGTATCCCGGTAGGGCTTCGCCTAAGCGCTACGGAGGAGGAAGAAGAGAGGTTGGGCTGCGCCAGAGAGAGAGAGTTCAGATCTGTTCTCAAGAGGCAAAACCCTTGGATATGTATAGGAGGAGGGAGAGGGAGGGCTGCCTTGGCCCCTCCTCCAAGGAGGAGAGGTTCGGCCGAACTAGGGGGAGAGTCCACCTCCCACAAGGGAGGTGGACCTCCTCCTTTTAAACTTTTCAGCCCTTATCTCTAGATCCCTAGCCGCATGGGCCTTTATAGAAGGTCTTGGCCAGCCCAATATGGGCTCGCACACCTCCTCTAAGGGCCCATGAAGTCCTATGGTCGTCACACCCCTCCCGGGGGTCCTCCGGCACCCTCCCGGTCCTCCGGCACAATACCGATGAGCCCGAAAACTTTCCGATGACCAAAACTGGACTTCCTATATATACATCTTTACCTCTGGACCATTCCGGAGCTCCTCGTGACGTCTGGGATCTCATCCGGGACTCCAAAAAACCTTCAGTAATCACGTATATCATTTCCCTATAACCCTAGCATCATCGAACCTTAAGTGTGTAGACCCTACGTGCTCGGGAGACACGTAGACATGACTGAGACACCTCTCCGGTCAATAACCAACAGCGGGATCTGGATACCCATGTTGGCTCCCATGTACTCCACAATGGTCTCATCAGATGAACCACGATGTCAGGGATTCAAACAATCCCGTATACAATTCCCTTTGTCTATCGGTATGGTACTTGCCCGAGATTCGATCGTCGGTATCCCTATACCTTGTTCAATCTCGTTACCGGCAAGTCTCTTTACTCGTTCCGCAATACATCATCCCGTGGCTAACTCCTTAGTCACATTGAGCTCATTATGATGATGTCTTACCGAGGTCCCAGAGATACCTCTCCGTCACATGGAGTGGCAAATCCCAGTCTCGATTCATGCCAACCCAACAGACACTTTCGGAGATACCCGTAGTGTACCTTTAGAGCCACCCAGTTACGTTGTGACGTTTGGCACACCCAAAGCATTCCTACGGTATCCTGGAGTTGCACAATCTCATGGTCTAAGGAAACGATACTTGACATTAAAAAGCTTTAGCAAACGAACTACACGATCTTGTGCTATGCTTAGGATTGGGTCTTGTCCATCACATCATTCTCCTAATGATGTGATCTCGTTATCAACGACATACTATGTCCATGGTCATGAAACCGTGACCATCTATTGATCAACGAGGTAGCCAACTAGAGGCTCACTAGAGACATGTGGTGGTCTATGTATTCACACATGTATCACGGTTTCTGATCAACACAATTATAGCATGACTAATAGACAATTATGATGAACTAGGAAATACAATAATAACCATTTTATTATTGCCTCTAGGGCATATTTCCAACACAATGATGGGCCCCGATTCCAAGAAATGGTTAGAGGCCATGAAATCCGAGATGGGATCCATCTATGAAAAGAAAGTATGGACTTTGGAAGTATTACCTGAAGGGCGAAAGGCCATTCAGAACAAATGGATCTTTAAGAAGAAGACAAACGCAGACGGTAATATCACCGTCTATAAAGATCAACTTGTGGCAAAGGGTTTTTCACAAGTTCAAGGAGTTGACTACGATGAGACATTCTCACCCGTAGCGATGCTCAAGTCTGTCAGAATCATGTTGGCAATAGCTGCTTATTTCGACTATGAAATTTGGCAGATGGATGTCAAAACGGCGTTCCTCAATGGTTTCCTTGAGGAAGAGTTGTATATGATGCAACCCAAAGGTTTTGTCGATCCAGAGAATGCTGACAAAGTTTGCAAACTCCAGCGATCCATTTATGGACTGGTGCAAGCATCTCGGAGTTGGAATAAGCGCTTTGATGAGGTGATCAAAGCGTTTGAGTTTATACAAGTTCATGGAGAATCTTGTATTTACAAGAAAGTGAGTGGGAGCTCTATACCGTTTCTAATATTATATGTGGATGACATATTGCTGATTGGAAAGTATATAGAAATGCTGGAAAGCGTGAAGGAATATTTGAACAAGAGTTTTTCAGTGAAGGACCTAGGAGAAGCTGCTTTCATATTAGGCATTAAGATCTATAGAGATAGATCGAGACGCTTAATAGCACTTTCACAGAGCACATACCTTGATGAAGTTTTGAAGAAGTTCAAAATGGATCAGTCCAAGAAGGGGTTCTTGCCTGTGTTAAAAGGTGTGAAGTTGAGTAAGACTCAATGCCCAATGACTGCAGAAGATAGAGAAAAGATGAGTGTCATCCCCTATGCTTCAGCCATAGGCTCTATCTTGTATGCAATGTTGTGCACAAGACCCGATGTCATCCTTGCCATAAGTATGGCCGGAAGGTTTTAAAGTGATCCTGGAATGGAGCACTGGGCAGCGGTCAAGAATATCCCTAAGTACCTCAAAAGGACTAAGGAAATGTTTCTCGTTTATGGAGGTGATGAAGAGCTCGTCGTAAAGGGTTGCATCGATGCAAGCTTTGACACTGATCCGGACGACTCTAGGTCGCAAACCGGATACGTATTTATTGTTAACGGGGGAGCGGTAAGCCGGTGCAGTTCCAAGCAAAGCATGGTAGCTGATTCTACGTGCGAAGCAGAGTACATCGCAGCCTCGGAGGCGGCGAAGGAAGGTGTCTGGATGAAGCAGTTCATGACAGATCTTGGAGTAGTGCCCAGTGCACTGAATCCAATGAATCTATTCTGTGACCACACCGGTGCCATTGCTCTGGCCAAGGAACCAATGTTTCACAAGAGGACCAGACACATAGCGACGCTTCAACTCCATCCGCTATTACATCGAGGAGAAGGACATAAATATTTGCAAAGTGCACACAGATCTGAATGTTGCAGACCCATTGACTAAACCTCTTCCAAGGGTTAAACATGATCAACACCAGAACTGCATGGGTGTTCGATTCATTACCATGTAAATCACATAGTGACGTGAACTAGATTATTGACTCTAGTGCAAGTGGAAGACTATTGGAAATATGCCCTAGAGGCAATAAATAAAGTGTTTATTATTATATTTCCTTGTTTATGATAATCGTTTATTATCCATGCTATAATTGTATTGATTGGAAACACATTACATGTGTGGGTAAATAGACAACACTCTGTCCCTAGTATGAGTCTAGTGAACTAGCTCGTTGATCAAAGATGGTCAAGGTTTCCTAGCCATTGACATGAGATGTCATTTGATAACGGGATCACATCATTAGGAGAATGATGTCATGGACAAGACCCAAACTACAAATTTAGCATATGATCATGTCAGTTTATTGCTACTATTTTCTGCATGTCAAGTATGTGTTCCTATGACCATGAGATCATGCTACTCAAGGACATCAGAGGAGTGCCTTGTGTGTATCAAACGTCGCAACATAACTGGGTGACTATAAAGGTGCTCTATAGGTATCTCTGAAGGTGTCTGTTGAGTTGGCATGGATCAAGACTGGGATTTGTTACTCCGTGTGACGGAGAGGTATCTCAGGGCTCACTCAGTAATACAACATCACAATAAGCCTTGCAAGCAATGTGACTAAGTGTTAGTTGCGGGATCTTGTATTACGGAACGAGTAAGGAGACTTGCTGGTAACGAGGATGAAGTAGGTATGGAGATACCGACGATCGAATCTCGGGCAAGTAACATACCAAAGAACAAAGGGAATATCATATGGGATTAACTGAATCCTTCACATAGAGGTTCGACCGATAAATATCTTCGTAGAATATGTAGGAACCAATATGGGCATCCAGGTTCCGCTATTGGTTATTGACCGTAGAGGTGTCTCGATCATGTCTACATAGTTCTCGAACCTGCGGGGTCTGCACACTTAAGGTTTGGTGACGTTTCGGTAGAATAGAGTTATGTATGGTGGTGACCGAAGGTTGTTCGGAGTCCCGGATGAGATCCCAGACATCAAGAGGAGATCCGGAATGGTCCGGAGTTAAAGATTCATATACAGGAAGTCATGTTTTTGTCGCCGAAAAAGGTTCGGGCGCATCGGTAGTGTACCGGGAGTGCCGGTAGTGTACTGGGAGACCATCGGGAGGTGTATTTCGACCCAAGAGGCTACAAGGGCTGTGGGAGAGTGAATACCATCCCTTAGTGGGCTGGTCGAAGTTCCACACAAATCCCATGCGGTTAGGGAGAAAAAGCCCAAAGAGAAAAAGTGGAAAAAGGCAAAAATAGGGCGAATCCTAGTCCTACTAGGATTGGAGGTGGATTCCACCTCTCCCTCTCGGTTCGGCCGACTCTTTGGATTCTTGGCCCTTGGGCCAACCCTCATCCTCTGTTCCTCCTATATATACTGGTGGCTTTAGGGTTTTTACACTACATTTTCAGCCACGTGCTACCCGTTCCTCCAGTGCATAGTTTATCCTCTAGATCGGATTTCTACAATGCTTAGGCAAAGCCCTGCCGGAATAGCTCCACCACCATCGCCGGAGCGCCATTACGCTGCCGAAGAAATCCTCTTCCTCTCCGCTCCCTCTTGCTGCATCAAGAAGGCAGAGATCGTCATCAAGCTATACGTGTGCTAAACGCGAAGGTGCCGTCCGTTCGGCGCTTGATAGGGACGGATCGTGAGGACCGTTCGTGATTGGATCGCGGGACGCTCGGCGATTTGGATCACGAAGTCATTCGACTACACCAACCGCGTTTCTTAACGCTTCCCGCTTAGCGATCTACAAGGGTACGTAGATCCACGCTCCTTTTCGTAGATGCTCATCACCATGGATAGATCTTGCGTGTGCGTAGGAATTTTTTTGTTTCCCATGTAACATTCCCCAACAGTATCTTAGTTACTATTTTTACTGAGACTGCTATCAGGCCCAAAATGGAATAAAAAAACGATTCAAATATAATGACTTCTGAACAATGAACAATGCATGGCCATTTTGTTGAGGCATACATTCTTTCGGCAATAATAGGCTCATAGTCTGCTAATAAGGCAATTATGTCTATTTTCAGGAGAGAGTCATGAAAAAGTAAGGGGAATGGGCTCTCATGCAAGAGCCTACCTGTAAGCGTACTCCTATAGTCAGATATAATAAATTTGAACTAAAGAGATGGAGAGGAGGTAGAAAAAAACACAAGTATTGTAGCCAACCTTACCGTGGGTCACTATATGTGATGACATGGCTATCTCATATAACCACAGTTGATTGTATTATTTACCATGTGTTGGGGAATGTTGCATGGGAAACAAAAATTTTCCTACGCACACGCAAGATCTATCCATGGTGACGAGCATCTACGAGAGGGAGAGTGGATCTACATACCCTTGTAGATCGCTAAGCAGGAAGCGTTAAGAAACACGGTTGGTGTAGTTGTACATCTTCGCGATCCAAATCGCCGAGCGTCCCGCGATCCAATCACGATCCGTCCCTCGAACTCATCACGATCCATCCCGCGATCTCATCATGATCCGTCTCACAATCTTGATCACGGTCCTTCCGATCTAGCGCCGAACGGACGACACCTCCGTGTTCAGCACACGTACAGCTCGATGATGATCTCCACCTTCTTGATCTAGCAAGAGCGAGCAGAGAGGTAGAAGAGTTCTCCGGCATCATGACAGTGCCGTAGTGATGGTGGTGGAGCAATTCCGGCAGGGCTTCGCCTAAGCACCGTTGAAAACCGATCTAAAGGAGAAACTGCGATCTAGAGGAGAGGTAGCATGTGGCTATTAGGGTCAGCTTTTTCCTCTAAATCCTCTAGTATATATAGGAGGGAGGGATGGGAGGAGGGAGCCTCAAACCCTCAAGGTTTGGTCGAAATTGGAGGTGGAGGAGTCCTACTCCAATCCATTTAGGAGTAGGATTCCTCCTTTCCACTTGGAAACTCTTTCCACCTCTCGACCTTTGGATTTTTTCCTTCTCAAACCACTCCAGCCGCATGGGCCCTTAGAGGAGGCTTTGCCAACCCACTAGGGGCTGCTTTACCTCCACCCACAGCCCATGTAGCCTCTGTTGGGAAACGTTGCATGGGAAATTTTTTTTTTCCTACACACACGCAGATCTATCGATGGTGATGAGCATCTACGAGAGGGAGAGTGGATCTACATACCCTTGTAGATCGCTAAGCGGGAAGCATTAAGAAATCACCGAGGTTGGTGTAGTCAAACATCTTCGCGATCCAAATCACCGAGCGTCCCACGATCTCATCACGCCCCGTCCCGCGAATCAATCACGATCCGTCTCGTGAACTCATCACGATCCGTCCCGTGATCTCATCACGATCCGTCTCACGATCTTGATCACGATCTGTCCCACGAACTCATCATGATCCGTTCCGCGATCTCATCACGAACCGTCTCGCGATCTCGATCACGGTCCTTCTGATCTAGCGCCGAACGAACGGCACCTCCGCGTTCAGCACACATACAGCTTGATGACGATCTCCGCCTTCTCGATCCAGCAAGAGGGGCGGAGAGGTAGAAGAGTTCTCCGGCAGCGTGACGGCGCTCCGGCGATGGAGGTGGAGCTATTCCGGTAGGGCTTCACCTAAGCACTGCGGAAATAGTCTAGTCTAGAGGAACTTGATCTAGAAGTAGGGTTTAGACGTGGCTGAAAATCCTTGTCCAAAAAACCCTAATTGCACTCATATATATAGGAGGAGGGGAGAGGAGGCTGCGCCAAAAAGGAGAGCTCTCCTTTGGTTCGGCCGAACCTAGTGGGGAGGAGTCCTCCTCCTAGTCGGACTCCTCCTCCTAGTAGGACTCCTCCTCCCACAAGAGAGGTGGAGTTTGGGGAGGTTTCCACCCCAATTCGGTTTGCCTCCCTTTCCTCCTGCGCATAGGCCTCCTTGGCCGACCCAACTGGCCCACTAAGGGCTGGTGGGTTGCCACATAGGCCCATGGGGTGGGTTGGCCCCACTGGTGGGCCCCCGGGACCCATTCGTCACTCCTGGTACACTACCGAAAGTGCCCGAAACTTTCCAGAGTCCAAACACCACCTACCTATATATTAATCTTCGTCTCCGGACCATTCTGGAACTCCTCATGACGTCCAAGATCTCATCCAGGACTCCAAACGACCTTCGGTTACCACCAGACATAACTCTACACTACCGAAACGTCACCAAACCTTAAGTGTGTAGACCCTGCGGGTTCGAGAACTATGTAGACATGACCAAGACACCTCTATGGTCAATAACCAATGGCGGGACCTGGATGTCCACATTGGTTCCTACATATTCTACAAAGATCTTTATCGGCTGAACCTCGATGTCAAGGACTCAGTTAATCCAATATGATGTTCCCTTTGTTCTTCGGTATGTTACTTGCCCGAGATTCGACCGTCGGTATCTCCATACCTAGTTCAACCTCGTTACCGGCAAGTCTCTTTTACTCATTCCATAATACAAGATCCCGTGACCAACACTTAGTCACGTTGCTTGCCAGGATCATTGTGATGTTGTATTACCGAGTGGGCCCTGAGATACCTCTCCGTCACACGGAGTAACAAATCACAGTCTTGATCCATGCCAACTCAACAGACACCATTGGAGTACTTGTAGAGCACCTTTATAGTCACCCAGTTACGTTGCGACGTTTGATACACATAAGGCACTCCTCCGATGTCCATGAGCTGCATGATCTCATGGTCATAGGAACACATACTTGACATGCAGAAAATAGTAGCAATAAACTGACACAATCATATGCTACGTTTGTAGTTTTTGTCTTGTCCATCACATCATTCTCCTAATGATGTGATCTCGTTATCAAATGACATCTCATGTCCATGGCTAGGAAACCTTAACCATCTTTTGATCAACGAGCTAGTCTATTAGAGGCATACTAGGGACATGGTTTTGTCTATGTATCCACACCCGCATTTAAGTCTCCAATCAATACAATTATAGCAAGGATAATAAACGATTATCATGAACAAGGAAATATGATAATAACTAATTTATTATTGCCTCTAGGGCATATTTCCAACAGTCTCCCACTTGCACTAGAGTCAATAATCTAGTTCACATCACCATGTGATTCGCATTGTTATGAATCTGACACCCAATGACTTCTGGGGTTCGATCATGCTTTGCATGTGAGAGAGGTCTTATACTCAACGGTTCTGCGATATTCAAATTCGTGTGTACTTTGCACATCTCTATGTCAAACCGTAAACACTGCTACCACACTCCGCTTGGTACTATTTCCAAATGGCTGCTCCACTATACGTATCCAGATTGCTACTACTAGTCATCCGGTTTGGTGTTAAAGCTTGCATCGACGTAACTCTTTACGATGAACTCTTTATCACCTCCATAATCGAGAAACATCTCCTTAGTCTTTTAGTTACTAAGGATAATCTTGACCGCTGTTCAGTGATCCACTCCGGGGTCACTCTTGTACCCCTTGATACACTCATGGCAAAGCACATACAGGTGCGGTACACATCATGGCATAATATAGAGCCTATGGCTAAAGCATAGGGGACGACGTTCGTCCTTTCTCTTTCTTCTGCCGTAGTCGAGCTTTGAGTTTCACTCAACTTCACACCTTACAAATCAAGCAAGAACTATTTCTTTGACTGATCCATTTTGAACTCTTTCAAAATCTTCTCAAGGTATGTACTCATGGAAAGTCTCATCAAGCATCTTGATCCATCTCTATAGATCTTGATGCTCAACAATTAGGTAGCTTTATCCAGGTCTTCCTTGAAAATCACTTTCGAAACAACCGTTTATGCTTTCCAGAAATTCTACATTATTTCTGATCAACAATATGTCATCCACATATACTTATCAGAAATTCTATAGTGCTCCCACTCACTTTATTGTATATACAAGTTGCTCGTAAACTTTGTATAAACTACAAAACTTTGATCACCTCATCAAAGTGTATATTCCAACTCTGAGATGCTTGCTTCAGTCTATAAAAGGATCATTGAAGCTTGCACACCTTCTAGCATCCTTAGGACTGACAAAACCTCCTGGTTGTATCACATACAACCTTTACTCAAATAAACCGTTAAGGAAACGATGTTTTGACATTCATCTGCCGGATTTCATAATTGAAAAATGCAGCAACTGCTAACATAATTCCAACAGACTTTAGCACTGCTAAGTGGGAAAGTCTCATCGTTAGTCAACTCCTTGAACTTGTCACAAACATCTTTGCAACAAGTCAAGCTTTACAAATGGTGACATTTACCATCAGTGTCTGTCTTCATTTTAAAGATCCATTTGTACTCAACGACCTGTCGTCCAACGAGCAAGTCTACCAAAGTCAATACTTGGTTTTCATACATGGATCCTATCTTGGATTTCATGGCCTCCAACCGTTTGTCAGGATCCGGGCCCATCATCGCTTCTCCATAGCTTGTAGGTTCATCGTTGTCCAACAACATGACCTCCAAAACAGGGTTGTCATACCGCTTAGGAGCAGTACACATCCATGTCAACATACGAAGTTCGATAGTAACTTGATCCTGAAGCTTCATGATCATCATCATTAACTTCCTCTACAACTAACATAGGCTTCACAGAAACATCTTTCTGCGCTGCATTACTCTCTAGTTGAACAAAGGTTTAACAACCTCATCAAGTTCTATCTTCCTCCGACTCAATTCTTTTGAGAGAAACCTTTTTCTCGAGAAAGGATCCGTTTTAGCAACAAACACTTTGCACTTGGATCTGAGATAGAAGGTTCACCCAACTGTTCTTAGGGTATTCTATGAAGATGCATATGTACGCTTTGGGTTCGACCTCATTAGGTGAAAACATTTTCCACACATGCGTCGAAGCCCCAAACATTAAGAAATGACAGCTTAGGTTTCTATCAAACCATAATTCACACGGTGTCATCTCAACGGATTTAGATGCTGCCTTATTTAAAGTGAATGTAGCTGTCTCTAATTCATAACCCCAAAATTATAGTAGCAAAACGATAAAAGATATCATAGAACACACCATATCCAATAGAGTACGACTATGACGTTCGGACACACCATCACACTATGGTGTTCCAGGTGGCGTGAGTTGTGAAACAACTTTCACATTGTCTTTAAGTTGTATGCCAAACCCGTAACTCAGATATTCACCTCCACGATCACATCGGAGACATCTTTATCTTCTTGTCATGATGATCTTTAAACTTCACTCTGAATTTGCTTGAACCTGTCAAACGACTTAGACTTGTGTTTCATTAAGTAAATATCCACTATATCTACTCAAATCATCAGTGAAGGTAAGAAAATAATGATATCCACTAAATGCTACAAGACTCATTGGATTGCATACATCAACATGTATCATTTCCAATGAATCGCTTGCCTGCTCCATCCAATGGGGTCCTTTAGTCATCTTGCCCAAGAGGCATGGTTCGCATGTCTCGACCGATTCAAAATTGAATGAGTCCAAAGATCCATCTGCATGGAGTTTCTTCATGCGCTTTATACCAATATGACATTTAGCGGTAGTGCCACAAGTATGTGGTACTATCATTATTAACTTTGTATCTTTTGACATCAATGTTATGAACATGTGTATTACTACGATCAAGATTTCAACAAACCATTCTCACTGGGTGCATGACCATTGAAGGTATTATTCATGTAAACAGAGTAACCATTATTCTCTAACTTAAATGAATAACCATATTGCAATAAACATGATCTAATCATGTTCATGCTCAACGCAAAACACCAAATAACATTTATTTAGGTTCGTCACTAATCGTGAAGGTAGAGAGAGCGTGTGATGTTGATCACATCAACCTTGGAAACATTTCCAACACACATCGTTAGCTCACCCTTAGCTAGTTCTCCGTTTATTCTGTAGCTTTTATTTCGAGTTACTAACATTTAGCAACCGAACCGGTATCCAATACCCAGGTGCTACTAGGAGTACTAGCAAGGTACACATCAATAACTCGTATATCAAATATACTTCTGTCGATGTTGCCAGCCTTCTTATCTACCAACTATCTAGGGTTGTTCCGCTTCAGCGACCGCTCACCTCATAATAGAGGCACTTAGTCTCGGGTTTGAGTTCAACTTTGGGTTGCTTAGCTGGAGCAGCAACTGACTTTCTATCCATGAAGTTTCCCTCCTTGCTCTTGCCCTTCTCGAAACTAGTGGTTTGATTAACCGTCAACACTTGACGCTCCTTCTTGATTTCTACCTTCGCGGTGTCAAACATCGCGAATAGCTCAGGAATCAATATATCTATCCCTGGCGTTTTATAGTTCATCACCAAGTTCTAGTAGCTTTAGTGAAAGTGACTTGGAGAACTATATCAATCACTATCTTATTTGGAAGATCAACTCCCACTTGATTCAAGCGATTGTAGCACCCAGACAATCTGAGCACATGCTCAACGATTGAGCTATTCTCTTTCATCTTGCACGCAAAGAATCTTGTTGGAGATCTCATATCTCGCAACACGGGCATGAGCCTGAGATCCTAATTTCAACTCTTAGAAACATCTCATATGTTCCGTGACGTTCAAAACATTTCGGAGCCTCAATTCTAAGCCTTATGCATGATGCACTAAACTATCAAGTAGTCATCAGAACGTGCCTGCCAGATGTTCACAACATCTACAGACGACGCTAGAGGGGTTGGCGCACCGAGCTGTGCAATAAGGACATAAGCCTTCTATGCAGCAATGAGGACAATCCTCAGATCACGGACCCAGTCCGCAATTCATCTTTCAACTCTAGTTCTCTAGGAACATATAAAAATTAAGGGAGCTACAGTGCGAGATAGTAATCTACAACATAATTTGCAAAGACACTATTGACTATGTTCATGATAATGAGTTCAATTAATCATAGTACTTAAGAACTCCCATTCAAATTGAGATCCCTCAGGTCATTGGAGTGATACATGATCCAAATTTCACCAAGTCAAGTCCCATCATCACGTGAGTTGAGGTGGCTGCAATGGTGAACATCATCATGTTGATCATATCTGCTATATGACTCATGTTCGACCTTTCGGTCTCTTGTGTCCCGAGGCCATGTCTGTACATGCTAGGCTCGTCAAGTTTAACCCCGAGTGTTCTGCATGTGCAACACTGGCTTGCACCCATTGTATGTGAACGTAGAGTCTACCACACCCGATCATCACGTGGTGTCTCAACACGACGAACTTTCGCAACGGTGCACACTCGAGGAGAACACAATTTATCTTGAAATTAAGTGAGGGATCACCTTATAATGCTACCATCGTCCTAAGCAAAACAAGGTGCATAAAAAGGATTAACATCACATGCAAATCATAAGTGACATGATATGGCCATGAACTTGTGCTTTTTATCTCCTTCTAGAAAGCACCGACATGATCTCCATCATCACCAGCATGACACCATGATCTCCATCATCTTGATCTCCATCAACGTGTCGCCATCGGGGTTGTCATGCCCTGCATGCTTCTACTACTATTGCTACAGTAGCGATAAGTAAAGCATTACATAGCGCTTAATGATTGACACGCATGTCATACAATAATTAAAGACAACCCTATGGCTCCTGCCGGTTGCCGTATTCAACGACATGCAAGTCGTGATAATCTATACATCACATGATCATATCATATATCACACATATCACATCTTGTATTTGGCCATATCATATCACAACATGCCCTCCAAAAACAACTTAGACATCCTCTAATTGTTGTTGCATGTTTTACGTGGCTGCTACGGGTATCTAGCAAGAACAATTCTCATCTACGCAAAAACCACAATGGTGATACACTAGTTGCTTTTCAACCTTCTCAAGGACCGCCTTTGTCGAATCCGATCCAACTAAAGTGAGAGAAACTGTCACCCGCAAGACATCTATGAAACAAGTTGCGGTTGAGGGAACCGGTCTCTCGTAAGCGTACGAGTAATGTTGGTCCGGGCCGCTTCATCTCACAATACCGCTGAACCAAAATCCGACCAAGGGAGGAAGCAATCTAAGCATCAACGCCCACAAACCTTTTTTGTTCTACTCGAGATCTCATCTACACATAGACCTAGCTCATGATGCCACTGTTGGGAAACGTCGCATGGGAAACAAAAAAATTCCTACGCACACGCAGATCTATCCATGGTAGTGAGCATCTACGAGAGGGAGAGTGGATCTACATACCCTTGTAGATCGCTAAGCAGGAAGCGTTAAGAAACGCGGTTGGTGTAGTCGAACATCTTCGCGATCCAAATCACCGAGCGTCCCGCAATCTCATCACGATCCGTCCCGCGATCCAGTCACGATCCGTCTCGTGAACACATCACGATCCGTCCCGCGATCTCATCACGATCCGTCTCACGATCTTGATCACGATCTGTCTCGTGAACTCATCACGATCCGTTCTGCGATCTCATCACGAACCATCTCGCGATCTTGATCACGGTCCTTCCGATCTAGCGCCGAACGATCTCATCACGAACCGTCTCGTGATCGAGATCACGGCACCTCCGCGTTCAGCACACGTACAGCTTGATGACGATCTCCGCCTTCTCGATCCAGCAAGAGGGGCGAAGAGGTAGAAGAGTTCTCTGACAGCATGACGGTGCTCCGGCGATGGTGGTGGAGCTATTCCGGCAGGGCTTCGCCTAAGCACTGCGGAAATAGTCTAGTCTAGAGGAACTTGATCTAGCAGTAGGGTTTAGACGTGGCTGAAATTCCTTTTCCAAAAAACCCTAATTCCATTCATATATATAGGAGGAGGGGAGAGGAGGCTGCGCCCAAAAGGAGAGCTCTCCTTTGGTTCGGCTGAACCTAGTGGGGAGGAGTCCTCCTCCTAGTAGGACTCCTCCTCCCACAAGAGAGGTGGACTTTGGGGAGGTTTCCACCCCAATTCGGTTTGCCTCCCTTTCCTCCTATGCATACGCCTCCATGGCCGACCCAACTGGCCCACTATGGGCTGGTGGGTTTCCACATAGGCCCATGGGGTGGGTTGGCCCCACAGGTGGGCCCCCGGGACCCATTCGTCACTCCCGGTACACTACCGAAAGTGCCCGAAACTTTCCAGAGTCCAAACACCACCTTCCTATATATTAATATTTTTCTACGGACCATTCCGGAACTCCTCTTCACGTCCAGGATCTCATCCAGGACTCCAAACAACCTTTGGTTACCACCATACATAACTGTACACTACCGAAACGTCACCAAACCTTAAGTGTGCAGACCCTGCGGGTTCGAGAACTATGTAGACATGACCGAGACACCTCTACGGTCAATAATGAATGGCGGGACCTAGCTGTCCACATTGGTTCCTACATATTCTATGAAGATCTTTATCGGTCGAACCTCTGTGTCAAGGATTCAGTTAATCCCGTCTGATGTTCCCTTTGTTCTTCGGTATGTTACTTGCCCGAGATTGGATCGTCTGTATATCCATACCTAGTTCAACCTCATTACCAGCAAGTCTCTTTTACTTGTTCCATAATACAAGATCCCGTGACCAACACTTAGTCACGTTGCTTGCAAGGCTCATTGTGATGTTGTATTACGGAGTGGGCCCTGAGATACCTCTCCGTCACACGGAGTAAGAAATCCCAGTCTTGATCCATGCCAACTCAAGAGAAACCATCGGAGATACCTGTAGAGCACCTTTATAGTCACCCAGTTACGTTGCGACGTTTGATACACACAAGGCACTCCTCCGATGTCCATGAGTTGCATGATCTCATGGTCATAGGAACACATACTTGACATGTAGAAAACAATAGCAATAAACTGACACGATCATATGCTACGTTTGTAGTTTGGTACTTGTCCATCACATCATTCTCCTCATGATGTGATCCCGTTATCAAATGACATCACATGTGCATGGCTAGGAAACATTAACCATCTTTTGATCAACGAGCTAGTCTATTAGAGGCATACTAGGGACATGGTTTTGTCTATGTATCCACACATGCATTTAAGTCTCCGATCAATACAATTATAACATGGATAATAAACGATTATCATGAAAAAGGAAATATGATAATAACTAATTTATTATTGCCTCTAGGGCATATTTCCAACAGCCTCTTGGGTCGAAATCCCTCTCCCGATGGTCCCCTGGTACATTACCGGCACTCCCGGTACACTACCGATGAGCCCGAAACTTTTCCGGCGACCTAAACAGGACTTCCTATATATCAATATTTACCTCTGGACCATTATGGAGCTCCTCATGATGTACGGGATCTCATCTGGGAGTCCGAACAACCTTCGGTCACCATCATACATAACTCTATACTACCGAAACGTCACCGAACCTTAAGTGTGCAGACCCTGCGGGTTCGAGAACTATGCAGACATGACCAAGACACTTACGGTCAATAACCAATAGCGGGACCTGGATGCCCATATTTGTTGCTACATATTCTACAAAGATCTTTATCGGTCGAACCTCTATGTCAAGTATTCAGTTAATCCCGTATGATGTTCCCTTTGTTCTTCGGTATGTTACTTGCCCAAGATTCGATCGTTGGTATCTCCATACCTAGTTCAACCTTGTTACCGGCAAGTCTCTTTACTCGTTCCGTAATACAAGATCCTATGACTAACACTTAGTCACATTGCTTGCAAGGCTTATTGTGATGTCGTATTACCGAGTGGGCCCTGAGATACCTCTCCGTCACACAGAGTAACAAATCCCAGTCTTGATCCATGCCAATCCAATAAACACCCTCGGAGATACCTGTAGAGCACCTTTATAGTCACCCAGTTACGTTGCAACGTTTGATACACACAAGGCACTCCTCCGGTGTCAGTGAGGTGCATGATCTCATGGTCATAGGAACAGATACTTGACATGCAGAAAATAGTAGCAATAAAGTGACATGATCATATGCTACGTTTGTAGTTTGGTTCTTGTCCATCACACCATTCTCCTAATGATGTGATCCCATTATCAAATGACATCTCATGTCCATGGCTAGGAAACGTTAACCATCTTTGATCAAGAGCTAGTCTATTAGAGGCATACTAGGGACATGGTGTTGTCTATGTATCCACACATGTATCTAAGTTTCCGATCAACACAATTATAGCATGGATAATAAACGATTATCATGAACAAGGAAATATGATAATAACCAATTTATTTTTGCCACTAGAGCATATTTCCAACAGTGTCCCACTTGCACTAGAGTCAATAATCTAGTTCGTATCACCATGCGATTCGCATTGTTATGAATCTAACACCCAATGAGTTCTAGGGCTTGATCATTCTTTTCATGTGAGT
Source organism: Hordeum marinum (assembly GCA_022496015.1). Classification (NCBI taxonomy): domain Eukaryota; kingdom Viridiplantae; phylum Streptophyta; class Magnoliopsida; order Poales; family Poaceae; genus Hordeum; species Hordeum marinum. The sequence goes on along the minus strand of CM039673.1, from coordinate 20,423,240 downwards.
GAGGTCTTATAGTCAACGGGTCTGCGACATTCAGATTTGTGTGTAGTTTACAAATCTCTATGTCAAACTGTAAACAGTGCTACGACACTCCACTTGGTAATATTCCAAATGGCTGCTCCACTATATGCATCCAGATTGCTACTACGAGTCGTCCGGATTGGTGTTAAAGCTTGCATCGATGTAACTCTTTACGACGAACTCTTTATCACCTCCATAATCGAGAAAAATCTCCTTAGTCTTTTAGTTACTAAGGATAATCTTGACCGCTGTCCAGTGATCCACTCCTGGATCACTTTTGTACCCCATGACAGACTCATGGCAAGGCACACACCATGTGCGGTACACAACATGGCATAATATAGAGCCTATGGCTAAGGCATAGGGGAGGACGTTCGTCCTTTCTCTTTCTTCTGCCGTGGTGGAGCTTTGAGTCTCATTCAACTTCACACCTTACAAATCAGGCAAGAACTCTTTCTCTGACCGACCCATTTTGAACTCTTTCAAAATCTTGTCAAGGTATGTACTCATTGAAAGTCTCATCAAGCATATTGATCTATCTCTATATATCTTGATGCTCAACAATTAGGTACCTTTATCCAGGTCTTCCTTTGAAAAACTCTTTTCAAACAACCGTTTATGCTTTCCGGAAATTCTACATCATTTCCGATCAACAATATGTCAACCACGTATGCTTACCAGAAACTCTATAGTGCTCCCACTCACTATATTGTAAATACAAGTTTCTCATAAACTTTGTATAGACTCAAAAACTTTGATCACCTCATCAAAGTGTATATTCCAACTCCGAGATGCTTGCTTCTGTTCATAGAAGGATCACTGAAGCTTGCACACCTTTTAGCATCCTTAGGACTGACAAAACCTTCTGGTTGTATCTCATACAACCTTTCCTGAAGGAAGGAAACGATGTTTTGGCATCCATCTACCAGATTTCATAATTGAAAAATGCAGCAACTTCTAACATAATTCCAACAGACTTTAGTATCGCTACGAGTTAGAAAGTCTCATCGCAGTCAACTCCTTGAACTTGGTGGAAACTTCTTGGTGACAAGTCGAGTTTTATAAATGGTAACATTTACCATCAGCGTGTGTCTTCATCTCAAAGGTCCATTTGTACTCGACGACCTGCCGTCTAACGAGCAAGTCTACCAAAGTCTATACTTGGTTTTCATACATGGATCCTATCTCGGATTTCATGGCCTCTAACCATTTGTCGGAATCCAGGCCCATCACCGCTTCTCCACAGCTCGTAGGTTCATCGTTGTCCAACAACATGACCTCCAAGACAGGGTTGTCGTACCGCTCAGGAGCAGTACACATCCTTGTTGACCTACGAGGTTTGATAGTAACTTGATCCGAAGCTTCATGATCATCATTATTTACTTCCTCTTCAACTGACGTAGGTTCCACAAAAACATCTTTCTGTGCTGCGCTACTCTCTGGTTGAAACAAAGGTTCAACAACCTCATCAAGTTCTATCTTCCTCCCACTCAATTCTTTCGAGAGAAACTTTTTCTCGGGAAAGGACCCGTTTTAGCAACAAACACTTTATGCTTGGATCTGAGATAGAAGGTTCACCCAAGATGCTTTTGTCCGCTTTGGGTTCGAGCTCATTAGGTGAAAACATTTTTCCACACAAGCTTCACAGCCCCAAACATTAAGAAATGATAGCTTAGGTTTCTATCAAACCATAATTCACACGGTGTTATCTCAACGGATTTAGATGGTGCCCTATTTAAAGTGAATGTAGTTGTCTCTAATGCATAACCCCAAAATTATAGTAGCAAAATGATAAGAGACATCATAGCACGCACCATATCCAATAGAGCACGACTATGACATTCGGACACACCATCACGCTATGGTGTTCCAGGTGGCGTGTGTTGTGAAACAACTTTCACATGGTCTAAAGTTGTATGCCAAACTAGTAACTTAGATATTCACCTCCACGATCATATCCCATACATTTCTTCTTGCCACAATGATCTTAAACTTCACTTTGAATTTGCTTGAATCTTTCAAACGGTTCAAGCTTGTGTTTCATTAAGTAAATATACACTATATCTACACAAATCATCAGTGAAGGTAAGAAAATAACGATATCCACCGCACGCTATAAGACTCATTGGATTGCATACATCAACATGTATCATTTCCAATAAATCACTTGCCCGCTCCATCAATACGGAAAACGGGTTCCTTAGTCATCTTGCTTAAGAGGCATGGTTCGCATGTCTCAACCGATTCGAAATCGAATGAGTCCAAAGATCCATCAACATTGAGTTTATTCATGCGCTTTATACCAATATGACATTTAGCTGCAGTGCCACAAGTATGTGGTACTATCATTATTAACTTTGTATCTTTTGGCATCAATGTTATGAACATGTGCATTACTACGATCAGGATTCAACAAACCATTCTCACTGGGTGCATGACCATTGAAGGTATTATTCATGTAAATAGAATAACCATTATTCTCTAACTTAAATGAATAACCGTGTTGCAATAAACACGATCTAATCACATTCATGCTCAACGCAAAACACCAAATAACATTTATTTAGGTTCTTCACTAATCCCGAAGGTAGAGAGAGCGTGCAACGTTGATCACATCAACCTTGGAACATTTGCAACCCACATCGTCACCTCACCCTTAGCTAGTTCTCCATTTATTCCGTAGCTCTTATTTCGAGTTACTAACATTTAGCAACCAAACCGGTATCCAATACAAAGGTGCTACTAGGAGTACTATCAAGGTATACATCAATAACACGTATATCAAATATACTTCTGTCGACATTGCCAGCCTTCTTATCTATCAAGTATCTAGGGTTGTTCCGCTTCAGCGACCGCTCTCCTCATAATCGAAGCACTTAGTCTCGAGTTTGGGTTCAACTTTGGGTTGCTTCACTAGAGTAGCAACTGTTGGGGATATAACCCCGTGATATGACCCGGCTGGAAGGTTTTGGTTGATGAGCATTGGTTATGAGCCAGCCCACAAAGACATGTATCAGCTGGAGGCCCAAGAACTTTGGCGGTTCTTGAGGTGGGCCGGACGACAGAGACCCGGATGCGCAAGACCTTCCAAAGGATAACTTGGTTGGTAAGATAGAGATGGATTCTTACGACACCGGCGGGTCATTATTCTATCCCGGCCGAGAACATGGTAGCAGCAGCTACCTAGCTTGGAACGATCCCTATCCCAGATGAGGTACCCTTTGCGGAGGAGGTGAGGAACGCTATCGGATATTTACAGATGGCCGTGGCTCAACAAGAGAAATATACTCACAGCCGGAGCAGGATCCACTCCACCCCTCTCCATAGTCGAAGTTTCAGCCAGCGCTATGAGTCGCCGGCGGTTTCAAGCAGTGTCCCGCATCATGGGCAAGGGGGACGTGCGGCGCTAGACGCGCATGCCCTGGTGGACCGGGCAAGAAACAAGCGAGAACAAGAGGCAGCAATAGTGCCCCCGAGTCTTGGGCCCTCAGTGTTGACAGAGGTCGGAGCAGTTGGTAGCGCTAGAGCCGCGGGAGTTCCATGCTTAACTCCTGCTCTACGGAGCGAGAGGTTGCCTAAGGGTTTCAAGGGGCCTCGGAAGGTTCCAAATTACACGGCGGATCTCCCTCCCGAGGCTTGGGTCGACAGCTAGGAGCTAGCTATGGAGATGCTAGACGTCAGTGAGGCTGTTTTTGCAAAATATTTTATCAGGATGCTCGAGGGTCCGGCTCGCACATGGTTAAAGGGTTTACCACCCAACACTATAAGTTCTTGGTCCGAATTGAGGGCAAAGTTCATCAAAAATTTCCAAGGGACTTGCAAGAAGCCTATGACCATTGTGGATTTCGATCATTGCGTTCAGCAGGAGAATGAGTCGGCTCATCATTGGGTTCGGCGGGTGTCGACCGTCATCCACTCGTCGGAACAGATCACGGCGGCTCAAGCGGTGCTCATTCTGGAGAAGAATTGTCATTTCGTCCCACTAAAGCAGAAGCTTGGCTGACTTAAACGTATGTGTCAATACATGGGAGAGCTCAAGACGGTTCTAACGAAGTACGCCGACTCAGACAACACCAAAGATCCAGGTTCGGCTGAGGAGAAGTCGAATCAGCAAAAGAAGAACAACCAAGGCAAGAGTTTTGGGAACAATGGGAATCAAAGCAGACAGAGGAACGCTGGCGGTGGGTCAGAGCTGGTGGCAAATGCTAACACAGGGCCGAATGTTCCTAAGGGGAACGGGCATTACAAGCCGTACCATCGGGATAACAGGCCCCCTTTCAATTTGGAAGCGGTGCTTAGGAAACCCTGCCCAGAGCACAGCACACCTGATAAACCAGCAACACATGCATGGGGCAATTGTTTTATCATGCATAGATTTAAGAATCAACACTTTCAACCACCTCATAATCAGGGCGGTGGGCCGCCTGGCGGATTAGGGCCTCGCGGTTCAAGCAACGGCGGGTCAGGTGCCGGCTTTGGTGCTGGCGGCTTAGGAGCGTGTCATCCGGGTCACAATAATCAGCAGCATCAACAGCATCCTGGCAACAACAATCATAATAACCAGCAGCAGCAACAACAATAGCAGTAGCAGCGCAATCAGTTTGGCTTCCAGAGTAACCCGAAGCAGCTCAGTTCGGGGCAGTATCATGTGTTTACGACTGGTAACAGCAAGCAAGATGAGAAACTACGGAGGAGAGCGATTAATACGATCGCGCCGACTCTCCCACGATACCTGCCGTGGTCAGAGTATGACATAATGTGGAGCAGGCAAGATCATCTGCCACGGGTGGATGACCCGGGCCGGCTTGCTCTGGTGGTGAACCCTCAATACATGGTTATGGAGTAAATAAAGTGCTCATGAACGGAGGTAGCAGTATCAACATCTTGTATTATGACACCTTCCGGCGGATGAAGTTGCTAGACAAAGATCTCAAAATTTCTTCTACTGTGTTTCATGGCGTGGTGCCTGGTAAGTCGGCATACCAGTAGGAAAAATCTCTTTGGAAGTGGCTTTTGGCGATGAGTATAATTACAGGGTGGAGACCTTATCGTTCGAGGTGGTCAAGATCAAGAGCCCTTATAATGCGTTGTTCGGGCGGCCGGCTTACGCCAAGTTCATGGCTAGGCCTTGTTTTGTTTATTTGCAGCTTAAGATGCCCGGCCTAAATGGCACGATTACGGTTCATGGCAATCGAAAAACGGCTCTTGAGTGCGAGGAAGGTGATGCAGCTTATGCTGAGGCTAGCTATGCACAAGAGGAGCTGAAGTTCTATAAGGAGAACGTCGACCCGGAGGACATGACCCCGTTGAAGAAACCAAATACAAAGGCAGAGCCGCCACTCAAGTTTTCAACGGATGATACTAAAACAGTGGACTTTACTCCGGGCGACTCATCCAAGCAGTTCATCATCAGGGCTCACATGGATCCCAAATAGGAAAGCGCGCTCATCGAATTCATCTGTGAGAATCGGGACATCTTTGCATGGAAACCTTCTGACATGCCGGGTGTACCAAGAGAGTTTGCTGAGCACAATCTTAATGTGAATCCAAAATTTAAGCCGATCAAGCAGTTTCTGCGGCGGTTCAATGAGGAGAGGTGCAAGGCTATTGGGGAAGAGGTTGCCCGGCTCTTAGCCGCTGGGTTCATAGTTGAAGTTTTTCACCCGGAATGGTTGGCTAATCCAGTATTGGTGCTTAAAAAGAATGGTACGTGGCATATGTGCATAGATTACACGGAAGTTAACAAGGCTTGTCCGGTTGATCCCTTCGCACTCCCTCGCATTGATCAGATCATTGATGCAACAGCCGGTTGTGAGAATTTGTGTTTTTTGGATGCTTATTCAGGGTATCATCAGATCAAAATGGCAGTCAAGGACCAGGAGAAGACATCGTTTATCACATCTTTTGGGGTGTTCTACTACGTCTCCATGCCTTTGGGGTCAAGAGTGCCCAGGCGACTTACCAGCGGTGTGTGCAGAACTGTGTCCACAGCCAGATTGGTCGTAATGTTCATGCTTATGTGGATGACATAGTGGTCAAGTCTAGGAAGAAGGAAACCCTCTTGGAGGACTTGAAGGAAACTTTTGACAATCTCCGGGTGTACAAAATGATGCTTAACCCGGCAAAATGTGTCTTTGGTGTCCCTGCAGGAAAGCTTTTGGGGTTCTTGGTTTCTGAGCGTGGCATCGAGGCTAACCCGGATAAAATCAAGGCTATCACCTCTTTGCGAGAGCCGACATGCATCAATGATGTTCAGCGTATTGCAGGCCGGATCGCGGCGCTGAGCCGGTTCATAAGCCGGCTTGGGGAGAAGGCCATCCCCTTGTATCAGATGATGAAGAAGACGGACAAGTTTAAGTGGAGCAAGGCAGCCACAGAGGCGCTGGAAGCTCTTAAGAAGCAATTGACTGAGCCGCCAGTATTAGCCGCTCCGGCTGAGAAAGAGCCGCTACTCCTATATGTGGCAGCTAACAGCCGGGTGGTCAGTGTGGCGATTGTTGTTGAACATAAGGAAGCAGGGAAAGAGTATCCCGTTCAGAGGCCTGTTTACTACATCAGTGAGGTCTTGGCTGAGTCCAAGCAGCGATATCCGCATTGGCAGAAGCTTGTATATGGGGTCTTTATAGCTAATCGTAAGCTGAAGCACTACTTTTTGGGCCATCCAATAACTGTAGTAAGCTCTGCCCCGTTGGGGGATATTATTCAGAACAGAGAGGCTATGGGAAGGATTGCCAAGTGGGCTTTAGAGTTGGGTCCTCTTAACATCAGTTACACCCCTCGTACAACAATTAAGTCTCAGGCCTTGGTGGATTTAATAAATGATTGGACAGAGTGCCAGGCACCTGAAGAGAAGCCGGACAACACATACTGGACTATATATTTTGATGGGTCTAAACAGCTTGAGGGGTCTGGTGTCGGTGTGGTTCTCACCTCCCCGAAAGGTGATAAGTTTTGTTATGTGCTCCGATTGATGTTCCCCTGTACTAATAATGCTGCTGAGTAGGAAGCTTTGCTCCATGGTTTGAGAGTCGCTAAAGAGATGAATTTAAGCCGGGTTAGATGCCTGGGCGACTCAGACCTTGTGTCTCAGCAAGTTTCAGGTACCTGGGATTCTAAGGACCCACGGATGGCGGCTTATCGGCAGGCGGTTGATGTTGTTGCAGGTTATTTCAAAGGGTATCAGGTGGATCATATTGATCGTCGGCGGAACGAGGTGGCTGATGCATTATCACGACTCGGATCTCAGCGTAAGCCGGTGCCGCCTAATGTTTTTCTTGACGTGTTATATCATCCGACTGTCAAGATGCCTTCTAAGGAGGATCTGGCAATTCCTGACCCGGAGGCGGCTCTAGTGGCGGCTCTACATGTTATTCCGGATTGGACTACTCATTATTTAGCGTACTTGAAGCGCGGCGAGTTGCCAGATGATGAGAGCCGGGCTCGGGAGATCGTCCGCCGTTCTAAGTCCATGACAATTATTAACGGTGAGTTACACAAATGCAGTGTGACAGGTGTTTTCCAACGCTGTGTGTCACCAGAAGAGGGCCAGCAGATCTTAAATGAAATTCATGCTGGCGACTGTGGATTGCATGCCGGGTCAAGATCTTTAGTGGCCAAAGCTTTTCGGCATGGATTTTTCTGGTTGACGGTTCACAAGGATGCAGAGGATCTGGTTCGTAAGTGTGACGCTTGTCAGAAATTTGGCCGACGTGCTCATGTTCCGGCTCAAGAGTTGAGGATGATACCTATCACTTGGCCGTTTGCGGTCTGGGGGCTTGATATGGTAGGACCCTTCAAGAGGTCCAAAGATAAGAAAATGCACCTCTTGGTGGCGGTTGATAAGTTTACCAAGTGGGTTGAGGCTGAGCCAGTAGGCAAGTGTGATGCAGCTACATCGGTTGAGTTTGTCAGGAAATTGATCTATCGTTTTGGCTATCCACACAGTATTATCACTGATAATGGTACAAATTTGTCCAAGGGGGCTATGAAGGTGTTCTGTGAGAAGGAGCATATCCGGCTTGATGTTTCAGCCGTGGCACATCCACAGTCCAATGGCCAGGATGAGCAGGCTAATCAGGAAATCCTGCGAGGGGTTAAACCCCGGCTCATGGTCCCTTTGAAATGGACGGCCGGGTGTTGGGTTGATGAGTTGCCTTCCGTCTTATGGAGCATCCGGACTACACCTAACAGGTCTACAGGTTTTACACCTTTTTTCATGGTCTACGGGGCTGAGGCGGTTCTACCCAGTGACATCCGGAATGATTCACCAAGGGTGGCGGCTTATGTTGAGATGGACAATGAGGTGGCACGTCAAGATGCGTTGGATGCCTTGGACGAAGCACGAGAGTTAGCAACGACCAGATCAGCAATTTACCAACAAGACCTACGACGCTATCATAGCCGCAGGGTGAAGACCCGGACGTTCCAGGAAGGTGACCTGGTGCTCCGGCTTACTGGGATGCATAAACTCTCTCTGCCGTGGGAAGGGCCCTTTGTGGTTAGCAGAAACCTCAACAACGGGTCATACTATCTCATTGATATTCGTGATGAGTCGGACACGGCGGGTTAGGAGACTTTGTGGCCATGGAACATGGCACACTTGCGGCCATATTATACTTAAGAGATGATGCAGATCCATTATCACTATACATATCATATTTATATAGAGTAGTACTACTACCAAAGATTGGAGCCCCGGCTCTTATGGTTATCTTTATGATCTCAGGATGAAATTCTTCAATACCAGCAAATTTACGGTTCCTGTGGTTCTTTGACCCGCCAAGGTCTTGCCGGTTAATCTCCTCTGGAGACCCTGAACCAGTTAAAGTGACCTGTTAAAAGTATTCCAGTCAATCTCGCTTTAGAGACCCTGAGCCGGTTCACAGAGTTGACGACCAATCTCGCTTTAGAGACCCTGAACTGATGTCAATACAATAAGTTCTTCTCAGTCAATCTCGCTTTAGAGTGTTGGAAATATGCCCTAAAGGCAATAATAAAATGGTTATTATTGTATTTCCTAGTTCATGATAATTGTCTATTATTCATGCTACAATTGTGTTAACCGGAAACCGTAATACATGTGTGAATATATAGACCACAACATGTCCCTTGTAAGCCTCTAGTTGGCTAGCTCGTTGATCAATAGATGGTCACGATTTCTTGACCATGGACATTGGATGTCGTTGATAACGGGATCACATCATTAGGATAATGATGTGATGGACAAGACCCAATCCTAAGCATAGCACAAGATCGTGTAGTTCGTTTGCTAAAGCTTTTCAATGTCAAGTATCGTTTCCTTAGACCATGAGGTTGTGCAACTCCCGGATGCCATAGGAATACTTTGGGTGTGCCAAACGTCACAACATAACTGGGTGGCTATAAAGGTACACTACGGGTATCTCCGAAAGTGTCTGTTGGGTTGGCATGAACCGAGACTGGGATTTGTCACTCCGTGTGACGGAGAGGTATCTCTGGGCCCACTCAGTAAGACATCATCATAATGAGCTCAATGTGACTAAGGAGTTAGCCACGGGATGATGTATTACGGAACGAATAAAAGAGACTTTTCGGTAACGAGATTGAACAAGGTATAGGGATACCGACGATCGAATCTCGGGCAAGTACCATACCGATAGACAAAGGGAATTGTATACGGGATTGATTGAATCCTTGACATCGTGCTTCATCCGATGATATCATCATGGAGTACGTGGGAGCCAACATCGGTATCCATATCCCGCTGTTGGTTATTGGCTGGAGAGGTGTCTCGGTCATGTCTGCGTGTCTCCCGAACTCGTAGGGTCCACACACTTAAGGTTCGATGACGCTAGGGTTATAGGGAAATAGTGTACGTGGTTACCGAAGGTTGTTCGGAGTCCCGGATGATATCCCAGACATCACGAGGAGTCGCGGAATGTTCCAGAGACGAAGATTGATATATAGGAAGTGAGGATTTGGTTACCGGAAGTGTTCCAGGTGTCACCGGTAGTGTACCGGGACCACCGGAAGGGTTCCGGGGGTCCACCAAGTGGGGCCACCAACCCCGGAGGGCTGCGTGGGCCTGAGGTGGAGTGAACCAGCCCATTGGTGGGCTGGGGCGCCACTCCCACGAGCCCAAGGCGCAGGAGACAAAGGAGGGAGGGGAAACCCTAGACCTAGATGGGCCTAAGGCCCACTAGGGCTGCGCCCCCTCCACTCCTCCCTCTGGCCGGCGGCCAGATCCCCATCTGGGGCTGCCGCCACCCCTAGGGTGGGAACCCTAGGGGCTGTGCCCTCTCCTCCCCTCCCCCTATATATAGTGGAGGTATTTGGGGCTGCATAAGACACGAGTTCATCTCCCCCCAGGTGCAGCCCTACCTCCTCTTCTCCTCATTCTCCATAGTGCTTAGCGAAGCTCTGCCGGAGTACCATGCAGCTCCACCGCCACCATGCCGTCCTGCTGCCGGAGCTCTCCCTCAACCTATCCTCCCTCCTTGCTGGATCAAGGCGTAGGAGACGTCACCGGGCTGCACGTGTGTTGAACACGGAGGTGCCGTCCATTCGGCACTTGATCGGATCTACCGCGATCTGAATCGCTGCGAGTACGACTCCATCAACCGCGTTCTAGCAACGCTTCTGCTTAGAGATCTTCAAAGGTATGAAGATCCAATCTCTCCCGACTCATTTGCTGGTTTCTCCATAGATAGATCTTGGTGACACATAGGAAATTTTTTGATTTACTACTACGTCTCCCAATAGTGGCATCATGAGCTAGGTCTATGTGTCGAATCTATGCACGAGTAGAACACAAAGCAGTTGTGGGCGTCGATTTTGTCAATATGCTTGCTGTTACTAGTCTTATCTTGATTCGACGGTATTGTGGGATGAAGCGGCCCGGACCAACTTTACACGTACGCTTACGTGAGACCGGTTCCACCGCCTGACATGCACTAGTTGCATAAGGTGGCTAGTGGGTGTCTGTCTCTCCCACCTTAGTCGGATTGGATTCGATGAAAAGGGTCCATATGAAGGGTAAATAGCAATTGGCATATCACGTTGTGGTTTTGGCGTAGGTAAGAAACGTTCTTTCTAGAAACCTATAGCAGCCACATAAAAACTTGCGACTACAAATTAGAGGACGTCTAACTTGGTTTTGCAGCATATGCCTTGTGATGTGATATGGCCAGAAGGATGTGATGTGATGCATTGTGATGTATGAGATTGATCATGTTCTTGTAATAGGGTTCACGACTTGCATGTCGATGACTATGACAACCGGCTGGAGCCATAGGAGTTGTCTTATTTTATTGTATGACCTGCGAGTCAATCATAAATGCCATGTAATTACTTTACTTTATTTCTAAGCGTTAGCCATAATAGTAGAAGTAATAGTTGGCGAGACAACTTCATGAAGACAAAATGATGGAGATCATGATGATGGAGATCATGGTGTCGTGCCGGTGACAGTGATGATCATGCTGCCCCGAAGATGGAGATCAAAGGAGCAAGATGATATTGGCCATATCATGTCACTATATTGATTGCATGTGATGTTTATCATGTTTACATCTTATTTGCTTAGAACGACGGTAGTAAATAAGATTATCTCTCAATAAAATTTCAAGAGAAGTGTTCACCCTAACTGTGCACCTTTGCTAAGGATCGTTGTTCCGAAGCACCACGTGATGATCGGGTGTGATAGGTTCTAACGTTCGCATACAACGGGTGTAAGCCAGATTTACACATGCGAAACACTTAGGTTGACTTGACGAGCCTAGCATGTACAGACATGGCGTCGGAACACGGAAGACCGAAAGGTCGAACATGAGTCGTATAGAAGATACGATCAACATGAAGATGTTCACCATGGATGACTAGTCCGTCTCACGTGATGATTGGACACGGGCTAGTTGACATGGATCATGTGTCACTTAGATGACTAGAGAGATGTCTATCTAAGTGGGAGTTCACTGAATAATTTGATTATGTGAGCTTAGTTATCATGAACTTAGTCTAAAATTGCCTTTACTATCTATATTGTAGATCCAATGGCCAACGCAAATGTCAACCTCAATTTCAACGCGTTCCTAGAGAAAACCAAGCTGAAAGATGATGGAAGCAACTATGCGGACTGGGTCCGTGGCTTGAGGATCATCCTCATAGCTTCCAAGAAACTGTATGTCCTTGATGCACCGCTAGGTGACCCACCCCTTCTCCCAGCAGAACAAGACGTTGCGAACGCTTGGCATTCTCGCTACGATGATTACTCCCTTGTTCAGTGCGGCATGCTTACAGTTTAGAACCGGGGCTCCAAAAGCGTTTTGAGCAACACAGAGCATATGAGATGTTCCAGGAGCTGAAACTAGTTTTCCAGGCTCATGCCCGGGTCGAGAGATATGAAGCCTCCGACAAGTTCTTTAGCTGTAAGATGGAGGAGAACAGTTCTGTCAGTGAGCACATCCTCAAGATGTCTGGGCTTCACAACCGCTTGACTCAGCTGGGAGTTAACCTCCCGGATGACTCGGTCATTGACAGAATCCTCCAGTCACTTCCACCTAGCTACAAGAGCTTTGTGATGAACTACAACATGCAGGAGATGGAGATGTCCATTCCTGAGTTGTACTCGATGCTGAAATCAGCGGAGGTCGAGATCAAAAAGGAGCATCAAGTGTTGATGGTAAATAAGACCACTAGTTTCAAGAAAGGCAAGGGTAAGAAGAACTTCAAGAAGGACGGCAAAGCTGTTGCCGCGCCCGGTAAGCAAGTTGCCGAGAAGAAGAAGAAAAATGGACCCAAGCCTGAGACTGAGTGCTTTTATTGCAAGGGTACCGGTCACTAGAAGCGGAACTGCCCCAAGTACTTAGCGGATAAGAAGGACGGTAATGTTAAAGGTATATGTGATATACTTGTTATTGATGTGTACTTGACCAGCGCTCGTAGTAGCTCCTGGGTATTTGATAGCGGTGCAATTGCTCACATTTGTAACTCCAAGCAGGAGCTGCGGAATAAGCGGAGGCTGGCCAAGGACGAGGTGATGATGCGCGTCGGGAATGGCTCCAAGGTCGATGTGATCGTCGTCGGCACGCTACCTCTACATCTACCTTCGGGATTAGTTTTGAACCTCAATACTTGTTATTTAGTACCAGCTTTGAGAATGAACATTGTATCTGGATCTCGCTTGATGCGAGATGGCTACTCATTTAAATCCGAGAATAATGGTTGTTCTATTTATATGAGAGAAATGTTTTATGCTCATGCCCCGCTGGTCAATGGTTTATTTTTGATGAATCTCAAACTTGATGTTACACATGTCCATAGTGTGAGTACCAAAAAGTGTAAAGTTGATAACGATAGTCCCAATTACATGTGGCACTGCCGTCTGGGTCATATTGGTGTCAAATGCATGAAGAAGCTCCATGCTGATGGACTATTGGAGTCACTTGATTTCGAATCATTTGACATGTGCGAACCATGCCTCATGGGCAAGATGACCAAGACTCCGTTCTCCGGAACAATGGAGCGAGCAACTGACTTGTTGGAGATAATACATACCGATGTATGCGGTCCAATGAGTGTCGAGGCTCGCGGTGGCTACCGTTATGTTCTCACCCTCACTTATGACTTGAGCAAATATGGGTACGTCTACTTAATGAAACACAAGTCTGAAACCTTTGAAAGGTTCAAGAAATTTCAAAGTGAGGTAGAGAATCAACATGACAGGAAAATAAAATGCCTACGATCTGATCGTGGCAGAGAATATTTAATTCACGAGTTTGGCACACACCTTAGGAAATGTCGAATTGTTTCACAACTCACGCCGCCCGGCACACCTCAGCGAAATGGTGTGTCTGAACGTCGTAATCGCACTCTATTGGATATGGTGCGATCTATGATGTCTCTTACCGACTTACCGCTATCATTTTGGGGATATGCATTAGAGACTGCCGCATTCATTTTAAATAGGGCACCGTCTAAATCCGTTGAGACGACACCGTATGAATTTTGGTTTGGAAAAAAACCTAAGCTGTCGTTTCTAAAAGTTTGGGGATGCGATGCTTATGTGAAGAAACTTCAACCTGAGAAGCTCGAACCCAAAGAGGAAAAGTGCGTCTTCATAGGATATCCCAAGGAGACTACTGGGTATACCTTCTACCTACGATCTGAGGGCAAAGTCTTTGTTGCCAAGAATGGATCCTTTCTCGAGAAAGAGTTTCTCTCGAAAGAAGTAAGTGGGAGGAAAATAGAACCTTATGAGGTAATTGTACCTCCACTCGAACCGGAGAGTAGCGCAGCACAGGAAGTTGTTTCTGTGGAGCCTACACCGGCTAGAGAGGAAGTTAATGATGATGATCATGAAACTTTAGATCAAGTTGCTATTCGAAGGTCCACTAGGACACGTTCCGCACCAGAGTGGTACGGTAATGCTTGTCCTAGAGATCATGTTGTTGGACAACGGTGAACCTTCGAACTATGAAGAAGCGATGGCGGGCCCGGATTCCAACAAATGGCTTGAGGACATGAAATCCGAGATAGGATCCTTGTATGAGACCAAAGTATGGACTTTGGTGGACTTGCCTGATGATAAGCGAGCCATTGAAAACAAATGGATCTTTAAGAAGAAGACTGACGCAGACGGTAATGTGACCGCCTATAAAGCTCGGCTTGTCGCTAAAGGTTATCGACAAGTTCAAGGAGTTGACTACGATGAGACTTTCTCACCCGTAGCGATGCTAAAGTGAGTCCGAATCATGTTAGCAGTTGCCGCATTTTATGATTATGAGATCTGGCAAATGGACGTGAAAACGGCATTCCTTAATGGCTTCCTCAAGGAAGAACTTAATATGATGCAGCCAGAAGGTTTTGTCGATCCTAAAGATGCTAACAAGGTATGCAAGCTCCAGCGCTCCATCTATGGGCTGGTGCAAGCATCTCGGAGTTGGAACAGTCACTTTAATGAGGTGATTAAAGCGTTTGGGTTTGTACAGGTTTATGGAGAACCCTGTATTTATAAGAAAGTGAGTGGGAGCTCTATAGCATTTGTTATAATGTATGTGGATGACATGCTGATAATGGGAAATAATATAGAACTCTTGGAAAGTATAAAGGCCTACTTGAATAAGTGTTTTTCAATGAAGGACTTTGGAGAAGCTGCTTACATACCTTGAAAAGATCTATAGAGATAGATCGAAACGCCTCATTGGTCTTTCACAAAGCACATACCTTGAAAAGATATTGAAAAAGTTCAATATGGATCAGTCCAAGAAGGGGTTCTTGCCTGTGTTGCAAGGTGTGAGATTGAGTACGACTCAATGCCCGACCATGGCAAAGGATAGAGAAGAGATGAGTGTCATCCCCTATGCTTCAGCCATAGGCTCTATCATGTATGCCATGCTGTGTACCAGACCTGATGTGAACCTTGCCATAATTTTGGTAGGGAGGTACCAAAGTGATCCCGGAGCGGAACACTGGACAGCGGTCAAGAATATCCTGAAGTGCCTGAAAAGGACAAAGGACATGTTTCTCGTATATGGAGGTGCCGAAGAGCTCGTCATAAAGGGTTACGTCGACGCTAGCTTCGACACAGATCCGGACGACTCCAAGTCACAAACCGGATACGTGTATATTTTGAATGGAGGGGCAGTTAGCTGGAGCAGCAGCAAGCAAAGCGTCGTGGCAGCATCTACATGTGAAGCGGAGTACATAGCTGCTTCGGAAGAAGCAAAGGAGGGAGTCTGGATGAAGGAGTTCATCACCGACCTAGGAGTCATTCCAAATGCGTCGGGCCCGATGACTCTACTCTGTGACAACACTGGAGCTATTGCCCTTGTGAAGGAGCCCAGGTTTCACAAGAAAACAAGACACATCAAGCGCCGCTTCAACTCCATCCGTGATTACATTCAGGAAGGAGACATAGATATTTGTAAAGTGCATATGGATCTGAATGTCGCAGATCCGTTGACTAAACCTCTCTCACGAGCAAAACATGATCAACACCAGAATGCTATGGGTGTTCGATTCATCACAATGTAACTAGATTACTGACTCTAGTGCAAGTGGGAGACTATTGGAAATATGCCCTAGAGGCAATAATAAAATGGTTATTATTGTATTTCCTAGTTCATGATACTTGTCTATTATTCATGCTACAATTGTGTTAACCGCAAACCGTAATACATGTGTGGATATATAGACCAAAACATGTCCCTAGTAAGCCTCTAGTTGGCTAACTCGTTGATCAATAGATGGTCACGGTTTCATGACCATGGACATAGGATGTCGTTGATAATGGGATTACATCATTAGGAGAATGATGTGATGGACAAGACCCAATCCTAAGCATAGCACAAGATCGTGTAGTTCGTTTGCTAAAGCTTTTCAATGTCAAGTATTGTTTCCTTAGACCATGAGGTTGTGCAACTCCCGGATGCCGTAGGAATACTTTGGGTGTGCCAAACGTCACAACGTAACTGGGTGGCTATAAAGGTACACTACGGGTATCTCCAAAAGTGTCTGTTGGGTTGGCATGAACCGAGACTGGGATTTGTCACTCCGTGTGACGGAGAGGTATCTCTAGGCCCACTCGGTAAGACATCATCATAATGAGCTCAATGTGACTCAGGAGTTAGCCACGGGATGATGTATTACGGAACGAGTAAAAGAGACTTGCCGGTAACGAGATTGAACAAGGTATAGGGATACCGACGATCGAATCTCGGGCAAGTACCATACCGATAGATGAAGGGAATTGTATACAGGATTGATTGAATCCTTGACATCGTGGTTCATCCGATGAGATCATCGTGGAGTACGTGGGAGCCAACATGGGTATCCAGATCCCGCTGTTGGTTATTGGCCGGAGAGGTGTCTCGGTCATGTCTGCGTGTCTCCCGAACCCGTAGGGTCTACACACTTAAGGTTCGATGACGCTAGGGTTATAGGCAAATAGTGTACATGGTTACCGAAGGTTGTTCGGAGTCCCGGATGATATCCCGGACATCACGAGGAGTCCCGGAAGTGAGGATTTGGTTACCGGAAGTGTTCCGGGTGTCACCGGTAGTGTACCGGGACCACCGGAAGGGTTCCGGGGGTCCACCAAGTGGGGCCACCAACCCCGGAGGGCTGCGTGGGCCTGAGGTGGAGTGAACCAGCCCATTGGTGGGCTGCGGCGCCACTCCCATGAGCCCAAGGTGCAGGAGACAAAGGAGGGAGGGGAAACCCTAGACTCAGATGGGCCTAAGGCCCACTAGGGCTGCGCCCCCTCCACTCCTCCCTCTCGCCGGCGGCCACATCCCCATCTGGGGCTGCCGCCACCCCTAGGGTGGGAATCCTAGGGGCTGTGCCCTCTCCTCCCCTCCACCTATATATAGTGGAGGTATTTGGGGATGCATAAGACACGAGTTTATCTCCTCCCAGGTGCAGCCCTACCTCCTCTTCTCCTCGTTCTCCGTAGTGCTTAGCGAAGCTCTGCCGGAGTACCACACAGCTCCACCGCCACCACGCCATCGTGCTGCCAGAGCTCTCCCTCAACCTCTCCTCCCTCCTTGCTGGATCAAGGCGTAGGAGACGTCACCGGGCTGCACGTGTGTTGAACGCGGAGGTGCCGTCCGTTCGGCACTTGATCGGATCTACCGTGATCTGAATCGCTGCGAGTACGACTCCATCAACCGCGTTCTAGCAACGCTTCCGCTTAGCGATCTTCAAAGGTATGAAGATCCAATCTCTCCCCGCTCGTTTGCTGGTTCTCCATAGATAGATCTTGGTGACACGTAGGAATTTTTTTGATTTACTACTACGTCTCCCGACATAGAGACCCTGAGCCGGTTCACAAAGTTGACGGCCAATCTCGCCTTAGAGACCCTGAACTGATGTTACTCTTACCAGTCAATCTCGCTTTAGAGACCTTTAACCGGTTCACAAAGTGGACGGCCAATCTCGCTTTAGAGACCCTGAACTATTGTAAGTTAAAAGATTAGCTCTTATCAGTCAATCTCACCTTAGAGACCCTGAGCCGACTCATAGAGTTGACGGCCAATCTCTCTTTAGAGACCCTGAACTGGTATGATGCGCAATTGGCTTTATGCCTAGTTTGAGTACATTAAGCGTTGTTGTTGATGGAGGCTTCCTACCTTTGGTATAGCTTAAAAAATTCCCCTAAGGAAACATCGTGTACATCAAATTCCAGTTGCTTATCAATTGCGGCCATCGAAGGGGGCTTCTTACCGACGGGTATCGCTTATCTCACCCTAATGGTCGGCTTTATGACACTTCCGGTTACTTATTAACCGCGGTTGTCGAAGGGTGCTTCTTACCGACGGGTTCGCTTATCTCGCCCTAACAACCGGCGTTTACGCCAAAAATAGTTGCGGAAGGAGGCTTCTTGCCCTTGCGTATAGCTAACATTAGCCCTTCACGCAGCCGGCTAGTACAATTACTAGTCGCGGCTGTCGAATGGATGCTTCTTGCCATGAGGTATAGCTTACATAATACCATCGGCAGCCGGCCCTATTCAACATTGGCTGATTGGAGGAGGCTTCTTGCCTTCGGGTATAGCGTACATCACCTTCCAACAGCAGCCGGCTCTTCCATGGCATCTCATTATAAGAAAAGGGAAGTCATGCTGCTCCGGTTGATGGAGTAAATTTCCCGGGTCTAATGACTCCGGGTGAAGGATAGGCGTCTCGGAAAAATTACGCATTGGTTTATCAACAACCGCGTTTGTTCATGGAGGCTATTTGCTAACAGAGGTATTATCCGGTTCTAAAAAGAGTTTTGAAGACTTCCAAGTGCCTCTCATGAATCATTGGCAGATTTATCAAAGATGGAAGCAAAGAGTTGAGAAAGATGATTGACAGTACTATAAAGTAAACCGCTGGCAAGTGCATTCAGATGTTAAAAGGCTATTACAAAAGATGTTCTCAGAGGGAACAAACGATGTTTCTGACAAAGTTTCAAAACACCATGGGCGGATGATTACAAGAGCCAATACTTGCTCTGACTATTACAAGGTTCGGTCACTCGGCCGGCTCATCCTGCTCCGGATCTTCTGCGGTTTGGATCTGAAGATTGCCGACTTCCCAGTTGCAGTTAGAGACGACAGCAAATGACCCTTCAAAGAGAGGCGCGACATTAAGCTCACCAGGGAAGAGATCTTTGCTTCGAGCAGGTGTTAGGTCTTTACACTCATAAAGAGGCCTGCGGATCCGTTTATCTTCCTGGTCGTATGCTGCTTGGTAGTTCTTCAAGTCATCTTCCGCCTCATCAGCCATTACAGACGCTGGATAGCGAGAGTCCTTGACGACTTTGAAACAGTCTTCGTCAGAAAATTCTGAGCCGTCCACCTTCTTCGAAGGATATCCACCCATCATCTCATCTGGTGTGAGATCCAGCGCGAAGGCCATGGCCCGTCTCAAACCCGCAACGGCTCTAGAGTGGAAAGCCGACTTCTTCAGCTCTTGTATTTGCTTGGGATCGGAGGAGAATAGTTCTAACACCCCTTTCAGGGCCTTGGGAATCTTCTCCTTATACTGTATGCTTTTGATGGTGAACATTGCTCCGCAATACAGCTGCTCTGTAAAGGTGTATATGGCCTTCAGCAACAGGATGTTGTTGTCTGCAAGCTGCCGGCTCAAAGGTCCTACGTGAGCCGGAAGAGACAGTTTCATCGTTAGTTGTTTCATAAAAGATATTAAGTAAAGGAGTACAGGAATGATGGACTTACCAAATAAGGCGGCAGACATCTTAGCAATGTGCTATTTGAGCCCTTGGAGCTCCTCAGCAACGGCGATGAGCCGCTGATCGGCATCATCTGCCCGTTTGATCAGTGCGGCTTTTTCAGACTCAACTGTTTCTTTCAATATTGTTAGCTCGGAGGTGATCTTGGCTACTTCTTCGGCTAAGAGCTGGCATCTCTCGTCAGCAAGGCTTCGTGCTTCCTGTTGAGCTGCCAAGTTGGTTTTGAGGTCCGCCATCTGAGAGCCGGTGGTGTTCAGAGCGTCCTGTGCATATCAAAGGCAAAGTATAAGCTATTACAGCAACAAGAGTATTCATATGCATAAAGGTTCACAGTTCAAGTTCTACAAGTCTCAAACAGATTGCAAGCAATATATTTGACACTTGGGGGCTAATGTATATTTGATCTGTTCACATCGACAGTTCCGGCTCATCTTTACTGAAAATTGATCCGAAACTTGTGGGCTACACATTGGCTCTCTTTTAAACTCAAAAGTCCTGACTCAAATAAATTTGAGCCGGCCCTTGGGGCCTACATTATGGCTCTTTTCTAATCTCAAAAGTTCCGGTTCAAATAAATTTGAGCCAGCCCTTGGGGGCTACAGTTGGTAGTATGCAAGTGTTGACAGTATTTAAAGCAAAGTGTTTTCTACATAACCTTCGGAAGAAGACCCGAATTCAACTCTATGTTAGATTAAATCCGGCCCTTGGGGGCTGGGGAAGGTTATGGCTGAAGAAAGGTAACATACCTCATATTTTGCCTTCATCATGCTTACCAGCCGGAGTTCCAACTCTCGGTTGGTGTTGACCTGGTTCATGTAGCCGAAGTGGAGTTCTTCGGCTGTCATTTTGTTGTACGACGAGTCAAACTCAGGTTTCCGCGAAGCTTCAGACGGCTCTGTATGCCGGGTTAAGACATGCGCTGGTGAAGGAGGTTTTTGAGCAGACCCGATGATGATAACATCCGGAGTCGCCGGGGTCCTGGCGGGTATAACCGGCCTTGAAGGAGCAGCTGGGGAGTTCTCCATTATGACGTCATCTGCCGTCGGCTCAGTAGAAGCCGCTGGTGGAGTCTCTTCTTCCACTGGAGTTTCCTCCGGCTGTTCAATATCCGGTTGAGCCGAGGCCGGCTGTTCAGGCTCTTGATTGTCAACGACAGGGATGGAGGAAGGTTGATGGGCCTTGCGGCGTTTCGCCTGAGCACTGCAAAGTAAAGGGTTAGCATTTAAAGGAGATTGGTATCTCATCAAAGACATCCGGATATTTTAACACTTACAGAGGATTAATCTTTGGTGGAGGTATGACTGAGGCTGAAGAGTCGCCCGATGAGGGTGTTTTCTAAAAAATCAAGACACGGAAATTATAAGACATTTGGACATGAAGAGAAACGACAAAGGGAAGTACAGATACTAACCTCTGCAGGCCGCTTCTTAGGAGCTGGCAAATTTGGTAGTCCCGATGCAAGGTCTGTAGAGCCGGTGCTCCGGGTCTAACGTCGTTCAGCTTGCTGTTGTCTTTTTTGAAAGGAAATCAGGAGCCGGATGAGCGAGAGGGTGAGATAGAGGAAATTTTCTAACAACCCGCCGCGGCTTTCGGAAGAAATATTCTGAGTTGGAGTACATGCAAGTTACCTCAGGAGCATTGGCGTGACTGGTTTCTACTTCGTCCTGTGAGACACGGAAAGATATTATTAAAGAGACGGCAAGACAAAAAGTCAAGTAAGTAAAGTTCAAGGATCTTACCTCCGACTCTGAAGAAGTCGGGTGTTCGAACCAGTTCGCTTGAGGAGCTGCCTTCTTTTGTTTCTTGGCGGCGACTTTATTCTTGGTTGTCTTCGGAAGAGGAACGTATTCCTTCTTCCAGAAGTCGGAGTCAGCCTGTGAAAATTGAGCCGGAGGAAGAATATCAAGCTTTGAAAAGGAGTATATAAACATACAACAGGCGGAAGAAAGCTAAAAATACTTACAAGAGGCGCCGGGTTGGTCGCGCAGAAGGGCGCTAGGACGATGGTGCTGCATGAGCCGGAGGTCTCGTGCACAAGACTTCAGACAGGTCATACGGATGTCATCCTCAGTCAAAGTGGTGGTGCTGAAGCACAGTTCGCTGTCGTAAAATCTTGGATATTCATACATGAGCCGGTTATGGCGGCTCAAAGGCATGATCCGCCATTGTACCCAGCAGCGGATAAGGTCCATTCCAATAAGGTCGTTGGCCAGGAGAGCCTTCACTCTGGCATGGGGCTTCTCATATCTAGCACGGTCGGCAGCTGAGAGATGGTCGGGCAGTGAAGTGTCGGTTGAGATCCGGGAAGGACGATAACCCGGCAGACGAGGTTCCAAGTCCGGAGACGTGTCTTTGCAATAGAACCACGTCTTGTTCCAATCTTTTGGGTGGCTGGGCATCTGAACAGCCGGAAAGGTGATACCCCTCCGGCGCTGGATGGTGATTCCTCCAAGTTACAAGCTTGGCCCGCTCTTGTATTCAGTCTGGCGGTTGGCGTAGAAGAACTCTCTAAAGAATCCGACTGATGGCCTTGATTGAAGGTATGCCTCGCAGAGGACTTGAAAGTGGCAAATGTTTGATACAGAATTCGGCGCCAGATCTTGGGGATGCAGCTTGTACAGGTGCAGAATGTCGCGAAAGAATTTTGACCCGGGTGGCACGAATCCTCGTTCGATATGATCTGTAAAGACTATAACATCCCCTTTCTTTGGGGCGGGGTGGGTCTCACCAGTCGGAACACGCCAGTTGATCACTTCCTTTGGAGGAAGGGTGCCAGCGGCTACTAAATCAGATAAATACTCTTCGGTCACACAGGAGCCGACCCAATTGCAGGAATTAGTGGCACGTGTCATCTTGGCGGCTTAAAAGTACTGTGCAAAAAAAATGGCGACTAATCAAACAAAGAGCAGATAGCAAATGGCGGCTTATAAGTTACAGGGTTCTAAAAATTAAGGCCTTAAGAGGTCCGGCTGACAAAGAGCCGGAGGGGGTCTAGCGGCTCACTATGGGTGGAAGAGCCGGAAGTCATCAAGACTCGGACAAACAAGTTTCACAAATCGATACTAAAGTTTTGGATCTACCGAAGCGGAAAAGGAAGTTCTACGTCAACCTAAGCCAAGAACAGTGAAAGTGAAAAATTGACCTACAACCTTAACCGACCGCACATTGCGCACGGGCGGGCCATGTACGGTGGCGGCGATGACAATGCAGCCTAAAAGGAGGCGCGGCGGGCCCCGAGACTTGGCCGTGCGACCGTGCCGGAGAACGAAACGCGCGGCGGAGGTCCACCGGCGGAAACCCTATTTTGCTACCGATCTAAAAGCTGCCGGAAGAGGTACTTACCGGAGGCGGAGACGGCGGCGGGCGAGATTCTGGTGCAAACAGGTTGATGCGGCGGCCTGGGTTGGTGACGGACGAGCGGCCGCGCCGGAGCGGACCGGACGAGCTCAAGCGACGGACGGGCGACAGGAAGAAGAAGAAGAGGTGCACGAGCGGGAATGCATTGGTTTGACTCGTGCGGGTCCTATTTAACATGGAAACAGTGTGGGTTCCCAGGCGTCAGCACCGATCTTGCCGAAACGGACGCCTCGATTTTTGGTAAACGATTAACTGTGAGAGATTTGGTGATACGTCAGCGTATCGTGATGTCACGCCGGGTCATTCCTGGCAACTCTCAGACAATTGCAATAGACGGATGAAATGAGCTGGCTCACTTCAGCGTGGGGCCTAATGTTGGGGATATAACCCCGTGATATGACCCGGCTGGAAGGTTCCGGTTGATAAGCATTGGTTATGAGCCGGCCCACGAAGACATGTATCAGCTGGAGGCCCAAGAACTTTGGCTGTTCTTGAGGTGGGCCGGACGACAAAGACCCGGATGCGCAAGACCTTCCAAAGGATAACTTGGTTGGTAAGATAGAGGTGGATTCGGAGATGTAAAGCGTGATCCTGTTGTACAATTGTAAGACCCGACGGCTCTGACCTCTGATATAAAGGCAGAGCCAGGGCGGCTTAGAGGGAGGTGATCGAAAACTAGGTCAAGCGTCTAGCCCTTTGTAATAGATACAACAAGCAATAACAACACAAGCAGGATGTAGGCTTTTACCTCGGCTTGAGGGGCCGAACCTGGGTAAACTCGTGTCCTTTGTATCAATCAACCCCTTTGAGTCCACTACCATGGCGATGGCTCCGAACTCAAGTCTGGTAACCCGGACATCAGCCGTGACAAAACCACGATAGCAACTGACTTGCTATCCATGAAGTTTCCCTCCTTGCTCCCGCCCTTCTCGAAACTAGTGGTTTGATTAACCATCAACACTTGACACTCCTTGATTTCTACCTTCGCGGTGTCAAACATCGCGAACAGCTCAGGGATCATTATTTCTATCCCTGGCGTTATATAGTTCATCACCAAGTTCTAGTAGCTTAGTGACAGTGACATGGAGAACTATATCAACCACTATCTGTTGGGGAACGTCGCATGGGAAACAAAAACTTTCCTACGCACACGCAAACCTATCCATGGTGATGAGCATCTACGAGAGGGAGAGTGGATCTACGTACCCTTGTAGATCGTTAAGCGGGGAGCGTTAAGAAACGCGGTTGGTGTAGTCGAACTTCTTCGCGATCCAAATCGCCGAGCGTCCCGCGATCTAATCACGAACCGTCCCGTGAACCAATCACGAACCATCCCGTGATCTCGTCACGATCCGTCCCGCGATCCGATCATGAACGTCCCGTGGCCTTGATCACGATCCTTCCGATCTAGTACTGAACGGACGGCACCTCCTCGTTCAGCACACGTGCAGCTTGATGACGATCAACACCGTATTGATCCAGCAAGCGGAGGTGGAGAGGAGGAAGAGTTCACCAGCAGCGTGACGGCGCTCCGGCGATGGTGGTGGAGTGATTCCGGTAGGGCTTCACCTAAGCACTGCGGAAAACCGATCTAGAGGAGCACCGGTGGAACGGGTAGCACATGGCTGAAAACTTGTGCCAAAACCCTAGAAATCAACTAGTATATATAGGAGGAGAGGAGGAGGCTACCTTGGCACGAGGGCAAAGCCCTTTGCAGCCGGCCGAGCCAAGGAGGAGAAGTCCCACTTCTCCTCCACTCCTAGTAGCAGTAGGACTCTTCCTTTTTACCTTTTTCCACCTTTTTCTTTAGGTATTTTTCCTCCTAGCGCGATGGGCCTTTTGTGGCTCTTACACCAGCCCACTAAGGGCTGGTTATTATTCTCCCACAGCCCATGGACCTTCTAGGGTCGAAATACCTCTCCCGGAGATCTCCCGGTACACTACTGGCACTCCCGGTACACTACCGATGAGCCCGAAACTTTTCCAGCGACCAAACTGGGAATTCCTATATATGAATCTTTACCTCCGGACCATTACGGAGCTCCTCGTGATGTATGGAATCTTGTCCGGGACTCCGAACAACCTTCGTTCACCACCATACATAACTCTACACTATCGAAACGTCACCAAACCTTAAGTGTGCAAACCCTGAGAGTTCGAGAACTATGTAGACATGACCGAGACACCTCTACGGTCAATAACCAATGGCGGGACCTGGACATCCACATTGGTTCCTACATATTCTACGAAGATCTTTATCGGTCGAACCTCTATGTCAAGGATTCAGTTAATCCCGTATAACGTTCCCTTTGTTCTTCGGTATGTTACTTGCTCGAGATTCGATCGTCAGTATCTCCATACCTAGTTCAACCTCATTACCGGCAAGTCTCTTTACTCGTTCCTTAATACAAGATCCCGCAACTAACAATTAGTCACATTGCTTGCAAGGCTCATTGTGATGTTGTATTACCGAGTGGGCCCCGAGATACCTCTCCGTAACACGGAGTAACAAATCCCAGTCTTGATCCATGCCAACTCAACAGACACCATCGGAGATACCTGTAGAGCACCTTTATAGTCACCTAGTTACGTTGCAATGTTTGATACACACAAGGAACTCCTCCGATATCCGTGAGTTGCATGATGTCATGGGCATAGGAACATATACTTGACATACAGAAAACAGTAGCAATAAACTAACACGATCATATGCTACATTTGTAGTTTGGGTCTTGTCCATCACATCATAATCCTAATGATGTGATCCCATCATCAAATGACATCTCATGTCCATGGTTAGGAAACCTCAACCATCTTTTGATCAATGAGCTAGTTCACTAGAGGCACACTAGGGACATTGTGTTTGTCTATGTATCCACACATGTATCCATGTTTCCAATTAATACAATTCTAGCATGGACAATAAACAATTATCATGAACAACGAAATATTTGAAAATAAACACTTTAGATATTGCCTCTAGGGAATATTTCCAACACTATATTATCTGGAAGATCAACTCCCACTCGATTCAAGTGATTGTAGCACCCAGACAATCTGAGCACATGCTCAATGATTGAGCTATTCTCCTTCATCTTGCAGGCAAAGAATCTTGTTGGAGATCTCTTATCTCGCAACATGGCCACGAGCCTGAGATCCTAATTTCAGATCTTAGAATATCTCATATGTCCTGTGACGTTCAAAACAATTCGGAGCCTCAATTCTAAGCCGTAATGCATGACGCACTAAACTATCAAGTAGTCCTCAGAACGTGTCTGTCAGATGTTCACAAAATCTACACACAACGCTAGAGGGGTTGGCGCACCGAGCGGTGCATTAATGACATAAGCCTTCTGTGCAGCAATGAGGACAATCCTCAGATCACGGACCCAGTCCTAAATTGCTACCATCACCTTTCAACTCTATTTCTCTAGGAACATATAAAAATTTAAGGGAGCTACAGCGTGAGCTAGTAATCTACAACATTATTTTTCAAAGGCACTACTGACTATGTTCATGACAATCAGTTCAATTAATCATATTACTAAAGGACTCCCACTCAAATTGACATCCCTCCGGTCATTCGAGTGATATACGATCCAAATTCACTAACTCAAGTCTGATCATCACGTGAGTTGAGGTGGTTTCAATGGTGAACATCATCATGTTGATCATATCTACTATATGACTCATGTTCGACCTTTCGGTCTCTTGTGTTCCGAGCCCATGTCTGTACATGGTAGGCTCGTCAAGTTTAACCCGAGTGTTCTGCATGTGCAACACTGGCTTGCACCCGTTGTATGTGAACGTAGAGTATATCACACCCTATCATCACGTGGTGTCTCAACACGACGAACTTTCGCAAAGGTGCACACTCGGGGAGAACACAATTCATCTTGAAATTAAGTGAGGGATCACCTTATAACGCTACCGTTATCCTAAGCAAAACAAGGTGCATAAAAGGATTCACATCACATGCAAATCATAAGTGACATGATATGGCCATGAACTTGTGCTTTTGATCTCCATCTTGACAGCACTGGCATGATCTCCATCCTCACCGGCATGACACCATGATCTCCATCATCTTGATCTCCATCAACGTGTCGCCATCGGGGTTGTCGCGCCCATCATGCTTCTACTACTATTGCTACCGATAAGCGATAAAGTAAAGCATTAGATAGCGCTTAATGATTGACACGCGGGTCATCCAATAATTAAAGACAACCATATGGCTCCTGCCGGTTGCCGTACTCATCGACATGCAAGTCATGATATTCTATACAATACATGATCATCTCATACATCACATATATCTCATCATGTAATTGGCCATATCACATCACAACATACCCTGCAAAAACAAGTTAGACCTCCTCTAATAGTTGTTGCATGTTTTACGTGGCTGCTACGGGTATCTAGCAAGAACAATTCTCACCTATGCAAAATCACAACGGTGATACATAAAATGCTTTTCAACCTTCTCAAGGACCGCCTTTGTCGAATCCGGTCCTACTAAAGTAGGGGAAACAGACACACGCCAGCCATCTTTGTGCAACGAAGTTACACGTCAGTCGATGGAACCGGTCTCTCGTAAGCATGCGAGTAAGGTTTGTCCAGGACGCTTCATCCCACAATACCGCTGAACCAAAACATGACCAAAAGGAAACAATCTAAGCCTCAACGCCCACAAACTCTTTGTGTTCTACTCGAGATCTCATCTACACATAGACCTAGCTCATGATGCCACTATTGGGGGACATTGCCTGGGAAAAAACATCCTACACACACGCAAGATCTATCCATGGTGATGAGCATCTACGAGAGGGGGAGTGGATCTACGTACCCTTGTAGATCGCTAAGCGGGAAGCGTTAAGAAACACGGTTGGTGTAGTCGAACGTCTTCGCAATCCAAATCGCCGAGCGTCCCGCGATCTCATCATGATCCGTCCCGCGATCCTATCACGATCTGTCACGCAAACTCATCACGATCCGTCCCGCGATCTCATCATGATCCTTCTCGCAATCTTGATCACGGTCCTTCTGATCTAGCGCCGAATGGACGGCACCTCCGCGTTCAGCACACGTCCAGCTCGATGACGATATCTGCATTCTTGATCCAGCAAGAGGGAGCGGAGAAGTAGAAGAGTTCTCTAGTAGCATGACGGTGCCGCGGTGATGGTGGTGGAGCAATTCCGGCAGGGCTTCACCTAAGCACCGTTGAAAACCGATCTAGAGGAGAAACTGCGATCTAGAGGAGAGGTAGCACGTGGCTATTAGGGTTAGCTTTTTCTTCTCAATCCTCTAGTATATATAGGAGGAAGGGAGGGGCGGAGGCAGCCTCAAACCCTCAACGTTTGGTCCAAATTGGAGGTGGAGGAGTCCTACTCCAATCCTATTAGGAGTACGATTCCTCCTTTCCACTTGGAAACTCTTTCCTTCTCAAACCACTCCAGCCGCATGGGCCCTTAGAGGAGGCTTTGGCCAGCCCACCAGAGGCCGGTTTACCTCCTCCCACAGCACATGTAGCCTCTTGGGTCGAAATCCCTCTCCCGATGGTCCCCCGATACACTACCGGCACTCCCGGTACACTACCGCTGAGCCCGAAACTTTTCCGGCGACCAAAACAGGACTTCCTATATATCAATCTTTACCTCCTGACCATTCTGGAGCTCCTCATGATGTCCGGGATCTCATCAGGGAGTCCGAATAACCTTCGGTCACCAGCATACATAACTCTATACTACCGAAATGTCACCGAACCTTAAGTGTGCAGACCCCGCGGGTTCGAGAACTATGCAGACATGACTGAGACACCTCTACGGTCAATAACCAATAGCGGGACCTGGATGCCCATATTGGTTCCTACATATTTTATGAAGATCTTTATCGATCGAACCTCTATGTCAAGGATTCAGTTAATCCCGTATGATGTTCCCTTTGTTCTTCGGTATGTTACTTTCCCAAGATTCGATCGTTGGTATCTCCATACCTAGTTCAACCTCATTACCGGCAAGTCTCTTTACTCGTTCGGTAATACAAGATCCCGTGACTAACACTTAGTCACATTGCTTGCAAGGCTTATTGTGATGTTGTATTACCGAGTGGGCCCTGAGATACCTCTCCGTCACACGGAGTAACAAATCCCAGTCTTGATCCATGCCAACCCAACAGACACCCTCGGAGATACCTATAGAGCACGTTTATAGTCACCTAGTTACGTTGCGACGTTTGATACACACAGGGCACTCCTCCGGTGTCAGTGAGTTGCATGAGCTCATGGTCATAGTAACAGATACTTGACATGCAGAAAACAGTAGCAATAAACTGACACGATCATATGCTATGTTTGTAGTTTGGGTCTTGTCCATCACACCATTCTCCTAATGATGTGATCCCGTTATCAAATGACATCTCATGTCCATGGCTAGGAAACTTTATCCATCTTTGGTCAATGAGCTAGTCTATTAGAGGCATACTAGGGACATGGTGTTGTCTATGTATCCACACATGTATCTGAGTTTCCGATCAACACAATTATAGCATGGATAATAAACGATTATCATGAACAAGGAAATATGATAATAACCAATTTATTATTGCCTTTAGGGCATATTTCCAATACCATGCTCTTAGGGAGTCTCATCTAATTCCTAGCATTTGAAACAACCAAGCATGCAAGATTGGTCCCACTAATTACTCGACGGGGTCTAGTGAAAAGCCAGACTCGTCTGGGTGGCTCTTGGAGCCCGAGACACGGATGGAGGGAGAGGTATTCCGCCTGTTTTATAACATTGGTTATGGTCAGCCGGCTGGCCGGAGTTTGTGTTGTAAACATAGCAAAGGTTGAAGGAGACCAACAATTAAGATAATCTAGCCAGAAAGCTTGTCTATCTATATTAGGTAGGGAGAACAAGTCGATGGGTCCATGGCCACAACTTTTATTTTGAATGAATGTTATGGCCACAACTTAATTAGGGAGCTCCTCCTTATTTCCTCAACTGCCTGTGCCGAAATAGGACGAGGTA
Organism: Hordeum marinum; assembly: GCA_022496015.1. Taxonomy (NCBI): domain Eukaryota; kingdom Viridiplantae; phylum Streptophyta; class Magnoliopsida; order Poales; family Poaceae; genus Hordeum; species Hordeum marinum. The sequence goes on along the minus strand of CM039673.1, from coordinate 20,393,124 downwards.
CTAAAATTAGGCGTCCAGAAGAAAGCAAGCAAACATGCATGAGCTGCAATCTCTCTATCTAGTGTATGTGTATGCGTATATAAGAAGGGGAGCACCAACAAGCTAATTTGCTCTCTCGCTGCGCCACCTGACCAAGTCTATATATCCATCATTCACCCATCCATTCGATTCATCACCAACATGGACATGATGCTGACATACACCTACACCTTGGCTCTGCTCCTCATGGCCGTTGCCGTGCAAGCAGACCCAGAGCCCGGGCCAAGCATCGAAGCTATCAATGCTACTTGTTCGACGAGTAGTTCGGTCCGATTTTACTGCAACAAGCTGCTACTGGAAAACCTGGATGTCAGGACGCCTCAAGTGAAGGATGTGATCACAATGTTAGTCCAAGTGGCCGCCAAGAAGGCGGCAAAGGCGGAAGCATTCGCCAAGACCATCAAGAATAAACCCTCTAAGTGCGTCACCGACTACCTCCAGGACCTCGCCGTGCTATCCAAACTCATCGAGACGCTCCCGGCGACGCTCAAAACCGCCAAAGCCGAGGACTTCTTTGAGAATTTTGACGGAAAGACCAAATATGATGATTGTTGCTCGCACCATATGTCAGATGAGACATGCAAGGCATATAGCAAAATCAGTGAGGTGGAATTCGCTCTTAGTGTCACACAAGGCCTGCTATCTGAGAGGGCGTATTCCAAGAGGCAGCAGCAGCAACTCGACAACAAAACAACATCACCAAACTCTAACTAAAGAGGACGGCCTGTGTGATTGTTATGTGTTTTTTTATATATTTCCGTTACTGATTTTTATATTGATATCACATGCATGAATAATGGTACAATGGAATTGGGAGCTCCTTATTCCCAAGATGCATGTAAGGCCCACTATTGGTCCAATGCCTCGCTGCCTGAACTGGATCGGTTTCCAGTTGTTTTTGTAATATAATAATTGTCGTTTTTGCACTATACGTTCCATTTGTTATTCTTTTTTGCGGGAATAAAACCTGTATTACTCAATCGTAATGTCCGTCCAATCTTTTTAGACTATCTCCGGGACTTCTGGCGGTCCATATCCAATCCAAGTCCATAATCCTACCTTCATCAATTCGAATAGCAAAAGTAGATAAACGATCACTACTCTATTCGAGTACGAGAGACATGAGTAATACAAGATTTATTACAAAGATTCCTTACATACTTATTAATCTACATCTCTATACTTCCATATATCTATACTTTTATATGAGAGGGGAGTTTTAGGACCATGGTTCAGCCGAACCTATGGTCAACACCCTTCGATGTAGCACACCTCCCATGGGGATCTGGGCCTTATCAAGATTCAAATTTCTATGATCTAGTACTCTTTAAGCTAATGCATCATTTAGTCAGATTGCTCATAGGCCTGCCTGGGCTCAACTTCCAATGGAAAATGATAGGCTGGCATACATCCCAATACTGCAGTAGCTCACAAGCCCAAACAAGAGAATTTAAAAAGAGTCTTGACCTCTCAATAGTACTGCAGCCACGTAGGAAAGAAGGTGAAAAAAAGAATAGATATGAATACAACAGAACAGTGAACAAATAAAGGAAAATAAACAAATAAAAAGAAAATAAAAATGAAATACACAAGAATAGCAATCAGTTAGAGCTGGCAGTGAAATAGCAAGTCTGACATCTGGTGGCAACAGAGCAGAATCTGTCAGAAAAACACAAAATTTGACATGATTTTGATTTCTCTAGAAGACTATCGCTGCATTTTCTTTTTGCTGCCGTGAATAGAAATATGAGAGTAATTGAAGCACTAAAACGTGATTCAGCATCCATGCAAACCTGGGGCCACAAGACGTTGTGCATCACACAGCAATAAAGAATAAAGAATATGAACAGTACATGCATATGGAGCAACGTTGGTTATTTTATTCCCACTACTGTTAACATGCAGTACTACGATGTAGGTTTTATTAGCACCTATAGGCTTCCTGATTGTTTTTTAATGATTGCCGCCACACTGTACGTACCATGGCCGTCATGCACAAGTATGGACCAATCGCTTAATCTCACGCAATTCAATATGTACATGATCCGTGTGTAGGCTTTTTGAATGCTGGATCGATTCAACCGAGCGCAACGCAAGTACGTGCAGACCTGGATCGTAGTCACACACACAAGCAGCTTGATTGATTTTCTGCCTAGTGCTGATACTTGATTTTGGAAAAAACATTATTAAAATGGATTCAAATGAAGAAGTATTCTACATGAAAAGGTTTTGTGGTGTTGACATGAATATCTTTGAAGTTTGGGTCAATCGCTGTTCGATTTCAGTTCGAAGGCCGAAACTATGTTCAAAGTACTAAAATTTTATATTCAGAATACTATTCGGCCGATTAAGCCGTCAAGACTATCTCATATGAGAAAATGGTCTACACGGATTGTCTTCGTCTCGTCTAAACGATTATTTTGATATAAAAATTATCTCAATCCATGGTCGTAGGCAAAAGTTAGACCCATCCGAATGCAGCCGTACCACGAGGCAAAAAGTGGCGCGTCAAATCAAACATATGTCTCATAGGTAGCGCCATCGATTGCTTATTTCGCGCGGGCGTTTCGATGCAAAATATGTCCTCCAATCAAAAAATGTTCAACACAAAAGTTTTCCTATCGTCCAAACTGTTAAAGATTCTTTTGGGCTCATCTTCATTCGAGGTCGTTTGCGGCCTATGGAACACAAAAACCGAACTGCTGTCTTATACTTACCCAAAACCGAACCGCTGCGGGTAGTAGGCAAACCTGCCCACCATCGGCCACAAGAGCCCACCAGCCGCCTGCTCCCACATTGTCCACAACCCGCACTGTTCGCATCGCAACCCGTATCCGCAACTAGATTTGATTCCCACAACACGGGTGACCACACCGAGACCCCGGCACCATGCCATTGCATGCGCCCCATGAGCAGCGACGCGCCATAGTGCGGCAGCACCGTCACGCGTCGACCACCACCAAGGAGGGAGGAGGAACCCCCCTCCCCCCACCGTCGTCGATACCGTGTAGGCTTTTCCCGACAACGTCCTACGGCGACGAGGAGTGAGGAGGCAGGGGTAGGGGAGACCGGTGACGACGGATAGGGTTGCCTCCGGGTCGCTCGCAAGGGCGACGCATGAAGGCCAAAGCAAGCCGGTTGGCCACTATGTTTGTATTCCTCGCCTGTGCTCCTTGATGCTATATATTCATAACATCTTTTCATGATTATTTTTTATTTATATGCTATGCCACTTAACTGTAATGGACTGAGATATAACCACACTCATACTTGATTTACTTGACTCATCATCCGGCCACCTAATTAAGAGTTGCAAGCTGAGAGAGCCCATTATACATCTGGTCGATGGTTGTGCACTGGACTCAAAGGAAAGTTAACTAGGTAACTCCATCGATCGGCGAGGTGCAGCGGCGACATGGATGGGATGTCGACCTTGTGGAAGGCCGCCCTCTGCTTGACACCGTTCGCCACATGGTGGGTGCATGTTGAATTCAGGACCATGACCATGCCGTCGCAGTGCACGCTTGACTATGCCCAGCGATGCCCTTGCAGCGGCCAGAGCTACCTCCACCGACCTGACGGCCATGCGGAGAAGCAACCACGGGACACCATGCTTGTTGCGATGCTGAGCCCCTTTGCTCCAGGTGGCAACTATGTGTCCGTGGCTACAGCGGCTAGCACCATTGACACTGGCGGAAAGGCGTCCGGGCGATGGCCGGCACGGGAGCCAATTACATCATCTCACCACTATCCATCCACGTGGCGCTCGCGCTGGTAGCCACCGGCACGCGGGGCGAAATGCGTCAGGAGCTCATGGGACGTCCTTCGCCTGCGGCCTGTGGGTCGACCGGGGCTGGACCCTGGAGCCAGAGTTCATGGCCATGGCCGCGTCGAGGTACGCCGCCAGTGCGCAGTCCGTGGATTTCGTCCAGGATGCCGAGCAGGCGAGGCGGCGGGTGAACACCTTCGTCGCCGACGCGACCAACAAGCTCATCCGCGACGTCCTCCCTCCCCGCTCCGTCGACTCAACCACGGTCGTGGTCCTCGCCAACGCGCTCTACTTCAAGGGGCGTGGTCTTAGCCGTTCGACCAGTCGGCCACCTTCATTGCGCCCGTCCATGTACCGGACACCACCACCATGCACATGCCGTTCATGACGACCGGCCGGTTCGAGTTCAAGCAGCACATCGCCATATGTCAAGGCTTGATGGCCCTCAAGCTGCCCTACAAGAACGACGACAGCGACCACACGACCGTGTTCTACATGCTTCTCCTTCTCTCGGACAATGGCAACAACCTCAGCATCGTCGATCTGTACGACAAGGCAGTCGTGGCGCTAGAGTTCATCAAGCACCACAGGCGGGCACAACAGATTCCGGTGGGGCGGTTCATGGTCCCGAAGTTCATGTTCATGTTCGAGTTCGAGGCGTCGGCGGACATGCAGAAGCTCGGAGTCAGTAGGGCTTTCCAGGGCGGCGACTTCTCGGGCATGGTGAGCGGTGGCGATGGGCTCTTCATCTCGGGGGTGTACCACAAGGCCACCATCGAGGTCGACGAGCTGGGCACCGTGGCCGCCGCAGCGACGGCCGTGGTCATTGCTCAGAGCACAAGCACACCACGGCCTCCGGTGGATTTCGTGGCCAATCGGTCGTTCCTATACGGCAAGGCTGCCCGATATCACCTTACTTGTTTGCCATTGCAATTAATGAGCTTTCCATTGTGGTTAATGAAGCTCTTGCTGCCCATCAGCTGCAAGGTATTTCTCTTGAACCAAATTGCCGCTTGATTTATTCTCTTCTCTTTGCTAAAGACTTATTGGTTTGTGGGCGAGCTACGCTGCAGGAAGCTTCTACTACGGCTAATTTTATTCACCGGTTTTGCTTGATCTCTGGCCAGACCCCGAATTGGACTTAATCCGCTATTCTTTTTAGTTCTCATGTTTCTCAACCTATCATTAATGATATTTTGCATTTTTTCCGGTGACACTATTGGATGCAAATTTTACTCATTTGGGTCACCCTTTGGTTCTTCCTACAAAGAATCGGGTTGCTGCTTACAATTTTGTGCTAGACAAATTTATACAAAAGCTGCCTTCTTATAAGGCCAACACGCTTTCTCACGCAGCCAGACTCGAGTTGATTCGTTTGGTGTTTTCAGCCATCCATGTCTACTACATGGCTAACATTTTATTTAGCAAAAAAATTATAGCTAAACTCACAGCTGTCATTAGGAATTTCTGGTGGAAAGGCGTTAGGAAAAATGATTCCAATAAAGCGCTTTGTCTTCGTGCTTGGAAAGACATTTGTAATTCTAAAAAATATGGAGGTTTAGGTATTAGGAATTTGAATGCTGTCAATGAGGGCCTCTTGTTGGCTGCTACTTGGAGACTTGCTGCAGCCCCATTTTCTCATTTGCATATGGTCTTAAAGGCTAAGTATTTTCCTCATGCTTCTATTTGGAAAACCACTTGTTCTCCTCCTAAATCTGCTTTTTGGGCTTCTATTTTGAAAGTGTTACCTAAGCTTCGATAACACTCTTTTTACCAATTGACTCAAGGTAAGATTTCTATTTGGAGCACTCCCTGGTGAACTAATTGGATCTCAATTCATGATCAACTCATTGTTCAACAACCTGGCTTTGTTTATCCCTCTTTTGTTAAAGAACTTTGGAACTCCGGCCAGAAGAGCTGGAATCATGAACTTATTTTTAACCTTTTTCAGCAACCTTTGGCCTCTACCATTATTCAAACTGACATTCTTGAAGATGACAGTCCCGATCTGCTTTGTTGGGCTTTTTCTCCTAATGGCATTTGTTCCTCTAAATCAGCTTATAAATTATGCTTACATGAAATTCAAGCCAACCCTACCAATATGCCTTCTGCCATTCCTTTGGATTTGACAGATCTCCTTCGAGTTATCTGGAAACAGAAGAATTTACTTCCAAGGGTACAAACTTTTGCTTGGAGGTTGCTTCGTAAAGCTTTGCCTACGGGTTTGCGAGCTAGTCGTTTCTCCGTTCATATCTTGCAAACTTGTTGTAGATGTGGTCTTCCAAAGGATGAATTCCATCTTTTCTTTCTTTGTCCATTTGCGCGTGCAGCTTGGTTCTCCCATCCATGGTCTATTAGATCCCATGTTTTACTCCAGGGCCAATCCACTATGCATGCAGTGATCATTGATTTTCTTCGTTCGGCTCATCCTCATGCTTCTATTTTAAATGTGCTTAACTTCTTGTGGTGTCTCTGGAAGGCTCGGAATGATTTTCTTTTTGACAGACTTAAATCTCTCCCCTACCAAGTTCAGGTTGCTGCTGCTGCTTTAACTACAGATGTTTGTGATGTTTCATGCATTTCTGATAGTAAGCACCAGAAGGACGTGTAGTTATTGGGCTCGAGCACATATGAGCTCGGCATCCTGACTGTTCTGTAGCACATGGGCATGTGGACCATTTCTTTATCCAGCTGCCGGTGGGCTGTCGAAAAAGAACGCACCATGCACAAATACGTACGCCGTGGACGTTGGTGGTGGGCCATAATTTAACAGCATCGTGGACGGCCGTTTGTAAGACGAGGCGAGCCATGGCCCAGACCAGACCTGGCCAAACGGGCTGGGCTTAACGGGCCGGCCCAGCGGCATGCCGCGCCGGCACTGCACGAGCTAAACGAGCCACGCTAGAACCGCAGCCCGCCTTGGGCCGTGCCTGAGCCGCCACCACCAGCACGCGGGCCGGCACGGCACGGCCCGATTATCTTATTTTTTTTATACGGCCCAACAAGTCAAAATAGACTAAAAATGCCCAATGCGTCAAATAGTAGGCATATTAGCGGGCCTGACGTGCCGACGGGCCGACCCGATTAGCAAACGGGGCGTGCCTAGACAACAAGGCTGCGTACGCGGGCCGGCATGGCACGGCACGTTTTACGGCGCGCCGGGCCGGGCCGTTTGGCCAGGTCTGGCCCAGACTGTGGGTGCATGCCTGATCCGTGGGACAGGAAGTTACCTTTTTCGTCTAGTGGGGTCAGTGAGTAAATTGGATACAACGTCCTGTGTCTTCTACCCCTGTTGCGGCTCTGAATCAGGTCTTTGGGCGGTGGTTCTTGGAGACAGGGGCTGCCGGCGGCGACGCAGCATGGAGTTTCGAGTACATACATCCTCCCCTGTCTCGTGGTTCAGTATGTAGATTACGGCCCTTGGATTAAGTGATCGTAAGGGATTTGGTCTGTCCTGGAACAGATCCACTTTCCTGGAGGAAGTAGGCGAGAGTATGGTGCCGCCTCCAGTGTCAGAACACGAGTTGCCGGACCAGGCGCAGTCGAGGGGGGAGGCATGGTGGCGGAGCACCCAGTACTGGAGCACGTTGTGCTGGAACTCGCGCGGACAGTGGGCAGCGCGGATGCTCAGATCTTGGCGGCCGGAGAAGCGGCGGCAGAAAGGGGACATAGCTCTCTCGCGGCTTAGAATTTGTGATGGGACACCTGGATGGAACAAAAGGTTAGTGCTTAAGTTGGTCATGCAGTTTGTTAGGCCACGGGTAGAATTTGTGATGGTTTTGCAGTAATGTTGCCCTGTACAGTCTACTGGAGTATCGTAGAGATACAAAAGGTTTGCTGGATTGGAACACTTGTGGAATTACATTCAGTTAATGAGTTTCTGAACCACTTGAAAACAGTCCAGGGAAAAAAAATGTAAAATAAAAATGGTTTTTTGATTGGAACAAGTATGAAATTACATTCAGTTAGCTAGTGTGTGAAAACTTGTAAGCTAACATTTTGGATGTTGCCTGGTTTCGAAGGCTTAGGATTGGATCATTGGAAATGCAGCACCTAGCAGATCACCTTGCCCAAACCGCATTAGCGTGTTTGAGAAGCCTTTTAGGAGTTTCGCTGAGACCCCAACTGAGAATGTGATCGCACCAGCTATTGGTCCTCATTGCCCACCTCCTCCTCGCAACTGCCTTCATCCGACAATTTGCCTGCAGCATTGATTCGAAAATTAAAACCTACCATTATGGACAATAATAAAATTTGGTACAGAGGATTCCAGAGTATTGGAATACACATTGGCTTTATCTCTGATATACACTTATGCAAAAAATGGATCCTATGCAGAGTGCTCGTTGTTTCCAACAAAATATTCAATACAGTATGCATGTGTAGACAGTGTGTGATTTGAGAGTTGTGAACCTTTTGATTCTCATGGTCTGAAACTATAAAACTGCAGTTCTGTACTGAAGTTTCAGACTAAATGTATGTGGCCATATGCATGTCAGGGGGGATGGATTCCTGTAGGCCAGTGTGAATCCTGGATGTGATGTAATATACTAGCAACCAGTACCACACTATGAACCTGTATTGATTTTCAACCCGTCGATCTATTTAACAGCATCTATCATTGCATGCATTTTTCATTGGCAAAAACCTAGAGAAAATTCAATATGTGAACCTACGAGTCTAAAAACAGTATTAATCTGAAACTAGACATTTGCTACGTACACTTGGATCAACAAGAAAAAATGCATGTGCGAAAAATTCGTGAACGCGAATCGCCTTTGAGATGGGGATTGAAATAAACAAGATGAGATAGGGGAAACCTGTAAGGCGACCGTCTCTGGGTGTGCCAACACTTCGTAAATACATATTGATTTCGTGGAGCCTTTTCTTTGAGAATTTTTAGCCATGAACCTATGAAATTTTCAGTACATATGCCATGGCTTTGCAAATAAATGACAGAGATCAATGTATGTAAAATCTGAAAGTGTAGTGTTCTTGTGTGCTTAAGTACTTCTATTCGTTTTGGTAGTTCATTTTTTTTTATTCTTCTACATATTTTAAAATATGTATTGTATCCCCTCACTTCATATAATTTCGTCTAACAGGTGTTCTGCTATGCCTTATTATGGCAATTGGAATATCTGCACAAATTCTTGGGTTATGGCCTGTGCATCTGATTTGGATATACTAGTGCATCACCAGGTAAAATGTGAATCTTCTGCAGTTTCACTTTTAGCAAGCACATTAATATGCGCCGAAATGCTGATATTATGCGTCCTCATTTTCTCGAAGGCAGGACCAGAATGGTTGGACCTGCATTAAACCTCTTACCTCTAATTGCTGCCACTGTGATGTTTGTCTTATGGTCGATATTTGGCATCCTGGAAAGTGCTTTTACTGGATTATTATATGGCGTTCTATCACCAATAATGGCCACATTTGATGTTGTTGGATAGGCCATTTGTTAATTGTTTCGTGGTACATTTTTCTCTTCGTCAAACATGCTATTTGTTTGTGTTTATGCCATTCCTGCTCTGTTAGAACATATTTTACATGTCTCATACCATCTCAAAACTTTAGGATGGAACATGGAGTAGAATTATTGAAATTTGTATAGTGGTCAAGGATTTTAAGAAAATGATTTTCCGCTCCCATTTTTCAATGATGGATGACCTTGTCTTCAGACACTTACCGATTGAAAGCCATATCAGATATGGTTTGCTTCTTGTTTGTGTCTAGTAGCTCTTTACCCTTGTGCCTCAAGATCACAAAACTTTTCTGTGTCACCTTTCCTCTTTGGTCGTTTTAACATATATGACCTTCATCATCACATATGCAAACTAGCACGTTTTATGCCTGACCTCACAGTTGAGAGAAATGAGCCCTAGATGCAATGCTCTGTATTTAGGCAACACATTTGTGTTCTTCCTGGAAGAATTATAAATTATAAATTTTGAGGACAATTATCTATCTGGAGATTACTTCATATTCCTGCGACATCATTACTGCTGCTTTGTGGACAATTCACCGATATGTTTTATGAGTGTGGGGTGTAACAATTTGTATTGGTGGCGTGTGAACTTGTGTGATGTGTTATTTGCCTAGTATTAGTTGTATGCTTAGAGTTTTGTACTTTGTTGGGAGGACCATGTACTAAGTTTTTATTGAATTCTGCAGTGTCATATTGCCACTGTTTTCTTAAGATGCTTATTCTTTTCTGAACATAAGGAGATGAAGGCAGAGGGGATCTTCCAGACCAAGGGTGTGGTGTGTTGACGAGTGCATATAGGAGTATTAAAATAACTGGTTTGGAGGCCACCGTTTGGTTTGTAACGGCAGAGCCGTGAACCACTATGCTAAGGTCCATCTGAGCCGCCTCGCTCTGGATGACGGACATCGAGATAAATGTGTTTGGTGAGTGGACCCTGGTCTGGACAACAGCAAACCATACGTCTGAGAATACAGACTAAAATACAAGCCATGGTGCGAATCTAAGAGTCAGACAACGGCTGAGATATAGAGTCCATCTGAGCTCGAGCTCAGAATAGGACTTTCCGCACCAGAAGGCTTAAGAGCACCTCGCGGATAACATGCTTCCTCCTCAAGGTAATACTCTTAAGACAGATTTACTAGTATCTGGAGCTAAGATCTTCTCTGATGCAGTCTTTAGGTCCAAGAAAGTCTCGGGGTTAAAGGCAGGTGAAGTAGCTACAGGAATTGGTGTGTTTATCTCGGTGCCATCTCAACAAGGAGAGTTGAATGTGCAGATTCAAGCATCTGCTCCACCTACTCTTACTCCCCTTCAGGCTGAAACCCTTTCCCTCTATTTTGCAGCTACTTATGCCTCTCAGCTCAATATTACCAGCCCTACTTTCTTATTGGATTGCCTCTCTCTTGCTAAATTTGCTGCTTTAAAAAATATCTCTGACATCTCAATTCCTTGGAATATTAGAAAGGAACTAGCTCAGTTTTTTTAAATCACCATTGGCATGAATGCTCAAGTTTTTCACATTTCCCGTAACATCAATGGTGTTGCTCACAATCTTGCTCAACGGGTTTATCGGTCTCATGGTGATGCCCAAATCTATTGTTTTGCTCATTCTCATGATCATTCTTCTTGTCCAGTGCTTTCCCTTCTTTCTCACTTTCATGTTCAGGGTATCAAACTGCATTCCATTCACTGCTTTTAACTAAGTTGTAGGTTTGCTCTGGAAAAATTCTTCCTTGCAGGTTGGGTACTACAAGGATTTGGGACCTTTCTTCATATCTATGCAAATTCAGTTGCGAATACATGCTAAGCTGCAGCTGCAACTCTAACGCACCTGGATAGACAAGTGTTTGGCATTGTCTCTTGCCTTGCATTGTCTGTTGCATGCAGTATTTTGTTGGCTAAAAAGGCTTCTCCTTAGCTTCATCTTTGTTGCAGATGGATCTTGCTGTTTCTTCAGGACTTTTCCCTCCTTGCTTATAGTTTGATGGTCTAGTAGTAAGGTAGTTATAAGCATCGGCAGTTCCTAGTTTCAGATTCAGAGTGTTCCTCTGCTTGTTCTGACCATGTTGATCATGGTGTAGTGGTTAGCGTAGGATCACTATAAGAATGTCTAGAGGGGGGTGAATAGACTACTAGCAGGAATTTAAAACCTAACATTTTCTCAAGTTAATTGGTTGGCAGATTTTAATAGTTTTAGCAAGTCTAGCAAGTCTAACAGCCCTACACATGCATGTCTACAAATATGGCAGTAGAAAGTAAAGACATTGCACATGAAGTAAAGAGATGGGACAGGAAGCTCAAACGCAATAGGATACGCAAAGATTTTTCCCGTGGTTCCGATAGGTGGTGGTATTGTACGTCCACGTTTATGGATTCTTCAACCCACGGAGGGTAACGTTCGTGAGAGTCCACGAAGGGCTCCACCCATAAGGGTCCACGAAGTAGCAATCTTGACTATTCCATACGTCTTCCGTCCACGAAGGACTAGCCTCACTATGGGTAGATCTTCACAAAGTAGGCGATCTCCTTGCCCTTACAAACTTCTTGGTTCACTCCATAACACGAAGTAGGAGGCTCCCAAGCGACACCTAACCAATCTAGGAGGCACCACCCTCCAAAAGGTAATAGGCTAGATAGTGACGGCGAACTCCTTGCTCTTGTGCTTCAAGATGATAGACTCCTTAACACACAATCACTCTCTCATAGATTTGGCTTGCTAGAAGAGATGTGATTGGTGGAAAGCAAATTGGGGAGGCTAGAAATCAAGATCCATATGATAGGAGTGGAATATCTTGATCTCAACACAAGGGTAGGTGGCTCTCTCTCAGAAAACAGAGTAGGATAGGTATCGAATAGTTCTGCGTGCTTCTCTTTTGAATAGGTGGTGGTGGAGGGGTATATATAGGCATCTCCAAAAATCCAACCGTTACACACAATAAGTCAGACTCGGTGACACCGATGTGTAAATCTCGGTGGTACCGAAGTGAATTAAAGTTAGCAACTTTTGAATCTCGGTGAAACCGATATATAAATCTCGGTTGCACAGACAAGGTGACAAACGGTCAGATTTACCAAACTCGGTGACGCCGATTCACTATTTTCGGTGGGACCGAAAATGAGAAATCTGCATACCAGTAACTTGGCAACCCGACTCGATGGCACCGAGTGCAGTGTCGGTTACACCAAAGTGTTAGGGTTTGGCTGGGTCTGTTTGAGGACAGAATCGGTGGTGCCGGGATATGAATGTTGGTTGCACCGATTTTGCATATGTGGCTTTGGACAGACTTTGGTGGGAGAGTTTGTGAATGTTTTGGTGACTTGTCACTTGTGCACGTTTGAGCATATTGTCCATCATCAAAACTTTATCCCTTTTTAATAGTATTGGCTTTCCTATGGACTCAAAGTAATTTCTCACAAATGTAAAATGTAGAGTCCACTTGCTTGAAGTTTGGCCAACCTATTTCCTTCTCCTTCTTCTTCTTGAAGATACTCTCCACACTCTTTAGCCAACCTTCTTTGTGGACCTTATCTGAAATACACTACATGAAGGTATTAGTCCAAGAGACAATGTATGTTGTCATCAATTACCAAAACCACCAAAGAAGCATTTTTTGCTTTCAGTTAGTTCCACTTTGCCTCATATAGGGTCTTTCTTCAGCTCTCTTCTCTAGATTATGTTCCTCCTCCCCTCTTTATCTTCAGCAGATCTATGAAATTCACTCTGTACTTCTCTATGAGCTGAATGGAATTGGCACTTCGATGCCTTTGCTTATTCAAAAAAAACAAGTGTCATGTTGTTCCTTGGGCATGTTGTCAATCCTCTAGCTGGCTCAAACGAGCCATTGACTAGATCTATGTAGATGCTTCGTGAAAACTTGGCGTGGTATGATTGTTGAAGATTGTATGGATTGTTTAATTGATTCTGATGCTACGTACGATCTGCATGATCAGGATTCGGGACCATTGTGCACAGGCGATGCAGACGCCACTGACATTTCGTTACTGATGCACCAATACGTTGTGATTAAAAATGTTTTGTTTTTCCGACAAAAGGATTGAAAAGGTGATATTAAGATCTACTTCCTCCGTTCATAAATATATTTTTTTGAGCTTTCACTGCGGACTACTAAATACTTTTATCTCAAATTAATAATTTTAATTGTTGCCCTGTTTTTGTATAATAATATATTCCAATTTAACTTTTAGGGTTTCAATGATATCTGGGTTTTATGAAGATCATTTACAACCCAAAATTACTTCATAGTAGTCACACACATTTTTATAGCTTAATTTTGGTTTTATAAATAATCCCTATATGAAAATTTACAGTTATGAATAATTCCAAAAAAATTGAGCCACAATTTCACGCATTTCAATCAACTCCTTGTCAACTTCAGCTGAGATGAAGCAATCACAAAGCAATCTTTTTATAAAAAAATCGACCCTATTTATTTTCCACATATTTGTAAAACCAAATATTTATATTACTGGTGCTGGCGAGGCGACCGGTCGCGGGTTGCATTGATGGATTGACGCATATTCTTGACCGAATATTTCCACATCATGAAATTATATATTAAGCACGCCATCCCAAAGGGATAAAATCTCATTCGTGTGAAGTATCTTTATTAAGATGTAAGAAAGTTTTTTTTTGAGAAAAAAGGTAAGAAAGTTAAACGAGAAAAGAAATATCATTCGCTTGGAGTATCTTGCTCATGGGCCTTAGTAGCCCAACTAAACTAGGAAGCAGACGCCTCCACTCCATAGACTGGTCTCCACAATCCACTTCACAAGCCACCCAATTTCTCAAAAAAATAAAAAAACTTCACACGCCGCCGTTCACCGACGGGTACCGGGACACGGCAACGGGCCTGCGGCTTCACCCCGCGCGAGCTAGACTGATCCACGGAGGAGCTACATGCATACATCCGTACCTAGCTCCTCCCTGCGTCGCCCATCTCTGACCCCCCCTGCACAGCCTCGTCATCACCGACGCCGCCCTCCCCGACACCGACGGCGTCGACCGCATCACTGCCCTCCTGCGCAACATCATCTTCCGCCTCCCCGTCCTGGAAGCCCCCGCGTACGACCTCGTCATCACCGACACGGTGCGTGACGCCGCCCTCCCTGCCACCGACGGTGTCGACCGCACCAGTGCCCTCCCTGACACCCTCCTGCGCCACATTGTATCGCGCCTCCCGGTCACGGACGCTGCACGCACTTCCGCACTCGCCTCGCGATCGTGTCGGGTCTGGCTATCCATGCAGTCCATGGTGGCCGACGCCTTCCTCCATCCCGATGAGATCCTCTGGCCTCCCAGCCCTGCCAACATGTCGGCGATCAGCGCCGCCGTCTCCGGCACCCTAGAAGTGCACCCGGGGCCCTTTCGCTATGTCCACCTCACCTGCAGCCACATGGGCGCGCACCAGGCCCAGCTCGCACGCTAGCTTCGGCTCCTCGCCGCCAAGAGCGTCCAAGAGCTCGTGCTTGTCAACCGGTTGTGGCCGTTCGATGTGCCCCTCCCAAACACGCTCTTCAGCATCAGCATGGTCGTCCGCCTGTACATTGGCCTATGGAAGCTCCCAGGCATGGCCGGCCTGTTGAGTATATAGGAAATTTTCCTATCAAATTAATCCAGAAGATAATGACTAGCATGACATTGACTAGATTAACAACATACTAATAACTAACGAGACTAGCATGTACTACATAAATAGTAGACACATCTACGCGTATTGCTATTATCGGGAAAACTAAAATAAGAAGGAGCAGGATATACCCTCCGATGGGCCAGTTGGTCATAGCAGCAGCATTGGCGGCAGCGGCATCCTTGGCCACCTTCTTGTCGGCTTCGGCCTTCTCGGCAGCGGCCCGATCGGCATCAGTTGGGGGCGACATGGTGATGTTGACGTAGACGACACGGAGATAGAGGAAATAGTCAAATAGAACAACAGCGAGCAGTCGCGTAGTTGCTCCCCAAAAAACTAATCGCCCCTCTCCCGTACATGATCCAAAGAGGCGAGGTTTCGGAGGCCTGCTCTCCCGTTGGCCATGTACACGGCAAACGGGACGGAGTCGTCGGTGGTAGCAGAAGCAAAGGAACGACGTGGGCAGAGTGCGCGTAGAGGAAGATGTGATATTTTTTTCCGTGGTGGCTATGGTTAGTCGAAGCCCTGCTTATGTAGGCGGCGTCTATGTGGAGAGACGTGGGCTGGACCCACGTTCGAGTCGGTAGCCCACAATCCAACGTCTCAGATCGAGGCGTTACTTATTCTCCGTTCCTGAGTGACAAAAATAAGCACGTAGGTATGAGCTCGGCTCGGCTCAATCTTGCAACCCGCGGCGCGTCACGTAGCATCGTAACGAGGCGGGCGGCGGAGGAGTGCGCGAGGGCATCTTCTCTTCTCAAGGTCGAATAGCATGTAGAAGATAGACCATTATAAGGAGGTCCAACTCCTCCTCCACTAACGAGGTGGGACTAAACTTCCCACCACCCCTTGTCATGCCACCTACATGGGCCCTTAGAGATTTTTCTGAAATTCTCTTATGGGACCAAAGCCCATCTCAAATTTCAGCAATCCCCCACGATATCTCAAGGGCCTATTTTGTCCTCTGTTCCAACTACTGTTTGATATACCATCATTTCAGTGAAGACCTATTAAGGTTGAGCTTCACCTAGAGCAAGTAGCTACGCTCCTTTACAACTGACCAATGGACTATGCCTTGAATTGTCAGTTTGGCGTCAAGAAGTTTCACCACAAGTCTTACTAGTACTAGGTTGTCGAAGGCTAACCCCTCGGGTGGAGCATATTAGTCACACTCCTGTCCTATTCATGAGTTTACTAGAGATCACCCCAATCTCATAGACCGTGATCAGCAGTCGGGCTCATATAGGTGTGTTCCTCCAAAGATCGCTCTGTAGGATAGCATCTTGCTTACATATAAACTTTGGAACACATTAATATAGTAGTCATCCTACCATATAGTATCCAAGAGTATTACATATCCAACGGAGTGGGTTACTAAGTTACTCTCCTCAGTTCACCACTGGCTTATTTTCCCAGGTCCTACTTCACAGGATCTCCGATCACATAGGTTGGGTTACTATCATGGCAACTCATGTGGGTCTCATACCCATCTCCATCTATGCATTATCTATCACAACACGTGATAGCCCTTTAGTAAAGGGATCTGCTAGATTTTAGCCGTGTAGATGTAATCTGACACTATAACTCCGGAGCTTCTTTAATGTTTGACAACTTTCAATCTCATTCTTATATGTTTGTTGGACTTCATGTTGTCCTTTGAACTCTTCACTTTGACAATGACTGTATGGTTATCGCAGTTCATAAGGATAGTCGGAACCGGCTTCTCAACCACTTGCAAGTCCATCAAGAGATCTCGAAGAAATTCTGCTTCGACACCAGAAGTATCTAATGTTGTTAATTCTGCTTTCATTGTCGATCTCGTGAAGATCATTTGCTTGCAAGACTTCCAAGAAACAACACCACCTCCAAGGGTAAACATATACCCAGTAGTGGCATCTCATCAGCATCAGAGATCCAATTCGCATCACTATACCCTTCAAGTACCGACGGGTATCCGGTATAATGAATTCCGTGATTCATAGTACCTTTCAGATAGCGCATAACTCTTTCAACAACATGTCAATGAACATCACCCGGATTGGCGACAAACCGACTCAGTTTGCTAACGGCAAATGCGATGTGAGGCCTCGTTGCGCTAGCTAGATACATAAGTGAACCAATGATTTCAGAGTATCTCAATTGATCTTTAGATGTTCCTATGAACTTTCGAACCAGCACACTAGGATCATATGGTGTTTGAGAAACTTTGCAGTCCGAATATCCAAAATGACTCAAAATCTTCTCAACATAATGGGATTGCAGAAGTGTAATCCCACCCTCACCATCTCTCAATAGCTTGATGTTCAAGATAACATCAGCCACTCCAAGGTCCTTCATCTCAAAGTTCTGAGAAAGAAAAGACTTAACATCCTCAATCACTTTCGGATTGGTTCCAAATATCAGTATGTCATCAACATACAAGCATAGTATAACTCCTTCGCCCCCACCATGGCGATAGTATACACATTTGTCAACTTCATTAACAACGAAGTCAACAGATGTCAGAGTTGTATTAAACTTCTCATGCCATTGCTTAGGTCCTTGTCTCAGGCCATATAAAGATTTCAACAACTTACTCACCTTTCCTTCCTCACCATCTATCACAAAGCCATCTGGTTGTTGGATATAGATTTCCTCCTCTAGCTCTCCACTAAGGAAAGTCGTGTTGACGTCCATTTGATGGACAAGAAGACCATGCGAGTCCGCCAACGAGAGTAGTACTCGAATGTTGGTCAGTCTGGCCACAGGTGAATAAGTATCAAAGAAATCTTCTTCTTTCTGGGCGTAGCCCTTGGCCACAAGCCTAGCCTTATACTTTTTAATTGAACCATCGGACCTAAGCTTCCTTTTGAGCACCCACTTACATCCCAATGGTTTGCAACCATAGGGATGCTCAGTTATTTCCCATGTTCCGTTAGCCATGATGGAATGCATCTCGCTACGGACCGCTTCTTTCCAGTAGTCAGCATCAGGAGATGCATAGGCTTCCGAAATAGAAGTGTGATTATCATCCACGAGGTACACAAGGAAGTCATCACCAAAGGTCTTTGTAGTCCTTTGTCTCTTGCCCCTACCAAAGGTTTCCTCGTCATCCTCCAAAGGATTTTCATCATGTGGTAGGCTCAGGAGTCTCCTCTGATTCCTGTCTAGAAGTGCTTTGCACATCTCTCATGGGGAATATATCCTCAATGTAGCATCCTTAGACTCCATAATTGTACCGACCTTCACGTCAGGTACCTCAGATTTCACTAGTAGAAATCTATAGCCAATGTTGTTCTTAGCGTAGCCCAAATTAACGCAATCTACGCTCTTTGGTCCAAGCTTACGCTTTTTGGGGATCGGCACATTGACTTTCGCCAAACAGCCCCAACTACGTAAGTAGTAGAGCATCGTCCTTCTCTTCGACCACTGGTCATAGGGAGTGACCTCATTATCTTTTGTCGGAACTTTATTCAGGACATGACACGAAGTCAATATAGCCTCCCCCCACAATGCCTTGGATAAACCCGATGTATCTAACATGGCATTAACCAAATCAGTTAGAGTATAGTTTTTCCCCTATAAACACCTTGAGTTTAAGAGGTATTTTGACTTTCTAGAAAAAATTATGAGGAAATCCAAGAGTTGGCTCCGCGTGCTTCCTATATAAGGAACATAACGAGAACAATTTGCTATGTTTTCTTTGTGAAACCTTTCAGAGTCTGAAGCTGACTAAGGCCTTGTTCGGATACTCTCCGCTCCCCAACTGTAGCTCCCGAGAGGAGGGAGCGCCAAGACAATTGCAGGGAGCGTCTCGAACAAAGCTTCTCGCACGGAGCGGAGTTACAAGACTGGAGAACTTCCGAACATGCACTAAATCACCTTGCATAGTCGCTCTTGATGATTGAACTGAAATCCACCACACGGCTATTGAGATCACCTGTAGTTTAGGCTTCAAAGCTGCGTATGAACACGTGCACACTTCACCTCAGTAAATGTGCTTTGCCTGACTGTCATGTCATTTCTTTAGCAACTAAGCACAAAACCCATCGTAAGAGTGACAGAGAAGAACAACGCCACCTAATCGCTAGTGTCCAATAAGTACTGATTTTTTTTATTTCAAGTATCTATTGGAAATATTCCCTAGAGGCAATAAATAAAGTGTTTATTATTATATTTACTTGTTTATGATAATCATTTATTATCCATGCTATAATTCTATTGATTGGAAATACATTACATGTGTGGGCAAATAGACAACACTCTGTCCCTAGTATGCCTCTAGTGAACTAGCTCGTTGATCAAAGATGGTCAAGGTTTCCTAGACATTGACATGAGATGTCATTTGATAATAGGATCACATCATTAGGAGAATGATGTGATGGACAAGACCCAAACTGCAAACGTAGCATATGATCGTGTCAGTTTATTGCTACTGTTTTCTCCATGTCAAGTATGTGTTCCTATGACCATGAGATCATGCAAATCACGGACATCGGAGGAGTGCCTTGTGTGTATCAACCATTGCAACGTAACTGGGTGACTATAAAGGTGCTCTACAGGTATCTCCGAAGGTGTCTGGTGAGTTGGCATGGATCAAGACTGGGATTTGTTACTCCGTGTGACGGAGAGGTATCTTAGGGCCCACTCGGTAATACAACATCACAATAAGCCTTGCAAGCAATGTGACTAAGTGTTTGTTGCGGGATCTTGTATTACAGAACGAGTAAAGAGAGTTGCTGGTAAGAAGGTTGAACTAGGTATGGAGATCCCGACGATCGAATCTCGGGCAAGTAACATACCGAAGAACAAAGGGAACATCATACAGGATTAACTGAATCCTTGACACAGAGGTTCGACCGATAAAGATCTTCATAGATATGTAGGATCCAATATGGGCATCCGGGTTCCGGTATTGGTTATTGATCGTAGAGGTGTCTCGGTCATGTCTACATAGTTCTCGAACCTGCAGGTTCTGCACACTTAAGGTTTCGTGACGTTTTGGTAGAATAGAGTTATGTACGGTGGTGGCCGAAGGTTGCTCGGAGTCCTGGCTGAGATCCCGTATGTCACGAGGAGCTCCGGAATGGTCCGGACGTAAAGATTCATATATAGGAAGTCTTGTTTTGGTCTCCGGAAAAGTTTTGGGCTCATCGATAGTGTACCGGGAGTGTCGATAGTGTACTCGGAGACCATCGGGAGGGGTATTTTGACCCAGAGGCTACATGGGCTATGGGAGAGCGAATACCAGCCTTTAGTGTGCTGGTGGAAGTCCCACACAAAGCCCATGCGGCTAGGGAGAAAAAGCCCAGAGAGAAAAAGTGGAAAAAGGGAAAAATAGGGTGAATCCTAGTCCTACTAGGATTGGAGGTGGATTCCACTTCTCCCTCTTGGTTCGGCCACTTCTCCTCTCTTCCTCCTATATATACTGGTGGTTTTAGGGTTTTTGCACTAGATTTTCAGCCACGTGCTACCCGTTCCTCCAGTGCATAGTTTTTCCTCTAGATCGGATTTCTGCAGTGCTTAGGCGAAGCCCTGCCAGAATAGCTCCACCACCATCGCCAGAGCGCCATCACGCTGTTGTAGAACTCTTCTTCCTCTCCACTCCCTCTTGCTGGATTAAGAAGGCGGAGATCGTCATCAAGCTGTACGTGTGCTGAACGCGGAGATGCCGTCCGTTCGGTGCTTGATCGGGACGGATCGTGAGGACGGTTTGTGATTGGATCACGGGACGCTCGGCGATTTGGATCGTGAAGACGTTCGACTACAGCAACCGCGTTTCTAAAAGTTTCCCACTTAGCGATCTACAAGGGTATGTAGATCCACTCTCCCTCTCGTAGATGCTCATCACCATGGATAGATCTTGCGTGTGCGTAGGAATTTTTTGTTTCCCATGTAACGTTCCCCAACAGTGGCATCATTACCTAGGTCTATGTGTAGATGAGATCTCGAGTAGAACATAAAGGGTTTGTGGGTGTTGGTGCTTAGATTGCTTCTTCCCTTGGTCGGATTTTGGTTCAGTGGTGTTGTGAGATGAAGCGGCCCGGACCAACATTACTCGTACGCTTACGAGAGACCGGTTCCCTCGACCGTGACTTGTTGCATAGATGGCTTGCGGGTGCCAGGTTATCTCACTTTAGTTGGATCGGATTCGACAAAGGCGGTCCTTGAGAAGGTTGAAAAGCAACTAGTGTATCACCGTTGTGGTTTTTGCATAGATGAGAATTGTTCTTGCTAGATACCCGTAGCAGCCACGTAAAACATGCAACAACAATTAGAGGACGTCTAACTTGTTTTTGCAGGGTATGTTGTGATGTGATATGGCCAATTACATGATGTGATATATGTTATGTATGAGATGATCATGTGGTGTATAGATTATCATGACTTGCATGTCGATGAGTACGGCTACCGGCAGGAGCCATAGGGTTGTCTTTAATTATTGTATGACCTACGTGTCCATCATTAAGCGCTATGTAATGCTTTACTTTATCGCTAAACGGTAGCAATAGTAGTAGATGCATGTTGGGCGTGACAACCCCGATGGTGACACGTTGATGGAGATCAAGATGATGGAGATCATGGTGTCGTGCCGATGACGATGGAGATCATGTCGGTGCTTTCTAGATGGAGATCAAAAGCAGAAGTTCATGGCCATATCATGTCACTTATGAATTGCATGTGATGTTAATCCTTTTATGCACCTTGTTTTGCTTAGGATGAAAGTAGCATTATAAGGTGATCCCTCACTTAAATTTCAAGATAAATTGTGTTCTCCCCGAGTGTGCACCGTTGCGAAAGTTCAAACTTGATGAGCCTAGCATGTATAGACATGGCCTCGGAACACAAGAGACCGAAAGGTCAAACGTGAGTCATATAGTAGATATGATCAACATGAGATGTTCACCATTGAAGCCACCTCAACTCACGTGATGATCGGACTTGAGTTGGTGAATTTGGATCACGTGACACTCAGATGACCCGAGGGATGTCAATTTGAGTGGGAGCTTTAGTAATTTGATTAACTAAACTCATTATCTTGAACAATAGTCTAAGTAAACTTTGCATATTTATGTTGTAGATCAATGGCTCACGCAGTAGCACCCCTGAATTTTAATGCGTTCCTAGAGAAAGCTAAGTTGAAACATGATGGAAGTAACTTTGTTGACTAGACCCGTAATCTGAGGATTATCCTCACGGCTTCCTAGAAATCATATGTCCTTGATGCACCGCTTGGTGACCAACCAGAGGACATGACCTCTGAAGACGTTAAAAACGCTTGGGAGGCACGTACTGGAGATTACTCAATAGTTCAGTGTGCAATATTGTATGGCTTAGAACCGGGACTTCAAAGACATTTTGAAAGTCATGGAGCATATGAGATGTTCCAGGAGTTGAAGTTTATCTTTGAGAAGAATTCTCGGATTGAGAGGTACGAGACCTCCGATAGGTTCTATGCTTGCAAGATGGAGGAGAACGGGTCTATCAGTGAGCATATACTCAGAATGTCTGGGTATTCTAATCGTCTAGCAGAGTTGGGTATTACCCTTCTGCCAGAGGCAATCACTGACAGAGTTCTTCAATCACTACCACCTAGTTACAAGAGCATTGTGATGAACTATAACATGCACGGGATGATCAAGTCAGTCGCCGAGTTGTTTGCGATGCTGAAAGTCGTTGAGGCTGAAATCCAGAAAGATCATCTAGTGTTGATGGTCAATAAAACCACTTGTTTCAATAAGAATGTCAAGGGCAAGGGAAAGATGGGTAAAACCAAGAAGGATGGCAAAGCAGTTGCTACTCCTGTAAAGAAGCCTAAGCATGGACCTAAGCCAGAAACTGAGTGCTTTCATTGCAAGGGAACTCGTGACTGGAAGAGGAACTGCCCCAAGTACCTGGCTGACAAGAAGGCAGCCAACGACAAACAAGGTATATATGATATACATGTTATTGATGTGTACATTACTAGCTCTCGTAGTAGTGCCTGGGTATTTGATACCGGTTCGGTTGCTCACATTTGCAACTCAAAGCAGGAACTACGGAATAAACGAAGGCTGGCGAAGGACGAAGTGACGATGCGCGTGGGAAATGGTTCCAAGGTTGATGTGATCGCTGTCGGCACGCTCTCTCTTCGATTACCTTCGGGATTAGTGATGAACTTGAATAATTGTTATTTAGTGCCTACGTTAAGCATGAACATTATATCTGGATCTTTTTTATTGCGAGATGGTTACTCATTTAAATCGGAGAATAAAGGTTGTTCTATTTATATGAGTAATATCTTTTATGGTCATGCACCCAATTTTAGGGGTTTATTCATATTGAATCTTGATATTGATGACACACATGTTCATAACATTGATGCCAAAAAATGTAGAGTTGATAATGATAGTACCACTTTCTTGTGGCACTACCGTTTAGGTCATATTGGTGTAAAACGCATGAGGAAGCTCCATGCTGATGGACTTTTGGAGTCACTTGATTTTGAATCACTTGACACATGTGAACCATGCCTCATGGGCAAGATGACTAAAACACCGTTCTTTGGAACAATGGAATGGGCAAGTGACTTATTGGAAATCATACATACTGATGTGTGGGGTCCAATGAATGTTACAGCGTGTGGTGGATATCATTATTTTCTCACCTTCACTGATGACTTAAGTAGATATGGGTATATTTACTTAATCAAACACAAGTCTGAAACGTTTGAAAAGTTCAAGCAATTTTAGAGTGAAGTTGAGAATCATCGTAACAAGAAGATTAAGTTCCTACTATCTGATCAAGGAGGTGAATATCTGAGTTATGAGTTTGGCAGTCACTTAAGACAGTGTGGAATTGTTTCACAGTTGACAGCGCCTGGAACACCACAGCATAATGGTGTGTCCGAACGTCGTAATCGAACCTTATTAGATATGGTGCGTTCTATGATGTCTCTTGCTGATTTGCCACTATCGTTTTGGGGTTATGCATTAAAGACAGCTGCATTCACTTTAAATAGGGCACCATCGAAATCCGTTGAGACGACGTCATATGAACTATGGTTTTGCAAGAGGCCAAAGTTGTCGTTTCTTAAAGTTTGGGGATGTGATGCTTATGTCAAAAAGCTTCACCCTAAAAAGCTGGAACCCAAAGCAGAGAAATGCGTCTTCATAGGATACCCGAAAGAGACAGTCGGGTATACCTTCTATCTCAGATCCGAAGGCAAAGTGTTTGTCGCTAAGAACGGAACATTTCTTGAGAAAGAATTTCTCTCGAAAGAATCGAGTGGGAGGAAGGTAGATCTTGGTGGGGTTATTGAACCTTTACTTCAACCAGAAAGTAGCGCATCGCAGAAAGATGTTTCTGTGGAACCTACAACGGTAGAAGAGGAAGTTAATGATGATGATCGTGAAGCTTCGGATCAAGCTACTATTAAACCTCGTAGGTCGACAAGGTCGCGTACTAATCCTGAGTGGTATGACAACCCTGTCTTAGAGGTCATGTTGTTGGACAACAATGAACCTACGAGCTATGGAGGAGCAATGTGTTGGGAGACGTAGTAGTAAATCAAAATTTTCCTATGTGTCACCAAGATCTATCTATGGAGAAACCAGCAACGAGTGGGGAGAGATTGCATCTTCATACCTTTGAAGATTGCTAAGCGGAAGCGTTACAAGAACACGGTTGATGGAGTCGTACTCGCAGCGATTCAGATCGCGGTGGATTCCGATCTTAGCACCGAACAACGGTGCCTCTGCATTCAACACACGTGCAGCCCGGTGACGTATCCTACGCCTTGATCTAGCAAGGAGGAAGGAGAGGTTGGGTAAGGGCTCCAGCAGCAGCACGACGGCGTGGTGGTGGTGGAGTAACAAGGTATCCCGGCAGGGCTTCGCCTAAGCGCTGCGGAGGAGGAAGAAGAGAGGTAGGGCTGCGCCAGAGAGAGAGAGAGTTCAGATCTATTCTCAAGAGGCAAAACCCTTGGATATATATAGGAGGAGGGAGAGGGAGGGCTGCCCTGGCCCCTCCTCCAAGGAGGAGAGGTTCGGCCGAACTAGGGGGAGAGTCCACCTCCCACAAGGGAGGTGGACCTCCTCCTTTTAAACTCTTCAGCCCTTATCTCTAGATCCCTAGCCGCATGGCCCTTTATAGAAGGTCTTGGCAAGCCCAATATTGGCTGGAACACCTCCTCTAAGGGCCCATGAAGTCCTATGATCGTCACACCCCTCCCGGGGGTCCTCCGGCACCCTCCCGGCACTCCCGGTACAATACCGATGAGCCCGAAAACTTTTTGGTGACCAAAATTGGACTTCCTATATATCAATCTTTACCTCCGGACCATTCCGGAGCTCCTCGTGACGTCCGGGATATCATATGGGACTCCGAACAACCTTCGGTAATCACGTATACCATTTCCCTATAACCCTAGCGTCATCGAACCTTAAGTGTGTAGACCCTACGGGTTCGGGAGACACGTAGACATGATCGAGACACCTCTCCGGCCAATAACCAATAGCAGGATCTGGATACCCATGTTGGCTCCCACGTACTCCATGATGATCTCATCATATGAACCATGATGTCCGGGATTCAATCAATCCCGTATACAATTCCCTTTGTCTATCGGTATGGTACTAGCCCGAGATTCGATCGTCGGTATCCCTATACCTTGTTCAATCTCGTTACCGGCAAGTCTCTTTACTCATTCCACAATACATCATCCCGTGGCTAACTCCTTAGTCACATTGAGCTCATTATGATGATGTCTTACCGAGTGGGCCCAGAGATACCTCTCCGTCACACGGAGTGACAAATCCTAGTCTCGATTCATGCCAACCCAACAGACACTTTCGGAGATACCCGTAGTGTACCTTTATAGCCACCCAGTTATGTTGTGACATTTGGCACACCCAAAGCATTCCTACGGTATCCGGGAGTTGCACAATCTCATGGTCTAAAGAAACGATACTTGACATTGAAAAGCTTTAGCAAACAAACTACACGATCTTGTGCTATGCTTAGGATTGGGTCTTGTCCATCACATCATTCTCCTAATGATGTGATCCCGTTATCAACGACATCCTATGTCCTTGGTCATGAAACCGTGACCATCTATTGATCAACGAGCTAGCCAACTAGAGGCTCACTAGGGACATGTTGTGGTCTATGTATTCACACATGTATTACGGTTTCTGGTCAACACGATTATAGCATAAATAATAGACAATTATCATGAACAAGGAAATACAATAATAACCATTTTATTATTGCCTCTAGGGCATGTTTCCAACATAATGATGGGCCCGGATTCCGAGAAATGGTTAGAGGCCAGGAAATCCGAGATGGGATCTATGTATGAAAAGAAAGTATGGACTTTGGAAGTATTACCTGAAGGGCAAAAGGCCATTCAGAAACAATGGATCTTTAAGAAGAAGACAGACACAAACGGTAATATCACCGTCTATAAAGATCAACTTCTGGCAAAGGGTTTTTCACAAGTTCAAGGAGTTGACTACGATGAGGCATTCTCACCCGTAGCGATGCTCAAGTCTGTCAGAATCATGTTGGCAATATCTTCTTATTTCGACTATGAAATTTGGCAGATGGAGTCAAAACGGCGTTCCTCAATGGTTTCCTTGAGGAAGAGTTGTATATGATGCAACCCAAAGGTTTTGTCGATCCAGAGAATGCTGACAAAGTTTGCAAACTCCAGCGATCCATTTATGGACTAGTGCAAGCATCTCGGAGTTGGAATAAGCGCTTTGATGAGGTGATCAAAGCGTTTGAGTTTATACAAGTTTATGGAGAAGCTTGTATTTACAAGAAAGTGAGTGGGAGCTCTATACCGTTTCTAATATTATATGTGGATGGCATATTGCTGATTGGAAACTATATAGAAATGCTGGAAAGCGTGAAGGAATATTTGAACAAGAGTTTTTCAGTGAAGGACCTAGGAGAAGCTGCTTTCATATTAGGCATAAAGATCTATAGAGATAGATCGAGACACTTTATAGCACTTTCACAGAGCACATACCTTGATGAAGTTTTGAAGAAGTTCAAAATGGATCAGTCCAAGAAGGGGTTCTTGCCTGTGTTACAAGGTGTGAAGTTGAGTAAGACTCAATGCCCAATGACTGCAGCCAGAGGCCATAGGCTCTATCATGTATGCAATGTTGTGCACAAGACCCGATGTCATCCTTTCCATAAGTATGGCTGGAAGGTTTCAAAATGATCCTGGAATGGAGCACTGGGCAGCGGTCAAGAATATCCCTAAGTACCTGAAAAGGACTAAGGAAATGTTTCTCGTTTATGGAGGTGATGAAGAGCTCGTCGTAAAGGGTTGCATCGATGCAATCTTTGACATTGATCCGGAAGACTCTAAGTCGCAAACCGGATACGTATTTATTGTTAACGGGGGAGCGGTAAGCTGGTGCAGTTCCAAGCAAAGCGTGGTAGCTGATTCTACGTGCGAAGTGGAGTACATCGCAGCCTCGGAGGCGGCGAAGGAAGGTGTCTGGACGAAGCAGTTCATGACAGATCTTGGAGTAGTGCCCAGTGCACTGAATCCAATGAATCTGTTCTGTGACAATACTGGCTCCATTGCTCTGGCCAAGGAACCAAGGTTTCACAAGAGGACCAGACATAAAGCGACCCTTCAACTCCATCCGCTATTACATCGAGGAGAAGGACATAAATATTTGGAAAGTGCACACGGATCTGAATGTTGCAGACCCATTGACTAAACCTCTTCCAAGGGTTAAACATGATCAACACCAGAACTGCATGGGTGTTCGATTCATTACCATGTAAATCACATAGTGATGTGAACTAGATTATTGACTCTAGTGCAAGTGGAAGACTGTTGGAAATATGCCCTGGAGGCAATAAATAAAGTGTCTATTATTATATTTCCTTGTTTATGATAATCGTTTATTATCCATGCTATAATTGTATTGATTGGAAACACATTACATGTGTGGGTAAATAGACAACACTCTGTCCCTAGTATGCCTCTAGTGAACTAGCTCGTTGATCAAAGATGGTCAAGGTTTCCTAGCCATTGACATGAGATGTCATTTGATCACGGGATCACATCATTAGGAGAATGATGTCATGGACAAGACCCAAACTACAAACCTAGCATATGATCATGTCAGTTTATTGCTACTGTTTTCTGCATGCCAAGTATGTGTTCCTATGACCATGAGATCATGCAACTCACGGACATCGGAGGAGTGCCTTGTGTGTATGAAACGTCACAACATAATTGGGTGACTATAAAGGTCCTCTACAGGTATCTCTGATGGTGTCTGTTGAGTTGGCATGGATCAAGACTGGGATTTGTTACTCCGTGTGACGGAGAGGTATCTAAGGGCCCACTCGGTAATACAACATCACAATAAGCCTTGCAAGCAATGTGACTAAGTGTTAGTTGTGGGGTCTTGTAGTACGGAACGAGACTTGCTGGTAACGAGGTTAAAGTAGGTACGGAGATACCGGCGATCGAATCTCGGGCAAGTAACATACCGAAGAACAAAGGGAATATCATACGAGATTAACTGAATCCTTGACATAGAGGTTCGACCGATAAAGATCTTCGTAGAATATGTAGGAACCAATATGGGCATCTAGGTTCCGCTATTGGTTATTGACCGTAGAGGTGTCTCGATCATATCTACATAGTTCTCGAAAATGCGGGGTCTGCACACTTAAGGTTTGGTGATGTTTTGCTAGAATATAGTTATGTATGGTGGTGACTGAAGGTTGTTTGTAGTCCCAGATGAGATCCCGGACAACAATAGGAGATCCGGAATGGTCCGGAGGTAAATATTCATATACAGGAAGTCCTGTTTTGGTCGCCGAAAAAGTTTCGGGCTCATCGGTAGTGTACCGGGAGTGCCGGTAGTGTATCGGGAGACCATCGGGAGGGGTATTTCGACCCAAGAGGCTACATGGGATGTGGGAGAGTGAATACCATCCCTTAGTGGGCTGGTGGAAGTTCCACACAAATCCCATGCGGTTAGGGACAGAAAGCCCAAAGAGAAAAAGTGGAAAAAGGCAAAAATAGGGTGAATCCTAGTCCTACTAGGAAGGCTTGGCCCTTGGGCCAACCCTCCTCCTCTCTTCCTCCTACATATACTGGTGGCTTTAGGGTTTTTGCACTACATTTTCAGCCACGTGCTACCCGTTCCTCCAGTGCATAGTTTATCCTCTAGATCGGATTTTTGCAGTGCTTAGGCGAAGCCCTGCCGGAATAGCTCCACCACCATCGCCGGAGCGCCGTCACGCTGCCGGAGAACTCTTCTTCCTCTCGGCTCCCTCTTGCTGGATCAAGAAGGCGGAGATCGTCATCAAGCTGTACGTGTGCTAAACGCGAAGGTGTCGTCCGTTCGGCGCTTGATCGGGATGGATCGTGAGGACGGTTCGTGATTGGATCGTGGGATGCTCGGCGATTTGGATCACGAAGACGTTCGACTACACCAATCGCGTTTCTTAAAACTTCCCACTTAGCGATCTACAAGGGTACATAGATCCACGCTCCCTCTCGTAGATGCTCGTCACCATGGATTGATCTTGCGTGTGCGTAGGAAATTTTTTGTTTTCCATGTAACATTCCCCAACAGTATCTTAGTTACTATTTTTACTAAGACTGCTATCAGGCCCAAAATGGAATAAAAAACCATTCAAATATAATGACTTCTGAACAATGAACAATGCATGGCCATTTTGTTGAGGCATACATTCTTTCCGCAATAATAGGCTCATAGTCTACTAATAAGGCAATTATGTCTATTTTCAGGAGAGAGACATGAAAAAGTAAGGGGAATGGGATCTCATGCAAGAGCCTACCTGTAAGCGTACTCCTATAGTCAGATCTAATAAATTTGAAGTAAAGAGATGGAGAGGAGGTAGAAAAAAGCACAAGTATTGTAGCCAACCTTACCGTGGGTCACTATATGTGATGACATGGCTATCTCATATAACCAAAGTTGATTGTATTATTTACCATGTGTTGGGGAATGTTGCACGGGAAACAAAAAAATTCTATGCACACGCAAGATCTGTCCATGGTGATGAGCATCTACGAGAGGGAGAGTGGATCTACATACCCTTGTAGATCACTAAGCAGGAAGCGTTAAGAAACGCGGTTGGTGTAGTTGTACGTCTTCGCGATCCAAATCGCCGAGTGTCCTGTGAACCAATCACGATCCGTCCCGCGAATTCATCACGATCCGTCCCGCGATCTCATCACGATCCGTCTCGCAATCTTGATCACGGTCCTTCCGATCTAGCGCCGAACGGACGGCACCTCCATGTTCAGCACACGTACAGCTCGATGACGATCTCCGCCTTCTTGATCCAGCAAGAGGGAGGAGAGAGGTAGAAGAGTTCTCTGGCATCATGATAGTGCCGCAGTGATGGTGGTGGAGCAATTTCGGCAGGGCTTCGCCTAAGCACCGTTGAAAACCGATCTAGAGGAGAAACTGCGATCTAGAGGAGAGGTAGCACGTGGCTATTAGGGTTAGCTTTTTCCTCTAAATCCTCTAGTATATATAGGAGGGAGGGAGGGGAGGAGGCAGCCTCAAACCCTCAAGGTTTGGTCGAAATTGGAGGTGGAGGAGTCCTACTCCAATCCTATTCGGAGTAGGATTCCTCCTTTCCACCTCTCGACCTTTGGATTTTTTCCTTCTCAAACCAATCCAGCCGCATGGGCCCTTAGAGGAGGCTTTAGCCAGCCCACCAGGGGCTGCTTTACCTCCACCCACAGCCCATGTAGCCTCTATTGGAAAACGTTGCATGGGAAACAAAAATTTTCCTACGCACACGCAGATCTATCCATGGTGATGAGCATCTACGAGAGGGAGAGTGGATCTACATACCCTTGTAGATCGCTAGGCGGGAAGCATAAAGAAATGCGGTTGGTGTAGTCGAACATCTTCGCGATCCAAATCGCCGAGCGTCCCGCGATCTCATCACGATCCGTCCCGCGAACCAATCACGATCCGTCTCGTGAACTCATCACGATCTGTCCCGCGATCTCATCACGATCCGTCTCACGATCTTGATCACAATCTATCCCATGAACTCATCATGATCCATTCCGCGATCTCATCACGAACCGTCTCGCGATCTCGATCACGCTCCTTCCGATCTAGCGCCGAACGGAGGGCACCTTCGCGTTTAGCACACGTACAACTTGATGACGATCTCCGCCTTCTCGATCCAGCAAGAGGGGCGGAGAGGTAGAAGAGTTCTCCAGCAGCGTGAAGGCGCTCCGGCGATGGTGGTGGAGCTATTCCGGCAGGGCTCCGCCTAAGCACTGCGGAAATAGTCTAGTCTAGAGGAACTTGACCTAGAAGTAGGGTTTATACGTGGCTGAAAATCCTTGTCGAAAAAACTCTAATTCCACTCATATGTATAGGAGGAAGGGAGAGGAGGCTGCGCCAAAAAGGAGAGCTCTCCTTTGGTTCGGCCGAACCTAGTGGGGAGGAGCCCTCCTCCTAGTAGGACTCCTCCTCCCACAAGAGAGGTGGAGTTTGGGGACGTTTCCACACCAATTCGGTTTGCCTCCCTTTCCTCCTGCGCATAGGCCTCCTTGGCCGACCCAACTGGCCCACTATGGGCTGGTGGGTTGCCACATAGTCCCATGGGGTGGGTTGGCCCCACTGGTGGGCCCCATTCGTCACTCGCGGTACACTACCGAAAGTGCCCGAAACTTTCCAGAGTCCAAATACCACCTACCTATATATTAATCTTTGTCTCCGGACCATTCTGGAAATCCTCATGATGTCCAGGATCTCATCCAGGACACCGACCAACCTTCGGTTACCACCACACATAACTCTACACTATCGAAATGTCACCAAACCTTAAGTGTGCAGACCCTGCGGGTTCGAGAACTATGTAGACATGACCGAGACACCTCTACGGTCAATAAACAATGGCGGGACATGGATGTCCACATTGGTTCCTACATATTCTACGAAGATCTTTCTCGGTCGAACCTCTATGTCAAGGATTCAGTTAATCCCGTATGATGTTCCCTTTGTTCTTCGGTACGTTACTTGCCCGAGATTCGATCGTCGGTATCTCCATACCTAGTTCAACCTTGTTACCGGCAAGTCTCTTTTACTCGTTCCATAATACAAGATCCCATGACCAACACTTAGTCACGTTGCTTGCAAGGCTCATTGTGATGTTGTATTAACGAGTGGGCCCTGAGATACCTCTCCGTCAC
This sequence comes from Hordeum marinum, assembly GCA_022496015.1. Taxonomy (NCBI): domain Eukaryota; kingdom Viridiplantae; phylum Streptophyta; class Magnoliopsida; order Poales; family Poaceae; genus Hordeum; species Hordeum marinum. The sequence continues at coordinate 20,360,977 of CM039673.1, read as the reverse complement.
ACGGAGTAACAAATCCCAGTCTTGATCCATGCCAACTCAACAGACACCATCAGAGATACCTCTAGAGCACCTTTATAGTCACCCAGTTACGTTGCGACGTTTGATACACACAAGGCACTCCTCTGATGTCCGTGAGCTGCATGATCTCACGGTTATAGGAACACATACTTGACATGCAGAAAATAGTAGCAATAAACAGACACGATCATATGCTACGTTTGTAGTTTGGGTCTTGTCCATCACATCATTCTGCTAATGATGTGATCTCGTTATCAAATGACATCTCATGTCCATGGCTAGGAAACCTTAACCATCTTTTGATCAACGAGCTAGTCTATTAGAGGCATACTAGGGACATGGTTTTGTCTATGTATCCACACATGCATTTAAGTCTCCGATCAATACAATTATAGCATGGATAATAAACGATTATCATGAATAAGGAAATATGATTATAACTAATTTATTGTTGCCTCTAGGGCATATTTCCAACAGTCTCCCACTTGCACTAGAGTCAATAATCTAGTTCACTTCACCATGTGATTCACATTGTTATGAATCTAACACCCAATGAGTTCTGGGGCTCGATCATGCTTTGCATGTGAGAGAGGTCTTATAGTCAACGGGTCTGCGATATTCAGATCCGTGTGTACTTCGCAAATCTATATGTCAAACCGTAAACACTACTACCACACTCCACTTGGTACTATTTCCAAATGGCTGCTCCAGTATACGTATCCAGATTGCTACTACTAGTCATCCGGATTGGTGTTAAAGCTTGCATCGATGTAACTATTTATGATGAACTCTTTATCACCTCCATAATCGAGAAACATATCCTTAGTCTTTTAGTTACTAAGGATAATCTTGACCGCTGTTCAGTGATCCACTCCTGGGTCACTCTTCTACCCTTAATACACTCATGGCAAAGCACCAGGTGCGGTACACATCATGGCATAATATAGAGCCTATGGCTAAAGTATAGGGGACGACGTTCGTCCTCTCTTTCTTATGTCGTGGTTGAGCTTTGAGTTCCACTCAACTTCACACCTTACAAATCAAGCGAGAACTATTTCTCTGACTGATCCATTTTGAACTCTTTCAAAATCTTCTCTAGGTATGTACTCATTGAAAGTCTCATCAAGCATCTTGATCCATCTCTATAGATCTTGATGCTCAACAATTAGGTAGCTTTATCCAGGTCTCCTTGAAAATCACTTTCGAAACAACCATTTATGCTTTCCAGAAATTCTACATTATTTCCGATCAACAATATGTCATCCACATATACTTATCAGCAATTCTATAGTGCTCCCACTGACTTTATTGTAAATACAAGTTTCTCGTAAACTTTGTATAAACTACAAAACTTTGATCACCTCATCAAAGTGTATATTCCAACTCCGAGATGCTTGCTTCAGTCTATAAAAGGATCACTGAAGCTTGCACACCTTTTAGCATCCTTAGGACTGACAAAACCTCCTGGTTGTATCACATACAACCTTTCCTCAAATAAACCGTTAAGGAACCGATGTTTTGACATCCATCTGCCAGATTTCATAATTGAAAAATGCAGCAACTGCTAACATAATTCCAACAGACTTTAGCACCGCCAAGTGAGAAAGTCTCATCGTTAGTCAACTCCTTGAACTTGTCACAAACATCTTTGCGACAAATCAAGCTTTACAAATGGTGACATTTACCATGAGTGTCTGTCTTCATTTTAAAGATCCATTTGTACTCAACGACTTGTCGTCCAACGAGCAAGTCTACCAAAGTCTATACTTGGTTTTCATACATGGATCCTATCTTGGATTTCATGGCCTCCATTTATTGGTCAGAATTCGGGCCCATCATCGCTTCTCCATAGCTCGTAGGTTCATCGTTGTCCAACAACATGACCTCCAAAGCAGGGTTGTCGTACCGCATAGGAGCAGTACACATCCATGTCGACCTACGAAGTTCGATAGTAACTTGATCCTGAAGGTTCATGATCATCATCATTAACTTCCTCTTCAACTAACGTAGGCTTCACACAAACATCTTTCTGCGCTGCGCTACTCTCTAGTTGAACAAAGGTTTAACAACCTCATCAAGTTCTATCTTCCTCCCACTCAATTCTTTCGAGAGAAACCTTTTTCTCGAGAAAGGATCCGTTTTAGCAACAAACACTTTGCACTTGGATCTGAGATAGAAGGTTCACCCAACTGTTCTTAGGGTATTGTATGAACATATGTCCGCTTTGGGTTCGACCTCATTATGTGAAAACATTTTCCACACATGCATGGAAGCCCCAAACATTAAGAAATGACAGCTTAGGTTTCTATCAAACCATAAGTCACATGGTGTCATCTCAACTGATTTAGATGGTTCCCTATTTAAAGTCAATGTAGTTGTCTCTAATGCATAACACCAAAATTATAGTAGCAAAACGATAAGAGACATCATAGCACACACCATATCCAATAGAGTACGACTATGATGTTCGGACACACCATCACACTATGGTGTTCCAGGTGGCGTGAGTTGTGAAACAACTTTCACATTGTCTTTAAGTCGTATGCCAAACTCGTAACTCAGATATTCACCTCCACGATCACATCGGAGATATCTTTATCTTCTTGTCACGATGATCTTTAAACTTCACTCTGAATTTGCTTGGACCTTTCAAACGATTCAGACTTGTGTTTCATTAAGTAAATATCCACTATATCTACTCAAATCATTAGTGAGGGTAAGAAAATAACGATATCCACTGAACGCTACAAGACTCATTGGATTGCATACATCAACATGTATCATTTCCAATGAATCGCTTGCCCGCTCCATCCAACGGGGACCTTTAGTCATCTTGCCCAAGAGGCATGGTTCGCATGTCTCGACCAATTCGAAATCGAATGAGTCCCAAGATCCATCTGCATGGAGTTTCTTCATGCGCTTTATACCAATATGACATTGAGCGGCAGTGCCACAAGTATGTGGTACTATCATTATTAACTTTGTATCTTTTGACATCAATGTTATGAACATGTGTATTACTACGATCAAGATTTCAACAAGCCATTCTCACTGGGTGCATGACCATTGAAGGTATTATTCATGTAAACAGTATAACCATTATTCTCTAACTTAAATGAATAACCATATTGAAATAAACATGATCTAATCATGTTCATGCTCAACGCAAAACACCAAATAACATTTATTTAGGTTCGTCACAAATCCTGAAGGTAGAGAGAGCATGCGATGTTGATCACATCAACCTTGGAAACATTTCCAACACACATCATCAGCTCACCCTTAGCTAGTTCTCCGTTTATTCTGTAGCTTTTATTTCGAGTTACTAACATTTAGCAACGGAACCGGTATCCAATACCCGGGTGCTACTAGGAGTACTAGCAAGGTACACATCAATAACTCGTATATCAAATATACTTCTGTCGATGTTGCCAGCCTTTTTATCTACCAAGTATCTAGGGTTGTTCCGCTTCAGCGACCGCTCACCTCATAATAGAGGCACTTAGTCTCGGGTTTGAGTTGAACTTTGGGTTGCTTCACTGGAGCATCAACTGACTTGCAATCCATGAAGTTTCCCTCCTTGCTCTTGCCCTTCTCGAAACTAGTGGTTTGGTTAACCATCAACACTTGACGCTCCTTCTTGATTTCTACCTTCGCGGTGTCAAACATCGCGAACAGCTCAGGAATCAATATTTCTATCCCTAGCGTTTTATAGTTCATCACCAAATTCTAGTAGCTTTAGTGATAGTAACTTGGAGAACTATATCAATCACTATCTTATTTGGAAGATCAACTCCCACTTGGTTCAAGCGATTGTAGCACCCAGGCAATCTGAGCACATGCTCAACGATTGAGCTATTCTCTTTCATCTTGCACGCAAAGAATCTTGTTGGAGATCTCATATCTCGCAACACGGGAATGAGCCTGAGATCCTAATTTCAATCTTAGAAACATCTCATATGTTCCGTGATGTTCAAAACATTTTGGAGCCGCGGTTCTAAGCCTTAATGCATGATGCACTAAACTATCAAGTACTCATCAGAACGTGCCTGTCAGATGTTCACAACATCTACAGACGATGCTAGAGGGGTTGGCGCACTGAGCTGTGCAATAAGGACATAAGCCTTCTGTGCAGCAATGAGGACAATCCTCAGATCACGGACCCAGTCCGCAATATTGCTACCATCATCTTTCAACTCTATTTCTCTGGGAACATATAAAAATTAAGGGAGCTACAGTGCGAGCTAGTAATCTACAACATCATTTGCAAAGTCACTATTGACTATGTTCATGATAATGAGTTCAACTAATCATATTACTTAAGAACTCCAACTCAAATTGACATCCCTCCGGTCATTCGAGTGATAGATGATCCAAACTTCACCAACTCAAGTCCGATCATCACGTGAGTTGAGGTGGCTGCAATGGTGAACATCATCATGTTGATCATATCTGCTATATGACTCATGTTCGACCTTTCGGTCTCTTGTGTCCCGAGGCCATGTCTGTACATGCTAGGCTCATCAAGTTTAACCCGAGTGTTCTGCATGTGCAACACTGGCTTGCAACCGTTGTATGTGAACGTAGAGTCTATCACACCCGATCATCACGTGGTGTCTCAACACGACGAACTTTCGCAACGGTGCACACTCAGGGAGAACACAATTTATCTTGAAGTTATGTGAGGGATCACCTTATAATGCTACCATCGTCGTCAGCAAAACAAGGTGCATAAAAAGGATTAACATCACATGCAAATCATAAGTGACATGATATGGCCATGAACTTGTGCTTTTGATCTCCTTCTAGAAAGCACCGGCATGATCTCCATCGTCACCGGCATGACACCATGATCTCCATCATCTTGATCTCCATCAACGTGTCACCATCAGGGTTGTCATGCCCTGCATGCTTCTACTACTATTACTACCGTAGCGATAAAGTAAAGCATTACATAGCGCTTAATGATTGACACGCGGGTCATACAATAATTAAAGACAACCCTATGGCTCCTGGCGGTTGCCGTATTCATCGACATCACATGATCATCTCATATATCACACATATCACATCATGTAATTGGCCATATCACATCACAACATACCCTGCAAAAACAAGTTAGACGTCCTCTAATTATTGTTGCATGTTTTACGTGGCTGCTACGGGTATCTAGCAAGCAAAATTTTCATCTACGCAAAAACCACAACGGTGATACACTAGTTGCTTTTCAACCTTCTCAAGGACAGCCTTTGTCGAATCTGATCCAACTAAAGTGAGAGAAACTCTCACCCGCAAGCCATCTATGAAACAAGTTGCGATTGAGGGAACAGGTCTCTCGTAAGAGTACGAGTAATGTTGGTCCGGGCCGCTTCATCTCACAATACCGCTGAACCAAAATCCGACCAAGGTAGGAAGCAATCTAAGCATCAACGCCCACAAACCTTTTATGTTCTACTCGAGATCTCATTTACACATAGACCTAGCTCATGATGCCACTGTTGGGAAACGTCACATGGAAAACAAAAAATTTCCTACGCACACGCAGATATATCCATGGTGGTGAGCATCTACGAGAAGGATAGTGGATCTACATACCCTTGTAGATCGCTAAGCGGGAAGCATTAAGAAACGCGGTTGGTGTAGTCGAACATCTTCACGATCCAAATCGCCGAGCGTCCCATGATCTCATCACGATTCGTCCCGTGATCCTATCATGATCCGTCTCGTGAACTCATCACGATCCGTCCCGCGATCTCATCACGATCCATCTCACGATATTGATCACGATCTGTCCCATGAACTCATCACAATCCGTTCCGCGATCTCATCACGAACCGTCTCGCGATCTCGATCACAGTCCTTCCGATCTAGCACCGAACGGATGAGACCTCCGCGTTGAGCACACGTACAGCTTGATGACGATCTCCACCTTCTCGATCCAGCAAGAGGGGCGGAGAGGTAGAAGAGTTCTCCGGCAGCATGACGGCGCTCCGGCGATGGTGGTGGAGCTATTCCGGCAGGGCTTCGCCTAAGCACTGCGGAAATAGTCTAGTCTAGAGGACCTTGATCTAGAACTAGGGTTTAGACGTGGCTGAAATTCCTTGTCCAAAAAACCCTAATTCCAGTCATATATATAGGAGGAGGGGAGAGGAGGCTGCGCCCAAAAGGAGAGCTCTCCTTTGGCTCGGCTGAACCTAGTGGGGAGGAGTCCTCCTCGTAGTAGGACTCCTCCTCCCACAAGAGAGGTGGAGTTTGGGGAGGTTTCCACCCCAATTCGGTTTGCCTCCCTTTCCTACTATGCATAGGCCTCCTTGGCCGACCCAACAGGCCCACTATGGGCTGGTGGGTTGCCACATAGGCCCATGGGGTGGGGTGGCCCCACTGGTGGGCCCCCGGGACCCATTCGTCACTCCAGGTACACTACTGAAAGTGCCCAAAACATTCCAGAGTCCAAACACCACCTTCCTATATATTAATCTTTGTCTCCGGAACATTCCGGAACTCCTCTTGACGTCCAAAATCTCATCTAGGACTCCGAACAACCTTCGGTTACCACCATACATAACTCTACACTACCGAAACATCACCAAACCTTATGTGTGCAGACCCTGCGGGTTCGAGAACTATGTAGACATGACTCAGACACCTCTACGGTCAATAACCAATGGCGGGACCTGGCTGTCCACATTGGTTCCTACATATTCTATGAAGATCTTTATCGGTCGAACCTCTATGTCAAGGATTCAGTTAATCCTGTATGATGTTCCCTTTGTTCTTCGGTATGTTAGTTGCCCGAGATTCGATTGTCTGTATCTCCATACCTAGTTCAACCTCGTTACCGGAAAGTCTCTTTTACTCGTTCCATAATACAAAATCCCATGACCAACACTTAGTCACGTTGCTTGCAAGCCTCATTGTGATGTTGTATTATCGAGTGGGCCCTGAGATACGTCTCCGTCACACGGAGTAACAAATCCCAGTCTTGATCCATGCCAACTCAACAGAAACCATCGGAGATACCTGTAGAGCACCTTTATAGTCACCCAGTTACATTGCGACGTTTGATACACACAAGGCACTCCTCCTATGTCCGTGAGCTGCATGATCTCATGGTCATAGGAACACATACTTGACATGCCGAAAACAGTAGCAATAAACTGACACGATCATATGATACGTTTGTAGTTTGGGTCTTGTCCATCACATCATTCTCCTCATGATGTGATCCCGTTATCAAATGACATCTCATGTCCATGGCTAGGAAACATAACCATCTTTTGATCAATGAGCTAGTCTATTAGAGGCATACTAGGGACATGGTTTTGTCTATGTATCCACACATGCATTTAAGTCACCGATCAATACAATTATAGCATGGATAATAAACGATTATCATGGACAAGGAAATATGATAATAACTAATTTATTATTGCCTCTAGGGCATATTTCCAATAGCCTCTTGGGTCGAAATCCTTCTCCCGATGGTCCCCCGGTACACTACCGGCACTCCAGGTACACTACCGATGAGCCCGAAACTTTTCTGGCAACCAAAACAGGACTTCCTATATATCAATATTTACCTCCGGACCATTATGGAGCTCCTCATGATGTCCAGGATCTCATCCGGGAGTCCGAACAACCTTTGTTCACCACCATACATAACTCTATACTACCGAAACTTCACCGAACCCTAAGTGTGCAGACCCTGCTGGTTCGAGAACTATGCAGACATGACCGAGACACCTCTATGGTCAATAACCAATAGCGGGACCTGGATGCCCATATTTGTTCCTACATATTCTACGAAGATCTTTATCGGTCGAACCTCTATGTCAAGGATTTAGTTAATCCCGTATGATGTTCCCTTTGTTCTTCGGTATGTTACTTGCCCAAGATTCGATCGTTGGTATCTCCATACCTAGTTCAACCTCGTTACCGACAAGTCTCTTTACTCCTTCCGTAATAAAAGATCCTATGACTAACACTTAGTCACATTGCTTGCAAGGCTTATTGTGATGTTGTATTACCGAGTGGGCCCTGAGATACCTCTCTGTCACACGGAGTAACAAATCCCAGTCTTGATCCATGCCAACCCAACAGACACCCTCGGAGATACCTGTAGAGCACCTTTATAGTCACCCAGTTACGTTGCGACATTTGATACACACAAGGCACTCCTCCGGTGTCAGTGAGGTGCATCATCTCATGGTCATAGGAACAGATACGTGACATGCAGAAAACAGTAGCAATGAACTTACATGATCATATGCTACGTTTGTAGTTTGGTTCTTGTCCATCACACCATTCTCCTAATGATGTGATCCCGTTATAAAATGACATCTCATGTCCATGGCTAGGAAACTTTAACCATCTTTGATCGACGAGCTAGTCTATTAGAGGCATACTAGGGACATGGTGTTGTCTATGTATCCACACATGTATCTGAGTTTCCGATCAACACAATTATAGCATGGATAATAAACGATTATCATGAACAAGGAAATATGATAATAACCAATTTATTATTGCCTCTAGAGCATATTTCCAACAGTCTCCCACTTGCACTAGAGTCAATAATCTAGTTCACATCACCATGTGATTCGCATTGTTATGAATCTAACACCCAATGAGTTCTGGGGCTTGATCATTCTTTTCATGTGAGAGAGGTCTTATAGTAAACGGGTCTGCGACATTCAGATCCGTGTGTACTTTGTAAATCTCTATGTTAAACTGTAAACAGTGCTACCACACTCCACTTGGTAATATTCCAAATGGCCGCTCCACTATATGTATCCAGATTGCTACTACGAGTCGTCCGGATCGGTGTTAAAGCTTGCATCGACGTAACTCTTTACGACGATCTCTTTATCACCTCCATAATCGAGAAACATCTCCTTAGTCTTTTAGTTACTAAGGATAATCTTGACCGCTGTCCAGTGATCCACTCCTAGATCACTTTTGTACCCCTTGACAGACTCATGGCAAGGCACACACCAGGTGCGGTACACAACATGGCATAATATAGAGCCTATGGCTAAGGCATAGGGGACGATGTTCGTCCTTTCTCTTTCTTCTGCCATGGTGGAGCTTTGAGTCTCACTCAACTTCACACCTTACAAATCAGGCAAGAACTCTTTCTCTGACCGATCCATTTTGAACTCTTTCAAAATCTTGTCAAGGTATGTACTCATTGAAAGTCTCATCAAGCATATTGATCTATCTCTATATATCTTGATGCTCAACAATTAGGTACCTTTATCCAGGTCTTCCTTTGAAAAACTCTTTTCAAACAACCGTTTATGCTTTCCAGAAATTCTACATCATTTCCGATCAACAATATGTCAACCACATATGCTTACCAGAAACTCTATAGTGCTCCCACTCACTTTATTGTAAATACGAGTTTCTCATAAACTTTGTATAGACTCAAAAACTTTGATCACCTCATCAAAGTGTATATTCCAACTCCGAGATGCTTGCTTCAGTTCATAGAAGGATCACTAAAGCTTGCACACCTTTTAGCATCCTTAGGACTGACAAAACCCTCTGGTTGTATCTCATACAACCTTTCCTTAAGGAAGGAAACGATGTTGGGGCATCCATCTGCCAGATTTCATAATTGAAAAATGTAGCAAATGCTAACATAATTCCAACAGACTTTAGCATCGCTACGAGTGAGAAAGTCTCATCGCAATCAACTCCTTGAACTTGGTGGAAACTTCTTTGTGACAAGTCGAGTTTTATAAATGGTAACATTTACCATCAGCATCTGTCTTCATCTCAAAGGTCCCTTTGTACTCGAAGACCTGCCGTCCAATGAGCAAGTCTACCAAAGTCTATACTTGGTTTTCATACATGGATCCTATCTGGGATTTCATGGCCTCTAACCATTTGTCGGAATCCAGGCCCATCACCGCTTCTCCACAGGTCGTAGGTTCATCGTTGTCCAACAACATGACCTCCAAGACAGGGTTGTCGTACCGCTCAGGAGCAGTACACATCCTTGTCGACCTACGAGGTTTGATAATAAGTTGATCCGAAGCTTCAAGATCATCATTATTTACTTCCTCTTCAACTGATGTAGGTTCCATAGAAACATCTTTCTGCGCTGCGCTACTCTCTCGTTGAAACAAAGGTTCAACAACCTCATCAAGTTGTATCTTCCTCCCACTCAATTCATTCGAGAGAAACTTTTTCTCGGGAAAGGATCCATTTTAGCAACAAACACCTTATGCTTGGATCTGAGATAGAAGATTCACCCAACTGTTCTTAGGGTAATCTATGAAGATGCATTTGTCCGCTCTGGGTTCGAGCTCAATAGGTGAAAACATTTTTCCACACAAGCTTCGCAGCCCCAAACATTAAGAAATGACAGCTTAGGTTTCTATCAAACCATAATTCACACGGTGTTATCTCAACGGATTTAGATGGTGCCCTATTTAAAGTGAATGTAGTTGTCTCTAATGCATAACCCCAAAATTATAGTAGCAAAATGAGAAGAGACATCATAGCATGCAGCATATCCAATAGAGCACGACTATGACATTCGGACACACCATCACGCTATGGTGTTCCAGGTGGCGTGTGTTGTGAAACAACTTTCACATGGTCTAAAGTTGTATGCCAAACTAGTAACTTAGATATTCACCTCCACGATCATATCCCATAAATTTCTTCTTTCCACGATGATCTTAAACTTCACTTTCAATTTGCTTGAACCTTTCAAACGATTCAGACTTGTGTTTCATTAAGTAAATATACACTATATCTACTCAAATCATCAATGAAGGTAAGAAAATAACGATATCCACCGCACGCTATAAGACTCATTGGATTGCATACATCAACATGTATCAGTTCCAATAAATCACTTGCCCTCTCCATCTATATGAAAAATGGGGCCTTAGTCATCTTGCTCAAGAGGCATGGTTCGCATGTCTCAACCGATTCGAAATCGAATGAGTCCAAAGATCCATCAACATTGAGTTTATTCATGCGCTTTATACCAATATGACATTTAGCGGCTGTGCCACAAGTATGTGGAACTATCATTATTAACTTTGTATCTTCTGGCATCAATGTTATGAACATGTGTATTACTACGATCAAGATTCAACAAACCATTCTCACTGGGTGAATGACCATTGAAGGTATTATTCATGTAAATAGAATAACCATTATTCTCTAACTTAAATGAATAACCGTGTTGCAATAAGCACGATCTAATCACATTAATGCTCAACGCAAAACACCAAATAACATTTATTTAGGTTCTTCACTAATCCCGAAGGTAGAGAGAGCGTGCAATGTTGATCACATCAACCTTGGAAACATTTGCAACCCACATCGTCACCTCACCCTTAGCTAGTTCTACATTTATTCCGTAGCTGTTATTTCGAGTTACTAACATTTAGCAACCAAACCGGTATCCAATACCCAGGTGCTACTAGGAGTACTATCAAGGTACACATCAATAACACGTATATCAAATATACTTATGTCGACGTAACCAGCCTTCTTATCTAGGGTTGTTCCGCTTCAGCGACCGCTCTTCTCATAATCGAATCACTTAGTCTCGGGTTCGCGTTCAACTTTTGGTTGCTTCACTAGAGCAGCAACTGACTTGCTATCCATGAAGTTTCCCTCCTTGCTCGTGCCCTTCTCGAAACTAGTGGTTTGACGAACCATCAACACTTGACGCTCCTTCTTGATTTCCACCTTCGTGGTGTCAAACATCGCGAACAGCTCAGGGATCATTATTTCTATCCCTGGTGTTATATAGTTCATCACCAAGTTCTAGTAGCTTAGTGACAGTGACTTGGAGAACTATATCAACCATTATCTATTGGGGAACGTTGCATGGGAAACAAAAACTTTCTACGCACACGCAAACCTATCCATGGTGATGAGCATCTATGAGAGGGAGAGTGGATCTACGTACCCTTGTAGATCGCTAAGCGAGAAGCGTTAAAAAACGTGGTTGGTGTAGTCAAACTTCTTCGCAATCCAAATCGCCGAGCGTCCCGCGATCTAATCACGAACTGTACCGCGAACCAACCATGAACCATCCCGCGATCTTGACACGATCCGTCCCACGATCCGATCACGAACGTCCCGTGGCCTTGATCACGATCCTTCCGATCTAGTACCGAACGGACGACACCTCCGCGTTCAGCACACATGCAGCTTGATGATGATTTGCACCGTCTTGATCCAGCAAGAGGAGGTGGAGAGGATGAAGAGTTCACCGGCAGCGTGACGGCGCTCCGGTGATGGTGGTGGAGTGATTCCGGCAGGGCTTCGCCTAAGCACTGCAGAAAACCGATCTAGAGGAGCACCGGTGGAATGGGTAGCACATGGCTGAAAACTTGTGCCAAAACCCTACAAATCCACTAGTATATATAGGAGGAGAGGAGGAGGCTACCTTGGCGCAAGGGCAAAGCCCTTTGCAGCCGGCCAAGCCAAGGAGAAGTCCCACTTCTCCTCCACTCCTAGTAGGAGTAGGACTCTTCCTTTTTGCCTTTTTCCACCTTTTTCTTTAGGTATTTTTCCTCCTAGCGCCATGGGACTTTTGTGGTTGTTCCACCAGCCCACTAAGGGCTGGTTATTATTCTCCCACAGCCCATGGACCTTCTAGGGTCGAAATACCTCTCTCGGAGGTCTCCCGGTGCACTACCGGCACTCCCGGTACACTACCGATGAGCCCGAAACTTTCCGGCGACCAAACTGGGACTTCCTATATATGAATCTTTACCTCCGGACCATTCCGGAGCTCCTCTGACATCCGGTATCTCACCCATGACTCCGAACAACCTTCGGTCACCACCATACATAACTCTACACTACCGAAACGTCACCATACCTTAAGTGTGCAGACCCTGCGGGTTCGAGAACCATGTAGACATGACCGAGACACCTCTACAGTCAATAACCAATGGCGGAACCTGGACGTCCACATTGGTTCCTACATATTCTACGAAGATCTTTATCGGTCGAACCTCTATGTCAAGGATTCAGTTAATCTCGTATAACGTTCCCTTTGTTCTTCAGTATGTTACTTGCCCGAGATTCGATCGTCGGTATATCCTTACTTAGTTCAACCTCGTTACCGGCAAGTCTCTTTACTCATTCTGTAATACAAGATCCCGCAACTAACAATTAGTCACATTGCTTGCAAGGCTCATTGTGATGTTGTATTACCGAGTGGGCCCCGAGATACCTCTCCGTAACACAGAGTAACAAATCCCAGTCTTGATCCATGCCAACTCAACAGACACCATCGGAGATACCTGTAGAGCACCTTTATAGTCACCCAGTTACGTTGCGACATTTGATACACACAAGACACTCCTCCGATATCCGTGAGTTGCATGATCTCATGGGCATAGGAACATATACTTGACATACAGAAAACAGTAGCAATAAACTGACACGACCATATGCTACATTTGTAGTTTGGGTCTTGTCCATCACATCATTCTCCTAATGATGTGATCCCATCATCAAATGACATCTCATGTCCATGGTTAGGAAACCTCAACCATCTTTTGATCAACGAGCTAGTTCACTAGAGGCACGCTAGGGACATTGTGCTTGTCTATTTATCCACACATGTATCTATGTTTCCAATTAATACAATTCTAGCATGGACAATAAAAAATTATCATGAACAATGAAATATAATAATAAACACTTTATATATTGCCTCTAGGGCATATTTCCAACACTATCTTATCTGGAAGATCACCTCCCACTCGATTCAAGCGATTGTAGCACCCAGACAATCTGAGAACATGCTCAATGATTGAGCTATTCTCCTTCATCTTAAAGGCAAAGAATATTGTTGGAGATCTCATATCTCGCAACACGGCCACGAGCCTGAGATCCTAATTTCAGCTCTTAGAACATCTCATATGTCCTGTGACGTTCAAAACAATTCGGAGCCTCAATTCTAAGCCGTAATGCATGACGCACTAAACTATCAAGTAGTCCTCAGAACGTGTCTGTCAGATGTTCACAACATCTACAGACAACGCTAGAGGGGTTGGAGCACAGAGCGGTGCATTAATGACATAAGCCTTCTGTGCAGCAATGAGGACAATCCTCAGATCACGGACCCAGTCCGCAATATTGCTACCATCACCTTTCAACTCTATTTCTCTAGGAACATATAAAAATTTAAAGGAGCCACAGCATGAGCTAGTTGTTGGGGAACGTTGCATGCCAAACAAAAATTTTCCTACACACACGCAAACCTATCCATGGTGATGAGTATCTACGAGAGGGAGAGTAGATCTATGTACCCTTGTAGATCGCTAAGCGAGAAGCGTTAAGAAACGCGATTGGTGTAGTCGAACTTCTTCGCGATCCAAATCGCCGAGCGTCCCGTGATCTAATCACGAACTGTCCCGTGAACTAATCACGAACCGTCCCGTGATCTCGTCACGATCCGTCCCGCGTTCCGATCACGTACGTCCCGTGGCCTTGATCACGATCCTTCCGATCTAGTACCGAACGGACGACACCTCCGCGTTCAGCACACGTGCAGCTTGATGACGATCTGCACCGTCTTGATCCAACAAGAGGAGGCGGAGAGGAGGAACAGTACTCCAGCAGCGTGACGGTGCTCCGGTGATGGTGGTGGAGCTATTCCGACAGGGCTTCGCCTAAGCACTGCAGAAAACTAATCTAGAGGAGAAGTTATGCACTAGAGGAACGGGTGGCACGTGGCTGACAATCTTGTGCCAAAACCCTAAAATCTTCTAGTATATATACGAGTAGAGGACGAGGAGGCTTGTCTGCCAAAAAGGCAGCCCTTGGGTCGGCCAAACCAAGGAGGGAGGAGTCCTCTTCCATCTCCTCCAAGTAGGATTAGGACTCCTTCCTTATATAGCCCATTTTTGCCTTTTTCCACCTTTTTTCCTTTTGGTATTTTCTTCCCAGCCTCATGGGCTTTGTGTAGGACTTCCACCAGCACACTAAGGGCTGGTATTCACCATCCTACAGCCCATGTAGGCTCTTGGGTCGAAATACCCCTCCCGGAAGTCTCCCGGTACACTACCGGCACTCCCGGTACACTACCGATGAGCCTAAAACTCTTCCGGCAACCAAACTGGGACTTCCTATATATGAATCTTTACCTCCGGACCATTCTGGAGCTCCTCGTGATGTCCGGGATCTCATCTGGGAGTCCGAACAATCATCGTTCAGCACCATACATAACTCTACACTACCGAAACGTCACCGAACCTTAAGTGTGCAGACCCTGCGGGTTCGAGAACTATATAGACATGACCGAGACACTTCTACAGCCAATAACCAATGACGGGACCTGGATGTCCACATTGGTTCCTACATATTCTATGAAGATCTTCATCGGTCGAACCTCTACGTCAAGGATTCAGTCAATCCCGTATAACGTTCCCTTTGTTCTTCGGTTTGTTACTTGCCCGAGGTTCGATTGTCGGTATCTCCATACCTAGTTCAACCTCGTTACCGGCAAGTCTCTTTACTCGTTCTGTAATGCAAGATTCCATGGCTAACATATTAGTCACATTGCTTGCAAGGCTTGTTGTGACGTTGCATTACCGGGTGAGCCCTGAGATACCTCTCTGTCACACGGAGTAACAAATCCCAGTCTTGATCCATGCCAACTCAACACACACCTTCGGAGATACCTGTAGTGCACCTTTATAGTCACCCAGTTACGTTGCGACGTTTGATACACACAAAGAATCCCTCCGGTGTCAGTGAGTTGCATGATCTCATGGTCATAGGAACATATACTTGACATGCGGAAAACAGCAGCAGTAAACTGACCTGATCATATGCTACGTTTGTAATTTGGGTCATGCCCATCACATCATTCTCCTAATGATGTGATCCCGTTATCAAATGACATCTCATGTCCATGGCTAGGAAACCTTAACCATCTTTTGATCAACAAGCTAGCCTATTAGAGGCATACTAGGGACATGGTTTTGTCTATGTATCCACACATGCATTTAAGTCTCCGATCAATACAATTATAGCATGGATAATAAACGATTAGCATGAATAAGGAAATATGATAATAACTAATTTATTATTGCCTCTAGGGCATATTTCCAACAGTCTCCCACTTGCACTAGAGTCAATAATCTAGTTCACATCACCATGTGATTCGCATTGCTATGAATCTAACACCCAATGAGTTCTGGGACTCGATCATGCTTTGCATGTGAGAGAGGTCTTATAGTCAATGGGTCTTCAACATTCAGATCCGTGTGTACTTTGCAAATCTCTATGTCAAACCATAAACACTGCTACCACACTCCACTTGGTACTATTTCCAAATGGCTGCTCCGCTATACGTATCCAGATTGCTACTACGAGTCATCCGGATTGGTGTTTAAAGCTTGCATCGATGTAAGTCTTTACGACAAACTCTTTATGACCTCCAAAATCGAGACACATCTCCTTAGTCTTTTAGTTACTAAGGACAATCTTGACCGCCGTCCAGTGCTTCATTCCAGGATCACTTTTGGAACCTACTAGCCATACTTATGGCAAGGCTGACATCAGGTCTTGTGCACATCATTGCATACATTATAGAGTCTATGGATGAAGCATAGGTGATGACACTCATCTTTTCTCTATCTTCTGCAGTCACTAGGCATTGCATTTTACTCAACTTTATACCTTACAAATCAGGCGAAAACTCTTTCTCTGACTAATCCATTTTGAACTCTTTCAAAATCTTGTCTAGGTATGTACTCATTGAAAGTCTCATCAAGTATCTTGATCTATCTATATAGATCTTGATGCTCAACAATTAGGTAGCTTTATCCAGGTCTTCCTTTGAAAAACTCTTTTCAAACAACCGTTTATGCTCTCCAGAAATTCTACATCATTTCCGATCAACAGTATGTCAACCACATATGCTTACCAGAAACTCCATAGTGCTCCCACTCACTTTATTGTAAATACAAGTTTCTCATAAACTTTGTATAGACTCAAAACTTTGATCACCTCATCAAAGTGTATATTCCAACTCCGAGATGCTTGCTTCAGTTCATAGAAGAATCACTGAAGCTCACACACCTTTTAGCATCCTTAGGACTGACAAAAACTTCTGGTTGCATCTCATACAACCTTTCCTTAAGGAAGGAAACGATGTTTTGGCATCCATCTGCCAGATTTCATAATTGAAAAATGCAGCAACTGCTAACATAATTCCAACAGACTTTAGCGTTGCTACGAGTGAGAAAGTCTCATCGTAGTCAACTCCTTGAACTTGTCGAAAACTACTTTGCAACAAGTCGAGCTTTAGAAATGGTAACATTTACCATCAGTGTCTGTCTTCATTTTAAAGATCCTTTTGTAATTAACAACCTGCCGTCCAACGAGCAAGTCCACCAAAGTCTATACCTGGTTTTTATACATGGATCCTTGCTCGGATTTCATGGCCTCTTACTATTTGTTGGTTTCCGGGCCCATCATCGCTTCTCCATAGTTTGTAGGCTCATCGTTGTCCAACAACATGACCTCCAAGACAGGGTTGTCGTACCGCTCAGTAGCAGTATACATCCTTGTCACCCTACGAGGTTTGATAGTAACTTGATCCGAAGCTTCATGATCATCATCATTAACTTCCTATTCAACTAACGTAGGCTTCACAGAAACAACTTCCTGCGCTGCGCTACTCTCTGGTTGAATTAAAGGTTCAATAACCTCATCAAGCTCTAATTTCTTCGTAGGTCGATAGTAACTTGATCCTAAGCTTTCATGATCATCATCATTAACTTCCTCTTCAACTGACGTAGGCTTCACAGAAACATCTTTCTGTGTTGCGCTACTTTCTAGTTGAAGCAGAGGTTTCAACAACCTCATCAAGTTCTATCCTCCTCCCACTCAACTCTTTCAAGAGAAACCCTTTCTCGAGAAAGGACCCAGTTTTAGCAACGAACATTTTATGCTTGGATCTGAGATAGAAGGTTCTCCCAACTGTTCTTAGGGTATTCTATGAAGATGCATTCATCCGCTTTGGGTTCGAGCTCATTAGGTGAAAACTTTGTCCACACAAGCGTCACAGCCCCAAACATTAAGAAATGATAGCTTAGTTTTCTATCAAACCATAGTTCACACGGTGTCATCTCAACGGCTTTAGATGGTGCCCTATTTAAAGTGAATGTAGTTGTCTCTAATGCATAACCCCAAAATTATAGTAACAAAACGATAATAGACATCATAGCACGCACCATATCCAATAGAGCACGACTATGACGTTTGGACACACCATCACACTATGGTGTTCCAGGTGGCGTGAGTTGTGAAACAACTTTCACATTGTCTAAATTTGTATGCCAAACTCGTAACTCACATATTCACCTCCACGATCATATCACAAACATTTTTATCTTATTGTCACGATGATCTTAAACTTCACTCTGAATTTGCTTGATCCTTTCAAATGATTTAGACTTGTGTTTCATTAAGTAAATATACACTATATCTACTCAAATCATCAGTGAAGATAAGAAAATAATAATATCCACCGCTCGCTACAAGACTCATTGGATTGCATACATCAACATGTATTATTTCCAATAAATCACTTGCCCGCTTCATCAAAACAGAAAACGGGGTCCTTAGTCATCCTGACCAAGAGGCATGGTTCGCATGTCTCAACCGATTCGAAATCGAATGAGTCCAAAGATCCATCAGCATGGAGTTTCTTCATGCGCTTTATACCAATATGACATTTTACCGGCAGTGCCACAAGTATGTGGTACTATCATTATTAACTTTGTATCTTTTGGCATCAATGTTATGAACATGTGTATTACTACAATCAAGATTTAACAAACCATTCTCTCTGGGTGCATGACCATTGAAGGTATTATTCATGTAAACAGAATAACCCTTATTCTTTAACTCAAATGAATAACCGTGTTGCAATAAACACGATCTAATCACGTTCATGATGAACGCAAAACACCGAATAACATTTATTCAGGTTCATCAGTAATCCCGAAGGTAGAGAGAGCGTGCGATGTTGATCACATCAACCTTGGAAACATTTCCAACACACATTGTCACCTCACCCTTAGCTTAGTGCTCCGTTTATTCTGTAGCTTTTTATTTCGAGTTACTAAAATTTAGCAACCGAACCGGTATCCAATACCCAGGTGCTACTTGGAGTACCAGAAAGTTACACATAAATAACACATATATCAAAGATACTTCTGTTGACGATGACAGCCTTCTTATCTACCAAGTTTATAGGGTTGTTCCGCTTCAGCGACCGCTCACCTCATAACAGAATCACTTAGTCTCTGGTTTGAGTTCAACTTTGGGCTGCTTCACTGGAGCAGCAACTGACTTGCTATCCATGAAGTTTCCCTCCTTGCTCTTGCCCTTCTCGAAACTAGTGGTTATACTAACCATCAACACTTGATGCTCCTTCTTGATTTCTACCTTCGCGGTGCCAAACATCATGAATAGCTCAGGGATCATTAATTCTATCCCTGGCATTCAATAGTTCATCACCAAGTTCTAGTAGCTTAGTGAAAGTGACTTGGAGAACTATATCAATCACTATCTTATCTGGAAGATGAACTCCCACTCGATTCAAGCGATTGTAGCACCCAGACAATCTGAGCACATGCTCAACGATTCAGCTATTCTCGTTCATCTTGCAGGCAAAGAATCTTGTTGGAGATCTCATATCTCGCAACACGGGCACGAGCCTGAGATCCTAATTTTAGCTCTTAGAACATCTCAGATGTTCCGTGACGTTCAAATCGTTTCGAAGCCTCAATTCTAAGCCGTAATGCATGACACACTAAACTATCAAGTAGTCATCAGCATGTACCTGTCAGATGTTCACAACATCTATAGACGACGCTAGAGGGGTTGGCGCACCAAGCGGTGCATTAAGGACATAAGCCTTCTGTGCAGCAACGAGGACAATCCTCAAATCACGGATCCAATCTGCAATATTGCTACCATCATTTTTCAACTCAATTTCTCTAGGAACATATAAAAATTCAAGGGAGCTACAGCGCAAGCAAGTAATCTACAACATAATTTGCAAAGACACTACTGACTATGTTCACGATAATGAGTTCAATTAATCATATTACTTAAGAACTCCCACTCAAATTGACATCCCTCCGGTCATTCGAGTGATACATGATCCAAATTCACCAACTCAAGTCCGATCATCACGTGAGTTGAGGTGGTTACAATGGTGAACATCATTATGTTGATCATATCTACTATATGACTCATGTTCGACCTTTCGGTCTCTTGTGTTCTGAGCCCATGTCTGTACATGCTAGGCTCGTCAAGTTTAACCCGAGTGTTCCACATGTGCAACACTGGCTTGCACCCGTTGTATGTGAACGTACAGTCTATCATACTCGATCATCACGTGGTGTCTCAACACGACGAACTTTCGCAAGGCTGCACACTCGGGGAGAACACAATTCATCTTGAAATTTAAGTGAGGGATCACCCTATAATGCTACCGTCGTCCTAAGAAAAACAAGTTGCATAAAAGGATTAACATATCATGCAAATCACAAGTGACATGATATGGCCATGAACTTGTGCTTTTGATCTTCATCTTGAAAGCACCGGTATGACCTCCATCGTCACCGGCAAGACACCATGATCTCCATCATCTTGATCTCCATCAACGTGTCACCATCGGGGTTGTCACGCCCACCATGCTTCTACTACTATTGCTACCGTTCAGCGATAAAGTAAAGCATTACATAGCGCTTAATGATTGACATGCAGGTCATACAATAATTAAAGACAACCCTATGGCTCCTGCCGGTTGCCGTACTCATCGACATGCAAGTCGTGATAATCTATACATCACATGATCATCTCATACATCACATATATCACATCATGTAATTGGCCATATCACATCACAACATACCCTGCAAAAACAAGTTAGACGTCCTCTAATTGTTGTTGCATGTTTTATGTGGCTGCTATGTGTTTCTAGCAAGAACGATTCTCACCTACGAATAAACCACAACGGTGATACATAATTAGCTTTTCAACCTTCTCAAGGACCGCCTTTGTCGAATCCGATCCAACTAAAGTGAGAGAAACTGGCACCCGCAAGCCATCTATGCAACAAGTTGCGGTCGAGGGAACCGATCTCTCGTAAGCGTACGAGTAATGTTGGTCCGGGACGCTTCATCTCACAATACCACTGAACCAAAATTTGACCAAGGGAGGAAGCAATCTAAGCATCAACGCCCACAAACTCTTTGTGTTCTACTCGAGATCTCATCTACACATAAACCTAGCTCTGATACCACTATTGGGGAACGTTGCATGGGAAACAAAAAAATTCCTATGCACACGGAAACCTATCCATGGTGATGAGTATCTACGAGAGGGAGAGTAGATCTATGTACCCTTGTAGATCGCTAAGCGGGAAGCATTAAGAAACACGGTTGGTGTAGTCGAACTTCTTCGCGATCCAAATCGCCGAGCGTCCCGCGATCTAATCACGAACTGTCCCACGAACTAATCATGAACCGTCCCGCGATCTCGCCACGATCCGTCCCACGATCCGATCACGAATGTCCCGTGGCCTTGATCACGATCCTTCCGATCTAGTACCAAACGGACGGCACCTCCACGTTCAGCACACGTGCAGCTTGATGACGATCTCCACCGTCTTGATCCAGCAAGAGGAGGCGGAGAGGAGGAAGTGTTCTCCGGCAGCGTGACGGTGCTCCGGCGATGGTGGTGGAGCTATTCCGACAGGGCTTCGCCTAAGCACTGCAGAAAACCGATCTAGAGGAGAAGCTATGCACTAGAGGAACGGGTGGCACGTGGCTGAAAATCTTGTGCCAAAACCCTAAAATCCTCTAGTATATATAGGAGGAGAGGAGGATGAGGCTTGGCTGACAAAAAGGCAGCCCTTGGGTCGGCCAAACCAAGGAGGGAGGAGTCCTCGTCCTTCTCCTCCAAGAAGGATTAGGACTCCTTCCTTATATAGCCCCTTTTTGCCTTTTTCCACCTTTTTGCCTTTTGGTATTTTCTTCCCAGCCTCATGGGCTTTGTGTAGGACTTCCACCAGCCCACTAAGGGCTGGTATTCACCCTCCTACAGCCCATGTAGGCTCTTGGGTCCAAATACCCCTCCCGGAGGTCTCCCGGTACACTACTGGCCCTCCGGTACACTACCGATGAGCCTGAAACTTTTCCGGCAACCAAACTGGGACTTCCTATATATGAATCTTTACCGCCGGACCATTCCGGAGCTCCTCGTGATGTCCGGGATCTCATCCGGGACTCCAAACAATCTTTGGTCACCACCATACATAATTCTACACTACCGAAACATCACCGAACCTTAAGTGTGCAGACCCTGCAGGTTCGAGAACTATGTAGACATGACCGAGACACCTCGACAGCCAGTAACCAATGGCGGGACCTGGATGTCCACATTGGTTCCTACATATTCTATGAAGATCTTCATCGGTCGAACCTCTATGTCAAGGATTCAGTCAATCCCGTATAACGTTCCCTTTGTTCTTTGGTATGTTACTTGCCCGAGGTTCGATCATCGGTATCTCCATACCTAGTTCAAGCTCGTTACCAGCAAGTCTCTTTACTCGTTCCGTAATGCAAGATCCCATGGCTAACATATTAGTCACATTGCTTGCAAGGCTTGTTGTGATGTTGCATTACCGAGTGGGCCCTGAGATACCTCTCCGTTACACGGAGTAACAAATCCCAGTCTTGTTCCATGCCAACTCAACTGACACCTTAGGAGATACCTGTAGTGCACCTTTATAGTCACCCAGTTACGTTGCGATGTTTGATACACACAAAGCATCCCTCCGGTGTCAGTGAGTTGCATGATCTCATGGTCATAGGAACATATACTTGACATGCGGAAAACAGCAGCAATAAACTGACACGATCATATGCTACGTTTGTAATTCGGGTCTTGTCCATCACATCATTCTCCTAATGATGTGATCCCGTTATCAAATGACATATGATGTCCATGGCTAGGAAACCTTAACCATCTTTTGATCAACAAGCTAGTCTATTAGAGGCATATTAGGGACATGGTTTTGTCTATGTATCCACACATGCATTTAAGTCTCCGATCAATACAATTATAGCATGGATAATAAATGATTATCATGAATAAGGAAATATGATAATAACTTATTATTGCCTCTAGGGCATATTTCCAACACTAGTAATCTACAACGTTATTTTTCAAAGACACTACTGACTATGCTCATGACAATGAGTTCAATTAATCATATTACTAAAGAACTCCCACTCAAATTGACATCCCTCCGGCCATTCGAGTGATACATGATCCTAATTCACTAACTCAAGTCCGATCATCATGTGAGTTGAGGTGGTTTGGATGGTGAACATCATCATGTTGATCATATCTACTATATGACTCATGTTCGACCTTTCGGTGTCTTGTGTTACCCGAGTGTTCTGCATGTGCAACATGGGCTTGCACCCATTGTATGTGAACGTAGAGTCTATCACACCCGATCATCACGTGGTGTCTCGACAGGACGAACTTTCGCAATGGTGCACACTCGGGGAGAACACAATTCATCTTGAAATTAAGTGAGGGATCACCTTATAATGCTACCGTCGTCCTAAGCAAAACAAGGTGCATAAAAGGATTAATATCACATGCAAATCATAAGTGACATGATATGGCCATGAACTTGTGCTTTTGATCTCCATCTTGAAAGCACTGGCATGATCTCCATCGTCACCAGCATGACACCATGATCTCCATCATCTTGATCTCCATCAACGTGTTGCCATCGGGTTTGTCGCACCCATCATGCTTCTACTACTATTGCTACCGTTTAGCGATAAAGTAAAGCATTACATTGTGCTTAATGATTGACAAGCGGGTCAGACAATAATTAAAGACGACCATATGGCTCCTGCCGGTTGCCGTACTTATCGACATGCAAGTTGTGATATTCTATACAACACATGATCATCTCATACATCACATATATCTCATCATGTAATTGGCCATATCACATCACAACATACCCTGCAAAAACAAGTTAGACGTCCTCTAATTGTTGTTGCATGTTTTACGTGGCTGCTACGGGTATCTAGCAAGAACAATTCTCACCTAAGAAAAACCACAACGGTGATACGTAAATTGCTTTTCAACCTTCTCAAGGACCACCTTTGTTGAATCTGGTCCTACTAAAGTAGGAGAAACAGACACACGCCAACCATCTTTGTGCAACGAAGTTACACGTCAGTCGATGGAACCGATCTCTCGTAAGCATACGAGTAAGGTTGGTCCGGGCCGCTTCATCCCACAATACCGCTAAACCAAAACATGACCAAAAGGAAACAATCTAAGCCTTAGCGCCCACAAACTCTTTGTGTTCTACTCGAGATCTCATCTACACATAGACCTAGCTCATGATGCCACTGTTGGGGAACATTGCCTGGGAAAAAAAATCCTACGCAAACGCAAGATCTATGCATGGTGATGAGAATCTACAAGAGGGGGAGTGGATCTACGTACCCTTGTAGATCGCCAAGCGGGAAGCGTTATGAAACGCGGTTGGTGTAGTCGAACGTCTTCGCGATCCAAATCGCTGAGCGTCCCGCGATCTCATCACGATCTGTCCCGCGATCCAATGATGATCTGTCCCGCAAACTCATCACGATCCGTCCTGCGATCTCATCATGATCCTTCTCGCAATCTTGATCACGGTCCTCCCGATCTAGCGCCGAACAGACCAAACCTCCGCATTCAGCACACGTACAGCTCAATGACGATATATGCCTTCTTGATCCAGCAAGAGGGAGCAGATAAGTAGAAGAGTTCTCCAGTAGCATAACGGTGCCGCGGTGATGGTGGTGGAGAAATTCCGGCAGAGCTTCACCTAAGCACCGTTGAAAACCGATCTAGATGAGAAACTGCGATCTAGAGGAGAGGTAGCACGTGGTTATTAGGGTTAGCTTTTTCTTCTAAATCCTCTAGTATATATAGGAGGGAGGGAGGGGCGGAGGCAGCCTCAAACCCTCAAAGTTTGGTCGAAATTGGAGGTGGAGGAGTCCTACTCCAATCCTATTAGGAGTAGGATTCCTCCTTTCCACTTGGAAATTCTTTCCACCTCTCCAGCTTTGGATTTTTTCCTTCTCAAACCAGTCCAGCCGCATGGGCCCTTAGAGGAGGCTTTGGCCAGCCCACCAGCGGCTGGTTTACCTCCTCCCACAGCCCATGTAGCCTCTTGGGTCGAAATCCCTCTCCCGATGGTCCCCTGATACACTACCGGCACTCCCGGTACACTACCGATGAGCCCGAAACTTTTTCGGCGACCAAAATAGGACTTCCTATATGTCAATCTTTACCTCCTGACCATTCTGGAGCTCCTCATGATGTCCGGGATCTCATCTAGGAGTCTGAACAACCTTCGGTCACCAGCCTACATAAATCTATACAACCGAAACGTCACCGAACCTTAAGTGTGCAGACCCTGCGGGTTCGAGAACTATGCAGACATGACTGAGACACCTCTACGGTCAATAACCAATAGCGGGACCTGGATGCCCATATTGGTTCCTACATATTTTACGAAGATCTTTATCGGTCGAACCTCTATGTCAAGGATTCAGTTAATCCCGTATGATGTTCCCTTTGTTCTTCGGTATGTTACTTGCCCAAGATTCGATCGTTGGTATCTCCATACCTAGTTCAACCTCATCACCGACAAGTCTCTTTACTCGTTCCGTAATACCAGATCCCGTGACTAACACTTAGTCACATTGCTTGTAAGGCTTATTGTGATGTTGTATTACCGAGTGGGCCCTGAGATACCTCTCCGTCACACGGAGTAACAAATCCCAGTCTTGATCCATGCCAACCCAACAGACACCCTCAGAGATACCTGTAGAGCACCTTTATAGTCACCCAGTTACGTTGCGATGTTTGATACACACAGGGCACTCCTCCGGTGTCAGTGAGTTGCATGATCTCATGGTCATAGGAAGAGATACTTGACAATGCAGAAAACAGTAGCAATAAACTGACACGATCAGATGCTACATTTGTAGTTTGGGTCTTGTCCATCACACCATTCTCCTAATGATGTGATCCCGTTATCAAATGACGTCTCATGTCCATGTCTAGGAAACTTTAACCATCTTTGATCAACGAGCTAGTCTATTAGAGGCATACTAGGGACATGGTGTTTTCTATGTATCCACATATGTATCTGAGTTTCCGATCAACACAATTATAGCATGGATAATAAACGATTATCATGAACAAGGAAATATGATAATAACCAATTTATTATTGCCTTTAGGGCATATTTCCAACACCATGCTCTTAGGGAGTCTCATCTAATTCCTAGCATTTGAAACAACCAAGCATGCAAGATTGGTCCCACTAATTACGCGACGGGGTCTAGTCAAAAGCCTGACTCGTCTGGATGGCTCTTGGACCCTCGAGACACGGATGGAGGGAGAGGTATTCCGTCTGTTTTATAACATTGGTTATGGTCAGATGATTGTTGCTTGCACCATATGTCAGATGAGACATGCAAGGCATATAGCAAAATCAGTGAGGTGGAATTCGCTCTTAGTGTCACACAAGGCCTGCTATCTGAGAGGGCGTATTCCAAGAGGCAGCAGCAGCAACTCGACAACAAAACAACATCACCAAACTCTAACTAAAGATGACGGCCTGTGTGATTGTTATGTGATTTTTTTTATATTTCCGTTACTGCTTTTATATTGATAACACATGCATGAATAATGGTACAATGGAATTGGGAGCTCCTTATTCCCAAGATGCATGTAAGGCCCACTATTGGTCCAATGCCTTGCTGCCTGAACTGGATCGGTTTCCAGTTGTTTTTGTAATATAATTATTGTCGTTTTTGCACTATACGTTCCATTTGTTCTTCCTTTTTGCGGGAATAAAACCTGTATTACTCAACCGTAATGTCCGTTCAATCGTTTTAGACTATCTCTGGGACTTCTGGCGGTCCATATCCATTCCAAGTCCATAATCCTACCTTCATCAATTCTAATAGCAAAAGTAGATAAACGATCACTACTCTATTCGAGTACGAGAGACATGAGTAATACAAGATTTATTACAAAGATTCCTTACATACTTATTAATCTACATCTCTATACTTCCATATATCTATACTTTTATATGAGAGGGGAGTTTTAGGACCATGGTTCAGCCGAACCTATGGTCAACACCCTTTGATGTAGCACACCTCCCATGGGGATCTAGGCCTTATTAACATTCAAATTTCTATGATCTAGTACTCTTTAAGTTAATGCATCATTTAGTCAGATTGCTCATAGGCCTGCCTGGGCCCAACTTCCAATGGAAAATGATAGGCTGGCATACATCCCAATAATGCAGTAGCTCACAAGCCCAAACAAGAGAATTTAAAAAGAGTTTTGACCTCTCAATAGTACTGCAGCCACGTAGAAAAGAAGGTGGAAAAAAGAATACGTATGAATACAACAGAAAAGTGAACAAATAAAGGAAAATAAACAAATAAAAAGAAAAGAAAAATGAAATACACAAGAATAGCAATCAGTTAGAGCTGGCAGTGAAATAGTAAGTCTGACATCTGGTGGCAACAGAGCAGAATCTGTCAGCAAAAACACAAAATTTGACATGATTTTGATTTCTCTGGAAGACTATCGCTGCATTTCCTTTTGCTGCCATGAATAGAAATATGAGAGTAACTGAAGCACTTAAACATGATTCAGCATCCATGCAAACCTGGGGCCACAAGACGTTGTGCATCACAAAGCAATAAAGAATAAAGAATGTGAATAGTACATGCATATGGAGCAACGTTGGTAATTTTATTCTCACTCCTGTTAACATACAGTACTACGATGTAGGTTTTATTAGCACCTATAGGCTTCCTGATCGTTTTTTGATGATTCCCACCACAATGTACCATGGCCGTCATGCACAAGTATGGACCAATCGCTTAATCTCACGCAATTCAATATGTACATGATCCGTGTGTAGGCTTTTTGAATGCTGGATCGATTCAACCGAGCGCAGCGCAGGTAAGTGCAGACCTGGATAGTAGTCACACACACAAGCAGCTTGATTCATTTTCTGCCTAGTGCTGATACTTGATTTTGGAAAAACATTATTAAAATGGATTCAAATGAAGAAGTACTCTACATGAAAAGGTTTTGCGGTGTTGACATGAATATCTTTGAAGTTTGGGTCAATCGCTGTTCGATTTCAGTTCGAAGGCCGAAACTATGTTCAAAGTACTAAAATTTTATATTCAGAATACTATTCGGCCGATTAAGCCGTCAAGACTATCTCATATGAGAAAATGGTCTACACGGATTGTCTTCGTCTCGTCTAAACGATTGATTTTGATATAAAAATCATCTCAATCCATGGTCGTAGGCAAAAGTTAGACCCATTCGAATGCAGCCGTACCACGAGGCAAAAAGTGGTGCGTCAAATCAAACATATGTCTCATAGGTAGTGCCATCGATTGCTTATTTCGTGCGGGTGTTTCGATCCAAAATATGTCCTCCAATCAAAAAATGTTCAACACAAAAGTTGTTCCTATCGTCGAAACTGTTAAAGTTTTTTTTTGGCTCATCTTCATTCGAGTTCGTTTGCGGCCTATGAGACACAAAAACCGAACTGCTGTCTTATACTTACCCAAAACCGAACCGCTGCGGGTAGTAGGCAAACTTGCCCACCATCGGCCACAAGAGCCCACCAGCCGCCTGCTCCCACACTGTCCACAACCCGCACTGTTCGCATCGCAACCTGCATCTGCAACTAGATTTGATTCCCACAACACGGGTGACCACACCGAGACCCCGGCACCATGCCGTTGCGCCCCATGAGCAGTGACGCGCCATAGTGCGGTAGCACCGTCACGCGTCGACCACCACCAAGTAGGGAGGATGAACCCCCCCCCCCCCCCCGCCGCCGTCGTCGATACCATGTAGGCTTTTCCCGACAACGTCCTTCGGCGACGAGGAGTGAGGAGGCAGGGGTAGGGGAGACCGGTGACGACGGATAGGGTTGCCTCCGGGTCGCTCGCAAGGGCGACGCAGGAAGGCCAAAGCAAGCCGGTTGGCCACTATGTTTGAATTCCTCGCCTGTGCTCCTTGATGCTATATATTCATAACATCTTTTCATGATTATTTTTTATTTATATGCTATGCCACTTAACTGTAATGGACTGAGATATAACCACACTCATACTTGATTTACTTGACTCATCATCCGGCCACCTAATTAAGAGTTGCAAGCTGAGAGAGCCCATTATACATCTGGTCGATGGTTGTGCACTGGACTCAAAGGAAAGTCAACTAGGTAGCTCCATAGATCGGCGAGGTGCAGCAGCGACATGGATGGGATGTCGACCTTGTGGAAGGCCGCCCTCTGCTTGACACCGTTTGCCATATGGTGGGTGCATGTTGAATTCAGGACCATGACCATGCCGTCGCAGCGCCTGCTTGACTACGCCCAGCGATGTCCTTGTAGCGGCCAGAGCTACCTCCACCGACCTGACGGCCATGCGGAGAAGCAACCACGGGACCCCATGCTTGTTGCGACGCTGAGCCCCTTTGCTCCAGGTGGCAACCATGTATCCGTGGCTGCAGCGGCTAGCACCATCGACATTGGCGGAAAGGCGTCCGGGCGATGGCTGGCACGGGAGCCAATTACATCCATGTGGCACTGTTCATCCACATCCATCCACGTGGCACTTGCGCTGGTAGCCGCCGGCACGCGGGGAGAAATGCGTCAGGAGCTGGACCGTGGCTGCCAGTTCTTCGCCTGCGGCCTGTGGGTCGACCGGGGCTGGACCCTAGAGCCAAAGTTCATGGCCATGGCCGCGTCGAGGTACGCCGCCAGTGCGCAGTCCGTGGATTTCGTCCAGCATGCCGAGCAGGCGAGGCGGCGGGTGAACACCTTCGTCGCCGACGCGACCAACAAGCTCATCCGCGACGTCCTTCCTCCCCGCTCCGTCGACTCAACCACGGCCGTGGTCCTCGCCAACACGCTCTACTTCAAGGGGCGTGGTCTTAGTCATTCGACCAGTCGGCCACCTTCATTGCGCCCTTCCATGTACCCGACAAGACCACCGTGCACATGCCGTTCATGACGACCGGCCGGTTCGAGTGCAAGCAGCACATCGCCATATATCAAGGCTTGATGGCCCTCAAGCTGCCCTACAAGAACGACGACAGCGACCACACGGCCGTGTTCTACATGCTTCTCCTTCTCCCGGACGACGGCAACAACCTCAGCATCGTCGATCTGTACGACAAGGCAGTCGCGGCGCTAGAGTTCATCAAGCGCCACAGGCGGGCACAACAGATTCCGGTGGGGCGGTTCATGGTCCCGAAGTTCATGTTCATGTTCGAGTTAGAGGCGGACATGCAGAAGCTCGGAGTCAGCAGGGCTTTCCAGGGCGGCGACTTCTCGGGCATGGTGAGCGGTGGCGATGGGCTCTTCATCTCGGGGGTGCACCACAAGGCCACCATCGAGGTCGACGAGCCGGGCACCGTGGCTGCCGCAGCGACGTCCGTGGTCATCGCTCAGAGCACAAGCACACCACGGCCTCCAGTGGATTTCGTGGCCAATCGGTCGTTCCTATTCGGCAAGGCTGCCAGATGTCACCTTACTTGTTTGTCATTGCAATTAATGAGCTTCCCATTGTGCTTAATGAATCTCTTGCTGCCCATCAGCTGCAGGGTATTTCTCTTGAACCAAATTGCCGGTTGATTTATTCTCTTCTCTTTGCTGAAGACTTATTGGTTTATGGGCAAGCTACGCTGCAGGAAGCTTCTACTATGGCTAATTTTATTCACCCGTTTTGCTTGATCTCTGGCCAGACCCCGAATTGGACTTAATCCGCCATTCTTTTTAGTTCTCATGTTTCTCAACCTATCATTAATGATATTTTGCATTTTTTTCCGGTGGCACTATTGGATGCAAATTTTACTCATTTGGGTCACCCTTTGGTTCTTCCTGCAAAGAATCGGGTTGCTGCTTACAATTTTGTGCTAGACAAATTTATACAAAAGCTGCCTTCTTATAAGGCCAATAAGCTTTCTCACACAGCCAGACTCGAGTTGATTCGCTTGGTGTTTTCAGTCATCCATGTCTACTACATGGCTAACATTTTATTTACCAAAAAAATTATAGCTAAAATCACAGCTGTCATTAGGAATTTTTGGTGGACAGGGGTTAGGGAAAATGATTCCAATAAAGCGCTTTGTCTTCGTGCTTGGAAAGACATTTGTAATTCTAAAAAATATGGAGGTTTAGCTATTAGGAATTTGAAAGCTGTCAATGAGGGCCTCTTGTTGGCTACTGCTTGGAGACTTGCTGCAGCCCCATTTTCTCATTTGCATATGGTCTTAAAGGCTACGTATTTTCCTGATGCTTCTATGTGGAAAACCACTGGTTCTCCTCCTAAATCTGCTTTTTGGGCTTCTATTTTGAAAGTGTTACCTAAGCTTCGATAACACTCTTTTTACCAATTGACTCAAGGTAAGATTTCTATTTGGAGCACTCCCTCGTGAACTAATTGGATCTCAATTCATGATCAACTCATTGTTCAACAACCTGGCTTTGTTTATCCCTCTTTTGTTAAAGAACTTTGGAACTCCGGCCAAAAGAGCTGGAATCATGAACTTATTTTTAACCTTTTTCAACAACCTTTGGCCTCTTCCATTATTCAAACTGGCATTCTTGAAGATGACAGTCCCGATCTGCTTTGTTTGGCTTTTTCTTCTAATGGCATTTGTTCCTCTAAATCAGCTTATAAATTATGCTGACAGGAAATTCAAGCCAACCCTACCAATATGCCTTCTGCCATTCCTTTGGATTTGAAAGATCTCCTTCGAGTTATCTGGAAACAGAAGAATTTACTTCCAAGGGTACAAACTTTTGCTTGGAGGTTTATTCGTAAAGCTTTGCCTACGGGTTTCGAGCTGGTCGTTTCTTCGTTCATATCTTGCAAACTTGTTGTAGATGTGGTCTTCCAAAGGATGAATTCCATCTTTTCTTTCTTTGTCCATTAGCGCGTGCAGCTTGGTTCTTCCATCCATGGTCTATTAGATCCGATGTTATACTCCAGGGCCAATCCACTATGCATGCAGTGATCATTGATTTTCTTCGTTCGGCTCATCCTCATGCTTTTATTTTAAATGTGCTTAAATGATTTTCTTTTTGACAGATTTAAATCTCTCCCCTACCAAGTTCAGGTTGCTGCTGCTGCTTTAACTATAGATGTTTGTGATGTTTCATGCATTTCTGATAGTAAGCACCAGAAGGACGTGGAGTTATTGGGCTCGAGCACATATGAGCTCGGTATCCTACCGTTCTATAGCGCATGGGTATGTGGACCATTTCTTTATCCAGCTGTCGGTGGGCTGTCGAAAAAGAATGCACTGTGCACAAATACGTACGCCGTGGACCTTGGTGGTGGGCCATAATTTAACAGCATCGTGGACGGCCATTTGTAAGACGAGGCGAGCCGTGGCCGAGACCAGACCTGGCCAAACGGGCTGGGCTTAACGGGCCGGCCCAGCGGCACGCCGCGCCGGCACTGCACGAGCTAAACGGGCCGCGCTAGAACCGCAGCCCGCCTTGGGCCGTGCCTGGGCCGCCACCACCAGCACGCGGGCCGGCACGACACGGCCCGATTATCTTATTTTTTTATACGGCCCAACAAGTAAAAATAGACTAAAAAACGACCAATGCGTCAAATAGTAGTCATATTAGCGGGCCTGGCATGCCGACGGGCCGACCCAATTAGCAAACGGGGCGTGCCTGGACCGCAAGGCTGCGTACGCGGGCCGGCATGGCATGGCCCGTATACTAATCGTGCCGAGGCGGGCCGTGCCGTGCCAGGCAGGTTTTACGGCGGGCCGGGCCGGGCCGGGCCGTTCGGCCAGGTCTGGCCTAGACTGTGGGTGCACGCCAGATCCATGGGACAGAAAGTTACCTTTTCCGTCTGGTGGGGTCAGTGAGTAAATTGGATACAGCGTCCAGTGTCTTCTACCCCTGTTGCGGCTCTGAATCAGGTCTTTGGGCGGTGGTTCTTGAAGACAGGGGCTGCCGGCGGCGACGCAGCATGGAGTTTCGAGTACATACATCCTCCCCTCTCTCGTGGTTCAGTATGTAGATTACGGCCCCTGGATTAAGTGATCGTAAGGGATTTGGTCTGTCCTGAAACAGATCCACTTTCCTGGAGGAAGTAGGCGAGAGTATGGGGCCGCCTCCGGTGTTAGAACACGAGTTGCCGGACCAGGGTGTGGCGGGGCAGGCGCAGTCGAGGGGGGAGGCATGGTGACGGAGCACCCAGTACTGGAGCACGTTGTGCTGGAACTCGCGCGGACAGTGGACAGCGCGGATGCTCAGATCTTGGCGGCCGGAGAAGCGGCGGCAGAAAGGGGACATAGCTCTCCCGCGGCTTAGAATTTGTGATGGGACACCTGGATGGAACAAAAGGTTAGTGCTTAAGTTGGTCATGCAGTTTGTTAGGCTACGGGTAGAATTTGTGATGGTTTTGCAGTAATTGGTGCAGGATTCGATGTTGCCGTGTACAGTCTACTAGAGTATCGTAGAGATACAAAAGGTTTGCTGGATTGGAACACGTGTGGAATTACATTCAGTTAATGAGTTGCTGAACCACTTGAAAACAGTCCAGGGAAAAAAATATAAAATAAAAATGGTTTTTGGATTGGAACAAGTATGAAATTACATTCAGTTAGCTAGTGTGTGAAAACTTGTAAGCTAACATTTTGGATGTTGCCTGGTTTCGAAGGCTTAGGATTGGATCATTGGAACTGCAGCACCTAGCAGACCACCTTGCCCAAACCGCATTAGCGTGTTTGAGAAGGCTTTTAGGAGTTTTGCTGAGACCCCAACTAAGAATGTGATCGCACCAGCTATTGGTCCTCATTGCCCACCTCCTCCTCGCAACTGCCTTCATCCGACAATTTGCCTGCAGCATTGATTCGAAAATTAAAACCTACCATTATGGACAATAATAAAATTTGGTACAGAGGATTCCAGAGTATTGGAATACACATTGGCTTTATCTCTGATATACACTTATGAAAAAAATGGATCCTATGCAGAGTGCTCGTTGTTTCCAAAAAAATATTCAATACAGTATGCATGTGTAGACAGTGTGTGATTTGAGAGTTGTGAACCTTTTGATTCTCATGGTCTGAAACTATAAAACTGCAGTTCTGTACTGAAGTTTCAGACTAAATGTATGTGGCCATATGCATGTCAGGGGGGATGGATTCCTGTAGGCCAGTGTGAATCCTGGATGTGATGTAATATACTAGCAACCAGTACCACACTATGAACCTGTATTGATTTTCAGCCCGTCGATCTATTTAACAGCATCTATCATTGCATGCATTTTTCATTGGCAAAAACCTAGAGAAAATTCAATATGTGAACCTACGAGTCTAAAAACAGTATTAATCTGGAACTAGACATTTGCTACTTACACTTGGATCAACCAGAAAAAATGCATGTGCGAAAAATTCGTGAACGCGAATCGCCTTTGAGATGGGGATTGAAATAAATAAGATGAGATAGGGGAAACCTGTAAGGCGACCGTCTCTGGGTGTGCCAACACTTCGTAAATACATATTGATTTCGTGGAGCCTTTTCTTTGAGAATTTTTAGCCATGAACCTATGAAATTTTCAGTACATATGCCATGGCTTTGCAAATAAATGACAGAGATCAATGTATGTAAAATCTGAAAGTGTAGTGTTCTTGTGTGCTTAAGTACTTCTATTCGTTTTGGTAGTTCATTTTTGTGTATTCTTCTACATATTTTAAAATATGTATTGTATCCCCTCACTTCATATAATTTCGTCTAACAGGTGTTCTGCTATGCCTTATTATGGCAATTGGAATATCTACACAAATTCTTGGGTTATGGCTTGTGCGTCTGATTTGGATATACTAGTGCATCACCAGGTAAAATGTGAGTCTTCTGCAGTTTCACTTTTAGCAAGCACATTAATATGCGCCGAAATGCTGATATTATGCGGCCTCATTTTCTCGAAGACAGGACCAGAATGGTTGGACCTGCATTAAACCTCTTACCTCTAATTGCTGCCACTGTGATGTTTGTCTTATGGTCGATATTTGGCATCTTGGAAAGTGCTTTTACTGGATTATTATATGGCGTTCTATCACCAATAATGGCCACATTTGATGTAGTTGGATAGGCCATTTGTTCATTGTTTCGTGGTACATTTTTCTCTTCGTCAAACATGCTATTTGTTTGGGTTTATGCCATTCCTGCTCTGTTAGAGCATATTTTACATGTCTCATACCATCTGAAAACTTTTGGATGGAGCATGGAGTAGAATTATTGAAATTTGTATAGTGGTCAAGGATTTGAAGAAAATGATTTTCCGCTCCTATTTTTCAATGATGGATGACCTTGTCTTCAGACACTTACCGATTGAAAGCCATATCAGATATGGTTTCCTTCTTGTTTGTGTCTAGTAGCTCTTTACCCTTGTGCCTCAAGATCACAAAACTTTTCTGTGTCACCTTTCCTCTTTGGTCGTTTTAACATATATGACCTTCATCCATATGCAAACTAGCGCGTTTTATGCCTGACCTCACAGTTGAGAGAAATGAGCCCTAGATGCAATGCTCTGTATTTAGGCAACACATTTGTGTTCTTTCTTGAAGAATTATAAATTGTAAATTTTGAGGACAATTATCTATCTGGAGATTACTTCATATTCCTACGACATCATTACTGCTGCTTTGTGGACAATTCACCAATATGTTGTATGAGTGTGGGGTGTAACAATTTGTATTGGTGGTGTGTGAACTTGTGTGATGTGTTATTTGTCTGGTAGTATTAGTTGTATGCTTAGAGTTTTGTACTTTGTTGGGAGGACCATGTACTAAGTTTTTATTGAATTATGCAGTGTCATATTGCCACTGT
Organism: Hordeum marinum; assembly: GCA_022496015.1. Lineage (NCBI taxonomy): Eukaryota > Viridiplantae > Streptophyta > Magnoliopsida > Poales > Poaceae > Hordeum > Hordeum marinum. The sequence goes on along the minus strand of CM039673.1, from coordinate 20,324,929 downwards.
TTTCTTAAGACGCTTATTCTTTTCTGAACATAAGGGGATGAAGGCAGAGGGGATCTTACAGACCAAGGGTGTGGTGTGTTGACGAGTGCATATAGGAGTATTAAAATAACTGGTTTGGAGGCCATCGTTTGGTTTGTAACGGCAGAGCCGTGAACCACTATGCTAAGGTCCATCTGAGCCGCCTCGCTCTGGATGACAGACATCGAAATAAATGTGTTTGGTGAGTGGACCCTGGTCTGGTCAACAGCAGACCATACTTTTGAGAATACAGACTAAAATACAAGCCATGGTGCGAATCTAAGAGTCAGACAACGGCTGAGATATAGAGTCCATATGAGCTCGAGCTCAGAATAGGACTTTCCGCACCAGAAGGCTCAAGATCACCTCGCGGATAACATGCTTCCTCCTCAAGGTAATACTCTTAAGACAGATTTACTAGTATCTGGAGCTAAGATCTTCTCCGATGCAGTCTTTAGGTCCAAGAATGTCTCGGGGTTAAAGGCAGGTGAAGTAGCTACAGGAATTGGTGTGTTTATCTCGGTGCCATCTCAACAAGGAGAGTTGAATGTGCAGATTCAAGCTTCTGCTCCACCTACTCTTACTCCCCTTCGGGCCGAAACCCTTTCCCTGTATTGTGCAGCTACTTATGCCTCTCAGCTCAATATTACCAGCCCTACTTTCTTATTGGATATCCTCTCTCTTGCTAAATTTGCTGCTTTAAAAATTTTCTCTGACATCTCAATTCCTTGGAATATTAGAAAGGAACCAGCTCAGTTTTTTTAACTCACCATTGGCATGAATGCTCAAGTTTTTCACATTTCCCGTAATATCAATGGTGTTGCTCACAATCTTGCTCAAAGGGTTTATCGGTCTCATGGTGATGCCCAAATCTATTGTTTTGCTCATTCTCATGATCATTCTTCTTGTCCAGTGCTTTCCCTTCTTTCTCACTTTCATGTTCAGGGTATCAAACTGCATTCCATTCACTGCTTTTAACTAAGTTGTAGGTTTGCTCTGGAAAAATTCTTCCTTGCAGGTTGGGTACTACAAGGATTTGGGACCTTTCTTCATATCTATGCAGATTCAGTTGCGGATACATGCTAAGCTGCAGCTGCAACTCTAACGCGCCTGGATAGACAAGTGTCTGGCATTGTCTGTTGCCTTGCGTGTTTCTCTTCAAGACTCTTGGCATGCAGTATTTTGTTGGCTGAAAAGGCTGCTCCTTAGCTTCATCTTTGTTGCAGATGGATCTTGCTGTTTCTTCAGGACTTTTCCCTTCTTGCTTATAGTTTGATGGTCTAGTAGTAAGGTAGCTATAAGCATCGGCAGTTCCTAGTTTCAGATTCAGAGTGTTCCTCTGCTTGTTCTGACCATGTTGATCATGGTGTAGTGGTTAGTGTAGGATCACTAGAAGAATGTCTAGAGGGGGGTGAATAGACTACTAGCAGGAATTTAAAACCTAACATTTTCCCAAGTTAATTGGTTGGCAGATTTTAATAGTTTTAGCAAGTCTAGCAAGTCTAACAGCCCTACACATGCATGTCTACAAATATGGCAGTAGAAAGTAAAGACATTGCACATGAAGTAAAGAGATGGGACAGGAAGCTCAAACGCAATAGGATACGCAAAGATTTTTCCCGTGGTTCCGATAGGTGGTGCTATTGTACGTCCACGTTTATGGATTCTTCAACCCACGGAGGGTAACGTTCGCGAGAGTCCACGAAGGGCTCCACCCATAAGGGTCCACGAAGTAGCAACCTTGACTATTCCATACGTCTTCCGTTCACGAAGGACTAGCCTCACTATGGGTAGATCTTGACGAAGTAGGCGATCTCCTTGCCCTTGCAAACTTCTTGGTTCACTCAACAACACGAAGTAGGAGGCTCCCAAGCGAAACCTAACCAATCTAGGAGGCACCACCCTACAAAAGGTAATAGGCTGGATAGTGACGGTGAACTCCTTGCTCTTGTGCTTCAAGATGATAGACTCCTTAACACACAATCACTCTCTCATAGATTTGGCTTGCTAGAAGAGATGTGATTGGTGGAAAGCAAGTTGGGGAGGCTAGAAATCAAGATCCATATGATAGGAGTGGAATATATTGATCTCAACACAAGGGTAGGTGGCTCTCTCTCAGAAAACTGAGTAGGATAGGTATGGATTAGTTCTGCGTGCTTCTCTTTCGAATAGGTGGTGGTGGAGGGGTATATATAGGCATCTCCAAAAATCCAACCGTTACACACAATAAGTCAGACTCGGTGACACTGATGTGTAAATCTTGGTGGTATCGAAGTAAATTAAAGTTAGCAACTTTTGAATCTCGATGAGACCGATATATAAATCTCGGTTACACCGACAAGGTGACAAACGGTCAGATTTACCAAACTCGGTGTCGCCGATTCACTATTTTCGGTGGGACCGAAAATGAGAATCTGCATACCAGTAACTTGGCAACCCGACTCGGTGGCAGTGAGTGCAGTGTCGGTTACACCAAAGTGTTAGGGTTTGGCTGGGTCTGTTTGAGGATAGAATCGGTGGTGCCGGGATAGGAATGTTGGTTGCACCGATTTTGCATATGTGGCTTTGGACAGACTTTGGTGGGAGAGTTTGTGGATGTTTTGGTGACTTGTCACTTGTGCACGTTTGAGCATTTTGTCCATCATCAAAACTTTATCCCTTTTTAATAGTATTGGCTTTCCTATGAACTCAAAGTGATTTCTCACAAATGTAAAATGTAGAGTCCACTTGCTTGAAGTTTGACAAACCTATTTCCTTCTCCTTCTTCTTCTTGAAGATACACTCCACACTCCTTAGCCAACCTTCTTTGTGGACCTTATCTGAAATACACTACATGAAGGTATTAGTCCAAGAGACAATGTATGTTGTCATCAATTACCAAAACCACCAAAGAAGCATTTTGTTCTTTCAGTTAGTTCCACTTTGCCTCATATAGGGTCTTTCTTCAGCTCTCTTCTCTAGATTATGCTCCTCCTCCTCTCTTTATCTTCAGCAGATCTATGTAATTCACTCTGTACTTCTCTATGAGCTGAATGGAATTGGCACTTCGATGCCTTTGCTTATTCAAAAAAAAGAAAACGAGTGTGATGTTGTTCCTTGGGCATGTGGTCAATCCTCTAGCTGGCTCAAATGAGCCATTGACTAGATTTGTGTAGATGCTTCGTGAAAACATGTCGTGGTATGATTGTTGAAGATTGTATGCATTGTTTAATTGACTCTGATGCTACGTACGATCTGCATGATCAGGATTCGGGACCATTGTGCACAGGCGATGCAGACGCCACTGACATTTCGTTAATGCACCAATACGTTGTGATTAAAAATGTTTTGTTTTTCCGACAAAAGGATTGAAAAGGTGATATTAAGATCTACTTCCTCCGTTCATAATTTTTTTTTGAGCTTTCACTATGGACTACTAAATACTTTTATCTCAAATTAATTATTTTAATTGTTGCCCTGTTTTTGTATAATAATATATTCCAATTTAACTTTTAGGGTTTCAATGATATCTGGGTTTTATGAAGATCATTTACAACCCAAAATTACTTCATAGTAGTCACACACATTTTTATAGCTTAATTTTGGTTTTATAAATAATCCCTATATGATAATTTACAGTTATGAATAATTCCAAAAAAATTGAGCCACAATTTCACACATTTCAATCAACTCCTTGTCAAATTCAGCTGAGATGAAGCAATCACAAAGCAATCTTTTTATAAAAAAATCGACCCTATTTATTTTCCACATATTTGTAAAACCAAATATTTATATTACTGGTGCTGGCGAGGCGACCGGTCGCGGGTTGCATTGATGGATTGACGCATATTCTTGACCGAATATTTCCACATCATGAAATTATATATTAAGCACGCCATCCCAAAGGGACAAAATCTCATTCGTGTGAAGTATCTTTATTAAGATGTAAGAAAGTTTTTTTTGAGAAAAAAGATAAGAAAGTTAAACGAAGAAAAGAAATATCATTCGCTTGGAGTATCTTGCTCGTGGGCCTTAGTAGGCCAACTAAACTAGGAAGCAGGCGCCTCCACTCCATAGACTGGTCTCCACAATCCACTTCACACGCCAGCCAATTTCTCAAAAAAAGAAAAAAAAATGCACACGCCGCCGTTCACAGCGGGACTGCGGCTTCACCCCGCGCGAGCTAGACTGATCCACGGAGGAGCTGCATGCATACATCCGTACCTAGCTCCTACCTGTGTCGCCCGTCTCTGACCGCCCCCCCTGCACAGCCTCGTCATCACCGACGCCGCCCTCCCCGACACCGACGGCGTCGACCGCATCATCGCCCTCCTGCGCAACATTATCTTGCGCTTCCCCGTCCTAGAAGCCCCCGCGTACGACCTCGCCATTACCGACACGGTGCGCGACCCCGCCCTCCTCGCCGGTGACGGTGTCGACCGCATCAGCGCCCTCCCTGACACCCTCCTGCGCCACATTGTCTCGCGCCTCCCTGTCACGGACGCTGCACGCACTTCCGCGCTCGCCTCGCGATCGTGTCAGGTCTGGCTATCCATGCAGTCCATCGTGGTCGACGCCTTTCTCCATCCCGATGAGTACCTCTGGCCTCCTAGCCTTGCCAACATGTCGGCCATCACCGCCGCCGTCTCTGGCACCCTAGAAGCGCACCCGGGGTCCTTCCGCTACGTCCACCTCACCTGCAGCCACATGGGCGCGCACCAAGCCTAGCTCGCACACTGGCTCCGGCTCCTCTCCGCCAAGGGCGTCCAAGAGCTTGTGCTTGTCAACCGGTTGTGGCCGTTCGATGTGCCCCTCCCAAACACGCTCTTCAGCATCAGCATGGTCGTCCGCCTCTACATTGGCCTATGGAAGCTCCCAGGCATGGCCGACCTGTTGAGTATATAGGAAATTTTCCTATCAAATTAATCCACAAGATAATGACTAGCATGACATTGACTAGATTAACAACATACTAATAACTAACGAGACTAGCATGTACTACATAAATAGTAGACACATCTACGCGTATTGCTAGTACCGGGAAAACTAAAATAAGAAGGACCAGATATACCCTCCGATGGGCCAGTTGACCGTAGCAGCAGCATTGGCGGCAGCGGCGTCCTTGGCCGCCTTCTTGTCGGCTTCGGCCTTCTCGGCAGCGGCCCTATCGGCATCAGTTGGGGGTGACAAGGAACAATAGCGCGCAGTCACGTAGTCGCTCCCCAAAAAACTAATCGCCCCTCTCCCGTACAGGATCCAAAGAGGCGGGGTTTCGGAGGCCTGCTCTCCCGTCGGCCGTGTACGCCGCGAACGGGACGGAGTCGTCGGTGGTAGCAGAAGGAAAGGAACGACGTGGGCAGAGTGCGCGTATAGGAAGATGTGATATGTTTTTCCGTGGTGGCTATGGTTAGTCGAAGCCCTGCTTATGTAGGCGGCGTCTGTGTGGAGAGACGTGGGCTGGACCCACGTCTGAGTCGGTAGCCCACGATCCAACATCTCAGATCGAGGCGTTACTTATTCTCCGTTCCCGAGTGAAAAAAATAAGCACGTAGGTATGAGCTCGGCTCGGCTCAATCTCACAACCCGCGGTGCGTCACGTAGCATCGTAACGAGGCGGGCGGCGGAGGAGTGCGCGAGGGCATCTTCTCTTCTCAAGGTCGAATATCATGTAGAAGATAGACCATTATAAGGAGGTCCAACTCCTCCTCCACTAATGAGGTGGGACTAAACTTCCCACCATCCCTTGTCATGCTACCTACATGGGCCCTTAGAGATTTTTCTGAAATTCTGTTATGGCCCCAAAGCCCATCTCAAATTTCAACAATCCCCCACGATATCTCAAGGGCCTATTTTGTCCTCTGTTCCAATTACTGTTTGATATACCATCATTTCAGTGAAGACCTATTAAGGTTGAGCTTCACCTAGAGCAAGTAGCTACACTCCTTTACAACTGAACAATGGACTATGCCTTGAATTGTCGGTTCGGCGTCAAGAAGTTTCACCACAAGTCTTACTAGTACTAGGCCGTCGAAGGCTAACCCCTCGGGTGGAGCATATTAGTCACACTCCTGTCCTATTCATGAGTTTACTAGAGATCACCCCAATCTCATAGACCGTGATCAGTAGTCAGGCTCATATAGGTGTGTTCCTCCAAAGATCGCTCTGTAGGATAGCATCTTGCTTACATATAAACTTGGAAACACATTAAGATAGTAGTCATCCTACCATACAGTATCCAAGAGTATTACATATCCAACGGAGTGGGTTAGTAAAGTTACTCTCCTCAGTTCACCACTGGCTTGTTTTCCCAGGTCCTACTTCACAGGATCTCCGATCACATAGGTTGGGTTACTACATGGCAACTCATGTGGGTCTCATACCCATCTCCCTCTATGCATTATCTATCACAACACGTGATAGCCCTTTAGTAAAGGGATCTGCCAGATTCTTAGCCGTGTAGATGTAATCTGACGCTATCACTCTGGAGCTTCTTCAACGTTTGACAACTTTCAATCTCATTCTTATATGTTTGTTGGACTTCATGTTGTCCTTTGAACTCTTCACTTTGACAATGACTGTCTGGTTATCGCAGTTCATAAGGATAGTCGGAACCGGCTTCTCAACCACTTGCAAGTCCATCAAGAGATCTCGAAGAAATTCTGCTTCGACACCAGAAGTATCTAATTTTGTTAATTCTGCTTTCATTGTCGATCTCGTGAAGATCATTTGCTTGCAAGACTTCCAGGAAACAACACCACCTGCAAGGGTAAACATATACCCAGTAGTGGCATCTCATCAGCATCAGAGATCCAATTCGCATCACTATACCCTTCAAGTACCGATGGGTATCCGGTATAGTGAATTCCCTGATTCATAGTACCTTTCAGATAGCGCATAACTCTTTCAACAACATGTCAATGAACATCACCCGGATTGGCGACAAACCGACTCAGTTTGCTAATAGCAAATGCGATGTGAGGCCTCGTTGCGCTAGCTAGATACATAAGTGACCCAATGATTTGAGAGTATCTCAATTGATCTTTAGATGTTCCTATGAACTTTCGAACCAGCACACTAGGATCATATGGTGTTTGAGAAACTTTGCAGTCCGAATATCCAAAATGACTCAAAATCTTCTCAACGTAATGGGATTGCAGAAGTGTAATCCCACCCTCACCATCTCTCAATAGCTTGTTGTTCAAGATAACATCAGCCACTCCAAGGTCCTTCATCTCAAAGTTCTGAGAAAGAAAAGACTTAACATCCTCAATAACTTTGAGATTGGTTCCAAATATCAGTATGTCATCAACATACAAGCACAGTATAACTCCTTCGCCCCCACCATGGCGATAGTATACACATTTGTCAACTTCATTAACAACGAAGTCAACAGAGGTCGGAGTTGTATTAAACTTCTCATGCCATTTCTTAGGTGCTTGTCTCAGGCCATATAAAGATTTCAACAACTTACACACCTTTCCTTCCTGACCATCTATCACAAAGCCATCTGGTTGTTGCATATAGATTTCCTCCTCTAGCTCTCCATTAAGGAAAGCCATCTTGACGTCCATTTGATGGACAAGAAGACCATGCGAGGCCGCCAACGAGAGTAGTACTCGAATGTTGGTCAGTCTGGCCACAGGTGAATAAGTATCAAAGAAATCTTCTTCTTTCTGGGCATAGCCCTTGGCCACAAGCCTAGCCTTATACTTTTCAATTGAACCATCGGGCCTAAGCTTCTTTTTGAGCACCCACTTACATCCCAACGGTTTGCAACCATAGGGACGCTTAGTTATTTCCCATGTTCCGTTAGCCATGATGGAATGCATCTCGCTACGGACCGCTTCTTTCCAGTACTGAGCATCAGGAGATGCATAGGCTTCCGAAATAGAAGTGTGATTATCATCCACGAGGTACACAAGGAAGTCATCACCAAAGGTCTTTGTAGTCCTTTGTCTCTTGCCCCTACCAAAGGTTTCCTCGTCATCCTCCAAAGGATTTTCATCATGTGGCAGGCTCAGGAGTCTCCTCTGATTCCTGTCTAGAAGTGCTTTGCACATCTCTCATGGGGAATATATCCTCAATGTAGCATCCTTAGACTCCATAATTGTACCGACCTTCACGTCAGGTACATTAGATTTCACTAGTAGAAATCTATAGCCAACGTTGTTCTTAGCGTAGCCCAAATTAATGCAATCTACGCTCTTTGGTCCATGCTTACACTTTTTGGGGATCGGCACATTGACCTTCGCCAAACAGCCCAAGTACGTAAGTAGGAGAGCGTCGTCCTTCTCTTCGACCACTGCTCATAGGGAGTGACCTCATTATCTTTTGTCGGAACTTTATTCAGGACATGACACGAAGTCAATATAGCCTCCCCCACAATGCCTTGGATAAACCCGATGTATCTAACATGGTGTTAACCAAATCAGTTAGAGTATAGTTTTTCCCCTATAAAAACCTTGATTTTAAGAGGTATTTTGACTTTCTAGAAAAAATTATGAGGAAATCCAAGAGCTGGCTCAGCGCGCTTCCTATATAAGGAACATAATGAGAACAATTTGCTATGTTTTCTTTCTGAAACCATTCAGAGTCTGAAGCTGACTAAGGCCTTGTTCGGATACTCTCCGCTCCCTAACTGCAGCTCCCGAGAGGAGGGAGTGCCAAGACAATTGCAGGGAGCGGCTCGAACATAGCTCCTCGCGTGAAGCGGAGTTACGAGACTGGAGAACTTCCGAACATGCACTAAATCTCCTTGCACAGTCGCTCTTGATGGTTGAACTGAAATCCACCACACGGCCATTGAGATCACCTATAGTTTAGGCTTCAAAGATGCGTATGAACACATGCACACTTCACCTCAGTAAATGTGCTTTGCCTGACTGTCATTTCATTTCTTTAGCAACTAAGCACAAAACCCATCGTAAGAGTGACACAGAAGAACAACGCCACCTAATCGCTAGTGTCCAATAAGTACTGAATTTTTTTATTTCAAGTATCTGTTGGAAATATACCCTGGAGGCAATAAATAAAGTATTTATTATTATATTTCCTTGTTTATGATAATCGTTTATTATCCATGCTATAATTGTATTGATTGGAAACACATTACATGTGTGGGTAAATAGACAACACTCTGTCCCTAGTATGCCTCTAGTGAACTAGCTCGTTGATCAAAGATGGTCAAGGTTTCCTAGAAATTAACATGAGATGTCATTTGATAACGGGATCACATCATTAGGAGAATGATGTGATGGACAAGACCCAAACTACAAACGTAGCATATGATCGTGTCATTTTATTGCTACTGTTTTCTGCATGTCAAGTATGTGTTCCTATGACCATGAGATCATGCAAATCACGGACATCGGAGGAGTGCCTTGTGTGTATCAAACGTCGCAACGTAACTGGGTGACTATAAAGGTGCTCTACAGGTATCTCCAAAGGTGTCTGGTGAGTTGGCATGGATCAAGACTAGGATTTGTTACTCCGTGTGATGGAGAGGTATCTAAGGGCCCACTCGGTAATACAACATCACAATAAGCCTTGCAAGCAATGTGACTAAGTGTTAGTTGCGGGATCTTGTATTACGGAATGAGTAAAGAGACTTTTTGGTAACAAGCTTGAACTAGGTATGGAGATACCGACGATCGAATCTCGGGCAAGTAACATACCGAAGAACAAAGGGAACATCATACGGGATTAACTGAATCCTTGACACAGAGGTTCGACCGATAAAGATCTTCGTAGAATATGTAGGAACCAATATGGGCATCCGGTTCCAGTATTGGTTATTGATCGTAGAGGTGTCTCAGTCATGTCTACATAGTTCTCGAACCCGCAGGGTCTGCACACTTAAGGTTTGGTGACGTTTCGGTAGAATAGAGTTATGTATGGTGGTGGACGAAGGTTGCTCGGAGTCCCAAATGAGATCCCGCACGTCACGAGGAGCTCCGGAATGGTCCGGAGGTAAATATTCATATATAGGAAGTCCTCTTTTGGTCGCCGGAAAAGTTTTGGGCTCATCGGTAGTGTACCGGGAGTGCCGGGAGTGTACCGGGAGACCATCGGGAGGGGTATTTCGACCCAAGAGGCTACATGGGCTATGGGAGAGTGAATACCAGCCCTTAGTGGGCTGGTGGAAGTCCCACACAAAGCCCATGCGGCTAGAGAGAAAAATCCCAAAGAGAAAAAGTGGAAAAGGCAAAAATAGGGTGAATCCTAGTCCTACTAGGATTGGAGGTGGATTCCACCTCTCCCTCTTGGTTCGGCCAACTCCTTCGAGGCTTGGCCCTTGGGTCAACCCTCCTCCTCTCTTCGTCCTATATATACTGGTGGTTTTAGGGTTTTTGCACTAGATTTTCAGCCACGTGCTACCCGTTCCTCCAGTGCATTGTTTTTCCTCTAGATCGGATTTCTGAAGTGCTTAGGCGAAGCCCTGCCGGAATAGCTCCACCACCATCGCCGGAGCATCATCACACTACCGGAGAACTCTTATTCCTCTCCATTTTCTCTTGCTGGATTAAGAAGGCGGAGATCGTCATCTAGCTGTACGTGTGCTGAACGCGTTGATGCCGTCCGTTCGGTGCTTGATCGGGACGGATCGTGAGGACGGTTCGTGATTGGATCGCGGGACACTCGGCGATTTGGATCGCGAAGACGTTCGACTACACCAACCACGTTTCTAAAAGCTTCCCGCTTAGCGACCTACAAGGGTACGTAGATCCACTCTCCCTCTCATAGATGCTCATCACCATGGATAGATCTTGCGTGTGCGTAGGAAATTTTTTGTTTCCCATGTAACGTTCCCCAACATTGGCATGATTAGCTAGGTCTATGTGTAGATGAGATCTCGAGTAGAACACAAAGGGTTTGTGGGCGTTGATGCTTAGATTTCTTCCTCCCTTGGTCGGATTTTGGTTCAGCGGTATTGCGAGATGAAGCGGTCGGGACAAACATTACTCGTACGCTTACGAGAGACCGGTTCCCTCGACCGTGACTTGTTGCATAGATGGATTGCGGGTGCCAACTTATCTCACTTTAGTTGTATCGGATTCGACAAAGGCGGTCCTTGAGAAGGTTGAAAAGCAACTAGTGTATCACCATTGTGGTTTTTGCATAGATGAGAATTGTTCTTGCTAGATACCCGTAGCAGCCACGTAAAACATGCAACAACAATTAGAGGACGTCTAACTTGTTTTTGCAGGGTATGTTGTGATGTGATATGGCCAATTACATGATGTGATATATGTGATGTATGAGATGATCATGTGGTGTATAGATTATCACGACTTGCATGTCGATGAGTACGGCTACCGGCAGGAGCCATAGGGTTGTCTATAATTATTGTATGACATGCATGTCAATCATTAAGCGCTATGTAATGCTTTACTTTATCACTAAATGGTAGCAATAGTAGTAGAAGCATGTTGGGCGTGACAACCCCGATGGTGACACGTTGATGGAGATCATGGTGTCATGCCGGTGACGATGGAGATCATGCACAAGGTCATGGCCATATCATGTCACTTATGAATTGCATGTGATGTTAATCCTTTTATGCACCTTGTTTTGCTTAGGATGACGGTAGCATTATAAGGTGATCCCTCACTTAAATTTCAAGATAAATTGTGTTCTCCTCGAGTGTGCACCATTGCGAAAGTTCGTCGTGTCGAGACACCACGTGATGATTGGGTGTGATAGACTCTACGTTCACATACAATGGGTGCAAGCCAGTGTTGCACATGCAGAATACTCGGGTTAAACTTGACGAGCCTAGCATGTACAGACATGGCCTCGGAACACAAGAGACCGAAAGGTCAAACATGAGTCATATAGTAGATATGATCAACACGAGATGTTCACCATTGAAGCCACCTCAACTCACGTGATGATCGGACTTGAGTTGGTGAATTTGGATCATGTGACACTTAGATGACCTGAGGGATGTCAATTTGAGTGGGAGCTTTAGTAATTTGATTAACTAAACTCATTATCTTGAACAATAGTCTAAGTAAACTTTGCATATTTATGTTGTAGATCAATGGCTCGCGCAGTAGCACCCCTGAATTTTAATGCGTTCCTAGAGAAAGCTAAGTTGAAACATGATGGAAGTAACTTTGTTGACTGGGCCCATAATCTAAGGATTATCCTCATGACTTCCCAGAAATCATATGTCCTTGTTGCACCGCTTGGTGACCAACCAGAAGACATGACCTCCGAAGATGTTAAGAACGCTTGGGAGGCACGTACTGGAGATTACTCAATAGTTCAGTGTGCAATATTGTATGGCTTAGAACCGGGACTTCAAAGACGTTTTGAAAGTCATGGAGCATATGAGATGTTCCAGGAGTTGAAGTTTATCTTTCAGAAGAATGCTCGGATCGAGAGGTACGAGACCTCCGATAAGTTCTATGCTTGCAAGATGGAAGAGAACGGGTCTATCAGTGAGCATATACTCAGAATGTCTGGGTATTCAAATCGTCTAACAGAGTTGGGTATTACCCTTCTGCCAGAGGCAATCACTGACAGAGTTCTTCAATCACTGCCACCTAGTTACAAGAGCTTTGTGATGAACTGTAACATGCACGGGATGAACAAGTCAGTCGCCGAGTTGTTTGCGATGCTGAAAGTCGCTGAGTCTGAAATCCAGAAAGAACATCAAGTGTTGATGGTCAATAAAACCACTTGTTTCAAGAAGAATGGCAAGGGCAAGGGAAAGAAGGGTAAAACCAAGAAGGATGGCAAAGCAGTTGCTACTCCTATAAACAAGCCTAAGCATGAACCTAAGCCAGAAGCTGAGTGTTTTCATTGCAAGGGAACTGGTGACTGGAAGCAGAACTGCCCCAAGTACCTGGCTGACAAGAAGGCAGCCAACGACAAACAAGGTATATATGATATACATGTTATTGATGTGTACCTTACTAGCTCTCGTAGTAGTGCCTGGGTATTTGATACCGGTTCGGTTGCTCACATTTGCAACTCAAAGCAGGAACTACAGAATAAACGAAGGCTGGCGAAGGATGAAGTGATGATGCGCGTGGGAAATGTTTCCAAGGTTGATGTGATCGCCGTCGGCACGCTCTCTCTTCGATTACCATCGGGATTAGTGATGGACCTGAATAATTGTTATTTAGTGCCTACGTTAAGCATGAACATTATATCTGGATCTTGTTTATTGCGAGACGGTTACTCATTTAAATCGGAGAATAAAGGTTGTTCTATTTATATGAGTAATATCTTTTATGGTCATGCACCCAATGTGGAGTTGTTCATAACATTGATGCCAAAAGATGTAGAGTTGATAATGATAGTACTACTTTCTTGTGGCACTGCCGTTTAGGTCATATTGGTGTAAAACGCATGAGGAAGCTCCATGCTGATGGACTTTTGGAGTCACTTGATTTTGAATCACTTGACACATGTGAACCATGCCTCATGGGCAAGATGACTAAAACGCCGTTCTTTGGAACAATGGAACGGGCAAGTGACTTATTGGAAATCATACATACTGATGTGTCCGGTCCAATGAATGTTACAGTGCGTGGTGGATATCATTATTTTCTCACCTTCACTGATGACTTAAGTAGATATGGGTATATTTACTTAATGAAACACAAGTCTGAAACGTTTGAAAAGTTCAAGCAATTTCAGAGTGAAGTTGAGAATCATTGTAACAAGATTAAGTTCCTACGATCTAATCAAGGAGGTGAATATCTGAGTTATGAGTTTGGCAGTCACTTAAGACAGTGTGGAATTGTTTCACAATTGACACCGCCCAGAACACCACAGTGTAATGGTGTGTACGAATGTTGTAATCGAACCTTATTAGATGTGGTGCGTTCTATGATGTCTGTTGCTGATTTTTCACTATCGTTTTGGGGTTATGCATTAGAGACAACTGCATTCACTTTAAATAGGGCACCATCAAAATCCGTTGAGACGACGCCATATGAACTATGGTTTGGCAAGAGGCCAAAGTTGTCGTTTCTTAAAGTTTGGGGATGTGATGCTTATGTCAAAAAGCTTCACCCTGAAAAGCTGGAACCCAAAGCGGAGAAATGCGTCTTCATAGGATAACCGAAAGAGACAGTCGGGTATACCTTCTATCTCAGATCCGAAGGCAAAGTGTTTGTCACTAAGAACGGAACATTTCTTGAGAAATAATTTCTCTCAAAAGAATTGAGTGGGAGGAAGATAGAGCTTGATGGGGTTATTGAACCTTTACTTCAACCAGAAAGTAGCGCATCGCAGAAAGATGTTTCTGTGGAACCTACAACAGTAGAAGAGGAAGTTAATGATGATGATCATGAAGCTTCGGATCAAGCGACTATTAAACCTCGTAGGTCGACAAGGTCGCGTACTACTCCTGAGTGGTACGACAACCCTGTCTTAGAGGTCATGTTATTGGACAACAATGAACCTACGAGCTATGGAGGAGCAATGTGTTGGGAGACGTAGTAGTAAATCAAAATTTTCCTACGTGTCACGAAGATCTGTCTATGGAGAAACCACAAACGAGAGGGGAGAGATTGCATCTTCATATCTTTGAAGATCGCTAAGAGGAAGCGTTACAAGAACGCGGCTGATGGAGTCGTACTCGTAGCGATTCAGATCGCGGTGGATTCCGATCTTAGCACCGAACAACGGTGCCTCCGCGTTCAACACACGTGCAGCCCGGTGATGTATCCTACGCCTTGATCCAGCAAGGAGGAAGGAGAGGTTGGGTAAGGGCTCCAGCAGCAGCATGACGGCATGGTGGTGGTGGAGTAACAAGGTATCCCGGCAGGGCTTCGCCTAAGCGCTGCGGAGGAGGAAGAAGAGAGGTAGGGCCGCGCCAGAGAGAGAGAGTTCAGATCTGTTCTCAAGAGGCAAAACCCTTGGATATATATGGAGGAGGGAGAGGGAGGGATGCCTTGGGCCCTCCTCCAAGGAGGAGAGGTTCAGCCGAAGTAGGGGGAGAGTCCACCTCCCACAAGGGAGGTGGACCTCCTCCTTTTAAACTTTTCAGCCCTTATCTCTAGATCCCTAGCCCCATGGGCCTTTATAGAAGGTCTTGTCTAGCCCAATATGGGCTGGCACACCTCCTCTAAGGGCCCATGAAGTCCTATGGTCATCACACCCCTCTCGGGGGTCCTTCGGGACCCTCCCGGCACTCCCGGTACAATACCGATGAGCCCGAAAACTTTCCGGTGACCAAAACTGGACTTCCTATATATCAATATTTACCTCCGGACCATTCCAGAGCTCCTCGTGACGTCCGGCATCTCATCTGGGACTCCGAACAACCTTAGGTAATCACGTATACCATTTCCCTATAACCCTAGCATCATCGAACCTTAAGTGTGTAGACCCTACGGGTTCGAGAGACACGTAGACATGACCGAGACACCTCTCCGGTCAATAACCAACAGCAGGATCTGGATACCCATGTTGCCTCCCACGTACTCCACGATGATCTCATCTGATGAACCACGAAGTCGGGGATTCAATCAATCCCGTATACAATTCCCTTTGTCTATCGGTATGGTACTTGCCCGAGATTCGATCGTCGGTATCCCTATACCTTGTTCAATCTCGTTACCGGCAAGTCTCTTTACTCGTTCCGCAATACATCATCCCGTGGCTAACTCCTTAGTCACATTGAGCTCATTATGATGATGCCTTACCGAGTGGGCCCAGAGATACCTCTCCGTCACACGGAGTGACAAATCCCAGTCTCGATTCATGCCAACCTAACACACACTTTCGGAGATACCCGTAGTGTACCTTTATAACCACCGAGTTATGTTGTGACGTTTGGCACACCCAAAGCTTTCCTATGGTATCCAGGAGTTGCACAATCTCATGGTCTACGGAAACGATACTTGACATTGAAAAGCTTTAGCAAACGAACTACACGATCTTGTACTATGCTTAGGATTGGGTCTTGTCCATCACATCATTCTCCTAATGATGTGATCCCGTTATCAATGACATCCTATGTCCATGGTCATGAAACCGTGACCATCTATTGATCAACGAGCTAGCCAACTAGAGGCTCACTAGGGACATGTTGTGGTCTATGTATTCACACATGTATTACGGTTTCTGGTCAACACAATTATGGCATGAATAATAGACAATTATCATGAACTTGGAAATACAATAATAACCATTTTATTATTGCCTCTAGGGCATATTTCCAACAGTCTCCCACTTGCACTAGAGTCAATAATCTAGTTACATTGTGATGAATCGAACACCCATAGCATTCTGGTGTTGATCATGTTTTGCTCGTGAGAGAGGTTTAGTCAACGGATCTGCGACATTCAAATCCGTATGCACTTTACAAATATCTATGTCTCCCTCCTGAATGTAATCACGGATGGAGTTGAAGCGGCGCTTGATGTGTCCTGTCTTCTTGTGAAACCTGGGTTCCTTCGCAAGGGCAATAGCTCCAGTGTTTTCATAGAGTAGAGTCATTGGGCCCGACGCATTTGGAATCACTCCTAGGTCGGTGATGAACTCCTTCATCCAGACTCCCTCCTTTGCTGCTTCGGAAGCGGCTATGTACTCCGCTTCACATGTAGATGCCGCCACGATGCTTTCCTTGCTGCTGCTCCAGCTGACTGCCCCTCCATTAAAAATATACACATATCCGGTTTGCAACTTGGAGTCGTCCGGATCTGTGTCGAAGCTAGCGTTGATGTAACCCTTTACGACGAGCTCTTCGGCACCTCCATATACAAGAAACATGTCCTTTGTCCTTTTCAGGTACTTCAGGATATTCTTGACCGCTGTCTAGTGTTCCGCTCCGGGATCACTTTCGTACCTCCCTACCAAACTTATGGCAAGGTTCACATCAGGTCTGGTACACAGCATGGAATACATAATAGAGCCTATGGCTGAAGCATAGGGGATGACACTCATCTCTTCTCTATCCTTTGTCGTGGTCGGGCATTGAGTGGTACTCAATCTCACACCTTGTAACACACGCAAGAACCCCTTCTTGGACTGATCCATATTGAACTTCTTCAATATCTTTTCAAGGTATGTGCTTTGTGAAAGACCAATGAGGTGTCTCGATCTACCTCTATAGATCTTAATAGCTAATATGTAAGAAGCTTCTCCAAGGTCCTTCATTGAAAAACACTTATTCAAGTAGGCCTTTATACTTTCCAAGAGTTCTATATTATTTCCCATTATCAGCATGTCATCCACATACAGTATAAGAAATGCTATAGAGCTCCCACTCACTTTCTTGTAAATAGAGGGTTCTCCATAAACCTGTACAAACCCAAACGCTTTAATCACCTCATTAAAGCGAATGTTCCAACTCCGAGATGCTTGCACCAGCCCATAGATGGAGCGCTGGAGCTTGCATACCTTGTTAGCATCTTTAGGATCGACAAAACCTTCCAGCTACATCATATACAGTTCTTCCTTGAGGAAGCCATTAAGGAATGCCGTTTCGATGTCCACTCACCAGATCTCATAATCATAAAATGCGGCAACTGCTAACATGATTCGGACTGACTTTAGCATCACTACGGGTGAGAAAGTCTCATCGTAGTCAACTCCTTGAACTTGTCGATAACCCTTAGCGACAAGCCGAGCCTTATAGGCGGTCACATTACCGTCCGCCTCAGTCTTCTTCTTAAAGATCCACTTATTTTCAATGGCTCGCTTATCATCAAGCAAGTCCACCAAAGTCCACACT
Organism: Hordeum marinum; assembly: GCA_022496015.1. Taxonomy (NCBI): domain Eukaryota; kingdom Viridiplantae; phylum Streptophyta; class Magnoliopsida; order Poales; family Poaceae; genus Hordeum; species Hordeum marinum. The sequence continues at coordinate 20,307,231 of CM039673.1, read as the reverse complement.
CTGTTCTCATACATGGATCCTATCTCCGATTTCATGGCCTCAAGCCATTTGCCGGAATCCGGGCCCGCCATCGCTTCTTCATAGTTCGAAGGTTCACCGTTGTCCAACAACATGATCTCTAGGACATGATTGCCATACCACTCTGGTGCGGAACGTGTCGTAGTGGACCTTCATGATCATCATCATTAACTTCCTCTCTAGCCAGTGTAGGTTCCATAGAAACAACTTCCCGTGTTGCGCTACTCTCCGGTTCGAGTGGAGGTACAATTACCTCATCAAGTTCTATTTTCCTCCCACTTACTTCTTTCGAGAGAAACTCTTTCTCGAGAAAGGAACCATTCTTGGCAACAAAGACTTTGCCCTCGGATCGTAGGTAGAAGGTATACCCAATAGCCTCTTTGGGATATCCTATGAAGACGCACTTTTCCGCTTTGGGTTCGAGCTTCTCAGGTTGAAGTTTCTTCACATAAGCATCGCATCCCCAAACTTTTAGAAACGACAGCTTAGGTTTCTTTCCAAACCATAATTCATACGGTGTCGTCTCAACGGATTTAGACGATGCCCTATTTAAAGTGAATGCGGAGTCTCTAATGCATATCCCCAAAATGATAGCGGTAAGTCGGTAAGAGACATCATAGACCGCACCATATCCAATAGAGTGCAATTACGACATTCAGACACACCATTTCTATGAGGTGTGCCGGGCGGCATGAGTTGTGAAACAATTCCACATTTCCTAAGGTGTGTGCCAAACTCGTGACTTAAATATTCTCCGCCACGACCAGATCGTAGGCATTTTATTTTCCCGTCACGTTGATTCTCGACCTCACTCTAAAATTCCTTGAAGCTTTCAAAGATTTCAGACTTGGGTTTCATTAAGTAGACATAACCATATCTCCTCAAGTCATCAGTGAGGGTGAGAACATAAGAGTAGCCACCACGAGCCTCGACACTCATTGGACCGCATACATTGGTATGTATTATATCCAACAAGTCAGTTGCTCGCTCCATTGTTCTGGAGAACAGAGTCTTGGTCATCTTGCCCATGAGGCATGGTTCGCACGTGTCAAATGATTCGGAATCAAGTGACTCCAAAAGTCCATCAGCATGGAGCTTCTTCATGCGTTTGACACCAATATGGCCAAGGCGGCAGTGCCACATGTAAGTGGGACTATCGTTATCAACTTTACACTTTTTGGTACTCACACTATGGACATGTGTAACATCACGTTCGAGATTCATCAAAAATAAACCATTGACCAGCGGGGCATGAGCATAAAACATTTCTCTCATGTAAATAGAACAACCATTATTCTCGGATTTAAATGAGTAGCCATCTCGCATCAAGCGAGATCCAGATACAATGTTCATGCTCAAGGTTTAAAACTACTCCCGAGGTAGATGTAGAGGTAGCGTGACGACGGCGATCACATCAACCTTGGAACCATTCCCGGCGTGCATCGTAACCTTGTCCTTTGCCAGCCTCCGCTTATTCTGCAGCTCCTGCTTGGAGTTACAAATGTGAGCAACTGCACCGGTATCAAATACCCAGGAGCTACTACGAGCGCTGGTTAGGTACACATCAATAACAAGTATATCAGATATAACTTTAACGTTGCCGTCCTTCTTATCCGCTAAGTACTTGGGGCAGTTCCGCTTCCAGTGACCGGTACCCTTGCAATAAAAGCACTCAGTCTCAGGCTTGGGTCCATTCTTGTTCTTCTTCTTCCCGGCAACTTTCTTACTGGGAGGGGCAACAGCTTTGCCATCCTTCTTGAAGTTCTTCTTACCCTTGCCTTTCTTGAAACTAGTGGTCTTATTCACCATCAACACTTGATGCTCCTTTTTGATCTCGACCTCCGCTGATTTCAGCATTGAGTAAAACTCAGGAATAGACTTCTCCATCCCTTGCATGTTGTAGTTCATCAGAAACCTCTTGTAGCTAGGTGGAAGCGACTGGAGGATTCTGTCAATGACCGAGTCATCTGGGAGATTAACTCCCAGCTGAGTCAAGCGGTTGTGAAGCCCAGACACCTTGAGGATGTGCTCACTAACAGAACTGTTCTCCTACGTCTTACAGCTAAAGAACTTGTCGGCGATGTCATATCTCTCGACCCGGGCATGAGCTTGGAAAACCAGTTTCATTTGTTGGAACATCTCATATGCTCCGTGTTGCTCAAAATGCTTTTGGAGCCCTGGTTCTAAGTTGTAAAGCATGCTGCACTGAACTAGGGAGTAATCATTGCAGCAAGAATGCCAAGCGTTCGCAACGTCTTGTTCTGTTGGGAGAAGGGGTGGGTCACCTAGCGGTGCATCAAGGACATACAATTTCTTGGAAGCTATGAGGATGATCCCCAAGCCACGGACCTAGTCCGCATAGTTGCTTCCATCATCTTTCAGCTTGGTTTTCTCTAGGAATGCGTTGAAATTGAGGGTGACATTTGCGTTGGCCATTGGATCTACAATATAGATAGTAAAGGCAATTTTAGACTAAGTTCATGATAATCGAGTTCACATAATCAAATTATTCAATGAACTCCCACTTAGATAGACATCTCTCTAGTCATCCAAGTGACACATGATCCATGTCAACTAGCCCGTGTCCGATCATCACGTGACATGGACTAGTCATCCATGGTGAACATCTTCATGTTGATCGTATCTTCTATATGACTCATATTCGACCTTTCGGTCTTCCGTATTCCGAGGCCATGTCTGTACATGCTAGGCTCGTCAAGTCAACCTAAGTGTTTCGCGTGTGTAAATCTGGCTTACACCCGTTGTATGCGAACGTTAGAACCTATCACACCCCATCATCATGTGGTGCTTCGGAACAACGATCCTTAGCAACGGTGCACAGTTAGGGTGAACACTTCTCTTGAAATGTTATTGAGAGATCATCTTATTTACTACCTTCGTTCTAAGCAAATAAGATGTAAACATGATAAACATCACATGCAACCAATATAGTGACATGATATGGCCAATATCATCTTGCTCCTATGATCTCCATCTTCGGGGCACCATGATCATCACTGTCACCGGCACGATACCATGATATCCATCATCATGATCTCCATCATTGTGTCTTCATGAAGTTGTCTCGCCAACTATTACTTCTACTACTATGGCTAACGCTTAGCAATAAAGTAAAGTAATTACATGGCGTTTATGATTGACACGCAGGTCATACAATAAAATAAGACAACTCCTATGGCTCCTGCCGGTTGTCATAGTCATCGACATGCAAATCGTGAACCCTATTACAAGAACATGATCAATCTCATACATCACAATGCATCACATCACATCCTTTTGGCCATATCACATCACGAGGCATATGCTGCAAAAACAAGTTAGACGTCCTCTAATTTGTAGTTGCAAGTTTTTACGTGGCTTCTATAGGTTTCTAGCACGAACGTTTCGTACCTACACCAAAACCACAACGTGATATGCCACTTGATATTTACCCTTCATAAGGACCCTTTTCATCGAATCCAATCCGACTAAGGTGGGAGAGACAGACACCCGCTAGCCACCTTATGCAACTAGTGCATGTCAGGCGGTGGAACCGGTCTCACGTAAGCGTACGTGTAAGGTTGGTCCGGGCCACTTCATCCCACAATACCGTCGAATCAAGATCAGACTAGTAACGGCAAGCATATTATAAAGATCGACGCCCACAACTGCTTTGTGTTCTACTCGTGCATAGATTCTACGCATAGACCTAGCTCATGATGCCACTGTTGGGAGACGTAGTAGTAAATCAAAATTTTGCTACGTGTCACCAAGATCTATCTATGGAGAAACCAGAAACCGGAGGGGAGAGATTGCATCTTCATACCTTTGAAGATCACTAAGAGGAAGCGTTACAAGAACGCGGTTGATGGAGTCGTACTCGTAGCGATTCAGATCGCGGTGGATTCTGATCTTAACACCGAACAACGGTGCCTCCGCATTCAACACACGTGCAGCCCGGTGACGTCTCCTATGCCTTGATCCAGCAAGGAGGAAGGACAGGTTGGGGAAGGGATCCAGTAGCAGCACGACGGCGTGGTGGTGGTGGAGTAACAAGGTATCCCAGCAGGGCTTCGCCTAAGCGCTGCGGAGGAGGAAGAAGAGAGGTAGGGCTGCGCCAGAGAGAGAGAGTTCAGATCTGTTCCCAAGAGGCAAAACCCTTGGATATATATAGGAGGAGTGAGAGGGAGGGCTGCCTTGTCCCCTCCTCCAAGGAGGAGAGGTTCGGCCGAACTAGGGTGAGAGTCCACCTCCCACAAGGGAGGTGGACCTCCTCATTTTTAAACTTTTCAGCCCTTATCTCTAGATCCCTAGCCGCATGGGCCTTTATAGAAGCTCTTGGCCAGCCCAATATGGGCTGGAACACCTCCTAGAAGGGCCCATAAAGTCTTATGGTCGTCACACCCCTCCCGGGGGTCCTCCGGCACCCTTCCGGCACTCCCGGTACAATACCGATGAGCCCGAAAACTTTCCGGTGACCAAAAATGGACTTCCTATATAACAATCTTTACCTCCGGACCATTCCGGAGCTCCTCGTGACGTCCGGAATCTCATCCGGGACTCCAAGAAACCTTCGGTAATCATGTATACCATTTCCCTATAACCCTAGCGTCATCGAACCTTAAGTGTGTAGACCCTACGGGTTCGGGAGACACGTAGACATGACCGAGACACCTCTCCGGTCAATAACCAACAGCGGGATCTGGATACCCTTGTTGTCTCCCACGTACTCCACGATGATCTCATCGGATGAACCACGATGTCGGGGATTCAATCAATCCCATATACAATTCCCTTTGTCTATCGGTATGGTACATGCCCGAGATTCAATCGTCGGTATCCCTATACCTTGTTCAATCTCGTTACCGGCAAGTCTCTTTACTCGTGCCGCAATACATCATCCCGTGGCTAACTCCTTAGTCACATTGAGCTCATTATGATGATGTCTTACTGAGTGGGCCCAGAGATACCTCTCTGAAACACTGAGTGGGCCCAACAGACACTTTCGGAGATACCCGTAGTGTACCTTTATAGCCACCCAGTTACGTTGTGATGTTTGGCACACCCAAAGCATTCCTACGGTATCCGGGAGTTGCATAATCTCATGGTCTAAGGAAACGATACTTGACATTGAAAAGCTTTAGCAAACGAACTACAAGATCTTGTGCTATGCTTAGGATTGGGTCTTGTCCATCACATAATTCTCCTAATGATGTGATCCCGTTATCAATGACATCCTATGTCCATGGTCATGAAACCATGACCATCTATTGATCAACGAGCTAGCCAACTAGAGGCTCACTAGGGACATGTTGTGGTCTATGTATTCACACATGTATTACGGTTTCTAGTCAACACAATTATAGCATGAATAATAGACAATTATCATGAACTAGGAAATACAATAATAACCATTTTATTATTGCCTCTAGGGCATATTTCCAACACAATGATGGGCCTGGATTCCGAGAAATGTTTAGAGGCCATGAAATCCGAGATGGGATCCATGTATGAAAGAAAGTATGGACTTTGGAAGTATTACCTGAAGGGCGAAAGGCCATTCAGAACAAACGGATCTTTAAGAAGAAGACAGACGCAGACGGTAATATCACCGTCTATAAAGATCGACTTGTGGCAAAATGTTTTTCACAAGTTCAAGGAGTTGACTACGATGAGACATTCTCACCCGTAGCGATGCTCAAGTCTGTCAGAATCATGTTGGCAGTAGCTGCTTATTTCGACTTTGAAATTTGGCAGATGGATGACAAAACGGCGTTCCTCAATGGTTTCATTGAGTAAGAGTTGTATATGATGCAACCCAAAGGTTTTGTCGATCCAGAGAATGCTGACAAAGTTTGCAAACCCCAGCGATCCATTTATGGACTGGTGCAAGCATCTCGAAGTTGGAATAAGTGGTTTGATGAGGTGATCAAAGCGTTTGAGTTTATACAAGTTTATGGAGAAGCTTGTATTTACAAGAAAGTGAGTGAGAGCTCTATACCGTTTCTAATATTATATGTGGATGACATATTGCTGATTGGAAACTATATAGAAATGCTGGAAAGCGTGAAGGAATATTTGAACAAGAGTTTTTCAGTGAAGGACCTAGGAGAAGCTGCTTTCATATTAGGCATTAAGATCTGTAGAGATAGATCGAGACGCATAATAGCACTTTCACAGAGCACATACCTTGATAAAGTTTTGAAGAAGTTCAAAATGGATTACTCCAAGAAGGGGTTCTTGCCTGTGTTACAAGGTGTGAAGTTGAGTAAGACTCAATGCCCAATGACTGCAGAAGATAGAGAAAAGATGAGTGTCATCCCCTATGCTTCAGCCATAGGCTCTATCATGTATGCAATGTTGTGCACAAGACCCGATGTCATCCTTGCCATAAGTATGGCCGGAAGGTTTCAAAGTGATCCTGGAATGGAGCACTGGCAGCGGTCAAGAATATCCCTAAGTACCTGAAAAGGACTAAGGAAATGTTTCTCGTTTATGGAGGTGATGAAGATCTCATCATAAAGGGTTGCGTCGATGCAAGCTTTGACACTGATCCGGACGACTCTAAGTCACAAACCGGATACGTATTTATTGTTAACGAGGGAGCGGTAAGCTGGTGCAGTTCCTAGCAAAGCGTGGTAGCTGATTCTACGTGCGAAGCGGAGTACATCGCAGCCTCGGAGGTGGCGAAGGAAGGTGTCTGGATGAAGCAGTTCTTGACAGATCTTGGAGTAGTGCCCAGTGCACTGAATCCAATGAATCTGTTCTGTGACAACATTGGTGCCATTACTTTGGCCAAGGAAACAAGGTTTCACAAGAGGACCAGACACATAAAGCGACGCTTCAGCTCCATCCGCCATTACATTGAGGAGAAGGACATAAATATTTGCAAAGTGCACACGGATCTGAATGTTGCAGACCCATTGACTAAACCTCTTCCAAGGGTTAAACATGATCAACACCACAACTGCATGGGTGTTCGATTCATTACCATGTAAATCACATAGTGATGTGAACTAGATTATTGACTCTAGTGCAAGTGGAAGACTGTTGGAAATATGCCCTAGAGGCAATAAATAAAGTGTTTATTATTATATTGCCTTGTTTATGATAATCAGTTATTATCCATGCTATAATTGTATTGATTGGAAACACATTACATGTGTGGGTAAATAGAAAACACTATGTCCCTAGTATGCCTCTAGTGAACTAGCTCGTTGATCAAAGATGGTCAAGGTTTCCTAGCCATTGACATGACATGTCATTTGATAACGGGATCACATCATTAGGAGCATGATGTCATGGACAAGACCCAAACTACAAACGTAGCATATTATCATGTCAGTTTATTGCTACTGTGTTCTGCATGTCAAGTACATGTTCCTATGACCATGAGATCATGCAACTCAATGACATCAGAGGAGTGCCTTGTGTGTATCAAACATCGCAACGTAACTGGGTGACTATAAAGGTGCTCTACAGGTATCTCCGAAGGTGTCTGTTGAGTTGGCATGGATCAAGACTGGGATTTGTTACTCCGTGTGACGGAGAGGTATCTCAGGGCCCACTCGGTAATACAACATCACAATAAACCTTGCAAGCAATGTGAATAAGTGTTAGTTGCGGGATCTTGTATTACGGAACGAGTAAAGAGACTTGCTAGTAATGAGGTTGAAGTAGGTATGGAGATACCGATGATCGAATCTCGGGCAAGGAACATACCGAAGAACAAAGGGAATATCATACGGGATTAACTGAATCCTTGAAATAGAGGTTCGACCGATAAAGATCTTTGTAGAATATGTACGAACCAATATGGGCATCCAGGTTCCGCTATTGGTTATTGACCGTAGAGGTGTCTTGATCATGTCTACATAGTTCTCAAACCTGCGGGGTCTGCACACTTAAGGTTTCGTGACGTTTCGGTAGAATAGAGTTATGTATGGTGTTGACCGAAGGTTGTTCGGAGTCCCGGATGAGATCCCGGACATCAAGAGTAGATTCGGAATGGTCCGGAGGTATTGATTCATATACAAGAAGTCCTGTTTTGGTCGCCGAAAAAGTTTCGGGCTCATCGGTAGTGTACCGGGAGTGCCGGTAGTGTACCGGGAGACCATCGGGAGGGGTATTTCGACCCAAGAGGCTACATGGGATGTGGGAGAGTGAATACCATCCCTTAGTGGGCTGGTGGAAGTTCCACACAAATCCCATGCGGTTAGGGAGAAAAAGCCCAAAGAGAAAAAGTGGAAAAAGGCAAAAATAGGGTGAATCCTAGTCCTACTAGGATTGGAGGTGGATTCCACCTCTCCCTCTTGGTTCGGCAGACTCCTTGGAGGCTTGGCCCTTGGGCCAACCCTCCTCCTCTCTTCCTCCTATATATAATGGTGTCTTTAGGGTTTTTGCACTACATTTTCAGCCACGTGCTACCCGTTCCTCTAGTGCATAGTTTATCCTCTAGATCGGATTTCTGCAGTGCTTAGGCAAAGCCCTGCTGGAATAGGTCCACCACCATCGCCGGTGCGCCATCACGCTGCCGGAGAACTCTTATTCCTCTCCGCTCCCTCTCGCTGCATCAAGAAGGCAGAGATCGTCATCAAGTTGTACGTGTGCTAAACGCGAAGGAGCCGTCCGTCCGGCGCTTGATCGGGACGGATCGTGAGGACGGTTCGTGATTGGATCGCGGGATGCTCGGCGATTTGGATCGCGAAGACGTTCGACTACACCAACCGCATTTCTTAACACTTCCCGCTTAGCGATCTACAGGGGTACGTAGATCCGCTCTCCCTCTTGTAGATGCTCATCACTATGGATAGATCTTGCGTGTGCGGAGGAAAATTTTTGTTTCCCATGTAACATTCCCCAACAGTATCTTAGTTCCTATTTTTACTGAGACTGCTATCAGGCCCAAAATGGAATAAAAAACCATTCAAATATAATGACTTCTGAACAATGAACAATGCATGGCCATTTTGTTGAGGCATACATTCTTTCGGCAATAATAGGCTCATAGTCTGCTAATTAGGCAATTATGTCTATTTTCAGGAGAGAGACATGAAAAAGTAAGGGGAATGGGCTATCATGCAAGAGCCTACCTGTAAGCGTACTCCTATAGTCAGATATAATAAATTTGAAGTAAAGAGATGGAGAGGAGGTAGAAAAAAGCACAAGTATTGTAGCCAACCTTACCGTGGGTCACTATATGTGCTGACATGGCTATCTCATATAACCACAGTTGATTGTATTGTCTACCATGTGTTGGGGAACGTTGCATGGGAAACAAAAATTTTCCTACGCACACGCAAGATCTATCCATGGTGATGACCATCTACGAGAGGGAGTGTGGAGCTACATACCCTTGTAGATCGCTAAGCAGGAAACGTTAAGAAACATGGTTGGTGTAGTTGTACGTCTTCGCAATCCAAATCGCCGAGCGTCCCGCGATCCAATCACGATCCGTCCCGCGAGCTCATCACGATCCGTCCCGCGATCTCATCACGATCCATCTCGCAATCTTGATCACGGTCCTTCCGATCTAGCGCCGAATGGACGGCACCTCCGTGTTCAGCACACGTACAGCTCGATGACGATCTCCGCCTTCTTGATCCAGCAAGAGGGAGCAGAGAGGTAGAAGAGTTCTCCGGCATCATGACAGTGCCGCAGTGATGGTGGTGGAGCAATTCCGGCAGGGCTTCGCCTAAGCACCGTTGAAAACCGATCTAGAGAAGAAACTGCGATCTAGAGGAGAGGTAGCACGTGGCTATTAGGGTTAGCTTTTTCCTCTAAATCCTCTAGTATATATAGGAGGGAGGGAGGGGAGGAGGCAGCCTCACCCCCTCAAGGTTTGGTCGAAATTGGAGGTGGAAGAGTCCTACTCCAATCCTATTAGGAGTAGGATTCCTCCTTTCCACTTGGAAACTCTTTCCACCTCTCAACCTTTGGATTTTTTCCTTCTCAAACCACTCCAGCCGCATGGGACCTTAGAGGAGGCTTTAGCCAGCCCACCAGGGGCTGCTTCACCTCCACCCACATCTCATGTAGCCTCTGTTGGGAAACGTCGCATGGGAAACAATAAAATTACTATGCACACGCAGATCTATCCATGGTGATGAGCATCTACGAGAGGGAGAGTGGATCTACATACCCGTGTAGATCGCTACGCGGGAAGCGTTAAGAAATGCAGTTGGTGTAGTCGAACATCTTCGCAATCCAAATCGCCGAGCGTCCCGCGATCTCATCACGATCCGTCCCGCGAACCAATCACGATCCGTCTCGTGAACTCATCATGATCCATCCCGCGATCTCATCACGATCCGTCTCACGATCTTGATCACGATCTGTCCCACAAACTTATCACGATCCGTTTTGCGATCTCATCACGAACCGTCTCGCGATCTCGATCACGGTCCTTCCGATCTAGCGTCGAACGGACGGCACCTCCGCGTTCAGCACACGTACAACTTGATGACGATCTCCGCCTTCTCGATCCAGCAAGAGGGGCAGAGAGGTAGAAGAGTTCTCCGGCAGCGTGACGGCGCTCCGGCGATGGTGGTGGAGCTATTCCGGCAGGGCTTCGCCTAAGCACTGCGGAAATAGTCTAGTCTAGAGGAACTTGATCTAGAAGTAGGGTTTAGACGTGGCTGAAAATCCTTGTCCAAAAAACCCTAATTACACTCATATATATAGGAGGGGAGAGGAGGCTGCGCCAAAAAGGAGAGCTCTCCTTTGGTTCGGCCGAACCTAGTGGGGACGAGTCCTCCTCCTACTAGGACTCCTCCTCCCACAAGATAGGTGGAGTTTGGAGAGGTTTCCACCCCAATTCGTTTTGCCTCCCTTTCCTCCTGCGCATAGGCCTCCTTGGCCGACCCAACTGGCCCACTATGGGCTGGTCGGTTGCCACATAGGCCCATGGGGTGGGTTGGCCCCACTGGTGGGCCCCCGGGACCCATTCGTCACTCCCCGTACACTACCGAAAGTGCCCGAAACCTTCCAGAGTCCAAACACCACCTAAATATATATTAATATTCATCTCCGGACCATTCTGGAACTCCTCATGACGTCCAGGATCTCATCCAGGACTCCGAACAACCTTCGGTTACCACCACACATAACTCTACACTACCGAAACGTCACCAAACCTTAAGTGTGCAGACCCTGCGGGTTTGAGAACTATGTAGACATGACCGAGACACCTCTATGGTCAATAACCAATGGAGGGACCTTGATGTCCACATTGGTTCCTACATATTTTACGAAGATCTTTATCGGTCGAACCTCTATGTCAAGGATTCAGTTAATCCCGTCTGATGTTCCCTTCGGTATGTTACTTGCCTGAGATTCGATCGTCTGTATCTCCATACCTAGTTCAACCTCGTTACCGGCAAGTCTCTTCTATTCGTTCCATAATACAAGATCCCGTGACCAACACTTAGTCACGTTGCTTGCAAGGCTCATTGTGATATTGTATTACCGAGTGGGCCCTGAGATACCTCTCCGTCACACGGAGTAACAAATCCCAGTCTTGATCCATGCCAACTCAACAGAAACCATCGGAGATACCTGTAGAGCACCTTTATAGTCACCCAGTTACGTTGCGATGTTTGATACACACAAGGCACTCCTCCGATGTCCGTGAGCTGCATGATCTCATGGTCATAGGAACACATACTTGACAGGCTGAAAACAGTAGCAATAAACTGACACGATCATATGCTACGTTTGTAGTTTGGGTCTTGTCCATCACATCATTCTCCTAATTATGTGATCCCATTATCAAATGAAATCTCATGTCCGTGGCTAGGAAACCTTAACCATCTTTTGATCAACGAGATAGTCTATTAGAGGCATACTAGGGACATGGTTTTGTCTATGTATCCACACATGCATTTAAGTCTCCGATCAATACAATTATAGCATGGATAATAAACGATTATTATGAACAAGGAAATATGATAATAACTAATTTATTATTGCCTCTAGGGCATATTTCCAACAGCCTCTTGGGTCGAAATCCCTCTCCCGATGGTTCCCCGGTACACTCCCGGCACTCCCGGTACACTACCGATGAGCCCGAAACTTTTCCAGCGACCAAAACAGGACTTCCTATATATCAATCTTTACCTGCGGACCATTATGGAGATCCTCATGATTTCTGGGATCTCATCCGGGAGTCCGAACAACTTTCGGTCACCAGCATACATAACTCTATACTACCAAAACGTCACCGAACCTTATGTGTGCAGACCCTGCGGGTTCGAGAACTATGCAGACATGACCGAGACACCTCTACGGTCAATGACCAATAGCGGGACCTGGATGCCCATATTTGTTCCTACATATTCTACGAAGATATTTATCAGTCGAACCTCTATTTCAAGGATTGAGTTAATCCCGTATGATGTTCCCTTTGTTCTTCGGTATGTTACTTGCCCAAGATTCGATCGTTGGTGTCTCCATACCTAGTTTAACCTCGTTACCGGCAAGTCTCTTTACTCGTTCCGTAATACAAGATCCCGTGACTAAAACTTAGTCACATTGCTTGCAAGGCTTATTGTGATGTTGTATTACCGAGTGGGCCCTAAGATACCTCTCCGTCACACAGAGTAACAAATCCCAGTCTTGATCCATGCCAACCCAACAGACACCCTCGGATATACCTGTAGAGCACCTTTATAGTCACCCAGTTACGTTGCGACGTTTGATACACACAAGGAACTCCTCCGGTGTTACTGAGGTGCATGATCTCATGGTCATAGGAACAGATACTTGACATGCAGAAAACAGTAGCAATAAACTGACACGATCATATGCTACGTTTGTAGTTTGTTCTTGTCCATCACACCATTCTCCTAATGATGTGATCCCATTATCAAATTACATTTCATGTCCATGGCTAGGAAACTTTAACCATCTTTGATCAACGAGCTAGTCTATTGGAGGCATTCTAGGGACATGGTGTTGTCTATGTATCCAGACATGTATCTGAGTTTCCGATCAACACAATTATAGCATGGATAATAAACGGTTATCATGAACAAGTAAATATGATAATAACCAATTTATTATTGCCTCTAGAGCATATTTCCAATAGTCTCCCGCTTGCACTAGAGTCAATAATCTAGTTCACATCACCATGCGATTCGCATTGTTATGAATCTAACACCCAATGAGTTCTGGGGCTTGATCATTCTTTTCATGTGAGAGAGGTCTTATAGTCAACGGGTCTGCGACATTCAGATCCGTGTGTACTTTGCAAATCTCTATGTCAAACTGTAAATAGTGCTACCACACTCCACTTGGTAATATTCCAAATGACCGCTCCACTATATGTATCCAGATTGCTACTATGAGTCGTCTGGATTGGTGTTAAAGCTTGCATCGACGTAAATCTTTACGACGAACTCTTTATCACCTCCATAATCGAGAAACATCTCCTTAGTCTTTTCGTTACTAAGGATAATCTTGACCGCTGTCCAGTGATCCACTCCTGGATCACTTTTGTACCCCTTGATAAACTCATGGCAAGGCACAGACTAGGTGCGGTACACAACATGGCATAATATAGAGCCTATGGCTAAGGCATAGGGGACGACGTTCGTCCTTTATCTTTCTTCTGCCGTGGTGGAGCTTTGAGTCTCACTCAACTTTACACCTTACAAATCAGGCAAGAACTCTTTCTCTGACCGATCCATTTTGAGCTCTTTCAAAATCTTGTCAAGGTATGTACTCATTGAAAGTCTCATCAAGCATATTGATCTATCTCTATATATCTTGATGCTCAACAATTAGGTACCTTTATCCAGATCTTCGTTTGAAAAACTCTTTTCAAACAACCGTTTATGCTTTCCAGAAATTCTACTTCATTTCCGGTCAACAATATGTCAACCACATATGCTTACCAGAAACTCTATAGTGCTCCCACTCACTTTATTGTAAATACAAGTTTCTCATAAACTTTGTATAGACTCAAAAACTTTGATCACCTCATCAAAGTGTATATTCCAACTTCGAGATGCTTGCTTCAGTTCATAGAAGGATCACTAAAGCTTGCACACCTTTTAGCATCCTTAGGACTGACAAAACCTTCTGGTTGTATCTCATACAACCTTTCCTTAAGGAAGGAAACGATGTTTTGGCATCCATCTGCTAGATTTCATAATGGAAAAATGCAGCAACTGCTAACATAATTCCAACATACTTTAGCATCGCTACGAGTGAGAAAGTCTCATCGCAGTCAACTACTTGAACTTGGCGGAAACTTCTTTGCGACAAGTCGAGTTTTATAAATGGTAACATTTACCATCAACGTGTGTCTTCATGTCAAAGGTCCATTTGTACTTCGCGACCTGCCGTCCAACGAGCAAGTCTACCAAAGTCTATACTTGGTTTTCATATATGGATCCTATCTCGGATTTCATGGCCTCTAACAGTTTGTCGGAATCCAGGCCCATCACCACTTCTCCACACCTCGTAGGTTCATCGTTGTCCAACAACGTGACCTCCAAGACAGGGTTGTCGTACCGCTCAGGAGCAGTACACATCCTTGTCGACCTATGAGGTTTGATAGTAACTTGATCCGAAGCTTCATGATCATCATTATTTACTTCCTCTTCAACATCTTTCTGCGTTGCGCTACTCTCTGGTTGAAACAAAGGTTCAACAACCTCAGCAAGTTCTATCCTCCTCCCACTCAATCCTTTCGAGAGAAACTTTTTCTCTGGAAAGGACCCATTTTGGCAACAAACACTTTATGCTTGGAACTGAGATAGAAGGTTCACCCAGCTGCTCTTAGGGTAATCTATGAAGATCCATTTGTCCGCTCTGGGTTCGAGCTCATTAGGTGAAAACATTTTTCCACACAAGCTTCGCAGCCCCAAACATTAAGAAATGACAGCTTAGGTTTCTATCAAACCATAATTCACACGGTGTTATCTCAACAGATTTAGATGGTGCCCTATTTAAAGTGAATGTAGTTGTCTCTAATGCATAAGCCCAAAATTATAGTAGCAAAATGATAAGAGACATCATAGCACGCACCATATCCAATAGAGCACGACTATGACATTCGGACACACCATCACGCTATGATGTTCTAGGTGGCGTGTGTTGTGAAACAACTTCACATGGTCTAAGGTTGTATGCCAAACTAGTAACTTAGATATTCACCTCCACGATCATATACCATACATTTCTTCTTGCCACGATGATCTTAAACTTCACTTTGAATTTGCTTGAACCTTTCAAACGGTTCAGACTGGTGTTTCATTAAGTAAATATACACTATATCTACTCAAATCGTTAGTGAAGGTAAGAAAATAACGATATCCACCGCACGCTATAAGACTCATTGGATTGCATACATCAACATGTATCATTTCCAACAAATCACTTGCCCGCTCCATCAATACGGAAAACGAGGTCCCTAGTCATCTTGCTCAAGAGGCATCGTTCGCATGTCTCAACCGATTCGTAATCGAATGAGTCCAAAGATCCATCAACATTGAGTTTATTCATGCGCTTTATACCAATATGACATTTAGCGGCAATGCCACAAGTATGTGGTACTATCATTATGAACTTTGTATCTTTTGGCATCAATGTTATGAACATGTGTATTACTACGATCAAGATTCAACAAACCATTCTCACTGGGTGCATGACCATTGAAGGTATTATTCATGTAAACAGAATAACCATTATTCTCTAACTTAAATGAATAACCGTGTTGCAATAAACACGATCTAATCACATTCATGCTCAACGCAAAACACCAAATAACATTTATTTAGGTTCTTCACTAATCCCGAAGGTAGAGAGAGCGTGCAATGTTGATCACATCAACCTTGGAAACATTTGCAACCCACATTGTCACCTCACCCTTAGCTAGTTCTCCATTTATTCCGTAGCTCTTATTTCGAGTTACTAACATTTAGCAACCAAACCGGTATCCAATACCCAGGTGCTACTAGGAGTACTATCAAGGTACACATCAATAACACGTATATCAAATATACTTCTGTCGACGTTGCCAGCCTTCTTATCTATCAAGTATCTAGTTTTGTTCCGCTTCAGCGACCGCTCTCCTCATAATCGAAGCACTTAATCTCGGGTTTGGGTTCAACTTTGGGTTGCTTCACTGGAGCAGCAACTAACTTGCTATCCATGAAGTTTCCCTCCTTGCTCCTGCCCTTCTCGAAACTAGTGCTTTGACTAACCATCAACACTTGACGCTCCTTCTTGATTTCTACCTTCGCGATGTCAAACATCGCGAATAGCTCAGGGATCATTATTTCTATCCCTGGCGTTATATAGTTCATCACCAAGTTGTAGTAGCTTAGTGACAGTGACTTGGAGAACTATATCAACCACTATCTATTGGGGAACGTCGCATGGGAAACAAAAAAATTCCTACGCACACGCAAACCTATCCATGGTGATGAGCATCTATGAGAGGGAGAGTGGATCTACGTACCCTTGTAGATCGCTAAGCGGGAAGCGTTAAGAAACGCGGTTGGTGTAGTCGAACTTCTTCGCGATCCAAATCGCCGTGCGTCTTGCGATCTAAACACGAACCATCCCGCGAACCAATCACGAACCGTCCCGCGATCTCGTCACGATCCGTCCCGCGATCCGATCGCGAACGTCCCGTGGCCTTGATCACGATCCTTCCGATCTAGTACCGAACGGACAACACCTCCGCGTTCAGCACACGTGCATCTTGCTGATGATCTCCACCGTCTTGATCCAGCAAGAGGAGGTGGAGAGGAGGAAGAGTTCACTGGCAGCATGATGGCGCTCCGGCGATAGTGGTGGAGTGATTCCGGCAGGGCTTTGCCTAAGCACTGCAGAAAACCGATCTAGAGGAGCACCGGTGGAACGAGTAGAACGTGGCTGAAAACTTGTGCCAAAACCCTAGAAATACACTAGTATATATAGGAGGAGAGGAGGAGGCTACCTTGGTGCAAGGGCAAAGCCCTTTGCAGCCGGCCGAGCCAAGGAGGAGAAGTCCCACTTCTCCTCCACTCCTAGTAGGAGTAGGACTCTTCCTTTTTGCCTTTTTCCACCTTTCTCTTTAGGTATTTGTCCTCCTGGCGCCAAGGGCCTTTTGTGTCTGTTCCACCAGCCCACTAAGGGATGGTTATTATTATCCCACAGCCCATGGACCTTCTAGGGTCGAAATATCTCTCCCGGAGGTCTCCCGGTACACTACCGGCACTCTCGGTACACTACCGATGAGCCCGAAACTTTTCCGGCGACCAAACTGGGACATCCTATATATGAATCTTTACCTCCGGACCATTCCGGAGCTCCACATGATGTCCGGGATCTTATCCGGGACTCCGAACAACCTTCGGTCACCACCATACAAAACTCTACACTACCGAAACGTCACCGAACCTTAAGTGTGCAGACCCTACGGGTTCGAGAACTATGTAGACATGACACCTCTACATTCAATAACAAATGGCGGGACCTGGACGTCCACATTGATTCCTACATATTCTACGAAGATCTTTATCGGTCGAACCTCTATGTCAAGGATTCAATTAATCCCGTATAACGTTCCCTTTGTTCTTCGGTACGTTACTTGCCCGAGATTCGATCGTCGGTATCTCCATACCTAGTTCAACCTCGTTACCGGAAAGTCTCTTTACTCGTTCCATAATGCAAGATCCCGCAACTAAAAATTAGTCACATTGCTTGCAAGGCTCATTGTGATGTTGTATTACCGAGTGGGCCCCGAGATACCTCTCCGTAACACGGAGTAACAAATCCCAGTCTTGATCCATGCCAACTCAACAGACACCATCGGAGATACCTGTAGAGCACCTTTATAGTCACCCAGTTACGTTGCGACGTTTGATACACACAAGACACTCCTCCGATATCTGTGAGTTGCATGATCTCATGGTCATAGCAACATATACTTGACATACAGAAAACAGTAGCAATAGACTGACACGATCATATGCTACATTTGTAGTTTGGGTCTTGTCCATCACATCATTCTCCTAATGATGTGATCCCGTCATCAAATGACATCTCATGTCCATGGTTAGGAAACCTCAACCATATTTTGATCAATGAGCTAGTTCACTAGAGGCACACTAGGACCATTGTGTTTGTCTATGTACCCACACATGTATCCATGTTTCCAATTAATACAATTCTAGCATGGACAATAAACAATTATCATGAACAATGAAATAAAATAATAAACACTTTATATATTGCCTCTAGGGCATATTTCCAACACTATCTTATCTGGAAGATCAACTCCCACTCGATTCAAGCGATTGTAGCACCGAGACAATCTGAGCACATGCTCAATGATTGAGCTATTCTCCTTCATCTTGCAGGCAAAGAATCTTGTTGGAGATCTCATATCTCGCAACACGGCCACGATCCTGAGATCCCAATTTCCGCTCTTAGAACATCTCATATGTCCCTTGACGTTCAAAACAATTCGGAGCCTCAATTCTAATCCGTAATGCATGACGCACTAAACTATCAAGTAGTCCTCAGAACGTGTCTGTCAGATGTTCACAACATCTACAGACAAGGCTAGAGGGGTTGGCGCACCGAGTGGTGCATTAATGACATAAGCCTTCTATGCAGCAATGAGGACAATCCTCAGATCACGGACCCGGTCCGCAATATTGCTACCATCACCTTTCAACTCTATTTCTCTAGGAACATATAAAAATTTAAGGGAGCTACAGCGCGAGCTAGTAATCTACAACATTATTTTTCAAAGACACTACTGACTATGTTCATGACAATGAGTTCAATTAATCATATTACTAAAGAACTCCCACTCAAATTGACATCCCTTCGGTCATTCGAATGATACATGATCCAAATTCACTAACTCAAGTCTGATCATCACGTGAGTTGAGGTGGTTGCAATGGTGAACATCATCATGTTGATCATATCTACTATATGACTCATGTTCGACCTTTCGGTCTCTTGTGTTCTGAGGCCATGTCTGTACATGCTAGGCTCATCAAGTTTAACCCGAGTGTTCTGCATGTGCAACACTGGCTTGCACCCGTTGTATGTGAACGTAGAGTCTATCACACCCGATCATCACGTGGTGTCTCGACACAATGAACTTTCGCAATGGTGCACACTCGGGGAGAACACAATTCATCTTGAAATTAAGTGAGGGATCACCTTATAATGCTACCATCATCCTAAGCAAAACAAGGTGCATAAAAGGATTAACATCACATGCAAATCATAAGTGACATGATATGGCCATGAACTTGTGCTTTTGATCTCCATCTTGAAAGCACTGGCATGATCTCCATCGTCACCGGCACGACACCATGATCTCCATCATCTTGATCTCCATCAACGTGTCGCCATCGGGGTTGTCGCGCCCATCATGCTTCTACTACTATTGCTACGGTTAAGCGATAAAGTAAAGCATTACATAGCGCTTAATGATTGACATGCGGGTCATACAATAATTAAAGACAACCATATGGCTCCTGCCGGTTGTCGTACTCATCGACATGCGAGTCGTGATATTCTATACAACACATGATAATCTCATACATCACATATATCTCGTCATGTAATTGGCCATATCACATCGCAACATACCCTGCAAAAACAAGTTAGACGTCCTCTAATTGTTGTTGCATGTTTTATGTGGCTGCTATGGGTATCTAGCAAGAACTATTCTCACCTATGCAAAACCACAACGGTGATACATAAATTGCTTTTCAACCTTCTCAAGGACCGCCTTTGTCGAATCCGGTCCTACTAAAGTAGGAGAAACAGACACACGCCAGCCATCTTTGTGCAATGAAGTTACACGTCAGTCGATGGAACCGATCTCTCGTAAGCATACGAGTAAGGTTGGTCCGGGCCGCTTCATCCCACAATACCGCTGAACAAAAACATGACCAAAAGGAAACAATCTAAGCCTCAACGCCCACAAACTCTTTGTGTTCTACTCGAGATCTCATCTACACATAGACCTAGCTCATGATGCCACTGTTGGGGAACATTGCCTGGGAAAAAAAATACTACGCACACGCAAGATCTATCCATGGTGATGAGCATCTACGAGAGGGGGAGTGGATCTACGTACCCTTGTAGATCGCTAAGCGGGAAGCGTTAAGAAACGCGGTTGGTGTAGTCGAACGTCTTCGCGATCCAACTCACCGAGCGTCCCGCGATCTCATCACGATCCGTCCCGCGATCCAATCACAATCTGTCCCGCAAACTCATCACGATCCGTCCCGCGATCTCATCATGATCCTTCTCGCAATCTTGATCACGGTCCTTCCGGTCTAGCGCCGAAGGGACGACACTCCGCGTTCAGCACACGTACAGCTCGATTACGATATCTGCCTTCTTGATCCAGCAAGAGGGAGCGGAGAAGTAGAAGAGTTCTCCAGTAGCATGACGGTGCCGCGACGATGGTGGTGGAGCAATTCCGGCAGTGCTTCACCTAAGCACCGTTGAAAACCGATCTAGAGGAGAAACTGCGATCTAGAGGAGAGGTAGCATGTGGCTATTAGGGTTAGCTTTTTCTTCTAAATCCTCTAGTATATATAGGAGGGAGGGAGGGGCGGAGGCAGCCTCAAACCCTCAAGATTTGGTCGAAATTTGAGGTGGAGGAGTCCTACTCCAATCCTATTAGGAGTAGGATTCCTCCTTTCCACTTGGAAACTCTTTCCACCTCTCCACCTTTGGATTTTTTTCCTTCTCAAGCCACTCCAGCCGCATGGGCCCTTAGAGGAGGCTTTGGCCAGCCCACCAACGGCTGGTTTACCTCCTCCCACAGCCCATGTATCCTCTTGGGTCGAAATCCCTCTCCCGATGGTACCCCGATACACTACCGGCACTCCCGGAACACTACCGATGAGCCCGAAACTTTTCCGGCGACCAAAACAGGACTTCCTATGTATCAATCTTTACCTCCTGACCATTATGGAGCTCCTCATGATGTCCGGGATCTCATCCGGGAGTCCGAACAATCTTCGGTCACCAGCATACATAACTCTATACTACCGAAACGTCAACGAACCTTGAGTGTGCAGACCCTGCGGGTTTGAGAACTATGCAGACATGACTGAGACACCTCTACGGTCAATGACCAATAGCGGGACCTGGATGCCCATATTGGTTCCTACATATTTTACGAAGATCTTTATCGGTCGAACCTCTATGTCAAGGATTCAGTTAATCCCGTATGATGTTCCCTTTGTTCTTCGGTATGTTACTCGCCCAAGATTCGATCGTTGGTATCTCCATACCTAGTTCAACCTCATTACCGGCAAGTCTCTTTACTCGTTCCGTAATACAAGATCCAGTGACTAACACTTAGTCACATTGCTTGCAAGGCTTATTGTGATGTTGTACTACCGAGTGGGCCCTCAGATACCTCTCCGTCACACGGAGTAACAAATCCCAGTCTTGATCCATGCCAACCCAACAGACACCCTCGGAGATACCTGCAGAGCACCTTTATAGTCACCCAGTTATGTTGCGACGTTTGATACACATAGGGCACTCCTCCGGTGTGAGTGAGTTTCATGATCTCATGGTCATAGGAACAGATACTTGACATGCAGAGAACAGTAGCAATAAACTGACACGATCATATGCTACGTTTGTAGTTTGGGTCTTGTCCATCACACCATTCTCCGAATGATGTGATCCCGCTATCAAATGACATCTCATGTCCATGGATAGGAAACTTTAACCATCTTTGATCAATGAGCTAGTCTATTAGCGACATACTAGGGACATGGTGTTGTCTATGTATCCACACATGTATCTGAGTTTCCGATCAACACAATTATAGCATGGATAATAAACGATTATCATCAACAAGGAAATATGATAATAACCAATTTATTATTGCCTTTAGGACATATTTCCAACACCATGCTCTTAGGGAGTCTCATCTAATTCCTAGCATTTGAAACAACCAAGCATGCAAGATTGGTCCCACTAATTACTCGACGGGGTCTAGTGAAAAGCCAGACTTGTCTGGGTGGCTCTTGGACCCTCGAGACATGGATGGAGGGAGAGGTATTCCGTCTGTTTTATAACATTGGTTATGGTCAGCCGGCTGGCCGGAGTTTGTGTTGTAAACATAGCAAAGGTTGAAGGAGACCAACAATTAAGATAATCTAGCCAGAAAGCTTGGCTATCTATATTAGGTAGGGAGAACAAGTCGATGGGTCCATGGCCGCAACTTTTATTTTTGAATGAATGTTATGGCCACAACTTAATTAGGGAGCTCCTCCTCATTTCCTCAACTGCCTGTGCCAAAATAGGATGATGTACTAAAATTAGGCGTCCAGAAGAAAGCAAGCAAACATGCATGAGCTGCCATCTCTCTATCTAGTGTATGTGTATGAGTATATAAGAAGGGGAGCACCAACAAGCTTATTTTCTCTCTCGCTGCGCCACCTGACCAAATCTATATATCCATCATTCACCCATCCATTCCATTCATCACCAACATGGCCATGATGCTGACATACACCTACACCTTGGCTCTGCTCCTCATGGCCGTTGCCGTGCAAGCAGACCCAGAGCCCGGGCCAAGCATCGAAGCTATCAATGCTACTTGTTCGACGAGTAGTTCGGTCCGATTTTACTGCAACAAGCTGCTACTGGAAAACCTGGATGTCAGGACGCCTCAAGTGAAGGATGTGATCACAATGTTAGTCCAAGTGGCCGCCAAGAAGGCGGCGAAGGCGGAAGCATTCGCCAAGACCATCAAGAATAAACCCTCTAAGTGCGTCACCGACTACCTCCAGGACCTCGCCGTGCTATCCAAACTCATCGAGACGCTCCCAGCGACCCTCAAAACCGCCAAAGCCGAGGACTTCTTTGAGAATTTTGACGGAAAGACCAAATATGATGATTGTTGCTCGCACCATATGTCAGATGAGACATGTGAGGCATATAGCAAAATTAGTGAGGTGGAATTCGCTCTTAGTGTCACACAAGGCCTGCTGTCTGAGAGGGCGTATTCCAAGAGGCAGCAGCAGCAACTCGACAACAAAACAACATCACCAAACTCTAACTGAAGAGGATGGCCTGTGTGATTGTTATGTGATTTTTTTTATATTTCCGTTACTGATTTTTATATTGATATCACATGCATGAATAATGGTACAATGGAATTGGGAGCTCCTTATTCCCAAGATGCATGTAAGCCCACTATTGGTCCAATGCCTCGCTGCCTGAACTGGATCGGTTTCCAGTTGTTTTTGTAATATAATAATTGTCGTTTTTGCACTGTACGTTCCATTTGTTCTTCTTTTTTCGGGAATAAAACCTGTATTACTCATTCGTAATGTCCGTCCAATCGTTTTAGACTATCTCCGGGACTTCTGGCGTTCCATATCCAATCCAAGTCCATAATCCTACCTTCATCAATTCTAATCGCAAAAGTAGATAAACGATCACTACTCTATTCGAGTACGAGAGACATGAGTAATACAAGATTTATTACAAAGATTCCTTACATACTTATTAATCTACATCTCTATACTTCCATATATCTATACTTTTATATGAGAGGGGAGTTTTAGGACCATGGTTCAGCCGAACCTATGGTCAACACCCTTCGATGTAACACACCTCCCATGGGGATCTGGGCTTTATTAACATTCAAATTTCCGTGATCTAGTACTCTTTAAGTTAATGCATCATTTTGTCAGATTGCTCATAGGCCTGCCTGGGCCCAACTTCCAATGGAAAATGATAGGCTGGCATACGTCCCAATAACGCAGTAGCTCACAAGCCCAAACAAGAGAATTTAAAAAGAGTTTTGACCTCTCAATACTACTGCAGCCACGTAGAAAAGAAGGTGAAAAAAAAGAATACGGATGAATACAACCGAAAATTGAACAAATAAAGGAAAATAAACAAATAAAAAGAAAAGAAAAATGAAATACACAAGAATAGCAATCAGTTAGAGCTGGCAGTGAAATAGCAAGTCTGACGTCTGGTGGCAACAGAGCAGAATCTGTCAGCAAAAACACAAACTTTGACATGATTTTGATTTCTCTGGAAGACTATCGCTCCATTTTCTTTTTACTGGCGTGAATAGAAATATGAGAGTAACTGAAGCACTAAAACATGATTCAGCATCCATGCAAACCTGGGGCCACAAGATGTTGTGCGTCACAAAGCAATAAAGAATAAAGAATGTGAACAATACATGCATATGGAGCAACCTTGGTTATTTTATTCTCACTACTGTTAACATGCAGTACTATGATGTAGGTTTTATTAGCACCTATAGGCTTCCTGATTGTTTTTTGATGATTCCCGCCACACTGTACCATGGCCGTCATGCACAAGCATGGACCAATCGCTTAATCTCACGCAATTCAATATGTACAGGATCCGTGTGTAGGCTTTTTGAATGCTGGATCGATTCAACCGAGAGCAACGCAGGTACATGCAGACCTAGATCGTAGTCACACACACAAGCAGCTTGATTGATTTTCTGCCTAGTGCTGATACTTTATTTTGGAAAAACATTATTAAAATGGATTCAAACGAAGAAGTACTCTACATGAAAAGGTTTTGCGGTGTTGACATGAATATCTTTGAAGTTTGGGTCAATCGCTGTTCGATTTCAGTTCGAAGGCTGAAACTATGTTCAAAGTACTAAAATTTTATATTCAGAATACTATTCGGCCGATTAAGCCGTCAAGACTATCTCATATGAGAAAATGGTCTACACGGATTGTCTTTGTCTCATCTAAACGATTGATTTTGATATAAAAATCATCTCAATCCATGGTCGTAGGCAAAAGTTAGACCCATTCGAATGCAGCCGTACCACGAGGCAAAAAGTGGCGCGTCAAATCAAACATATGTCTCATAGGTAGCGCCATCGATTGCTTATTTCGTGCGGGCGTTTCGATCCAAAATATGTCCTCCAGTCAAAAAATGTTCAACACAAAAGTTGTTCCTATCGTCGAAACTGTTAAAGTTTCCTTTGAGCTCATCTTCATTCGAGGTCGTTTGCGGCCTATGAGACATAAAAACCGAACTGTTGTCTTATACTTACCCAAAACCGAACCGCTGAAGAGCCCACCAGCCGCCTGCTCCCACTATGTCCACAACCCGCACTGTTCGCATCATAACCCGCATCCGCAACTAGATTTGATTCCCACAACACGGGTGACCACACCGACACCCTGGCACCATGCCGTTGTGCCCCATGAGCAGCGACGTGCCATAGTGCGGCAGCACCGTCACGCGTCGACCACCACCAAGGAGGGAGGAGGAACCCCCACCCCCCCGCCGCCGTCGTCGATACCGTGTAGGCTTTTCCCGACAACGTCCTTCGGCGACGAGGAGTGAGGAGGCAGGGATAGGGGAGACCGGTGACGACGGATAGGGTTGCCTCCCGATCGCTCGCAAGGGCGACGCAGGAAGGCCAAAGAAGCCGGTTGGCCACTATGTTTGTATTCCTCGCCTGTGCTCCTTGATGCTATATATTCATAACATCTTTTCATGATTATTTTTTATTTATATGCTATGCCACTTAACTATAATGGACTGAGATATAACCACACTCATACTTGATTTACTTGACTCATCATCCGGCCACCTAATTAAGAGTTGCAAGCTGAGAGAGCCCATTATACATCTAGTTGATGGTTGTGCACTGGACTCAAAGGAAAGTCAACTAGGTAGCTCCATAGATCGGCGAGGTGCAGCAGCGACATGGATGGGATGTCGACCTTCTTGACACCGTTCTTGACACCGTTCTTGACTCAGCAAATGAAAGGCCGCCCTCTGCTTGACACCGTTCGCCACATGGTGGGTGCATGTTGAATTCCGGACCATGACCATGCCATCGCAACGCCCGCTTGACTACGCTCAGCGATGCCCTTGCAGCGGCCAGAGCTACCTCCACCAACCTGACGGCCATGCGGAGAAGCAACCACGGGACCCCATGCTTGTTGCGACGAGGAGCCCCTTTGCTCCAGGTCGCAACTATGTGTCCGTGGCTGCAGCGGCTAGCACCATCGGCACTGGCGGAAAGGCGTCCAGGCGATGGCCGGCACGGGAGCCAATTATATCATCTCACCACTGTCCATCCACAAGGCGCTCGCCCTGGTAGCCGCTGGCACGCGGGGCGAAATGCGTCAGGAGCTCATGGGACATCCTTCGCCTGTGGCCTGTGGGTCGACCGGGGCTGGACCATGGAGCCAGAGTTCATGGCCATGGCCGTGTCGAGGTACGCCGCCAGTGCGCAGTCCGTGGATTTCGTCCAGCATGCCGAGGAGGCGAGGCGGCGGGTGAACACCTTCGTCGCCGACGCGACCAACAAGCTCATCCGCGACGTCCTCCCTCCCCGCTCCGTCGACTCAACCATGGTCGTGGTCCTCGCCAACGCGCTCTACTTCAAGGGGCGTGGTCTTAGCCGTTCGACCAGTCGGCCACCTTCATTGCGCCCTTCCATGTACCCGACAACACCACCGTGCACATGCCGTTCATGGCGACCGGCCGGTTCGAGTTCAAGCAGCACATCGCCATATATCAAGGCTTGATGGCCCTCAAGCTTCCCTACAAGAATGACGACGGCCGTGTTCTACATGCTTTTCCTTCTCCCGGACGACGGCAACAACCTCAGCATCGTCGATCTGTACGACAAGGCAGTCGCGGCGCTAGAGTTCATCAAACGCCACAGGCAGGCACAACAGATTTTGTTGGGGCGGTTCGTGGTCCCGAAGTTCATGTTCATGTTCGAGTTCGAGGCGTCGGCGGACATGCAGAAGCTCGGAGTCAGCAGGGCTTTCCAGGACGGCGACTTCTCGGGCATGGTGGGCGGTGGCGATGGGCTCTTCATCTCGGGGGTGTACCACAAGGCCACCATCGAGGTCGACGATCTGGGCACCATGGCCGCCGCAGCGACGGCCATGGTCATCGCTCAGAGCACAAGCAGACCACGGCCTTCGGTGGATTTCGTGGCCAATCGGTCGTTCCTATTCGGCAAGGCTGCCCGATGTCACCTTACTTGTTTGTCATTGCAATTAATGAGCTTTCCATTGTGCTTAATGAAGCTCTTGCTGCCCATCATCTGTAGGGTATTTCTCTTGAACCAAATTGCCGCTTGATTCATTCTCTTCTCTTTGCTCAAGACTTATTGGTTTGTGGGCAAGCTACGGTGCAGGAAGCTTCTACTATGGCTAATTTTATTCACTGGTTTTGCTTGATCTCTGGCCAGATCCCGAATTGGACTTAATCCGCCATTCTTTTTAGTTCTCATGTTTCTCAACCTATTATTAATGATATTTTGCATTTTTTTCCGGTGGCACTATTGGATGCAAATTTTACTCATTTGGGGTCACCCTTTGTCTCTTCTTGCAAAGAATCGTGTTGCTGCTTACAATTTTGTGCTAGACAAATTTATACAAGAGCTGCCTTCTTATAAGGCCAATATGCTTTCTCACGCAGCCAGATTCGAGTTGATTCGTTTGGTGTTTTCAGCCATCCATGTCTACTACATGGCCAACATTTTATTTACCAAGAAAAATTAGCTAAACTCACAGCTGTCATTAGGAATTTCTGGTGGACAGGGGTTAGGGAAAATGATTCCAATAAAGCGCTTTGTCTTCGTGCTTGGAAAGACATTTGTAATTCTAAAAAATATGGAGGTTTAGGTATTAGGAATTTGAAAGCTGTCAATGAGGGCCTCTTGTTGGCTGCTGCTTGGAGACTTGCTGCGGCCCCATTTTCTCATTTGCATATGGTCTTAAAGGCTAAGTATTTTCCTGATGCTTCTATTTGGAAAACCACTGGTTCTCCTCCTAAATCTGCTTTTTGGGCTTCTATTTTGAAAGTGTTACCTAAGCTTCAATAACACTCTTTTTACCAATTGACTCAAGGTAAGATTTCTATTTGGAGCACTCCCTGGTGAACTAATTGGATCTCAATTCATAATCAACTAATTGTTCAACAACCTGGCTTTGTTTATCCCTCTTTTGTTAAAGAACTTTGGAACTCCGGCCAAAAGAGCTGGAATCATGAACGTATTTTTAACCTTTTTCAGCAACCTTTGGCCTCTTCCATTTTTCAAACTGACATTCTTGAAGATGACAGTCCCGATCTGCTTTGTTGGGCTTTTTCTCCTAATGGCATTTGTTCCTCTAAATCAGCTTATAAATTATGCTTACAGGAAATTGAAGCCAACCCTACCAATATGCCTTCTGCCATTCCTTTAGATTTGAAAGATCCCCTTCGAGTTATCTGAAACAGAAGAACTTACTTCCAAGGGTACAAACGTTTGCTTGGAGGTTGCTCCGTAAAGCTTTGCCTACGGGTTTGCGAGCTGGTCGTTTCTCCGTTCATATCTTGCAAACTTGTTGTAGATGTGGTCTTTCAAAGGATGAATTCCATCTTTTCTTTCTTTGTCCATTTGCGCGTGTAGCTTGGTTCTCCCATCCATGGTCTATTAGATCCGATGTTTTACTCCAGGGCCAATCCACTATGCATGCAGTGATCATTGATTTTCTTCGTTCGGCACATCCTCATGCTTCTATTTTAAATGTGCTTAACTTCTTGTGGTGTCTCTGGAAGGCTCGGAATGATTTTCTTTTTGACAGATTTAAATCTCTCCCCTACCAAGTTCAGGTTGCTGCTGCTGCTTTAACTACAGATGTTTGTGATGTTTCATGCATTTCTGATAGTAAGCACCAGAAGGACGTGGAGTTATTGGGCTCGAGCACATATGAGCTCGGTATCCTGACCGTTCTGTAGCGCATGGGGATATGGATAATTTCTTTATCCAGCTGCCGGTGGGCTGTCGAAAAAGAACGCACTGTGCACAAATACGTACGCCGTGGACGTTGGTGGTGGGCCATAATTTAACAGCATCGTGGACGGTCGTTTGTAAGACGAGGCGAGCCGTGGCCCAGACCAGACCTGGCCAAACAGGCTGGGCTTAACGGGCCGGCTCAGCGGCACGCCGCGCCGGCACTGCACGAGCTAAACGGGCCGCGCTAGAATCGCAGTCCGCCTTGGGCCGTGCCTGGGCCGCCACCACCAGCACGCGGGCCGGCACGGCACGGCCCGATTATCTTATTTTTTTTATACGGCCCAACAAGTAAAAATAGACTAAAAAACGCCCAATGCGTCAAATAGTAGGTATATTAGCGGGCCTGGCGTGCCGACGGGCCGACCCGATTAGCAAACGGGTCGTGCCTGGACCGCAAGGCTGCGTACGCGGGCCGGCATGGCACGGCCCGTATACTAATCGGGCCGAGGCGGGCCGTGCCGTGCCAGGCACGTTTTACGGCGGGCCGGGCCGGGCCGTGCTGGGCCGGGCCGTTTGGCCAGGTCTGGCCCAGACTGTGGGTGCACGCCTGATCCGTGGGATAGGAAGTTACCTTTTCCGGTGGGGTCAGTGAGTAAATTGGGTACAGCGTCCAGTGTCTTCTACCCCTGTTGCGGCTCTAAATCAGGTCTTTGGGCGGTGGTTCTTGGAGACAGGGGCTGCCGGCGGCAACACAGCATGGAGTTTCGAGTACATACATCCTCCTCTCGTGGTTCAGTTTGTAGATTATGACCCCTGGATTAAGTGATCGTAAGGGATTTGGTCTGTCCTGGAACAGATCCACTTTCCTGGACGAAGTAGGCGAGAGTATGGTGCCGCCTCCGGTGTCAGAACACGAGTTGCCGGACAAGGGTGTGGCGGAGCAGGCGCAGTCGAGGGGGGAGGCATGGTGGCGGAGCACCCAGTACTGGAGCACGTTGTGCTGGAACTCGCGCGGACAGTGGGCAGCGCGGATGCTCAGATCTTGGCGGCCGAAGAAGCGGCGGTAGAAAGGGGACATAGCTCTCCCGCGGCTTAGAATTTGTGATGGGACACTTGATGGAACAAAAGGTTAGTGCTTAAGGTTGTCATGCAGTTTGTTAGGCCACGGGTAGAATTTGTGATGGTTTTGCAGTAATTGGTGCAGGATTCGATGTTGCCGTGTACAGTCTACTGGAGTATAGTAGAGATACAAAAGGTTTGCTGGATTGGAACACGTGTGGAATTACATTCAGTTAATGAGTTGCTGAACCACTTGAAAACAGTCCAGGGAAGAAAATGTAAAATAAAAATGGTTTTTGGATTGGAACAAGTATGAAATTACATTCAGTTAGCTAGTGTGTGAAAACTTGTAAGCTAACATTTTGGATGTTGCCTCGTTTCGAAGGCTTAGGATTGGATCATTGGAACTGCAGCACCTAGCAGACCACCTTGCCCAAACCGCATTAGCGTGTTTGAGAAGGCTTTTAGGAGTTTTGCTGAGACCCCAACTGAGAAGGCTTTTAGGAGTTTCGAAGGCTTTTAGGAGGTGGTCCTCATTGCCCACCTCCTCCTCGCAACTGCCTTCATCCGACAATTTGCCTGCAGCATTGATTCGAAAATTAAAACCTACCATTATGGACAATAATAAAATTTGGTACAGAGGATTCCAGAGTATTGGAATACACATTGGCTTTATCTCTGATATACACTTATGAAAAAAATGGATCCTATGCAGAGTGCTCGTTGTTTCCAACAAAATATTCAATACAGTATGCATGTGTAGACAGTGTGTGATTTGAGAGTTGTGAACCTTTTGATTCTCATGGTCTGAAACTATAAAACTGCAGTTCTGTACTGAAGTTTCAGACTAAATGTATGTGGCCATATGCATGTCAGGGGGGATGGATTCCTGTAGGCCAGTGTGAATCCTGGATGTGATGTAATATACTAGCAACCAGTACCACACTATGAACCTGTATTGATTTTCAAGCCGTCGATCTATTTAACAGCATCTATCGTTGCATGCATTTTTCATTGGCAAAAACCTAGAGAAAATTCAATATGTGAACCTACGAGTCTACAAACAGTATTAATCTGGAACTAGACATTTGCTACGTACACTTGGATCAACAAGAAAAAATGCATGTGCGAAAAATTCGTGAACGCAAATCGCCTTTGAGATGGGGATTGAAATAAATAAGATGAGATAGGGGAAACCTGTAAGGCGACCGTCTCTGGGTGTGCCAACACTTGGTAAATACATATTGATTTTATGGAGCCTTTTCTTTGAGAATTTTTAGCCATGAACCTATGAAATTTTCAGTACATATGCCATGGCTTTGCAAATAAATGACAGAGATCAATGTATGTAAAATCTGAAAGTGTAGTGTTCTTGTGTGCTTAAGTACTTCTATTCGTTTTGGTAGTTCATTTTTGTTTATTCTTCTACATATTTTAAAATATGTATTGTATCCCCTCACTTCATATAATTTCTTCTGACAGGTGTCCTGCTATGCCTTCTATGGCAATTGGAATATCTGCACAAATTCTTGCGTTATGGCATGTGCATCTGATTTGGATATACAAGTGCATCACCAGGTAAAATGTGAATCTTCTGCAGTTTCACTTTTAGCAAGCACATTAATATGTGCCGAAATGCTGATATTATGCGGCCTCATTTTCTCGAAGGCAGGACCAGAATGGTTGGACCTGCATTAAACCTCTTACATCTAATTGCTGCCACTGTGATGTTTGTCTCATGGTCGCTATTTGGCATCCTGGAAAGTGCTTTTACTGGATTATTATATGGCGTTCTATCACCAATAATGGCCACATTTGATGTAGTTGGATAGGCCATTTGTTCATTGTTTTGTGGTACATTTTTCTCTTCGTCAAACATGCTATTTGTTTGTGTTTATGCCATTCCTGCTCTGTTAGAACATATTTTACATGTCTCATACCATCTCAAAACTTTAGGATGGAACATGGAGTAGAATTATTGAAATTT
The DNA here is from genome assembly GCA_022496015.1 of Hordeum marinum. Lineage (NCBI taxonomy): Eukaryota > Viridiplantae > Streptophyta > Magnoliopsida > Poales > Poaceae > Hordeum > Hordeum marinum. The sequence goes on along the minus strand of CM039673.1, from coordinate 20,275,404 downwards.
GTATAGTGGTCAAGGATTTGAAGAAAATGATTTTCCGCTCCTATTTTTCAATGATGGATGACCTTGTCTTCAGACACTTACCGATTGAAAGCCATATCAGATATGGTTTGCTTCTTGTTTGTGTCTAGTAGCTCTTTACCCTTGTGCCTCAAGATCACAAAACTTTTCTGTGTCACCTTTCCTCTTTGGTCGTTTTAACATATATGACCTTCATCACATATGCAAACTAGCACGTTTTATGCCTGACCTCACAGTTGAGAGAAATGAGCCCTAGATGCAATGCTCTGTATTTAGGAAACACATTTCTGTTCTTTCTTGAAGAATTATAAATTGTAAATTTTGAGGACAATTATCTATCTGGATATTACTTCATATTCCTACGACATCATTACTGCTGCTTTGTGGACAATTCGCTGATATGTTGCATGAGTGTGGGGTGTAACAATTTGTATTGGTGGCGTGTGAACTTGTGTGATGTGTTATTTGTCTGGTAGTATTAGTTGTATGCTTAGAGTTTTGTACTTTGTTGGGAGGACCATGTACTAAGTTTTTATTGAATTCTGCAGTCTCATATTGCCACTGTTTTCTTAAGACGCTTATTCTTTTCTGAACATAAGGGGATGAAGGCAGAGGGGATCTTCAAGACCAAGGGTGTGGTGTGTTGACGAGTGCATATAGGAGTATTAAAATAACTTGTTTGGAGGCCACCGTTTGGTTTGTAACGGCAGGGCCGTGAACCACTATGCTAAGGTCCATCTGAGCCGCCTCGCTCTGGATGACGGACATCGAAATAAATGTGTTTGGTGAGTGGACCCTGGTCTGGACAACAGCAGACCATACGTCTCAGAATACAGACTAAAATACAAGCCATGGTGCGAATCTAAGAGTCAGACAACGGCTGAGATATAGAGTCCATCTGAGCTCGAGCTCAGAATAGGACTTTCCACACCAGAAGGCTCAAGATCACCTCGCGGATAACATGCTTCCTCCTCAAGGTAATACTCTTAAGACAGATTTACTAGTATGTGGAGCTAAGATCTTCTCTGATGCATTGTTTAGGTCCAAGAAAGTCTCGGGGTTAAAGGAAGGTGAAGTAGCTACAAGAATTGGTGTGTTTATCTCGGTGCCATCTCAACAAGGAGAGTTGCATGCGCAGATTCAAGCTTCTGCTCCACCTACTCTTACTCCCCTTCAGGCTGAAACCCTTTCCCTCTATTGTGCAGCTACTTATGCCTCTCAGCTCAATATTACCAGCCCTACTTTCTTATTGGATTGCCTCTCTCTTGCTAAATTTGCTGCTTTAAAAAATATCTATGACATCTCAATTCCTGGAATATTAGAAAGGAACTAGCTCAGTTTTTTTAAATCACCATTGGCATGAATGCTCAAGTTTTTCACATTTCCCGTAACATCAATGGTCTTGCTCACAATCTTGCTCAACGGGTTTATCGGTCTCATGGTGATGCCCAAATCTATTGTTTTGCTCATTCTCATGATCATTCTTCTTGTCCAGTGCTTTCCCTTCTTTCTCACTTTCATGTTCAGGGTATCAAACTGCATTCCATTCACCGCTTTTAACTAAGTTGTAGGTTTGTTGGGGAAAAATTCTTCCTTGCAGGTTGGGTACTACAAGGATTTGGGACCTTTCTTCATATCTATGCAGATTCAGTTGCGGATACATGCTAAGCTGCAGCTGCAACTCTAACGCGCCTGGATAGACAAGTGTTTGGCATTGTCTGTTGCCTTGCGTGTTTCTCTTCAAGACTCTTGGTGTGCAGTATTTTGTTGGCTGAAAAGGCTGATCCTTAGCTTTATCTTTGTTCCACATGGATCTTGCTGTTTCTTCGAGACTTTTCCCTCCTTGCTTATAGTTTGATGGTCTAGTAGTAAGGTAGCTATAAGCATCGGCAGTTCCTAGTTTTAGATTCAGAGTGTTCCTCTGCTTGTTCTGACCATGTTGATCATGGTGTAGTGGTTAGTGTAGGATCACTAGAAGAATGTCTAGAGGGGGCTGAATAGACTACTAGCAGGAATTTAAAACCTAACATTTTCCCAAGTTAATTGGTTGGCAGATTTTAATAGTTTTAGCAAGTCTAACAGCCCTACACATGCATGTCTCCAAATATGGCAGTAGAAAGTAAAGACATTGCACATGAAGTAAAGAGATGGGACAGGAAGCTCAAACGCAATAGGATATGCAAAGATTTTTCCCGTGGTTCCGATAGGTGGTGCTATTGTACGTCCACGTTTATGGATTCTTCAACCCACGGAGGGTAACGTTCGCGAGAGTCCACGAAGGGCTCCACCCATAAGGGTCCACGAAGTAGCAACCTTGACTATTCCATACGTCTTCCGTCCACGAAGGACTAGCCTCACTATGGGTAGATCTTCACGAAGTAGGCGATCTCCTTGCCATTACAAACTTCTTGGTTCACTCCACAACACGAAGTAGGAGGCTCCCAAGCGACACCTAACCAATCTAGGAGGCACCACCCTCCAAAAGGTAATAGGCTGGATAGAGACGATGAACTCCTTGCTCTTGTGCTTCAATATGATAGACTCCTTAACACACAATCACTCTCTCATAGATTTGGCTTGCTAGAATAGATGGGATTGGTGGAAAGCAAGTTGGGGAGGATAGAAATCAAGATCCATATGATAGGAGTGGAATATCTTGATCTCAACACAAGATTAGGTGGCTCTCTGTCAGAAAACTGAGTAGGATAGGTTCTGCGTGCTTCTCTTTCGAATAGGTGGTGGTGGAGGGGTATATATAGGCATCTCCAAAAATCCAACCGTTACACACAATAAGTCAGACTCGGTGACACCGATGTGTAAATCTCGGTGGTACCGAAGTGAATTAAAGTTAGCAACTTTTGAATCTCGGTGAGACCGATATATAAATCTCGGTTGCACCGACAAGGTGACAAACGGTCAGATTTACCAAACTCGGTGACGCCGATTCACTATTTTTGGTGGGACCGAAAATGAGAAATCTGCATACCAGTAACTTGGCAACCCGACTCGGTGGCACCGAGTGCAGTGTCGGTTACACAAAAGTGTTAGGGTTTGGCTGGGTCTGTTTGAGGATAGAATCGGTGGCGCCGGGATAGGAATGTTGGTTGCACCGATTTTGCATATGTGGCTTTGGACAGACTTTGGTGGGAGAGTTTGTGGATGTTTGGGTGACTTGTCACTTGTGCACGTTTGTCCATCATCAAAACTTTATCCATTTTTAATAGTATTGGCTTTCCTATGGACTCAAAGTGATTTCTCACAAATGTAAAATGTAGAGTCCACTTGCTTGAAGTTTGGCCAACCTATTTCCTTCTCCTTCTTCTTCTTGAAGATACTCTCCACACTCCTTAGCCAACGTTCTTTGTGGACCTTATCTGAAATACACTATATGAAGGTATTAGTCCAAGAGACAATGTATGTTGTCATCAATTATCAAAACCACCAAAGAAGCATTTTGTGCTTTCAGTTAGTTCCACTTTGCCTCATATAGGGTCTTTCTTCAGGTCTCTTCTCTAGATTATGCTCCTCCTCCTCTCTTTATCTTCAGCAGATCTATGTAATTCACTCTGTACTTCTCTGTGAGCTGAATGGAATTGGCATTTTGATGCCTTTGCTTATTCAAAAACAAATGAGTGTGATGTTGTTCCTTGGGCATGTGGTCAATCCTCTAGCTGGCTCAAATGAGCCATAACTAGATCTGTGTAGATGGTTCGTGAAAACATGGCGTGGTATGATTGTTGAAGATTGTATGGATTGTTTAATTGATTCTGATGCTACGTACGATCTGCATGATCAGGATTCGGGACCATTGTGCACAGGCGATGCAGACGCCACTGACATTTCGTTACTGATGCACCAATACGTTGTGATTAAAAATGTTTGTTTTTCCGACAAAAGGATTGAAAAGGTGATATTAAGATCTACTTCCTCCGTTCATAAATATATTTTTTTGAGCTTTCACCGCGGACTACTAAATACTTTTATCTCAAATTAATTATTTTAATTGTTGCCCTATTTTTGTATAATAATATATTCCAATTTAACTTTTAGGGTTTCAATGATATCTGGGTTTTATGAAGATCATTTACAACCCAAAATTACTTCATAGTAGTCACACACATTTTTATAGCTTAATTTTGGTTTTATAAATAATCCCTATATGATAATTTACAGTTATGAATAATTCCAAAAAAATTGAGCCACGGTTTCACGCATTTCAATCAACTCCTTGTCAAATTCAGCTGAGATGAAGCAATCACAAAGCAATCTTTTTATAAAAAAATCGACCCTATTTATTTTCCACATATTTGCAAAACCAAATATTTATATTACTGGTGCTGGCCAGGTGACCAGTCGCGGGTTGCATTGATGGATTGACGCATATTCTTGACCGAATATTTCCACATCATGAAATTATATATTAAGCACGCCATCCCAAAGGGATAAAATCTCATTCGTGTGAAGTATCTTTATTAAGATGGAAGAAAGTTTTTTTTTGAGAAAAAAGATAAGAAAGTTAAGTAGCCCAACTAAACTAGGAAGCAGACGCCTCCACTCCACAGACTGGTCTTCACAATCCACTTCACACGCCACCCAATTTATAAAAAAGAAAAAAAACTTCACACGCCGCCATTCACCGACACGGTGCGCGACCCCGCCCTCCCCGCCGCCAACGGTGTCGACCGCATCAGCGCCCTCCCTGACACCTTCCTGCGCCACATTGTCTCGCGCCTCCCGGTCACAGACGCTGTACGCACTTCTGCACTCGCCTCGCGATCGTGTCGGGTCTGGCTATCCATGCAATCCATCGTGGCCGACGCCTCCCTCCATCCCGATGAGTACCTCTGGCTTCCCAGCCCTGCCAACATGTCGGCCATCACCGCCGCCGTCTCCGGCACCCTAGAATCGCACTTGGGGCCCTTCCGCTACGTCCACCTCACCTGCAGCTACATGGGCGCGCACCAGGCCCAGCTCGCATGCTGGCTCCGGCTCCTCGCCGCCAAGAGCATCCAAGATCTCGTGCCTGTCAACCGGTTGTGGCCATTCGATGTGCCCCTCCCAAACACGCTCTTCAGCATCAGCATGGTCGTCCGCCTGTACATTGGCCTATGGAAGCTCCCAGGCATGGCCGGCCTGTTGAGTATATAGGAAATTTTCCTATCAAATTAATCCACAAGATAATGACTAGCATGACATTGACTAGATTAAGAACATACTAATAACTAACGAGACTAGCATGTACTACATAAATAGTAGACACATCTACGCGTATTGCTAGTATCGGGAAAACTAAAATAAGAAGGAGCAGGATATACCCTCCGATGGGTCAGTTGGTCGTAGCAGCAGCATTGGCGGCAGCGGCATCCTTGGCGGGCTTCTTGTCGGCTTCGGCCTTCTCGGCAGTGGCCCGATCGGCATCAGTTGGGGGTGACATGGTGATGTTGACGTAGACGACACGGACGTAGAGGAAATAGTCAAAAGGAACAATAGCGAGCAGTCGCGTAGTCGCTCCCTAAAAAACCAATCGCCCCTCTCACGTACAGGATCCAAAGAGGCGGGGTTTCGGAGGCCTGCTCTCCCGTCGGCCGTGTACGCGGCGAACGGGACGGAGTCGTCGGTGGTAGCAGAAGCAAAGGAACGACGTGGGCAGAGTGCGCGTAGAGGAAGATGTGATATGTTTTTCCGTGGTGGCTATGGTTAGTCGAAGCCCTGCTTATGTAGGCGGCGTCTGTGTGGAGAAACGAGGGTTGGACCCACGTCCGAGTCGGTAGCCTACGATCCAACGTCTCCGATCGAGGCGTTACTTATTCTCCGTTCCCAAGTGACAAAAATAAGCACGTAGGTATGAGCTCGGCTTGGCTCAATCCCGCAACCCGCGACGCGTCACGTAGCATCGTAACGAGGCGGGTGGCGAAGGAGTGCGCGAGGGCATCTTCTCTTCTCAAGGTCGAATAGCATGTAGAAGATAGACCATTATAAGGAGGTCCAACTCTGCCTCCACTAACGAGGTGGGACTAAACTTCCCACCATCCCTTGTCATGCCACCTACATGGGCCCTTAGAGATTTTTCTGAAATTCTCTTCTGGGCCCAAAGCCCATCTCAAATTTCAACAATCCCCCACAATATCTCAAGGGCCTATTTGTCCTCTGTTCCAATTACTGTTTGATATACCATCATTTCAGTGAAGAACTATTAAGGTTGAGCTTTACCTAGAGCAAGTAGCTACACTCCTTTACAACTGAACAATGGACTATGCCTTGAATTGTCAGTTTGGCGTCAAGAAGTTTCTCCACAAGTCTTACTAGTACTAGGTTGTCGAAGGCTAACCCCTCGGGTGGAGAATATTAGTCACACTCCTGTCCTATTCATGAGTTTACTAGAGATCACCCCAATCTCATAGACCGTGATCAGCAGTCGGGCTCATATGGGTGTGTTCCTCCAAAGATCGCTCTGTAGGATAGCATCTTGCTTACATATAAACTTTGGAACACATTAAGATAGTAGTCATCCTACCATACAGTATCCAAGAGTATTACATATCCAATGGAGTGGGTTAGTAAAGTTACTCTCCTCAGTTCACCACTGGCTTGTTTTCCCAAATCCTACTTCATAGGATCCCCGATCACATAGGTTGGGTTACTACCATGGCAACTCATGTGGGTCTCATACCCATCTTCCTCTATGCATTATCTATCACAACACGTGATAGCCCTTTAGTAAAGGGATCTGCCAGATTCTTAGCCGTGTAGATGTAATCCGACACTATCACTCCGGAGCTTCTTCAACGTTTGACAACTTTCAATCTCATTCTTATATGTTTGTTGGACTTCATGTTGTCCTTTGAACTCTTCACTTTGACAATGACTGTCTGGTTATCGCAGTTCATAAGGATAGTTGGAACCGGCTTCTCAACCACTTGCAAGTCCATCAAGAGATCTCGAAGAAATTCTGCTTCGACACCAGAAGTATCTAATGTTGTTAATTCTGCTTTCATTGTCCATCTTGTGAAGATCATTTGCTTACAAGACTTCCAGGAAACAACACCACCTCCAAGGGTAAACATATACCCAGTAGTGGCATCTCATCAGCATCAGAGATCCAATTCGCATCATTGTACCCTTCAAGTACCGACGGGTATCCGGTATAGTGAATTCCGTAATTCATAATACCTTTCAGATAGCGCATAACTCTTTCAAAAACATGTCAATGAACATCACCCGGATTGGCGACAAACCGACTCAGTTTGCTAACAGCAAACGCGATGTGAGGCCTCGTTGTGCTAGCTAGATACATAAGTGAACCAATGATTTGAGAGTATCTCAATTGATCTTTAGATGTTCCTATGAACTTTCGAACCAGCACACTAGGATCATATGGTGTTTGAGAAACTTTGCAGTTCGAATATTCAAAATGACTCAATATCTTCTCAACATAGTGGGATTGCAGAAGTGTAATCCCACCCTCACCATCTCTCAATAGCTTGATGTTCAAGATAACATCAGCCACTCCAAGGTCCTTCATCTCAAAGTTCTGAGAAAGAAAAGACTTAACATCCTCAATCACTTTGAGATTGGTTCCAAATATTAGTATGTCATCAACATACAAGCACAGTATAACTCCTTCGCCCCCACCATGGCGATAGTATACAAATTTGTCAACTTCATTAACAACGAAGTCAACATACGTAAAAGTTGTATTAAACTTCTCATGCCATTGCTTAGGTGCTTGTCTCAGGCCATATAAAGATTTCAACAACTTACACACCTTTCCTTCCTGACCATCTATCACAAAGCCATCTAGTTGTTGCATATATATTTCCTCCTCTAGCTCTCCATTAAGGAAAGCCGTCTTGACGTCCATTTGATGGACAAGAAGACCATGTGAGGCCGCCAACGATAGTAGTACTCGAATATTGGTCAGTCTGGCCACAGGTGAATAAGTATCAAAGAAATCCTCTTCTTTCTGGGCATAGCCCTTGGCCACAAGCCTAGCCTTATACTTTTCAATTGAACCATCGGGCCTAAGCTTCTTTTTGAGCACCCACTTACATCCCAATGGTTTGCAACCATAGGGACGCTCAGTTATTTCCCATGTTCCGTTAGCCATGATGGAATGCATCTCGCTACGGACCGCTTCTTTCTAGTAGTCAGCATCAGGAGATGCATAGGCTTCCGAAATAGAAGTGTGATTATCATCCACGAGGTACACAAGGAAGTCATCACCAAAGGTCTTTGTAGTCCTTTGTCTCTTGCCCCTACCAAAGGTTTCCTCGTCATCCTCCAAAGGATTATCAACATGTGGCAGGCTCAGGAGTCTCCTCTGATTCCTATCTAGAAGTTCTTTGCACATCTCTCATGGGGAATATATCCTCAATGTAGCATCCTTAGACTCCATAATTGTACCAACCTTCACGTTAGGTACCTCAGATTTCACTAGTAGAAATCTATAGCCAATGTTGTTCTTAGCATATCCCAAATTACCGCAATCTATGCTCTTTGGTCCAAGCTTACGCTTTTTGGGGATCGGCACATTGACTTTCGCCAAACAGCCCCAAGTACGTAAGTAGGAGAGCATCGTCCTTCTCTTCGACCACTGCTCATAGGGAGTGACCTCATTATCTTTTGTCGGAACTTTATTCAGGACATGACACGAAGTCAATATAGCCTCCCCCCACAATGCCTTGGATAAACCCGATGTATCTAACATGGTATTAACCAAATCAGTTAGAGTATAGTTTTTCCCCTATAAACACCTTGAGTTTAAGTGGTATTTTGACTTTCTAGAAAAAAATATGAGGAAATCCAAGAGCTGGCTCAGCACGCTTCCTATATAAGGAACATAATGAGAACAATTTGCTATGTTTTCTTTCTGAAACCTTTCAGAGTCTGAAGCTAACTAAGGCCTTGTTCGGATACTCTCCGCTCCCCAACTGCAGCTCCCGAGAGGAGGGAGCGCCAAGACAATTGCAGGGAGCATCTCGAACACAGCTCCTCGTGCGGAGCGGAGTTACGAGACTGGAGAACTTCCGAACATGCACTAAATCACCTTGCACAGTCGCTCTTGATGATTGAACTAAATATCCACCACACGACCATTGAGATCACCTGTAGTTTAGGCTTCAAAGCTGCGTATGAACACATGCACACTTCACCTCACTAAATGTGCTTTGCCTGACTGTCATGTCATTTCTTTAGCAACTAAGCACAAAACCCATCATAAGAGTGACAGAGAAGAACAACGCCACCTAATCGCTAGTGTCCAATAAGTACTGAATTTTTTTATTTCAAGTATCTGTTGGAAATATGCCCTAGAGGCAATAAATAAAGTGTTTATTATTATATTTCCTTGTTTATGATAATCGTTTATTATCCATGCTATAACTGTATTGATTGGAAACACATTACATGTGTGGGTAAATAGACAACACTCTGTCCCTAGTATGCCTCTAGTGAACTAGCTCATTGATCAAAGATGGTCAAGGTTTCCTAGAAATTGACATGAGATGTCATTGGATAACGGGATCACATCATTAGGAGAATGATGTGATGGACAAGACCGAAACTACAAATGTAGCATATGATCGTGTCAGTTTATTGCTACTGTTTTCTGCATGTCAAGTATGTGTTCCTATGACCATGAGATCATGCAAATCACGGACATCGGAGGAGTGCCTTGTGTGTATCAAACGTCGCAACGTAACTGGTTGACTATAAAGGTGCTCTACAGGTATCTCCGAAGGTGTCTTGTGAGTTGGCATGGATCAAGATTGGGATTTGTTACTCCGTGTGACAGAGAGGTATCTAAGGGCCCACTCGGTAATACAACATCACAATAAGCCTTGCAAGCAATGGGACTAAGTGTTAGTTGCGGGATCTTGTATTATGGAACGAGTAAAGAGACTTGCCGGTAACAAGGTTGAACTAGGTATGGAGATACCGACGATCGAATCTCGGGCAAGTAACATACCGAAGAACAAAGGGAACATCATACGGGATTAACTGAATCCTTGACACAGAGGTTCGACCGATAAAGATCTTCGTAGAACATGTAGGAAAAAATATGGGCATCCGGGTTCCGGTATTGGTTATTGATCGTAGAGGTGTCTCGGTCATGTCTACATAGTTCTCGAACCCGCAGGGTCTGCACACTTAAGGTTTGGTGACGTTTTGGTAGAATAGAGTTATGTATGTTGGTGGCCGAAGGTTTCTCGGAGTCCCGGATGAGATCCCGGACGTCATGAGGAGCTCCGGAATGGTCCGGAGGTAAAGATTCATATATAGGAAGTCTTGTTTTGGTCTCCGAAAAAGTTTTGGGCTCATCGGTAGTGTACCAGGAGTGCCGGTAGTGTACCGGGAGACCATCGGGAGGGGTATTTCGACCCAAGAGGCTACATGGGCTATGGGAGAGTGAATACCAGCCCTTAGTGGGCTGGTGGAAGTCCCACACAAAGCCCATGTGGCTTGGGAGAAAAAGCCCAAAGACAAAAAAGTGGAAAAAGGCAAAAATAGGGTGAATCCTTGTCCTACTAGGATTGGAGCTGGATTCCACCTCTCCCTCTTGGTTCGGCCAACTCCTTGGAGGCTTGGACCTTGGTCCAACCCTCCTCCTCTCTTCCTCCTATATATACTGGTGGTTTTAGGGGTTTTGCACTAGATTTTCAGCCACGTGCTACCCGTTCCTCTAGTGCATAGTTTTTCCTCTAGATCGGATTTCTGCGGCGAAGCCCTGCCGGAATAGCTCCACCACCATCGCCGGAGCGCCATCACGCTGCCGGAGAACTCTTATTACTCTCCACTCCCTCTTGCTGGATTAAGAAGGCGAAGATCGTCATCAAGCTGTACGTGTGCTGAACGCGGAGATGCCGTCCATTCGGTGCTTGATCGGCACGGATCGTGAGGACGGTTCGTGATTGGATCGCGAGACGCTCGGCGATTTGGATCGTGAAGACGTTCGACTACACCAACCGTGTTTCTAAAAGCTTCCCGCTTAGCGATCTACAAGGGTACGTAGATGCACTCTCCCTCTCGTAGATGCTCATCACCATGGATAGATCTTGCGTGTGCGTAGGAAATTTTTTGTTTCCCATGTAACGTTCCCCAACAGTGGCATCATTATCTAGGTCTATGTGTAGATGAGATCTCGAGTAGAACACAAAGGGTTTGTGGGCGTTGATGCTTAGATTTCTTCCTCCCTTGGTCGGATTTTGGTTCAGCGGTATGGTGAGATGAAGTGGCCCGGACCAACATTACTCGTACGCTTACGAGAGACCGGTTCCCTCGACCGTGATTTGTTGCATAGATGGCTTGCGGGTGCCAGTTTATCTCACTTTAGTTGGATCGGATTCGACAAAGGCGGTCCTTGAGAAGGTTGAAAAGCAACTAGTGTATCACCGTTGTGGTTTTTGCGTAGAGGAGAATTGTTCTTTCTAGATACCCGTAGCAGCCACGTAAAACATGCAACAACAATTACAGGACGTCTAACTTGTTTTTGCAGGGTATGTTGTAATGTGATATGGCCAATTACATGATGTTATATATGTGATGTATGAGATGATCATGTGGTGTATAGATTATCACGACTTGCATGTCGATGAGTACGGCTACCGGCAGGAGCCATAGGGTTGTCTTTAATTATTGTATGACCTGCGTGTCAATCATTAAGCGCTATGTAATGCTTTACTTTATCGCTAAACGGTAGCAATAGTAGTAGAAGCATGTTGGGCGTGACAACCCCGATGGTGACACGTTGATGGAGATCAAGATGATGAAGATCATGGTGTCGTGCTGGTGACGATGGAGATCATGCCGGTGCTTTCTAGATGGAGATCAAAAGCACTAGTTCATGGCCATATCATGTCACTTATGAATTGCATGTGATGTTAATCATATTATGCACCTTGTTTTGCTTAGGATGACGGTAGCATTATAAGGTGATCCATCACTTAAATTTCAAGATAAATTGTGTTCTCCCCGAGTGTGCACCGTTGCGAAAATTCGTCGTGTCGAGACACCACGTGATGATCGGGTGTGATAGACTCTACGTTCATAGACAACGGGTGCAAGCCAGTGTTGCACATGCAGAATACTCGGGGTTAAACTTGACGAGCCTAGCATGTACAGACATGGCCTCGGAACACAAGAGACCGAAAGGTCGAACATGAGCCATATAATAGATATGATCAACATGAGATGTTCACCATTGAAGCCACCTCAACTCACGTGATGACCGGACATGAGTTGGTGAATTTGGATCATGTGACACTCAGATGACCTGAGAGATGTCAATTTGATTGGGAGCTTTAGTAATTTTATTAACTAAACTCATTCAATAGTCTAAGTAAACTTTGCATATTTATGTTGTAGATCAATGGCTCGCGCAGTAGCACCCCTGAATTTTAATGCGTTCCTAGAGAAAGCTAAGTTGAAACATGATGGAAGTAACTTTGTTGACTAGGCCCGTAATCTGAGGATTATCCTCAGGGCTTCCCAAAAATCATATGTCCTTGATGCACCGCTTGGTGACCAACCAGAAGACATGACCTCCGAAGACGTTAAGAACGCTTGGGAGGCACGTACTGGAGATTACTCAATAGTTCAGTGTGCAATATTGTATGGCTTAGAACCGGGACATCAAAGACGTTTTGAAAGTCATCGAGCATATGAGATGTTCCAGGAGTTGAAGTTTATCTTTCAGAAGAATGCCCGGATCGAGAGGTACGAGACCTCCGATAAGTTCTATGCTTGCAAGATGGAGGAGAACGGGTCTATTAGTGAGCATATACTCAGAATGTCTGGGTATTCAAATCGTCTAGCAGATTTGGGTATTACCCTTCTGCCAGAGGCAATCACTGACAGAGTTCTTCAATCACTGCCACCTAGTTACAAGAGCTTTGTGATGAACTATAACATGCACGGGATGAACAAGTCAGTCGCCGAGTTGTTTGCGATGCTGAAAGTCGCTGAGTTTGAAATCCAGAAAGAACATCAAGTGTTGATGGTCAATTAAATCACTAGTTTCAAGAATAATGGCAAGGAAAAGGGCAAGAAGGGTAAAACCAAGAAGGATGGCAAAGCAATTGCTACTCCTTTAAAGAAGCCTAAGCATGGACCTAAGCCAAAAACTGAGTGCTTACATTGCAAGGGAACTGGTGACTGGAAGCGGAACTGCCCCAAGTACCTGGCTGACAAGAAGGCAGCCAACGACAAACAAGGTATATATGATATACATATTATTGATGTGTACCTTACTAGCTCTCGTAGTAGTGTCTGGGTATTTGATACCGGTTCGGTTTCTCACATTTGCAACTCAAAGAAGGAACTACAAAATAAACGAAGGCTGGCGAAGGACGAAGTGACGATGCGCATGGGAAATGGTTCCAAGGTTGATGTGATCGCCGTCGGCACGCTCTCTCTTCGATTACCATCAGGATTAGTGAGGAACCTGAATAATTGTTATTTAGTGCCTACGTTAAGCATGAACATTATATCTGGATCTTGTTTATTGCGAGACGGTTACTCATTTAAATCGGAGAATAAAGGTTGTTCTATTTATATGAGTAATATCTTTTATGGTCACGCACCCAATGTTAGGGGTTTATTCATATTGAATCTTGATAGTGATGACACACATGTTCATAACATTGATGCCAAAAGATGTAGAGTTGATAATGATAGTACCACTTTCTCGTGGCACTGCCGTTTAGGTTATATTGGTGTAAAACGCATGAGGAAGCTCCATGCTGATGGACTTTTGGAGTCACTTGATTTTGAATCACTTGACACATGTGAACCATGCCTCATGGGCAAGATGACTAAAATGCCGTTCTCTGGAACAATGGAACGGGCAAGTGGCTTATTGGAAATCATACATACTGATGTGGGCGGTCCAATGAATGTTACAACGTGTGGTGGATATCATTATTTTCTGACCTTCACTGATGACTTAAGTAGATATGGGTATATTTACTTAATGAAACACAAGTCTGAAACGTTTGAAAAGTTCAAGCAATTTTAGAGTGAAGTTGAGAATCATCGTAACAAGAAGATTAAGTTTCTACGATCTGATCAAGGAGGTGAATATCTGAGTTATGGGTTTGGCAGTCACTTAAGACAGTGTGGAATTGTTTCACAATTGACACCGCCTAGAACACCACAGCGTAATGGTGTGTCCGAATGTCGTAATCGAACCTTATTAGATATGGTGCGTTCTATGATGTCTCTTGTTGATTTGCCACTATCGTTTTGGGGTTATGCATTAGAGACAGCTGCATTCACTTTAAATAGGGCACCATCGAAATCCTTTGAGACGACGCCATATGAACCATGGTTTCGCAAGAGGCCAAAGTTGTTGTTTCTTAAAGTTTGGGAATGTGATGCTTATGTCAAAAAGCTTCACCCTGAAAAGCGTGAACCCAAAGCGGAGAAATGCGTCTTCATAGGATACCCGAAAGAGACAGTCGGGTATACCTTCTATCTCAGATCCGAAGGCAAAGTGTTTGTCGCTAAGAATGGAACATTTCTTGAGAAAGAATTTTTCTCGAAAGAATTGAGTGGGAGGAAGATAGAGCTTGATGGGGTTACTTAACCTTTACTTCAACCAGAAAGTAGCGCATCGCAGAAAGATGTTTCTGTGGAACCTACAACTGTAGAAGAGGAAGTTAATGATGATGATCACGAAGCTTCGGATCAAGCTAATATTTAACCTCGTAGGACGACAAGGTCGTGTACTACTCCTGAGTGGTACGACAACCCTGTCTTAGAGGTCATGTTGTTGGACAACAATGAACCTACGAGCTATGCAGGAGCAATGTGTTGGGAGACGTAGTAGTAAATCAAAATTTTCCTACGTGTCACCAAGATCTATCTATGGAGAAACCAGCAACGAGAGGGGAGAGATTGCATCTTCATACCTTTGAAGATCGCTAAGCGGAAGCGTTACAAGAACGCGGTTGATGGAGTCGTACTCGCAGCGATTCAGATCGCGGTGGATTCTGATCATAGCACCGAACAACGGTGCCTTTGCGTTCAACACACGTGCAGCCCGATGACGTCTCCTACACCTTGATCCAGCAAGGAGGAAAGAGAGCTTGGGGAAGGGCTCCAGCAGCAACACGACGGCGTGGTGGTGGTGGAGTAACAAGGTATCCCGGCAGGGCTTCGCCTAAGCGCTGCGGAGGAGGAAGAAGAGAGGTAGGGCTGCGCCAGAGAGAGAGAGTTCAGATCTGTTCTCAAGAGGCAAAACCCTTGGATATATATAGTAGGAGGGAGAGGGAGGGCTGCCTTGGCCCCTCCTCCAATGAGGAGAGGTTTGGCCGAACTAGGGGGAGAGTCCACCTCCCACAAGGGAGGTGGACCTCCTCCTTTTAAACTTTTCAGCCCTTATCTCTAGATCCCTAGCCGCATGGGCCTTTATAGAAGGTCTTGGCCAGCCCAATATGGGCTGGCACACCTCCTATAAGGGCCCATGAAGTCCTATGGTCGTCACACCCCTCCTGGGGGTCCTCTGGCACCCTCCCGGCACTCCCGGTACAATACCGATGAGCCCGAAAACTTTCCGGTGACCAAAACTGGACTTCCTATATATCAATCTTTACCTATGGACTATTCCGGAGCTCCTCGTGCTGTCCGGGATCTCATCCGGGACTCCAAGCAACCTTAGGTAATCACGTATACCATTTCCCTATAACCCTAGCGTCATCGAACCTTAAGTGTGTAGACCCTACGGGTTCGGGAAACATGTTGACATGACCGAGACACCTCTCTGGTCAATAACCAACAGAGGGATCTGGATACCCATGTTGGCTCCCACGTACTCCACGATGATCTCATCGGATGAACCACGATGTCGGGGATTCAATCAATCCCGTATACAATTCCCTTTGTCTATCGGTATGGTACTTGCCCGAGATTCGATCATTGGTATCCCTATACCTTTTTCAATCTCGTTACCGGCAAGTCTCTTTACTCGTTCTGCAATACATCATCCCGTGGCTAACTCCTTAGTCACATTGAGCTCATTATGATGATGTCTTACCGAGTGGGCCCAGAGATACCTCTCCGTCACACGGAGTGACAAATCCCAGTCTCGATTCATGCCAACCCAACAGACACTTCCGGAGATACCCGTCGTGTACCTTTATAGCCACCCAGTTATGTTGTGACGTTTGGCACACCCAAAGCATTCCTACGGTATCCGAGAGTTGCACAATCTCATGGTCTAAGGAAACTATACTCGACATTGAAAAGCTTTAGCAAACGAACTACCCGATCTTGTGCTATGCTGAGGATTGGGTCTTGTCCATCACATCATTCTCCTAATGATGTGATCCCGTTATCAACGACATCCTATGTCCATGGTCATGAAACCGTGACCATCTATTGATCAACGAGCTAGCCAACTAGAGGCTCACTAGGGACATGTTGTGGTCTATGTATTCACACATGTATTACGGTGTCTGGTCAACACAATTATAGCATGAATAATAGACAATTATCATGAAATAGGAAATACAATAATAACCATTTTATTATTGCCTCTAGGGCATATTTCCAACAGTCTCCCACTTGCACTAGAGTCAATAATCTAGTTACATTGTGCTGAATCGAACACCCATAGCATTCTGGTGTTGATCATGTTTTGCTCGTGAGAGAGTTTTAGTCAATGGATCTGCGACATTCAGATCCGTATGCACTTTACAAATATCTATGTCTTCCTCCTGAATGTAACCATGGATGGAGTTGAAGCGGCGCTTGACGTGTCTTGTCTTATTGTGAAACCTGGGCTCCTTCACAAGGGCAATAGCTCCAGTGTTGTCACAGAGTAGAGTTATCGGGCCCGACGTATTTGGAATCACTCCGAGGTCGGTGATGAACTCCTTCATCCAGACTCCCTCCTTCGCTGCTTCCAAAGCAGCTATGTACTCCGCTTCGCATGTAGATGCCGCCACGACGCTTTGCTTGCTGCTGCTCCAGCTGACCGCCCCTCCATTCAAAATATACACGTATCTGGTTTGCGACTTGGAGTTGTCCGAATCTGTGTCGAAGCTAGCGTCGACGTAACCCTTTACGACGAGCTCTTCGATACCTCCATATACGAGAAACATGTCCTTTGTCCTTTTTAGGTACTTCAGGATATTCTTGACCGATGTCCAGTGTTCCGCTCCGGGATCACTTTGGTACCTCCCTACCAAACTTATGGCAAGGTTCACATCAGGTCTGGTACACAGCATGGCATACATAATAGAGCTTATGTCTGAAGCATAGGGGATGACACTCATCTCTTCTCTATCCTTTGCCGTGGTCGGGCATTGAGTCGTACTCAATCTCACACCTTGTAACACAGGCAAGAACCCCTTCTTGGTCTGATCCATATTGAACTTCTTCAATATCTTTTCAAGGTATGTGCTTTGTGAAAGACCAATGAGGTGTCTTGATCTATCTCTATAGATCTTAATACCTAATATGTAAGCAGCTTCTCCAAGGTCCTTCATTGAAAAACACTTATTCAAGTAGGCCTTTATACTTTCCAAGAGTTCTATATTATTTTCCATTATCAACATGTCATCCCCATATAGTATAAGAAATGCTATAGAGCTCCCACTCACTTTCTTGTAAATACAGGGTTCTCCATAAACCTGTACAAACCCAAACGCTTTACTCACCTCATTAAAGCGAATGTTCCAACTCCGAGATGCTTGCACCAGCCCATAGATGGAGCGCTTGAGCTTGCTTACCTTGTTAGCATCTTTAGGATCGACAAAACCTTTCGGCTGCATCATATACAGTTCTTCCTTGAGGAAGCAATTAAGGAATGCCGTTTTCACGTCCATTTGCCAGATCTCATAATCATAAAATGTGGCAACTGCTAACATGATTCGGACTGACTTTAGCATCGCTACGGGTGAGAAAGTCTCATTGTAGTCAACTCCTTGAACTTGTCGATAACCCTTAGCGACAAGCCGAACCTTATAGGCGGTCACATTACTGTCCGCGTCAGTCTTCTTATTAAAGATCCATTTATTTTCAATGGCTCGCTTATCATCAGGCAAGTCCACCAAAGTCCACACTTTGTTCTCATACATGGATCCTATCTCGGATTTCATTGCCTCAAGCCATTTGTCGGAATCCGGGCCCGTCATCACTTCTTCATAGTTCGAAGGTTCACCGTTGTCCAACAACATGATCTCTAGGACAGGATTGCCGTACCACTCTGGTGCGGAACGTGTCCTAGTGGACCTTCGAATAGCAACTTGATCTGAAGCTTCATGATCATCACCATTAACTTCCTCTCTAGCCGGTGTAGGATCCATAGAAACAACTTCCCGTGCTGCGCTACTCTCCGGTTGAGTGGAGGTACAATTACCTCATCAAGTTCTATTTTCCTCCCACTTACTTCTTTCTAGAGAAAGTCTTTCGAGAGAAAGGATCCATTCTTGGCAACAAAGACTTTGCCCTCGTATCGTAGGTAGAAGGTATACCCAATAGTCTCTTTGGGATATCCTATGAACACTTTTCCGCTTTGGGTTCGAGCTTCTCAGGTTGAAGTTTCTTCACATAAGCATCGCATCCCAAAACTTTTAGAAACGACAGCTTAGGTTTCTTTCCAAACCATAATTCATATGGTGTCGTCTCAACAGATTTAGACGGTGCCCTATTTAAAGTGAATGCGACAGTCTCTAATGCATATCCCCAAAATGATAGCGGTAAGTCGGTAAGAGACATCATGGACCGCACCATATCCAATAGAGTGCGATTCCGACGTTCAGACACACCATTTCGCTAAGCTGTGTAGGGCGGCGTGAGTTGTGAAACAATTCCACATTTCCTAAGGTGCGTGCCAAACTCGTGACTTAAATATTCTCCGCCACGATGAGATCGTAGGCATTTTATTTTCCTGTCATGTTGATTCTCGACCTCACTCTAAAATTCCTTGAACCTTTCAAAAGTTTCATACTTGTGTTTCATTAAGTAGACATAACCATATCTACTCAAGTCATCAGTGAGGGTGAGAACATAACGGTAGCCACCGCGAGCCTCGACGCTCATTGGACCGCATACATCGGTATGTATTATCTCCAACAAGTCAGTTGCTCGCTCCATTGTTCCGGAGAACGGAGTCTTGGTCATCTTGCCCATGAGGCATGGTTCGCACGTGTCAAATGATTCGAAATCAAGTGACTCCAAAAGTGCATCAGCATGGAGATTCTTCATGCGTTTGACACCAATATGGCCAAGGCGGCAGTGCCACATGTAAGTGGGACTATCGTTATCAACTTTACACTTTTTGGTACTCACACTACGGACATGTGTAACATCACGCTCGAGATTCATCAAAAATAAACCATTAACCAACGGGGCATGAGCATAAAACATTTCTCTCATATAGATAGAACAACCATTATTCTCGGATTTAAATGAGTAGCCATCTCGCATCAAGCGAGATCCAGAGACAATATTCATGCTCAAAGCTGGTACTAAATAACAATTATTAAGGTTTAAAACTAATCTCGAAGGTAGATGTAGAGGTAGCGTGCCGACGGCGATCACATCGACCTTGGAACCATTCCCGACGCGCATCGTCACCTCGTCCTTTGCCAGCCTTCGCTTATTCTGCAGCTCCTACTTGGAGTTACAAATGTGAGCAACTGCACCGGTATCAAATACCTAGGAGCTACTACGAGCGCTGGTTAGGTACACATCAATAACAAGTATATCACATATACCTTTAATGTTGCCATCCTGCTTATCCGCTAAGTACTTGGGGCAGTTCCGCTTCCAGTGACCGGTACCCTTGCAATAAAAGCACTCAGTCTCAGGTTTGGGTCCATTCTTGTTCTTCTTCTTCCCGGCAACTTGCTTACCAGGCGCGGCAACATCTTTGCCGTCCTTCTTGAAGTTCTTCTTACCCTTGCCTTTCTTGAAACTAGTGGTCTTATTCACCATAAACACTTGATGCTCCTTTTTGATCTCGACCTCCGCTGATTTCAGCATTGAGTACAACTCAGGAATGGACTTCTCCATCCCTTGCATGTTGTAGTTCATCACAAAGCTCTTGTAGCTAGGTGGAAGCGACTGGAGGATTCTGTCAATGACCGAGTCATCCGGGAGATTAACTCCCAGCTGAGTCAAGCGGTTGTGAAGCCCAGACATCTTGAGGATGTGCTCACTAACAGAACGGTTCTCCTCCATCTTACAGCTAAAGAACTTGTCGGAGATGTCATATCTCTCGACCCGGGCATGAGCTTGGAAAACCAGTTTCAGCTCTTGGAACATCTCATATGCTCCGTGTTGCTCAAAATGCTTTTGGAGCCCTGGTTCTAAGTTGTAAAGCATGCTGCACTAAACAAGGGAGTAATCATCGCAGCGAGAATGCCAAGTGTTCGCAACGTGTTGTTCTGCTTGGAGAAGGGGTGGGTCACCTAGTGGTGCATCAAGGACATACAATTTCTTGGAAGCTATGAGGATGATCCTCAAGCCATGGACCCAGTCCGGATTGTTGCTTCCATCATCTTTCAACTTGGTTTTCTCTAGGAACGCGTTGAAATTGAGGGTGACATTTGCGTTGGCCATTGGATCTACAATATAGATAGTAAAGGCAATTTTAGACTAAGTTCATGATAATCGAGTTCACATAATCAAATTATTCAATGAACTCCCACTTAGATAGACATCTCTCTAGTCATCCAAGTGACACATGATCCATGTCAACTAGCCAGTGTCCGATTATCACGTGAGACGGACTAGTCATCCATGGTGAACATCTTCATGTTGATCGTATCTTCTATATGACTCATGTTTGACCTTTTAGTCTTCCGTGTTCCGAGGCCATGTCTGTACATGCTAGGCTTGTCAAATCAACCTAAGTGTTTCGCGTGTGTAAATCTGGCTTACACCCGTTGTATGCGAACGTTAGAACCTATCACACCCGATCATCATGTGGTGCTTCGGAACAACGATACTTAGCAACGGTGCATAGTTAGGGTGAACACTTCTCTTGAAATTTTATTGAGAGATCATCTTATTTACTACCGTCGTTCTAAGCAAATAAGATGTAAACATGATAAACATCACATGCAATCAATATAGTGACATGATATGGCCAATATCATCTTGCTCCTATGATCTCCATCTTCGGGGCACCATGATCATCACTGTCACCAGCACGACACCATGATCTCCATCATCATGATCTCCATCATTGTGTCTTTATGAAGTTGTCTCGCCAACTATTACTTCTACTACTATGGCTAACGCTTAGCAATAAAGTAAAGTAATTACATGGCGTACAATAAAATAAGACAACTCCTATGGCTCCTGTCGGTTGTCATAGCCATCGACATGCAAATCGTGAACCCTATAACAAGAACATGATCAATCTCATACATCACAATGCATCACATCACATTCTTTTGGCCATATCACATCACGAGGCATATGCTGCAAAAACAAGTTAGACGTCCTCTAATTTGTAGTTGCAAGTTTTTACGTGGCTGCTATAGGTTTCTAGCAAGAACGTTTCTTACCTACGCCAAAACCACAACATGACATGCCAATTGCTATTTAACCTTCATAAGGACCCTTTTCATCGAATCCAATCCGACTAAGGTGGGAGAGACAGACACCCGCTAGCCACCTTATGCAACTAGTGCATGTCAGGCGGTGGAACCGGTCTCACGTAAGCGTACGTGTAAGGTTGGTCCGGGCCGCTTCATCCCACAATACCGTCGAATCAAGATAATACTAGTAACGGCAAGCATATTAACAAGATCGTTGCCCACAACTGCTTTGTGTTCTACTCGTGCATAGATTCTACGCATAGACCTAGCTCATGATGCCACTGTTGGGAGACGTAGTAGTAAGTCAAAATTTTCCTACGTGTCACCAAGATCTATCTATGGAGAAACCAGCAACGAGAGGGGAGAGATTGCATCTTCATACCTTTGAAGATTGCTAAGTGGAAGCGTTACAAGAACGCGGTTGATGGAGTCGTACTCGCAGCGATTCAGATCGCGGTGGATTCCGATCTTAGCACCGAACAACGGTGCCTCCGCGTTCAACACACGTGCAGCCCGGTGACGTATCCTACACCTTGATCCAGCAAGGAGGAAGCAGAGGTTGGGGAAGGGCTCCAACAGCAGCACTACGGCATGGTGGTGGTGGAGTAACAAGGTATCCCGGCAGGGCTTCGCCTAAGCACTGCGGAGGAGGAAGAAGAGAGGTAGGGCTGCGCCAGAGAGAGAGAGTTCAGATCTGTTCTCAAGAGGCAAAACCCTTGGATATATATAGGAGGAGGGAGAGGGAGGGCTGCCTTGGCCCCTCCTCCAAGGAGGAGAGGTTCGGCCGAACTAGGGGGAGAGTCCACCTCCCACAAGGGAGGTGGACCTCCTCCTTTTAAACTTTTCAGCCCTTATCTCTAGATCCCTAGCCGCATGGGCCTTTATAGAAGGTCTTGGACATCCCAATATGGGCTGGCGCACCTCCTCTAAGGGCCCATGAAGTCCTATGGTCGTCACACCCCTCCCGGGGGTCCTCCGACACCCTCCCGGCACTCCCGGTACAATACCGATGAGCCCGAAAACTTTCCGATGACCAAAACTGGACTTCCTATATATCAATCTTTACCTCCGGACCATTCCGGAGCTCCTCGTGACGTCTGGGATCTCATCCGGGACTTCAAAAAACTTTCAGTAATCACGTATATCATTTCCCTATAACCCTAGCGTCATCGAACCTTAAGTGTGTAGACCCTACGGGTTCGGGAGACACGTAGACATGACAGAGACACCTCTCCGGTCAATAGCCAACAGCGGGATCTGGATACCCATGTTGGCTCCGACATACTCCACAATGATCTCATCGGATGAACCACGATGTCGGGGATTCAATCAATCCCGTATACAATTCCCTTTGTCTATCGGTATGGTACTTGCCCGAGATTCGATCGTCGGTATCCCTATACCTTGTTCAATCTCGTTACCGACAAGTCTCTTTACTCGTTCCGCAATACATCATCCCGTGGCTAAATCCTTAGTCACATTGAGCTCATTATGATGATGTCTTACCGAGTGGGCCCAGAGATACCTCTCCGTCACACGGAGTAACAAATCCCAGTCTCGATTCATGCCAACCCAACAGACACTTTCGGAGATACCCGTAGTGTACCTTTATAGCCACCCAGCTACGTTGTGACGTTTGGCACACCCAAAGCATTCCTACGGTATCCTAGAGTTGCACAATCTCATGGTCTAAGGAAACGATACTTGACATTGAAAAGCTTTAGCAAACGAACTACCCGATCTTGTGCTATGCTTAGGATTGGGTCTTGTCCATCACATCATTCTCCTAATGATGTGATCCCGTTATCAACGACATCCTATGTCCATGGTTATGAAACCGTGACCATCTATTGATCAACGAGCTAGCCAACTAGAGGCTCACTAGGGACATGTTGTGGTCTATGTATTCACACATGAATTACGGTTTTTGGTCAACACAATTATAGCATGAATAATAGACAATTATGATGAACTAGGAAGTACAATAGTAACCATTTTATTATTGCCTCTAGGGCATATTTCCAACACAATGATGGGCCTGGATTCTGAGAAATGGTTAGAGGCCATGAAATCCGAGATGGGATCCATCTATGAAAAGAAAATATGGACTTTGGAAGTATTACCTGAAGGGCGAGAGGCCATTCAGAACAATGGATCTTTAAGAAGAAGACAAACGCAGATGGTAATATCACCGTCTATAAAGATCGACTTGTGGCAAAGGGGTTTTCACAAGTTCAAGGAGTTGACTACGATGAGACATTCTCCCCCGTAGCGATGCTCAGGTCTGCAGAATCATGTTGGCAATAGCTGCTTATTTCGACTATGAAATTTGGCAGATGGATGTCAAAACGGCGTTCCTCAATGGTTTCCTTGAGGAAGAGTTGTATATGATGCAACCCAAAGGTTTTGTCGATCCAGAGAATGCTGACAAAGTTTGCAAACTCCAGCGATCCATTTATGGACTGGTGCAAGCATCTCGGAGTTGGAATAAGCGCTTTGATGAGGTGATCAAAGCATTTGAGTTTATACAAGTTTATGGAGAAGCTTGTATTTACAAGAAAGTGAGTGGGAGCTCTATACCGTTTCTAATATTATATGTGGATGACATATTGCTGATTGGAAAGTATGTAGAAATGCTAGAAAGCGTGAAGGAATATTTGAACAAGAGTTTTTCAGTGAAGGACCTAGGAGAAGCTGCTTTAATATTAGGCACTAAGATCTATAGAGATAGATCGAGACGCTTAATAGCACTTTCACAGAGCACATACCTTGATGAAGTTTTGAAGAATTTCAAAATGGATCAGTCCAAGAAGGGGTTCTTGCCTGTGTGAAAAGGTGTGAAGTTGAGTAAGACTCAATTCCCAATGACTGCAGAAGATAGAGAAAAGATGAGTGTCATCCCCTATGCTTCAGCCATAGGCTCTATCATGTATGCAATGTTGTGCACAAGATCCGATGTCATCCTTGCCATAAGTATGGCCGGAAGGTTTCAAAGTGATCCTGGAATGGAGCACTGGGCAGCGGTGAAGAATATCCCTAAGTACCTGAAAAGGACTAAGGAAATGTTTCTCGTTTATGGAGGTGATGAAGAGCTCGTCGTAAAGGGTTGCATCGATGCAAGCTTTGACACTGATCTGGACGACTCTAAGTCACAAACCGGATACGTATTTATTGTTAACGGGGGAGCGGTAAGCCGGTGCAGTTCCAAGCAAAGCGTGGTAGCTGATTCTACGTGCGAAGCAGAGTACATCGCAGCCTCCGAGGCGGCGAAGGAAGGTGTCTGGATGAAGCAGTTCATGACAGATCTTGGATTAGTGCCCAGTGCACGGAATCCAATGAATCTGTTCTGTGACAACACTGGTGCCATTGCTCTCGCCAAGGAACCAAGGTTTCACAAGAGGACCAGACACATAGCGACGCTTCAACTCCATCCGCTATTACATCGAGGAGAAGGACATAAATATTTGCAAAGTGCACACGTATCTGAATGTTGCAGACCCATTGGCTAAACCTCTTCCAAGGGTTAGTCATGATCCACACCAGAACAACATGGGTGTTCGATTGATTACCATGTAAATCACATAGTGACGTGAACTAGATTATTGACTCTAGTGCAAGTGGAAGACTGCTGGAAATATGCCCTAGAGGCAGTAAATAAAGTGTTTATTATTATATTTCCTTGTTTATGATAATGGTTTATTATCCATGCTATAATTGTATTGATTGGAAACACATTACATGTGTGGGTAAATAGACAACACTCTGTCCCTAGTATGACTCTAATGAACTAGCTCGTTGATCAAAGATGCTCAAAGTTTCGTAGCCATTGACATGAGATGTCATTTGATAACGGGATCACATCATTAGGAGAATGATGTCATGTACAAGACCCAAACTACAAACTTAGCATATGATCATGTCAGTTTATTGCTACTGTTTTCTGCATGTCAAGTATGTGTTCCTATGACGATGAGATCATGCAACTCAAGGATATCAGAGGAGTGCCTTGTGTGTAGCAAATGTCGCAACATAACTGGGTGCCTATAAAGGTGCTCTACAGGTATCTCCGAAGGTGTTTGCTGAGTTGGCATGGATCAAGACTGGGATTTGTTACTCCGTGTGACGGAGAGGTATCTCACGGCCCACTCGGTAATACAACATCACAATAACCTTGCAAGCAATGTGACTAAGTGTTAGTTGCAGGATCTTGTATTACGGAACGAGTAAAGAGACTTGCTGGTAACGAGGTTGCAGTAGGTATGGAGATACCGACGATCGAATCTCGGGCAAGTAACACACCGAAGAACAAAGGGAATATCATACGGGATTAACTGAATCCTTGACATAGAGGTTCGACCGATAAATATCTTTGTAGAATATGTAGGAACCTATATGGGCATCCAGGCTCCGCTATTGGTTATTGACCGTAGAGGTGTCTCGATCATGTCTACATAGTTCTCGAACCTGCGGGGTCTGCACACTTAAGGTTTGGTGACGTTTCGGTAGAATAGAGTTATGTATGGTGGTGACCCAAGGTTGTTCGGAGTCCCGGATGAGATCCCGGACATCAAGAGGAGATCCGGAATGGTCCAGACTTAAAGATTCATATACAAGAAGTCATGTTTTTGTCGCCGAAAAAGGTTCGGGCTCATCGGTAGTGTACCGGGAGTGTCGGTAGTGTACCGGGAGACCATCGGGAGGGGTATTTCGACCCAAGAGGCTACATGGGCTGTGGGAGAGTGAATACCATCCCTTAGTGGGCTGGTGGAAGGTCCACACAAATCCCATGCGGTTAGGGAGAAAAAGTCCAAAGAGAAAAAGTGAAAAAAGGCAAAAATAGGGTGAATCCTAGTCCTACTAGGATTGGAGGTGGATTCCACCTCTCCCTCCTTGTTCGGCCGACTCCTTGGAGGCTTGGCCCTTGGGCCAACCCTCCTCCTCTATTCCTCCTATATATACTGGTGGCTTTAGGGTTTTTGCACTAGATTTTCAGCCACGTGCTACCCGTTCCTCCAGTGCATAGTTTATCCTCTAGATCGGATTTCTGCAGTCCTTAGGCGAAGCCCTGCCGGAATAGCTCCACCACCATCGCCGGAGCGCCGTCACGCTGCCGGAGAACTCTTCGTCCTCTCCGCTCCCTCTTGCTAGATCAAGAAGGCGAAGATCGTCATCAAGCTGTATGTGTGCTAAACGCGAATGTGCCGTCCGTTCGGCGCTTGATCGGGCGGATTGTGAGGACGGTTCGTGATTGGATCGCAGGACGCTCGGCGATTTGGATCACGAAGTCGTTCGACTACACCAACCGCGTTTCTTAACGCTTCCCGCTTAGCGATCTACAAGGGTACATAGATCCACGCTCCCTCTCGTAGAGGCTCATCACCATGGATAGATCTTCCGTGTGTGTAGGAATTTTTTTGTTTCCCATGTAACATTCCCCAACAGTATCTTAGTTACTATTTTTACTGAGACTACTATCAGGACCAAAATGGAGTAATAAACCAATCAAATGTAATGACTTCTGAACAATGAACAATGCATGGCCATTTTGTTGAGGCATACATTCTTTCGGCAATAATAGTCTCATAGTCTGCTAATAAGGCAATTATGTCTATTTTCAGGAGGGAGACATGAAAAAGTAAGGGGAATGGGCTCTCATGCAAGAGCCAACCTGTAAGCGTACTCCTATAGTCAGATATAATAAATTCGAAGTAAAGAGATGGAGAGGAGGTGTAGCGACCCGACTCAAAACGAGTCAAGCCTCTGTGTTTGCTATGCCATCCCTGGATCAGTATGCTGGCACACACAGTACATCAATGTATATATCAAAGTGCAATCACATGTAATTAACGTAAAACTGATATATACCTTAGAATAGCAGCGGATACAGTCAACGGGAGTGGAGTCCCAATAACACCAACGGCAAGTTGAGTGCAGACCGTAACCCTGAATCGTACTCTTACCCGTCGTAGAAGAGTATCTACAACATGATACGTTGCAGCCATATAGGTCAGTACCTTGAATGTACCGGCAAGATCACCATAGTAGAACAGAAGAATAAAGACTATTCTATATGCAAAGGCTTTGTGGCTCTGTGTCTAAGTTTTTGCGTAAAAGCTGATTTTATTTTCCTACAACAAAGGAATATCAGAAATTTCACTATGGAGTTACCTATCATGACATGGTTCCGCCAACCAATGTCTCAATGCCCATAAGTATCATAAGTTGCCCACAATTAGTTATCAGTCTAGTGTTGAGAGATCAGAGATAGATCCAAGTCTAGAAGCTCAATTTGTCCGTAACCGGGGACACGGCTAATCGATTAGGTTTTAACTCTGCACAGTGTTGTGTACTTTACCCACAAGATTCGTTCCCTCCTGATAAGTCCTCGCATTGCCTGGTGTTTGAGAACAGGATGAACGAAACATGGTCTTTCAAAGTGTTTCCCTGACTGTCCGACAGTGCCCATCCAATCCTAACGTCGACTACATCTCGTAGCACTGCCCAGTAGAGTCACAACAAAGATCAACCAAGCCAGAGCCCATAATGACTTGTGGCTACACAGGTAAGCTTCCGGGCATGAAGTATTCATCCTTCTCTTTGAGTCTGGGTGAGGCTTTCCGCATGAATACTGGCCATCTCCAGCAACACCTAGGCAAATCCACTGGTTTTTCCAGGGTACCGTTTCAACCATCCCTCACCCAGTAGTGTGTATTGAAAAACTTGTTTCTCGAGTCTCGAAGTCTTGAGGTCTTGAATATGCAGGTCTTGAAGAAGCCTTCATGAAGTCGTCATTTTGACGTGCAGTCCTTCACACCACTCACGAACACTCATACCAGACCCCGTCTACTTTAGCATAGCATTGAACTAACTAGCGTTCCCGAGGCTTTAGTAACAAGTGGTGGGTTCCTACCTCATGCATTCTACTCAACTACAAGAATTTCAATAACACTACGGGAGGGATTTGTTGAATGATGTCACTACATGCAATAAAACATAGGTATGAAAAGATGGTCGAAGTGAACTTGCTTGTACTGTTGATGAAGATAAGATATCGCTCTCAGAAATAACTTGATAGAACTATTCGTCACTCTCCGATCAAAATCTATCGTAAGCAAATAACATTCAATAAACATTCATGCCAAAACAAAGAACTGAAAAACGCAAGAACAAAACATGTCTTGGTGCGAAAATAACAACATACTAAGGTTAAATAAGAAAAGATAGGTTCTAGCTGTGTTGTAAAGTGAAAGTGGAGGAATCAACTCAAAAGAGTTAATGGATGATGAACTATTGCTATATAAGCTTAGGTTGGAGAGACTACGGAAGACGATCCAAGGTATGAGAGAGCAACATGAATGTTGTTTGACAAATAGCATAAGACATAAGAATTTATTTGTAGAAAGAGTTTAATTGAAATGGAGCACTACAACACAAGTTATAGCGAATTGAAGTAGGAAATAAATTGTAAATTCAAGTATGAATTGAATCTGAATTCACAAAGGTCAAAAGAAGTTGAACCGAAGTACGATGGTTATGAATAGAAATACATGACACGAGTATTTAGGGGCAAAAAGAATCAATTGAAAAGGTGTTACAGTTTGCAAGATATGATCAAATGAAGGTTCGGATTCAAATTGAATCGCTCCAATTTGAAAGGTTCAAAGATTGAAACTAATGATGTTACTATATATGGGAAGTCAATATGAACGTGTAGAAAAAAGAATTACTAGGTTCAAAATGACGGATCAAAAGTTATAAGCAATTCAATATGGCATTGAATTAGCTTAATACGGTGTGTGAACACATTTTGGGGACTAATAGAGAAGTACGAGCAAGATCAAAATTATATGTTAATACGATGACACTAATGATGTGAATGGAAGGATTACTTTGATACGGATCCGACGCAATTGGATTCATCGGAAACGGAGCTACGGATAAAAAGATATGATCAAAAGAAGTTTGAATATAAATCTGAATAAATTTCGAAATTTGAAATTTTGAAAAAAATTGACATGAGGTCAAGACGAAAATCTAGACGTTGGTTTCATCTATTTCTGATAAACGAGTAAAATGTTATGGCTATTTGAAAAATCTGGGCCAAGCTGTTTTATGGAGGAAAAATGCTATGTCTAAAATAATTCTAGGACTAATGAGTAAATACATAGATTAATTAATAATGTAATTACTCTACCGTATACTACTATAGAAATACTAGTGTAGGGATTTTAAACTACAGGAGTATAAAAGAAAATACGAAGAGAATACCTTTAGAATGCAGAGAAGATATAAATCCAAAGAGGAGACGACTTCCAGAAATCCCGCCGGAGAGAAGAATTTTTTTTTATAAAGCTAGTCAAACCGAAACGATTCGATTCAACCCGAAGCGGATGACTTTTGGGTGCACCTATGGGTCTATATTTATAGGTGAAAGGAAGGTGCAAACATCCAAAGCTAAGCGAGGTGGGACTAAAATAGGGAAAGAGAGAAGAAGAGGACCACGTGGGCTTATCAGCCGGCTGTGCACATGGGCGCAGCCCAGTTTTTTTTAATTCTCGGATGAACAGTGTTCCGTCATGAACAGTGTTTCCTGTTTTTTTTTAAAAAAAACAGCAAAGAAAAACAAATAAACAAAAATAGAAAAACACTTTATATAGGCATATTATATATCAGAATTTTCAGAAAAATATTTCCTAAAACATGAATATTTTTTTGAAGGCCTAATAAAATACTTTTAAAAATAGTATTTTTTTGCAATAACTCCAAAATGAAAAGAAACTAGAATTTCAAATAAATGGCAAATAGTTTTTATTTCTAAAATTTGAGTCAAAACATTGTATCTGATTTTTTGAGTGTCATTTACCTCCTCTCATTTGATTTTATAAGAGGGTTTTGAAAATATTTGAACTCAAAATTGAATAGGGATTCGAAATAGAAATTTTTGGGAAACTCATTTTATTCCCTCTCATTAAAATTTCAAAAGTTTCAAAATTCCACTCAATTTCACACAATCAATCACACAACATTCAAGCAAACAATCTTACTTATTTATTTAATATAACATTCCAAAATTTAGAATTTTGGGATGTTACAAACTACCACACTTAAAATGAATCTCGTCCTCGAGATTCGAAGAGGCTAGAAAGGAAAAGGTTAGGGTTTGGGGTCTTCTAGCAAAACTCCATTGACGTGGAAGGTGTGGGGTCTACCACACTTAAAATGAGAGTGACTGGTCCGTCAAAATCATGGCAGTCCTCTGGGTGCGTCTGTCTCTTCACATTCTTCACGGTAGCTTATTCGGTGATGCTCCTCCGTTTAATATCAAAATCTTGTGATCTCATACAAAATGTATTACCACCGATACTGGGTCTTCTTAGCTGGAAGGTTTCGCGTTCATTCTAAGTAACTTACCGAAGATCTCATGGTGGTCTACCATTTGTGGTTGTCCTGTGGTGAAATGGGTCTTGGCTTCATTCCTCACCGTAATATTCCTACGTGTGACAGCAACTGTCGTGTACAAGGGGTTTCATCATACCATTCTAAGACTTAAACAAAAGCTTCAAAGAACGTCGTCTCTTTACTATGGGTAAGTCACTCAGATTTACCATTCCGAATAGCAAGAGAATGATAAGCGTAAGTCGTCATGGTGGCCAAACCATGTCGCACTGAAATCATTACCTTGTATAAGGTTTAGTGAATCTCATATTCTAACACTTGGGCTTCCTCACAAGCATTGCAGAAAATTTCTCTTGTCAACGAACAAAGTTCGGATAAATCCATTTATTTCTGCAAGCCGGACAAAAACATCTATCGTTTCTTCACAACTCTCAGGTTTTCGTAATACTCCTAAGGAAAACGTTTGCTGATCAGTCATAGCTTCTTCCAAGTCTCTGCCTTCACAAAGGTGGGGCTTGATCCTTATCAATCCTGAGGTCAATAACTTGTGGATTCACTTGAATACTTGTACAACTTCATCTCACCCGTGGGGTGACTATCGATCCATATTCCAGCATTACCTTGAGATCACTCCATTATACCCTTGAGGTAACAATTTACAGACCTATTATTGTCTGGATTCCACTCCATGGAATTCATTTTCCTTTCCATTGGTCTGTTTAACCTTGGGTGTGGTTTTCACCATAATCATTCCGTTTCTCAGCATTCCAGCTTCGAAAACTCTTTGTCACAAGGTTATCATCCACATAGTTTGAGGTGGTTCCACATTCTCTTCACCTGTATTCACTTATACAAACTCCTTAACCGATGGTCAGATATAATAAATTTGAAGTAAAGAGATGGAGAGGAGGTAGAAAAAAGCACAAGTATTGTAGCCAACCTTACCGTGGGTCACTATGTGTGATGACATGGCTATCTCATATAACAACAGTTGATTGTATTGTTTACCATGTGTTGGGGAATGTTGCATGGGAAAAGAATTTTTTCCCTACGCACACGCAAGATCTATCCATGGTGATGAGCATCTATGAGAGGGAGAGTGGATCTACATACCCTTGTAGATTGCTAAGCAGGAAGCGTTAAGAAACGCGGTTGGTGTAGTTGTACGTCTTCGCGATCCAAATCACCGAGCGTCCCGCGATCCAATCACGATCCGTCCCTCGAACTCATGACGATCCATCCCGCGATCTCATCATTATCCGTCTCACAATCTTGATCATGGTCCTTCCGATCTAGCACCGAACGGACGACACCTCCGTGTTCAGCACACGTACAGCTCGATGACGATCTCCGCCTTCTTGATCCAGCAAGAGGGAGCAGAGAGGTAGAAGAGTTCTCCGGCATCATGACAGTGCCGCAGTGATGGTGGTGGAGCAATTCCGGCAGGGCTTCGCCTAAGCACCGTTGAAAACCGATCTAAAGGAGAAACTGCGATCTAGAGGAGAGGTAGCACGTGGCTATTAGGGTCAGCTTTTTCCTCTAAATCCTCTAGTATATATAGGAGGGAGGGAGGGGAGGAAGCAGCCTCAAACCCTCAAGGTTTGGTCGAGATTGGAGGTGGAGGAGTACTACTCCAATGCTATTAGGAGTAGGATTCCTCCTTTCCACTTGGAAACTCTTTCCACCTCTCGACCTTTGGATTTTTTCCTTCTCAAACCACTCCACCCGCATGGACCCTTAGAGGAGGCTTTGGCCAGCCCACCAGGGGCTGCTTTACCTCCACCCACAGCCCATGTAGCCTCTGTTGGGAAACGTTGCATGGGAAACAAAAAAAATCCTACGCACACGCAAATCTATCCATGGTGATGAGCATCTACGAGAGGGAGAGTGGATCTACATACCCTTGTAGATTGCTAAGCGGGAAGCGTTAAGAAATGAGGTTGGTGTAGTCGAACATCTTCGCGATCCAAATCACCGAGCGTCCCGCGATCTCATCACGATCCGTCCCGCGAACCTATCACGATCCGTCTCGTGAACTCATCACGATCTGTCCCGCGATCTCATCACGATCCGTCTCACGATCTTGATAACGATCTGTCCCACGAACTCATCATGATCCGTTCCGCGATCTCATCACGAACCGTCTCGCGATCTCGATCACGGTCCTTCCGATCTAGCGCCGAACGAACGGCACCTCCGCGTTCAGCACACATACAGCTTGATGACGATCTCCGCCTTCTCGATCTAGCAAGAGGGGCGGAGAGGTTGAAGAGTTCTCCGGCAGCGTGACGGCGCTCCGACGATGGAGGTGGAGCTATTCCGGTAGGTCTTCCCCTAGGCACTGCGGAAATAGTCTAGTCTAGAGGAACTTGATCTAGAAGTAGGGTTTAGACATGGCTGAAAATCCTTGTCCAAAAAACTCTAATTCCACTCATATATATAGGAGGAGGGGAGAGGAGGCTGCGCCAAAATGGAGAGCTCTCCTTTGGTTCGGCCGAACCTAGTGGGGAGGAGTCCTCCTCCTAGTAGGACTCCTCCTCCCACAAGAGAGGTGGAGTTTGGGGAGGTTTACACCCCAATTCGGTTTGCCTCCCTTTCCTCCTGCGCATAGGCCTCCTTGGCCGACCCAACTGGCCCACTAAGGGCTGGTGGGTTGCCACATAGGCCCATGGGGTGGGTTGGCCCCACTGGTGGGCCCCCGGGACCCATTCGTCACTCCTGGTACACTACCGAAAGTGCCCGAAACTTTCTAGAGTCCAAACACCACCTACCTATATATTAATCTTCGTCTCCGGACCATTCTGGAACTCCTCATGACATCCAAGATCTTATCCAGGACTCCAAACAACCTTCGGTTACCACCACACATAACTCTACACTACCGAAACGTCACCAAACCTTAAGTGTGCAGACCCTGCGGGTTCGAGAACTATGTAGACATGACCGAGACACCTCTATGGTCAATAACCAATGGCGGGACCTAGATGTCCACATTGGTTCCTACATACTCTACGAAGATCTTTATCGGTCGAACCTCTACGGCAAGGATTCAGTTAATCCCATATGATATTCCCTTTGTTCTTCGGTATGTTACTTGCCCGAGATTCGATCGTCGGTATCTCCATACCTAGTTCAACCTCGTTACCGGCAAGTCTCTTTTACTCATTCCATAATACAAGATCCTGTGACCAACACTTAGTCACGTTGCTTGCAAGGCTCATTGTGATGTTGTATTTCCGAGTGGGCCCTGAGAAACCTCTCCGTCACACGGAGTAACAAATCCCAGTCTTGATCCATGCCAACTCAACAGACACCATCGGAGATACCTATAGAGCACCTTTATAGTCACCCAGTTACGTTGCGACGTTTGATACACACAAGGCACTCCTCCGATGTCCATGAGCTGCATAATCTCATGGTCATAGGAACACATACTTGACATGTAGAAAATAGTAGCAATAAACTGACACGATCATATGGTACGTTTTTAGTTTCGGTCTTGTCCATCACATCATTCTCCTAATGATGTGATCTCGTTATCAAATGACATCTCATGTCCATGGCTAGGAAACCTTAACCATCTTTTGATCAACGAGCTAGTCTATTAGAGGCATACTAGGGACATGGTTTTGTCTATGTATCCAAACATGTATCTGAGTTTCTGATCAACACAATTATAGCATGGATATTAAACGATTATCGTGAACAAGGAAATATGATAATAACCAATCTACTATTGCCTCTAGAGCATATTTCCAACAGTGTCCCACTTGCACTAGAGTCAATAATCTAGTTCACATCACCATGCGATTCGCATTGTTATGAATCTAACACCCAATGAGTTCTAAGGCTTGATCATTCTTTTCATGTGAGAGAGGTCTTATAGTCAACGGTTCTGCAACATTCAGATCCGTGTGTACTTTGCAAATCTCTATGTCAAACTGTAAACAGTGCTACCACAGTCCACTTGGTAATATTCCAAATGGCCGCTCCACTATATGTATCCAGATTGCTACTACAAGTCGTCCGGATTGGTGTTAAAGCTTGCATCGATGTAACTCTTTACGACGAACTCTTTATCACCTCCATAATCGAGAAAAATCTCCTTAGTATTTTAGTTACTAAGGATAATCTTGACCTCTGTCCTGTGATCCACTCCTGGATCACTTTCGTACCCCTTCACAGACTCATGGCAAGGCACACACCATGTGCGGTACACAACATGGCATAATATAGAGCCTATGGCTAAGGCATAGGGGACGACGTTTGTCCTTTCTCTTTCTTCTGCCGTGGTGGAGCTTTGAGTCTCACTCAACTTCACACCTTACAAATCAGGCAAGAACTCTTTCTCTGACCGATCCATTTTGAACTCTTTCAAAATCTTGTCAAGGTATGTACTCATTGAAAGTCTCATCAAGCATATTGATCTATCTCTATATATCTTGATGCTCAACAATTAGGTACCTTTATCCAGGTCTTCCTTTGAAAAACTCTTTTCAAACAACCGTTTATGCTTTCCGGAAATTCTACATCATTTCTGATTAACAGTATGTCAACCACGTATGCTTACCAGAAACACTATAGTGCTCCCACTCACTTTATTGTAAATACAATTTTCTCAAAAACTTTGTAGTGACTCAAAAACTTTGATCACCTCATCAAAGTGTATATTCCAACTCCGAGATGCTTGCTTCAATTCATAGAAGGATCACTGAAGCTTGCACACCTTTTAGCATCCTTAGGACTGACAAAGCCTTCTGGTTGTATCTCATACAACCTTTCCTTAAGGAAGGAAACGATGTTTTGGCATCCATCTGCCAGATTTCATAATTGAAAAATGCAGCAACTGCTAACATAATTCCAACAGACTTTAGCATCGCTACGAGTGAGAAAGTCTCATCGCAGTCAACTCCTTGAACTTCGGGGAAACTTCTTTGCGAGAAGTCGAGTTTTATAAATGGTAACATTTACCATCCGCGTGTGTCTTCATCTCAAAGGTCCATTTGTACTCGACGACCTGCCGTCCAACGAGCAAGTCTACCAAAGTCTATACTTGGTTTTCATCCATGGATCCTATCTCGGATTTCATGGCCTCTAACCATTTGTCAGAATCCAGGCCCATCACCGCTTGTCCACAGCTCGTAGGTTCATCGTTGTCCAACAACATGACCTCCAAGACAGGGTTGTCGTACCGCTCATGAGCAGTACACATCCTTGTCGACCTACGAGGTTTGATAGTAACTTGATCCGAAGCTTCATGATCATCATAATTTACTTCCTCTTCAACTGACGTAGGTTCCACAGAAACATCTTTCTGCGGTGCACTACTCTCTGGTTGAAACAAAGGTTCAACAACCTCATCAAGTTCTATCTTCCTCCCACTCAATTCTTTCGAGAGAAACTTTTTCTCGGGAAAGGACCAACTTTAGCAACAAACACTTTATGCTTGGATCTGACATAGAAGGTTCACCCAACTGTTCTTAGGGTAATCTATGAAGATGCATTTGTCCACTTTGGGTTTGAGCTCATTAGGTGAAAACATTTTTCCACACAAGCTTCGCAACCCCAAACATTAAGAAATGATAGCTTAGGTTTCTATCAAACCATAATTCACACGGTGTTATCTCAACGGATTTAGATGGTGCCCTATTTAAAGTGAATGTAGTTGTCTCTAATGCATAACCCCAAAATTATAGTAGCAAAATGATAAGAGACATCATAGCACGCACCATATCCAATAGAGCACGACTATGACATTCGGACACACCATCACGCTATGGTGTTCCAGGTGGCATGTGTTGTGAAACAACATTCACATGGTCTAAAGTTGTATGCCAAACTTGTAACTTAGATATTCACCTCCACGATCATATCCCATACATTTCTTCTTGCCACGATGATCTTAAACTTCACTTTGAATTTGC
Organism: Hordeum marinum; assembly: GCA_022496015.1. NCBI lineage: Eukaryota > Viridiplantae > Streptophyta > Magnoliopsida > Poales > Poaceae > Hordeum > Hordeum marinum. The sequence goes on along the minus strand of CM039673.1, from coordinate 20,238,512 downwards.
TTGAACCTTTCAAACGATTCAAACTTGTGTTTCATTAAGTAAATATACACTATATCTACACAAATCAATAGTGAAGATAAGAAAATAACGATATCCACCGCACGCTATAAGACTCATTGGATTGCCTACATCAACATGTATCATTTCCAATAAATCACTTGCCCGCTCCATCAATACGTAAAACAGGGTCCTTAGTCATCTTGCTCAAGAGGCATGGTTCGCATGTCTCAACCGATTCGAAATCGAATGAGTCCAAAGATCCATCAACATTGAGTTTATTCATGCGCTTTATACCAATATGACATTTAACGGCAGTGCCACAAGTATGTGGTTCTATCATTATTAACTTTGTATCTTTTGGCATCAATGTTATGAACATGTGTATTACTACGATCAAGATTCAACAAACCATTCTCACTGGGTGCATGACCATTGAAGTTATTATTCATGTAAACAGAATAACCATTATTCTCTAACTTAAATGAATAACCGTGCTGCAATAAACACGATCTAATCACATTCATGCTCAACGCAAAACACCAAATAACATTTATTTAGGTTCTTCACTAATCCCGAAGGTAGAGAGAGCGTGCAACGTTGATCACATCAACCTTGGAACATTTGCAACCCACATTGTCACCTCACCCTTAGCTAGTTCTCGATTTATTCCGTAGGTCTTATTTCGAGTTACTAACATTTAGCAACCAAACCGGTATCCAATACAAAGGTGCTACTAGGAGTACTATCAAGGTACACATCAATAACACGTATATCAAATATACTTCTGTCGACATTGCCAGCCTTCTTATCTATCAAGTATCTAGGGTTGTTCCGCTTAAGCGACCGCTCTCCTCATAATCGAAGCACTTAGTCTCGGGTTTGGGTTCAACTTTGGGTTGCTTCACTGGAGCAGCAACTGTTGGGGATATAACCCCGTGATATGACCCGGATGGAAGGTCCCGGTTGATAAGCATTGGTTATGAGCCAGCCCACGAAGACATGTATCAGCTGGAGGCCCAAGAACTTTGGCGGTTCTTGAGGTGGGCCGCACGACACAGACCCGGATGCGTAAGACCTTCCAAAGGATCACTTGGTTGTTAAGATAGAGATGGATTCGGAGATGTAAAGCGTGATCCGGTTGTGCAATTGTAAGACCCGACGGCTCTGACCTCTGATATAAAGGCAGAGCCGGGGTGGCTTAGAGGGAGGTGATCGAAAACTAGGTCAAGCGTCTAGCCCCTTGTAATAGATACAACAAGCAATAAGAACACAAGCAGGACATAGGCTTTTACCTCGGCTTGAGGGGCCGAACCTGGGTAAACTCGTGTCCTTTGTCTCAATCAACCCCTTTGAGTCCACTACCATGGCGATGGCTCCGAACTCAAGTCTGGTAACGCGGACATCTGCCATCACAAAACCATGACAGTTGGCGCCCACCGTGGGGCACGCGTTCGGTGGTGTTGAGTTCTCAAAGGGCTCCCTTCTAGAGCCCGAAGGATATGTAGTTGGGAGGATGAGCAAGAGTCGCCGTGGCCGGCTCTACATCGACGACGCCGGCTAGGGGCTTGATGCTGCTTCCGTGGAGTATGGTTTCAGGGTTCCGTTCGGCGGGATCCAGGTGTTCATCAGAAAGATCGACGGATCTACACCCGGGCCGAACGTCTGCACCAACATCGTCGAGCTGGCTCGGCATCTCCAGCCCGCACGTAAGGTAGGCCCTGCCCGTGTTAACCCGGTTCAGGAGCATGTCTTTGTGGGCTTCATTCAAGGTATGGATCTGGAAGCATCCGGATCTCAAGGGACTCTGGTGCACTCCGACGATGAGTCGTCAAGTGGGGAAACTGAATCTGTGTACCAGCTCAGCAATGGTGGCCGTGGGGGCTATGGTGATACTCGCCCCGAGTCAGAGCACGGTGAATCAGATGAGCCGGAGCAGCTGTCTCACGCGGCGGTATTCATGGGAGGTCCAGGGGCGGCCGGGTCAGAAGCTAACCCTCCCAAGTCGCCGGCTCAGGGCCTTGTGGAGTTGATGGATGAGCTTGAGGCTTTGTTAGCTACAGAGGTCACACCAGATAATCAGGTGGCTCGTAACGCAGAGATCGCAAGGATCAAGGGCCGGATGGCCAAGGAGCGTCAGAGGCTAACTGATTTAAACTCCCAGATGGAGGCAGAGGCAGCACGGCTCAAGGCCGACGCTTTCCGTTTGGGGGTGGAACAGTTTTCAGCGGTGGCTGTGCACCATAGGAGGCATCAATCTCGTCTGCCGGAGTGCTATGAGGCGAGGAATCTCTTCAACACCCCCGGCTCTGGGAGAGCGGTGGCTGCCCCTGGGGAAGGGCGAGCAATGGCTCACATGGCCCCACCCGGAGGGTTACGACACCGGCGGGTCATTATTCTAACCCAGCCGAGAACATGGTAGCAGCAGCTACCCAGCTTGGAATGATCCCTATCCCAGATGAGGCACCCTTTGCGGAGGAGGTGAGGAATGCTATCGGATATTTACAGACGGCCATGGCTCAACAAGAGAAATATACTCACAGCCGGAGTCAGATCCACTCCACCCCTCTCCATAGTCGAAGTTTCAGCCAACGCTATGAGTTGCCAGCGGTTTCAAGCAGTGGCCCGCATCATGGGCAAGGGGGACGTGTGGCGCTAGACGCGCAGGCCCTGGTGGACCGGGCAAGAAACAGGCGAGAACAAGAGGCAGCAATAGTTCCCCCGAGTCTTGGGCCCTCAGTGTTAACAGAGGCCGGAGCAGTTGGTAGCGCTAGAGCCACGGGAGTTCCATGCTTAACTCCTGCTCTACGGAGCGAGAGGTTGCCTAAGGATTTCAAGGGGCCTCGGAAGGTTCCAAATTACACGGCGGACCTCCCTCCCGAGGCTTGGGTCGAGAGCTATGAGCTAGCTATGGAGATGCTAGACGTCAGTGAGGCTGTTTTTGCAAAATATTTTATCATGATGCTCGAGGGTCCGGCTCGCACATGGTTAAAGGGTTTACCACCCAACACTATAAGTTCTTGGTCCGAATTGAGGGCAAAGTTCATCAAAAATTTCCAAGGGACTTGCAAGCAGCCTATGACCATTGTGGATTTCGATCATTGCGTTCAGCAGGAGAATGAGTCGGCTCATCATTGGGTTCGGCGGGTGTCGACCGTCATCCACTCGTCGGAGCAGATCACAGCGGCTCAAGCAGTGCTCATTCTGGAGAAGAATTGTCATTTCGTCCCACTAAAGCAGAAGCTTGGCCGACTTAAACGTACGTGTCAACACATGGGAGAGCTCATGACGGCTCTAACGAAGTACGCCGACTCAGACAACACCAAAGATCCGGGTTCGGATGAGGAGAAGTCGAATCAGGGAAAGAAGAACAACCAAGGAAAGAGTTTTGGGAACAATGGGAATCAAAGCAGACAGAGGAACGCTGGCGGCGGGTCAGAGCTGGTGGCAAATGCTAACATAGGGCCGAATGAACCTAAGGGGAATGGGCATTACAAGCCGTACCAGCGGGATAACAGGCCCCCTTTCAATTTGGAAGCGGTGCTTAGGAAACCCTTCCCAGAGCACAGCACACCTGATAAACCAGCAACGCATGCGTGGGGCGATTGTTTTATCATGCATAGATTTAAGAATCAACACTTTCAACCACCTCATAATCAGGGCGGTGGGCCGCCTGGCAGATCAGGGCCTGGCGGTTCAAGCAACGGCGGGTCAGGTGCCGGCTTTGGTGCTGGCGGCTCAGGAGCGGGTCATCCGGGTCACAATAATCAGCAGCATCAACAGCATCCTGGCAACAACAATCATAATAACCAGCAGCAGCAACAGCAACAGCAGCAGCAGCACAATCAGTCTGGCTTCCAGAGTAACCCGAAGCAGCTCAGTTCGGGGCAGTATCATGTGTTTACGACTGGTAACAGCAAGCGAGATGAGAAACTACGGAGGCGAGCGGTTAATACGATCGCGCCGGCTCTCCCACGATACCTGCCATGGTCAGAGTATGACATAACGTGGAGCAGGCAAGATCACCTGCCATGGGTGGATGACCCGGGCCGGTTTGCTCTGGTGGTGAACCCTCAATACATGGTTATGGTGTAAATAAAGTGCTCATGGAGTATCAACATCTTGTATTATGACACCTTCCGGCGGATGAAGTTGCTAGACAAAGATCTCAAAACTTCTTCTACTGTGTTTCATGGCGTGGTGCCTGGTAAGTCGGCATACCTAGTAGGAAAAATCTCTTTGGAAGTGGCTTTCGGCGATGAGTATAATTACAGGGTGGAGACCTTATGGTTCGAGGTGGTCAAGATCAAGAGCCCTTATAATGCGTTGTTCGGGCGGCCGGCTTACGCCAAGTTCGTGGCTAGGCCTTGTTATGTTTATTTGCAGCTTAAGATGCCCGACCTAAATGGCACGATTACGGTTCATGGCAATCGAAAAATGGCTCTTGAGTGCGAGGAAGGTGATGCGGCTTATGCTAAGGCTAGCTATGCACAAGAGGAGCTGAAGTTCTAGAAGGAGAACGTCGACCCGGAGGACATGACCCCGTTGAAGAAACCAAATACAGAGGCAGAGCCGCCACTCAAGTTTTCAGCGGATGATACTAAAATAGTGGACTTTACTCCGGGCGACTCATCCAAGCAGTTCATCATCGGGGCTCACATGGATCCCAAATAGGAAAGCGCGCTCATCGAATTCATCTATGAGAATTGGGACATCTTTGCATGGAAACCTTCTGACATGCCGGGTGTACCGAGAGAGTTTGCTGAGCACAATCTTAATGTGAATCCAAAGTTTAAGCCGATCAAGCAGTTTTTGCGGCGGTTCAATGAGGAGAGGTGCAAGGCTATTGGGGAAGAGGTTGCCCGGCTCTTAGCCGTTGGGTTCATAGTTGAAGTTTTTCACCCGGAATGGTTGGCTAATCCAGTATTGGTGCTTAAAAAGAATGGTACGTGGCGTACGTGCATAGATTACACGGGCCTTAACAAGGCTTGTCCGGTTGATCCCTTCACACTCCCTCGCATTGATCTGATCATTGATGCAACAACCGGTTGTGAGAATTTGTGTTTTTTGGATGCTTATTCAGGGTATCATTAGATCAAAATGGCAGTCAAGGACCTGGAGAAGACATCGTTTATCACACCTTTTGGGGCATTCTACTACGTCTCCATGCCTTTGGGGCTCAAGAGTGCCCAGGCGACTTACCAGCGGTGTGTGCAGAACTGTCTCCACAGCCAGATTGGTCGTAATGTTCATGCTTATGTGGAGGACATAGTGGTGAAGTCTAGGAAGAAGGAAACCATCTTGGAGGACCTGAAGGAAACTTTTGACAATCTCCGAGTGTACAAAATGATGCTTAACCCCGCAAAATGTGTCTTTGGTGACCCTGCAGGAAAGCTTTTGGGGTTCTTGGTTTCTGAGCGTGGCATCGAGGCTAACCCGGATAAAATAAAGGCTATCACCTCTTTGCGAGAGCCGACATGCATCAATGATGTTCAGCGTATTGCAGGCCGGATCGCGGCGCTGAGCAAGTTCATAAGCCGGCTTGGGGAGAAGGCCATCCCCTTGTATCAGATGATGAAGAAGACGGACAAGTATAAGTGGAGCAAGGCAGCCGCAGAGGCGCTGGAAGCTCTTAAGAAGCAATTGACTGAGCCGCCAGTATTAGCCGCTCCGGCTGAGAAAGAGCCGCTACTCCTATATGTAGCAGCTAACAGCCGGGCGGTCAGTGTGGCGATTGTTGTTGAACGTAAGGAAGCCGGGAAAGAGTATCCCGTTTAGAGGCCTGTTTACTACATCAGTGAGGTCTTGGCTGAGTCCAAGCAGCGATATCCGCATTGGCAGAAGCTTGTATATGGGGTCTTTATAGCTAATCGTAAGCTGAAGCACTGCTTTTTGGGCCATCCAATAACTGTGGTAAGCTCTGCCCCGTTGGGGGGTATTATTCAGAACAGAGAGGCTACGGGAAGGATTGCCAAGTGGGCTTTAGGGTTGGGTCCTCTTAACATCAGTTACACCCCTCATACAGCAATTAAGTCTCAAGCCTTGGTGGATTTCATAAATGATTGGACAGAGTGCCAGGCGCCTGAACAGAAGCCGGACAACACATACTGGACTATATATTTTGACGGGTCTAAACAGCTTGAGGGGTCTGGTGCCGGTGTGGTTCTCACCTCCCTGAAAGGTGATAAGTTTTGTTATGTGCTCCGGTTGATGTTCCCCTGTACTAATAATGCTGCTGAGTATGAAGCTTTGCTCCATGGTTTGAGAGTCGCTCAAGAGATGAATTTAAGCCGGGTTAGATGCCTGGGCGACTCAGACCTTGTGGCTCAGCAAGTTTCAGGTACCTGGGATTCTAAGGACCCACGGATGGCGGCTTATCGGCAGGCGGTTGATGTTGTTGCAGGTTATTTCAAAGGGTATCAGGTGGATCATATTGATCGTCGGCGGAACGAGGCGGCTGATGCATTATCACGACTCGGATCTCAGCGTAAGGCGGTGCCGCCTAATGTTTTTCTTGACGTGTTATATCATCCGACTGTCAAGATGCCTTCTGAGGAGGATCTGGCAATTCCTGACCCGGAGGCGGCTCTAGTGGCGGCTCCACATGTTATTCCGGATTGGACTACTACTTATTTAGCGTACTTGACGCGCGGCGAGTTGCCGGATGATGAGAGCCGGGCTCAGTAGATCGTCTGCCGTTCTAAGTCCATGACAATTATCAACGGTGAGTTGCACAAATGCAGTGTGACAGGTGTTTTCCAACGTTGTGTGTCACCAGAAGAGGGCCAGCAGATCTTAAATGAAATTCATGCTGGCGACTGTGGACATCATGCCGGGTCAAGATCTTTAGTGGCCGAAGCTTTTCGGCATGGATTTTTCTGGTTGACGGCTCACAAGGATGCAGAGGATCTGGTTCGTAAGTGTGACGCTTGTCAGAAATTTGGCCGACGTGCTCATGTTCCAGCTCAAGAGTTGAGGATGATACCTATCACTTGGCCGTTTGCGGTCTGGGGGCTTGATATGCTAGGACTCTTCAAGAGGTCCAAAGATAAGAAAACACACCTCTTGGTGGCGGTTGATAAGTTTACCAAGTGGGTTGAGGCTGAGCCAGTAGGCAAGTGTGATGCAGCTACAGCGGTTGAGTTTGTCAGGAAATTGATCTATCGTTTTGGCTATCCACACAGTATTATCACTGATAATGGTACAAATTTGTCCAAGGGGGCTATGAAGGTGTTCTGTGAGAAGGAGCATATCCGACTTGATGTTTCAGCCATGGCGCATCCACAGTCCAATGGCCAGGATGAGCAGGCTAATCAGGAAATCCTGTGATGGGTTAAACCCCGGCTCATGGTCCCTTTGAAACGGACAGCCGGGTGTTGGGTTGATGAGTTGCCTTCCGTCTTATGGAGCATCCGGACTACACCTAACAGGTCTACAGGTTTTACGCCTTTTTTCATGGTCTACGGGGCTGAGGCGGTTCTACCCAGTGACATCCGTAATGATTCACCAAGGGCAGTGGCTTATGTTGAGACGGACAATGAGCTAGCACGTCAAGATGCGTTGGATGCCTTGGACGAAGCACGAGACTTAGTTGCGACCAGATCAGCAATTTACCAGCAAGACCTGCGACGCTATCATAGCCACAGGGTGAAGACCTGGACGTTCCAGGAAGATGACCTGGTGCTCCGGCTTATTCAAGACCAAACTGGGATGCATAAACTCTCTCCGCCGTGGGAAAGGCCCTTTGTGGTTAGCATAAACCTAAACAACGGGTCATACTATCTCATTGATATTCATGATGAGTCGGACACGGCGGGTTAGGAGACTTTGCGGCCATGGAACGTGGCACAATTGCGGCCATATTATACTTAAGAGATGATGCAGATCCATTATCATTATACATATCATATTTATATAGAGTAGTACTACTACCAAAGATTGGAGCCCCGGCTCTTATGGTTATCTTTATGATCTCAGGATGAAATTCTTCAATACCAGCAAATTTGCAGTTCCTGTGGTTCTTTGACCCGCCAAGTTCTTGCCGGTTAATATCCTTTGGAGACCCTGAACCAGTTAAAGTGACCTGTTAAAAGTATTCCAGTCAATCTCGCTTTAGAGACCCTGAGCCGGTTCACAGAGTTGACGGCCAATCTCGCTTTAGAGACCCTGAACTGATGTCAATACAATAAGTTCTTCTCAGTCAATCTCGCTTTAGAGTGTTGGAAATATGCCCTAGAGGCAATAATAAAATGGTTATTATTGTATTTCCTAGTTCATGATAATTGTCTATTATTCATGCTACAATTGTGTTAACCGGAAACCGTAATACATGTGTGAATATATAGACCACAACATGTCCCTAGTAAGCCTCTAGTTGGCTAGCTCGTTGATCAATAGATGGTCACGGTTTCATGACCATGGACATTGGATGTCGTTGATAACGGGATCACATCATTAGGAGAATGATGTGATGGACAAGACCCAATCCTAAGCATAGCACAAGATCGTGTAGTTCGTTTGCTAAAGCTTTTCAATATCAAGTATCGTTTCCTTAGACCATGAGGTTGTGCAACTCCCGGATGCCGTAGGAATACTTTGGGTGTGCCAAACGTCACAACGTAACTGGGTGGCTATAAAGGTACACTACGGGTATCTCCGAAAGTGTCTGTTGGGTTGGCATGAACCGAGACTGGGATTTGTCACTCCGTGTGACGGAGAGGTATCTCTGGGCCCACTTGGTAAGACATCATCATAATGAGCTCAATGTGACTAAGGAGTTAGCCACGGGATGATGTGTTACGGAACGAGTAAAAGAGACTTGCCGGTAACGAGATTGAACAAGGTACAGGGATACCGACGATCGAATCTCGGGCAAGTACCATACCGATAGACAAAGGGAATTGTATACGGGATTGATTGAATCCTTGACATCGTGGTTCATCCGATGAGATCATCGCGGAGTACGTGGGAGACAACATGGGTATCCAGATCCTGCTGTTTGTTATTGGCCAGAGAGGTGTCTCGGTCATGTCTGCGTGTCTCCCGAACCCGTAGGGTCTACACACTTAAGGTTCGATGACGCTAGGGTTATAGGGAAATAGTGTACGTGGTTACCGAAGGTTTTTCGGAGTCCCGTTTGAGATCCCGGATGTCACGAGGAGTCCCGGAATGGTCCGGAGACGAAGATTGATATATAGGAAATGAGGATTTGGTTACCGGAAGTGTTCCGGGTGTCACCGGTAGTGTACCGGGACCACCGGAAGGGTTCCGGGGGTCCACCAAGTGGGGCCACCAAATCCCGAAGGGCAGCATGGGCCTGAGGTGGAGTGAACCAGCCCATTGGTGGGCTGGGGCGCCACTCCCACCAGCCCAAGGCGCAGGAGACAAAGGAGGGAGGGGAAACCCTAGACCCAGATGGGCCTAAGGCCCACTAGGGCTGCGCCCCCTCCACTCCTCCCTTTGGCCGGCAGCCAGATCCCCATCTGGGGCTGCCACCACCCGTAGGGTGGGAACCCTAGGGGCTGTGCCCTCTCCTCCCCTCCCCCTATATATAGTGGAGGTATTTGGGGCTGCATAAGACATGAGTTCATCTCCTCCCAGGTGCAGCCCTACCTCCTCTTCTCCTCATTCTCCGTAGTGCTTAGCGAAGCTCTGCCGGAGTACCACGCAGCTCCACCGCCACCGGGCCGTCGTACTGCCGGAGCTCTCCCTCAACCTCTCCTCCCTCCTTGCTGGATCAAGGCGTAGGAGACGTCACCGGGCTGCACGTGTGTTGAACGCGGAGGTGCCGTCCGTTCAGCACTTGATCGGATCTACCGCGATCTGAATCGCTGTGAGTACGACTCCATCAACCGCGTTCTAGCAACGCTTTTGCTTAGCGATCTTCAAAGGTATGAAGATCCAATCTCTCCCCGCTCGTTTGCTGGTTTCTCCATAGATAGATCTTGGTGACACGTAGGAATTTTTTTGATTTACTACTACGTCTCCCAACAGTGGCATCATGAGCTAGGTCTATGTGTAGAATCTATGCACGAGTAGAACACAAAGCAGTTGTGGGCGTCGATTTTGTCAATATGCTTGTCGTTACTAGTCTTATCTTGATTCGACGGTATTGTGGGATGAAGCGGCCCGGCCAACTTTACACTTACGCTTACATGAGACCGGTTCCACCGCCTGACATGCACTAGTTGCATAAGGTGGCTAGCGGGTGTCCGTCTCTCCAACCTTAGTCGGATTGGATTCGATGAAAAGGGTCCTTATGAAGGGTAAATAGCAATTGGCGTATCACGTTGTGGTTTTAGCGTAGGTAAGAAACGTTCGGGCTAGAAAACTGTAGCAGCCACATAAAAACTTGCAACTACAAATTAGAGGACGTCTAACTTGTTTTTGCAGCATACGCCTTGTGATGTGATATGGCCAGAAGGATGTGATGTGATGCATTGTGATGTATGAGATTGATCATGTTCTTGTAATAGGGTTCACGAGTTGCATGTCGATGACTATGACAACCGGCAAGAGCCATAGGAGTTGTCTTATTTCATTGTATGACTTGCGAGTCAATCATAAACGCCACGTAATTACTTTACTTTATTGCTAAGCGTTAGCCATAGTAGTAGAAGTAATAGTTGGCGAGACAACTTCATGAAGACACAATGATGGAGATCATGGTGTCGTGCCGGTGACAGTGATGATCATGCTGCCCCAAAGATGGAGATCAAAGGAGCAAGATGATATTGGCCATATCATGTCACTATATTGATTGCATGTGATGTTTATCATGTTTACATCTTATTTGCTTAGAACGACGGTAGTAAATAAGATGATCTCTCAATAAAATTTCAAGAGAAGTGTTCACCCTAACTGTGCACCGTTGCTAAGGATCGTTGTTCCGAAGCACCACGTGATGATCGGGTGTGATAGGTTCTAACGTTCGCATACAATGGGTGTAAGCCAGATTTACACACGCGAAACACTTAGGTTGACTTGACAAGCCTAGCATGTACAGACATGGCCTCGGAACACGGAAGACCAAAAGGTCGAACATGAGTCGTATAGAAGATACGATCAACATGAAGATGTTCACCATGGATGACTAGTCCGTCTCACGTGATGATCGGACATGGGCTAGTTGACATGGATCATGTGTCACTTAGATGAGTAGAGAGATGTCTATCTAAGTGGGACTTCACTGAATAATTTGATTATGTGAGCTTAGTTATCATGAACTTAGTCTAAAATTGCCATTACAATCTATATTGTAGATCCAATGGCCAACGCAAATGTCAGCCTCAATTTCAACGCGTTCCTAGAGAAAACCAAGCTGAAAGATGATGGAAGCAACTATGCGGACTGGGTCCGTGGCTTGAGGATCATCCTCATAGCTTCCAAGAAATTGTATGTCCTTTATGCACCGCTAGGTGACCCACCCCTTCTCCCAGCAGAACAAGACGTTGTGAACGCTTGGCATTCTCGCTGCGATGATTAGTCCCTTGTTCAGTGCGGCATGCTTACAGTTTAGAACCGGGGCTCCAAAAGCGTTTTGAGTAACACAGAGCATATGAGATGTTCCAGGAGCAGAAACTGGTTGTCCAGGCTCATGCCCGGGTCGAGAGATATGAAGTCTCCGACAAGTTCTTTAGCTGTAAGATGGAGGAGAACAGTTCTATCAGTGAGCACATCCTCAAGATGTCTGGGCTTCACAACCGCTTGACTCAGCTGGGAGTTAACCTCCCGGATGACTCGGTCATTGACAGAATCCTCCGGTCGCTTCCACCTAGCTACAAGAGCTTTGTGATGAACTACAACATGCAAGGGATGGAGATGTCCATTCCTGAGTTGTACTCGATGCTGAAATCAGCGGAGGTCGAGATCAAAAAGGAGCATCAAGTGTAGATGGTAAATAAGACCACTAGTTTCAAGAAAGGCAAGGGTAAGAAGAACTTCAAGAAGGACGGCAAACCTGTTGCCGCGGCCGGTAAGCAAGTTGCCGGGAAGAAGAAGAAAAATGGACCCAAGCCTGAGACTGAGTGCTTTTATTGCAAGGGTACCAGTCACTGGAAGCGGAACTGCCCCAAGTACTTAGCGGATAAGAAGGACAGTAATGTTAAAGGTATATGTGATATACTCGTTATTGATGTGTACTTGACCAGCGCTCGTAGTAGCTCCTGGGTATTTGATACCGGTACAATTGCTCACATTTGTAACTCCAAGCAGGAGCTGCGGAATAAGCGGAGGCTGGCCAAGGACGAGGTGACGATGCGCGTCGGGAATGGTTCCAAGGTCGATGTGATCGCTGTCGGCACGCTACCTCTACATCTACCTTCGGGATTAGTTCTGAACCTCAATAATTGTTATTTAGTACCAGCTTTGAGCATGAACATTGTATCTGGATCTCGCTTGATGCGAGATGGCTACTCATTTAAATCCGAGAATAATGGTTGTTCTATTTATATGAGACAAATGTTTTATGCTCATGCCCCGCTGGTGAATGGTTTATTTTTGATGAATCTCGAACGTGATGTTACACATGTCCATAGTGTGAGTACCAAAAAGTGTAAAGTTGGTAACGATAGTCCCACTTACATGTGGCACTGCCGTCTGGGTCATATTGGTGTCAAACGCATGAAGAAGCTCCATGCTGATGGACTTTTGGAGTCACTTGATTTCGAATCATTTCACACGTGCGAACCATGCCTCATGGGCAAGATGACCAAGACTCCGTTCTCCGGAACAATGGAGCGAGCAACTGACTTGTTGGAGATAATACATACCGATGTATGCGGTCCAATGAGTGTCGAGGCTCGCGGTGGCTACCGTTATGTTCTCACCCTCACTGATGACTTGAGCAGATATGGGTTCTACTTAATGAAACACAAGTCTAAAACCTTTGAAAGGTTCAAGGAATTTCAGAGTGAGGTAGAGAATCAACGTGACAGGAACATAAAATCCCTACGATCTGATCGTGGCGAAGAATATTTAAGTCACGAGTTTGGCACACACCTTAGGAAATGTGGAATTGTTTCACAACTCACGCCGCCCGGCACACCTCAGCGAAATGGTGTGTCTGAACGTCGTAATCGCACTCTATTGGATATGGTGCGATCTATGATGTCTCTTACAGACTTACCCCTATCATTTTGGGGATATGCATTAGAGACTGCCGCATTCACTTTAAATAGGGCACTGTCTAAATCTGTTGAGACGACACCGTATGAATTTTGGTTTGGAAAGAAACCTAAGCTGTCGTTTCTAAAAGTTTGGGGATGCGATGCTTATGTGAAGAAACTTCAACCTGAGAAGCTCGAACCCAAAGTGGAAAAGTGTGTCTTCATAGGATATCCCAAGGAGACTATTGGGTATACATTCTACCTACGATCCGAGGGCAAAGTCTTTGTTGCCAAGAATGGATCCTTTCTGAAGAAAGAGTTTCTCTCGAAAGAAGTAAGTGGGAGGAAAATAGAACTTGATGAGGTAATTGTACCTCCACTCGAACCGGAGAGTAGCGCAGCACAGGAAGTTTTTTCTGTGGAGCCTACACCGGCTAGAGAGTAAGTTAATGATGATGATCATGAAACTTTAGATCAAGTTGCTATTCAAAGGTCCACTAGGACACATTCCGCACCAGAGTGGTACGGTAATCCTGTCCTAGAGATCAGGTTGTTAGACAACGGTGAACCTTCGAACTATGAAGAAGCGATGGCGGGCCCGGATTCCAACAAATGGCTTGAGGCCATGAAATCCGAGATAGGATCCATGTATGAGAACAGAGTATGGACTTTGGTGGACTTGCCTGATGATAAGCGAGCCATTGAAAACAAATGGATCTTTCAGAAGAAGCCTGACGCAGACGGTAATGTGACCGCCTATAAAGCTCGGCTTGTCGCTAAAGGTTATCGACAAGTTCAAGGAGTTGACTATGATGAGACTTTCTCACCCGTAGCGATGCTAAAGTCAGTCCAAATCATGTTAGCAGTTGCCGCATTTTATGATTATGAGATCTGGCAAATGGACGTCAAAACGGCATTCCTTAATGGCTTCCTCAAGGAAGAACTGTATATGATGAAGCCAGAAGGTTTTGTCGATCCTAAAGATGCTAAAAAGGTATGCAAGCTCCAGCGCTCCATCTATGGGCTGGTGCAAGCATCTCGGACTTGGAACATTCGCTTTAATGAGGTGATTAAAGCGTTTGGGTTTGTACAGGCTTATGGAGAACCCGGTATTTACAAGAAAGTGAGTGGGAGCTCTATAGTATTTCTTATACTTTATGTGGATGACATGCTAATAATGGGAAATAATATAGAACTCTTGGAAAGTATAAAGGCCTACTTGAATAAGTTTTTTTCAATGAAGGACCTTGGAGAAGTTGCTTACATATTAGGTATTAAGATCTATAGAGATAGATCGAAACGCCTCATTGGTCTTTCACAAAGCACATACCTTGAAAAGATATTGAAAAAGTTCAATATGGATCAGTCCAAGAAGGGGTTCTTGCCTGTGTTGCAAGGTGTGAGATTGAGTACGCCTCAATGCCCGACCACGGCAAAGGATAGAGAAGAGATGAGTGTCATGCCCTATGCTTCAGCCATAGGCTCTATCATGTATGCCATGCTGTGTACCAGACCTCATGTGAACCTTGCCATAAGTTTGGTAGGGAGGTACCAAAGTGATCCCGGAGCGGAACACTGGACAGCGGTCAAGAATATCCTGAAGTACCTGAAAAGGACAAAGGACATGTTTCTCGTATATGGAGGTGCCGAAGAGCTCGTCGTAAAGGGTTACGTCGACGCTAGCTTCGACACAGATCCGGACGACTCCAAGTCACAAACCGGATAAGTGTATATTTTGAATGGAGGGGCAGTCAGCAGGAGCAGCAGCAAGCAAAGCGTCGTGGCAGCATCTACATGTGAAGCGGAGTACATAGCTGCTTCGGAAGCAGCAAAGGAGGGAGTCTGGATGAAGGAGTTCATCACCGACCTAGAGTGATTCCAAATGCGTCGGGCCCGATGACTCTACTCTGTGACAACATTGGAGCTATTGCCCTTGCGAAGGAGCCCAGGTTTCACAAGAAAACAAGACACATCATGCGCCGCTTCAACTCCATCCGTGATTACATTCAGGAAGGAGACATAGATATTTGTAAAGTGCATACGGATCTGAATGTCGCAGATCCGTTGACTAAACCTCTCTCACGAGCAAAACATGATCAATACCAGAATGCTATGGGTGTTCGATTCATCACAATGTAACTAGATTATTGACTCTAGTGCAAGTGGGAGACTGTTGGAAATATGCCCTAGAGGCAATAATAAAATGGTTATTATTGTATTTCCTAGTTCATGATAATTGTCTATTATTCATGCTACAATTGTGTTAACTGGAAATCGTAATACATGTGCGAATATATAGACCACAACATGTCCCTAGTAAGCCTCTAGTTGGCTAGCTCGTTGATCAATAGATGGTCACGGTTTCATGACCATGGCCATAGGATGTCGTTGATAACGGGATCACATCATTAGGAGAATGATGTGATGGACAAGACCCAATCCTAAACATAGCACAAGATCGGGTAGTTCATTTGCTAAAGCTTTTCAATGTCAAGTATCATTTCCTTAGACCATGAGGTTGTGCAACTCCCAGATGCCGTAGGAATACTTTGGGTGTGCCAAACGTCACAACATAACTGGGTGGCTATAAAGGTACACTACAGGTACCACCGAAAGTGTCTGTTGGATTGGCATGAACCGAGACTGGGATTTGTCACTCCATGTGACGGAGAGGTATCTCTAGGCCCACTCGGTAAGACATCATCATAATGAGCTCATTGTGACTAAGGAGTTAGCCACGGGATGATGTATTACGGAACGAGTAAAAGAGACTTGCCGGTAACGAGATTGAACAAGGTATAGGGATACCGACGATCGAATCTCAGGCAAGTACCATACCGATAGACAAAGGGAATTGTATACGGGATTGATTGAATCACCGACATTGTGGTTCATCCGATGAGATCATCGTGGAGTACGTGGGAGCCAACATGGGTATCCAGATCCCACTGTTGGTTATTGGCCGGAGAGGTGTCTCGGTCATGTCTGCGTGTCTCCCGAACCCGTAGGGTCTACACACTTAAGGTTCGATGACGCTACGGTTATAGGGAAACAGTGTACGTGGTTACCGAAGGTTGTTCAGAGTCCCGGATGTGACCCTGGACGTCACGAGGAGTCCCGGAATGGTCCGGAGACGAAGATTGATATATAGCAAGTGAGGATTTGGTTACCGGAAGTGTTCCGGGTGTCACCGGTAGTGTACCGGGACCACCGGAAGGGTTCTGGGGGTCCACCAAGTGGGGCCACCAACCCCGGAGGGCTGTGTGGGCGTGAGGTGGAGTGAACCATCCCATTGGTGGGCTGGGGCGCCACTCCCACCAGCCCAAGGCGCAGGAGACAAAGGAGGGAGGGGAAACCCTAGACCCAGATGGGCCTAAGGCCCACTAGGGTTGCGCCCCCTCCACTCCTCCCTCTGGCCGGCGGCCAGATCCCCATCTGGGGCTGCCGCCACCCCTAGGGTGGGAACCCTAGGGGCTGTGACCTCTCCTCCCCTCCCCCTATATATAGTGGAGGTATTTGGGGCTGCATAAGACACGAGTTCATCTCCTCCCAGGTGTAGCCCTACCTCCTGTTCTCCTCGTTCTCCGTAGTGCTCAACGAAGCTCTGCCGGAGTACCACACAGCTCCACCGCCACCATGCCGTCTTGCTGCCGGAGCTCTCCCTCAACCTCTCCTCCCTCCTTGCTGGATCAATGCGTAGGAGACGTCACCGGGCTGCACGTGTGTTGAACGCGGAGGTGCCGTCCGTTCGGCACTTGATCGGATCTACCGCGATCTGAATCGCTGCGAGTACGACTCCATCAACCGCGTTCTAGCAACGCTTCCGCTTAGCGATCTTCAAAGGTATGAAGATCCAATCTCTCCCCGCTCGTTTGCTGGTTTCTCCATAGATAGATCTTGGTGACACGTAGGAATTTTTTTGATTTACTACTACGTCTCCCAACATAGAGACCCTGAGCCGGTTCACAAAGTTGACGGCCAATCTCGCCTTAGAGACCCTGAACTGATGTTACTCTTATCAGTCAATCTCGCTTTAGAGACCTTGAACCGGTTCACAAAGTGGACGGCCAATCTCGCTTTAGAGACCCTGAACTGTTGTAAGTTAAAAGATAAGCTCTTATTAGTTGATCTCGCCTTAGAGAATCTGAGCCGGCTCACAGAGTTGACGGCCAATCTCGCTTTAGAGACCCTGAACTGGTATCATGCGCAATTGGCTTTATGCCTAGTTTGAGTACATTAAGCGTTGTTGTTGATGGAGGCTTCCTACCTTTGGTATAGCTTAAAAAATTCCCCTAAGGCAATAGCGTGTACATCAAATTCCAGTTGCTTATCAACTGCGGCCATCGAAGGGGGCTTCTTATCGATGGGTATCGCTTATCTCACCCTAATGGTCGGCTTTATGCCACTTCCGGTTACTTATTAACCTCGGTTGTCGAAGGGGGCTTCTTACCGACGGGTTCGCTTATCTCACCCTAACAACCGGCGTTTACGCCAAAAATAGTTGCGGAACGAGGCTTCTTGCCCTTGGGTATAGCTAACATTAGCCCTTCACGCAGCCGGCTAGTACAATTAGTAGTCGCGGCTGTCGAATGGATGCTTCTTGCCATAAGGTATAGTTTACATAATACCATCGGCAGCCGGCCCTCTTCAGCATTGGCTGATTGGAGGAGGCTTCTTGCCTTCGGTTATAGCGTACATCACCTTCCAACAGTAGCCGTCTCTTCCATGGCATCTCATTATAAGAAAAGGGAAGTCATGCTGCTCCGGTTGATGGAGTAAATTTCCCGGGTCTAATGACTCCGGGTGAAGGATAGGCGTCTCAGAAAAATTACGCAGTGGTTTAACAACAGCCGCGTTTGTTCATGGAGGCTATTTGCTAACAGAGGTATTATCCGGTTCTAAAAAGAGTTTTGAAGACTTCCAAGTGCCTCTCATCAATCATTGGCAGATTTATCAAAGATGGAAGCAAAGAGCTGAGAAAGATGATTGACAGTACTATAAAGTAAACCGCTGGCAAGTGCATTCAGATGTTAAAAGGCTATTACAAAAGATGTTCTCAGAGGGAACAAACGATGTTTCTGACAAAGTTTCAAAACACCATGGGCGGATGATTACAAGAGCCAATACTTGCTTTGACTATTACAAGGTTCGGTCACTCGGCTGGCTCATCCTGCTCCGGATCTTCTGCGGTTTGGATCCGAAGATTGCCGAGTACCCAGTTGCAGTTAGAGACGGCAGCAAATGACCCTTCAAAGAAAGGCGCGACGTTAAGCTCACCAGGGAAGAGATCTTTGCTTCGGGCGGGTGTTAGGTCTTTACACTCATAAAGAGGCCCGCGGATCCGTTTATCTTCCTGGTCGTATGCTGCTTGGTAGTTCTTCAAGTCATCTTCCGCCTCATCAGCCATTACAGACGCTAGATAGCGAGAGTCCTTGACGACTTTGAAATAGTCTTCGTCAGAAAATTCTGAGCCATCCACCTTCTTCGAAGGATATCCACCCATCATCACATCTGGTGTGAGATCCGGCGCGAAGGCCATGGCCCGTCTCAAACCTGCAACGGCTCCAGAGCGGAAAGCCGACTTCTTCAGCTCTTGTATTTGCTTGGGCACGGTGGAGAGTAGTTCTAACACCCCTTTCAAGGCCATGGGAATCTTCTCCTTATACTGTATGCTTTTGATGGTGAACATTGCTCCGCAATACAGCTGCTCTGTAAATGTGTATATGGCCTTCAGCGACAGGATCCTGTTGTCTGCAAGCTGCCGGCTCAAAGGTCCTACGTGAGCCGGAAGAGACGGGTTCGTCGTTAGTTGTTTCATAAAATATTTTAAGTAAAGGAGTACATGAATGATGGACTTACCAAATAAGGCGGCATACATCTTAGCGATGTGCCGTTTGAGCCCTTGGAGCTCCTCCGCAACGGCGATGAGCCGCTGATCGGCATCATCTGCCCGTTTGATCAGTGCGGCTTTTTCAGACTCAGCTGGTTCTTTCAATATTGTTAGCTCGGAGGTGATCTTGGCTACTTCTTCGGCTAAGAGCCGGCATCTCTCGTCAGCAAGGCTTCGTGCTTCCTGTTGAGCTGCCAAGTTGGTTTTGAGGTCCGCCGTCTGAGAGCCGGTGGTGTTCAGAGCGTCCTGCGCATATCAAAGTCAGAGTATAAGCTATTGCAGCAACAAGAGTATTCATATGCATAAAGGTTCACAGTTCATGTTCTACAAGTCTCAAACAGATTGCAAGCAATATATTTGACACTTGGGGGCTAATGTATATTTGATCTGTTCACATCTACAGTTCCGGCTCATCTTTACTAAAAATTGATCCGGAACTTGGGGGCTACACATTGGCTCTCTTTTAAACTCAAAAGTCCCGACTCAAATAAATTTGAGCCGGCCCTTGGGGTCTACATTATGGCTCTTTTCTAATCTCAAAAGTTCCGGTTCAAATAAATTTGAGCCGGCCCTTGGGGGCTACAGTTGGTAGTATGCAAGTGTTGACAGTATTTAAAGCAAAGTGTTTTCTACATAACCTTCGAAAGAAGACCTGAATTCAACTCTATGTTAGATTAAATCCGGCCCTTGGGGGCTGGGGAAGGTTATGGCTGAAGAAAGGTAACATACCTCATATTTTGCCTTCATCATGCTTACCAGCCGGAGTTCCAAGTGTCGGTTGGTGTTGACCCGGTTCATGTAGCCGGAGTGGAGTTCTTCGGCTGTCATTTTGTTGTACGACGAGTCAAACTCAAGTTTCCGCGAAGCTTCAGATGGCTCTGTATGCCGGGTTAAGACATGCGCTGGTGAAGGAGGTTTTTGAGCAGACCCGGTGATGATAACATCCGGAGTCGCCGGGGTCCTGGCGGGTATAACCGGCCTTGAAGGAGCAGCTGGGGAGTTCTCCATTATGACGTCATCTGCCGCCGGCTCAGTAGAAGCCGCTGGTAGAGTCTCTTCTTCCACTGGAGTTTCCTCCGGCTGTTGTTCAGGCTCTTGATTGTCAACGACAGGGCTGGAGGAAGGTTGATGGGTCTTGCGGCGTTTCGCCTGAGCACTGCAAAGTAAAGGGTTAGCATTTAAAGGAGATTGGTATCTCATCAAGGACATCCGGATATTTTAACACTTACATAGGATTAATCTTTGGTGGAGGTATGACTGAGGCTGAAAAGTCGCCCGATGAGGGTGTTTTCTGAAAAATCAAGACACGGAAATGATAAGACATTTGGACATGAAGAGAAACGAAAAAGGGAAGTACGGATACTAACCTCTGCAGGCCGCTTCTTAGGAGCTAGCGAATTTGGTAGTCCCGATGCAAGCTCTGTAGAGCCGGCGCTCCGGGTCTGATGTCGTTCAGCTTGCTGTTTTCTTTTTTGAAAGGAAATCAGGAGCCGGATGAGCGGGAGGGTGAGATAGAGGAAATTTTCTAACAACCCACCGCGGCTTTCGGAAGAAATATTCTGAGTCGGAGTACATGCAAGTTACCTCAGGAGCGTTGGCGTGACTGGTTTCTACTTCGTCCTGTGAGACATGGAATTATATTATTAAAGAGACAGCAAGACAAAAAGTCAAGCAAGTAAAGTTCAAGGATCTTACCTCCGACTCTGAAGAAGTCGGGTGTTCGAACCAGTTCTCTTGAGGAGCTGCCTTCTTTTGTTTCTTGGCGGCGACTTTCTTCTTGGTTGTCTTCGGAAGAGGAACGTGTTCCTTCTTCCAAAAGTCGGAGTCAGCCTGTGCAAATTGAGCTAGAGGAAGAATATCAAGCTTTGAAAAGGAGTATATAAACATACAACAGGCGGAAGAAAGGTAAAAATACTTACAAGAAGCGCTGGGTTGGTCGCGCAGAAGGGCGCTAGGCCGAAGGTGCTGCATGAGCCGGAGGTCTCGTGCACAAGACTTCAGACAGTCATACAGATGTCATCCTCAGTCAAAGTGGTGGCGCTGAAGCACAGTTCGCTGTCATAAAATCCTGGATATTCATACATGAGCCGGTTATGGCGGCTCAGAGGTATGATCCGCCATTGTACCCAGCAGCGGATAAGGTCTATTCCAATAAGGCTGTTGGCCAGGAGAGCCTTCACTCTGGCATGGGGCTTCTCATATCTAGCACGGTCGGCAGCTGAGAGCCGGTCGGGCAGTGAAGTGTCGGTTGAGAGCCGGGAAGGACGATAACCCGACAGACGATGTTCCGAGTCCGGAGACGTGTCTTTGCTATAGAACCACGTCTTGTTCCAATCTTTTGGGTGGCTGGGCATCTGAACAGCCAGAAAGGTGATACCCCTTCGGCGCTGGATGGTGATTCCTCCAAGTTCCAAGCTTGGCCCGCTCTTGTATTCAGTCTGGCGGTTGGCGTAGAAGAACTCTCTAAAGAATCCGACTGACGGCCTTGATTGAAGGTATGCCTCGCAGAGGACTTGAAAGTGGCAAATGTTTGATAGAGAATTCGGCGCCAGATCTTGGGGATGCAGCTTGTACAGGTGCAGAATGTCGCGAATGAATTTTGACCCGGGTGGCACGAATCCTCGTTCGATATGATATGTAAAGACTATAACTTCCCCTTTCTTTGGGGCGGGGTGGGTCTCACCAGTCGGAACACGCCAGTTGATCACTTCCTTTGGAGGAAGGGTGCCAGCGGCTACTAAATCAGATAAATACTCTTCGGTCACACAGGAGCCGACCCAATTGCAGGAATTAGTGGCACGTGCCATCTTGGCGGCTTAAAAGTACTGTGCAAAAATAAAATGGCGACTAATCAAACAAAGAGCATATAGCAAATGGCGGCTTATAAGTTACAGGGTTCTAAAAATTAAGGCCTTAAGAGGTCCAGCTGACAAAGAGCCGGAGGGGGTCTAGCGGCTCACTATGGGTGGAAGAGCCGGAAGTCATCAAGACTCGGACAAACAAGTTTCACAAATCGATACTAAAGTTTTGGATCTACGAAAGCGGAAAAGGAAGTTCTACGTCAACCTAAGCCAAGAACAGTGAAAGTGAAAAATCGACCTACAACCTGAACCGACCGCACATTGCGCACGGGTGGGCCATGTACGGTGGCGGCGATGACAATGCAGCCTAAAAGGAGGTGCGGCGGGCCCCGAGACTTGGCCGTGCGACCGTGCTGGAGAACGAAACACGCGGCGGAGGTCCGCCGGCGGAAACCCTATTTTGCTACCGATCTAAAAGCTGCGGGAAGACGTACTTACCGGAGGCGGAGACGGCGGCGAGCGAGATTCTGGTGCAAACAGGTTGATGCGGCGGCCTGGGTTGGTGATGGACGAGCGGCAGCGCCGGAGCGGAGTAGACGAGCTCAAGCGACGGACAGGCGACAGGAAGAAGAAGAAGAGGTGCACGAGCGGGAATGCATTGGTTTGACTCGTGCGGGTCCTATTTAACATGGAAACAATGTGGGTTCCCAGGAGTCAGCACCGATCTTGCCGAAACGAACGCCTCGATTTTCGGTATACGGTTAAATGTGAGAGATTTGGTGATACGTCAGCGTATCTGTGACGTCACTCTGGGTCATTCCTGGCAACTCTCAGACAATTGCAACAGACGGATGAAATGAGCTGGCTCACTTCAGCCTGGGGCCTAATGTTGGGGATATAACCCCGTGATATGACCCGGCTGGAAGGTTCCGGTTGATAAGCATTGGTTATGAGCCGGCCCACGAAGACATGTATCAGCTGGAGGCCCAAGAACTTTTGCGGTTCTGGAGGTGGGCCGGACGACAGAGACCCGGATGCGCAAGACCTTCGAAAGGATAACTTGGTTGGTAAGATAGAGATGGATTCGGAGATGTAAAGCGTGATCCTGTTGTACAATTGTAAGACCCGACGGCTCTGACCTCTGATATAAAGGCAGAGCCAGGGCGGCTTAGAGGGAGGTGATCGAAAACTAGGTCAAGCGTCTAGCCCCTTGTGATAGATACAACAAGCAATAACAACACAAGCAGGATGTAGGCTTTTACGTCGGCTTGAGGGGCCGAACCTGGGTAAACTCGTGTCCTTTGTCTCAATCAACCCCTTTGAGTCCACTACCATGGCGATGGCTCCGAACTAAAGTCTGGTAACCCGGACATCTGCCGTGACAAAACCACGACAGCAACTGACTTGCTATCCATGAAGTTTCCCTCCTTGCTCCTGCCCTTCTCGAAACTAGTGGTTTGACTAACCGTCAACACTTGACACTCCTTCTTGATTTCTACCTTCGCGGTGTCAAACATCGCGAACAGCTCAGGGATCATTATTTCTATCCCTGGCGTTATATAGTTCATCACCAAGTTCTAGTAGCTTAGTGACAGTGACATGGACAACTATATAGACCACTATCTGTTGGGGAATGTCGCATGGGAAACAATAACTTTCCTACGCACATGCAAACCTATCCATGGTGAAGAGCATCTACGAGAGGGGAAGTGGATCTACGTACCCTTGTAGATCGCTAAGCGGGGAGCGTTAAGAAACGCAGTTGGTGTAGTCGAACTTCTTCACGATCCAAATTGCCGAGCGTCCCGCGATCTAATCATGAACCGTCCCGCGAACCAATCACGAACCATCCCGCGATCTCGTCACGATCCGTCCCGCTATCCGATCACGAACGTCCCGTGGCCTTGATCATGATCCTTCCGATCTAGTACCGAACGGACGACACCTTCGCGTTCAGCACACGTGCAGCTTGATGATGATCTCCACCGTATTGATCTAGCAAGAGGAGGTGGAGAGGAGGAAGAGTTCACCGGCAGCGTGACGGCGCTCCGGCGATGGTGGTGGAGTGATTCCGGCAGGGCTTCGCCTAAGCACTGCGGAAAACCGATCTAGAGGAGCACCGGTGGAACGGGTAGCACGTGGCTGAAAACTTGTGCCAAAACCCTAGAAATCCACTAGTATATATAGGAGGAGAGGAGGAGGCTACCTTGGCACAAGGGCAAAGCCCTTTTCAGCCGCCTAAGCCAAGGAGGAGAAGTCCCACTTCTCCTCCACTCCTAGTAGGAGTAGGACTCTTCCTTTTTACCTTTTCCACCTTTTTCTTTAGGTAGTTTTCCTCCTGGCGCCATGGGCCTTTTGTGGCTGTTACACCAGCCCACTAAGGGCTGGTTATTATTCTCCCACAGCCCATGGACCATCTAGGGTCGAAATACCTCTCCCGGAGGTCTGCCGGTACACTACCGGCACTCCCGGTACACTGCCGATGAGCCCGAAACTTTTCCGGCGACCAAACTGGGACTTCCTATATATGAATCTTTACCTCCGAACCATTCCGGAGCTCCTCGTGATGTCCAGGATCTCATCCGGGACTCCGAACAACCTTCGGTCACCACCATACATAACTCTACACTACCGAAACGTCACCAAACCTTAAGTGTGCAAACCCTGAGGGTTCGAGAACTATGTAGACATGACCGAGACACCTCTACGGTCAATAACCAATGGCGGGACCTGGATGTCCACATTGGTTCCTACATATTCTATGAAGATCTTTATCGGTCGAACCTCTATGTCAAGGATTTAGTTAATCCCGTATAACGTTCCCTTTGTTCTTCGGTATGTTACTTGCCCGAGATTCGATCGCGGTATCTGCATACCAAGCTCAACCTCATTACCGGCAAGTCTCTTTACTCGTTCCTTAATACAAGATCCCGCAACTAACAATTAGTCACATTGCTTGCAAGGCTCATTGTGATGTTGTATTACCGAGTGGGCCCCGAGATACCTCTCCGTAACACGGAGTAACAAATCCCAGTCTCGATCCATGCCAACTCAATAGACACCATCGGAGATAACTGTAGAGCACCTTTATAGTCACCCAGTTACGTTGCGACATTTGATACACACAAGGTACTCCTCCGATATCCGTGAGTTGCATGATGTCATGGGCATAGGAACATATACTTGACATACAGAAAACAGTAGCAATAAACTGACACGATCATATGCTACATTTGTAGTTTGGGTCTTGTCCATCACATCATTCTCCTAATGATGTGATCCCGTCATCAAATGACATCTCATGTCCATGGTTAGGAAACCTCAACCATCTTTTGATCAACGAGCTAGTTCACTAGAGGCACACTAGGGACATTGTGTTTGTCTATGTATCCATACATGTATCCATGTTTCCAATTAATACAATTCTAGCATGGACAATAAAGAATTATCATGAACAACGAAATATAGAAAATAAACACTTTATATATTGCCTCTAGGGCATATTTCCAACACTATCTTATCTGGAAGATCAACTCCCACTCGATTCAAGCGATTGTAGCACCCAGACAATCTGAGCACATGCTCAATGATTGAGCTATTCTCCTTCACCTTGCAGGCAAAGAATCTTGTTGGAGATCTCTTATCTCGCAACACGGCCACGAGCCTGAGATCCTAATTTCAGCTCTTAGAACATCTCATATGTCCTGTGACGTTCAAAACAATTCGGAGCCTCAATTCTAAGCCATAATGCATGACGCACTAAACTATCAAGTAGTCCTCAGAACGTGTCTGTCAGATGTTCACAACATCTACAGACAACACTAGAGGGGTTGGCGCACCGAGCGATGCATTAATGACATAAGCCTTCTGTGCAGTAATGAGGACAATCCTCAAAACATGGACCCAGTCCGCAATATTGCTACCATCATCTTTCAACTCTATTTCTCTAGGACCATATAAAAATTTAAGGGAGCTACAGTGTGAGCTAGTAATCTACAACATTATTTTTCAAAGGCACTACTGACTATGTTCATGACAATCAGTTCAATTAATCAAATTACTAAAGAACTCCCACTCAAATTGACATCCCTCCGGTCATTCGAGTGATACATGATCCAAATTCACTAACTCAAGTCTGATCATCACGTGAGTTGAGGTGGTTTCAATGGTGAACATCATCATGTTGATCATATCTACTATATGACTCATGTTCGACCTTTCGGTCTCTTGTGTTCCGAGCCCATGTCTGTACATGCTAGGCTCGTCAAGTTTAACCCGAGTGTTCTGCATGTGCAACACTGGCTTGCACCCGTTGTATGTGAACATAGAGTCTATCACACCCGATCATCACGTGGTGTCTCGACACGACGAACTTTCGCAACGGTGCACACTCGGGGAGAACACAATTCATGTTGAAATTAAGTGAGGGATCACCTTATAATGCTACCGTCATCCTAAGCAAAACAAGGTGCATAAAAGGATTAACATCACATGCAAATCATAAGTGACATGATATGGCCATGAACTTGTGCTTTTGATCTCCATCTTGAAAGCACTAACATGATCTCCATTGTCACCGGCATGACACCACGATATCCATCATCTTGATCTCCATCAACGTGTCGCCATCGGGGTTGTCGCGCCCGTCATGCTTCTACTACTATTGCTACTGGTAAGCGATAAAGTAAAGCATTAGATAGCGCTTAATGATTGACACACGGGTCATACAATAATTAAAGACAACCATATGGCTCCTGCCGGTTGCCATACTCATCGACATGCAAGTCGTGATATTCTATACAACACATGATCATCTCATACATCACATATATCTCATCATGTAATTGGCCATATCACATCACAACATACCCTGCAAAAACAAGTTAGACATCCTCTAATTGTTGTTGCATGTTTTACGTGGCTGCTACGGGTATCTAGCAAGAACAATTCTCACCTACGCAAAATGACAACGGTGATACATAAATTGCTTTTGAACCTTCTCAAGGACCGCCTTTGTCGAATCCTGTCCTACTAGAGTAGGAGAAACAGACACACGCCATCCATCTTTGTGCAACGAAGTTACACGTCAGTCGATGGAACCGGTCTCTCGTAAGCATACGAGTAAGGTTTGTCCAGGCCGCTTCATCCCACAATACCACTGAACCAAAACATGACCAAAAGGAAACAATCTAAGCCTCAACGCCCACAAACTCTTTGTGTTCTACTCGAGATCTCATCTACACATAGACCTAGCT
This sequence comes from Hordeum marinum, assembly GCA_022496015.1. Classification (NCBI taxonomy): domain Eukaryota; kingdom Viridiplantae; phylum Streptophyta; class Magnoliopsida; order Poales; family Poaceae; genus Hordeum; species Hordeum marinum. Next base: position 20,211,463 of record CM039673.1, on the reverse strand, counting down.
CATGATGCCACTGTTGGGGGACATTGCCTGGGAAAAAAAATCCTACGCACACGCAAGATATATCCATGGTGATGAGCATCTACGAGAGGGGGAGTGGATCTACATACCCTTGTAGATCGCTAACTGGGAAGCGTTAAGAAACGAGGTTGGTGTAGTCGAACGTCTTCGCAATCCAAATCGCCGAGCGTCCCGCGATCTCATCACGATCCGTCCCGCGATCCAATCACGATCTGTCCTGCAAACTCATCATGATCCGTCCCGCGATCTCCTCATGATCCTTCTCGCAATCTTGATCACGGTCCTTCTGATCTAGCGCCGAACGGACGGCACCTCCGTGTTCAGCACACGTACAGCTCGATGACGATATCTGCATTCTTGATCCAGGAAGAGGGAGTGGAGAAGTAGAAGAGTTCTCCAGTAGCATGACGGTGTCGCGGTGATGGTGGTGGATCAATTCCGGCAGGGCTTCACCTAAGCACCGTTGAAAACCGATCTAGAGGAGAAACTGCGATCTAGAGGAGAGGTAGCACGTGGCTATTAGGGTTAGCTTTTTCTTCTAAATCCTCTAGTATATATAGGAGGAAGGGAGGGGAGGAGGCAGCCTCAAACCCTCAAGGTTTGGTCGAAATAGGAGGTGGAGGAGTCCTACTCCAATCCTATTAGGAGTAGGATTCCTCCTTTCCACTTGGAAACTCTTTCCACCTCTCCACCTTTGGATTTTTTTTCCTTCTCAAACCACTCCAGCAGCATGGGCCCTTAGAGGAGGCTTTGGCCAGCCCAGCAGCGGCTGGTTTACCTCCTCCCACAGCCCATGTAGCCTCTTGGGTCGAAATCCCTCTCCCGATGGTCCCCCGATACACTACCGGCACTCCCGGTACACTACCGATGAGCCCGAAACTTTTCTGGCGACCAAAACAGGACTTCCTATATATCAATCTTTACCACCTGACCATTCTGGAGCTCCTCATGATGTCCGGGATCTCATCCGGGAGTCCGAACAACCTTCGGTCACCAGCATACATAACTCTATACTACCGAAACGTCACCAAACCTTAAGTGTGCAGACCCTGCGGGTTCGAGAACTATGCAGACATGACTGAGACACCTCTACGGTCAATAACCAATAGCGGGACCTGGATGCCCATATTGCTTCCTACATATTTTACGAAGATCTTTATCGATCGAACCTCTATGTCAAGGATTCAGTTAATCCCGTAAGATGTTCCCTTTGTTCTTCGATATGTTACTTGCCCAAGATTCGATCGTTGGTATCTCCATACCTAGTTCAACCTCATTACCGGCAAGTCTCTTTACTCGTTCCGTAATACAAGATCCCGTGACTAACACTTTGTCACATTGCTTGCAAGGCTTATTGTGATGTTGTATTACCGAGTGGGCCCTGAGATACCTCTCCGTCACACGGAGTAACAAATCCCAGTCTTCATCCAAGCCAACCCAACAGACACCCTCGGAGATACCTGTAGAGCACCTTTATAGTCACCTAGTTACGTTGCGACGTTTGATACACACAAGGCACTCCTCCGGTGTCAGTGAGTTGCATGAGCTCATGGTCATAGTAACACATACTTGACATGCAGAAAACAGTAGCAATAAACTGACACGATCATGTGCTATGTTTGTATTTTGGGTCTTGTCCATCACACCATTCTCCTAATGATGTGATCCAGTTATCAAATGACATCTCATCTCCATGGCTAGGAAATTTAACCATCTTTGATGAACGAGCTAGTCTATTAGAGGCATACTAGGGACATGGTGTTGTCTATGTATCCACACATGTATCTGAGTTTCTGATCAACACAATAATAGCATGGATAATAAACGATTATCATGAAAAAGGAAATATGATAATAACCAATAATTTATTGCCTTTAGGGCATATTTCCAACACCATGCTCTTAGGGAGTCTCATCTAATTCCTAGCATTTGAAACAACCAAGCATGCAAGATTGGTCCCACTAATTATTCGACGGGGTCTAGTGAAAAGCCAGAATCGTCTGGGTGGCTCTTGGACCCTCGAGACACGGATGGAGGGAGAGGTATTCCGCCTATTTTATAACATTGGTTATGGTCAGCCGGCTGGCCGGCGTTTGTGTTGTAAACATAGCAAAGGTTGAAGGAGACCAACAATTAAGATAATCTAGCCAGAAAGCTTGTCTATCTATATTAGGTAGGGAGAACAAGTCGATGGGTTCATGGCCACAACTTATATTTTTAATGAATGTTATGGCCACAACTTAATTAGGGAGCTCCTCCTTATTTCCTCAACTGCCTGTGCCGAAATAGGACGAGGTACTAAAATGAGGCGTCCAGAAGAAAGCAAGAAAACATGCATGAGCTTCCATCTCTCTATCTAGTGTATGTGTATGCGTATATAACAAGGGGACACCAACAAGCTAATTTGCTCTCTCGCTGCGCCACCTAACCAAATCCATATATCCATCATTCACCCATCCATTCCATTTATCACCAACATGGCCATGATGCTGACATACACCTACACCTTGGCTCTGCTCCTCATGGCCGTTGCCGTGCAAGCAGACCCAGAGCCCGGGGCAAACATCGAAGCTATCAATGCTACTTGTTCGACGAGTAGTTCGGTCCGATTTTACTGCAACAAGCTGCTACTGAAAAACCTGGATGTTAGGACGCCTCAAGTGAAGGATGTGATCACAATGTTAGTCCAAGTGGCCGCCAAGAAGGCGGCAAAGGTGGAAGCATTCGCCAAGACCATCAAGAATAAACCCTCTAAGTGCGTCACCGACTACCTCCAGGACCTCGCCGTGCTATCCAAACTCATCGAGACGCCCCCGGCGACGCTCAAAACCGCCAAAGCCGAGGACTTCTTTGAGAATTTTGATGGAAAGACCAAATATGATGATTGTTGCTCGCACCATATGTCAGATGAGACATGCGAGGCATATAGCAAAATCAGTGAGGTGGAATTCGCTCTTAGTGTCACACAAGGCCTGCTATCTGAGAGGGCGTATTCCAAGAGGCAGCAGCAGCAACTCGACAACAAAACAACATCACCAAACTCTAACTAAAGAGGACGGCCTGTTTGATTGTTATGTGTTTTTTTTAGATTTCCGTTACTGATTTTTATATTGATGTCACATGCATGAATAATGATACAATGGAATTGGGAGCTCCTTATTCCCAAGATGCATGTAAGGCCAACTATTGGTCCAATGCCTCGCTGCCTGAACTGGATCGGTTTCCAGTTGTTTTGTTAATATAATAATTGTCGTTTTTGCACTATACATTCCATTTGTTCTTCTTTTTTGCGGGAATAAACCCTGTATTACTCAATCGTAATGTCCGTCCAATCATTTTAGACTATCTCCGGGACTTCTGGCGGTCCATATGCAATCCAAGTCCATAATCCTACCTTCATCAATTCTAATAGCAAAAGTAGATAAACGATCACTACTCTATTCGAGTACGAGAGACATGAGTAATACAAGATTTATTACAAAGATTCCTTACATACTTATTAATCTACATCACTATACTTCCATATATCTATACTTTTATATGAGAGGGGAGTTTTAGGACCATGGTTCAGCCGAACCTATGATCAACACCCTTCGATGTAGCACACCTCCCATGGGATCTGGGCCTTATTAAGATTCAAATTTCTATGATCTAGTACTCTTTAAGCTAATGCATCATTTAGTCAGATTGCTCATAGGCCTGCCTGGGCTCAACTTCCAATGGAAAATGATAGGCTGGCATACATCCCAATAATGCAGTAGCTCACAAGCCCAAACAAGAGAATTTAAAAAGAGTTTTGACCTCTCAATAGTACTGCAGCCACGTAGGAAAGAAGGTGAAAAAAAGAATACATATGAATACAACCGAAAAGTGAACAAATAAAGGAAAATAAAAAAATAAAAAGAAAACAAAAATGAAAGACACAAGAATAGCAATCAGTTAGAGCTGGCAGTGAAATAGCAAGTCTGACATCTGGTGGCAACAGAGCAGAATCTGTCAGCAAAAACACAAAGTTTGACATGATTTTGATTTCTCTGGAAGACTATCGCTGCATTTTCTTTTTGCTGCCGTGAATAGAAATATGAGAGTAATTGAAGCACTAAAACATGATTCAGAATCCATGCAAACCTGGGCCTACAAGACGTTGTGCATCACAAAGCAATAGAGAATAAAGAATATGAACAGTACATATATATGGAGCAACGTTGGTTATTTTATTCCCACTACTGTTAACATGCAGTACTACGATGTAGGTTTTATTAGCACCTATAGGCTTCCTGATTGTTTTTTAATGATTCCCGCCACACTGTACCATGGCCGTCATGCACAAGTATGGACCAATCGCTTAATCTCACGCAATTCAATATGTACATGATCCGTGTGTAGGCTTTTTGAATGCTGGATCGATTCAACCGAGCGCAACGCAGGTACGTGCAGACCTGGATCATAGTCACACACACAAGCAACTTGATTGATTTTCTGCGTAGTGCTGATACTTGATTTTGGAAAAACATTATTAAAATGAATTCAAATGAAGAAGTACTCTACATGAAAAGGTTTTGCGGTGTTGACATGAATATCTTTGAAGTTTGGGTCAATCGCCGTTCGATTTCAGTTCGAAGGCCGAAACTATGTTCAAAGTACTAAAATTTTATATTCAGAATACTATTCAGCCGATTAAGCCGTCAAGACTATCTCATATGAGAAAATGGTCTACACGGATTGTCTTCGTCTCGTCTAAACGATTGATTTTGATATAAAAATCATCTCAATCCATGGTCGTAGGCAAAAGTTAGACCCATTCGAATGCAGCCGTACCATGAGGCAAAAAGTGGCGCGTCAAATCAAACATACGTCTCATAGGTAGCGCCATCGATTGCTTATTTCGTGCGGGCGTTTCGATTCAAAATGTCCTCCAATCAAAAAATGTTCAACATAAAAGTTGTTCCTATCGTCGAAACTGTTAAAGTTTCTTTTGGGCTCATCTTCATTCGATGTCGTTTGCGGACTATGGGACACAAAAACCGAACTGCTGTCTTATACTTACCCAAAACCGAACCGCTGCGGGTAGTAGGCAAACCTGCCCACCATCGGCCACAAGAGCCCACCAGCCGCCTGCTCCCACACTGTCCACAACCCGCACTGTTCGCATCGCAACCCGCATCCGCAACTAGATTTGATTCCCATAACACGGGTGACCACACCGAGACCCCGGCACCATGCCATTGCATGCGCCCCATGAGCAGCGACGCGCCATAGTGCGGCAGCACCGTCACGCGTCGACCACCACCAAGGAGGGAGGAGGAACCACCCCCCCCCCCCCCCCGCCGTCGTCGATACCTTGTAGGCTTTTCCCGACAACGTCCTACGACGACGAGGAGTGAGGAGGCAGGGGTAGGGGAGACCGGTGACGACGGATAGGGTTGCCTCCGGGTCGCTCGCAAGGGCGACGCAGGAAGGCCAAAGCAAGCCGGTTGGCCACTATGTTTGTATTCCTCGCCTGTGCTTCTTGATGCTATATATTCATAACATCTTTTCATGATTATTTTTTATTTATATGCTATGCCACTTAACTATAATGGACTGAGATATAACCACACTCATACTTGATTTACTTGACTCATCATCCGGCCACCTAATTAAGAGTTGCAAGCTGAGAGAGCCCATTGTACATCTGGTCGATGGTTTTGCACTGGACTCAAAGGAAAGTCAACTAGGTTGCTCCATCGATCGGCGAGGTGCAGCGGCGACATGGATGGGATGTTGACCTTGTGGAAGGCCGCCCTCTGCTTGACACCGTTCGCCACATGGTGGGTGCATGTTGAATTCAGCACCATGACCATGCCGTCGCAGCGCCCGCTTTACTATGCCCAGCGATGCCCTTGCAGCGTCCAGAGCTACCTCCACCGACCTGACGGCCATGCGGAGAAGCAACCACGGGACCCCATGCTTGTTGCGACGCTGAGCCCCTTTGCTCCAGGTGGCAACTACGTGTCCGTGGCTGCAGCGGCCAGCACCATCGACACTGGCGGAAAGGCGTCCGGGCGATGGCCGGCATGGGAGCCAATTACATCATCTCACCACTGTCCATCCACGTGGCGCTCGCGCTGGTAGCCGCCGGCACGCGGGGCGAAATGCGTCAGGAGCTCATGGGACATCCTTCGCCTGCAGCCTGTGGGTCGACCGGGGCTGGACCCTGGAGCCAGAGTTCATGGCCATGGCCGCGTCGAGGTATGCCGCCAGTGCGCAGTCCGCGGATTTCGTCCAGGATGCCGAGCAGGCGAGGCGGCGGGTGAACACCTTCGTCGCCGACGCGACCAACAAGCTCATCCGCGACGTCCTCCCTCCCCGCTCTGTCGACTCAACCACGGTTGTGGTCCTCGCCAACGCGCTCTACTTCAAGGGGCGTGGTCTTAGCCGTTCGACCAGTCGGCCACCTTCAATGCGCCCTTCCATCTACCCGACACCACCACCGTGCACATGCCGTTCATGACGACCGGCCGGTTCGAGTTCAAGCAGCACATCGCCATATGTCAAGGCTTGATGGCCCTCAAGCTGCCCTACAAGAACGACGACAGCGACCACACGGCCGTGTTCTACATGCTTCTCCTTCTCCCGGACAACGGCAACAACCTCAGCATCGTCGATCTGTACGACAAGGCAGTCGCGGCGCTAGAGTTCATCAAGCACCACAGGCGGGCACAACAGATTCTGGTGGGGCGGTTCATGGTCCCGAAGTTCATGTTCATGTTCGAGTTCGAGGCGTCGGCGGACATGCAGAAGCTCGGAGTCAGCAGGGATTTCCAGGGTGGCGACTTCTCGGGCATGGTGAGCGGTGGCGATGGGCTCTTCATCTTGGGGGTGTACCACAAGGCCACCATCGAGGTCGACGAGCTGGGCACCGTGGCCACCGCAGCGACGGCCGTGGTCATCGCTCAGAGCACAAGCACACCACGGCCTCCGGTGGATTTCGTGGCCAATCGGTCGTTCCTATTCGACAAGGCTGCCCGATATCACCTTACTTGTTTGTCATTGCAATTAATGAGCTTTCTATTGTGCTTAATGAAGCTCTTGCTGCCCATCAGCTGCAGGGTATTTATCTTGAACCAAATTGCCGCTTGATTCATTCTCTTCTCTTTGCTGAAGACTTATTGGTTTGTGGGCAAGCTACGCTGCAGGAAGCTTCTACTATGGCTAATTTTATTCACCGGTTTTCCTTGATCTCTGGCCAGACGCCGAATTGGACTTAATCCGCCATTCTTTTTAGTTCTCATGTTTCTCAACCTATCATTAATGATATTTTGTATTTTTTTCCGGTGGCACTATTGGATGCAAATTTTACTCATTTGGGTCACCCTTTGGTTCCTCCTACAAAGAATCGGGTTGCTGCTTACAATTTTGTGCTAGACAAATTTATACAAAAGCTGCCTTCTTATAAGGTCAATATGCTTTCTCACGCAGCCAGACTCGAGTTGATTCGTTTGGTGTTTTCAGCCATCCATGTATACTACATGGCTAACATTTTATTTACCAAAAAAATTATAGCTAAACTCACAGCTGTCATTAGGAATTTTTGGTGGACAGGGGTTAGGAAAAATGATTCCAATAAAGCGCTTTGTCTTCGTGCTTGGAAAGACATTTGTAATTCTAAAAAATATGGAGGTTTAGGTATTAGGAATTTGAAAGCTGTCAATGAGGGCCTCTTGTTGGCTGCTGCTTGGAGACTTGCTGCAGCCCCATTTTCTCATTTGCATATGGTCTTAAAGGCTAAGTATTTTCCTGATGCTTCTATTTGGAAAACCACTGGTTCTCCTCCTAAATCTGCTTTTTGGGCTTCTATTTTGAAAGTGTTACCTAAGCTTCGATAACACTCTTTTTACCAATTGACTCAAGGTAAGATTTCTATTTGGAGCACTCCCTCGTGAACTAATTGGATCTCAATTCATGATCAACTCATTGTTCAACAACCTGGCTTTGTTTATCCCTCTTTTGTTAAAGAACTTTGGAACTCCGGCCAAAAGAGCTGGAATCATGAACTTATTTTTAACCTTTTTCAGCAACCTTTGGCCTCTTCCATTATTCAAACTGACATTCTTGAAGATGACAGTCCCGATCTGCTTTGTTCGGCTTTTTCTTCTAATGGCATTTGTTCCTCTAAATCAGCTTATAAATTATGCTTACAGGAAATTCAAGCCAACCCTACCAATATGCCTTCTGCCATTCCTTTGGATTTGAAAGATCTCCTTCGAGTTATCTGGAAACAGAAGAATTTACTTCCAAGGGTACAAACTTTTGCTTGGAGGTTGCTTCGTAAAGCTTTGCCTACGGGTTTGCGAGCTGGTCGTTTCTCCGTTCATATCTTGCAAACTTGTTGTAGATGTGGTCTTCCAAAGGATAAATTCCATCTTTTCTTTCTTTGTCCATTTGCGCGTGCAGCTTGGTTCTCCCATCCATGGTCTACTAGATCCAATGTTTTACTCCAGGGCCCTATGCATGCAGTGATCATTGATTTTCTTCGTTCGGCTCATCCTCATGCTTCCATTTTAAATGTGCTTAACTTCTTGTGGTGTCTCTGGAAGGCTCGGAATGATTTTCTTTTTGACAGATTTAAATCTCTCCCCTACCAAGTTCAGGTTGCTGCTGCTGCTTTAACTACAGATGTTTGTGATGTTTCATGCATTTCTGATAGTAAGCACCAGAAGGACGTGGAGTTATTGGGTCGAGCACATATGAGCTCGGCATCCTGACCGTTCTGTAGCGCATGGGGATGTGGACAATTTCTTTATCCAGCTGTCGGTGGGCTGTCGAAAAAGAACGCATTGTGCACAATACGTACGCCGTGGACGTTGGTGGTGGGCCATAATTTAACTGCATCGTGGATGGCCGTTTGTAAGACGAGGCGAGCCATGGCCCAGAGCAGACCTGGCCAAACGGGCTGGGCTTAACGGGCCGGCCCAGCGGCACGCCGCGCCGACACTGCACGAGCTAAACGAGCCACGCTAGAACCGCAGCCCGCCTTGGGCCGTGCCTGGGCTGCCACAACCAGTACGTGGGCCGGCACGGCACGGCCCGATTATCTTATTTTTTTATACGTCCCAACAAGTAAAAATAGACTAAAAAATGCCCAATGCGTCAAATAGTAGGCATATTAGCGGGCCTGGCGTGCCGACGGGTCGACCAGATTAGCAAACGGGTCGTGCCTGGACCACAAGGCTGCGTACGCGGGCCGGCATGGCACGGCCCGTATACTAATTGTGCCAAGGCGGGCCGTGCCGTGCCAGGCACGTTTTACGGCGGGCCGGGCCGGGCCGTTTGGCCAGGTCTGGCCCAGACTGTGGGTGCACGCCTGATCCGTAGGACAGGAAGTTACCTTTTTCGTCTGGTGGGGTCAGTGAGTAAATTGGATACAGCGTCCAGTGTCTTCTACCCCTGTTGCGGCTCTGAATCATGTCTTTGGGCGGTGGTTCCTAGAGACAGGGGCTACCGGCGGCGACGCAGCATCGAGTTTCGAGTACATACATCCTCCCCTCTCTCGTGGTTCAGTATGAGATTACGGCCCCTGGATTAAGTGATCGTAAGGGATTTGGTCTGTCCTGGAACAGATCCACTTTCCTGGAGGAAGTAGGCGAGAGTATGGTGCCGCCTCCCGTGTCAAAATACGAGTTGTCGGACCAGGGTGTGGCATAGCAGGCGCAGTCGAGGGGGAGGCATGGTGGCGGAGCACCCAGTACTGGAGCATGTTGTGCTGGAACTCGCGCGGACAGTGGGCAACGCGGATGCTCAGATCTTGGCGGCCGGAGAAGCGGCGGCAGAAAGGGGACATAGCTCTCCCGCGGCTTAGAATTTGTGATGGGACACCTGGATGGAACAAAAGGTTAGTGCTTAAGTTGGTCATGCAATTTGTGATGGTTTTGCAGTAATTGGTGCATGATTCGATGTTGCCGTGTACAGTCTACTGGAGTATCGTAGAGATACAAAAGGTTTGCTGGATTGGAACACGTGTGGAATTACATTCACTTAATGAGTTGCTGAACCACTTGAAAACAGTCCAGGGCAAAAAATGTAAAATAAAAATGGTTTTTGGATTGGAACAAGTATGAAATTACATTCAGTTAGCTAGTGTGTGAAAACTTGTAAGCTAACATTTTGGATGTTGCCTGGTTTCGAAGGCTTAGGATTGGATCATTGGAACTGCAGCACCTAGCAGACCACCTTGCCCAAACCGCATTAGCGTGTTTGAGAAGGCTTTTAGGAGTTTTGCTGAGACCCCAACTGAGAATGTGATCGCACCAGCTATTGGTTCTCATTGCCCACCTCCTCCTCGCAACTGCCTTCATCCGACAATTTGCCTGCAGCATTGATTCGAAAATTAAAACCTACCATTATGGACAATAATAAAATTTGGTACAGAGTATTCCAGAGTATTGGAATACACATTGGCTTTATCTCTGATATACACTTATGAAAAAAATGGATCCTATGCAGAGTGCTCGTTGTTTCCAACAAAATATTCAATACAGTATGCATGTGTAGACAGTGTGTGATTTGAGAGTTGTGAACCTTTTGATTCTCATGGTCTGAAACTATAAAACTGCAGTTCTGTACTGAAGTTTCAGACTAAATGTATGTGGCCATATGCATGTCAGGGGGGATGGATTCCTGTAGGCCAGTGTGAATCCTGGATGTGATGTAATATACTAGCAACCAGTACCACACTATGAACCTGTATTCATTTTCAAGCCGTCGATCTATTTAACAGCATCTATCGTTGCATGCATTTTTCATTGGCAAAAACCTAGAGAAAATTCAATATGTGAACCTACGAGTCTACAAACAGTATTAATCTGGAACTAGACATTTGCTACGTACACTTGGATCAACAAGAAAAAATGCATGTGCGAAAAATTCGTGAACGCGAATCGCCTTTGAGATGGGGATTGAAATAAATAAGATGAGATAGGGGAAACCTGTAAGGCGACCGTCTCTGGGTGTGCCAACACTTGGTAAATACATATTGATTTCATGGAGCCTTTTCTTTGAGAATTTTTAGCCATGAACCTATGAAATTTTCAGTACATATGCCATGGCTTTGCAAATAAATGACAGAGATCAATGTATGTAAAATCTGAAAGTGTAGTGTTCTTGTGTGCTTCAGTACTTCTATTCGTTTTGGTAGTTCATTTTTGTTTATTCTTCTACATATTTTAAAATATGTATTGTATCCCCTCACTTCATATAATTTCTTCTGACAGGTGTCCTGCTATGCCTTCTATGGCAATTGGAATATCTGCACAAATTCTTGCGTTATGGCCTGTGCATCTGATTTGGATATACTAGTGCATCACCAGGTAAAATGTGAATCTTCTGCAGTTTCACTTTTAGCAAGCACATTAATATGCGCCGAAATGCTGATATTATGCGGCCTCATTTTCTCGAAGGCAGGACCAGAATGGTTGGACCTGCATTAAACCTCTTACCTCTAATTGCTGCCACTGTGATGTTTGTCTTATGGTCGATATTTGGCATCCTGAAAGTGCTTTTACTGGATTATTATATGGCGTTCTATCACCAATAATGGCCACATTTGATGTTGTTGGATAGGCCATTTGTTAATTGTTTCGTGGTACATTTTTCTCTTCGTCAAACATGCTATTTGTTTGTGTTTATGCCATTCCTGCTCTGTTAGAACATATTTTACATGTCTCATACCATCTCAAAACTTTAGGATGGAACATGGAGTAGAATTATTGAAGTTTGTATAGTGGTCAAGGATTTGAAGAAAATGATTTTCCGCTCCTATTTTTCCATGATGGATGACCTTGTCTTCAGACACGTACCGATTGAAAGCCATATCAGATATGGTTTGCTTCTTGTTTGTGTCTAGTAGCTCTTTATCCTTGTGCCTCCAGATCACAAAACTTTTCCGTGTCACCTTTCCTCTTTGGTCGTTTTAACATATATGACCCTCATCACATATGCAAACTAGCACATTTTATGCCTGACCTCAGAGTTGAGAGAAATGAGCCCTAGATGCAATGCTCTGTATTTAGGCAACACATTTGTGTTCTTCCTCGAAGAATTATAAATTGTCAATTTTGAGGACAATTATCTATCTGGATATTACTTCATATTCCTGCGACATCATTACTGCTGCTTTGCGGACAATTCACCGATATGTTGTATGAGTGTGGGGTGTAACAATTTGTATTGGTGGCATGTGAACTTGTGTGATGTGTTATTTGCCTGGTAGTATTAGTTGTATGCATAGAGTTTTGTACTTTGTTGGGAGGACCATGTACTAAGTTTTTATTGAATTATGCAGTGTCATATTGCCACTGTTTTCTTAAGACGCTTATTCCTTTCTGAACACAAGGGGATGAAGGCAGAGGGGATCTTCCAGACCAAGTGTGTGGTGTGTTGACGAGTGCATATAGGAGTATTAAAATAACTGGTTTGGAGGGCACCGTTTGGTTTGTAACGGCAGAGCCGTGAACCACTATGCTAAGGTCCATCTGAGCCGACTCGCTCTGGATGACGGACATCGAAATAAATGTGTTTGTTGAGTGGACCCTGGTCTGGACAACAGCAGACCATATGTCTGAGAATACAGACTAAAATACAAGCCATGGTGCAAATCTAAGAGTCACACAACGGCTGAGATATAGAGTCCATCTGAGCTGGAGCTCAGAATAGGACTTTCCGCACCAGAAGGCTTAAGATCACCTCGCGGATAACATGCTTCCTCCTCAAGGTAATACTCTTAAGACAGATTTACTAGTATCGGGAGCTAAGATCTTATCTGATGCAGTCTTTAGGTCCGAGAAAGTCTCGGGGTTAAAGGCAGGTGAAGTAGCTACAGGAATTGGTGTGTTTATCTCGGTGCCATCTCAACAAGGAGAGTTGAATGTGCAGATTCAAGCATCTGCTCCACCTACTCTTACTCCCCTTGAGGCTGAAACCCTTTCCCTCTATTGTGCAGCTACTTATGCCTGTCAGCTGAATATTACCAGCCCTACTTTCTTATTGGATTGCCTATCTCTTGCTAAATTTGCTGCTTTAAAAAATATCTCTGACATCTCAATTTCTTGGAATATTAGAAAGGAACTAGCTCAGTTTTTTTAAATCACCATTGGCATGAATGCTCAAGTTTTTCACATTTCCCATAACATCAATGGTGTTGCTCACAATGTTGCTCAACGGGTTTATCGGTCTCATGGTGATGCCCAAATCTATTGTTTTGCTCATTCTCTTGATCATTCTTCTTGTCCAGTGCTTTCCCTTCTTTCTCACTTTCATATTCAGGGTATCAAACTGCATTCCATTCACTGCTTTTAACTAAGTTGTAGGTTTGCTCAGGAAAAATTCTTCCTTGCAGGTTGGGTACTATAAGGATTTGGGACCTTTCTTCATATCTATGCAGATCCAGTTGCGGATACATGCTAAGCTGCAGCTGCAACTCTAACGCACCTGGATAGACAAGTGTTAGGCATTGTCTGTTGCCTTGCGTGTTTCTCTTCGAGACTCTTGGCGTGCAGTATTTTGTTGGCTGAAAAGGCTGCTCCTTAGCTTCATCTTTGTTGCAGATAGGTCTTGCTATTTCTTCAGGACTTTTCCCTCCTTGCTTATAGTTTGATGGTCTAGTAGTAAGGTAGCTATAAGCATCGGCAGTTCCTAGTTTCAGATTCAGAGTGTTCCTCTGCTTGTTCTGACCATGTTGATCATGGTGTAGTGGTTAGTGTAGGATCACTAGAAGAATGTCTAGAGGGGGTGAATAGACTACTAGCAGGAATTTAAAACCTAACATTTTCCCAAGTTAATTGGTTGGCAGATTTTAATAGTTTTAGCAAGTCTAGCAAGTCTAACAGCCCTACACATGCATGTCTACAAATATGGCAGTAGAAAGTAAAGACATTGCACATGAAGTAAAGAGATGGGACAGGAAGCTCAAACGCAATATGATACGCAAAGATTTTTCCCGTGGTTCCGATAGGTGGTATTGTACGTCCACGTTTATGGATTCTTCAACCCACGGAGGGTAACGTTCGCGAGAGTCCACGAAGGGCTCCACCCATAAGGGTCCACGAAGTAGCAACCTTGACTATTCCATACGTCTTCCGTCCACGAAGGGCTAGCCTCACTATGGGTAGATCTTCACAAAGTAGGCGATCTCCTTGCCCTTACAAACTTCTTGGTTCACTCCACAACACGAAGTAGGAGGCTCCCAAGCGACACCTAACCAATCTAGGAGGCACCACCCTCCAAAAGGTAATAGGCTGGATAGTGACTGTGAACTCCTTGCTCTTGTGCTTCAAGATGATAGACTCCTTAACACACAATCACTCTTTCATAGATTTGGCTTGCTAGAAGAGATGTGATTGGTGGAAAGCAAGTTGGGGAGGCTAGAAATCAAGATCCATATGATAGGAGTGGAATATCTTGATCTCAACACAAGGGTAGGTGGCTCTCTCTCAGAAAACTGAGTAGGATAGGTATCGAATAGTTCTGCGTGCTTCTCTTTCGAATAAGTGGTGGTGGAGGGGTATATATAGGCATCTCCAAAAATCCAACCGTTACACACAATAAGTCAGACTCGGTGACACCGATGTGTAAATCCCGGTGGTACCGAAGTGAGTTAAAGTTAGCAACTTTTGAATCTCGGTGAGACCGATATATAAATCTCGGTTGCACCGACAAGGTGACAAACGGTCAGATTTACCAAACTCGGTGACGCCGATTCACTATTTTCGGTGGGACCGAAAATGAGAAATTTGCGTACCAGTAACTTGGCAACCCGACTCGGTGGCACCGAGTGCAGTGTCAGTTACACCAAAGTGTTAGGGTTTGGCTGGGTCTGTTTGATGACAGAATCGGTGGCGTCGGGATAGGAATGTTGGTTGCACCGATTTTGCATCTGTGGCTTTGGACAGACTTTGGTGGGAGAGTTTGTGGATGTTTTGGTGACTTGTCACTTGTGCACGTTTGAGCATATTGTCCATCATCAAAACTTTATCCCTTTTTAATAGTATTGGCTTTCCTATGGACTCAAAGTGATTTCTCACAAATGTAAAATGTAGAATCCACTTGCTTGAAGTTTGGCCAACCTATTTCCTTCTCCTTCTTCTTCTTGAAGATACTCTCCACACTCTTTAGCCAACCTTCTTTGTGGACCTTATCTGAAATACACTACATGAAGGTATTAGTCCAAGAGACAATGTATGTTGTCATCAATTACAAAAACCACCAAAGAAGCATCTTGTGCTTTCAGTTAGTTCCACTTTGCCTCATATAGGGTCTTTCTTCAGCTCTCTTCTTTAGATCATGTTCGTCCTCCTCTCTTTATCTTCAGTAGATCTATGTAATTCACTCTGTACTTCTCTATGAGCTGAATGGAATTGGCACTTGGATGCCTTTGCTTATTCAAAAAAAAACGAGTGTGATGTTGTTCCTTGGGCATGTGGTCAATCCTCTAGCTGGCTCAAATGAGCCATTGACTAGATCTGTGTAGATGCTTCGTGAAAACGTGGCGTGGTATGATTGTTGAAGATTGTATGGATTGTTTAATTGATTATGATGCTACGTACGATCTGCATGATCAGGATTCGGGACCATTGTGCACAGGCGATGCAAACGCCGCTGACATTTCGTTACTGATGCACCAATACATTGTGATTAAAAATGTTTTGTATTTCCGACAAAAGGATTGAAAAGGTGATATTAAGATCTACTTCCCCCGTTCATAAATATTTTTTTGAGCTTTCACTACGGACTACTGAATACTTTTATGTCAAATTAATTATTTTAATTGTTGCCCTGTTTTTGTATAATAATATATTCCAATTTAACTTTTAGGGTTTCAATGATATCTGAGTTTTATGAAGATCATTTACAACCCAAAATTATTTCATAGTAGTCACACACATTTTTATAGCTTAATTTTGGTTTTATAAATAATCCCTATATGAAAATTTACAGTTTTGAATAATTCCAAAAAAATTGAGCCACAATTTCACGCATTTCAATCAACTCCTTGTCAAATTCAGCTGAGATGAAGCAATCACAAATCAATCTTTTTATAAAAAAATCGACCCTATTTATTTTCCACATATTTGTAAAACCAAATATTTATATTCCTGGTGCTGGCGAGGCGACCGATCGCGGGTTGCATTGATGGATTGACGCATATTCTTGACCGAATATTTCCACATCATGAAATTATATATTAAGCACGCCATCCCAAAGGGATAAAATCTCATTCGTGTGAAGTATCTTTATTAAGATGTAGGAAAGTTTTTTTTTTGAGAAAAAAGATAAGAAAGTTAAACGAGAAAAGAAATATCATTCGCTTGGAGTATCTTGCTCGTGGGCCTTAGTAGCCCAACTAATCTAGGAAGCAGACGCCTCCACTCCACAGACTGGTCTCCACAATCCACTTCACAAGCCACCCAATTTCTCAAAAAAAGAAAAAAAAACTTCACACGCCGCCGTTCACCGACGGGTACCGGGACACGACAGCGGGCCTGCGGCTTCACCCCGCGTGAGCTAGACAGAGCCACGGAGGAGCTACATGCATACATCGGTACCTAGCTCCTCCATGCGTCGCCCGTCTCCGACCCCCCCCCCCTACACAGCTTCGTCATCACTGACGCCGCCCTCCCCGACACCGACGGCGTCGACCGCATCACCGCCGTCCTGCGCAACATCATCTTGCGCCTCCCCGTCCTGGAAGCCCCCGCGTACGACCTCGTCATCACCGACACGGTGCGCGACCCCGCCCTCCCCGCCGCCGACGGTGTCGACCGCATCAGTGCCCTCCCTGACACCCTCCTGCGCCACATTGTCTCGCGCCTCCCGGTCACGGACGCTGCACGCACTTCCGCACTCGCCTCGCGATCGTGTCGGGTCTAGCTATCCATGCAGTCCATCGTGGCTGACGCCTCCCTCCATCCCGATGAGTACCTCTGGCCTCCCAGCCCTGCCAACATGTCGGCCATCACCGCCGCCGTCTCCGGCACCCTAGAAGTGCACCCAGGGCCCTTCCGCTACGTCCACCTCACCTGCAGCCACATGGGCGCGCACCAGGCCCAGCTCGCACGCTGGCTCCGGATCCTCGCCGCCAAGAGCGTCCAAGAGCTCGTGCTTGTCAACCGGTTGTGGCGGTTCGATATGCCCCTCCCAAACACGCTCTTCAGCATCAGCACGGTCGTCCTCCTGTACATTGGCCTATGGAAGCTCCCAGGCATGGCCGGCCTGTTGAGTATATAGGAAATTTTCCTATCAAATTAATCCACAAGATAATGACTAGCATGACATTGACTAGATTAACAACATACTAATAACTAACGAGACTAGCATGTACTACATAAATAGTAGACACATCTACGCGTATTGCTAGTATCGGGACAACTAAAATAAGAAGGAGCAGGATATACCCTCCGATGGGCCAGTTGGTCGTAGCAGTAGCATTGGCGGCAGCGGCATCCTTGGCCGCCTTCTTGTCGGCTTCGGCCTTCTCGGCAGTGGCCCGATCGGCATCAGTTGGGGGTGACATGGTGATGTTGACGTACACGGGACGGACATAGAGGAAATAGTCAAAAGGAACAATAGCGAGCGATCGCGTAGTCGCTCCCCAAAAAACTAATCGCCCCTCTCCCGTACAGGATCCAAAGAGGCGGGGTTTCGGAGGCCTGCTCTCCCGTCGGCCGTGTACACGGCGAACGGGACGGAGTGGTCAGTGGTAGCAGAAGCAAAGGAACTACGTGGGCAGAGTGCGCCTAGAGGAAGATGTGATATGTTTTTCCGTGGTGGCTATGGTTAATCGAAGCCCTGCTTATGTAGGCGGCATCTGTGTGGAGAGACGTGGGCTGGACCCACGTCCGAGTTGGTAGCCCACGATCCAACGTCTCAGATCGAGGCGTTACTTATTCTCCGTTCCCGAGTGACAAAAATAAGCACGTAGGTATGAGCTCGGCTTGGCTCAATCTCGCAACCCGCAGCGCGGCACGTAGCATCGTAACAAGGCGGGCGGTGGAGGAGTGCGCGAGGGCATCTTCTCTTCTCAAGGTCGAATAGCATGTAGAAGATAGACCATTATAAGGAGGTCCAACTCCTCCTCCACTAACGAGGTGGGACTAGACTTCCCACCACCCCTTGTCATGCCACCTACATGGGCCCTTAGAGATTTTTCTGAAATTCTCTTATGGTCCCAAAGCCCATCTCAAATTTCAGCAATCCCCCACGATATCTCAAGGGCCTATTTTGTCCTTTGTTCCAATTACTGTTTGATATACCATCATTTCAGTGAAGGCCTATTAAGGTTGAACTTCACCTAGAGCAAGTGGCTACACTCCTTTACAACTGACCAATGGACTATGCCTTGAATTGTCAGTTTGGCGTCAAGAAGTTTCATCACAAGTCTTACTAGTACTAGGCTGTCGAAGGCTAACCCCTCGGGTGGAGCATATTAGTCACACTCCTATCCTATTCATGAGTTTACTAGAGATCACCCCAATCTCATAGACCGTGATCAGCAGTCGGGCTCATATAGGTGTGTTCCTCCAAAGATCGCTCTGTAGGATAGCATCTTGCTTACATATAAACTTTGGAACACATTAATATAGTAGTCATCCTACCATACAGTATCCAAGAGTATTACATATCCAACGGAGTGGGTTAGTAAAGTTACTCTCCTCAGTTCACCACTGGCTAGTTTTCCCAGGTCCTACTTCACAGGATCTCCGATCACATAGGTTGGGTTACTACCATGGCAACTCATGTGGGTCTCATACCCATCTCCCTCTATGCATTATCTATCACAACACATGATAGCCCTTTAGTAAAGGGATCTGCCAGATTCTTAACCGTGTAGATGTAATCCGACACTATCACTCCGGAGCTTCTTCAATGTTTGACAACTTTCAATCTCATTCTTATATGTTTGTTGGACTTCATGTTGTCCTTTGAACTCTTCACTTTGACAATGACTCTATGGTTATCGCAGTTCATAAGGATAGTCGGAACCGGCTTCTCAACCACTTGCAAGTCCATCAAGGGATCTCGAAGAAATTCTGCTTTGACACCAGAAGTATCTAATGTTGTTAATTCTGCTTTCATTGTCGATCTCGTGAAGATCATTTGCTTGCAAGACTTCCAGGAAACAACACCACCTCCAAGGGTAAACATATACCCAGTAGTGGCATCTCATCAGCATCAGAGATCCAATTCGCATCACTGTACCCTTCAAGTACCGACGGGTATCCGGTATAGTGAATTCCGTGATTCATAGTACCTTTCAGATAGCGCATAACTCTTTCAACAACATGTCAATGAACATCACCCGGATTGGCGACAAACCGACTCAGTTTGCTAACGGCAAACGCGATGTGAGGCCTCGTTGTGCTAGCTAGATCCATAAGTGAACCAATGATTTGAGAGTATCTCAATTGATCTTCAGATGTTCCTATGAACTTTCGAACCAGCACACTAGGATCATATGGTGTTTGACAAACTTTGCAGTACGAATATCCAAAATGACTCAAAATCTTCTCAACATAATGGGATTGCAGAAGTGTAATCCCACCCTCACCATCTCTCAATAGCATGATGTTCAAGATAACATCAGCCACTCCAAGGTCCTTCATCTCAAAGTTCTGAGAAAGAAAATACTTAACATCCGCAATACAAGCATAGTATAACTCCTTTGCCCCCACCATGGCGATAGTATACACATTTGTCAACTTCATTAACAACGGAGTCAACAGATGTCAGAGTTGTATTAAACTTCTCATGCCATTGCTTAGGTGCTTGTCTCAGGCCATATAAATATTTCAACAACTTACACACCTTTCCTTCCTGACCATCTATCACAAAGCCATCTGGTTGTTGCATATAAATTTCCTCCTCTAGCTCTCCACTAAGGAAAGTCGTCTTGACATCCATTTGATGGACAAGAAGACCATGCGAGGCCGCCAACGAGAGTAGTACTCGAATGTTGGTCAGTCTGGCCATAGGTGAATAAGTATCAAAGAAATCTTCTTCTTTCTGGGCATAGCCCTTGGCCACAAGCCTAGCCTTATACTTTTCAATTGAACCATCGGGCCTAAGCTTCTTTTTTAGCACCCACTTACATCCCAATGGTTTGCAACCATAGGGATGCTCAGTTATTTCCCATGTTCCGTTAGCCATGATGGAATGCATCTAGCTACGGACCGCTTCTTTCCAGTAGTCAGCATCAGGAGATGCATAGGCTTCCGAAATAGAAGTGTGATTATCATCCACGAGGTACACAAGGAAGCCATCACCAAAGGTCTTTGTAGTCCTTTGTCTCTTGCCCCTACCAAAGGTTTCCTTGTCATCCTCCAAAGGATTTTCATCATGTGGCAGGCTCAGGAGTCTCCTCTGATTCCTGTCTAGAAGTGCTTTGCACATCTCTCATGGGGAATATATCCTCAATGTAGCATCCTTAGACTCCATAATTGTACCGACCTTCACGTCAGGTACCTCAGATTTCACTAGTAGAAATCTATAGCCAACGTTGTTCTTAGCGTAGCCCAAATTAACGCAATCTACGCTCTTTGGTCCAAGCTTACGCTTTTTGGGATCGGCACATTGACTTTCGCCAAACAGCCCCAACTATGTAAGTAGGAGAGCATCGTCCTTCTCTTCGACCACTGCTCATAGGGAGTGACCTCATTATCTTTTGTCGGAACTTTATTCAGGACATGACACGAAGTCAATATAGCCTCCCCCCACAATGCCTTGGATAAACCCGATGTATCTAACATGGCGTTAACCAAATCAGTTAGAGTATAGTTTTTCCCCTATAAACACCTTGAGTTTAAGAGGTATTTTGACTTTCTAGAAAAAATTATGAGGAAATCCAAGAGCTGGCTCAGCGTGCTTCCTATATAAGGAACATAATGAGAACAATTTGCTATGTTTTCTTTCTGAAACCTTTCAGAGTCTGAAGCTGACTAAGGCCTTGTTCGGATACTCTCTGCTCCCCAACTGTAGCTTCTGAGAGGAGGGAGCGCCAAGACAATTGCAGGGAGCGTCTCGAACAAAGCTTCTCGCGCGGAGCGGAGTTACGAGACTGGAGAACTTCCAAACATGCACTAAATCACCTTGCACAGTCGCTCTTGATGATTGAACGGAAATCCACCACACGGCCATTGAGATCACCTATAGTTTAGGCTTCAAAGCTGCATATGAACACGTGGACACTTCACCTCAGTAAATGTGCTTTGCCTGACTGTCATGTCATTTCTTTAGCAACTAAGCACAAAACCCATCGTAAGAGTGACAGAGAAGAACAACGCCACCTAATTGCAAGTGTCAAATAAGTACTGATTTTTTTATTTCAAGTATCTATTGGAAATATTCCCTAGAGGCAATAAATAAAGTGTTTATTATTATATTTCCTTGTTTATGATAATCGTTTATTATCCATGCTATAACTGTATTGATTGGAAACACATTACATGTGCGGGCAAATAGACAACACTCTGTCCCTAGTATTCCTCTAGTGAACTAGCTCGTTGATCAAAGATGGTCAAGGTTTCCTAGACATTGACATGAGATGTCATTTCATAACGGGATCACATCATTAGGAGAATGATGTGATGGACAAGACCCAAACTGCAAACGTAGCATATGATCGTGTCAGTTTATTGCTACTGTTTTCTACATGTCAAGTATGTGTTCCTATGACCATGAGATCATGCAAATCACGGACATCGGAGGAGTGCCTTGTGTGTATCAAACGTTGCAACGTAACTGGGTGACTATAAAGGTGCTCTATAGGTATCTCCAAAGGTGTCTGGTGAGTTGGCATGGATCAAGACTGGGATTTGTTACTCCGTGTGACGGAGAGGTATCTAAGGGCCCACTCGGTAATACAACATCACAATAAGCCTTGCAAGCAATGTGACTAAGTGTTTGTTGCGGGATCTTGTATTACAGAACGAGTAAAGAGAGTTGCCGGTAACAAGGTTTAACTAGGTATGGAGATACCGACGATCGAATCTCGGGCAAGTAACATACCGAAGAACAAAGGGAACATCATACGGGATTAACTGAATCCTTGACATAGAGGTTCGACCGATAAAGATCTTCATATAATATGTAGGAACCAATATGGGCATCCGGGTTCCGGTATTGGTTATTGATCGTAGAGGTGTCTCGGTCATGTCTACATAGTTCTCGAACCCGCAGGGTCTGCACACTTAAGGTTTGGTGACATTTTTGTAGAATAGAGTTATGTATGGTGGTGGCCGAAGGTTGCTCGGAGTCCCGGCTGAGATCCCGTATGTCACGAGGATCTCCGGAATGGTCCGTAGGTAAAGATTCATATATAGGAAGTCTTGTTTTGGTCTCCGGAAAAGTTTTGGGCTCATCGGTAGTGTACAGGGAGTGCCGGTAGTGTACCGGGAGACCATCGGGAGGGGTATTGGAGAGTGAATACCAGCCCTTAGTGGGCTTGTGGAAGTCCCACACAAAGCCCATGCGGCTAGGGAGAAAAAGCCCAAAGAGAAAAAGTGGAAAAAGGCAAAAATAGGGTGAATCCTAGTCCTACTAGGATTGGAGGTGGATTCCACTTCTCCCTCTTGGTTCGGCCAACTCCTTGGAGGCTTGGCCCTTGGGCCAACCCTCCTCCTCTCTTACTCCTATATATACTGGTGGTTTTAGGCTTTTTGCATTAGATTTTCAGCCACGTGTTACCCGTTCCTCCAGTGCATAGTTTTTCCTCTAGATCGGATTTCTGAAGTGCTTAGGCGAATCCCTGCCGGAATAGCTCCACCACCATCGCCGGAGTGCCATCATGCTGCTGGAGAACTCTTCTTCCTCTCCACTCCCTCTGGCTGGATTAAGAAGGCGGAGATCGTCATCAAGTTGTACGTGTGCTGAACGCGGAGATGCCGTTCGTTCGGTGCTTGATCGGGACGGATCGTGAGGACGGTTCGTGATTGGATCGCGGGACGCTCGGCGATTTGGATCACGAAGACGTTCCACTACACCAACCGCATTTCTAAAAGTTTCCCGCTTAGCGATCTACAAGGGTATGTAGATCCACTCACCCTCTCGTAGATGCTCATCACCATGGATAGGTCTTGCGTGTGCGTAGGAAATTTTTGTTTCCCATGTAACGTTCCCCAACAGTGGCATCATTACCTAGGTCTATGTGTAGATGAGATCTCGAGTAGAACACAAAGGGTTTGTGGGCGTTGATGCTTAGATCGCTTCTTCCCTTGGTTGGATTTTGGTTCAGTGGTATTGTGAGATGAAGCGGCCCGGACCAACATTACTCGTACGCTTACGAGAGACCGGTTCCCTCGACCGTGACTTGTTGCATAGATGGCTTGCGGGTGCAACAAGTCATCACGATCCGTCCCGTGAACTCCTCACGATCCGTCCTGTGATCTCATCACGATCCGTCTCGCCATCTTGATCACGGTCCTTCCGATCTAGCACCGAGCGTACGGCACCTCCGTGTTCAGCACACGTACAGCTCGATGACGATCTCCGCCTTCTTGATCCAGCAAGAGGGAGCAGAGAGGTAGAAGAGTTCTCCGGCATCATGACAGTGCCGCAGTGATGGTGGTGGAGCAATTTCGGCAGGGCTTTGCCTAAGCACCGTAGAGGAGAGGTAGCACGTGGCTATTAGGGTTAGCTTTTTCCTCTAAATCCTCTAGTATATATAGGAGGGAGGGAGGGGAGGAGGCAGCCTCAAACCCTCAAGGTTTGGTCGAAATTGGAGGTGGAGGAGTCCTACTCCAATCCTATTAGGAGTAGGATTCCTCCTTTCCACCTCTCGACCTTTGGATTTTTTCCTTATCAAACCAATCCAACAGTATGGGCCCTTAGAGGAGGCTTTGGCCAGCCCACGAGCGGCGGCTTTACCTCCACCCATAGCCCATGTAGCCTTTGTTGGGAAACGTTGCATGGGAAACAAAAATTTTCCTACGCACACGTAGATCTATCCATGGTGATGAGCATCTATGAGAGGGAGAGTGGATCTACATACCCTTGTAGATTGCTAAGCGGGAAGCGTAAAGAAATGCGGTTGGTGTAGTCGAACATCTTCGCGATCCAAATCGCCGAGCGTCTCGCGATCTCATCACGATCCGTCCTGCGAACCAATCATGATCCGTCTCGTGAACTCATCATGATCCGTTCCGCGATCTCATCACGATCCGTCTCATGATCTTGATCACGATTGGTCCCACGAACTCATCATGATCCGTTCCACGATCTCCTCACGAACCGTCTCGCGATCTTGATCACGGTCCTTCCGATCTAGCGCCGAACGGACGGCACCTCCGCATTCAGCACACGTACAGCTTGATGACGATCTCCGCCTTCTTGATCCAGCAAGAGGGGCGGAGAGGTAGAAGAGTTCTCTAGCAGCGTGAAGGCGCTCCGGCGATGGTGGTGGAGCTATTCCGGCAGGGCTTCACCTAAGCACTGCGGAAATAGTCTAGTCTAGAGGAACTTGATCTAGAAGTAGGGTTTAGACATGGCTGAAAATCCTTGTCCAAAAAACTCTAATTCCACTCATATATATAGGAGGAGGGGAGAGGAGGCTGCGCCAAAAAGGAGAGCTCTCCTTTGGTTCGGCCGAACCTAGTGGGGAGGAGTCCTCCTCCGAGTAGGACTCCTCCTCCCACAAGAGAGGTGGAGTTTGGGGAGGTTTCCACACCAATTCGGTTTGCCTCGCTTTCCTCCTGCGCATAGGCCTCCTTGGCCGACCCAACTGGCCCACTATGGGCTGGTGGGTTGCCACATAGGCCCATGGGGTGGGTTGGCCCACTGGTGGGCCCCCGGGACCCATTCGTCACTCCCGGTACACTACCGAAAGTGCCCGAAACATTCCAGAGTCCAAACACCACCTACCTATATATTAATCTTCGTCTCCGAACCATTCTAGAACTCCTCATGACGTCGAGGATCTCATCCAGGACTCCAAAGACCCTACGGTTACCACCACACATAACTCTACACTACCGAAACATCACCAAACCTTAAGTGTGCAGACCCTGCGGGTTCGAGAACTATGTAGACATGACCGAGACACCTCTACGGTCAATAACCAATGGCGGGACATGGATGTCCACATTGGTTCCTACATATTCTATGAAGATCTTTATCGGTCAAACCTCTATGTCAAGGATTCAGTTAATCCCGTTTGATGTTCCCTTTGTTCTTCGGTATGTTACTTGCCCAAGATTCGATCGTCGGTATCTCCATACCTAGTTCAACCTCGTTACCGGCTAGTCTCTTTTACCCATTCCATAATACAAGATCCCATGACCAACACTTAGTCACGTTGCTTGCAAGGCTCATTGTGATGTTGTATTACCGAGTTGGCCCTGAGATACCTCTGCGTCACACGGAGTAACAAATCCCAGTCTTGATCCATGCCAACTCAACAGACACCATCGGAGATACCTGTAGAGCACGTTTATCATCACCCAGTTACGTTGCGACGTATGATACACAGAAGGCACTCCTCCGATGTCCGTGAGCTGCATGATCTCATGGCCATAGGAACACATACTTCACATGCAGAAAATAGTAGCAATAAACAGACACGATCATATGCTACGTTTGTAGTTTGGGGCTTGTCCATCACATCATTCTTCTAATGATGTGATCTCGTTATCAAATGACATCTCATGTCCATGGCTAGGAAACCTTAACCATCTTTTGATCAACGAGCTAGTCTATTAGAGGCATACTAGGGACATGGTTTTGTCTATGTATCCACACATGCATTTGAGTCTCCGATCAATACAATTATAGCATGGATAATAAACGATTATCATGAACAAGGAAATATGATTATAACTAATTTATTATTGCCTCTAGGGCATATTTCCAACAGTCTCCCACTTGCACTAGAGTCAATAATCTAGTTCACATCACCATGTGATTCGCATTGTTATGAATCTAACACCCAATGAGTTCTGGGGCCCGATCATGTTTTGCATGTGAGAGAGGTCTTATAGTAAATGGGCCTGCAATATTCAGATCCGTGTGTACTTTGCAAATCTCTATGTCAAACCGTAAACACTGCTACCACACTCCACTTGGTACAATTTCCAAATGGCTGCTCCACTATACGTATCCAGATTGCTACTACTAGTCATCCGGATTGGTGTTAAAGCTTGCATCGATGTAACTCTTTACGATGAACTCTTTATCACCTCCATAATCGAGAAACACCTCCTTAGTCTTTTAGTTACTAAGGATAATCTTGACCGCTGTTCAGTGATCCACTCCTGGATCACTCTTGTACACCTTGATACACTCATGGCAAAGCACACACAGGTGCGATACACATCATGGCATAATATAGAGCCTATGGCTAAAGCATAGGGGACGACATTCGTCGTCTCTTTCTTATGCCGTGGTCGAGCTTTGTGTTTCGCTCAACTTCACACCTTACAAATCAAGCGAGAACTATTTCTATGACTGATCCATTTTGAACTCTTTAAAAATCTTCTCAAGGTATGTACTCATTGAAAGTCTCATCAAGCATCTTGATCCATCTCTATAGATCTTGATGCTCAACAATTAGGTAGCTTTATCCAGGTCTTCCTTGAAAATCACTTTCGAAACAACCATTTATGCTTTCCGGAAATTCTACATTATTTCTGATCAACAATATGTCATCCACATATACCTATCAGAAATTCTAGAGTGCTCCCACTGACTTTATTGTAAATACAAGTTTCTCGTAAACTTTGTATAAACTACAAAACTTTGATCACGTCATCAAAGTGTATATTCCAACTTCGAGATGCTTGCTTCAGTCTATAAAAGGATCACTGAAGCTTGCACACCTTTTAGCATCCTTAGGACTGACAAAACATCCTGGTTGTATCACATAGAACCTTTCCTCAAATAAACCGTTAAGGAAACGATGTTTTGACATCCATCTGCCAGATTTCATAATTAAAAAATGCAGCAACTACTAACATAATTCCAACAGACTTTAGCACCGCTAAGTGAGAAAGTCTCATCGTTAGTCAAATTTTTGAACTTCTCACAAACATCTTTGCAACAAATCGAGCTTTACAAATGGTGTCTGTCTTCATTTTAAAGATCCATTTGTACTCAACGACCTGTCATCCAACGAGCAAGTCTACCAAAGTCTATACTTGGTTTTCATACATGGATCCTATCTCGGATTTCATGGCCTCCAACCATTTGTCAGAATCCGGGCCCATCATCGCTTCTCCATAGCTCGTAGGTTCATCGTTGTCCAACAACATGACCTCCAAAACAGGGTTGTCGTACCGCTTAGGAGCAGTACACATCCATGTCGACCTACGAAGTTCGATAGTAACTTGATACTGAAGGTTCATGATTCTATCATTAACTTCCTCTTCAACTAACGTATGCTTCACACAAACATCTTTCTGCGCTGCGCTACTCTCTAGTTGAACAAGGGTTTAACAACCTCATCAAGTTCTATCTTCCGCCCACTCAATTCTTTCGAGAGAAACCTTTTTCTCGAGAAAGGATCCGTTTTAGCAACAACCACTTTGCACTTGGATCTGAGATAGAAGGTTCACCCAACTGTTCTGAGGGTATTCTATGAAGATGCATATGTCCGCTTTGGGTTCGACCTCATTATGTGAAAACATTTTCCACACATGCGTCGAAGCCCCAAATATTAACAAATGACAGCTTAGGTTTCTATCAAACCATAATTCACATGGTGTCATCTCAACGGATTTAGATGGTGCCCTATTTAAAGTGAATGTAGTTGTCTCTAATGCATAACACCAAAATTATAGTAGCAAAATGATAAGAGACATCTTAGCACACACCATATCCAATAGAGTACGACTATGACGTTCGGACACACCATCACACTATGGTGTTCCAGGTGGCATGAGTTGTGAAACAACTTTCACATTGTCCTTAAGTCGTATGCCAAACTCGTAACTCAGATATTCACCTCCACGATCACATCGGAGACATCTTTATCTTCTTGTCACGATGATCTTTAAACTTCACTCTGAATTTGCTTGAACCTTTCAAACGATTCAGACTTGTGTTTCATTAAGTAAATATCCACTATATCTACTCAAATCATCAGTGAGGCTAAGAAAATAACGATATCCACTGAACGCTACAAGACTCATTGGATTGCATACATCAACATGTATCATTTCCAATGAATCGCTTGCCCGCTCCATCCAACGGGGTCCTTTAGTCATCTTGCCCAAGAGGCATGGTTCGCATGTCTCGACCGATTCGAAATCGAATGAGTCCAAAGGTCCATCTGCATGGAGTTTCTTCATGCGCTTATTCCAATATGTCATTTAGCGGCAGTGCCACAAGTATGTGGTACTATCACTATTAACTTTGTATCTTTCGACATCAATGTTCTGAACATGTGTATTACTACGATCAAGATTTCAACAAACCATTCTCACTGGGTGCATGACCATTGAAGGTATTATTCATGTAAACATAATAACCATTATTGTCTAACTTAAATGAATAACCATATTGCAATAAACATGATCTAATCATGTTCATGCTCAATGCAAAACACCAAATAACATTTATTTAGGTTCGTCACTAATCCTGAAGGTAGAGAGAGCGTGCGATGTGGATCACATCAACCTTGGAAACATTTCCAACACACATCGTCAGCTCACCCTTAGCTAGTTCTCCGTTTATTCTGTAGCTTTTATTTCGAGTTACTAACATTTAGCAACCGAACCGGTATCCAATACCCAGGTGCTACTAGGAGTACTAGCAAGGTACACATCAATAACTCGTATATCAAATATACTTCTGTCGATGTTGCTAGCCTTCTTATCTACCAAGTATCTAGGGTTGTTCCGCTTCAGCGACCGCTCACCTCATAATAGAGGCACTTAGTCTCGGGTTTGAGTTCAACTTTGGGTTGCTTCACTGGAGCAGCAACTGACTTGCTATCCATGAAGTTTCCCTCCTTGCTCTTGCCCTTCTCGAAACTAGTGGTTTGATTAACCATCAACACTTGACGCTCCTTCTTGATTTCTACCTTCGCGGTGTCAAACATCGCGAACACCTCAGGAATCAATATTTCTATCCCTGGCGTTTTATAGTTCATCACCAAGTTCTAGTAGCTTTAGTGATAGTGACTTGGAGAACTATATCAATCACTATCTTATTTGGAAGATCAACTCGCACTTGGTTCAAGCAATTGTAGCACCCAGGCAATCTGAGCACATGCTCAACGATTGAGCTATTCTCTTTCATCTTGCATGCAAAGAATCTTGTTGGAGATCTCATATCTCGCAACACGGGCACGAGCCTGAGATCCTAATTTCAACTCTTAGAAACATCTCATATGTTCCGTGACGTTCATGTTGGAGATCTCATATCTCGCAACACGGGCACGAGCCTGAGATCCTAATTTCAACTCTTAGAAACATCTCATATGTTCTGTGACGTTCATGTTGGAGATCTCATATCTCGCAACACGGGCACGAGCCTGAGATCCTAATTTCAACTCTTAGAAACATCTCATATGTTCCGTGACGTTCAAAAAATTTTGGAGCCGCAGTTCTAAGCCTTAATGCATGATGCACTAAACTATCAAGTAGTCATCAGAACGTGCTTGTCAGATGTTCACAACATCTACAGACAACGCTAGAGGGGTTGGCGCACCGAGCTGTGCAATAAGGACATAAGCCTTCTGTGCAACAATGAGGACAATCATCAGATCACGGACCCAGTCCGCAATATTGCTAACATCATCTGTCAACTCTATTTCTCTGGGAACATTTAAAAATTAAGGGAGCTACAGTGCGAGCTAGTAATCAACAACATAATTTGCAAAGACACTATTGACTATGTTCATGATAATGAGTTCAATTAATCATATTACTTAAGAACTCCCACTCTAATTGACATCCCTCCGGTCATTCGAGTGATAGATGATCCAAATTTTACCAACTCAAGTCCGATCATCACGTGAGTTGAGGTGGCTGCAATGGTGAACATCATCATGTTGATCATATCTGCTATATGACTCATGTTCAACCTTTCGGTCCCTTGTGTCCCAAGGCCATGTCTGTACATGCTAGGCTTGTCAAGTTTAACCCGAGTGTTCTGCATGTGCAACACTGGCTTGCACCCGTTGTATGTGAACGTAGAGTCTATCACACCCGATCATCACGTGGTGTCTCAACACGACGAACTTTCGCAACGGTGCACACTCAGGGAGAACACAATTTATCTTGAAATTAAGTGAGGGATCACCTTATAATGCTACCATCGTCGTAAGGAAAACTAGGTGCATAAAAAGGATTAACATCGCATGCAAATCATAAGTGACATGATATGGCCATGAACTTGTGCTTTTGATCTCCTTCTAGAAAGCACCGGCATGATCTCCATCGTCACCGGCATGACACCATGATCTCCATCATCTTGATCTCCATCAACGTGTCGCCATCGGGGTTGTCACTCCCTGCATGCTTCTACTACTATTGCTACCATAGCGATAAAGTAAAGCATTACATAGCGCTTAATGATTGACACGCAGGTCATACAATAATTAAAGACAACCCTATGGCTCCTGCCGGTTGCCATATTCATCGACATGCAAGTCGTGATAATCTATACATCACATGATCATCTCATATATGACACATATCACATCATGTATTTGGCCATATCATATCACAACATACCCTGCAAAAACAAGTTAGACGTCCTCTAATTGTTGTTGCATGTTTTACGTGGCTGCTATGGGTACCTAGCAAGAACAATTCTCATCTACGCAAAAACCACAACGGTGATACACTCGTTGCTTTTCGACCTTCTCAAGGACCGCCTTTGTTGAATCCGATCCAACTAATGTGAGAGAAACTGTCACCCGCAAGCCATCTATGCAACAAGTTGCGGTTGAGGGAACCGGTCTCTCGTCAGCGTACGAGTAATGTTGGTCCGGGCCGCTTCATCTCACAATACCGCTGAACCAAAATCCGACCAAGGAAGGAAGCAATCTAAGCATCAACGCCCACAAACCAAAATCCGACCGCTTCACTGATGACTTAAGTAGATATGGGTATATTTACTTAATAAAACACAAGTCTGAAATGTTTGAAAAGTTCAAGCAATATCAGAGTGAAGTTGAGAATCATCGTAACAAGATTAAGTTCCTACGATCTGATCAAGGAGGTGAATATCTGAGTTATGAGTTGGCAGTCACTTAAGACAGTGTGGAATTTTTTCACAGTTGACACCGCCCGGAACACCACAGCGTAATGGTGTGTCCGAACGTCGTAATCGAACCTTATTAGATATGGTGCGTTCTATGATGTCTCTTGCTGATTTTTCACTATCGTTTTGGGGTTATGCATTAGAGACAACTGCATTCACTTTAAATAGGGCACCATCGAAATCCGTTGAGACGACGCCATATTCACTTTAGATATAGGACAGTTGTCGTTTCTTAAAGTTTGGGGATGTGATGCTTATGTCAAAAAGCTTCACCCTGAAAAGCTCGAACCCAAAGCGGAGTTATGCGTCTTCATAGGATACCCGAAAGAGACAGTCGGGTATACCTTCTATCTCAGATCCGAAGGCAAAGTGTTTGTCGCTAAGAATGGAACATTTCTTGGGAAAGAATTTCTCTTGAAAGAATTGAGTGGGAGGAAGATAGAGCTTGATGGGGTTATTGAACCTTTACTTCAACCAGAAAGAAGCGCATCACAGAAAGATGTTTCTGTGGAACCTACAACGGTAGAAGAGGAAGTTAATGATGATTATCATGGAGCTTCGGATCAAGCTACTATTAAACCTCGTAGGTCGACAAGGTCGCGTACTACTCCTGAGTGGTACGACAACCCTGTCTTAGAGGTCATGTTATTGGACAACAATGAACCTACGAGCTATGGAGGAGCAATGTGTTGGGAGACGTAGTAGTAAATCAAAAATTTCCTACGTGTCACCAAGATCTATCTATGGAGAAACCATAAACGAGAGGGGAGAGATTGCATCTTCATATCTTTGAAGATCGCTAAGAGGAAGCGTTACAAGAACGCGGCTGATGGGGTCGTACTCGTAGCGATTCAGATCGCGGTGGATTTCGATCTTAGCACCGAACAACGATGCCTCCGCGTTCAACACACGTGCAGCCTGGTGACGTCTCCTACGCCTTGATCCAGCAAGGAGGAAGGAGAGGTTGGGTAAGGTCTCCAGCAGCGGCATGATGGCATGGTGGTGGTGGAGTAACAAGGAATCCCGGCATTGCTTCGCCTAAGCGCTGCAAAGGAGGAAGAAGAGAGGTAGGGCTGCGCCAGAGAGAGAGAGTTCATATCTTTTCTCAAGAGGCAAAACCCTTGGATATATATAGGAGGAGGTAGAGGGAGGGATGACTTAGGCCCTCCTCCAAGGAGGAGAGGTTCGGCCAAAGTAGGGGGAGAGTCCACCTCCCACAAGGGAGGTGGACCTCCTCCTTATAAACTTTTCAGCCCTTATCTCTAGATCCCTAGCCGCATGGGCCTTCATAGAAGGTCTTGGCCAGCTCAATATGGGATGGCACACCTCCTCTAAGGGCCCATGAAGTCCTATGGTCGTCACACCCCTCCCGGGGGTCCTCCGGCACCCTCCCGGCACTCCCGGTACAATACGGATGAGCCCGAAAACTTTCCGGTGACCAAAACTGGACTTCCTATATATCAATATTTACTCCGGACCATTCCGGAGCTCCTCGTGACGTCCGGCATCTCATCTGGGACTCCGAACAACCTTCGGTAATCATGTATACCATTTCCCTATAACCCTAGCATCATCGAACCTTAAGTCAGTAGACCCTACGGGTTTGGCAGACACGTAGACATGACCGAGACACCTCTCCGGTGAATAAACAACAGCGGGATATGGATACCCATGTTGCCTCTCACGTACTCCGAGATGATCTCATCGGATGAACCACGATGTCGGGGATTCAATCAATCCCGTATATAATTCCCTTTGTCTATCGGTATGGTACATGCCCGAGATTCGTTCGTCGGTATCCCTATACCTTGTTCAATCTCGTTACCGGCAAGTCTCTTTACTCGTTCCGCAATACATCATCCCGTGACTAACTCCTTAGTCACATTGAGCTCATTATGATAATGTCTTACCGAGTGGGCCCAGAGATACCTCTCCGTCACACGGAGTGACAAATCCCAATCTCGATTCATGCCAACCCAACAGACACTTTCCGAGATACCCGTAGTGTACCTTTATAGCCACCCAGTTATGTTGTGACATTTGGCACACCCAAAGAATTCCTACGGTATCCGGGAGTTGCACAATCTCATGGTCTAAGGAAACGATACTTGACATTGAAAAGCTTTAGCAAACGAACTACACGATCTTGTGCTATGCTTAGGATTGGATCTTGTCCATCACATCATTCTCCTAATGATGTGATCCCGTTATCAACGACATCCTATGTCCATGGTCATGCAACCGTGACCATCTATTGATCAACGAGCTAGCCAACTAGAGGCTCACTAGGGACATGTTGTGGTCTATGTATTCACAGATGTATTACGGTTTCTGGTCAACACAATTATAGCATGAATAATAGACAATTATCATGAACTAGGAAATACAATAATAACCATTTTATTATTACCTCTAGGGCATATTTCCAATAGTCTCCCACTTGCACTAGAGTCAATAATCTAGTTACATTGTGATGAATCGAACACCCATAGCATTCTGGTGTTGATCATGTTTTGCTCGTGAGAGAGGTTTAGTCAACAGATCTGCGACATTCAGATCCGTATGCACTTTACAAATATCGATGTCTCCCTCTTGAATGTAATCACGGATGGAGTTGTAGCGGCACTTGATGTGTCTTGTCTTCTTGTGAAACATGGGTTCCTTCGCAAGGGCAATAGCTCCAGTGTTGTCATAGAGTAGAGTCATTGGGCCCGATGCATTTGGAATCACTCCTAGGTCGGTGATGAACTCCTTCATCCAGACTCCCTCCTTTGCTGCTTCCGAAGCAGCTATGTACTCCGTTTCACATGTAGATGCCGCCACGACGCTTTCCTTGCTGCTGCTCCAGCTGACTGCCCCTCCATTCAAAATATACACGTATCCGGTTTGCGACTTGGAGTCGTCCAGATCTGTGTCGAAGCTAGCGTCGATGTAACCCTGTACGACGAGCTCTTCGGCACCTCCACATACGAGAAACATGTCCTTTGTCCTTTTTAGGTACTTCAGGATATTCTTGACCCCTGTCCAGTGTTCCGCTCCGGGATCACTTTGGTACCTCCCTACCAAACTTATGGCAAGGTTCACATCAGGTCTGGTACACAGCATGGCATACATAATAGAGCCTATGGCTGAAGCATAGGGGATGACACTCATCTCTTCTCTATCCTTTGCCATGGTCGGGCATTGAGTCGTACTCAATCTCACACCTTGTAACACAGGGAAGAACCCCTTCTTGGACTGATCCATATTGAACTTCCTCAATATCTTTTCAAGGTATGTGCTTTGTGAAAGACCAATGAGGCGTCTCGATCTACCTCTATACATCTTAATACCTAATATGTAAGCAGCTTCTCCAAGGTCCTTCATTGAAAAACACTTATTCAAGTAGGCCTTTATACTTTCCAAGAGTTCTATATTATTTCCCATTATCAGCATGTCATCCACATACAGTATAAGAAATGCTATAGAGCTCCCACTCACTTTCTTGTAAATACAGGGTTCTCCATAAACCTGTACAAACCCAAACGCTTTAATCACCTCATTAAAGTGAATGTTTCAACTCCGAGATGCTTGCACCAGCCCATAGATGGAGCGCTGGAGCTTGCATACCTTGTTAGCATCTTAAGGATCGACAAAACCTTCCGGCTACATCACATACAGTTCTTCCTTGAGGAAGCCATTAAGGAATGCCATTTTGATGTTCATTTGCCAGATCTCATAATCATAAAATGCGACAACTGCTAACATGATTCGGACTGACTTTAGCATCGCTACGGGTGAGAAAGTCTCATCGTAGTCAACTCCTTGAACTTGTCGATAACCCTTAGCGACAAGCCGAGCCTTATAGGCGGTCACATTACCGTCCGCCTCAATCTTCTTCTTAAAGATCCATTTATTTTCAATGGCTCGCTTATCATCACGCAAGTCCACCAAAGTCCACACTTTATTCTCATAAATGGATCCTATCTCGGATTTCATGGCCTCAAGCCAGTTGTCGGAATCCGGGCCCGCCATCGCTTCTTCATAGTTCGAAGGTTCACCGTTGTCCAACAACATGATCTCTAGGACAGGATTGCCATACCACTCTGGTGCGGAACGTGTCCTAGTGGACCTTCAAATAGCAACTTGATCTGAAGCTTCATGATCATCATCATTAACTTCCTCTCTAGCCGGTGTAGGCTCCACAGAAACAACTTCCCGTGCTGCGCTACTCTCCGGTTCGAGTGGACGTACAATTACCTCATCAAGTTCTATTTTCCTCCCACTTACTTCTTTTGAGAGAAACTCTTTCTCGAGAAAGGAACCATTCTTGGCAACAAAGACTTTGCCCTCGGATCATAGGTAGAAGGTATACCCAATAGCCTCTTTGGGATATCCTATGAAGACGCACTTTTCCGCTTTGGGTTCGAGCTTCTCAGGTTGAAGTTTCTTCACATAAGCATCACATGCCCAAACTTTTAGAAATGATAGCTTAGGTTTCTTTCCAAACCATAATTCATACGGTGTCGTCTCAACGGATTTAAACGGTGCCCTATTTAAAGTGAATGCGACAGTCTCTAATGCATATCCCCAAAATGATAGCGGTAAGTCAGTAAGAGACATCATAGACCGCACCATATCCAATAGAGTGCGATTACGACGTTCAGACACACCATTTCGATGAGGTGTGCCGGGCGGCATGAGTTGTGAAACAATTCCACATTTCCTAAGGTGTGTGCCAAACTCGTGACTTAACTATTCTCCGCCACGACCAGATCGTAGGCATTTTATTTTCCTATCACGTTGATTCTCGACCTCACTCTGAAATTCCTTGAAGCTTTCAAAGGTTTCAGACTTGTGTTTCATTAAGTAGACATAACCATATCTACTCAATTTATCAGTGAGGGTGAGAACATAATAGTAGCCACCACGAGCCTCGACGCTCATTGGACCGCATACATTGGTATGTATTATCTCCAACAAGTCAGTTGCTCGCTCCATTGTTATGGAGAACGGAGTCTTGGTCATCTTGCCCATGAGGCATGGTTCACATGTGTCAAATGATTCGAAATCAAGTGACTCCAAAAGTCCATCAGCATGGAGCTTCTTCATGCGTTTGACACCAATATGGCCAAGGCGGCAGTGCCACATGTAAGTGGGACTATCGTTATCAACTTTACACTTTTGGGTACTCACACTATGGACATGTGTAACATCACGTTCGAGATTCATTAAAAATAAACCATTGACCAGCGGGGCATGAGCATAAAACATTTCTCTCATATAAATAGAACAACCATTATTCTCGGATTTAAATGAGTAGCTATCTCGCATCAAGCGAGATCCAGATACAATGTTCATGCTCAAAGCTAGTACTAAATAACAATTATTAAGGTTTAAAACTACTCCCGAGGTAGATGTAGAGGTAGCGTGACGACGGCGATCACATCAACCTTGGAACCATTCCCGACGCGCATCGTCACCTCGTCCTTTGCCAGCCTCCGCTTATTCTGTAGCTCCTGCTTGGAGTTACAAATGTGAGCAACTGCACCGGTATCAAATACCCAGGAGCTACTACGAGCGCTGGTTAGGTAGACATCAATAACAAGTATATCACATATACCTTTAACGTTGCCGTCCCTCTTATCCGCTAAGTCCTTGGGGCTGTTCCGCTTCCAGTGACCGGTACCCTTGCAATAAAAGCACTCAGTCTCAGGCTTGGGTCCATTCTTGTTCTTCTTCTTCCCAACAACTTTCTTACCGGGCGCGGCAACAGCTTTGCCGTCCTTCTTGAAGTTCTTCTTACCCTTGCCTTTCTTGAAACTAGTGGTCTTATTCACCATCAACACTTGATGCTCCTTTTTGATCTTGACCTCCGCTGATTTCAGCATTGAGTACAACTCAGGAATGGACTTCTCCATCCCTTGCATGTTGTAGTTCATCAGAAACCTCTTGTAGCTAGGTGGAACCGACTGGAGGATTCTGTCAATGACCGAGTCATCCGGGAGATTAACTCCCAGCTGAGTCAAGCGGTTGTGAAGCCCAGACATCTTGAGGATGTGCTCACTAACAGAACTGTTCTCCTCCATCTTACAGCTAAAGAACTTGTCGGAGATGTCATATCTCTCGACCCGGGCATGAGCTTGGAAAACCACTTTCAGCTGTTGGAACATCTCCTATGCTCCGTGTTGCTCAAAACGCTTTTGGAGCCCTGGTTCTAAGTTGTAAAGCATGTCGCACTGAACAAGGGAGTAATCATCGCAGCGAGAATGCCAAGCGTTCGCAACGTCTTGTTCTGCTGGGAGAAGGGGTGGGTCACCTAGCGGTGCATCAAGGACATACAATTTCTTGGAAGCTATGAGGATGATCCCCAAGCCACGGACCCAGTCCGCATAGTTGCTTCCATCATCTTTCAGCTTGGTTTTCTCTAGGAATGCGTTGAAATTGAGGGTGACATTTGCGTTGGCCATTGGATCTACAATATAGATAGTAAAGGCAATTTTGGACTAAGTTCATGATAATCGAGTTCACATAATCAAATTATTCAATGAACTCCCACTTAGATAGAAATCTCTCTAGTCATCCAAGTGACACATGATCCATGTCAACTAGCCTGTGTCCGATCATCACGTGAGACGGACTAGTCATCCATGGTGAACATCTTCATGTTGATCGTATCTTCTATATGACTCATGTTCAACCTTTCGGTCTTCCGTGTTCCGAGGCCATGTCTGTACATGCTAGGCTCATCAAGTCAACCTAAGTGTTTTGCGTGTGTAAATCTGGCTTACACCCGTTGTATGCGAACGTTAGAACCTATCACACCCGATCATCACGTGGTGCTTCGGAACAACGATCCTTAGCAACCGTGCACAGTTAGGGTGAACACTTCTCTTGAAATTTTATTGAGAGATCATCTTATTTACTACCGTCGTTCTAAGCAAATAAGATGTAAACATGATAAACATCACATGCAATCAATATAGTGACATGATATGGCCAATATCATCTTGCTCCTATGATCTCCATCTTCGGGGCACCATGATCATCACTGTCACCGGCACGACACCATGATCTCCATCATCATGATCTCCATCATTGTGTCTTCATGAAGTTGTCTCTCCAACTATTACTTCTACTACTATGGCTAACGCTTAGCAATAAAGTAAAGTAATTACATGGCGTTGATGATTGACACGGAGGTCATACAATAAAATAAGACAACTCCTATGGCTCCTGCCGGTTGTCATAGTCATCGACATGCAAATCGTGAACCCTATTACAAGAACATGATCAATCTCATACATCACAATGCATCACATCACATCCTTTTGGCCATATCACATCACGAGGCATATGCTGCAAAAACAAGTTAGACGTCCTCTAATTTGTAGTTGCAAGTTTTTACGTGGCTGCTATAGGTTTCTAGCAAGAACGTTTCGTACCTACACCAAAACCACAACGTGATATGCCACTTGCTATTTACCCTTCATAAGGACCCTTTTCATCGAATCCAATCCGACTAAGGTGGGAGAGACAGACACCCGCTAGCCACCTTATGCAACTAGTGCATGTCAGGCGGTGGAACCGGTCTCATGTAAGCGTACGTGTAAGGTTGGTCCAGGCCGCTTCATCCCACAATACCGTCGAATCAAGATAAGACTAGTAACGGCAAGCATATTAACAAGATTGACGCCCACAACTGCTTTGTGTTCTACTCGTGCATAGATTCTATGCATAGACCTAGCTCATGATGCCACTGTTGGGAGACGTAGTAGTAAATCAAAATTTTGCTACGTGTCACCAAGATCTATCTATGGAGAAACCAGAAACCAGAGGGGAGAGATTGCATCTTCATACCTTTGAAGATCGCTAAGCGGAAGCGTTACAAGAACGCGGTTCATGGAGTCGTACTCGTAGCGATTCAGATCGCGGTGGATTCCGATCTTAACACCGAACAACGGTGCCTCCGCATTCAACACACGTGCAGCCCGGTGACGTCTACTATGCCTTGATCCAGCAAGGAGGAAGGAAAGGTTGGGGAAGGGCTCCAGCAGCAGCACGACGGCGTGGTGGTGGTGGAGTAACAAGGTATCCCGGCAGGGCTTCGCCTAAGCGCCACGGAGGAGGAAGAAGAGAGGTAGGGCTGCGCTAGAGAGAGAGAGTTCAGATCTGTTCTCAAGAGGCAAAACCCTTGGATATATATAGGAGGAGGGAGAGGGAGGGCAGCCTTGTCCCCTCCTCCAAGGAGGAGAGGTTCGGCCGAACTAGGGGGAGAGTCCACCTCCCACAAGGGAGGTGGACCTCCTCCTTTTAAACTTTTCAGCCCTTATCTCTAGATCCCTGGCCGCATGGGCCTTTATAGAAGCTCTTGGACAGCCCAATATGGGCTGGCACACCGCCTCTAAGGGCCCATAAAGTCCTATGGTCGTCACACCCCTCCCGGGGGTCCTCCGGCACCCTCACGGCACTCCCGGTACAATATCGATGAGCCCGAAAACTTTCCAGTGACCAAAACTGGACTTCCTATATATCAATCTTTACCTCCGGACCATTCTGGAGCTCCTCGTGACGTTCGGGATCTCATTCGGGACTCCAAGCAACCTTCGGTTATCACATATACCATTTCCCTATAACCCTAGCGTCATCGAACCTTAAGTGTGTAGACCCTACGGGTTCGGAAGACACGTAGACATGACTGAGACACCTCTCCGGTCAATAACCAAGAGCGGGATCTGGATACCCATGTTTTCTCCCACGCACTCCACGATGATCTCATCGGATGAACCACGATGTCGGGGATTCAATCAATCCCGTATACAATTCCCTTTGTCTATCGGTATGGTACTTGCCCGAGATTCGATCGTCGGTATCCCTATACCTTGTTCAATCTCATTACCGGCAAGTCTCTTTACTCGTGCCGCAACACATCATCCCGTGGCTAACTCCTTAGTCACATTGAGCTCATTATGATGATGTCTTACTGATTGGGCCCAGAGATACCTCTCCGAAACACGCAGTGACAAATCCCAGTCTCGATTCATGCCAACCCAACAGACACTTTTGGAGATACCCGTACTGTACCTTTATAGCCACCCAGTTACGTTGTGATGTTTGGCACACCCAAAGCATTCCTATGGTATCCGGGAGTTGCATAATCTCATGGTCTAATGAAACGATACTTGACATTGAAAAGCTTTAGCAAACGAACTACACGATCTTGTGCTATGCTTAGGATTGGGTCTTGTCCATCACATCATTCTCCTAATGATTTGATCCCGTTATCAACGACATCCTATGTCCATGGTCATGAAATCGTGACCATCTATTGATCAACGAGCTAGCCAACTAGAGGCTCACTAGGGACATGTTGTGGTCTATGTATTGACACATGTATTACGGTTTCTGGTCAACACAATTATAGCATGAATAATAGACAATTATCATGAACTAGGAAATACAATAATAACCATTTTATTATTGCCTCTAGGGCATATTTCCAACACAATGATGGGCCCGGATTCCGAGAAATGGTTAGAGGCCATGAAATCCGAAATGGGATCCATGTATGAAAAGAAAGTATGGACTTTGGAAGTATTACTTGAAGGGCGAAAGGCCATTCAGAACAAATGGATCTTTAAGAAGAAGACAGATGCAGACGGTAATATCACCGTCTATAAAGATCGACTTGTGGCACGGGTTTTTTCACAAGTTCAACGAGTTGACTACGATGAGACATTCTCACCCGTAGCGATGCTCAAGTCTGTCAGAATCATGTTGGCAATAGCTTCTTATTTCGACTATGAAATTTGGTAGATGGATGTCAAAACGGCGTTCCTCAATGGTTTCCTTGAGGAAGAGTTGTATATGATGCAACCCAAAGGTTTTGTCGATCCAGAGAATGCTGACAAAGTTTGCAAACTCCAGCGATCCATTTATGGACTGGTGCAAGCATCTCGGAGTTTGAATAAGCGGTTTGATGAGGTGATCAAAGCGTTTGAGTTTATACAAGTTTATGGAGAAGCTTGTATTTACAAGAAAGTGAGTGAGAGCTCTATACCGTTTCTAATATTATATGTGGATGACATATTGCTGATTGGAAACTATATAGAAATGCTGGAAAGCGTGAAGGAATATTTGAACAAGAGTTTTTCAGTGAAGGACCTAGGAGAAGTTGCTTTCATATTAGGCATTAAGATCTATAGAGATAGATCGAGACGCTTAATAACACTTTCACAGAGCACATACCTTGATAAAGTTTTGAAGAAGTTCAAAATGGATTAGTCCAAGAAGGGGTTCTTGCCTGTGTTACAAGGTGTGAAGTTGAGTAAGACTCAATGCCCAATGACTGCAGAAGATAGAGAAAAGATGAGTGTCATCCCCTATGGTTCAGCCATAGGCTCTATCATGTATGCAATGTTGTTCACAAGACCCGATGTCATCCTTGCCATAAGTATGGCCGGAAGGTTTCAAAGTGATCCTGGAATGGAGCACTAGGCAGCGGTCAAGAATATCCCTAAGTACCTGAAAAGGACTAAGGAAATGTTTCTCGTTTATGGAGGTGATGAAGAGCTCGTCGTAAAGGGTTGCGTCGATGCAAGCTTTGACACTGATCCAGACGACTCTAAGTCGCAAACCGGATACGTATTTATTGTTAACGGGGGAGCGGTAAGCTGGTGCAGTTCCAAGCAAAGCGAGGTAGCTGATTCTTCGTGCGAAGCGGAGTACATTGCAGCCTCGGAGGCGGCGAAGGAAGGTGTCTGGATGAAGCAGTTCTTGACAGATCTTGGAGTAGTGCCCAGTGCACTGAATCCAATGAATCTGTTCTATGACAACATTGGTGCCATTGCTCTGGCCAAGGAACCAAGGTTTCACAAGAGGACCAAACACATAAAGCGACGCTTCAGCTCCATCCGCTATTACATCGAGGAGAAGGACATAAATATTTGCAAGGTGCACACGGATCTGAATGTTGCATACCCATTGACTAAACCTCTTCCTAGGGTTAAACATGATCAACACCAGAACTGCATGGGTGTTCGATTCATTACCATGTAAATCACATAGTGATGTGAACTAGATTATTGACTCTAGTGCAAGTGGAAGACTGTTGGAAATATGCCTAGAGGCACTAAATAAAGTGTTTATTATTATATTTCCTTGTTTATGATAATCATTTATTATCCATGCTATAATTGTATTGATTGGAAACACATTACATGTGTGGGTAAATAGAAAACACTCTGTCCCTAATATGCCTCTAGTGAACTAGCTCGTTGATCAAAGATGGTCAAGGTTTTCTAGCCATTGACATGAGATGTCATTTGATAACGGGATCACATCATTAGGAGAATGATGTCATGGACAAGACACAAACTACAAACGTAGCATATGATCATGTCAGTTTATTGCTACTGTGTTCTGCATGTCAAGTATGTGTTCCTTGTGTGTATCAAACATCGCAACGTAACTGGCTGACTATAAAGGTGCTCTACAGGTATCTCCGAAGGTGTCTGTTGAGTTGGCATGGATCAAGACTGGGATTTGTTACTCCGTGTGACGGAGAGGTATCTCAGGGC
Source organism: Hordeum marinum (assembly GCA_022496015.1). Lineage (NCBI taxonomy): Eukaryota > Viridiplantae > Streptophyta > Magnoliopsida > Poales > Poaceae > Hordeum > Hordeum marinum. The sequence continues at coordinate 20,168,654 of CM039673.1, read as the reverse complement.
CCACTCGGTAATACAACATCATAATAAGCCTTGCAAGCAATGTGACTAATTGTTAGTCACGGGATCTTGTATTACGGAATGAGTAAAGAGACTTGCCGGTAACGAGGTTGAACTAGGTATGGAGATACCGACGATCGAATCTCGGGCAAGTAACATACCGAAGAACAAAGGGAATATCATACGGGATTAACTAAATCCTTGAAATAGAGGTTTGACCGATAAAGATCTTCGTAGAATATGTAGGAACCAATATGGGCATCCAGATTCCGCTATTGGTTATTGACCATAGAGGTGTCTCGATCATGTCTAAATAATTCTCAAACCTGCGGGGTCTGCACACTTAAGGTTTGGTGACGTTTCGGTAGAATAGAGTTATGTATGGTGGTGACTGAAGGTTGTTCGGAGTCCCGGATGAGATCCCGGACATCAAGAGGAGATTCGGAATGGTCCGGAGGTAAAGATTTATATACAAGAAGTCCTGTTTTGGTCGCCGAAAAAGTTTCGGGCTCATCGGTAATGTACCGGGAGTGCCGGTAGTCTACCGGGAGACCATCGGGAGGGGTATTTCGACCCAAGAGGCTACATGGGCTGTGGGAGAGTGAATACCATCCCTTAGTGGGCTGGTGGAAGTTCCACACAAATCCCATGCGGTTAGGGAGAAAAAGCCCAAAGTGGAAAAGTGGAAAAAGGCAAAAATAGGGTGAATCCTAGTCCTACTAAAATTGGAGGTGGATTCCACCTCTCCCTCTTGGTTCGGCCGACTCCTTGGAGGCTTGGCCCTTGGGTCAACCCTCCTCCTCTCTTCCTCCTATATATACTGGTGGCTTTAGGGTTTTTGCACTACATTTTCAGCCACGTCCTACCCGTTCCTCCAGTGCATAGTTTATCCTCTAGATCGGATTTCTACAGTGCTTAGGCAAAGCCCTGCCGGAATAGCTCCACCACCATCGCCGGAGCGCCATCATGCTGCCGGAGAGCTCTTCTTCCTCTCCGCTCCCTCTTGCTGCATCAAGAAGGCAGAGATCGTCATCAAGCTGTACGTGTGCTAAACGCGAAGGTGCCGTCCGTCCTGCGCTTGATCGGGACGGATCGTGAGGACGGTTCGTGATTGGATCGCGGGATGCTTGGCGATTTGGATCGCGAAGACGTTCGACTACACCAACCGCATTTCTTAACACTTCCCGCTTAGCGATCTACAAGGGTACGTAGATCCGCTCTCCCTCTCATAGATGCTCATCACCATGGTTAGATCTTGCGTGTGCGGAGGAATTTTTTTGTTTCCCATGTAACATTCCCCAAAAGTATCTTAGTTACTATTTTTACTGAGACTGCTATCAGGCCCAAAATGGAATAAAAAAACCATTCAAATATAATGACTTCTGAACAATGAACAATGCATGGCCATTTTGTTGAGGCATACATTCTTTCGGCAATAATAGGCTCATAGTCAGCTAATAAGGCAATTATGTCCATTTTCAGGAGAGAGACATGAAAAAGTAAGGGGAATGGGCTCTCATGCAAGAGCCTACCTGTAAGCGTACTCCTATAGTCAGATATAATAAATTTGAAGTAAAGAGATGGAGAGGAGGTAGAAAAAAGCACAAGTATTGTAGCCAACCTTACCGTGGGTCACTATATGTGATGACATGGCTATCTCATGTAACCACAGTTGATTGTACTATTTACCATGTGTTGGGGAACGTTGCATGGGAAACAAACATTTTCCTACGCACACGCAAGATCTATCCATGGTGATGACCATCTACGAGAGGGAGAGTGGCGCTACATACCCTTGTAGATCGCTAAGCAGGAAGCGTTAAGAAACACGGTTGGTGTAGTTGTACGTCTTCGCAATACAAATCGCCGAGCGTCCCGCGATCCAATCACGATCCATCCCGCGAACTCATCACGATTCGTCCCGCGATCTCATCACGATCCGTCTCGAAATCTTGATCACGGTCCTTCCGATCTAGCACCGAACGGACGGCACCTCCGCGCTCAGCACACGTACAGCTCGATGACGATCTCCGCTTTCTTGATTCTGCAAGAGGGAGAAGAGAGGTAGAAGAGTTCTCCGGCATCATGACAGTGCCGCAGTGATGGTGGTGGATCAATTCCGTCAGGGCTTCGCCTAAACACCGTTGAAAACCGATCTAGATAAGAAACTGCGATCTAGAGGAGAGGTAGCACGTGGCTATCAGGGTTAGCTTTTTCCTCTAAATCCTCTAGTATATATAGGAGGGAGGGAGGGGAGGAGGCAGCCTCACCCCCTCAAGCTTTGGTCGAAATTGGAGGTGGATGAGTCCTACTCCAATCCTATTAGGAGTAGGATTCCTCCTTTCCACATGGAAACTGTTTCCACCTCTCGACCTTTGGATTTTTTCCTTCTCAAACCACTCCATCCGCATGGGACCTTAGAGGAGGCTTTGGCCAGCCCACCAGGGGCTGCTTTACCTCCACCCACATCCCGTGTAGCCTCTGTTGGGAAACATCACATGGGAAACAAAAAATTCCAACGCACACGCAGATCTATCCATGGTGATGAGCATTTACGAGAGGGAGAATGGATCTACATACCCGTGTAGATCGCTAAGCGGAAAGCGTTAAGAAATACGGTTGGTGTAGTCGAACATCTTCGCAATCCAAATCGCCGAGCGTCCCGCGATCTCATCACGATCCGTCCCGCGAACCAATCACGATCCGTCTCGTGAACTCATCCCGATCCGTCCCGCGATCTCATCACGATCCGTCCCACGATCTTGATCACGATCTGTCCCACAAACTTATCACGATCCGTTTCGCGATCTCATCACCAAACGTCTCGCGATCTCGAGCACGTTCCTACCGATCTAGCGCCGAACGGACGGCACCTCCGCATTCAGCACACGTACAACTTGATGACGATCTCCGCGTTCTCGATCCAGCAAGAGTGGCAGAGAGGTAGAAGAGTTCTCCGGCTGCGTGACAGCGCTCCGACGATGGTGGTGGAGCTATTCCGGCAGGGCTTCGCCTAAGCACTGCGGAAATAGTCTAGTCTAGAGGAACTTGATCTAGAAGTAGGGTTTAGACGTGGCTGAAAATCCTTGTCCAAAAAACCCTAATGACACTCATATATATAGGAGGAGGGGAGAGGAGGCTGCGCCAAAAAGGAGAGCTCTCCTTTGGTTCGGCCGAACCTAGTGGGGACGAGTCCTCCTCCTAGTAGGACTCCTCCTCCCACAGGAGAGGTGGAGTTTGGAGAGGTTTCCACCCCAATTCGTTTTGCCTCCCTTTCCTCCTGCGCATAGGCCTCCATGGCCAACCCAACTGGCCCACTATGGGCTGGTGGGTTGCCACATAGGCCCATGGGGTGGGTTCGCCCCACTGGTGGGCCCCCGGGACCCATTCGTCACTCCCAGTACACTACCGAAAGTGCCCGAAACTTTCCAGAGTCCAAACACCACCTACCTATATATTAATATTCATCTCCGGACCACTCTGGAACTCCTCATGACGTCCAGGATCTCATCACAGGACTCCGAACAACCTTCGGTTACCACCACACATAACTCTACACTACCGAAACGTCACCAAACCTTAAGTGCACAGGCCCTGCCGGTTTGAGAACTATGTAGACATGACCGAGACACCTCTACAGTCAATAATCAATGGCGGGACCTAGATTTCCACATTGGTTCCTACATATTCTACGAAGATCTTTATCGGTCGAACCTCTATGTCAAGGATTCAGTTAATCCCTTATGATGTTCCCTTCGGTATGTTACTTGCCCGAGATTCGATCGTCGGTATCTCCATACCTAGTTCAACCTCGTTACCGGCAAGCCTCTTTTACTCGTTCCATAATACAAGATCCCGTGACCAACACTTAGTAAGGTTGCTTGCAAGGCTCATTGTGATGTTGTATTACCGACTGGGCCCTGAGATACCTCTCCGTCACATGGAGTAACAAATCCCAGTCTTGATCCATGCCAACTCAACAGACACCATCGGAGATACCTGTAGAGCAACTTCATAGTCACCCAGTTTGATACACACAAGGCACTCCTCCGATGTCCGTGAGCTGCATGATCTCATGGTCATAGGAACACATACTAGACATGCAAAAAATAGTAGCAATAAACTGACACGATCATATGCTATGTTTGTAGTTTAGGGCTTGTCCATCACATCATTCTCCTAATGATGTGATCTCGTTATCAAATGACATCTCATGTCCATGGCTAGGAAACCTTAACCATCTTTTGATCAACGAGCTAGTCTATTAGAGGCATACTAGGGACATGGTTTTGTCTATGTATCCACCCATGCATTTAAGTCTCCGATCAATACAATTATAGCATGGATAATAAACGATTATCATGAACAAGGAAATATGATAATAACTAATTTATTATTGCCTCTAGGGCATATTTCCAACAGTCTCCGACTTGCACTAGAGTCAATAATCTAGTTCACATCACCATGTGATTCGCATTGTTATGAATCTAACACCCAATGAGTTCTGGGGCTCGATTATGCTTTGCATGTGAGAGAGGTCTTATAGTCAACGGTGCAATATTCAGATCCATGTGTACTTTGCAAATCTCTATGTCAAACCATAAACACTCCTACCACACTCCACTTGGTACTATTTCGAAATGGCTGCTCCACTATACGTATGCAGATTGCTACTACTAGTCATCCGGGTTGGTGTTAAAGCTTGCATCGACATAACTCTTTACGATGAACTCTTTATCACCTCCATATTCGAGAAACATCTCCTCTGTCTTTTAGTTACTATGGATAATCTTGACCGCTGTTCAGTGATCCACTCCTGGGTCACTCTTGCACCCCTTGATACTCTCATGGCAAAGCACACACAGGTGCGGTACACATCATGGCATAATATAGAGCCTATGGCTAAAACATAGGGGATGTCGTTCATCCTTCCTCTTTCTTCTGTCGTGGTCGAGCTTTGAGTTTCACTCAACTTCACACCAGACAAATCAAGCGATAACATAATTCCAACAGACTTTAGCACCGCTAAGTGAGAAATTCTCATCGTTAGTCAACTCCTTGAACTTGTCACAAACATCTTTGCAACAAGTCGAGCTTGACAAATGGTGACATTTACCATCAGTGTCTGTCTTCATTTTAAAGATCCATTTGTACTCAACGACCTATCGTCCAACGAGCAAGTCTACCAAAGTCTATACTTGGTTTTCATACATGGATCCTATCTCAGATTTCATGGCCTCCAACCATTTGTCAGAATCCGGTCCCATCATCGCTTCTCCATAGCTCGTAGGTTCATCGCCTATCCAACCACATGACCTGCAAAACAGGGTTGTCGTACCGCTTAGGAGCAGTACACATCCATGTCGACCTACGAAGTTCGATAGTAACTTGATCCTGAAGCTTCATGATCATCATCATTAACTTCCTCTTCAACTAACGTAGGCTTCATAGAAACATCTTTCTGCGCTGCGCTACTCTCTAGTTGAACAAAGGTTTAACAACCTCATCAAGTTCTATCTTCTTCCCACTCAATTCTTTCGAGAGAAACCTTTTTCTCGAGAAAGGATCCATTTTAGCAACAAACACTTTGCACTTGTATCTGAGATAGAAGGTTCACCCAACTGTTCTTAGGCTATTCTATGAATATGCATATGTCCGCTTTGGGTTTGACCTCATTAGGTGAAAACATTTTCCACACATGCGTCGAAGCCCCAAACTTTAAGAAATGACAGCTTAGGTTTCTATCAAACCATAATTCACATGGTGTCATCTCAACGGATTTAGATGGTGCCCTATTTAAAGTGAATGTAGTTGTCTCTAATGCATAACCCCAAAATTATAGTAGCAAAATGATAAGAGACATCATAGCACAAACCATGTCCAATAGAGTACGACTATGATATTCGGACACACCATCACACTATGGTGTTCCAGGTGGCGTGAGTTGTGAAACAACTTTCACATTGTCTTTAAGTCGTATGCCAAACTCGTAACTCAGATATTCACCTCCACGATCACATCAGAGACATATTTATCTTCTTGTCACGATGATCTTTAAACTTCACTCTGAATTTGCTTGAACCTTTCAAACGATTCAGACTTGTGTTTCATTAAGTAAATATCCACTATATCTACTCAAATCATCAGTGAAGGTAAGAAAATAACGATATCCACTGAACGCTACAAGACTCATTGGATTGCATACATCAACATGTATCATTTCCAATGAATCGCTTGCCCGCTCCATCCAGTGGGGTCCTTTACTCATCTTGCCCAAGAGGCATGGTTCGCATGTCTCGACCGATTTGAAATCGAATGATTCCAAAGATCCATCTGCATGGAGTTTCTTCATGCTCTTTATACCAATATGACATTTAGCGGCAGTGCCATAAGTATGTGGTACTATCATTATTAACTTTGTATCTTTTGACATCAATGTTTTGAACATGTGTATTACTACGATCAAGATTTCAACAAACCATTCTCACTGGGTGCATGACCATTGAAGGTATTATTCATGTAAACAGAATAACCATTATTCTCTAACTTAAATGAATAACCGCATTGCAATAAACATGATCTAATCATGTTCATGCTCAACACAAAACACCAAATAACATTTATTTAGGTTCGTCACCAATCCTGAAGGTAGAGAGAGCGTGCGAGGTTGATCACATCAACCTTGGAAACATTTCCAACACACATCGTCAGCTCACCCTTAACTAGTTCTCCATTTATTCCGTAGCTTTTATTTCGAGTTACTAACATTTAGCAACCGAACCGGTATCCAATACCCAGGTGCTACTAGGAGTACTAGCAAGGGACACATCAATAACTCGTATATCAAATATACTTCTGTCGATGTTGCCAGCCTTCTTATCTACCAAGTATCTAGGGTTGTTCCGCTTCAGCGACCGCTCACCTCATAATAGAGGCACTTAGTCTCGGGTTTGAGTTTAACTTTGGGTTGCTTCATTGGAGCAGCAACTGACTTGCTATCCATGAAGTTTCCCTCCTTGCTCTTGCCCTTCTCGAAACTAGTGGTTTGATTAACCATCAACACTTGACGCTCCTTCTTGATTTCTACCTTCGCGGTGTCAAACATCGTGAACAGCTCAAGAATCAATATTTCTATCCCTGGCGTTTTATAGTTCATCACCAAGTTCTAGTAGCTTTAGTGATAGTGACTTGGAGAACTATATCAATCACTATCTTATTTGGAAGATCAACTCCCACTTGGTTCAAGAAATTGTAACACCCAGGCAATCTGAGCACATGCTCAACGATTGAGCTATTCTCTTTCATCTTGCACGCAAAGAATCTTGTTGGAGATCTCATATCTCGCAACACGGGCACGAGCCAGAGATCCTAATTTCAACTCTTAGAAACATCTCATATGTTCCGTGATGTTCAAAACATTTTGGAGCCTCAATTCTAAGCCTTAATGCCTGACACACTAAACTATCAAGTAGTCATCAGAACGTGCCTATCAGATGTTCACAATGTCTACAGATGACGCTAGAGGGGTTGGCGCGCCGAGCTATGCAATAAGGACGTAAGCCTTCTATGCAGCAATGAGGACAATCCTCAGATCACGGACCCAGTCCGCAATATTGCTGCCATCATCTTTCAACTCTATTTCTCTAGGAACATATAAAAATTAAGGGAGCTATAGTGCGAGCTAGTAATCTACAACATCATTTGCAAAGACACTATTGACTATGTTCATGATAATGAGTTCAATTAATCATATTACTTAAGAACTCCCACTCAAATTGACATACCTCCGGTCATTCGAGTGATAAATGATCCAAATTTCACCAACTCAAGTCCGATCATCACGTGAGTTGAGGTGGCTGCAATGGTGAACATCATCATGTTGATCATATCTGCTACATGACTCATGTTCGAGCTTTCGGTCTCTTGTGTCCCGAGCCCATGTCTGTACATGCTAGGCTCCTCAAGTTTAACCCGAGTGTTCTGCATGTGCAACAGTGGCTGCACCCGTTGTATGTGAACGTAGAGTCTATGACACCCGATCATCACGTGGTGTCTCAACACGACGAACTTTCGCAACGGTGCACACTCGGGGAGAACACAATTTATCTTGAAATTAAGTGAGGTATCACCTTATAATGCTACCATCGTCCTAAGCAAAACAAGGTGCATAAAAAGGATTAACATCACATGCAAATCATAAGTGACATGATATGGCCATGAACTTGTGCTTTTGATCTCCTTCTAGAAAGCACCAGCATGATCTCCATCGTCACCGGCATGACACCATGATCTCCATCGTCTTGATCTCCATCAACGTGTCGCCATTGGGGTTGTCATGCCTTGCATGCTTCTACTACTATTGCTACCGTAGCGATAAAGTAAAGCATTACATAGCGCTTAATGATTGACACGCAGGTCATACAATAATTAAAGACAACCCTATGGCTCCTGCCGGTTGCCGTATTCATCGACATGCAAGTCGTGATAATCTATACATCACATGATCATCTCATATATCACATATATCACATCATGTATTTGTCCGTATCATATCACAACATACCCTGCAGAAACAAGTTAGACGTCCTCTAATTGTTGTTGCATGTTTTACGTGGCTGCTCCGGGTATCTAGCAAGAACAATTCTCATCTACGCAAAAACCACAACGGTGATACACTAGTTGCTTTTCAACCTTCTCATGGACTGCCTTTGTCGAATCCGATCCAACTAAAGTGAGAGAAACTGTCACCCGCAAGCCATCTATGCAACAAGTTGCGGTTGAGGGAACCGGTCTCTCATAAGCCTACGAGTAATGTTGGTCTGGGCCGCTTCATCTCACAATACCGCGGAACCAAAATCTGACCAAGGAAGGAAGCAATCTAAGCATCAATGCCCACAAACCTTTTGTGTTCTACTGGAGATCTCATCTACACATAGACCTAGCTCATGATGCCACTATTGGGAAACGTCGCATGGGAAACAAAAAATTTCCTACGCACACGCAGATCTATCCATAGTGGTGAGCATCTACGACAAGGAGAGTGGATCTACATACCCTTGTAGATCGCTAAGCGGGAAGCGTTAAGAAACACGGTTGGTGTAGTCGAACATCTTCGCGATCCAAATCGCCGAGTGTCCCGCGATCTCATCACGATCCGTCCCGCGATCCAATCACGATCCGTCTCGTGAACTCATCACGATCCATCCCGCGATCTCATCACGATCCGTCTCACGATCTGTCCCGTGAACTCATCACGATCCGTTCCGCGATCTCATCACGAACTGCCTCGCGATCTCGATCACGGTCCTTGAGATCTAGCATTGAACGGATGGCACCTCCGCGTTCAGCACACGTAAAGCTTGATGACGATCTCCGCCTTCTCGATCCAGCAAGAGGGGCGTAGAGGTAGAAGAGTTCTTCGCCTAAGCACTGCGGAAATAGTCTAGTCTAGAGGAACTTGATCTCGAAGTAGGGTTTAGACGTGGATGAAATTCCTTGTCCAAAAAACCCTAATTCCACTCACATATATAGGAGGAGGGGAGAGGAGGCTGCACCCAAAAGGAGAGCTCTCCTTTGGTTCGGCTGAACCTAGTGGGGAGGAGTCCTCCTCCTAGTAGGACTCCTCCTCCCACAAGAGAGGTGGAGTTTGGGGAGGTTTCCACCCCAATTCGGTTTGCCTCCCTTTCCTCCTACGCATAGGCCTCCTTGGCTGACCCAACTGGCCCACTATGGGCTGGTGGCTTGCCACATAGGCCCATGGGGTGGGTTGGCCCCACTGGTGGGCCCTCGGCACCCATTCGTCACTCCCGGTACACTACCGAAAGTGCCCAAAACTTTCCAGAGTCCAACCACCACCTTCCTATATATTAATCTTTGTCTCCGGACCATTCCGGAACTCCTCTTAACGTCCAGAATCTCATCCAGGACTCCGAACAACCTTCGGTTACCACCATACATAACTCTACACTACCGAAACGTCACCAAACCTTAAGTGTGCAGACCCTGCGGGTTCGAGAACTATGTAGACATGACCGAGACACCTCTATGGTCAATAACCAATGGCGGGACCTGGCTGTCCACATTGGTTCCTACATATTCTACGAAGATCTTTATCGGTCGAACCTCTATGTCAAGGATTCAGTTAATCCTGTATGATGTTCCCTTTGTTCTTCGGTATGTTACTTGCCCGAGGTTCGATCGTCTGTATCTCCATACCTAGTTCAACCTCGTTACCGGCAACTCTCTTCTACTCATGCCATAATACAAGGTCCCGTGACCAACACTTAGTCACGTTGCTTGCAAGGCTCATTGTGATGTTGTATTACCGAGTGGGCCCTGAGATACCTCTCCGTCACACGGAGAAACAAATCCCAGTCTTGATCCATGCCAACTCAACAGAAACCATTGGAGACACCTATAGAGCACCTTTATAGTCACCCAGTTATGTTGCGACATTTGATACACACAAGGCACTCCTCCGATGTCCGTGAGCTGCATGATCTCATGGTCATAGGAACACATACTTGACAGGCTAAAAACAGTAGCAATAAATTGACACGATCATATGCTACGTTTGTAGTTTGGGTCTTGTCCATCACATCATTCTCCTTATGATGTGATCCCATTATCAAATGAAATCTCATGCCCGTGAATAGGAAACCTTAACCATATTTTGATCAATAAGATAGTCTATTAGAGGCATACTAGGGACATGGTTTTGTCTATGTATCCACACATGCATTTAAGTCTCCGATCAATACAATTATAGCATGGATAATAAACGATTATTATGAACAAGGAAATATGATAATAACTAATCTATTATTGCCTCTAGGGCATATTTCCAACAGCCTCTCGGGTCGAAATCCGTCTCCCGATGGTCCCCCGGTACACTCCCGGCACTCCCGGTACACTACCGATGAGCCCGAAACTTTTCCAGCGACCAAAATAGGACTTCCTGTATATCAATCCTTACCTGGGGACCATTATGGAGATCCTCATGATTTCCGAGATCTCATCCGGGAGTCCGAACAACTTTCGGTCACCAGCATACATAACTCTATACTACCGAAACGTCACCGAACCTTATGTGTGCAGACCCTGCGGGTTCGAGAACTATGCAGACATGACCGAGACACCTCTACGGTCAATGACCAATAGCGGGACCTGGATGCCCATATTTGTTCCTACATATTCTACGAAGATATTTATCGGTCGAACCTCTATGTCAAGGATTCAGTTAATCCCATATGATGTTCCCTTTGTTCTTCGGTATGTTACTTGCCCAAGATTCGATCGTTGGTATCTCCATACCTAGTTTAACCTCGTTACCGGGAAGTCTCTTTACTCGTTCCATAATACAAGATCCCGTGACTAACACTTAGTCACATTGCTTGCAAGGCTCATTGTGATGTTGTATTACCGAGTGGGCCCTAAGATACCTCTCCGTCACACAGAGTAACAAATCCCAGTCTTGATCCATGCCAACCCAATAGACACCCTCGGAGATACCTGTAGAGCACCTTTATAGTCACCCAGTTACGTTGCGACGTTTGATACACACAAGGCACTCCTCCGGTGTCAGTGAGGTGCATGATCTCATGGTCATAGGAACAGATACTTGACATGCAGAAAACAGTAGCAATAAACTGACACGATCATATGCTACGTTTGTAGTTTGGTTCTTGTCCATCACACCATTCTCCTAATGATGTGATCCCATTATCAAATTACATCTCATGTCCATGGCTAGGAAACTTTAACCATGTTTGATCAACGAGCTAGTCTATTAGAGGCATACTAGGGACATGGTGTTGTCTATGTATCCGCACATGTATCTGAGTTTCCGATCAACACAATTATAGCATGGATAATAAACGGTTATCATGAACAAGGAAATATGATAATAACCAATTATTGTTGCCTCTAGAGCATATTTCCAACAGTCTCCCACTTGCACTAGAGTCAATAATCTAGTTCACATCACCATGCGATTCGCATTGTTATGAATCTAACACCCAATGAGTTCTGGGGCTTGATCATTCTTTTCATGTGAGAGAGGTCTTATAGTCAATGGGTCTGCGACATTCAGATCCGTATGTACTTTGCAAATCTCTATGTCAAACTATAAACAGTGCTACCACACTCCACTTGGTAATATTCCAAATGGCCACTCCACTATATGTATCCAGATTGCTACTATGAGTCGTCTGGATTGGTGTTAAAGCTTGCATCGACGTAAATCTTTACGACGAACTCTTTATCACCTCCATAATCGAGAAACATCTCCGTAGTCTTTTAGTTACTAAGGATAATCTTGACCGCTATCCAGTGATCCACTCCTGGATCACTTTTGTACCCCTTGACACACTCATGGCAAGGCACACACCAGGTGCGGTACACAACATGGCATAATATAGAGCCTATGGCTAAGGCATAGGGGACGACGTTCGTCCTTTATCTTTCTTCTGCCGTGGTGGAGCTTTGAGTCTCACTCAACTTCACACCTTACAAATCAGGCAAGAACTCTTTCTCTGACCGATCCATTTTGAACTCTGTCAAAATCTTGTCAACGTATGTACTCATTGAAAGTCTCATCAAGCATATTGATCTATCTCTATATATCTTGATGCTCAACAATTAGGTACCTTTATCCAGATCTTCGTTTGAAAAACTCTTTTCAAACAACCGTTTATGCTTTCCAGAAATTCTACATCATTTTCGATCAACAATATGTCAACCACATATGCTTACCAGAAACTCTATAGTGCTCCCACTCACTTTATTGTAAATAAAAGTTTCTCATAAATTTTGTATAGACTCAAAAACTTTGATCACCTCATCAAAGTGTATATTCCAACTCCGAGATGCTTGCTTCAGTTCATAGAAGGATCACTAAAGCTTGCACACCTTTTAGCATCCTTAGGACTAACAAAACCTTCTGGTTGTATCTCATACAACCTTTCCTTAAGGAAGGAAACGATGTTTTGGCATCCATCTGCTAGATTTCATAATTGAAAAATGCAGCAACTGCTAACATAATTCCAACAGACTTTAGCATCGCTACGAGTGAGAAAGTCTCATCGCAGTCAACTACTTGAACTTGGCGGAAACTTCTTTGTGACAAGTCGAGTTTTATAAATGGTAACATTTACCATCAGCGTCTGTCTTCATCTCCATGGTCCATTTGTACTTGCCGACCTGCCATCTAACGAGAAAGTCTACCAAAGTCTATACTTGGTTTTCATATATGGATCCTATCTCGGATTTCATGGCCTCTAACTGTTTGTCGGAATCCAGGCCCATCACCGCTTCTCCACAGCTCGTAGGTTCATCGTTGTTCAACAACATGACCTCCAAGACAGGGTTGTCATACCGCTCAGGAGCAGTACACATCCTTGTCGACCTACGACGTTTGATAGTAACTTGATCCGAAGCTTCATGGTCATCATTATTTACTTCCTCTTCAACATCTTTCTGCGCTGCGCTACTCTCTGGTTGAAACAAAGGTTCAACAACCTCAGCAAGTTCTATCCTCCTCCCACTCAATTCTTTCGAGAGAAACTTTTTCTCGGGAAAGGACCCATTTTAGCAACAAACACTTTATGCTTGGAACTGAGATAGAAAGTTTACCCAACTGTTCTTAGGGTAATCTATGAAGATGCATTTGTCCGCTCTGGGTTCGAGCTCATTAGGTGAAAACATTTTTCCACACAAGCTTCGCAGCCCCAAACATTAAGAAATGACAGCTTAGGTTTCTATCAAACCATAATTCACACGGTGTTATCTCAACGGATTTAGATGGTGCCCTATTTAAAGTGAATGTAGTTGTCTCTAATGCATAACCCCAAAATTATAGTAGCAAAATGATAAGAGATATCATAGCACACACCATATCCAATAGAGCACGACTATGACATTCAGACACACCATCATGCTATGATGTTCTAGGTGGCGTGTGTTGTGAAACAACTTTCACATGGTCTAAAGTTGTATGCCAAACTAGTAACTTAGATATTCACCTCCACGATCATATCCCATACATTTCTTCTTGCCACGATGATCTTAAACTTCACTTTGAATTTTCTTGAACCTTTCAAACGGTTCAGACTTGTGTTTCATTAAGTAAATATACACTATATCTACTCAAATCATTAGTGAAGGTAAGAAAATAACGATATCCACCGCACGCTATAAGACTCATTGGATTGCATACATCAACATGTATCATTTCCAATAAATCACTTGCCCGCTCCATCAATATGGAAAACGGGGTCCTTAGTCATCTTGCTCAAGAGGCATCGTTCGCATGTCTCAACCGATTCGAAATCGAATGAGTCCAAAGATCCATCAACATTGAGTGTATTCATGCGCTTTATACCAATATGACATTTAGCGGCAATGCCACAAGTATGTGGTACTATCATTATTAACTTTTTATCTTTTGGCATCAATGTTATGAACATGTGTATTACTACGATCAAGATTCAACAAACCATTCTCACTGGGTGCATGACCATTGAAGGTATTATTCATGTAAACAGAATAACCATTATTCTCTAACTTAAATGAATAACCCTGTTGCAATAAACACAATCTAATCACATTCATGCTCAACGCAAAACACCAAATAACATTTATTTAGGTTCTTCACTAATCCCGAAGGTAGAGAGAGCGTACAATGTTGATCACATCAACCTTGGAAACATTTGGAACCCACATTTTCACCTCACCCTTAGCTAGTTCTCCATTTATTCCGTAGCTCTTATTTCGAGTTACTAACATTTAGCAACCAAACCGGTATCCCATACCCAGGTGCTACTAGGAGTGCTATCAAGGTACACATCAATAACACGTATATCAAATATACTTCTGTCAACGTTGCCAGCCTTCTTATCTATCAAGTATCTAGGGTTGTTCCGCTTCAGCGACCGCTCTCCTCATAACCGAAGCACTTAGTCTCGGGTTTTGGTTCAACTTTGGGTTGCTTCACTGGAGCAGCAACTGACTTGGTATCCATGAAGTTTCCCTCCTTGCTCCTGCCCTTCTCGAAACTAGTGGTTTGACTAACCATCAACACTTGACGCTCCTTCTTGATTTCTACCTTCGCGATGTCAAACATCGCGAACAACTCAGGGATCATTATTTCTATCCCTGGCGTTATATAGTTCATCACCAAGTTGTAGTAGCTTAGTGACAGTGACTTGGAGAACTATATCAACCACTATCTATTGGGGAACGTCGCATGGGAAACAAAAAAATTCCTACGCACACGCAAACCTATCCATGGTGATGAGCATCTATGAGAGGGAGAGTGGATCTACGTACCCTTGTAGATCGCTAAGCGGGAAGCATTAAAAAACGCGGTTGGTGTAGTCGAACTTCTTCGCGATCCAAATCGCCGTGCGTCCCGCGATCTAAACACGAACCGTCCCGCGAACCAATCACGAACCGTCCCGCGATCTCGTCACCATCCGTCCCGCGATCCGATCACGAACGTCCCGTGGCCTTGATCACGATCCTTCCGATCTAGTACCGAACGGACGGCACCTCCGCGTTCAGCACACGTGTAGCTTGATGATGATCTCCACCGTATTCATCCAGCAAGAGGAGGTGGAGAGGAGGAAGAGTTCACCGGCAGCGTGACGGCTCTCCGGCGATGGTGGTGGAGTGATTCCGGCAGGGCTTTGCCTAAGCACTGCAGAAAACCGATCTAGAGGAGCACCGGTGGAACGAGTAGCACATGGCTGAAAACTTGTGCCAAAACCCTAGAAATCCACTAGTATATATAGGAGGAGAGGAGGAGGCTAACTTGGTGCAAGGGCAAAGCCCTTTGCAGCCGGCCGAGCCAAGGAGGAGAAGTCCCACTTCTCCTCCACTCCTAGTAGGAGTAGGACTCTTCCTTTTTGCCTTTTTCCACCTTTTTCTATAGGTATTTTTCCTCCTGGCGCCAAGGGCCTTTTGTGGCTGTTCCACCAGCCCACTAAGGGATGGTTATTATTATCCCACAGCCCATGGACCTTCTAGGGTCGAAATATCTCTCCCGGCGGTCTCCCGGTACACTACCGGCACTCCCGGTACACTACCGATGAGCCCGAAACTTTTCCGGCGACCAAACTAGGACATCCTATATATGAATCTCTACCTCTGGACCATTCCGGAGCTCCTCGTGATGTCTGGGATCTCATACGGACCTCCAAACAACCTTCGGTCACCACCATACATAACTCTACACTACCGAAACGTCACCGAACCTTAAGTGTGCAGACCCAGCGGGTTCGAGAACTATGTAGACATGACACCTCTACGTTCAATAAACAATGGCGGGACCTGGACGTCCACATTGATTGCTACATATTCTACGAAGATCTTTATCGGTCGAACCTCTATGTCAAGGATTCAATTAATCCCGTATAACGTTCCCTTTGTTCTTCGGTATGTTACTTGCCCGAGATTGGATCGTTGGTATCTCCATACCTAGTTCAACCTCGTTACCGGCAAGTCTCTTTACTCGTTCCGTAATACAAGATCCCGCAACTAAAAATTAGTCACACCCTCGGAGATACCTGCAGAGCACCTTTATAGTCACCCAGTTACGTTGCGATGTTTGATACACACAGGGCACTCCTCGGGTGTTAGTGAGGTGCATGATCTCATGGTCATAGGAACAGATACTTGACATGCAGAAAACAGTAGCAATAAACTGACACGATCATATGCTACGTTTGTAGTTTGGGTCTTGTCCATCATACCATTCTCCTAATGATGTGATCCCGTTATACAATGACATCTCATGTCCATGGCTAGGTAACTTTAACCATCTTTGATCTATGAACTAGTCTATTAGAGGCATACTAGGGACATGGTGTTGTCTATGTATCCACACATGTATCTGAGTTTCCGATCAACACAATTATAGCATGGATAATAAACGATTATCATGAACAAGGGAATATGATAATAACCAATTTATTATTGCCTTTAGGGCATATTTCCAACACCATGCTCTTAGGGAGTCTCATCTAATTCCTAGCATTTGAAACAACCAAGCATGCAAGATTGGTCCCACTAATTACTCGACGGGGTCTAGTGAAAAGCCAGACTTGTCTGGGTGGCTCTTGGACCCTCGAGACACGGATGGAGGGAGAGGTATTCCGTCTGTTTTATAACATTGGTTATGGTTAGCCGGCTGGCCGGAGTTTGTGTTGTAAACATAGCAAAGGTTGAAGGAGACCAACAATTAAGATAATCTAGCCAGAAAGCTTGTCTATCTATATTAGGTAGGGAGAACAAGTCGATGGGTCCATGGCCACAACTTTTATTTTTGAATGAATGTTATGGCCACAACTTAATTTGGGAGCTCCTCCTCATTTCCTCAACTGCCTGTGCCGAAATAGGACGAGGTACTAAAATTAGGCGTCCAGAAGAAAGCAAGCAAACATGCATGAGCTGCCATCTCTCTATCTAGTGTATGTGTATGAGTATATAAGAAGGGGAGCACCAACAAGCTAATTTTCTCTCTCGCTGCGCCACCTGACCAAATCTATATATCCATTATTCACCCATCCATTCCATTCATCACCAACATGGCCATGATGCTGACATACACCTACACCTTGGCTCTGCTCCTCATGGCCGTTGTCATGCAAGCAGACCCAGAGCCCGGGCCAAGCATCGAAGCTATCAATGCTACTTGTTCGACGAGTAGTTCGGTCCGATTTTACTGCAACAAGCTGCTACTGGAAAACCTGGATGTCAGGACGCCTCAAGTAAAGGATGTGATCACAATGTTAGTCCAAGTGGCCGCCAAGAAGGCGGCAAAGGCGGAGGCATTCGCCAAGACCATCAAGAATAAACCCTCTAAGTGCGTCACCGACTACCTCCAGGACCTCGCCGTGCTATCCAAACTCATCGAGACGCTCCCGGCGACGCTCAAAACCGCCAAAGCCGAGGACTTCTTTGAGAATTTTGATGGAAAGACCCAATATGATGATTGTTGCTCGCACCATATGTCAGATGAGACATGCGAGGCATATAGCAAAATCAGTGAGGTGGAATTCGCTCTTAGTGTCACACAAGGCCTGTTGTCTGAGAGGGCGTATTCCAAGAGGCAGCAGCAGCAACTCGACAACAAAACAACATCACCAAACTCTAACTCAAGAGGACGGCCTGTGTGATTGTTATGTGATTTTTTATATATTTCCATTACTGATTTTTATATTGATATCACATGCATGAATAATTCTACAATGGAATTGGGAGCTCCTTATTCCCAAGATGCATGTAGGCCCACTATTGGTCCAATGCCTCGCTGCCTGAACTGGATCGGTTTCCAGTTGTTTTTGTAATATAATAATTGTCGTTTTTGCACTGTACGTTCCATTTGTTCTTCTTTTTTGCGGGAATAAAACCTGTATTACTCAATCGTAATGTCCGTCCAATCGTTTTAGACTATCTCCGGGACTTCTGGCGGCCCATATCGAATCCAAGTCCATAATCCTACCTTCATCAATTCTAATAGCAAAAGTAGATAAACGATCACTACTCTATTCGAGTACGAGAGACATGAGTAATACAAGATTTTTTACAAAGATTCCTTACATACTTATTAATCTACATCTCTATACTTCCATATATCTATACTTTTATATGAGAGGGGAGTGTTAGGACCATGGTTCAGCCGAACCTATAGTCAACACCCTTCGATGTAACACACCTCCCATGGGGATCTGGGCCTTATTAACATTCAAATTTTTGTGATCTAGTACTCTTTAAGTTAATGCATCATTTAGTCAGATTGCTCATAGGCCTGCCTGGGCCCAACTTCCAATGGAAAATGATAGGCTGGCATACATCCCAATAATGCAGTAGCTCACAAGCCCAAACAAGAGAATTTAAAAAGAGTTTTGACCTCTCAATAGTACTGCAGCCACGTAGAAAAGAAGGTGAAAAAAAGAATACGTACGAATACAACCGAAAATTGAACAAATAAAGGAAAATAAACAAATAAAAAGAAAAGAAAAATGAAATACACAAGAATAGCAATCATTTAGAGCTGGCAGTGAAATAGCAAGTCTGACGTCTGGTGGCAACAGAGCAGAATCTGTCAACAAAAACACAAAATGTGACATGATTTTGATTTCTCTGGAAGACTATCGCTCCATTTTCTTTTTGCTGGCGTGAATAGAAATATGAGAGTAACTGAAGCACTAAAACATGATTCAGCATCCATGCAAACCTGGGCCACAAGATGTTGTGCATCACAAAGCAATAAAGAATAAAGAATGTGAACAGTACATGCATATGGAGCAACGTTGGTTATTTTATTCCCACTACTGTTAACATGCAGTACTACGATGTAGGTTTTATTAGCACCTATGGGCTTCCTGATTGTTTTTTGATGATTCCCGCCACACTGTACCATGGCCGTCATGCACAAGCATGGACCAATCGCTTAATCTCACGCAATTCAATATGTACATGATCCGTGTGTAGGCTTTTTGAATGCTGGATCGATTCAACCGAGCGCAACGCAGGTACGTGCAGACCAGGATCGTAGTCACACACACAAGCAGCTTGATTGATTTTCTGCCTAGTGCTGATACTTTATTTTGGAAAAAATATTAAAATGGATTCAAATGAAGAAGTACTCTACATGAAAAGGTTTTGCGGTGTTGACATGAATATCTTTGAAGTTTGGGTCAATCGCTGTTCGATTTTAGTTCGAAGGCTGAAACTATGTTCAAAGTACTAAAATTTTATATTCAGAATACTATTCGGCCGATTAAGCCGTCAAGACTATCTCATATGAGAAAATGGTCCACACGGATTGTCTTCGTCTCGTCTAAACGATTGATTTTGATATAAAAATCATCTCAATCCATGGTCGTAGGCAAAAGTTAGACCCATTCGAATGCAGCCGTACCACGAGGCAAAAAGTGGCGCGTCAAATCAAACATACGTCTCATAGGTAGCGCCATCGATTGCTTATTTCGTGCGGGCGTTTCGATCCAAAATATGTCCTCCAGTCAAAAAATGTTCAACACAAAAGTTGTTCCTATCATCGAAACTGTTAAAGTTTCTTTTGGGCTCATCTTCATTCGAGGTCGTTTGCGGCCTATGAGACACAAAAACCAAACTGTTGTCTTATACTTACCCAAAACTTAACCGCTGCGGGTAGTAGGCAAACCTGCCCACCATCGGCCACAAGAGCCCACCAGCCGCCTGCTCCCACACTGTCCACAACCCACACTGTTCGCATCGCAACCCGCATCCGCAACTAGATTTGATTCCCACAAAACGGGTGACCACACCGAGACCCCGGCACCATGCCGTTGCGCCCCATGAGCAGCGACGCGCCATAGTGCGACAGCACCGTCACGCGTCGACCACCACCAAGGAGGAAGGAGGAACCCCCCCCCCCCCCCCCCGCCGCCGTCGTCGATACCGTGTAGGCTTTTCCTGACAACGTCCTTCGGCGACGAGGAGTGAGGAGGCAGGGATAGGGGAGACCGGTGACGATGGATAGGATTGCCTCCCGATCGCTCGCAAGGGCGACGCGGGAAGGCCAAGGCAAGCCGGTTGGCCACTATATTTGTATTCCTCGCCTGTGCTCCTTGATGCTATATATTCATAACATCTTTTCATGATTATTTTTTATTTATATGCTATGCCACTTAACTGTAATGGACTGAGATATAACCACACTCATACTTGATTTACTTGACTCATCAGCCGGCCATCTAATTAAGAGTTGCAAGCTGAGAGAGCCCATTATACATCTGGTCATTGGTTGTTCACCGACCTGACGGCCATGCGGAGAAGCAACCACGGGACCCATGCTTGTTGCGACGATGAGCCCCTTTGCTCCAGGTCACAACTATGTGTCCGTGGCTGCATCGGCTAGCACCATCGACACTGGCGGAAAGGCGTCCGGGCGATGGCCGGCACGGGAGCCAATTACATCATCTCACCACTGTCCATCCACGTGGCGCTCGCGCTGGTAGCCGCTGGCACGCGGGGCAAAATGCGTCAGGAGCTCATGGGACATCCTTCGCCTGCGGCCTGTGGGTCGACCGGGGCTGGACCATGGAGCCGGAGTTTATGGCCATGGCCGGGTCGAGGTAGGCCGCCAATGCGCAGTCCGTGGATTTCGTCCAGCATGCCGAGCAGGCGAGGCGGCGGGTGAACACCTTCGTCGCCGACGCGACCAACAAGCTCATCCGCGACGTCCTCCCTCCCTGCTCCGTCGACTCAACCACGATCGTGGTCCTCGCCAACGCGCTCTAATTCAAGGGGCGTGGTCTTAGCCGTTCGACCAGTCGGCCACCTTCATTGCGCCCTTCCATGTACCCGACAACACCACCGTGCACATGCCGTTCATGGCGACCGGCCGGTTCGAGTTCAAGCAGCACATCGCCATATATCAAGGCTTGATAGCCCTCAAGCTTCCCTACAAGCACGACGACAGCGACCACACGGCCGTGTTCTACATGCTTTTCCTTCTCCCGGACGATGGCAACAACCTCAGGATCGTCGATCTGTACGACAAGGTAGTCTCAGCGCTAGAGTTCATCAAGCGCCACAGGCAGGCACAACAGATTCCGGTGGGGCAGTTCATGGTCCCAAAGTTCATGTTCATGTTCGAGTTCGAGGCGTCGGCGCACATGCAGAAGCTCGGAGTCAGCAGGGCTTTCCAGGGCGGCGACTTCTCGGGCATGGTGAGCGGTGGCGATGGGCTCTTCATCTCGGGGGTGTACCACAAGGCCACCATCGAGGTCGACGATCTGGGCACCATGGCTGCCGCAGCGACGGCCGTGGTCATCGCTCAGAGCACAAGCACACCACGGCCTTTGATGGATTTCGTGGCCAATTGGTCGTTCCTGTTCGGCAAGGCTGCGTGATGTCACCTTACTTGTTTGTCATTGCAATTAATGAGCTTTCCATTGTGCTTAATGAAGCTCTTGCTGCCCATCAGCTGTAGGGTATTTCTCTTGAACCAAATTGCCGCTTGATTCATTCTCTTCTCTTTGCTGAAGACTTATTGGTTTGTGGGCAAGCTACGCTGCAGGAAGCTTCTACTATGGCTAATTTTATTCACCGGTTTTGCTTGATCTCTGGCCAGATCCCGAATTGGACTCAATCCGCCATTCTTTTTAGTTCTCATGTTTCTCAACCTATTATTAATGATATTTTGCATTTTTTCCGGTGGCACTATTGGATGCAAATTTTACTCATTTGGGTCACCCTTTGGTTCTTCTTGCAAAGAATCGGGTTGCTGCTTACAATTTTGTGCTAGACAAATTTATACAAAAGTTGCCTTCTTATAAGGCCAATATGCTTTCTCACGCAGCCAGACTCGAGTTGATTCGTTTGGTGTTTTCAGCCATCCATGTCTACTACATGGCTAACATTTTATTTACCAAAAAAATTATTGCTAAACTCACAGCTGTCATTAGGAATTTCTGGTGGACAGGGGTTAGGGAAAATGATTCCAATAAAGCGCTTTGTCTTCGTGCTTGGAAAGACATTTGTAATTCTAAAAAATATGGAGGTTTAGGTATTAGGAATTTAAAAGCTGTCAATGAGGGCCTCTTGTTGGCTGTTGCTTGGAGACTTGCTGCAGCCCCATTTTCTCATTTGCATATGGTCTTAAAGGCTAAGTATTTTCCTGATGCTTCTATTTGGAAAACCACTGGTTCTCCTCCTAAATCTGCTTTTTGGGCTTCTATTTTGAAAGTGTTACCTAAGCTTCAATAACACTCTTTTTACCAATTGACTCAAGGTAAGATTTCTATTTGGAGCACTCCCTGGTGAACTAATTGGATCTCAATTCATGATCAACTCATTGTTCAACAACCTGGCTTTGTTTATCCCTCTTTTGTTAAAGAACTTTGGAACTCCGGCCAAAAGAGCTGGAATCATGAACTTATTTTTAACCTTTTTCAGCAACCTTTGGCCTCTTCCATTATTCAAACTGACATTCTTGAAGATGACAGTCCCGAACTGCTTTTGGGCTTTTTCTCCTAATGGCATTTGTTCCTCTAAATCAGCTTATAAATTATGCTTACAGGAAATTCAAGCCAACCCTACCAATATGCCTTCTGCCATTCCTTTGGATTTGAAAGATCTCCTTCGAGTTATCTGGAACTAGAAGAATTTACTTCCAAGGGTACAAACGTTTGCTTGGAGGTTGCTCCGTAAAGCTTTGCCTACGGGTTTGCGAGTTGGTCGTTTCTCTGTTCATATCTTGCAAACTTGTTGTAGATGTGGTCTTCCAAAGGATGAATTCCATCTTTTCTTTCTTTGTCCATTTGCGCGTGTAGCTTGGTTCTCCCATCCATGGTCTATTAGATCCGGGTCTATTAGATCCGATGTTTTACTCCAGGGCCAATCCACTATGCATGCAGTGATCATTGATTTCCTTCGTTCGGCTCATCCTCATGCTTCTATTTTAAATGTGCTTAACTTCTTGTGGTGTCTCTGGAAGGCTCGGAATGATTTTGTTTTTGACAGATTTAAATCTCTCCCCTACCAAGTTCAGGTTGCTGCTACTGCTTTAACTACAGATGTTTGTGATGTTTCATGCATTTCTGATAGTAAGCACCAGAAGGACGTGGAGTTATTGGGCTCGAGCACATATGAGCTCGGTATCCTGACCGTTCTGTAGAGCATGGGGATGTGGACCATTTCTTTATCCAGCTGCCGGTGGGCTGTCGAAAAAGAACGCACTGTGCACAAATACATACGCCATGAATGTCGGTGGTGGGCCATAATTTAACAACATCGTGGACGGCCGTTTGTAAGACGAGGCGAGCCATGGCCCAGACCAGACCTGGCCAAACGGGCTGGGCTTAACGGGCCGGCCCAACGGCACGCCGCGCCGGCACTGCACGAGCTAAACGGGCCGCGCTAGAACCGTAGCCCGCCTTGGGCCGTGCCTGGGCCGCCACCACCAGCACGCGGGCCGGCACGGCACGGCCCGATTATCTTATTTTTTTATACGGCCCAACAAGTAAAAATAGACTAAAAAACGCCCAATGCATCAAATAGTAGGCATATTAGCGGGCCTGGTGTGCCGACGGGCCGACCCGATTAGCAAACGGGCCGTGCCTGGACCGCAAGGCTGCGTACGCGGGCCGACATGGCACAACCCATATACTAATCGTGACGAGGCGGGCCGTGTCGTGCCAGGCACGTTTTACGGCGGGCCGGGCCATGCCGTGCCGGGCCGGGCCGTTTGGCCATGTCTGGCCCAGACTGTGGGTGCACGCCTGATCCGTGGGACAGGAAGTTACCTTTTCCGTCTGGTGGAGTCAGTGAGTAAATTGGATACAGCGTCTAGTGTCTTCTACCCCTGTTGCGGCTCTGAATCAGGTCTTTGGGCGGTGGTTCTTGGAGACAGGGGCTGCCGGCGGCGACGCAACATGGAATTTCGACGATACATCCTCCCCTCTCTCGTGGTTCAGTATGTAGATTACGGCCCCTGGATTAAGTGATCGTAAGGGATTTGGTCTGTCCTGTAACAGATCCACCTTCCTGGAGGAAATAGGCGAGAGTATGGTGCCGCCTCCGGTGTCAGAACACGAGTTGCCGGACCAGGGTGTGGCGGAGCAGGCGCAGTCGAGGGGGGAGGCATGGTGGCGGAGCACCCAGTACTGGAGCACGTTGTGCTGGAACTCGGGCGGACAGTAGGCAGCGCGGATGCTCAGATCTTGGCGGCCGGAGAAGCGGCGGCAGAAAGGGGACATAGCTCTCCCGCGGCTTAGAATTTGTGATGGGACACCTCGATGGAACAAAAGGTTAGTGCTTAAGTTGGTCATGCAGTTTGTTAGGCCACGGGTAGAATGTTTGATGGTTTTGCAGTAATTGGTGCAGGATTCGATGTTGCCGTGTACAGTCTACTGGAGTATAGTAGAGATACAAAAGGTTTGCTGGATTGGAACACGTGTGGAATTACATTCAGTTAATGAGTTGCTGAACCACTTGAAAATATTCCAGGGAAAAAAATGTAAAATAAAAATGGTTTTTGGATTGGAACAAGTATGAAATTACATTCAGTTAGCTAGTGTGTGAAAACTTGTAAGCTAACATTTTGGATGTTACCTGATTTCGAAGGCTTAGGATTGGATCATTGGAACTGCAGCACCTAGCAGACCACCTTGCCCAAACCGCATTAGCGTGTTTGAGAAGGCTTTTAGGAGTTTTGCTGAGACCCCAACTGAGAATGTGATCGCACCAGCTATTGGTCCTCATTGCCCACCTCCTCCTCGCAACTGCCTTCATCCGAAAATTTGCCTGCAGCATTGATTCGAAAATTAAAACCTACCATTATGGACAATAATAAAATTTGGTACAGAGGATTCCAGAGTATTGGAATACACATTGGCTTTATATCTGATATACACTTATGAAAAAAATGGATCCTATGCAGAGTGCTCGTTGTTTCCAAAAAAATATTCAATACAGTATGCATGTGTAGACAGTGTGTGATTTGAGAGTTGTGAACCTTTTGATTCTCATGGTCTGAAACTATAAAACTGCAGTTCTGTACTGAAGTTTTAGACTAAATGTATGTGGCCATATGCATGTCAGGGGGGATGGATTCCTGTAGGCCAGTGTGAATACTGAATGTGATGTAATATACTAGCAACCAGTACCACACTATGAACCTGTATTGATTTTCAAGCCGTGGATCTATTTAATAGCATCTATCATTGCATGCATTTTTCCTTGGCAAAAACCTAGAGAAAATTCAATATGTGAACCTACGAGTCTACAAACAGTATTAATCTGGAACTAGACATTTGCTACGTACACTTGGATCAACAAGAAAAAATGCATGTGCGAAAAATTCGTGAACGCGAATCGCCTTTGAGATGGGGATTGAAATAAATAAGATGAGATAGGGGAAACCTGTAAGGCGACCGTCTCTGGGTGTGCCAACACTTCGTAAATACATATTGATTTCGTGGAGCCTTTTCTTTGAGAATTTTTAGCCATGAACCTATGAAATTTTCAGTTCATATGCCATGGCTTTGCAAATAAATGACAGAGATCAATGTATGTAAAATCTGAAAGTGTAGTGTTCTTGTGTGCTTAAGTACTTCTATTCGTTTTGGTATTTCATTTTTGTTTATTCTTCTACATATTTTAAAATATGTATTGTATCCCCTCACTTCATATAATTTCGTCTAACAGGTGTTCTGCTATGCCTTATTATGGCAATTGGAATATCTGCACAAATTCTTGGGTTATGGCATGTGCATCTGATTTGGATATACTAGTGCATCACCAGGTAAAATGTGAATCTTCTGCAGTTTCACTTTTAGCAAGCACATTAATATGCGCCGAAATGCTGATATTATGCGGCCTCATTTTCTCGAAGGCAGGACCAGAATGGTTGGACCTGCATTAAACCTCTTACCTCTAATTGCTGCCACTGTGATGTTTGTCTTATGGTCAATATTTGGCATCCTGGAAAGTGCTTTTACTGGATTATTATATGGCGTTCTATCACCAATAATGGCCACATTTGATGTAGTTCGATAGGCCATTTGTTCATTGTTTCGTGGTACATTTTTCTCTTCGTCAAACATGCTATTTGTTTGTTTTTATGCCATTCCTGCTCTGTTAGAACATATTTTACATGTCTCATACCATCTCAAAACTTTAGGATGGAACATAGAGTAGAATTATTGAAGTTTGTATAGTGGTCAAGGATTTGAAGAAAATGATTTTCCGCTCCTATTTTTCAATGATGGATGACCTTGTCTTCAGACACTTACCGATTGAAAGCCATATCAGATATGGTTTGCTTCTTGTTTGTGTCTAGTAGCTCTTTACCCTTGTGCCTCAAGATCTCAAAACTTTTCTGTGTCACCTTTCCTCTTTGGTCGTTTTAACATATATGACCTTCATCACATATGCAAACTAGCACGTTTTATGCCTGACCTCACAGTTGAGAGAAATGAGCCCTAGATGCAATGCTCTGTATTTAGGCAACACATTTGTGTTCTTTCTTGAAGAATTATAAATTGTAAATTTTGAGGACAATTATCTATCTGGAGATTACTTCATATTCCTACGACATCATTACTGGTGCTTTGTGGACAATTCACCGATATGTTGTATGAGTGTGGGGCGTAACAATTTGTATTGGTGGCGTGTGAACTTGTGTGATGTGTTATTTGTCTGGTTGTATTAGTTGTATGCTTAGAGTTTTGTACTTTGTTGGGCGGACCATGTACTAAGTTTTTATTGAATTCTGCAGTGTCATATTGCCACTGTTTTCTTAAGACGCTTATTCTTCTGAACATAAGGGGATGAAGGCAGAGGGGATCTTCCAGACCAAGGGTGTGGTGTGTTGACGAGTGCATATAGGAGTATTAAAATAACCGGTTTGGAGGCCACCGTTTGGTTTGTAACGGCAGGGCCGTGAACCACTATGCTAAGGTCCATCTGAGCCGCCTCGCTCTGGATGACGGACATCGAAATAAATGTGTTTGGTGAGTGGACCCTGGTCTGGACAACAGCAGACCATACGTCTGAGAATACAGACTAAAATACAAGCCATGGTGCGAATCTAAGAGTCAGACAACGGCTGAGATATAGAGTCCATCTGAGATCGAGCTCAGAATAGGACTTTCCGCACCAGAAGGCTCAAGATCACCTCGCGGATAACATGCTTCCTCCTCAAGGTAATACTCTTAAGACAGATTTACTAGTATGTTGAGCTAAGATCTTCTCTGATGCAGTCTTTAGGTCCAAGAAAGTCTCGGGGTTAAAGGCAGGTGAAGTAGCTACAAGAATTGGTGTGTTTATCTCGGTGCCATCTCAACAAGGAGAGTTGAATGTGCAGATTCAAGCTTCTGCTCCACCTACTCTTACTCCCCTTCAGGCTGAAACCCTTTCCCTCTATTGTGCAGCTATTTATGCCTCTCAGCTCAATATTACCAGCCCTACTTTCTTATTGGATTGCCTCTCTCTTGCTAAATTTGCTGCTTTAAAAAATATCTCTGACATCTCAATTCCTGGAATATTAGAAAGGAACTAGCTCAGTTTTTTTAAATCACCATTGGCATGAATGCTCAAGTTTTTCACATTTCCCGTAACATCAATGGTGTTGCTCACAATCTTTCTCAACGGGTTTATCGGTCTCATGGTGATGCCCAAATCTATTGTTTTTCTCATTCTCATGATCATTCTTCTTGTCCAGTGCTTTCCCTTCTTTCTCACTTTCATGTTCAGGGTATCAAACTGCATTCCATTCACCGCTTTTAACTAAGTTGTAGGTTTGCTCTGGAAAAATTCTTGCTTGCAGGTTGGGTACTACAAGGATTTGGGACCTTTCTTCATATCTATGCAGATTCAGTTGCAGATACATGCTAAGCTGCAACTGCCACTCTAACGCGCCTGGATAGACAAGTGTTTCGCATTGTCTGTTGCCTTGCGTGTTTCTCTTCAAGACTCTTGGCGTGCAGTATTTTGTTGGCTGAAAAGGCTGATCCTTAGCTTCATCTTTGTTGCAGATGGATCTTGCTGTTTCTTCGGGACTTTTCCCTCCTTGCTTATAGTTTGATGGTCTAGTAGTAAGGTAGCTATAAGCATCGGCAGTTCCTAGTTGTAGATTCAGAGTGTTCCTCTGCTAGTTCTGACCATGTTGATCATGGTGTAGTGGTTAGTGTAGGATCACTAGAAGAATGTCTAGAGGGGGGTGAATAGACTACTAGGAGGAATTTAAAACCTAACATTTTTCCAAGTTAATTGGTTGGCAGATTTTAATAGTTTTAGCAAGTCTAGCAAGTCTAACAGCCGTACACATGCATGTCTACAAATATGGCAGTAGAAAGTAAAGACATTGCACATGAAGTAAAGAGATGGGACAGGAAGCTCAAACGCAATAGGATACGCAAAGATTTTTTCCGTGGTTCCGATAGGTGGTGCTACTGTACGTCCACGTTTATGGATTCGTTCAACCCACGGAGGGTAACGTTCGCGAGAGTCCATGAAGGGCTCCACCCATAAGGGTCCACGAAGTAGCAACCTTGACTATTCCATACGTCTTCCGTCCATGAAGGACTAGCCTCACTATGGGTAGATCTTCACGAAGTAGGCGATCTCCTTGCCCTTACAAACTTCTTGGTTCACTCCACAACAAGAAGTAGGAGGCTCCCAAGCGACACCTAACCAATCTAGGAGGCACCACCCTCCAAAAGGTAATAGGCTGGATAGAGACGGTGAACTCCTTGCTCTTGTGCTTCAAGATGATAGACTCCTTAACACACAATCACTCTCTCATAGATTTGGCTTGCTAGAAGAGATGGGATTGGTGGAAAGCAAGTTGGGGAGGCTAGAAATCAAGATCCATATGATAGGAGTGGAATATCTTGATCTCAACACAAGGTTAGGTGGCTCTCTCTCAGAAAACTGAGTAGGATAGGTATGGAATAGTTCTGCGTGCTTCTCTTTCGAATAGGTGGTGGTGGAGGTGTATATATAGGCATCTCCAAAAATCCAACCGTTACACACAATAAGTCAGACTCGGTGACACCGATGTGTAAATCTCGGTGGTACCGAAGTGAATTAAAGTTAGCAACTTTTGAATCTCGGTGAGACCGATATATAAATCTCGGTTGCACCGACAAGGTGATAAACGGTCAGATTTACCAAACTCGATGACGTCGATTCACTATTTTCGGTGGGACCGAAAATGAGAAATCTGCATACCAGTAAATTGGCAACCCGACTCGGTGGCACCGAGTGCAGTGTCGGTTACACCAAAGTGTTAGGGTTTGGCTGGGTCTGTTTGAGGATAAAATCGGTGGCGCGGGGATAGGAATGTTGGTTCCACTGATTTTGCATATGTGGCTTTGGACAGACTTTGGTGGGAGAGTTTGTGGTTGTTTTGGTGACTTGTCACTTGTGCACGTTTGAGCATATTGTCCATCATCAAAACTTTATCCCTTTTTAATAGTATTGGCTTTCCTATGGACTCAAAGTGATTTCTCACAAATGTAAAATGTAGAGTCCACTTGCTTGAAGTTTGGCCAACCTATTTCGTTCTCCTTCTTCTTCTTGAAGATGCTCTCCACACTCCTTAGCCAACCTTCTTTGTGGACCTTATCTGAAATACACTATATGAAGCTATTAGTCCAAGAGACAATGTATGTTGTCATCAATTACCAAAACCACCAAAGAAGCATTTTGTGCTTTCAGTTAGTTCCACTTTGCCTCATATAGGGTCTTTCTTCAGCTCTCTTCTCTAGATTATGCTCCTCCTCCTCTCTTTATCTTCAGCAGATCTATGTAATTCACTCTGTACTTCTCCATGAGCTGAATGGAATTGGCACTTCGATGCCTTTGCTTATTCAAAAAAAAAGAAAATGAGTGTGATGTTGTTCCTTGGGCATGTGGTCAATCCTCTAGCTGGCTCAAATGAGCCATTGACTAGATCTGTGTAGATGCTTCGTCAAAACGTGGCGTGGTATGATTGTTGAAGATTGTATGGATTGTTTAATTGATTCTGATGCTACGTACGATCTGCATGATCAGGATGCAGACGCCACTGACATTTCGTTACTCATGCATCAATACGTTGTGATTAAAAATGTTTTGTTTTTCCGACAAAAGGATTGAAAAGGTGATATTAAGATCTACTTCCTCCGTTCATAAATATATTTTTTTGAGCTTTCACCGCGGACTACTAAATACTTTTATCTCAAATTAATTATTTTAATTGTTGCCCTATTTTTGTATAATAATATATTCCAATTTAACTTTTAGGGTTTCAATGATATCTGGGTTTTATGAAGATCATTTACAACCCAAAATTACTTCATAGTAGTCACACACATTTTTATAGCTTAATTTTGGTTTTATAAATAATCCCTATATGATAATTTACAGTTATGAATAATTCCAAAAAAATTGAGCCACAATTTCACGCATTTCAATCAACTCCTTGTCAAATTCAGCTGAGATGAAGCAATCACAAAGCAATCTTTTTATAAAAAAATCGACCCTATTTACTTTCCAGATATTTCTAAAACCAAACATTTATATTACTGGTGCTGGCCAGGCGACCGGTCGCGGGTTGCATTGATGGATTGACGCATATTCTTGACCGAATATTTCCACATCATGAAATTATATATTAAGCACGCCATCCCAAAGGGATAAAATCTCATTCGTGTGAAGTATCTATTAAGATGTAAGAAAGTTTTTTTTTTGAGAAAAAAGATAAGAAAGTTAAACGAGAAAAGAAGTATCATTCGCTTGGAGTATCTTGTTCGTGGGCCTTAGTAGCCCAACTAAACTAGGAAGCAGACGCCTCCACTCCACATACTGGTCTCCACAATCCACTTCACACGCCGCCCAATTTCTAAAAAAAGAAAAAAAACTTCACACGCCGCCATTCACCGACACGGTGCGCGACCCCGCCCTCCCCGCCGCCAACGGTGTCGACCGCATCAGCGCCCTCCCTGACACCTTCCTGCGCCACATTGTCTCGCGCCTCCCGGTCACGGACGCTGCACGCACTTCCGCACTCGCCTCGCGATAGTGTCGGGTCTGGCTATCCATGCAATCCATCGTGGCCGACGCCTCCATCCATCCCGATGAGTACCTCTGGCCTCCCAGCCCTGCCAACTTGTCGGCCATCACTGCCGCCATCTCCGGCACCCTAGAAGCGCACCCGGGGCCCTTCCGCTACGTCCACCTCACCTGCAGCTACATGGGCGCGCACTAGGCCCAGCTCGCATGCTGGCTCCGGCTCCTCGCCGCCAAGAGCGTCCAAGATCTCGTGCTTGTCAACCGGTTGTGGCCGTTCGATGTGCCCCTCCCGAACACGCTCTTCAGCATCAGCATGGTCGTCCGCCTGTACATTGGCCTATGGAAGCTCCCAGGCATGGCTGGCCTGTTGAGTATATAGGAAATTTTCCTATCAAATTAATCCACAAGATAATGACCAGCATGACATTGACTAGATTAACAACATACTAATAACTAACGAGACTAGCATGTACAACATAAATAGTAGACACATCTACGCATATTGCTAGTATCGGGAAAACTAAAATAAGAAGGAGCAGGATATACCCTCCGATGGGCCAGTTGGTCGTAGCAGCAGCATTGGCGGCAGCGGCATCCTTGGCGGGCTTCTTGTCGGCTTCGGCCTTCTCGGCAGTGGCCTGATCGGCATCAGTTGGGGGCGACATGGTGATGTTGACGTAGACGACACGGACATAGAGGAAATAGTCAAAAGGAACAATAGAGAGCAGTCGCGTAGTCGCTCCCCAAAAAACTAATCGCCCCTCTCCCGTACAGGATCCAAAGAGTCGGGGTTTCGGAGGCCTGCTCTCCCGTCGGCCGTGTATGCAGCGAACGGGACGGAGTCGTCGGTGGTAGCAAAAGCAACGGAACGACATGGGCAGAGTGCGCGTACAGGAAGATGTGATATGTTTTTCCGTGGTGGCTATGGTTAGTCGAAGCCCTGCTTATGTAGGCGGCGTCTGTGTGGAGAGACGTGGGCTGGACCCATGTCCGAGTCGGTAGCCTATGATCCAACGTCTCAGATCGAGGCATTACTTATTCTCTGTTCCCGAGTGACAAAAATAAGCACGTAGGTATGAGCTCGGCTCGGCTTAATCCCGCAACCCGCGGCGCGTCACGTAGCATCGTAACGAGGCGGGCGGCAGAGGAGTGCGCGAGGGCATCTTCTCTTCTCAAGGTCGAATAGCATGTAGAAGATAGACCATTATAAGGAGGTCCAACTCCTCCTCCACTAACGAGGTGGGACTAAACTTCCCACCATCCCTTGTCATGCCACCTACATGGGCCCTTAGAGATTTTTCTGAAATTCTCTTATGGGCCCAAAGCCCATCTCAAATTTCAACAATCCCACACGATATATCAAGGGCCTATTTTGTCCTCTTTTCCAATTACTGTTTGATATACCATCATTTCAGTGAAGACCTATTAAGGTTGAGCTTCACCTAGAGCAAGTAGCTACACTCCTTTACAACTGAACAATGGACTATGCCTTGAATTGTCAGTTTGGCGTCAAGAAGTTTCACCACAAGTCTTACTAGTACTAGGCTGTCAAAGGCTAACCCCTCGGGTGGAGCATATTAGTCACACTCCTGTCCTATTAATGAGTTTACTAGAGATCACCCCAATCTCATAGACCGTGATCAGCAGTCGGGCTCATATAGGTGTGTTCGTCCAAAGATCGCTCTGTAGGATAGCATCTTGCTTACATATAAACTTTGGAACACCTTAAGATAGTAGTCATCCTACTATATAGTATCCAAGAGTATTACATATCCAACGGAGTGGGTTAGTAAAGTTACTCTCCTCAGTTCACCACTGGCTTGCTTTCCCAGATCCTACTTCATAGGATCTCCGATCACATAGGTTGGGTTACTACCATGGCAACTCATGTGGGTCTCATACGCATCTTCCTCTATGCATTATCTATCACAACATGTGATAGCCCTTTAGTAAAGGGATCTGCCAGATTCTTAGCCGTGTAGATGTAATCCGACGCTATCACTCCGTAGCTTCTTCAACGTTTGACAACTTTCAGTCTCATTCTTATATGTTTGTTGGACTTCATGTTGTCCTTTGAACTCTTCACTTTGACAATGACTGTCTGGTTATCGCAGTTCATAAGGATAGTCGGAACCGGCTTCTCAACCACTTGCAAGTCCATCAAGAGATCTCGAAGAAATTCTGCTTCGACACCAGAAGTATCTAATGTTGTTAATTCTGCTTTCATTGTCGATCTCGTGAAGATCATTTGCTTCCAAGACTTCCAGGAAACAACACCACCTCCAAGGGTAAATATATACCCCGTAGTGGCATCTCATCAGCATCAGAGATCCAATTCGCATCATTGTACCCATCAAGTACCGACGGGTATCCGGTATAGTGAATTCCGTGATTCATAATACCTTTCAGATAGCACATAACTCTTTCAACAACATGTCAATGAACATCACCCGGATTGGTGACAAACCGACTCAGTTTGCTAACAGCAAACGCGATGTGAGGCCTCGTTGTGCTAGCTAGATACATAAGTGAACCAATGATTTGAGAGTATCTCAATTGATCTTTAGATGTTCCTATGAACTTTCGAACCAGCACACTAGGATCATATGGTGTTTGAGAAACTTTGCAGTTCGAATATCCAAAATGACTCAAAATCTTCTCAACATAATGGGATTGCAGAAGTGTAATCCACCCTCACCATCTCTCAATAGCTTGACGTTCAAGATAACATCAGCCACTCCAAGGTCCTTCATCTCAAAGTTCTGAGAAAGAAAAGACTTAACATCCTCAATCACTTTAGATTGGTTCCAAATATCAGTATGTCATCAACATACAAGCACAGTATAACTCCTTCGCCCCCACCATGGCGATAGTATACACATTTGTCAACTTCATTAACAACAAAGTCAACAGACATCAAAGTTGTATTAAACTTCTCATGCCATTGCTTAGGAGCTTGTCTCAGGCCATATAAAGATTTCAACAACTTACACACCTTTCCTTCCTGACCATCTATCACAAAGCCATCTGGTTGTTGCATATAGATTTCCTCCTCTAGCTCTCCATTAAAGAAAGCTGTCTTGACGTCCATTTGATGGACAAGAAGACCATGCGAGGCCGCCAACGAGAGTAGTACTCGATTGTTGGTCAGTCTGGCCACAGGTGAATCAGTATCAAAGAAATCTTCTTCTTTCTGGGCATAGCCCTGGGCCACGAGCCTAGCCTTATACTTTTCAATTGAACCATCGGGCCTAAGCTTCTTTTTGAGCACCCACTTACATCCCAATGGTTTGCAACCATAGGGATGCTCAGTTATTTCCCATGTTCCATTAGCCATGATGGAATGCATCTCGCTACGGACTGCTTCTTTCCAGTAGTCAGCATCAGGAGATGCATAGGCTTCCGAAATAGAAGTGTGATTATCATCCACGAGGTACACAAGGAAGTCATCACCAAAGGTCTTTGTAGTCCTTTGTCTCTTTCCCCTACCAAAGGTTTCCTCGTCATCCTCCAAAGGATTTTCATCATGTGGCAGGCTTAGGAGTCTCCTCTGGTTCCTGTCTAGAAGTGCTTTGCACATCTCTCATGGGGAATATATCCTCAATGTAGCATCCGTAGACTCCATAATTGTACCGACCTTCACGTCAGGTACCTCAGATTTCACTAGTAGAAACCTATAGTCAATGTTGTTCTTAGCGTAGCCCAAATTAACGCAATCTACGTTCTTTGGTCCAAGCTTACGCTTTTTGGGGATCGGCACATTGAGTTTCGCAAAACAGCCCCAAGTACGTAAGTAGGAGAGCATCGTCCTTCTCTTCGACCACTGCTCATATGGAGTGACCTCATTATCTTTTGTCGGAACTTTATTCAGGACATGACACGAAGTCAATATAGCCTCCCCCCACAATTCCTTGGATAAACCCGATGTATCTAAAATGGTATTAACCAAATCAGTTAGAGTATAGTTTTTCCCCTATAAACACGTTGAGTTTAAGAGGTATTTTGACTTTCTAGAAAAAATTATGAGGAAATCCAAGAGCTGGCTCAGCGCGCTTCCTATATAAGGAACATAATGAGAACAATTTGCTATGTTTTCTTTCTGAAACGTTTCAGAGTCTGAAGCTGACTAAGGCCTTGTTCGGATACTCTCCGCTCCCCAACTGCAGCTCCCGAGAGGAGGGAGCGCCAAGACAATTGCAGGGAGCATCTCGAACACAGCTCCTCGCGTGGAGCGGAGTTACGAGACTGGAGAACTTCCGAACATGCACTAAATCACCTTGCACAGTCACTCTTGATGATTGAACTGAAATCCACCACATGGCCATTGAGATCACCTGTAGTTTAGGATTCAAAACTGCGTATGAACACATGCACACTTCACCTCAGTAAATGTGCTTTGCCTGACTCTCATGTCATTTCTTTAGCAACTAAGCACAAAACCCATCATAAGAGTGACATTGAAGAACAACGCCACCTAATCGCTAGTGTCCAATAAGTACTGAATTTTTTTATTTCAAGTATCTGTTGGAAATTTACCCTAGAGGCAATAAATAAAGTGTTTATTATTATATTTCCTTGTTTATGATAATCGTTTATTATCCATGCTATAACTGTATTGATTGGAAACACATTACATGTGTGGGTAAATAGACAACACTCTGTCCCTAATATGCCTCTAGTGAACTAGCTCGTTGATCAAAGATGGTCAAGGTTTCCT
Source organism: Hordeum marinum (assembly GCA_022496015.1). Classification (NCBI taxonomy): domain Eukaryota; kingdom Viridiplantae; phylum Streptophyta; class Magnoliopsida; order Poales; family Poaceae; genus Hordeum; species Hordeum marinum. The sequence continues at coordinate 20,132,389 of CM039673.1, read as the reverse complement.
ATACATTGACATGAGATGTCATTTGATAACGGGATCACATCATTAGGAGAATGATGTGATGGACAAGACCCAAACTACAAATGTAGCATATGATCGTGTCAGTTTATTGCTACTGTTTTCTGCATGTCAAGTATGTGTTCCTATGACCATGAGATCATGCAAATCACGGACATCAGAGGAGTGCCCTGTGTGTATCAAACGTCGCAACGTAACTGGGTGACTATAAAGGTGCTCTACAGGTATCTCCGAAGGTGTCTGGTGAGTTGGCATGGATCAAGACTGGGATTTGTTACTCCGTGTGACGGAGAGGTATCTAAGGGCCCACTCGGTAATACAACATCACAATAAGCCTTGCAAGAAATGTGACTAAGTGTTAGTTGCAGGATCTTGTATTATGGAACGAGTAAAGAGACTTGCCGGTAACAAGGTTGAACTAGGTATGGAGATACCGACGATCGAATCTCGGGCAAGTAACATACCGAAGAACAAAGGGAACATCATACGGGATTAACTGAATCCTTGACACAGAGGTTCGACCGATAAAGATCTTCGTAGAACATGTAGGAACCAATATGGGCATCCGGCATCCGGTATTAGTTATTGATCGTAGAGGTGTCTCGGTCATGTCTACATAGTTCTCGAACCCGCAGGGTCTGCACACTTAAGGTTTGATGACGTTTTGTTAGAATAGAGTTATGTATTGTGGTGGCCGAAGGTTGCTCGGTGTCCCGGCTGAGATCCCGGACGTCATGAGGAGCTCCGGAATGGTCCGTAGGTAAAGATTCATATATAGGAAGTCTTGTTTTGGTCTCCGAAAAAGTGTTGGGCTCATCGGTAGTGTACCAGGAGTGCCGGTAGTGTACCGGGAGACCATCGGGAGGGGTATTTCGACCCAAAAGGCTACATGGGCTATGGGAGAGTGAATACCAGCCCTTAGTGGGCAGGTGGAAGTCCCACACAAAGCCCATGCGGCTTGGGAGAAAAAGCCCAAAGAGAAAAAGTGGAAAAAAGGCAAAAATAGGGTGAATCCTAGTCCTACTAGGATTGGAGCTGGATTCCACCTATCCCTCTTGGTTCGGCCAACTCCTTGGAGGCTTGGCCCTTGGTCCAACCCTCCTCCTCTCTTCCTCCTATATATACTGGTGGTTTTAGGGTTTTTGCACTAGATTTTCAGCCACGTGCTACCCGTTCCTCGAGTGCATAGTTTTTCCTCTAGATCGGATTTCTGCGGCGAAGCCCTGCCGGAATAGCTCCACCACCATCGCCGGAGCGCCATCACACTGCCGGAGAACTATTATTCCTCTCCACTCCCTCTTGCTGGATTAAGAAGGCGGAGATCGTCATCAAGCTGTACGTGTGCTGAACGCGGAGATGCCGTCCGTTCGGTGCTTGATCGGGACAGATCGTGAGGACGGTTCGTGATTGGATCGCGAGACGCTCGGCGATTTGGATTGCGAAGACGTTCGACTACGCCAACCGTGTTTCTAAAAGCTTCCCGCTTAGCGATCTACAAGGGTATGTAGATGCACTCTCCCTCTCGTAGATGCTCATCACCATGGATAGATCTTGCGTGTGCGTAGGAAATTTTTTGTTTCCCATGTAACGTTCCCCAATAGTGGCATCATTAGCTAGGTCTATGTGTAGATGAGATCTCAAGTAGAACAAAAAGGGTTTGTGGGCGTTGATGCTTAGATTGCTTCGTCCCTTGGTCGGATTTTGGTTCAGCGGTATTGTGAGATGAAGTGGCCCGGACCAACATTACTCGTACGCTTACGAGAGGCCGGTTCCCTCGACCGTGACTTGTTGCATAGATGGCTTGCGGGTGCCAGTTTATCTCACTTTAGTTGGATCGGATTCGACAAAGGCGGTCCTTGATAAGGTTGAAAAGCAACTAGTGTATCACCGTTGTGGTTTTTGCGTAGATGAGAATTGTTCTTACTAGATACTCGTAGCAGCCACGTAAAACATGCAACAACAATTAGAGGACGTCTAACTTGTTTTTGCAGGGTATGTTGTGATGTGATATGGCCAATTACATGATGTTATATATGTGATGTATGAGATAATCATGTGGTGTATAGATTATCACGACTTGCATGTCGATGAGTACGGCTGCCGGCAGGAGCCATAGGGTTGTCTTTAATTATTGTATGACCTGCGTGTCAATCATTAAGTGCTACGTAATGCTTTACTTTATCGCTAAATGGTAGCAATAGTAGTAGAAGCATGTTGGGCGTGACAACCCCGATGGTGACACGTTGATGGAGATCAAGATGATGAAGATCGTGGTGTCGTGCCGGTGACGATGGAGATCATGCCGGTGCTTTCTAGATGGAGATCAAAAGCACAAGTTCATGGCCATATCATGTCACTTATGAATTGCATGTGATGTTAATCCTTTTATGCACCTTGTTTTTCTTAGGATGACGGTAGCATTATAAGGTGATCCCTCACTTAAATTTCAAGATAAATTGTGTTCTCCCCGAGTGTGCACCATTGCAAAAATTCGTCGTGTCGAGACACCACGTGATGATCGGGTGTGATAGACTCTACGTTCACATACAACGGGTGCAAGCCAGTGTTGCACATGCAGAATACTCGGGGTTAAACTTGACGAGCCTAGCATGTACAGACATGGCCTCAGAAGACAAGAGACCGAAAGGTCGAACATGAGTCATATAATAGATATGATCAACATGAGATGTTCACCATTGAAGCCACCTCAACTCACGTGATGATCGGACATGAGTTGGTGAATTTGGATCATGTGACACTCAGATGACCTAAGGGATGTCAATTTGAGTGGGAGCTTTAGTAATTTGATTAACTAAACTCATTCAATAGTCTAAGTAAACTTTGCATATTTATGTTGTAGATCAATGGCTCGTGCAGTAGCACCCCTAAATTTTAATGCGTTCCTAGAGAAAGCTAAGTTGAAACATGATGAAAGTAACTTTGTTGACTAGGCCCGTAATCTGAGGATTATCCTCAGGGCTTCCCAGAAATCATATGTCCTTGATGCACCGCTTGGTGACCAACCAGAAGACATGACCTCCGAAGACGTTAAGAACGCTTGGGAGGCACGTACTGGAGATTACTCAATAGTTCAGTGTGCAATATTGTATGGCTTAGAACCGGGACTTCAAAGACGTTTTGAAAGTCATGGAGCATATGAGATGTTCCAGGAGTTGAAGTTATCTTTGAGAAGAATGCCCGGAGCGAGAGGTACGAGACCTCCGATAAGTTCTATGCTTGCAAGATGGAGGAGAACGGGTCTATCAGTGAGCATATACTCAGAATGTCTAGGTATTCAAATCATCTAGCAGAGTTGGGTATTACCCTTCTGCCAGAGGCAATCACTGACAGAGTTCTTCAATCACTGCCACCTAGTTACAAGAGCTTTGTGATGAACTATAACATGCACGGGATGAACAAGTCAGTCGCCGAGTTGTTTGCGATGCTGAAAGTCGCTGAGTCTGAAATCCAGAAAGAACATCAAGTGTTGATGGTCAATTAAATCACTAGTTTCAAGAAGAATGGCAAGGGAAAGGGCAAGAAGGGTAAAACCAAGAAGGATGGCAAAGCAGTTGCTACTCCTGTAAAGAAGCCTAAGCATGGAGCTAAGCCAGAAACTGAGTGCTTTCATTGCAAGGGAACTGGTGACTGGAAGCGGAACTGCCCCAAGTACCTGGCTGACAAGAAGGCAGCCAACGACAAACAAGGTATATATGATATACATGTTATTGATGTGTACCTTACTAGCTCTCGTAGTAGTGCCTGGGTATTTGATACCGGTTCGGTTGCTCACATTTGCAACTCAAAGCAGGAACTACAGAAAAAACGAATGCTGGCGAAGGACGAAGTGACGATGCGCGTGGGAAATGGTTCCAAGGTTGATGTGATCGTCGTTGGCACGCTCTCTCTTCGATTACCATCGGGATTAGTGAGGAACCTAAATAATTGTTATTTAGTGCCTACGTTAAGCATGAACATTATATCTGGATCTTGTTTATTGCGAGACGGTTACTCATTTAAATCGGAGAATAAAGGTTGTTCTGTTTATATGAGTAATATCTTTTATGGTCACGCACCCAATGTTAGGGGTTTATTGATATTGAATCTTGATAGTGATGACACACATGTTCGTAACATTGATGCCAAAAGATGTAGAGTTGATAATGATAGAACCACTTTCTTGTGGCACTGCCGTATAGGTCATATTGGTGTAAAACGCATGAGGAAGCTCCATGTTGATGGACTTTTGGAGTCACTTGATTTTGAATCACTTGACACATGTGAACCATGCCTCATGGGCAACATGACTAAAATGCCGTTCTCTGGAACAATGGAACGGGCAAGTGACTTATTGGAAATCATACATACTGATGTGTGCGGTCCAATGAATGTTACAACGCGTGGTGGATATCATTATTTTCTCACCTTCACTGATGACTTAAGTAGATATGGGTATATTTACTTAATGAAACACAAGTCTGAAACGTTTGAAAAGTTCAAGCAATTTTAGAGTGAAGTTGAGAATCATCGTAACAAGAAGATTAAGTTCCTACGATCTGATCAAGGAGGTGAATATCTGAGTTATGAGTTTGGCAGTCACTTAAGACAGTGTGGAATTGTTTCACAGTTGACACCGCCCAGAACACCACAGTGTAATGGTGTGTCCGAACATCGTAATCGAACCTTTTTAGATATGGTGCGTTCTATGATGTCTCTTGCTGATTTGCCACTATCGTTTTGGGGTTATGCATTAGAGACAGCTGCATTCACTTTAAATAGGGCACCATCGAAATCCGTTGAGACGACGCCATATGAACTATGGTTTCGCAAGAGGCCAAAGTTGTCATTTCTTAAAGTTTGGGAATGTGATGCTTATGTCAAAAAGCTTCACCCTGAAAAGCTGGAACCCAAAGCGGAGAAATGCGTCTTCATAGGATACCCGAAAGAGACAGTCGGGTAAACCTTCTATCTCAGATCAGAAGCCAAAGTGTTTGTCGCTAAGAATGGAACATTTCTTGAGAAATAATTTCTCTCAAAAGAATTGAGTGGGAGGAAGATAGAGCTTGATGGGGTTATTGAACCTTTACTTCAACCAGAAAGTAGCGCATCGCGGAAATATGTTTCTGTGGAACCTACAACGGTAGAAGAGGAAGTTAATGATGATGATCACGAAGCTTCGGATCAAGCTACTTTTTAACCTCGTAGGACGACAAGGTCGAGCTATGGAGGAGCAATGTGTTGGGAGACGTAGTAGTAAATCAAAATTTTCCTACGTGTCACCAAGATCTATCTATGGATAAACTAGCAACGAGAGGGGAGAGATTGCATCTTCATACCTTTGAAGATCTCTAAGCATAAGCGTTACAAGAACGCGGTTGATGGAGTCGTACTCGCAGAGATTCAGATCGCGGTGGATTCCGATCTTAGCACCGAACAACGGTGCCTTTGCGTTCAACGCACGTGCAGCCCGGTGACGTCTCCTAGACGTTGATCCAGCAAGGAGGAAGGAGAGGTTGGGGAAGGGCTCCAGCAGCAGCACGACGGCGTGGTGGTGGTGGAGTAACAAGGTATCCCGGCAGGGCTTCGCCTAAGCGCTGCGGAGGAGGAAGAAGAGAGGTAGGGCTGCGCCAGAGAGAGAGAGAGTTCAGATCTGTTCTCAAGAGGCAAAACCCTTGGATATATATAGGAGGAGGGAGAGGGAGGTCTGCCTTGGCCGCTCCTCCAAGGAGGAGAGGTTCGGCCGAACTAGGGGGAGAGTCCACCTCCCACAAGGGAGGTGGACCTCCTCCTTTTCAACTTTTCAGCCCTTATCTCTAGATCCCTAGCCGCATGGGCCTTTATAGAAGGTCTTGGCCAGCCCAATATGGGCTGGCACACCTCCTCTAAGGGCCCATGAAGTCCTATGGTCATCACACCCCTCCCAGGGGTCCTCCGGCACCCTCCCGGCACTCCCGGTACAATACCGATGATCCCAAAAACTTTCCGATGACGAAAACTAGACTTCCTATATATCAATCGTTACCTCCGGACCATTCCGGAGCTCCTCATGACGTCTGGGATCTTATTCGGGACTCCGAACAACCTTAGGTAATCACGTATACCATTTCCCTATAACCCTAGCGTCATCGAACCTTAAGTGTGTAGACCCTACGGGTTCGGGAGACACATAGACATGACCGAGACACCTCTCCGATCAATAACCAACAGCGGGATCTGGATACCCATGTTGGCTCCCACGTACTCCACGATGATCTCATTGGATGAACCACGATGTCGGGGATTCAATCAATCCCGTATACAATTCCCTTTGTCTATCGGTATGGTACTTGCCCGAGATTCGATCATCGGTATCCCTATACCTTTTTTCAATCTCGTTACCGGCAAGTCTCTTTACTCGTTCCGCAATACATCATCCTGTGGCTAACTCCTTAGTCACATTGAGCTCATTATGATGATGTCTTACCGAGTGGGCCCAGAGATACCTCTCCGTCACACGGAGTGACAAATCCCAGTCTCGATTCATGCCAACCCAACAGACACTTTCGGAGATACCCGTAGTGTACCTTTATAGCCACCCAGTTACGATGTGATGTTTGGCACACCCAAAGCATTCCTACGGTATCCGAGAGTTTCACAATCTCATGGTCTAAGGAAACGATACTTGACATTGAAAAGCTTTAGCAAACGAACTACCCGATCTTGTGCTATGCTTAGGATTGGGTCTTGTCCATCACATCATTCTCCTAATGATGTGATCTCGTTATCAATGACATCCTATGTCCATGGTCATGAAACCGTGACCATCTATTGATCAACGAGCTAGCCAACTAGAGGCTCACTAGGGACATGTTGTGGTCTATGTATTTACACATGTATTACGGTGTCTGGTCAACACAATTATAGCATGAATAATAGACAATTATCATGAAATAGGAAATACAATAATAACCATTTTATTATTGCCTCTAGGGCATATTTCCAACAATCTCCCACTTGCACTTGAGTCAATAATCTAGTTACATTGTGATGAATCGAACACCCATAGCATTCTGGTGTTGATCAGGTTTTGCTCGTGAGAGAGGTTTAGTCAACGGATCTGCGGCATTCAGATTCGTATGCACTTTACAAATATCTATGTCTCCCTCTTGAATGTAATCACGGATGGAGTTGAAGCGGCGCTTGATGTGTCTTGTCTTATTGTGAAAACTGGGCTCCTTCGCAAGGGCAATAGATCCAGTGTTGTCACAGAGTAGATTTATCGGGCCCAACGTATTTGGAATCACTCCTAGGTCGGTGATGAACTCCTTCATCCAGACTCCCTCCTTTGCTACTTCCAAAGCAGCTATGTACTCCGCTTCACATGTAGATGCCGCCACGACACTTTGCTTGCTGCTGCTCCAGCTGACCGCCCCTCCATTCAAAATATACATGTATCTGGTTTGCCACTTGGAGTCGTCCGAATCTGTGTCGAAGCTAGTGTCGACGTAACCCTTTACGACGAGCTCTTCGGCACCTCCATATACGAGAAACATGTCCTTTGTCCTTTTCAGGTACTTCAGGATATTCTTGACCGTTGTCCAGTGTAAGAAATGCTATAGAGCTCCCACTCACCCAAACGCTTTACTCACCTCATTAAAGCGAATGTTCCAACTCCGAGATGCTTGCACCAGCCCATAGATGGTCAACTCCGACATGTTGTGGTCTATGTATTCAGACATGTATTACAGTTTCTGGTCAACACAATTCTAGCATGAATAATAGACAATTATGACGAACTAGGAACTACACCAACCGCGTTTCTTAACGCTTCCCGCTTAGCGATCTACAAGGGTACGTTGATCCACGCTCCTTCTCGTAGATGCGCATCACCATGGATAGATCTTGCGTGTGCGTAGGAATTTTTTTGTTTCCCATATAACATTCCCCAATAGTATCTTAGTTACTATTTTTACTGAGACTGCTATCAGGCCCAAAATGGAATAAAAAAACCATTCAAATATAATGACTTCTGAACAATGAACAATGCATGGCCATTTTGTTGAGGCATACATTCTTTCGGCAATTATAGGCTCATAGTCTCCTAATAAGGCAATTATGTCTATTTTCAGGAGAGAGACTTGAAAAAGTAAGGGGAATGGGCTCTCATGCAAGAGCCTACCTGTAAGCGTACTCCTATAGTCAGATATAATAAATTTGAAGTAAAGAGATGGAGAGGAGGTAGAAAAAAGCACAAGTATTGAAGCCAACCTTACCGTGGGTCACTATATGTGATGACATGGCTATCTCATATAACAAAAGTTCATTGTATTATTTACCATGTGTTGGGGAATGTTGCATGGGAAACAAAAAAAATTCCTACGCACACGCAAGATCTATCCATGGTGATGAGCATCTATGAGAGGGAGAGTGGATCTACATACCCTTGTAGGTCGCTAAGCAGGAAGCGTTAAGAAACGCGGTTGGTGTAGTTGTACGTCTTCGCGATCCGAACCGCCGAGCCTCCCGCGATCCAATCACGATCCGTCCCTCGAACTCATCACGATCCATCCCGCGATCTCATCATGATCCGTCTCAGAATCTTGATCACGGTCCTTCCGATCTAGCACCGAACGGAAGACACCTCCGTGTTCAGCACACGTACAGCTCGATGACGATCTCCGCCTTCTTGATCCAGCAAGAGGGAGCAGAGAGGTAGAATAGTTCTCGGGCATCATGACAGTGCCGCAGTGATGGTGGTGGAGCAATTCCGGCAGGGCTTCGCCTAAGCACCGTTGAAAACCGATCTAAAGAAGAAACTGCGATCTAGAGGAGAGGTAGCACGTGGCTATTAGGGTTAGCTTTTTCCTCTAAATCCTCTAGTATATATAGGAGGGAGGGAGGGGAGGAGGCAGCCTCAAACCCTGAAGGTTTGGTCGAAATTGGAGGTGGAGGAGTACTACTCCAATCCTATTAGGAGTAGGATTCCTCCTTTCCACTTGGAAACTCTTTCCACCTCTCGACCTTTGGATATTTTCCTTCTCAAACCACTCCAGCCGCATGGGCCCTTAGAGGAGGCTTTGGCCAGCCCACCATGGGCTGCTTTACCTCCACCCACAGCCCATGTAGCCTCTGTTGGGAAACATTGCATGGGAAACAAAAAAAATTCCTACGCACAAGCAGATCTATCCATGGTGATGAGCATCTACGAGAGGGAGAGTGGATCTACATACCCTTGTAGATCGCTAAGCGGGAAGCATTAAGAAATGAGGTTGGTGTAGTCGAACATCTTCGCGATCCAAATCACCGAGCGTCCCGCGATCTCATCATGATCCGTCCCGCGAACCAATCACGATCCGTCTCGTGAACTCATCACGATTCGTCCCGCGATCTCATCACGATCCGTCTCACGATCTTGATCACGATCTGTCCCACGAACTCATCATGATCCGTTCCGCGATCCCATCACGAACCATCTCACGATCTCGATCATGGTCCTTCTGATCTAGCGCCGAACGGACGGCACCTCTGCGTTCAGCACACGTACAGCTTGATGAAATAGTCTTCACCTAAGCACTGCGGAAATAGTCTAGTCTAGAAGAACTTGATCTAGAAGTAGGGTTTAGACGTGGCTAAAAATCCTTGTCCAAAAAACCCTAATTCCACTCATATATATAGGAGGAGGGGAGAGGAGGCTGCGCCAAAAAGGAGAGCTCTCCTTTGGTTCGGCCGAACCTAGTGGGGAGGAGTCCTCCTCCTAGTAAGACTCCTCCTCCCACAAGAGAGGTGGAGTTTGGGGAGGTTTCCACCCCAATTCGGTTTGCCTCCCTTTCCTCCTGCGCATAGGCCTCCTTGGCTGACCTAACTGGCCCACTAAGGGCTGGTGGGTTGCCACATAGGCCCATGGGGTGGGTTGGCCCCACTGGTGGGCCCCCGGGACCCATTCGTCACTCCTCGTACACTACCGAAAGTGCCCAAAACTTTCCAGAGTCCAAACACCACCTACCTATATATTAATCTTCGTCTCTGGACCATTCTGGAACTCCTCATGACGTCCAAGATCTCATCCAGGACTCCGAACAACCTTCGGTTACCACCACACATAACTCTACACTACCGAAACGTCACCAAACCTTAAGTGTGCAGACCCTGCGGGTTCGAGAACTATGTAGACATGACCGAGACACCTCTATGGTCAATAACCAATGGCGGGACCTGGATGTCCACATTGGTTCCTACCTATTTTGGATGTCAACCTGTTTTGGATGTCCACCTACCTATTCAAGTTTGTCTAGGGATAATAAACGATTATCATGAACAAGGAAATACGATAATAACTAATTTATTATTGCCTCTAGGGCATATTTCCAATAGCCTCTTGGGTCGAAATCCCTCTCCCGATGATCCCCCGGTACACTACCGGCACTCCCGGTACACTACCGATGAGCCCGAAACTTTTCCGACGACCAAAACAGGACTTCCTATATATCAATATTTACCTCCGGACCATTATGGAGCTCCTCATGATGTCTGGGATCTCATCCAGGAGTCCAAACAACCTTCGGTCACCACTATACATAACTCTATACTACCGAAACGTCACCGAACCTTAAGTGTGCAGACCCTGCGGGTTCGAGAACTATGCAGACATGACCGAGACACCTACGGTCAATAACCAATAGCGGGACCTGCATGCCCATATTTGTTCCTACATATTCTACGAAGACCTTTATCGGTCGAACCTCTATGTCAAGGATTTAGTTAATCACGTATGATGTTCCCTTTGTTCTTCGGTATGTTACTTACCCAAGATTCGATCGTTGGTATCTCCATACCTAGTTCAACCTCGTTACTGGCAAGTCTCTTTACTCGTTCCGTAACACAAGATCCTATGACTAACACTTAGTACGTTGCTTGCAAGGCTTATTGTGATGTTGTATTACCGAGTGGGCCCTGAGATACCTCTCCGTCACACGGAGTAACAAATCCCAGTCTTGATCCATGCCAACCCAACAGACACCCTCGGAGATACCTGTAGAGCACCTTTATAGTCACCCAGTTACATTGGACGTTTGATACACACAAGGCACTCCTCCGGTGTCAATGAGGTGCATGATCTCATGGTCATAGGAACAGATACTTGACATGCAGAAAACAGTAGCAATAAACTGACTTGATCATATGCTACGTTTGTAGTTTGGTTCTTGTCCGTCACACCATTCTCCTAATGATGTGATCCCATTATCAAATGACATCTCATGTCCATGGCTAGGAAACTTTAACCATCTTTGATCAACGAGCTAGTCTATTAGAGGCATACTAGGGACATGCTGTTGTCTATGTATCCACACATGTATCTGAGTTTCCGATCAACACAATTATAGCATGGATAACAAACGATTATCATGAACAAGGAAATATGATAATAACCAATTTTTTATTGCCTCTAGAGCATATTTCCAACAGTGTCCCGCTTGCACTATAGTCAATAATCTAGTTAACATTACCATGCGATTCGCATTGTTATGAATCTAACACCCAATGAGTTCTAGGGCTTGATCATTCTTTTCATGTGAGAGAGGTCTTATAGTCAACGGTTCTGCGACATTCAGATCCGTGTGTACTTTGCAAATCTCTATGTCAAACTGTAAACAGTGCTACCACACTCCACTTGGTAATATTCCAAATGGCCGCTCCACTATATGTATCCAGATTGCTACTACGAGTCGTCCGGATTGGTGTTAAAGCTTGCATCGATGTAACTCTTTACGATGAACTCTTTATCACCTCCATAATCGAGAAAAATCTCCTTAATATTTTAGTTACTAAGGATAATCTTGGTCGCTGTCCTGTGATCCATTCCTCGATCACTTTTGTACCCCTTGACAGACTCATGGCAAGGCACACACCATGTGCGGTACACAACATGGCATAATATAGAGCCTATGGCTAAGGCATAGGGGACAACGTTCGTCCTTTCTCTTTCTTCTGCCGTGGTGGAGCTTTGAGTCTCACTCAACTTCACACCTTACAAATCAGGCAAGAACTCTTTCTCTGACCGATCCATTTTGAACTCTTTGAAAATCTTGTCAAGGTATGTACTCATTGAAAGTCTGATCAAGCATATTGATCTATCTCTATATATCTTGATGCTCCACAATTAGGTACCTTTATCCAGGTCTTCCTTTGAAAAACTCTTTTCAAACAACCGTTTATGCTTTCCGGAAATTCTACATCATTTCTGATCAACAATATGTCAACCACGTATGCTTACCAGAAACTCTATAGTGCTCCCACTCACTTTATTGTAAATACAAGTTTCTCATAAACTTTGTATAGACTCAAAAACTTTGATCACCTCATCAAAGTGTATATTCCAACTCCGAGATGCTTGCTTCAGTTCATAGAAGGATCACTAAAGCTTGCACACCTTTTAGCATCCTTAGGACTGACAAAACCTTCTGGTTGTATCTCATACAACCTTTCCTTAAGGAAGGAAACGATGTTTTGGCATCCATCTGCCAGATTTCATAATTGAAAAATGCAGCAACTGCTAACATAATTCCAATAGACTTTAGCATCGCTACGAGTGAGAAAGTCTCATCGCACTCAACTCCTTGAACTTGGTGGAAACTTCTTTGCGAGAAGTGGAGTTTTATAAATGGTAACATTTACCATTAGCGTGTGTCTTCATCTCAAAGGTCCATTTGTACTCGACGACCTGCCATCCAACGAGCAAGTCTACCAAAGTCTATACTTGGTTTTCATACATGGATCCTATCTCGGATTTCATGGCCTCTAACCATTTGTCAGAATCCAGGCCCATCACCGCTTCTCCACAGCTCGTAGGTTCATCGTTGTCCAACAACATGACCTCCAAGATAGGGTTGTCGTACCGCTCAGGAGAAGTACACATCCTTGTCGACCTACGAGGTTTGATAGTAACTTGATCCCAAGCTTCATGATCATCATTATTTACTTCCTCTTCAACTGACGTAGGTTCCACAGAAACATCTTTCTGCGCTGCGCTATTCTCTGGTTGAAACAAAGGTTCAACAACCTCATCAATTTCTATCTTCCTCCCACTCAATTCTTTCGATAGAAACTTTTTCTCGGGAAAGGACCCATTTTAGCAACAAACACTTTATGCTTGGATCTGAGATAGAAGGTTCACCCAACTGTTCTTAGGGTAATCTATGAAGATGCATTTGTCCGCTCTGGGTTTGAGCTCATTAGGTGAAAACTTTTTCCACACAAGCTTCGCAGCCCCAAACATTAAGAAATGATAGCTTAGGTTTCTATCAAACCATAATTCACACGGTGTTATCTCATCGGATTTATATGGTGCCCTATTTAAAGTGAATGTAGTTGTCTCTAATGCATAACCCCAAAATTATAGTAGCAAAATGATAAGAGACATCATAGCACGCACCATATCCAATAGAGCACGACTATGACATTCGGACACACCATCACGCTATGGTGTTCCAGGTGGCGTGTGTTGTGAAACAACTTTCACATGGTCGAAAGTTGTATGCCAAACTAGTAACTTAGATATTCACCACCACGATCATATCCCATACATTTCTTCTTGCCACGATGATCTTAAACTTCACTTTGAATTTGCTTCAACCTTTCAAACGATTCAAACTTGTGTTTCATTAAGTAAATATACACTATATCTACACAAATCATCAGTGAAGGTAAGAAAATAACGATATCCACCGCACGCTATAAGACTCATTGGATTGCATACATCAACATGTATCATTTCCAATAAATCACTTGCCCGCTCCATCAATACGGAAAACGGGTTCCTAACTCATCTTGCTCAAGAGGCATGGTTCGCATGTCTCAACCGATTCAATATCGAATGAGTCCAAAGATCCATCAACATTGAGTTTATTAATGCACTTTATACCAATATGACATTTAGCGGCAGTGCCACAAGTTTGTGGTACTATCATTATTAACTTTGTATCTTTTGGCATCAATGTTATGAACATGTGTATTACTACGATCAAGATTCAACAAACCATTCTCACTGGGTGCATGACCATTGAAGGTATTATTCATGTAAACAGAATAACCATTATTCTCTAACTTAAATGAATAACCGTGTTGCAATAAACATGATCTAATCACATTCATGCTCAACGCAAAACACCAAATAACATTTATTTAGGTTCTTTACTAATCCCGAAGGTAGAGAGAGCGTGCAACGTTGATCACATCAACCTTGGAACATTTGCAACCCACATCGTCTGCTCACCCTTAGCTAGTTCTCCATTTATTCCGTAGCTCTTATTTCGGGTTACTCACATTTAGCAACCAAACCGGTATCCAATACAAAGGTGCTACTAGGAGTACTATCAAGGTACACATCAATAACACGTATATCAAATATACTTCTGTCGACATTGCCAGCCTTCTTACCTATCAAGTATCTAGGGTTGTTCCGCTTCAGCGACCGCTCTCCTCATAATCGAAGCACTTAGTCTCGGGTTTGGGTTCAACTTTGGGTTGCTTCACTGGAGCAGCAACTGTTGGGGATATAACCCCGTGATATGACCCGGCTGGAAGGTTCCAGTTGATAAGCATTGGTTATGAGCCAGCCCACGAAGACATGTATCAGCTGGAGGCCCAAGAACTTTGGCGGTTCTTGAGGTGGGCTGGACGACAGAGACGTGGATGCGCAAGACCTTCCAAAGGATCACTTGGTTGGTAAGATAGAGATGGATTCGGAGATGTAAAGCGTGATCCGGTTGTGCAATTTTAAGACCCAATGGCTCTGACCTCTGATATAAAGGCAGAGCCGGGGCGGCTTAGAGGGAGGTGATCGAAAACTAGGTCAAGCGTCTAGCCCCTTGTAATAGATACACCAAGCAATAACAACACAAGCAGGACATAGGCTTTTACCTTGGCTTGAGGGGCCGAACCTGGGTAAACTCGTGTCCTTTGTCTCGATCAACCCCTTTGAGTCCACTACCATGGCGATGGCTCCGAACTCAAGTCTGGTAACCCGGACATCTGCCGTGACAAAACCATGACAGTTGGCGCCCACCGTGGGGCACGCGTTCGGTGGTGTTGAGTTCTCAAAGGGCTCCCTTCTAGAGCCCGAAGGATACGTAGTTGGGAGGATGAGCAAGAGTTGCCGCGGCCGGCTCTACATCGACGACGCCGGCTAGGGGCTTGATGCTGCTTCCGTGGAGTATGGTTTCAGGGTTCCGTTCGGTGGGATCCAGGTGTTCATCAGAAAGATCGACGGATCTACACCCGGGCCGGACGTCTGCACCAACATCGTCGAGCCGGCTCGGCATCTCCAGCCCGCACGTAAGGTAGGCCCTGCCCGTGTTAACCCGGTTCAGGAGCATGTCTTTGTGGGCTTCATTCAAGGTATGGATCTGGAAGCATCCGGATCTCAAGGGACTCTGGTGCACTCCGATGATGAGTCATCAAGTGGGGAAACTGAATCTGTGTACCAGCTCAGCAATGGTGGCCTTGGGGGCTACGGTGATACTCGCCCTGAGTCAGAGCATGGTGAATCAGATGAGCTGGAGCAGCTGTCTCACGTAGCGGTATTCATGGCAGGGCCAGGGGCGGCCGGGTCGGAAGCTAACCCTCCCCAGCCGCCGGCTCAGGGCCTTTTGGAGTTGATGGATGAGCTTGAGGCTTTGTTTGCTACAGAGGTCACACCAGATAATCAGGTGGCTCGTAACGCAGAGATCGCAAGGATCAAGGGCTGGATGGCCAAGGAGCGTCAGAGGCTAACTGATTTAAACTCCCAGATGGAGGCAGAGGCAACATGGCTCAAGGCCGACGCTTTCCGTTTGGGGCTGGAACAGTTTTCAGCGGTGGCTGTGCACCGTAGGAGGCATCAATCTCGTCTGCCGAAGCGCTATGAGGCGAGGAATCTCTTCAACACCCCCGGCTCTGGGAGAGCGGCGGCTGCCCCTTGGGAATGGCGAGCAGCGGCTCACATGGCCACACCCGGAAGGTTACGACACCGGCAGGTCATTATTCTAACCTGGCCGAGAACATGGTAGCAGCAGCTACCCAGCTTGGAACGATCCCTATCCCAGATGAGGCACCCTTTGCGGAGGAGGTGAGGAACGCTATCGGATATTTACAGACGGCCGTGGCTCAACAAGAGAAATATACTCACAGCCGGAGCCGGATCCACTCCACCCCTCCCCATAGTCGAAGTTTCAGCCAACGCTATGAGTCGTCGGCGGTTTCAAGCAATGGCCCGCATCATGGGCAAGGGGGACGTGCGGCGCTAGACGCGCAGGCCTTGGTGGACTGGGCAAGAAACAGGCGAAAACAAGAGGCAGCAATAGTTCCCCCGAGTCTTGGGCCCTCAGTGTTGACAGAGGCCGGAGCAGTTGGTAGCACTAGAGCCACGGGAGTTCCATGCTTAACTCTTGCACTACGGAGCGAGAGGTTGCCTCAGGATTTCAAGGGGCCTCGGAAGGTTCCAAATTACACGGCAGATCTCCCTCCCGAGGCTTGGGTCGAGAGCTATGAGCTAGCTATGGAGATGCTAGACGTCAGTGGGGCTGTTTTTGCAAAATATTTTATCATGATGCTCGAGGGTCCGGCTCGCACATGGTTAAAGGGTTTACCACCCAACACTATAAGTTCTTGGTCCGAATTGAGGGCAAAGTTCATCAAAAATTTCCAAGGGACTTGCAAGCAGCCTATGACCATTGTAGATTTTGATCATTGCGTTCAGCAGGAGAATGAGTCGGCTCATCATTGGGTTCGGCGGGTGTCAACCGTCATCCACTCGTCGGAACAGATCACGGCTGCTCAAGCGGTGCTCATTCTGGAGAAGAATTGTCATTTCGTCCCACTAAAGCAGAAGCTTGGCCGACTTAAACGTACGTGTCAACACATGGGAGAGCTCATGACGGCTCTAACGAAGTACGCCAACTCAGACAACACCAAAGATCCGGGTTTGGATGAGGAGAAGTCGAATCAGGGAAAGAAGAACAAGCAAGGCAAGAGTTTTGGGAACAATGGGAATCAAAGCACACAGAGGAACGGTGGCGGCAGGTCAGAGCTGGTGGCAAATGCTAACACAGGGCCGAATGTCCCTAAGGGGAACGGGCGTTACAAGCCGTACCAGCGGGATAAGAGCCCCCCTTTCAATTTGGAAGCGATGCTTAGGAAACCCTGCCCAGAGCACAACACACCTGATAAACCAGCAACGCATGCGTGGGGCGATTGTTTCATCATGCATAGATTTAAGAATCAACACTTTCAACCACCTCATAATCAGGGCGGTGGGCCGCCTGGAGGATCAGGGCCTTGCGGTTCAAGCAACGGCGGGTCAGGTGCCGGCTTTGGTGCTGGCGGCTCAGGAGCGGGGCATCCGGGTCACAATAATCAGCAGCATCAACAGCATCCTGGCAACAACAATCATAATAACCAGCAGCAGCAACAGCAACAGCAACAGCAGCGCTAACAGTCTGGCTTCCAGAGTAACCTGAAGCAGCTCAGTTCGGGGCAGCATCATGTGTTTACGACTGGTAACAGCAAGCGAGATGAGAAACTACGGAGGCGAGCGGTTAATACGATCGCGCCGGCTCTCCCATGATACCTGCCGTGGTCAGAGTATGACATAACGTGGAGCAGGCAAGATCACCTGCCATGGGTGGATGACCCGGGCCGGCTTGCTCTAGTGGTGAACCCTCAATACATGGTTATGGAGTAAATAAAGTGCTCATGGACGGAGGTAGCAGTATCAACATCTTGTATTATGACACCTTCCGGCGGATGAAGTTGCTAGACAAAGATCTCAAAACTTCTTCTACTGTGTTTCATGGCGTGGTGCCTGGTAAGTCGGCATACCCAGTAGGAAAAATCTCTTTGGAAGTGGCTTTCGGCGATGAGTATAATTACAGGGTGGAGACCTTATGGTTCGAGGTGGTCAAGATCAAGAGCCCTTATAATGCGTTGTTCGGGCGGCCGGCTTACGCCAAGTTCATGGCTAGGCCTTGTTATGTTTATTTGCAGCTTAAGATGCCCGGCCTAAACGGCACGATTACGGTTCATGGCAATCGAAAAACGGCTCTTCAGCGGATGATACTAAAAAAGTGGACTTTACTCCGGGCGACTCATCCAAGCAGTTCATCATCGGGGCTCACATGGATCCCAAATAGGAAAGCGCGCTCATTGAATTCATCTGTGAGAATCGGGACATCTTTGCATGGAAACCTTCTGACATGCCGGGTGTACCAAGAGAGTTTGCTGAGCACAATCTTAATGTGAATCCAAAGTTTAAGCCGATCAAGCAGTTTTTGCGGCGGTTCAATGAGGAGAGGTGCAAGGCTATTGGGGAAGAGGTTGCTCGGCTCTTAGCCGCTGGGTTCATAGTTGAAGTTTTTCACCCGGAATGCTTGGCTAATCCAGTATTGGTGCTTAAAAAGAATGGTACGTGGCATATGTGCATAGATTACACGGACCTTAACAAGGCTTGTCCGGCTGATCCCTTCGCACGCCCTCACATTGATCAGATCATTGATGCAACAGCCGGTTGTGAGAATTTGTGTTTTTTGGATGCTTATTCAGGGTATCATCAGATCAAAATGGCAGTCAAGGACCTGGAGAAGACATCGTTTATCACACCTTTTGGGGCATTCTACTACGTCTCCATGCCTTTGGGGCTCAAGAGTGCCCAGGCGACTTACCAGCGATGTGTGCAGAAATGTCTCGACAGCCAGATTGGTCGTAATGTTCATGCTTATGTGGATGACATAGTGGTGAAGTCTAGGAAGAAGGAAACCCTGTTGGAGGACCTGAAGGAAACTTTTGACAATCTCCGGGCGTACAAAATGATGCTTAACCCGGCAAAATGTGTCTTTGGTGTCCCTGCAGGAAAGCTTTTGGGGTTCTTGGTTTCTGAGCGTGGCATCGAGTCTAACCCGGATAAAATCAAGGCTATCACCTCTTTGCGAGAGCCGACATGCATCAATGATGTTCAGCGTATTGCAGGCCGGATCGCGGCGCTGAGCCGGTTCATAAGCCGGCTTGGGGAGAAGGCCATCCCCTTGTATCAGATGATGAAGAAGACGGACAAGTTTAAGTGGAGCAAGGCAGCCGCAGAGGCGCTGGAAGCTCTTAAGAAGCAATTGACTGAGCCGCCAGTATTAGCCGCTCCAGCTGAGAAAGAGCCGCTACTCCTATATGTAGCAGCTAACAGCCGGGCGGTCAGTGTGGCGATTGTTGTTGAACGTAAGGAAGCAGGGAAAGAGTATCCCGTTGAGAGGCCTGTTTACTACATCAGTGAGGTCTTGGCTGAGTCCAAGCACCGATATCCGCATTGGCAGAAGCTTGTATATGGGGTCTTTATAGCTAATCGTAAGCTGAAGCAATACTTTTTGGGCCATCCAATAACTGTAGTAAGCTCTGCCTCGTTGGGGGATATTATTCAGAACAGAGAGGCTACGGGAAGCATTGCCAAGTGGGCTTTAGAGTTGGGTCCTCTTAACATCAGTTACACCCCTCGTACAGCAATTAAGTCTCAGGCCTTGGTGGATTTCATAAATGATTGGACAGAGTGCCAGGCGCCTGAAGAGAAGCCGGAAAACACATACTGGACTATATATTTTGACAAGTCTAAACAGCTTGAGGGGTCTGGTGCCGGTGTGGTTCGCACCTCCCCGAAAGGTGATAAGTTTTGTTATGTGCTCCGGTTGATGTTCCCCTGTACTAATAATGCTGCTGAGTATGAAGCTTTGCTCCATGGTTTGAGAGTCACTAAAGAGATGAATTTAAGCCGGGTTAGATGCCTTGGTGACTCAGACCTTGTGGCTCAGCAAGTTTCAGGTACCTGGGATTCTAAGGACCCACGGATGGCGGCTTATCGGCAGGCGGTTGATGTTGTTGCAGGTTATTTCAAAGGGTATCAGGTGGATCGTCCGCGTAAGCCGGTGCCGCCTAATGTTTTTCTTGATGTGTTATATCATCCGACTGTCAAGATGCCTTCTGAGGAGCATCTGGCAATTCCTGACCCGGAGGCGGCTCTAGTGGCGGCTCCACATGTTATTCCGGATTGGGCTACTCCTTATTTAGCGTACTTGACGCACGGCGAGTTGCCGGATGATGAGAGCCGGGCTCGGGAGATCGTCCGCCGTTCTAAGTCCATGACAATTATCAACCGTGAGTTACACAAATGCAGTGTGACAGGTGTTTTCCAACGTTGTGTGTCACCAGAAGAGGGCCAGCAGATCTTAAATGAAATTCATGCTGGCGATTGTGGACATCATGTCGGGTCAAAATCTTTAGTGGCTAAAGCTTTTTGGCATGGATTTTTCTGGTTGACGGCTCACAAGGATGCAGAGGATCTGGTTCGTAAGTGTGACGCTTGTCAGAAATTTGGCCGACGTGCTCATGTTCCGGCTGAAGAGTTGAGGATGATACCTATCACTTGGCCCTTTGCGGTCTGGGGGCTTGATATGGTTGGACCCTTCAAGAGGTCCAAAGATAACAAAACGCACCTCTTGGTGGCCATTGATAAGTTTACCAAGTGGGTTGAGGCTGAGCCAGTAGGCAAGTGTGATGCAGCTACAGCGGTTGAGTTTGTCAGGAAATTGATCTATCATTTTGGCTATCCACACAGTATTATCACTGATAATGGTACAAATTTGTCCAAGGGGGCTATGAAGGTGTTCTGTGAGAAGGAGCATATCCGGCTTGATGTTTCAGCCGTGGCACATCCACAGTCCAATGGCCAGGATGAGCAGGCTAATCAGGAAATCCTGCAAGGGGTTAAACCCCGGCTCATGGTCCCTTTGAAACGGAAGGCCGGGTGTTGGGTTGATGAGTTGCCTTCCGTCTTATGGAGCATCCGGACTACACCTAGCAGGTCTACAGGTTTTACACCTTTTTTCATGGTCTACGGGGCTGAGGCGGTTCTACCCAGTGACATCCGGAATGATTCACCAAGGGTGGCGGCTTATGTTGAGACGGACAATGAGCTGGCACATCAAGATGCGTTGGATGCCTTGGACGAAGCACAAGAGTTAGCAGCGACCAGATCAGCAATTTACCAGCAAGACCTGCGACGCTATCATAGCTGCAGGGTGAAGACCGGGACGTTCCAGGAAGATGACCTGGTGCTCCGACTTATTCAAGACCAAACTGGGATGCATAAACTCTCTCCGCCATGGGAAGGGCCCTTTGTGGTTAGCAGAAACCTCAACAACGGGTCATACTATCTCATTGATATTCGTGATGAGTCGGACACGGCGGGTTAGGAGACTTTGTGGCCATGGAACGTGGCACACTTGCGGCCATATTATACTTAAGAGATGATGCAGATCCATTATCATTATACATATCATATTTATATAGAGTAGTACTACTACCAAAGATTGGAGCCCCGGCTCTTATGGTTATCTTTATGATCTCAGGATGAAATTCTTCAATACCAGCAAATTTGCGGTTCCTGTGGTTCTTTGACCCGCCAAGGTATTGCTGGTTAATCTCCTTTGGAGACCCTGAACCAGTTAAAGTGACCTGTTAAAAGTATTCCAGTCAATCTCGCTTTAGAGACCCTGAACCGTTCACAGAGTTGACGGCCAATCTCGCTTTAGAGACCCTGAACTGATCAATGCAATAAGTTCTTCTCAGTCAATCTCGCTTTAGAGTGTTGGAAATATGCCCTAGAGGCAATAATAAAATGGTTATTATTGTATTTCCTAGTTCATGATAATTGTCAATTATTCATGCTACAATTGTGTTAACCGGAAACCGTAATACATGTGTGAATATATAGACCACAACATGTCCCTGGTAAGCCTCTAGTTGGCTAGCTCGTTGATCAATAGATGGTCACAGTTTCATGACCATGGACATAGGATGTCGTTGATAACGGGATCACATCATTAGGAGAATGATGTGATGGACAAGACCCAATCCTAAGCATAGCACAAGATCGTGTAGTTCGTTTGCTAAAGCTTTTCAATGTCAGATCCCGCTGTTGGTTATTGGCCAGAGAGTTGTCTCGGTCATGTCTGCGTGTCTCCCGAACCCGTAGGGTCTGCACACTTAAGGTTCGATGATGCTAGGGTTATAGGGAAATAGTGTACGTGGTTACCGTAGGTTGTTTGGAGTCCCGGAAGAGATCCCGGACATCACGAGGAGTCCCGGAATGGTCCGGAGACGAAGATTGATATATAGGAAGTGAGGATTTGGTTACCGGAAGTGTTCCGGGTGTCACCGGTAGTGTACCGGGACCACCGGAAGGGTTCCGAGGGTCCACCAAGTGGGGCCACCAACCCCGGAGGGCTGCGTGGGCTTGAGGTGGAGTGAACCAGCCCATTGGTGGGCTGGGGTGCCACTCCCACCAGCCCAAGGCGTTGGAGACAAAGGAGGGAGGGGAAACCCTAGACCAAGTTGGGCCTAAGGCCCACTAGGGCTGCACCCCCTCCACTCCTCCCTCTGGTCGGCGGCCAGATCCCCATCTGGGGCTGCTGCCACCCCTAGGGTGGGAACCCTAGGGGCTGTGCCCTCTCCTCCCCTTCCCCTATATATAGTGGAGGTATTTGGGGCTGCATAAGACACGAGTTCATCTCCTCCCAGGTGCAGCCCTACCTCCTCTTCTCCTCGTTCTCCGTAGTGCTTAGCGAAGCTCTGCCGGAGTACCACGCAGCTCCACCGCCACCGGGCCATCGTGCTGCCGGAGCTCTCCCTCAACCTCTCCTCCCTACTTGCTGGATCAAGGCATAGGAGATGTCACCGGGCTGCACGTGTGTTGAACGCGGAGGTGCCGTCCGTTCGGCACTTGATCGGATCTACCACGATCTGAATCGCTGCGAGTACGACTCCATCAACCGCGTTCTAGCAACGCTTATGCTTAGCGATCTTAAAAGGTATGAAGATCCAATCTCTCCCCGCTCGTTTGCTGGTTTCTCCATAGATAGATCTTGGTGACACGTAGGAATTTTTTTGATTTACTACTACGTCTCCCAACAGTGGCATCATGAGCTAGGTCTATGTGTAGAATCTATGCACGAGTAGAACACAAAGCAGTTGTGGGCATCGATTTTGTCAATATGCTTGCCGTTACTAGTCTTATCTTGATTCGACGGTATTGTGGGATGAAGCGGCCCGGACCAACTTTACACGTACGCTTACGTGAGACCGGTTCCACCGCCTGACATGCACTAGTTGCATAAGGTGGCTAGCGGGTGTCTGTCTCTCCCACCTTAGTCGGATTGGATTCGATGAAAAGGGTCCTTATGAAGGGTAAATAGCAATTGGCATATCACGTTGTGGTTTTGGCGTAGGTAAGAAACGTTCTTGCTAGAAACCTATAGGAGCCACGTAAAAACTTGCAACTACAAATTAGAGGACGTCTAACATGTTTTTGCAGCATATGCCTTGTGATGTGATATGGCCAGAAGGATGTGATGTGATGCATTGTGATGTATGAGATTGATCATGTTCTTGTAATAGGGTTCACGACTTGCATGTCGATGACTATGACAACCGGCAAGAGCCATAGGAGTTGTCTTATTTTATTGTATGACCTGCGAGTCAATCATAAACGCCATGTAATTACTTTACTTTATTGCTAAGCGTTAGCCATAGTAGAAGTAATAGTTGGCGAGACAACTTCATGAAGACACAATGATGGAGATCATGATGATGGAGATCATGGTGTCGCGCCGGTGACAGTGATGATCATGCTGCCCGAAGATGGAGATCAAAGGAGCAAGATGATATTGGCCATATCATGTCACTATATTGATTGCATGTGATGTTTATCATGTTTACATCTTATTTGCTTAGAACGATGGTAGTAAATAAGATGATCTCTCAATCAAATTTCAAGAGAAGTGTTCACCCTAACTGTGCACCGTTGCTAAGGATCGTTGTTCCGAAGCACCACGTGATGATCGGGTGTGATAGGTTCTAACGTTCGCATACAATGGGTGTAAGCCAGATTTACACACGCGAAACACTTAGGTTGACTTGACGAGCCTAGCATGTACAGACATGGCCTCGGAACACGGAAGACCAAAAGGTCGAACATGAGTCGTGTAGAAGATACGATCAACATGAAGATGTTCACCATGGATGACTAGTCCGTCTCACGTGATGATCGGACACGGGCTAGTTGACATGGATCATGTGTCACTTAGATGACTAGAGAGATGTCTATCAAAGTGGGAGTTCACAGAATAATTTGATTATGTGAGCTTAGTTATCATGAACTTAGTCTAAAATTGCCTTTACTATCTATATTGTAGATCCAATGGCCAACGCAAATGTCAACCTCAATTTCAACGCGTTCCAAGAGAAAACCAAGCTGAAAGATGATGGAAGCAACTATGCGGACTGGGTCCGTGGCTTGAGGATCATCCTCATAGCTTCCAAGAAACTGTATGTCCTTGATGCACTGCTAGGTGACCCACCCCTTCTCCTAGCAGAACAAGACGTTGTGAACGCTTGGCATTCTCGCTGCGATGATTACTCCCTTGTTCAGTGCGGCATGCTTACAGTTTAGAACCGGGGCTCCAAAAGCGTTTTGAGCAACATAGAGCATATGAGATGTTCCAGGAGCTGAAACTGGTTTTCCAGGCTCATGCCCGGGTCGAGAGATATGAAGTCTCCGACAAGTTCTTTAGCTGTAAGATGGAGGAGAACAGTTCTGTCAGTGAGCACATCCTCAAGATGTCTGGGCTTCACAACCGCTTGACTCAGCTAGGAGTTAACCTCCCGGATGACTCGGTCATTGACAGAATCCTCCAGTCGCTTCCACCCAGCTACAAGACCTTTGTGATGAACTACAACATGCAGGGGATGGAGATGTCCATTCCTGAGTTGTACTCGATGCTGAAATCAGCGGAGGTCGAGATCAAAAAGGAGCATCAAGTGTTGATGGTAAATAAAACCACTAGTTTCAAGAAAGGCAAGGGTAAGAAGAACTTCATGAAGGACGGCAAAGCTGTTGCCGTGCCCGGTAAGCAAGTTGCCGGGAAGAAGAAGAAAAATAGACCCAAGCCTGAGACTGAGTGCTTTTATTGCAAGGGTACCGGTCACTCGAAGCGGAACTGCCCCAAGTACTTAGCGGATAAGAAGGACGGTAATGTTAAAGGTATATGTGATATACTCATTATTGATGTGTACTTGACCAGCGCTCGAAGTAGCTCCTGGGTATTTGATACCGGTGCAATTGCTCACATTTGTAACTCCAAGCAGGAGCTGCGGAATAAGCGGAGGCTGGCCAAGGACGAGGTGACGATGCGCGTCGGGAATGGTTCCAAGGTCGATGTGATCTCCGTCGGCACGCTACCTCTACATCTACCTTCGGGATTAGTTTTGAACCAATAATTGTTATTTAGTACCATCTTTGAGCATGAACATTGTATCTGGATCTCGCTTGATGCGAGATGGCTACTCATTTAAATCGGAGAATAATGGTTGTTCTGTTTATATGAGAGAAATGTTTTATGCTCATGCCCCGCATGTCAATGGTTTATTTTTGATGAATCTTGAACATGATGTTACACATGTCCATAGTGTGAGTACCAAAAAGTGTAAAGTTGATAACGATAGTCCCACTTACATGTGGCACTGCCGTCTGGGTCATATTGGTGTCAAACGCATGAAGAGGCTCCATGCTGATGGACTTTTGGAGTCACTTGATTTCGAATCATTTCACATGTGCGAACCATGCTTCATGGGCAAGATGACAAAGACTCCGTTCTCCGGAACAATGGAGCGAGCAACTGACTTGTTGGAGATAATACATACCGATGTATGCGGTCCAATGAGTGTCGAGGCTCGCGGTGGCTACCATTATGTTCTCACCCTCACTGATGACTTGAGCAGATATGGGTATGTCTACTTAATGAAACACAAGTCTGAAACCTTTGAAAGGCTCAAGGAATTTCAGAGTGAGGTAGAGAATCAACATGACAGGAAAATAAAATGCCTACGATCTGATTGTGGCGGAGAATAATTAAGTCACGAGTTTGGCACACACCTTAGGAAATGTGGAATTGTTTCACAACTCACGCCGCCCGGCACACCTCAGCGAAATGGTGTGTCTGAAAGTCGTAATCGCACTCTATTGGATATGGTGCGATCTATGATGTCTCTTACCGACTTACCGCTATCATTTTGGAGATATGCATTAGAGACTGCCGCATTCACTTTAAATAGGGCACCGTCTAAATCCGTTGAGACGACACCGTATGAATTTTGGTTTGGAAAGAAACCTGAGCTGTCGTTTCTAAAAGTTTGGGGATGCGATGCTTATGTGAAGAAACTTCAACCTGAGAAGCTCGAACCCAAAGCGAAAAAGTGCGTCTTCATAGGATATCCCAAGGAGACTATTGGGTATACCTTCTACCTACGATCCGAGGGCAAAGTCTTTGTTGCCAAGAATGGATCCTTTCTCAAGAAAGAGTTTCTCTCGAAAGAAGTAAGTGGGAGGAAAATAGAACTTGATGAGGTAATTGTACCTCCACTCGAACCGGAGAGTAGCGCAGCACAGGAAGTTGTTTCTGTGGAGCCTACACCTGCTAGAGAGTAAGTTAATGATGATGATCATGAAACTTTATATCGAGTTGCTATTCGAAGGTCCACTAGGACACGTTCCGCACCAGAGTGGTACGGTAATCCTCTCCTAGAGATCATGTTGTTAGACAATGGTGAACCTTTGAACTATGAAGAAGTGATGGCGGGCCCGGATTCCAACAAATGGCTTGAGGCCATGAAATCCGAGATAGGATCCATGTATGAGAACAAAGTATGGACTTTGGTGGACTTGCCTGATGATAAGCGAGCCATTGAAAACAAATGGATCTTTAAGAAGAAGACTGACGTAGATGGTAATGTGACCGCCTATAAAGCTCGGCTTGTCGCTAAAGGTTATCGACAAGTTCAAGGAGTTGACTATGATGAGACTTTCTCACCCGTAGCGATGCTAAAGTCAGTATGAATCATGTTAGCAGTTGCCGCATTTTATGATTATGAGATCTGGCAAATGGACGTCAAAACGGCATTCCTTAATGGCTTCCTCAAGGAAGAACTGTATATGATGTAGCCAGAAGGTTTTTTCGATCCTAAAGATGCTAACAAGGTATGCAAGCTCCATCGCTCCATCTATGGGCTGGTGCAAGCATCTTGGACTTGGAACATTCGCTTTAATGAGGTGATTAAAGCGTTTGGGTTTGTACAGGTTTATGGAGAACCCTGTATTTACAAGAAAGTGAGTGGGAGCTCTATAGCATTTCTTATACTGTATGTGGATGACATGCTGATAATGGGAAATAATATAGAACTCTTGGAAAGTATAAAGGCCTACTTGAATAAGTGTTTTTCAATGAAGGACCTTGGAGAAGCTGCTTACATATTAGGTATTAAGATCTATAGAGATAGATCGAAACGCCTCATTGGTCTTTCACAAAGCACATACCTTGAAAAGATATTGAAAAAGTTCAATATGGATCAGTCCAAGAAGGGGTTCTTGCCTGTGTTGCAAGGTGTGAGATTGAGTACGACTCAATGCCCGACCACGGCAAAGGATAGAGAAGAGATGAGTGTCATCCCCTATGCTTCAGCCATAGGCTCTATCATGTATGCCATGCTCTGTACCAGACCTGATGTGAACCTTGCCATAAGTTTGGTAGGGAGGTATCAAAGTGATCCCGGAGCGGAACACTTGACAGCGGTCAAGAATATCCTGAAGTACTTGAAAAGGACAAAGGACATGTTTCTCGTATATGGAGGTGCCGAAGAGCTCATCGTAAAGGGTTACATCTACGCTAGCTTCAACACAGATCCGGACGACTCCAAGTCACAAACCGGATACGTGTATATTTTGAATGGAGGGGCAGTCAGCTGGAGCAGCAGCAAGCAAAGCATCGTGGCAGCATCTACATGTGAAGCGGAGTACATAGCTGCTTCGGAAGCAGCAAAGGAGGGAGTTTGGATGAAGGAGTTCATCACCGACCTAGGAGTGATTCCAAATGCGTCGGGCCCGATGACTCTACTCTGTGACAACACTTGAGCTATTGCCCTTGCGAAGGAGCCCAGGTTTCACAACAAAACAAGACACATCACGCGTCGCTTCAACTCCATCCGTGATTACATTCAAGAGGGAGATATAGATATTTGTAAAGTGCATACGGATCTGAATGTCGCAGATCCGTTGACTAAACCTCTCTCACGAGCAAAACCTGATCAACACCAGAATGCTATGGGTGTTCGATTCATCACAATGTAACTAGATTATTGACTCTAGTGCAAGTGGGAGACTGTTGGAAATATGCCCTAGAGGCAATAATAAAATGGTTATTATTGTATTTCCTAGTTCATGATAATTGTCTATTATTCATGCTACTATTGTGTTAACCGGAAACAGTAATACATGTGTGAATATATAGACCACAACATGTCCCTAGTAAGCCTCTAGTTGGCTAGCTCGTTGATCAATAGATGGTCACGGTTTCATGACCATGGCCATAGGATGTCATTGATAACGGGATCACATCATTAGGAGAATGATGTGATGGACAAGACCCAATCCTAAGCATAGCACAAGATCGTGTAATTCGTTTGCTAAAGCTTTTCAATGTCAAGTATCGTTTCCTTAGACCATGAGGTTGTGCAACTCCCGGATGCCGTAGGAATACTTTGGGTGTGCCAAACGTCACAACGTAACTGGGTGGCTATAAAGGTACACTACAGGTATCTCCGAAAGTGTCTGTTGGGTTGGCATGAACCAAGACTGGGATTTGTCACTCCATGTGACGGAGAGGTATCTCTGGGCCCACTCGGTAAGACATCATCATAATGAGCTCAATGTGACTAAGGAGTTATCCACGGGATGATGTATTACGGAACGAGTAAAAGAGACTTGCCGGTAACGAGATTGAACAAGGTATAGGGATACCGACGATCGAATCTTGGGCAAGTACCATACCGATAGACAAAGGGAATTGTATACAGGATTGATTGAATCCTTGACATCGTGGTTTATCCGATGAGATGATCGTGGAGTACGTGGGAGCCAACATGGGTATCCAGATCCCGCTGTTGGTTATTGGCCGGAGAGGTGTCTCGGTCATGTCTGCGTGTCTCCCGATCCCGAAGGGTCTACACACTTAAGGTTCGATGACGCTAGGGTTATAGGGAAATAGTGTACGTGGTTACCGAAGGTTGTTCGGAGTCCCGGATGAGATCCCGGATGTCACGAGGTGTCCCAGAATGGTCCGGAGATGAAGATTGATATATAGGAAGTGAGGATTTGGTTACCGGAAGTGTTCCGGGTGTCACCGGTAGTGTACCGGGACCACCGGAAGGGTTCCGGGGGTCCGCCAAGTGGGGCCACCAACCCCTGAGGGCTGCATGGGCCTGAGGTGGAGTGAACCAGCCCATTGGTGGGCTGGGGCGCCACTCCCACCAGCCCAAGGCGCAGGAGACAAAGGAGGGAGGGGAAACCCTAGACCAAGATGGGCCTAAGGCCCACTAGGGCTGCGCCCCCTCCACTCCTCCCTCTGGCCGGCGGCCAGATCCCCATCTGGGGCTGCCGCCACCCCTAGGGTGGGAACCCTAGGGGCTGTGCCCTCTCCTCCCCTCCCCCTATATATAGTGGAGGTATTTGGGGCTGCATAAGACACGAGTTCATCTCCTCCCAGGTGCAGCCCTACCTCCTCTTCTCCTCGTTCTCCATAGTGCTTAGCGAAGCTGTGCCAGAGTACCACACGGCTCCACCACCACCACAACGTTGTGCTGCCGGAGCTCTCCCTCAACCTCTCCTCCCTCCTTGCTGGATCAAGGCGTAGGATACGTCACCGGGCTGCACGTGTGTTGAACGCGGAGGTGCCGTCCGTTCGGCACTTGATCGGATCTACCGCGATCTGAATTGCTGCAAGTACGACTCCATCAACCGCGTTCTATCAACGCTTCCGCTTAGCGATCTTCAAAGGTATGAAGATCCAATCTCTCCCCGCTCGTTTGCTGGTTTCTCCATAGATAGATCTTGGTGACACGTAGGAATTTTTTTGATTTACTACTACGTCTCCCAACATAGAGACCCTGAGCCGGTTCACAAAGTTGACGGCCAATCTCGCTTTAGAGACCTTGAACTGTTGTAAGTTAAAAGATAAGCTCTTATCAGTCAATCTCGCCTTAGAGACCCTGAGCTGGCTCACAGAGTTGATGGCCAATCTCGCTTTAGAGATCCTGAACTGGTATGATGCGCAATTGGCTTTATGCCTAGTTTGAGTACATTAAGCGTTTTTGTTGATGGAGGCTTCCTACCTTTGGTATAGCTTAAAAATTTTCCCTAAGGCAACAGCATGTACATCAAATTCTAGTTGCTTATCAACTGCGGCCATCGAAGGGGGCTTCTTACCGACGGGTATCTCTTATCTCACCCTAATGGTCGGCTTTATGACACTTCCGGTTACTTATTAACCGCGGTTGTCGAAGGGGGCTTCTTACCGATGGGTTCGCTTATCTCACCCTAACAACCGGCGTTTACGCCAAAAAGAGTTGCGGAAGGAGGCTTCTTGCCCTTGGGTATAGCTAACATTAGCCCTTCACGCAGCCGGCTAGTACAATTACTAGTCGCGGCTGTCGAATGGATGCTTCTTGCCATAAGGTATAGCTTACATAATACCATCGGCAGCCGGCCCTATTCATCATTGGCTGATTGGAGGAGGCTTCTTGCCTTCGGGTATAGCGTACATCACCTTCCAACAGCAGCCGGCTCTTCCATGGCATCTCATTATAAGAAAAGGGAAGTCATGCTGCTCCGGTTGATGGAGTAAATTTCCCGGGTCTAATGACTCCGGGTGAAGGATAGGCGTCTCGGAAAAATTACGCATTGGTTTATCAACAACCGCGTTTGTTCATGGAGGCTATTTGCTAACAGAGGTATTATCCGGGTCTAAAAAGAGTTTTGAAGACTTCCAAGTGCCTCTCATGAATCATTGGCAGATTTATCAAAGATGGAAGCAAAGAGCTGAGAAAGATGATTGACAGTACTATAAAGTAAACCGCTGGCAAGTGCATTCAGATGTTAAAAGGCTGTTACAAAAGATGTTCTCAGAGGGAACAAATGATGTTTTTGACAAAGTTTCAAAACACCAAGGGCGGATGATTACAAGAGCCAATACTTGCTTTGACTATTACAAGGTTCGGTCACTCGGCCGGCTCATCCTACTCCGGATCTTCTGCGGTTTGGATCTGAAGATTGCCGAGTTCCCAGTTGCAGTTAGAGACGGCAGCAAATGACCCTTCAAAGAAAGGCGTGACGTTAAGCTCACCAGGGAAGAGATCTTTGCTTCGGGCGGGTGTTAGGCCTTTACACTCATAAAGAGGCCCGCGGATCCGTTTATCTTCCTGGTCATATGCTGCTTGGTAGTTCTTCAAGTCATCTTCTGCCTCATCAGCCATTACAGACGCTAGATAGCGAGAGTCCTTGACGACTTTGAAATAGTCTTCATCAGAAAATTCTGAGCCGTCCACCTTCTTCGAAGGATATACACCCATCA
Organism: Hordeum marinum; assembly: GCA_022496015.1. NCBI lineage: Eukaryota > Viridiplantae > Streptophyta > Magnoliopsida > Poales > Poaceae > Hordeum > Hordeum marinum. The sequence continues at coordinate 20,100,872 of CM039673.1, read as the reverse complement.
TCTCATCTAGTGTGAGATCCAGCGCGAAGGCCATGGCCCGTCTCAAACCCGCAACGGCTCCAGAGCGGAAAGCCGACTTCTTCAGCTCTTGTATTTGCTTGGGCACGGTGGAGAATAGTTCTAACACCCCTTTCAGGGCCTTGGGAATCTTCTCCTTATACTGTATGCTTTTGATGGTGAACATTGCTCCGCAATACAGCTACTCTGTAAAGGTGTATATTGCCTTCAGCGACAGGATGCTGTTCTCTGCAAGCTGCCGGCTCAAAGGTCCTACGTGAGCCGGAAGAGACAGGTTCGTCATTAGTTGTTTCATAAAAGATATTTAGTAAAGGAGTACATGAATGATGGACTTACCAAATAAGGTGGCAAACATGTTAGTGATGTGCCGTTTGAGCCCTTGGAGCTCCTCAGCAACGGCGATGAGCCGCTGATCGGCATCATCTGCCCGTTTGATCAGTGCGGCTTTTTTAGACTCAGTTGTTTCTTTCAATATTGTTAGCTCGGAGGTGATCTTGGCTACTTCTTCGGCTAAGAGCTGGCATGTCTCGTCAGCAAGGCTTCGTGCTTCCTGTTGAGCTGCCAAGTTGGTTTTGAGGTCCGCCATCTGAGAGCTGGTGGTGTTCAGAGCGTCGTGTGCATATCAAAGGCAAAGTATAAGCTATTGCAGCAACAAGAGTATTCATATGCATAAAGGTTCACTGTTCAAGTTCTATAAGTCTCAAACAGATTGCAAGCAATATATTTGACACTTGGGGGCTAATGTATATTTGATCTATTCACATCTACAGTTCCGGCTCATCTTTACTAAAAATTGATCCGGAACTTGGGGGCTACACATTGGCTCTCTTTTAAACTCAAAAGTCCCGACTCAAATAAATTTGAGCCGGCCCTTGGGGCCTACATTATGGCTCTTTTCTAATCTCAAAAGTTCCGGTTCAAATAAATTTGAGCCGGCCCTTGGGGGTACAGTTGGCAGTATGCAAGTGTTGACAGTATTTAAAGCAAAGTGTTTTCTATATAACCTTCGAAAGAAGACCTGAATTCAACTCTATGTTAGATTAAATCCGGCCCTTGGGGGCTGGGGAAGGTTATGGCTGAAGAAAGGTAACATACCTCATATTTTTCCTTCATCATGCTTACCAGCCGGAGTTCCAAGTGTCGGTTGGTGTTGACCCGGTTCATGTAGCCGGAGTGGAGTTCTTCGGCTGTCATTTTGTTGTACGACGAGTCAAACTCAAGTTTCCGCGAAGCTTCAGACGGCTCTGTATGCCGGGTTAAGACATGCGCTAGTGAAGGAGGTTTTTGAGCAGACCCGGTGATGATAACATCCGGCGTCACCGGGGTCCTGGCGGGTATAACCGGCCTTGAAGGAGCAGCTGGGGAGTTCTCCATTATGACGTCATCTGCCGCTGGCTCAGTAGAAGCCGCTGGTAGAGTCTCTTCTTCCACTAGAGTTTCCTCCGGCTGTTCAATATCTGGTTGAGCCGAGGCCTGCTGTTCAGGCTCTTGATAGTCAACGACAGGGCTGGAGGAAGGTTGATGGGTCTTGCGGCGTTTCGCCTGAGCACTGCAAAGTAAAGGGTTAGCATTTAAAGGAGATTGGTATCTCATCCAAGACATCCGGATATTTTAACACTTACACAGGATTAATCTTTGGTGGAGGTATGACTGAGGCTGAAGAGTGGCCCGATGAGGGTGTTTTCTGAAAAATCAAGACACGGAAATGATAAGACATTCGGACATGAAGAGAAACAAAAAAGGGAAGTACGGATACTAACCTCTGCAGGCCGCTTGTTAGGAGCTGGCGAATTTGGTAGTCCCGATGCAAGCTCTGTAGAGCCGGCGCTCCGGGTCTGACGTCGTTCAGCTTGCTGTTGTCTTTTTTGAAAGGAAATCAGGAGCCGGATGAGTGAGAGGGTGAGATAGAGGAAATTTTCTAACAACCCACCGTGGCTTTCGGAAGAAATATTCTGAGTCAGAGTACATGCAAGTTATCTCAGGAGTGTTGCGTGACTGGTTTCTACTTCGTCCTGTGAGACATAGAAAGATATTATTAAAGAGATAGCAAGACAAAAAGTCAAGTAAGTAAAGTTCAAGGATCTTACCTCCGACTCTGAAGAAGTCGGGTGTTCGAACCAGTTCTCTTGAGGAGCTGCCTTCTTTTGTTTCTTCGCGGCGACTTTCTTCTTGGTTGTCTTCGGAAGAGGAACGTATTCCTTCTTCCAAAAGTCGGAGTCAGCCTGTGCAAATTGAGCCAGAGGAAGAATATCAAGCTTTGAAAAGGAGTATATAAACATACAACAGGCGGAGGAAAGGTAAAAATAGTTACAAGAAGCGCCGGGTTGGTCGCGCAGAAGGGCGCTAGGCCGATGGTGCTGCATGAGCCGGAGGTCTCGTGCACAAGACTTCAGACGGTCATACAGATGTCATCCTCAGTCAAAGTGGTGGCGCTGAAGCACAGTTCGCTGTCGTAAAATCCTGGATATTCATACATGAGCCGGTTATGGCGGCTCAGAGGCATGATCCGCCATTGTACCCAGCAGCGGATAAGGTCTATTCCAATAAGGCCGTTGGCCAGGAGATCCTCCACTCTGGCATGGGGCTTCTCATATCTAGCACGGTCGGCAGCTGAGAGCCGGTCGGGCAGTGAAGTGTCGGTTGAGAGCCGGGAAGGACGATAACCCGACAGACGATGTTCCGAGTCCGGAGACGTGTCTTTGCCATAGAACCACGTCTTGTTCCAATCTTTTGGGTGGCTGGGCATCTGAATAGCCAGAAAGGTGATACCCCTCTGGCGCTGGATGGTGATTCCTCCAAGTTCCAAGCTTGGCCCGCTCTTGTATTCAGTCTTGCGGTTGGTGTAGAAGAACTCTCTAAAGAATCCGACTAACGGCCTTGATTGAAGGTATGCCTCGTAGAGGACTTGAAAGTGGCAAATGTTTAATACAGAATTCGGCGCCAGATCTTGGGGATGCAGCTTGTATAGGTGCAGAATCTCGCGAAAGAATTTTGACCCGGGTGGCACGAATCCTTGTTTGATATGATCTGTAAAGACTATAACCTCCCCTTTCTTTGGGGCGGGGTGGGACTCACCAGTCGGAACACGCCAGTTAATCACTTCCTTTGGAGGAAGGGTGCCAGCAGCTACTAAATCAGATAAATACTCTTCGGTCACACAGGAGCCGACCCAATTGCAGGAATTAGTGGCACGTGTCATCTTGGCGGCTTAAAAGTACTGTGCAAAAAGAAAATGGCGACTAATCAAACAAAGAGCAGATAGCAAATGGCAGCTTATAAGTTACAGGGTTCTAAAAATTAAGGCCTTAAGAGGTCCGGCTGACAAAGAGCCGGAGGGGGTCTAGCGGCTCACTATGGGTGGAAGAGCCGGAAGTCATCCAAACTCGGACAAACAAGTTTCACAAATCGATACTAAAGTTTTGGATCTACCGAAGTGGAAAAGGAAGTTCTACGTCAACCTAAGCCAAGAACAGTGAAAGTGAAAAATCGACCTACAGCCTTAACCGACCGCACATTGCGCACGGGCGGGCCATGTACGGTGGCGGCGATGACAATGCAGCCTAAAAGGAGGCGCGGCGGGCCCCAAGACTTGGCCGTGCGACCGTGCCGGAGAATGAAACGCGCGGCGGAGGTCCGCCAGCAGAAACCCTATGTTGTTACCGATCTAAAAGCTGCGGGAAGAGGTACTTACCAGAGGCGGAGACGGTGGCGGGCGAGATTCTGGTGCAAACAGGTTGATGCGGCAGCCTGGGTTGGTGATGGACGAGCGGCGGCACCAGAGCGGAGCGGACGAGCTCAAGCGACGGACGGGCGACAGGAAGAAGAAGAAGAGGTGCACGAGCGGGAATGCATTGGTTTGACTGGTGCGGGTCCTATTTAACATGGAAACAGTGTGGGTTCCTAGGCGTCAGCACCGATCTTGCCGAAACGGACGCCTCGATTTTCGGTAAACGGTTAAATGTGAGAGATTTGGTGATACGTCAGCGTATCTGTGACGTCACGCTGCGTCATTCCTGGCAACTCTCAGACAATTGCAACAGACGGATGAAATGAGCTGGCTCACTTCAGCCTGGGGCCTAATGTTGGGGATATAAACCCGTGATATGACCCGGCTGGAAGGTTCCGGTTGATAAGCATTGGTTATGTGCCGGCCCACGAAGACATGTATCAGCTGGAGGCCCAAGAACTTTGGCGGTTCTTGAGGTGGGCCGGACGACAGAGACCCGGATGCGCAAGACCTTCCAAAGGATAACTTGGTTGGTAAGATAGAGATGGATTCGGAGATGTAAAGCGTGATCCTGTTGTACAATTGTAAGACCCGACGGCTCTGATCTCTGATATAAAGGCAGAGCCGGGGCGGCTTAGAGGGAGGTGATCGAAAACTAGGTCAAGCGTCTAGCCCCTTGTAATAGATACAACAAGCAATAACAACACAAGCAGGACTTAGGCTTTTACCTCGGCTTGAGGGGCCGAACCTGGGTAAACTCGTGTCCTTTGTCTCAATCAACCCCTTTGAGTCCACTACCATGGCGATGGCTCCGAACTCAAGTTTGGTAACCCGGACATCTGCCGTGACAAAACCACGACAGCAACTGACTTGCTATCCATGAAGTTTGCCTCCTTGCTCCTGCCCTTCTCGAAACTAGTGGTTTGACTAACCGTCAACACTTGACACTCCTTCTTGATTTCTACCTTCGCGGTGTCAAACATCGCGAACAGCTCAGGGATCATTATTTCTATCCCTGGCGTTATATAGTTCATCACCAAGTTCTAGTAGCTTAGTGAAAGTGACATGGAGAACTATATCAACCACTATCTGTTGGGGAACGTCGCATGGGAAACAAAAACTTTCCTACGCACACGCAAACCTATCCATGGTGATGAGCATCTACGAGAGGGAGAGTGGATCTATGTACCCTTGTAGATCGCTAAGTGGGGAGCGTTCAAAAACGCGGTTGGTGTAGTCGAACTTCTTCGCGATCCAAATCGCCGAGCGTCCCGCGATCTAATCATGAACCGTCCCGCGAACCAATCACGAACCATCCCGCGATCTCGTCACGATCCGTCCCGCGATCCGATCACGAACGTCCCGCGGCCTTGATCATGATCCTTCCGATCTAGTATCGAACGGACGGCACCTCCGCGTTCAGCACACGTGCAGCTTGATGACGATCTCCACTGTCTTGATCCAGCAAGAGGAGGTGGAGAGGAGGAAGAGTTCACCGGCAGCGTGACGGCGCTCCGGCGATGGTGGTGGAGTGATTCCGGTAGGGCTTCGCCTAAGCACTGCGGGAAAGTGATCTAGAGGAGCACCGGTGGAATGGGTAGCACGTGGCTGAAAACTTCTGCCAAAACCCTAGAAATCCACTAGTATATATAGGAGGAGAGGAGGAGGCTACCTTGGCACAAGGGCAAAGCCCTTTTCAGCCGGCCGAGACAAGGAGGAGAAGTCCCACTTCTCCTCCACTCCTGGTAGGAGTAGGACTCTTCCTTTTTACAATTTTCCACCTTTTTCTTTAGGTATTTTTCCTCCTGGCGCCATGGGCCTTTTGTGGCTGTTACACCAGCCCACTAAGGGCTGGTTATTATTCTCCCACAGCCCATGGACCTTCTAGGGTCGAAATACCTCTCCCGGAGGTCTCCCGGTACACTACCGGCACTCCCGGTACACTACCGATGAGCCCGAAACTTTTCCGGCGACCAAACTGGGACTTCCTATATATGAATCTTTACCTCCGAACCATTCCGGAGATCCTTGTGATGTCGGGGATCTCATCCGGGACTCCGAACAACCTTCGGTTACCACCATACATAACTCTACACTACCGAAACGTCACCAAACCTTAAGTGTGCAAACCCTGAGGGTTCGAGAACTATGTAGACATGACCGAGACACCTCTACGGTCAATAACCAATGGTGGGACCTGGATGTCCACATTGGTTCCTACATATTCTACGAAGATCTTTATCGGTCGAACCTCTATGTCAAGGATTCAGTTAATCCCGTATAACGTTCCCTTTGTTCTTCGGTATGTTACTTGCCCGAGATTCGATCATCGGTATCTCCATACCTAGTTCAACCTCGTTACTGGCAAGTCTCTTTACTCGTTCCTTAATACAAGATCCCGCAACTAACAATTAGTCACATTGCTTGCAAGGCTCATTGTGATGTTGTATTACCGAGTGGGCCCCGAGATACCTCTCCGTAACACGGAGTAACAAATCCCAGTCTCGATCCATGCCAACTCAATAGACACCATCGGAGATACCTGTAGAGCACCTTTATAGTCACCCATTTACGTTGCGATGTTTGATACACACAAGGCACTCCTCCGATATCCGTGAGTTGCATGATGTCATGGGCATAGGAACATATACTTGACATATAGAAAACAGTAGCAATAAACTGACACGATCATATGCTACATTTGTAGTTTGGGTCTTGTCCATCACATCATTCTCCTAATGATGTGATCCCGTCATCAAATGACATCTCATGTCCATGGTTAGGAAACCTCAACCATCTTTTGATCAACGAGCTAGTTCACTAGAGGCACACTAGGGACATTGTGTTTGTCTATGTATCCACACATGTATCCATGTTTCCAATTAATAAAATTCTAGCATGGACAATAAACAATTATCATGAACAACAAAATATAGAAAATAAACACTTTAGATATTGCCTCTAGGGCATATTTCCAACACTATCTTATCTGGAAGGTCAACTCCCACTCGATTCAAGCGATTGTAGCACCCAGACAATCTGAGCACATGCTCAATGATTGAGCTATTCTCCTTCATCTTGCAGGCAAAGAATCTTGTTGGAGATCTCTTCTCTCGCAACACGGCCACGAGCCTGAGATCCTAATTTCAGCTCTTAGAACATCTCATATGTCCTGTGACGTTCAAAACAATTCGGAGCCTCAATTCTAAGCCATAATGCATGACGCACTAAACTATCAAGTAGTCCTCAGAACGTGTTTGCCAGATGTTCACAACATCTACACACAACGCTAGAGGGGTTGGCGCACCGAGTGGTGCATTAATGACATAAGCCTTCTGTGCAGTAATGAGGACAATCCTCAAATCATGGACCCAGTCCGCAATATTGCTACCATCACCTTTCAACTCTATTTCTCTAGAAACTTATAAAAAATTAAGGGATCTACAGCGTGAGCTAGTAATCTACAACATTATTTTTCAAAGGCACTACTGACTATGTTCATGACAATCAGTTCAATTAATCATATTACTAAAGAACTCCCACTCAAATTGACATCCCTCCGGTCATTCGAGTGATACATGATCCAAATTCACTAACTCAAGTCTGATCATCACGTGAGTTGAGGTGGTTTCAATGGTGAACATCATCATGTTGATCATATCTACTATATGACTCATGTTCGACCTTTCGGTCTCTTGTGTTTCGAGCCCATGTCTGTACATGCTAGGCTCGTCAAGTTTAACCCGAGTGTTCTACATGTGCAACACTGGCTTGCACCCGTTGTATGTGAACGTAGAGTCTATCACACCCGATCATCACGTGGTGTCTCGACACGACGAACTTTCGCAACGGTGCACACTCGGGGAGAACACAATTCATATGGAAATTAAGTGAGGGATCACCTTATAATGCTACCGTCGTCCTCAGCAAAACAAGGTGCATAAAAGGATTAACATCACATGCAAATCATAAGTGACATGATATGGCCATGAACTTGTGCTTTTGATCTCCATCTTGATAGCACTGGCATGATCTCCATCGTCACCGGCATGACACCATGATCTCCATCATCTTGATCTCCATCAACGTGTCGCCATCGGGGTTGTCGCGCCCATCATGCTTCTACTACTATTGCTACCGATAAGCGATAAAGTAAAGCATTAGATAGCACTTAATGATTGACACGCGGGTCATACAATAATTAAAGACAACCATATGGCTCCTGCCGGTTGCCGTACTCATCGACATGCAAGTCGTGATATTCTATACAACACATGATCATCTCATACATCACATATATCTCATCATGTAATTGGCCATATCACATCACAACATACCCTGCAAAAACAAGTTAGACGTCCTCTAATTGTTGTTGCATGTTTTACGTGGCTGCTACGGGTATCTAGCAAGAATAATTCTCACCTACGCAAAACCACAACGGTGATACATAAATTGCTTTTCAACCTTCTCAAGGACCGCCTTTGTCGAAGCCGGTCCTACTAAAGTAGGAGAAACAGACACACGCCAGCTATCTTTGTGCAATGAAGTTACACGTCAGTCGATGGAACCAGTCTCTCGTAAGCATACGAGTAAGGTTTGTCCAGGCCGCTTCATCCCACAATACCACTGAACCAAAACATGACCAAAAGGAAACAATCTAAGCCTCAACGCCCACAAACTCTTTGTGTTCTACTCGAGATCTCATCTACACATAGACCTACCTCATGATGCCACTGTTGGGGGACATTGCCTGGGAAAAAACATCCGACGCACATGCAAGTCTATCCATGGTGATGAGCATCTACGAGAAGGGGAGTGGATCTACGTACCCTTGTAGATCGCTAAGCGGGAAGCGTTAAGAAACGCGGTTGGTGTAGTCGAACGTCTTCGCAATCCAAATCGCCGAGCGTCCCGCGAGCTCATCACGATCCGTCCCGCGATCCAATCACGATCTGTCCCGCAAACTCTTCACGATCCATCCCGCGATCTCATCATGATCCTTCTCGCAATCTTGATCACGGTCCTTCTGATCTAGCGCCGAACGGATGGCACCTCCGTGTTCAGCACACGTACAGCTCGATGACGATATCTGCATTCTTGATCTAGCAAGAGGGAGCGGAGAAGTAGAAGAGTTCTCCAGTAGCATGACGGTGCCGCGGTGATGGTGGTGGATCAATTCCGGCAGGGCTTCACCTAAGCACCGTTGAAAACCAATCTAGAGGAGAAACTGCGATCTAGAGGAGAGGTGGCACGTGGCTATTAGGGTTAGCTTTTTCTTCTAAATCCTCTAGTATATATAGGAGGAAGGGAGGGGCGGAGGCAGCCTCAAACCCTCAAGGTTTGGTCGAAATTGGAGGTGGAGGAGTCCTACTCCAATCCTATTAGCAGTAGGATTCCTCCTTTCCACTTGGAAACTCTTTCCACCTCTCCACCTTTGGATTTTTTTTCCTTCTCAAACCACTCCAGCCGCATGGGCCCTTAGAGGAGGCTTTGGCCAGCCCACCAGCGGCTGGTTTACCTCCTCCCACAGCCCATGTAGCCTCTTGGGTCGAAATCCCTCTCTCGATGGTCCCCCGATACACTACCGACACTCCCGGTACACTACCGATAAGCCCGAAACTTTTCTGGCGACCAAAACAGGACTTCCTATATATCAATCTTTACCTCCTGACCATTCTGGAGCTCCTCATGATGTCCGGGATCTCATCCGGGAGTCCTAACAACCTTCGGTCACCAGCATACATAACTCGATACTACCGAAACGTCACCGAACCTTAAGTGTGCAGACCCTGCGGGTTCGAGAACTATGCAGACATGACTGAGACACCTCTACGGTCAATAACCAATAGCGGGACCTAGATGCCCATATTGGTTCCTACATATTTTACGAAGATCTTTATCGATCGAACCTCTATGTCAAATATTCAGTTAATCCCGTATGATGTTCCCTTTGTTCTTCGGTATGTTACTTGCCCAAGATTCGATCGTTGGTATCTCCATACCTAGTTCAACCTCATTATCGGCAAGTCTCTTTACTCGTTCCGCAATACAAGATCCTGTGACTAACACTTAGTCACATTGCTTGCAAGGCTTATTGTGATGTTGTATTACCGAGTGGACCCTGAGATACCTCTCAGTCACACGGAGTAACAAATCCTAGTCTTCATCCAAGCCAACCCAACAGACACCCTCAGAGATACCTGTAGAGCATCTTTATAGTCACCCAGTTACGTTGCAACGTTTGATACACACAGGGCACTCCTCCGGTTGCAGTGAGTTGCATGAGCTCATGGTCATAGTATTAGATACTTGACATGAAGAAAACAGTAGCAATAAACTGACACGATCATGTGCTACGTTTGTAGTTTGGGTCTTGTCCATCAAACCATTCTCCTAATGATGTGATCCCGTTATCAAATGACATCTCATGTCCATGGCTTGGAAACTTTAACCATCTTTGATCAACGAGCTAGTCTATTAGAGGCATACTAGGGACATGGTGTTGTCTATGTATCCACACAAGTATCTGAGTTTCTGATCAACACAATAATAGCATGGATAATAAACGATTATCATGAACAAGGAAATATGATAATAACCAATAATTTATTGCCTTTATGGCATATTTCCAACACCATGCTCTTAGGGAGTCTCATCTAATTCCTAGCATTTGAAACAACCAAGCATGCAAGATTGGTCCCACTAATTACTCGACGGGGTCTAGTGAAAAGCCAAACTCGTCTGGTGGCTCTTGGACCCCCGAGACACGGATGGAGGGAGAGGTATTCCGCCTGTTTTATAACATTGGTTATGGTCAGCCGGCTGGCCGGAGTTTGTGTTGTAAACATAGCAAAGGTTGAAGGAGACCAACAATTAAGATAATCTAGCCAGAAAGCTTGTCTATCTATATTAGGTAGGGAGAACAAGTCGATGGGTCCATGGCCACAACTTTTATTTTGAGTGAATGTTATGGCCACAACTTAATTAGGGAGCTCCTCCTTATTTCCTCAACTGCCTGTGCCGAAATAGGACGAGGTACTAAAATTAGGCGTCCAGAAGAAAGCAAGCAAACATGAATGAGCTGCCATCTCTCTATCTAGTGTATGTGTATGCGTATATAAGAAGGGGAGCACCAACAAGCTAATTTGCTCTCTTGCTGCGCCACCTGACCAAATCTATATATCCATCATTCACCCATCCATTCCATTCATCACCAACATGGCCATGATGCTCACATACACCTACACCTTGGCTCTGCTCCTCATGGCCGTTGCCGTGCAAGCAGAGCCAGAGCCCGGGCCAAGCATCGAAGCTATCAATGCTACTTGTTCGACGAGTAGTTCGGTCCGATTTTACTGCAACAAGCTGCTACTGGAAAACCTGGATGTCAGGACGCCTCAAGTGAAGGATGTGATCACAATGTTAGTCCAAGTGGCCGCCAAGAAGGCGGCAAAGGCAGAAGCATTCGCCAAGACCATCAAGAATAAACCCTCTAAGTGTGTCACCGACTACCTCCAGGACCTCGCCGTGCTATCCAAACTCATCGAGACGCTCCCGGCGACGCACAAAACCGCCAAAGCCGAGGACTTCTTTGAGAATTTTGACGGAAAGACCAAATATGATGATTGTTGCTCGCACCATATGTCAGATGAGACATGCGAGGCATATAGCAAAATCAGTGAGGTGGAATTCGCTCTTAGTGTCACACAAGGCCTGCTATCTGAGAGGGCGTATTCCAAGAGGCAGCAGCAGCAACTCGACAACAAAACAACATTACCAAACTCTAACTAAAGAGGACGGCCTGTGTGATTGTTATGTGTTTTTTTATATATTTCCGTTACTGATTTTTATATTGATATCACATGCATGAATAATGGTACAATGGAATTGGGAGCTCCTTATTCCCAAGATGCATGTAAGGCCCACTATTGGTCCAGTGCCTCGCTGCCTGAATTGGATCTGTTTCCAGTTGTTTTTGTAATATAATAATTGTCGTTTTTGCACTATACGTTCCATTTGTTCTTCTTTTTTGCGGGAATAAAACCAGTATTACTCAATCGTAATGTCTGTCCAATCGTTTTAGACTATCTCCGGGACTTCTGGCGGTCCATATCCAATCCAAGTCCATAATCCTACCTTCATCAATTCTAATAGCAAAAGTAGATAAACGATCACTACTCTATTCGAGTACGAGAGACATGAGTAATACAAGATTTATTACAAAGATTCCTTACATACTTATTAATCTACATCTCTATACTTCCATATATCTATACTTTTATATGAGAGGGGAGTTTTAGGACCATGGTTCAGCCGAACCTATGGTCAACACCCTTCGATGTAGCACACCTCCCATGGGATCTGGGGCTTATTAAGATACAAATTTCTATGATCTAGTACTCTTTAAGCTAATGAATCATTTAGTCAGATTGCTCATAGGCCTGCCTGGGCTCAACTTCCAATGGAAATTGATAGGCTGGCATACATCCCAATAATGCAGTAGCTCACAAGCCCAAACAAGAGAATTTAAAAAGTGTTTTGACCTCTCAATAGTACTGCAGCCACGTAGGAAAGTAGGTGAAAAAAAGAATACATATGAATACAACAGAAAAGTGAACAAATAAAGGAAAATAAACAAATAAAAAGAAAAGAAAAATGAAAGACACAAGAATAGCAATCAGTTAGAGCTGGCAGTGAAATAGCAAGCCTGACATCTGGTGGCAACAAAACAGAATCTGTCAGCAAAAACACAAAATTTGACATGATTTTGATTTCTCTAGAAGACTATCGCTGCATTTTCTTTTTGCTGCCGTGAATAGAAATATGAGAGTAATTGAAGCACTAAAACATGATTCAGCATCCATGCAAACCTGGGGCTACTTGTGCATCACAAAGCAATAAAGAATAAAGAATATAAACAGTACATGCATATGGAGCAACGTTGGTTATTTTATTCCCACTACTGTTAACATGCAGTACTACTATGTAGGTTTTATTAGCACCTATAGGCTTCCTGATTGTTTTTTAATGATTCCGGCCACACTGTACCATGGCCGTCATGCACAAGTATGGACCAATCGCTTAATCTCACGCAATTCAATATGTACATGATCTGTGTGTAGGATTTTTGAATGCTGGATCGATTCAACCGAGCGCAACGCAGGTACGTGCAGACCTGGATCGTAGTCACACACACAAGCAGCTTGATTGATTTTCTACCTAGTGCTGATACTTGATTTTGGAAAAACATTATTAAAATGAATTCAAATGAAGAAGTACTCTACATGAAAAGGTTTTGCGGTGTTGACATGAATATCTTTGAAGTTTGGGTCAATCTCCGTGCGATTTCAGTTTGAAGGCCGAAACTATGTTCAAAGTACTAAAATTTTATATTCAGAATACTATTCAGCCGATTAAGCCGTCTAGACTATCCCATACTATTCAATGGTTATACTTACCCAAAACCGAACCGCTGCGGGTAGTAGGCAAACCTGCCCATCATCGACCACAAGAGCCCACCAGCCGCTTGCTCCCACACTGTCCACAACCCGCACTGTTCGCATCGCAACCCGCATCCGCAACTAGATTTGATTCCCACAACACGGGTGACCACACCGAGACCCCGGCACCATGCCATTGCATGCGCCCCATGAGCAGCGACGCGCCATAGTGTGGCAGCACCGTCACGCGTCGACCACCACCAAGGAGGGAGGAGGAAACCCCCCCCCCCCCGGCCGTCGTCGATACCGTGTAGGCTTTTCCCGACAACGTCCTACGGCGACGAGGAGTGAGGAGGCAGGGGTAGGGAGACCGGTGACGACGGATAGGGTTGCCTCCGGGTCGCTCGCAAGGGCGACGCAGGAAGGCCAAAGCAAGCCGTTTGGCCACTATGTTTGTATTTCTCGCCTGTGCTCCTTGATGCTATATATCCATAACATCTTTTCATGATTATTTTTTATTTATATGCTATGCCACTTAACTGTAATGGACTGAGATATAACCACACTCATACTTGATTTACTTGACTCATGATCCGGCCACCTAATTAAGAGTTGCAAGCTGCGAGAGCCCATTATACATCTGGTCGATGGTTGTGCACTGGACTCAAAGGAAAGTCAACTAGGTAGCTCCATCGATCGGCAAGGTGCAGCGGCGACATGGATGGCATGTCGACCTTGTGGAAGGCCGCCCTCTGCTTGACACCGTTCGCCACATGGTGGGTGCATGTTGAATTCAGGACCATGACCATGCCATCGCAGCGCCCGCTTGACTATGCCCAGCGATGCCCTTGCAGCGGCCAGAGCTACCTCCACCGACCTGACGGCCATGCGGAGAAGCAACCACGGGACCCCATGCTTGTTGCGACGCTGAGCCCCTTTGCTCCAGGTGGCAACTATGTGTCCATGGCTGCAGCGGCTAGCACCATCGACACTGGCGGAAAGGCGTCCGGGCGATGGCCGGCACGGGAGCCAATTACATCATCTCACCACTGTCCATCCACGTGGCGCTCGCGCTGGTAGCCGCCGGCACGCGGGGCGAAATGCGTCAGGAGCTCATGGGACATCCTTCTCCAGCGGCCTGTTGGTCGACCGGGGCTGGACCCTGGAGCCAGAGTTCATGGCCATGGCCGCGTCGAGGTACGCCGCCAGTGCGCAGTCCGTGGATTTCGTCCAGGATGCCGAGCAGGCGAGGCGGCGGGTGAACACCTTCGTCGCCGACGCGACCAACAAGCTCATCCGCGATGTCCTCCCTCCCCGCTCCGTCGACTCAACCACGGTCGTGGTCCTCGCCAACGCGCTCTACTTCAAGGGGCGTGGTCTTAGCCGTTCGACCAGTCGGCCACCTTCATTGCGCCCTTCCATGTACCCGACACCACCACCGTGCACATGCCGTTCATGACGACCGGCCGGTTCGAGTTCAAGCAGCACATCGCCATATGTCAAGGCTTGATGGCCCTCAAGCTGCCCTACAAGAACGACGACAGCGACCACACGGCCGTGTTCTACATGCTTCTCCTTCTCCCGGACAACGACAACAACCTCAACATCGTCGATCTGTACGACAAGGCAGTCGCGGCGCTAGAGTTCATCAAGCACCACAGGCGGGCACAACAGATTCCGGTGGGGCGGTTCATGGTCCCGAAGTTCATGTTCATGTTCGAGTTCGAGGCGTCGACGGACATGCGGAAGCTCGGAGTCAGCAGGGCTTTCCAGGGTGGCGACTTCTCGGGCATGGTGAGCGGTGGCGATGGGCTCTTCATCTTGGGGGTGTACCACAAGGCCACCACCGAGGTCGACGAGCTGGGCACCGTGGCCGCCGCAGCGACGGCCGTGGTCATCGCTCAGAGCACAAGCACACCACGGCCTCCGGTGGATTTCGTGGCCAATCGGTCGTTCCTATTCGGCAAGGCTGCCCGATATCACCTTACTTGTTTGTCACTGCAATTAATGATCTTTCCATTGTGCTTAATGAAGCTCTTGCTGCCCATCAGCTGCAGGGTATTTCTCTTGAACCAAATTGCCGCTTGATTCATTCTCTTCTCTTTGCTGAAGACTTATTGGTTTGTGGGCAAGCTACGCTGCAGGAAGCTTCTACTATTGCTAATTTTATTCACCGGTTTTGCTTGATCTCTGGCCAGACCCCGAATTGGACTTAATCCGCCATTCTTTTTAGTTCTCATGTTTCTCAACCTACCATTAATGATATTTTGCATTTTTTTCCGGTGGCACTATTGGATGCTAATTTTACTCATTTGGGTCACCCTTTGGTTCCTCCTACAAAGAATCGGGTTGCTGCTTACACTTTTGTGCTAGACAAATTTATACAAAAGCTGCCTTCTTATAAGGCCAATATGCTTTCTCACGCAGCCAGACTCGAGTTGATTCGTTTGGTGTTTTCAGCCATCCATGTATACTACATGGCTAACATTTTATTTACCAAAAAAATTATAGCTAAACTCGCAGCTATCATTAGGAATTTCTGGTGGACAGGAGTTAGGAAAAATGATTCCAATAAAGCGCTTTGTCTTCGTGCTTGGAAAGACATTTGTAATTCTAAAAAATATGGAGGTTTAGGTATTAGGAATTTGAAAGCTGTCAATGAGGGCCTCTTGTTGGCTGCTGCTTGGAGACTTGCTGCAGCCCCATTTTCTCATTTGCATATGGTCTTAAAGGCTAAGTATTTTCCTGATGCTTCTATTTGGAAAACCACGGGTTCTCCTCCTAAATCTGCTTTTTGGGCTTCTATTTTGAAAGTGTTACCTAAGCTTCGATAACACTCTTTTTACCAATTGACTCAAGGTAAGATTTCTATTTGGAGCACTCCCTCGTGAACTAATTGGATCTCAATTCATGATCAACTCATTGTTCAACAACCTGGCTTTGTTTATCCCTCTTTTGTTAAAGAACTTTGGAACTCCGGCCAAAAGAGCTGGAATCATGAACTTATTTTTAACATTTTTCAACAACCTTTGGCCTCTTCCATTATTGAAACTGACATTCTTGAAGATGACAGTCCCGATCTGCTTTGTTGGGCTTTTTCTTCTAATGGCATTTGTTCCTCTAAATCAGCTTATAAATTATGTTTACAGGAAATTCAAGCCAACCCTACCAATATGCCTTCTGCCATTCCTTTGGATTTGAAAGATCTCCTTCGAGTTATCTAGAAACAGAAGAATTTACTTCCAAGGGTACAAACTTTTGCTTGGAGGTTGCTTCGTAAAGCTTTGCCTACGGGTTTGCGAGCTGGTCGTTTCTCCGTGCATATCTTGCAAACTTGTTGTAGATGTGGTCTTCCAAAGGATGAATTCCATCTTTTCTTTCTTTGTCCATTTGCGCGTGTAGCTTGGTTCTCCCATCCATGGTCTATTAGATCCGATGTTTTACTCCAGGGCCAATCCACTATGCATGCAGTGATCATTGATTTTCTTCGTTCGGCTCATCCTCATGCTTCCATTTTAAATGTGCTTAACTTCTTGTGATGTCTCTGGAAGGCTCAGAATGATTTTCTTTTTGACAGATTTAAATCTCTCCCCTACCAAGTTCAGGTTGCTGCTGCTGCTTTAACTACAGATGTTTGTGATGTTTCATGCATTTCTCATAGTAAGCACCAGAAGGACGTGGAGTTATTGGGTCGAGCACATATGAGCTCGGCATCCTGACCGTTCTGTAGCGCATGGGGATGTGGACCATTTCTTTATCCAGCTGTCGGTGGGCTGTCGAAAAAGAACGCACTGTGCACAAATACGTATGCCGTGGACGTTGGTGGTGGGCCATAATTTAACAGCATCGTGGACGGCCGTTTGTAAGACGAGGCGAGCCATGACCCAGAGCAGACCTGGCCAAACGGGTTGGGCTTAACGGACCGGCCCAGTGGCACGCCATGCCGGCACTGCACGAGCTAAACGAGCCACGCTAGAACCGCAGCCCGCCTTGGGCCGTGCCTGGGCTGCCACCACCAGCACGTGGGCCGGCACGTCACGGCCCGATTATCTTATTTTTTTTATACGGCCCAACAAGTAAAAATAGACTAAAAAATGCCCAATGCGTCAAATAGTAGGCATATTAGCGGGCCTGGCATGCCGACGGGCCGACCAGATTAGCAAACGGGTCGTGCCTGGACCACAAGGCTGCGTACGCGGGCCGGCATGGCACGGCCCGTATACTAATTGTGCCGAGGCAGGCCGTGTCGTGCCAGACACGTTTTACGGCGGGCCGGGCCGGGCCGTTTGGCCAGGTCTGGCCCAGACTGTGGGTGCACGCCTGATCCGTGGGATAGGAAGTTACCTTTTTCGTCTGGTGGGGTCAGTGAGTAAATTGGATACAGCGTCCAGTGTCTTCTACCCCTGTTGTGGCTCTGAATCAGGTCTTTGGGCGGTGGTTCTTGGAGACAGGGGCTGCCGGCGGCGGCGCGGCATGGAGTTTCGAGTACATACATCCTCCCCTCTCTCGTGGTTCAGTATGTAGATTACGGCCCCTGGATTAAGTGATCGTAAGGGATTTGGTCTGTCCTGGAACAGATCCACTTTCCTGGAGGAAGTAGGCGAGAGTATGGTGCCGCCTCCGGTGTCAGAACACGAGTTGTCGGACTAGGGTGTGCGGAGCAGGCGCAGTCGAGGGGGGAGGCATGGTGGCGGAGCACCCAGTACTGGAGCACGTTGGTCATGCAGTTTGTTAGGCCACGGGTAAAATTTGTGATGGTTTTGCAGTAATTGGTGCAGGATTCGATGTTGACGTGTACAGTCTACTGGAGTATCGTAGAGATACAAAAGGTTTGCTTGATTGGAACACGTGTGGAATTACATTCAGTTAATGAGTTGCTGAACCACTTGAAAACAGTCCAGGGAAAAAAATGTAAAATAAAAATGGTTTTTGGATTGGAACAAGTATGAAATTACATTCAGTTAGCTAGTGTGTGAAAACTTGTAAGCTAACATTTTGGATGTTGCCTGGTTTCGAAGGCTTAGGATTGGATCATTGGAACTGCAGCACCTAGCCGATCACCTTGCCCAAACCGCATTAGCGTGTTTGAGAAGGCTTTTTGGAGTTTCGCTGAGACCCCAACTGAGAATGTGATCGCACCAGCTATTGGTCCTCATTGCCCACCTCCTCCTCGCAACTGCCTTCATCCGACCATTTGCCTGCAGCATTGATTCGAAAATTAAAACCTACCATTATGGACAATAATAAAATTTGGTACAGAGGATTCCAGAGTATTGGAATACACATTGGCTTTATCTCTGATATACACTTATAAAAAAAATGGATCCTATGCAGAGTGCCCGTTGTTTCCAACAAAATATTCAATACAGTATGCATGTGTAGACAGTGTGTGATTTGAGAGTTGTGAACCTTTTGATTCTCATGGTCTGAAACTATAAAACTGCAGTTCTGTACTGAAGTTTCAGACTAAATGTATGTGGCCATATGCATGTCAGGGGGGATGGATTCCTGTAGGCCAGTGTGAATCCTGGATGTGATGTAATATACTAGCAACCAGTACCACACTATGAACCTGTATTGATTTTCAAGCCGTCGATCTATTTAACAGCATCTATCATTGCATGCATTTTTCATTGGCAAAAACCTAGAGAAAATTCAATATGTGAACCTACGAGTCTACAAACAGTATTAATCTGGAACTAGACATTTGCTACGTACACTTGGATCAACAAGAAAAAATGCATGTGCGAAAAATTCGTGAACGTGAATCGCCTTTGAGATGGGGATTGAAATAAATAAGATGAGATAGGGGAAACCTATATGTCGACCGTCTCTGGGTGTGCCAACACTTCGTAAATACATATTGATTTCGTGGAGCCTTTTGTTTGAGAATTTTTAGCCATGAACCTATGAAATTTTCAGTACATATGCCATGGCTTTGCAAATAAATGACAGAGATCAATGTATGTAAAATCTGAAAGAGTAGTGTTCTTGTGTGCTTAAGTACTTCTATTCGTTTTGGTAGTTCATTTTTGTTTATTCTTCTACATATTTTAAAATATTTATTGTATCCCCTCACTTCATATAATTTCTTCTAACAGGTGTCCTGCTATGCCTTATATGGCAATTGGAATATCTGCACAAATTCTTGCGTTATGGCCTGTGCATCTGATTTGGATATACTAGTGCATCACCAGGTAAAATGTGAATCTTCCGCAGTTTCACTTTTAGCAAGCACATTAATATGCGCCGAAATGCTGATATTATGCGGCCACTGTGATGTTTGTCTTATGGTCGATATTTGCCATCCTGGAAAGTGCTTTTACTGGATTATTATATGGCGTTCTATCACCAATAATGGCCACATTTGATGTTGTTGGATAGGCCATTTGTTAATTGTTTCGTGGTACATTTTTCTCTTCGTCAAACATGCTATTTGTTTGTGTTTATGCCATTCCTGCTCTGTTAGAACATATTTTACATGTCTCATACCATCTCAAAACTTAAGGATGGAACATGGAGTAGAATTATTGAAATTTGTATAGTGGTCAAGGATTTGAAGAAAATGATTTTCCGCTCCTATTTTTCAATGATGGATGACCTTGTGTTCATACACTTACCGATTGAAAGCCATATCAGATATGGTTTGCTTCTTATTTGTGTCTAGTAGCTCTTTACCCTTGTGCCTCAAGATCACAAAACTTTTCTGTGACACCTTTCCTCTTTGGTCGTTTTAACATATATGACCTTCATCACATATGCAAACTAGCACATTTTATGCCTGACCTCACAGTTGAGAGAAATGAGCCCTAGATGCAATGCTCTGTATTTAGGCAACACATTTGTGTTCTTCCTGGAAGAATTATAAATTGTAAATTTTGAGGACAGTTATCTATCTGGAGATTACTTCATATTCCTGCGACATCATTACTGCTGCTTTGTGGACAATTCACCGATATGTTGTATGAGTGTGGGGTGTAACAATTTGTATTGGTGGCGTGTGAACTTGTGTGATGTGTTATTTGCCTGGTAGTATTAGTTGTATGCTTAGAGTTTTGTACTTTGTTGGGAGGACCATGTACTAAGTTTTTATTGAATTCTGCAGTGTCATATTGCCACTATTTTCTTAAGACGCTTATTCTTTTCTGAACATAAGGGAATGAAGGCAGAGGGGATCTCCCAGACCAAGGGTGTGGTGTGTTGACGAGTGCATATAGGAGTATTACAATAACTGGTTTGGAGGCCACCGTTTGGTTTGTAACGGCAGAGCCGTGAACCACTATGCTAAGGTCCATCTGAGCCGCCTCGCTCTGGATGACGAACATCGAAATAAATGTGTTTGGTGGGTGCACCTTGGTCTGGACAACAGCAGATCATACGATTGAGAATACAGACTAAAATACAAGCCATGGTGCAAATCTACGAGTTAGACAACGGCTGAGATATAGAGTCCATCTGAGCTCGAGCTCAGAATAGGACTTTCCGCACCAGAAGGCTTAAGATCACCTCGCGGATAACATGCTTCCTCCTCAAGGTAATACTCTTAAGACAGATTTACTAGTATCTGGAGCTAAGATCTTCTCTGATGCAGTCTTTAGGTCCAAGAAAGTCTTGGGGTTAAAGGCAGGTGAAGTAGCTACAGGAATTGGTGTGTTTATCTCGGTGCCATCTCAACAAGGAGAGTTGAATGTGCAGATTCAAGCATCTGCTCCACCTACTCTTACTCCCCTTCAGGCTGAAACCCTTTCCCTCTATTGTGCAGCTACTTATGCCTCTCAGCTCAATTTTACCAGCCCTACTTTCTTATTTGATTGCCTCTCTCTTGCTAAATTTGCTGCTTTAAAAAATATCTCTGACATCTCAATTTCTTGGAATATTAGAAAGGAACTAGCTCAGTTTTTTTAAATCACCATTGGCATGAATGCTCAAGTTTTTCACATTTCCCGTAACATCAATGGTGTTGCTCACAATCTTGCTCAATGGGTTTATTGGTCTCATGGTGATGCCCAAATCTATTGTTTTGCTCATTCTCATGATCATTCTTCTTGTCCAATGCTTTCCCTTCTTTCTCACTTTCATGTTCAGGGTATCAAACTGCATTCCATTCACTGCTTTTAACTAAGTGGTAGGTTTGCTCTGGAATAATTCTTCCTTGCAGGTTGGGTACTACAAGGATTTGGGACCTTTCTTCATATCTATGCAGATTCAGTTGCGGATACATGCTAAGCTGCAGCTGCAACTCTAACGCACCTGGATAGACAAGTGTTTGGCATTGTCTGTTGCCTTGCGTGTTTCTCTTCAAGACTCTTGGCGTGCAGTATTTTGTTGGCTGAAAAGGCTGCTCCTTAGCTTCATCTTTGTTGCAGATGGATCTTGCTGTTTCTTCAGGACTTTTCCCTCCTTGCTTATAGTTTGATGGTCTAGTAGTAAGGTAGCTATAAGCATCGGCAGTTCCTAGTTTCAGATTCAGAGTGTTCCTCTGCTTGTTCTGACCATGTTGATCATGGTGTAGTGGTTAGTGTAGGATCACTAGAAGAATGTCTAGAGGGGGGTGAATAAACTACTAGCAGGAATTTAAAACCTAACATTTTCCCAAGTTAATTGGTTGGCAGATTTTAATAGTTTTAGCAAGTCTGGCAAGTCTAACAGCCCTACACATGCATGTCTACAAATATGGCAGTAGAAAGTAAAGACATTGCACATGAAGTAAAGAGATGGGACAGGAAGCTCAAACGCAATAGGATACGCAAAGATTTTTCCCGTGGTTCCGATAGGTGGTGGTATTGTACGTCCACGTTTATGGATTCTTCAACCCACGGAGGGTAACGTTCGCGAGAGTCCACGAATGGCTCCAACCATAAGGGTCCACAAAGTAGCAACCTTGACTATTCCATACGTCTTCCGTCCACGAAGGACTAGCCTCACTATGGGTAGATCTTCACAAAGTAGGCGATCTCCTTGCCCTTACAAACTTCTTGGTTCACTCCACAACACGAAGTAGGAGGCTCCCAAGCGACACCTAACCAATCTAGGAGGCACCACCCTCCAAAAGGTAATAGGCTGGATAGTGACGGTGAACTCCTTGCTCTTGTGCTTCAAGATGATAGACTCCTTGACACACAATCACTCTCTCATAGATTTGGCTTCCTAGAAGAGATGTGATTGGTGGAAAGCAAGTTGGGGAGGCTAGAAATCAAGATCCATATGATAGGAGTGGAATATCTTGATCTCAACACAAGGGTAGGTGGCTCTCTCTCAGAAAACTGAGTAGGATAGGTATCGAATAGTTCTGCGTGCTTCTCTTTCGAATAGGTGGTGGTGGAGGGGTATATATAGGCATCTCCAAAAATCCAACCGTTACACACAATAAGTCAGACTCGGTGACACCGATGTGTAAATCTCGGTGGTACCGAAGTGAATTAAAGTTAGCAACTTTTGAATCTCGGTGAGACCGATATATAAACCTCGGTTGCACCGGCAAGGTGACAAACGGTCAGATTTACCAAACTCGGTGACGCCGATTCACTATTTTCGGTGGGACCGAAAATGAGAAATCTGCATACCAGTAACTTGGCAACCCGACTCGGTGGCACCGAGTGCAGTGTCAGTTACACCAAAGTGTTAGGGTTTGGCTGGGTCTATTTGAGGACAGAATCGGTGGCGCCGGGATAGGAATGTTGGTTGCACCGATTTTGCATCTGTGGCTTTGGACAGACTTTGGTGGGAGAGTTTGTGGATGTTTTGGTGACTTGTCACTTGTGCACGTTTGAGCATATTGTCCATCATCAAAACTTTATCCCTTTTTAATAGTATTGGCTTTCCTATGGACTCAAAGTGATTTCTCACAAATGTTAAATGTAGAATCCACTTGCTTGAAGTTTGGCCAACCTATTTCCTTCTCCTTCTTCTTCTTGAAGATACTCTCCACACTCTTTAGCCAACCTTCTTTGTGGACCTTATCTGAAATACACTACATGAAGGTATTAGTCCAAGAGACAATGTATGTTGTCATCAATTATCAAAACCACCAAAGAAGCATTTTGTGCTTTCAGTTAGTTCCACTTTGCCTCATATAGGGTCTTTCTTCAGCTCTCTTCTTTAGATTATGTTCCTCCTCCTCTCTATATCTTCAGTAGATCTATGTAATTCACTCTGTACTTCTCTATGAGCTGAATGGAATTGGGACTTCGATGCCTTTGCTTATTCAAAAAAAAACGAGTGTGATGTTGTTCCTTGGGCATGTGGTCAATCCTCTAGCTGGCTCAAATGAGCCATTGACTAGATCTGTGTAGATGCTTCATGAAAACGTGGCGTGGTATGATTGTTGAAGATTGTATGGATTGTTTAATTGATTCTAATGCTACGTACAATCTGCATGATCAGGATTCGGGACCATTGTGCACAGGCGATGCAGACGCCACTGACATTTCGTTACTGATGCACCAATACGTTGTGATTAAAAATGTTTTGTTTTTCCGACAAAAGGATTGAAAAGTTGATATTAAGATCTACTTCCTCCGTTCATCAATTTTTTTTTTGAGTTTTCACTACGGACTAAATACTTTTATCTCAAATTAATTATTTTAATTGTTGCCCTGTTTTTGTATAATAATATATTCCAATTTAACTTTTAGGGTTTCAATGATATCTGGGTTTTATGAAGATCATTTACAACCCAAAATTACTTCATAGTAGTCACACACATTTTTATAGCTTAATTTTGGTTTTATAAATAATCCCTATATGAAAATTTACAGTTATGAATAATTCCAAAAAAATTGAGCCACCATTTCACGCATTTCAATCAACTCCTTGTCAAATTCAGCTCAGATGAAGCAATCACAAAGCAATCTTTTTATAAAAAAATCGACCCTATTTATTTTCCACATATTTGTAAAACCAAATATTTATATTACTGGTGCTGGCGAGGCAACCGATCGCGGGTTGCATTGATGGATTGACGCATATTCTTGACCGAATATTTCCACATCAAATTATATATTAAGCACGCCATCCCAAAGGGATAAAATCTCATTCGTGTGAAGTATCTTTATTAAGATGTAAGAAAGTTTTTTTTTGAGAAAAAGATAAGAAAGTTAAACGAGAAAAGAAATATCATTCGCTTGGAGTATCTTGCTCGTGGGCCTTAGTAGCCCAACTAAACTAGGAAGCAGACGCCTCCACTTCACAGACTGGTCTCCACAATCCACTTCACAAGCCACCCAATTTCTCAAAAAAAGAAAAAAACTTCAGACGCCGCCGTTCACCGACGGGTACCGGGACACGGCAGCGGGCCTGTGCCTTCACCCCGCGTGAGCTAGACTGATCCACGGAGGAACTACATGCATACATCCGTACCTAGCTCCTCCTTGCGTCGCCCGTCTCCGACCCCCCCCCCCTTCCTGCACAGCCTCGTCATCACCGACGCCGCCCTCCCCGACACCGACGGCGTCGACCGCATCACCGCCCTCCTGCGCAACATCATCTTGCGCCTCACCGTCCTGGAAGCCCCCGCGTACGACCTCATCATCACCGACTCGGTGCGCGACCCCGCCCTCCCCGCCGCCGATGGTGTCGACCGCATCAGTGCCCTCCCTGACACCCTCCTGCGTCACATTGTCTCGCGCCTACTGGTCACGGACGATGCATGCACTTCCGCACTCGCCTCGCAATCGTGTCGGGTCTGGATATCCATGCAGTCCATCGTGGCCGACGCCTTCCTCCATCCCGATGAGTACCTCTGGCCTCCCAGCCCTGCCAACATGTCGGCCATCACCGCCGCCGTCTCCGGCACCCTAGAAGTGCACCCAGGGCCCTTCCGCTACGTCCACCTCACCTGCAGCCACATGGGCGCGCACCAGGCCCAGCTCGCACGCTGGCTCCGGCTCCTCGCCGCCAAGAGCGTCCAAGAGCTCGTCCTTGTGAACCGGTTCTGGCCGTTCGATGTGCCCCTCCCAAACACGCTCTTCAGCATCAGCACGGTCGTCCTCCTGTACATTGGCCTATGGAAGCTCCCAGGCATGGCCGGCCTGTTGAGTATATACGAAATTTTCCTATCAAATTAATCACAAGACAATGACTAGTATGACATTGACTAGATTAACAACATACTAATAACAAACGAGACTAGCATGTACTACATAAATAGTAGACACATCTACGCGTATTGCTAGTATCGGGATAACTAAAATAAGAAGGAGCAGGATATACCCTCCGATGGGCCAGTTGGTCGTAGCAGTAGCATTGGCGGCAGCGGCATCCTTGGCCGCTTTCTTGTCGGCTTTGGCCTTCTCGGCAGCGGCCCGATCGGCATCACTTGGGGGCGACATGGTGATCTTGACGTAGACGACACGAACATAGAGGAAATAGTCAAAAGGAACAATAGCGAGCAGTCGCGTAGTCGCTCCCCAAAAAACTAATCGCTCCTCTCCCCTACAGGATCCAAAGAGGCGGGGTTTCGGAGGCCTGCTCTCCCATCGGCCGTGTACACGGCGAACGGGACGGAGTCGTCGGTGGTAGCAGAAGCAATGGAACGACGCGGGCAGAGTGCGCGTATAGGAAGATGTGACATGTTTTTCCGTGGTGGCTATGGTTAGTCGAAGCCCTGCTTATGTAGGCGGCGTCTGTGTGGAGAGATGTGGGCTGGACCCACGTCCGAGTCGGTAGCCCACGATTCAACGTCTCAGATCGAGGCGTTACTTATTCTCCGTTCCTCAGTGACAAAAATAAGCACGTAGGTATGAGCTCGGCTCGGCTCAATCTCGCAACCCGCGGCGCGTCACGTAGCATCGTAACGAGGCGGGCGGCGGAGGCTGCGCGAGGGCATCTTCTCTTCTCAAGGTCGAATAGCATGTAGAAGATACACCATTATAAGGAGGTCCAACTCCTCCTCCACTAACGAGGTGGGACTAAACTTCCCACCACCCCTTGTCATGCCACCTACATGGGCCCTTAGAGATTTTTCTGAAATTCTATTATGGGCCCAAAGCCCATCTCAAATTTTAGCAATCCCCCACAATATCTCAAGGGCCTATTTTGTCCTCTGTTCCAATTACTGTTTGATATACCATCATTTCAGTGAAGACCTATTAAGGTTGAGCTTCACCTAGAGCAAGTAGCTACACTCCTTTACAACTGACCAATGGACTATCCCTTGAATTGTCGGTTTGGCGTCAAGAAGTTTCACCACAAGTCTTACTAGTACTAGGCTGTCGAAGGCTAACCCCTCGGGTGGAGCATATTAGTCACACTCCTGTCCTATTCATGAGTTTACTAGAGATCACCCCAATCTCATAGACCGTGATCAGCAGTCGGGCTCATATAGGTGTGTTCCTCCAAAATCGCTCTGTAGGATAGCATCTTGCTTACATATAAACTTTGGAACACATTAAGATAGTAGTCATCCTAAAATACAGTATCCAAGAGTATTACATATCCAACGGAGTGGGTTAGTAAAGTTACTCTCCTCAGTTCACCACTGGCTTGTTTTCCTAGGTCCTACTTCACAGGATCTCCGATCACATAGGTTGGGTTACTACCATGGCAACTCATGTGGGTCTCATACCCATCACCCTCTATGCATTATCTATCACAACACGTGATAGCCCTTTAGTAAAGGGATCTGCCAGATTCTTAGCCGTGTAGATGTAATCCGACACTATCACTCCGGAGCTTCTTCAATGTTTGACAAGTTTCAATCTCATTCTTATATGTTTGTTGGACTTCATGTTGTCCTTTGAACTCTTCACTTTGACAATGACTGTATGGTTATCGCAATTCATAAGGATAGTCGGAACCGGCTTCTCAACCACTTGCAAGTCCATCAAGAGATCTCGAAGAAATTCTGCTTCGACACCAGAAGTATCTAATGTTGTTAATTCTGCTTTCATTGTCGATCTCGTGAAGATCATTTGCTTGCAAGACTTCCAGGAAACACCACCACCTACAACGGTAAACATATACCCAGTAGTGGCATCTCATCAGCATCAGAGATCCAATTCGCATCATTGTACCCTTCAAGTACCGACGGGTATCCGGTATAGTGAATTCCGTGATTCATAGTACCTTTCAGATAGCGCATAACTCTTTCAACAACACGTCAATGAACATCACCCGGATTGGCGACAAACCGACTCAGTTTGCTAACGGCAAACGCGATGTGAGGCCTCGTTGCGCTAGCTAGATACATAAGTGAACCAATGATTTGAGAGTATCTCAATTGATCTTTAGATGTTCCTATGAACTTTCGAACCAGCACACTAGGATCATATGGTGTTTGAGAAACTTTGCAGTCCGAATATCCAAAATGACTCAAAATCTTCTCAACATAATGGGATTGCAGAAGTGTAATCCCACCTTCACCATCTCTCAATAGTTTGATGTTCAAGATAACATCAGCCACTCCAAGGTCCTTCATCTCAAAGTTCTGAGAAAGAAAAGACTTAACATCCTCAATCACTTTGATATTGGTTCCAAATATCAGTATGTCATCAACATACAAGCACAGTATAACTCCTTCGCCCCCACCATGGCGATAGTATACACATTTGTCAACTTCATTAACAACAAAGTCAACAGATGTCAGAGTTGTATTAAACTTCTCATGACATTGCTTAGGTGCTTGTCTCGGGCCATATAAAGATTTCAACAACTTACACACCTTTCCTTCCTGACCATCTATCACAAAGCCATCTGGTTGCTGCATATAGATTTCCTCCTCTAGCTCTCCACTAAGGAAAGTCCACTTGACGTCCTCTAGCTCTCCATGCGAGGCCGCCAATGAGAGTAGTACTCGAATGTTGGTCAGTCTGGCCACAGGTGAATAAGTATCAAAGAAATCTTCTTCTTTCTGGGCATAGCCCTTGGCCACAAGCCTAGCCTTATACTTTTCAATTGAACCATCGGGCCTAAGATTCTTTTTGAGCACCCACTTACATCCCAATGGTTTGCAACCATAGGGATGCTCAGTTATTTCCCATGTTCCATTAGCCATGATGGAATGCATCTCGCTACGGACCGCTTCTTTCAAGTAGTCAGCATCAGGAGATGCATAGGCTTCCGAAATAGAAGTGTGATTATCATCCACGAGGTACACAAGGAAGTCATCACCAAAGGTCTTTGTAGTACTTTGTCTCTTGCCCCTACCAAAGGTTTCCTCGTCAACCTCCAAAGGATTTTCATCATGTGGCAGGCTCAGGAGTCTCCTCTGATTCCTGTCTAGAAGTGCTTTGCACATCTCTCATGGGGAATATATCCTCAATGTAGCATCCTTAGACTCCATACTTGTACCGACCTTCACGTCAGGTACCTCAGATTTCACTAGTAGAAATCTATAGCCAACTTTGTTCTTAGCGTAGCCCAAATTAACGCAATCTACGCTCTTTGGTCCAAGCTTACGCTTTTTGGGGATCGGCACATTGACTTTCGCCAAACAGTCCCAACTACGTAAGTAGGAGATCATCGTCCTTCTCTTCGACCACTGCTCATAGGGAGTGACCTCATTATCTTTTGTCGGAACTTTATTCAGGACATGACACGAAGTCAATATAGCCTCCCCCCACAATGCCTTGGATAAACCCGATGTATCTAACATGGCGTTAACCAAATCAGTTAGAGTATAGTTTTTCCCCTATAAACACCTTGAGTTTAAGAGGTATTTTGACTTTCTAGAAAAAATTATGAGGAAATCCAAGAGCTGGCTCAGCGTGCTTCCTATATAAGGAACATAATGAGAACAATTTGCTATGTTTTCTTTCTGAAACCTTTCAGAGTCTGAAGCTGACTAAGGCCTTGTTCGGATACTCTCCGCTCCCCAACTGTATCTCCCAAGAGGAGGGAGCGCCAAGACAATTGCAGGGAGCGTCTCGAACAAAGCTTCTCGCGTGGAGCAGAGTTACGAGACTGGAGAACTTCCAAACATGCACTAAATCACCTTGCACAGTCGCTCTTGCTGATTGAACTGAAATCCACCACACGGCCATTGAGATCACCTGTAGTTTAGGCTTCAAAGCTGCGTATGAACACGTGAACACTTCACCTCAGTACATGTGCTTTGCCTGACTATCATGTCATTTCTTTAGCAACTAAGCACAAAACCCATCGTAAGAGTGACAGAGAAGAACAACGCCACCTAATTACTAGTGTCCAATAAGTACTGATTTTTTTATTTCAAGTATCTATTGGAAATATTCCCTAGAGGCAATAAATAAAGTGTTTATTATTATATTTCCTTGTTTATGATAATCATTTATTATCCATGCTATAACTGTATTGATTGGAAACACATTACATGTGTGGGAAAATAGACAACACTCTGTCCCTAGTATGCCTCTAGTGAACTAGCTCGTTGATCAAAGATGGTCAAGGTTTCCTAGACATTGACATGAGATGTCATTTGATAATGGGATCACATCATTAGGAGAATGATGTGACGGACAAGACCCAAACTGCAAACGGAGCATATGATCGTGTCAGTTTATTGCTACTGTTTTCTGCATGTCAAGTATGTGTTCCTATGACCATGAGATCATGCAAATCACGGACATCGGAGGAGTGCCTTGTGTGTATCAAACGTTGCAACGTAACTGGGTGACTATAAAGGTGCTCTACAGGTATCTACAAAGGTGTTGGTGAGTTGGCATGGATCAAGACTGGGATTTGTTACTCCGTGTGACAGAGAGGTATCTAAGGGCCCACTCGGTAATACAACATCACAATAAGCCTTGCAAGCAATGTGACTAAGTGTTTGTTGCGGGATCTTGTATTACAGAATGATTAAAGAAGGTTGCCGGTAACAAGGTTGAACTAGGTATGGAGATACCGACGATCGAATCTCGGGCAAGTAACATACCGAAGAACAAAGGGAACATCATACGGGATTAACTGAATATTTGACATAGAGGTTCGATCGATAAAGATCTTCGTAAAATATGTAGGAACCAATATGGGCATCTAGGTCCCGCTATTGGTTATTGACCGTAGAGGTGTCTCAGTCATGTCTGTAAAGAGACTTGCCGGTAATGAGGTTGAACTAGGTATGGAGATACCGACGATCGAATCTCGGGCAAGTAACATACCGAAGAACAAAGGGAACATCATACGGGATTAACTGAATCCTTGACATAGAGGTTCGATCGATAAAGATCTTCATAGAATATGTATGAACCAATATGGGCATCCGGGTTCCGGTATTGGTTATTGATCGTAGAGGTGTCTCGGTCATGTCTACATAGTTCTCGAACCCGCAGGGTCTGAACACTTAAGGTTTGGTGACGTTTTGGTACAACAGAGTTATGTATGGTGGTGGCCGAAGGTTGCTCGGAGTGCCGGCTGAGATCCCGTTCTTCACGAGGAGCTCCGGAATGCTCCGGAGCTAAAGATTCATATATAGGAAGTCTTGTTTTGGTCTCCGGAAAAGTTTTGGGCTCATCGGTAGTGTACCGGGAGTGCCGGTAGTGTACCGGGAGACCATCCGGAGGGGTATTTCGACCCAAGAGGCTACATGGGCTATGGGAGAGTGAATACCAGCCCTTAGTGGGCTGGTGGAAGTCCCACACAAAGCCCATGCGGCTAGGGAGAAAAAGCCCAAAGAGAAAAAGTGGAAAAAGGCAAAAATAGGGTGAATCCTAGTCCTACTAGGATTGGAGGTGGATTCCACTTCTCCCTCTTGGTTCGGCCAACTCCTTGGAGGCTTGGCCCTTCGGCCAACCCTCCTCCTCTCTTCTTCCTATATATACTGGTGGTTTTAGGGTTTTTGCACTAGATTTTCCGCCACGTGCTACCCGTTCCTCCAGTGCATAGTTTTTCCTCTAGATCGGATTTCTGCAGTGCTCAGGCGAAGCCCTGCCAGAATAGCTCCACCACCATCGCCGGAGTGCCATCACGCTGCCGGAGAACTCTTCTTCCTCTTGTTGGATTAAGAAGGCGGAGATCGTCATCAAGTTGTACGTGTGCTGAATGCGGAGATGTCGTTCGTTCGGTGCTTGATCGGGACGGATCGTGAGGACGGTTCGTGACTGGATCGCGGGACGCTCGGCGATTTGGATTGCGAAGACGTTCCACTACACCAACAGCGTTTCTAAAAGTTTCCCGCTTAGCGATCTACAAGGGTATGTAGATCCACTCTCCCTCTCGTAGATGCTCATCACCATGGATAGATCTTGCGTGTGCGTAGGAATTTTTTTGTTTCCCATGTAACGTTCCCCAACACTAGCATCATTACCTAGGTCTATGTGTAGATGAGATCTCGAGTAGAACACAAAGGGTTTGTGGGCATTGATGCTTAGATCGCTTCTTCCCTTGGTCGGATTTTGGTTCAGCGGTATTGTGAGATGAAGCGGCCCAGACCAACATTACTCGTACGCTTACGAGAGACTGGTTCCCTCGACCGTGACTTGTTGCATAGATGGCTTGCGGGTGCCAGTTTATCTCACTTTAGTTCGATAGGATTCGACAAAGGCGGTCCTTGAGAAGGTTGAAAAGCAACTAGTGTATCACCGTTGTGGTTTTTGCGTAGATGAGATATGTTCATGCTAGATACCCGTAGCAGCCACGTAAAACATGCAACAACAATTAGAGGACGTCTAACTTGTTTTTGCAGGGTATGTTG
Organism: Hordeum marinum; assembly: GCA_022496015.1. Classification (NCBI taxonomy): domain Eukaryota; kingdom Viridiplantae; phylum Streptophyta; class Magnoliopsida; order Poales; family Poaceae; genus Hordeum; species Hordeum marinum. Next base: position 20,069,080 of record CM039673.1, on the reverse strand, counting down.
TGATGTGATATGGCGAATTACATGATATGATATATGTGATGTATGAGATGATCATGTGGTGTATAGATTATCACGACTTGCATGTCGATGAGTACGGCTACCGGCAGGAGCCATAGGGTTGTCTTTAATTATTGTATGACCTGCGTGTCAATCATTAAGCGCTATGTAATGCTTTACTTTATCGCAAAACGGTAGCAATAGTAGTAGAAGCATGTTGGGCTTGACAACCCCGATGGTGACACGTTGATGGAGATCAACATGATGGAGATCATGGTGTCGTGCCGGTGACGATGGAGATCATGCCGGTGCTTTCTAGATGGAGATCAAAAGCACAAGTTCATGGCCATATCATGTCACTGATGAATTGCATGTGATGTTAATCCTTTTATGCACCTTGTTTTTCTTAGGATGACAGTCGCATTATAAGGTGATCCCTCACTTAATTTTCAAGATAAATTGTGTTCTTCCCGAGTGTGCACCGTTGCGAAAGTTCGTCGTGTCGAGACACCACGTGATGATCGGGTGTGATAGACTCTACGTTCACATACAACGGGTGCAAGCTAGTGTTGCACATGCAGAATACTCGGGTTAAACTTGACGAGCCTAGCATGTACAGACATGGCCTCGGAACACAAGTGACCGAAAGGTCGAACATGAGTCCTATAGTAGATATGATCAACATGAGATGTTCACCATTGAAGCCACCTCAACTCACGTGATGATCGGACTTGAGTTGGTGAATTTGGATCACGTGACACTCAGATGACCTGAGGGATGTCAATTTGAGTGGGATCTTTAGTAATTTGATTAACTAAACTCATTATCTTGAACAATAGTCTAAGTAAACTTTGCATATTTATGTTGTAGATCAATGGCTCGCGCAGTAGCACCCCTGAATTTTAATGCGTTCCTAGACAAAGCTAAGTTGAAACATGATGGAAGTAACTTTGTTGACTAGGCCCGTAATCTAAGGATTATCCTCATGGCTTCCCAGAAATCATATGTCCTTGATGTACCGCTTGGTGACCAACCAGAAGACATGACCTCCGAAGACGTTAACAACGCTTGGGAGGCACATACTAGATATTACTCAATACTTCAGTGTGCAATATTGTATGGCTTAGAACCGGGACTTCAAATACGTTTTGAAAGTCATGGAGCATATGAGATGTTCCAGGAGTTGAAGTTTATCTTTCAGAAGAATGCCCGGATCGAGAGGTATGAGACCTCCGATAGGTTCTATGCTTGCAAGATGGAGGAGAACGGGTCTATCAGTGAGCATATACTCAGAATGTCTGGGTATTCAAATCGTCTAGCAGAGTTGGGTATTACCCTTCTGCTAGAGGCAATCACTGACAGAGTTCTTCAATCACTGCCACCTAGTTACAAGAGCTTTGTGATGAACTATAACATGCACGGGATGAACAAGTCAGTCGCCGAGTTGTTTGCGATGCTGAAAGTCATTGAGGCTGAAATCCAGAAAGAACATCAAGTGTTGATGGTCAATAAAACCACTTGTTTCAATAAGAATGGCAAGGGCAAGGGAAAGAAGGGTAAAACCAAGAAGGATGGCAAAGCAGTTGCTACTCCTGTAAAGAAGCCTAAGCATGAACCTAAGCCAGAAACTGAGTGCTTTCATTGCAAGGGAACTGGTGACTGGAAGCGTAACTGCCCCAAGTACCTGGCTGACAAGAAGGCAGACAACGACAAACAAGGTATATATGATATACATGTTATTGATGTGTACCTTACTAGCTCTCGTAGTAGTGCCTGGGTATTTGATACCGGTTCGTTTGCTCACATTTGCAACTCAAAGCAGGAACTACGAAATAAACGAAGGCTGGCGAAGGACGAAGTGATGATGCGCGTGGGAAATGGTTCCAAGGTTGATGTGATCGCCGTCGGCATGCTCTCTCTTCGATTACCTTCGGGATTAGTGATGAACCTGAATAATTGTTATTTAGTGCCTACATTAAGCATGAACATTATATCTGGATCTTGTTTGTTGCGAGACGGTTACTAATTTAAATCGGAGAATAAAGGTTGTTCTATTTATATGAATAATATCTTTTATGGTCATGCACCCAATGTTAGGGGTTTATTCATATTGAATCTTGATAGTGATGACACACATTTTCATAACATTGATGCCAAAAGATGTAGAGTTGATAATGATAGTACCACTTTCTTGTGGCACTGCCGTTTAGGTCATATTGGTGTAAAACGCATGAGGAAGCTCCATGCTGATGGACTTTTGGAGTCACTTGATTTTGAATCACTTGACACATGTGAACCATGCCTCATGGGCAAGATGACTAAAACACCATTCTCTGGAACAATGGAATGGGCAAGTGACTTATTGGAAATCATACATACTGATGTGTGCGGTCCAATGAATGTTACAACGCGTGGTGGATATCATTATTTTCTCACCTTCACTGATGACTTAAGTAGATATGGGTATATTTACTTAATCAAACACAAGTCTGAAACGTTTGAAAAGTTCAAGCAATTTTAGAGTGAAGTTGAGAATCATCGTAACAAGAAGATTAAGTTCCTACGATCTGATCAAGGAGGTGAATATCTGAGTTATGAGTTTGGCAGTCACTTAAGACAGTGTGGAATTGTTTCAAAGTTGACACCGCCTGGAACACCACAGCGTAATGGTGTGTCCGAACATCGTAATCGAACCTTATTAGATATGGTGCGTTCTATGATGTCTCTTGCTGATTTGCCACTATCGTTTTGGGGTTATGCATTAGAGACAGCTGCATTCACTTTAAATAGGGCACCATCGAAATCCATTGAGACAACGCCATATGAACTATGGTTTTGCAAGAGGCCAAAGTTGTCGTTTCTTAAAGTTTGGGGATGTGATGCTTATGTCAAAAAGCTTCACCCTGAAAAGCTGGAACCCAAAGAAGAGAAATGCATCTTCATAGGATACCCGAAAGAGACAGTCGGGTATACCTTCTATCTCAGATCCGAAGGCAAAGTATTTGTCGCTAAGAACGGAACATTTCTTGAGAAAGAATTTCTCTCGAAAGAATTGAGTGGGAGGAAGATAGATCTTGATGGGGTTATTGAACCTTTACTTCAACCAGAAAGTAGTGCATCGCAGAAAGATGTTTCTGTGGAACCTACAACGGTAGAAGAGGAAGTTAATGATGATGATCATGAAGCTTCGGATCAAGCTACTATTAAACCTCGTAGGTCGACAAGGTCGTGTACTACTCCCGAGTGGTACGACAACCCTGTCTTAGAGGTCATGCTGTTGGACAACAATGAACCTACGAGCTATGGAGGAGCAATGTGTTGGGAGACGTAGTAGTAAATCAAAATTTTCCTACGTGTCACCAAGCCTATCTATGGAGAAACCAGCAACGAGAGGGGAGAGATTGCATCTTCATACCTTTGAACATCGCTAAGCGGAAGCGTTACAAGAACACGGTTGATGGAGTCATACTCGGAGCGATTCAGATCGCGGTGGATTCCGATCTTAGCACCGAACAACGGTGCCTCTGCGTTCAACACACGTGCAGCCCGGTGACGTATCCTACACCTTGATCCAGCAAGAAGGAAGGAGAGGTTGGGGAAGGGGTCCAGCAGCAGCACGACGGCGTGGTGGTGGTGGAGTAACAAGGTATCCCGGCAGGGCTTCGCCTAAGCGCGGCGGAGGAGGAAGAAGAGACGTAAGGCTGCACCAGAGAGAGAGAGAGTTCAGATCTATTCTCAAGAGGCAAAACCCTTGGATATATGTAGGAGGAGGGAGAGGGAGGGCTGCCTTGGCCCCTCCTCCAAGGAGGGGAGGTTCGGCCGAACTAGGGGGAGAGTCCACCTCCCACAAGGGAGGTGGACCTCCTCCTTTTAAACTTTCCAGCCCTTATCTCTAGATCCCTAGTTGCATGGGCCTTTATAGAAGGTCTTGGCCAGCCCAATATGGGCTGGCACACCTCCTGTAAGGGCCCATGAAGTCCTATGGTCGTCACACCCCTCCCGGGCGTCCTCCGGCACCGTCCCGGCACTCCCGGTACAATACCGGTGAGCCCAAAAACTTTCTGGTGACCAAAACTGGACTTCCTATATATCAATCTTTACCTACGGACCATTCCGGAGCTGCTAGTGACGTCCGGGATCTCATCCGGGACTCCGAACATCCTTCAGTAATAACGTATACCATTTCCCTATAACCCTAGCGTCATCGAACCTTAAGTGTGTAGACCCTACGGGTTCGGGAGACACGTAGACATGATCGAGACACCTCTTCGGTCAATAACCAACAGCGGGATCTAGATACCCATGTTGGCTCCCATGTACTCCATGATGATCTCATCAGATGAACCATGATGTCGGGGATTCAATCAATCACGTATACAATTCCCTTTGTCTATCGGTATGGTACTTGCCCGAGATTCGATCGTCGGTATCCCTATACCTTGTTCAATCTCGTTACCGGCAAGTCCCTTTACTCGTTCCACAATACATCATCCCGTGGCTAACTCCTTAGTCACATTGAGCTCATTATGGTGATCTCTTACCGAGTGGGCCCAGAGATACCTCTTCGAAACACGGAGTGACAAATCCCAGTCTCGATTCCTGCCAACCCAACAGACAATTTCGGAGATACCCGTAGTGTACCTTTATAGCCACCCAGTTACGTTGTGACGTTTGGCACACCCAAAGCATTCCTACGGTATCCGGGAGTTGCACAATCTCATGGTCTAAGGAAACGATACTTGACATTGAAAAGCTTTAGCAAACAAACTACACGATCTTGTGCTATGCTTAGGATTGGGTCTTGTCCATCACATCATTCTCCTAATGATGTGATCCCGTTATCAACGACATCCTATGTCCATGGTCATGAAATCGTGACCATCTATTGATCAACAAGCTAGCCAACTAGATGCTCGAGGAGAACGACATAAATATTTGCAAAGTGCACACGAATCTGAATGTTGCAGACCCATTGACTAAACCTCTTCCAAGGGTTAAACATGATCAACACCAGAACTGCATGGGTGTTCGATTCATTACCATGTAAATCACATAGTGATGTGAATTAGATTATTGACTCTAGTGCAAGTGGAAGACAGTTGGAAATATGCCCTAAAGGCAATAAATAAAGTGTTTATTATTATATTTCCTTGTTTATGATAATCGTTTATTATCCATGCTATAATTGTATTGATTGGAAACACATTACATGTGTGGGTAAATAGACAACACTCTGTCCCTAGTATGCCTCTAGTGAACTAGCTCGTTGATCAAAGATGGTCAAGGTTTCCTAGCCATTGACATGAGATGTCATTTGATAACGGGATCACATCATTAGGAGAATGATGTCATGGACAAGACCCAAACTACAAACCTAGCATATGATCATGTCAGTTTATTGCTACTGTTTTCTGCATGCCAAGTATGTGTTCCTATGACCATGAGATCATGCAACTCAAGGACATCAGAGGAGTGCCTTGTGTGTATCAAACGTCGCAACATAACTGGGTGACTATAAAGGTGCTCTACAGGTATCTTCCAAGGTGTCTGTTGAGTTGGCATGTATCAAGACTGGGATTTGTTACTCCGTGTGACGGAGAGGTATCTCAGGGCCCACTCGGTAATACAACATCACAATAAGCCTTGCAAGAAATGTGACTAAGTGTTAGTTGTGGGATCTTGTAGTACGAAACGAGTAAAGAGACTTGCTGGTAACGAGGTTGAAGTAGGTATGGAGATACCGGCGATCGAATCTCGGGCAAGTAACATACCGAAGAACAAAGGGAATATCATACGAGATTAACTGAATCACTGACATAGAGGTTCGACCGATAAAGATCTTCGTAGAATGTGTAGGAACCAATATGGGCATCTAGGTTCCGCTATTGGTTATTGACCGTAGAGGTGTCTCAATCATGTCTACATAGTGCTCGAAAATGCGGGGTCTGCACACTTAAGGTTTGGTGATGTTTTGGTAGAATAGAGTTATGTATGGTGGTGACTCAAGGTTGTTCGGAGTCCCAGAGGAGATCCCGGACATCAAGAGGAGATCCTGAATGGTCCGGAGGTAAAGATTCATATACAGGAAGTCCTATTTTGGTCGCCGAAAATGTTTCGGGCTGATCGGTAGTGTACCGGGAGTGCCGGTAGTGTACAGGGAGACCATCGGGAGGGGTATTTCGACCCAAGAGGCCACATGGGCTGTGGGAGAGAGTATACCATCGCTTAGTGGGCTGGTGGAAGTTCCACACAAATCCCATGCGGTTAGGGAGAAAAGGCCCAAAGAGAAAAAGTGGAAAAAGGCAAAAATAGGGTGAATCCTAGTCCTACTAGGAAGGCTTGGCCCTTGGGCCAATTCTCCTCCTCTCTTCCTCCTACATATACTGGTGGCTTTAGGGTTTTTGCACTACATTTTCAGCCACATGCTACCCGTTCCTCCAGTGCATAGTTTATCCTCTAGATCGGATTTCTGCAGTGCTTAGGTGAAGCCTTGCCAGAACAGCTCCACCACCATCGCCGGAGCGCCGTCACGCTGCCGGAGAACTCTTCTTCCTCTCCGCTCCCTCTTGCTGGATCAAGAAGGTGGAGATCGTCATCAAGCTGTACGTGTGCTAAACGCGAAGGTGTCGTCCGTTCGGCGCTTGATCGGGACGGATCGTGAGGATGGTTCGTGATTGGATCACGGGACGCTCGGCGATTTGGATCACGAAGACGTTCGACTACACCAACCGCGTTTCTTAACGCTTCCCCCTTAGCGATCTACAAGGGTACTTAGATCCACGCTCCCTCTCGTAGATGCTCATCACCATGGATAGATCTTGCGTGTCCGTAGGAAATTTTTTGTTTCCCATGTAACATTCCCCAACAGTATCTTAGTTACTATTTTTACTAAGACTGCAATCAGGCCCAAAATGGAATAAAAAAACCATTCAAATATAATGACTTCTGAACAATGAACAATGCATGGCCATTTTGTTGAGGCATATATTCTTTCGGCAATAATAGGCTCATAGTCTGCTAATAAGGCAATTATGTCTATTTTTAGGAGAGAGACATGAAAAAGTAAAGGGAATGGGCTCTCATGCAAGAGCCTACCTATACGCGTACTCCTATAGTCAGATATAATAAATTTGAAGTAAAGAGATGGAGAGGAGGTAGAAAAAAGCACAAGTATTGTAGCCAATCTTACCGTGGGTCACTATATGTGATGACATGGCTATCCCATATAACCACGGTTGATTGTATTATTTACCATGTGTTGGGGAACGTTGCATGGGAATCAAAAAAATTCCTATGCACACGCAAGATCTATCCATGGTGATGAGCATCTACGAGAGGGAGAGTGGATCTACATACCCTTGTAGATCGCTAAGCAGGAAGCGTTAAGAAACGCGGTTGGTGTAGTTGTACGTCTTCGCGATCCAAATCGCCGAGTGTCCTGTGATCCAATCACGATCCGTCTCGCGAACTCATCACGATCCGTCCCGCGATCTCATCACGATCCATCTCGCAATCTTGATCACGGTCCTTCCGATCTAGCGCCGAGCGGACGGCACCTCCGTGTTCAGCACACGTACAGCTCGATGACGATCTCCGCCTTCTTGATCCAGCAAGAGGGAGGAGAGAGGTAGAAGAGTTCTCCGGCATCATGATAGTGCCGCAGTGATGGTGGTGGAGCAATTCCGGCAGGGCTTCGCCTAAACACCGTTGAAAACCGATCTAGAGGAGAAACTGCGATCTAGAGGAGAGGTAGCACCTGACTATTAGGGTTAGCTTTTTCCTCTAAATCCTCTAGTATATATAGGAGGGAGGGAGGGGAGGAGGCAGCCTCAAACCCTCAAGGTTTGGTGGAAATTGGAGGTGGAGGAGTCCTACTCCAATCCTATTAGGAGTAGGATTCCTCCTTTCCACCTCTCGACCTCTGGATTTTTTCCTTCTCAAACTAATCCAGCCGCATGGGCCCTTAGAGGAGGCTTTGGCCAGCCCACCAGGGGCTGCTTTACCTGCACCCATAGCCCATGTAGCCTCTGTTGGGAAACGTTGCATGGGAAACAAAAAATTTCCTACGCACACGCAGATCTATCCATGGTGATGAGCATCTATGAGAGGGAGAGTGGATCTACATACCCTTGTAGATCGCTAAGCGGGAAGCGTAAAGAAATGCGGTTGGTGTAGTCGATTATCTTCGCGATCCAAATCGCCGAGCGTCCCGCGATCTCATCACGATCCGCCTTGCGAACCAATCACGATCCGTCTTGTGAACTCATCATGATCCGTCCCGCGATCTCATCACGATCCGTCTCACGATCTTGATCACAATCTGTCCCACGAACTCATCATGATCCGTTCCGCGATCTCATCACGAATGCATAACACCAAAGTGAATGTAGTTGTCTCTAATGCATAACACCAAAATTATAGTAGCAAAACGATAAGAGACATCATAGCACACACCATATCCAATAGAGTACGACTATGACGTTCGGACACACCATCACATTATGGTGTTCCAGGTGGCGTGAGTTGTGAAACAACTTTCACATTGTCTTTAAGTCGTATGCCAAACTCGTAACTCAGATATTCACCTCCACGATCACATCGGAGACATCTTTATCTTCTTGTCACGATGATCTTTAAACTTCACTCTGAATTTTCTTGAACCTTTCAAATGATTCAGACTTGTGTTTCATTAAGTAAATATCCACTATATCTACTCAAATCATCAGTGAGGGTAAGAAAATAATGATATCCACTGAACGCTACAAGACTCATTGGATTGCATACATCAACATGTGTCATTTCCAATGAATCGCTTGCCCGCTCCATCCAACGGGGTCCTTTAGTCATCTTGCCCAAGAGGCATGGTTCGCATGTCTCGACCAATTCGAAATCGAATGAGTCCAAAGATCCATCTGCATGGAGTTTCTTCATGCACTTTATACCAATATGACATTTAGCGGCAGTGCCACAAGTATGTGGTACTATCATTATTAACTTTGTATCTTTTGACATCAATGTTATGAACATGTGTATTAGTACGATCAAGATTCAACAAACCATTCTCACTGGGTGAATGACCATTGAAGGTATTATTCATGTAAACAGAATAACCATTATTCTCTAACTTAAATGAATAACCATATTGCAATAAACATGATCTAATCATGTTCATGCTCAACGCAAAACACCAAATAACATTTATTTAGGTTCATCACTAATCCTGAAGGTAGAGAGAGCGTGCGATGTTGATCACATCAACCTTGGAAACATTTCCAACACACATCGTCAGCTCACCCTTAGCTAGTTCTCCGTTTATTCTGTAGCTTTTATTTCGAGTTACTAACATTTAGCAACCGAAACGGTATCCAATACCCAGGTGCTACTAGGAGTACTAGCAAGGTACACATCAATAACTCGTATATCAAATATACTTCTGTCGATGTTGCCAGCCTTCTTATCTACCAAGTATCTAGGGTTGTTCCGCTTCAGCGACCACTCACCTCATAATAGAGGCACTTAGTCTCGGGTTTGAGTTCAACTTTGGGTTGCTTCACTGGAGCAGCAACTGACTTGCTATCCATGAAGTTTCCCTCCTTGCTCTTGCCCTTCTCGAAACTAGTGGTTTGATTAACCATCAACACTTGACGCTCCTTCTTGATTTCTACCTTTGCGGTGTCAAACATCGCGAACAGCTCAGGAATCAATATTTCTATCCCTGGCGTTTTATAGTTCATCAGCAAGTTCTAGTAGCTTTAGTGATAGTGACTTGGAGAACTATATCAATCACTATCCTATTTGGAAGATCAACTCCCACTTGGTTCAAGCGATTGTAGCACCCAGGCAATCTGAGCACATGCTCAACGATTGAGCTATTCTCTTTCATCTTGCACGCAAAGAATCTTGTTGGAGATCTCATATCTCGCAACACGGGCATGAGCCTGAGATCCAAATTTCAACTCTTAGAAACATCTCATATGTTCCGTGACGTTCAAACCATTTTGGAGCCGCAGTTCTAAGCCTTAATGCATGATGCACTAAACTATCAAGTAGTCATCAGAACGTGCCTGTCAGATGTTCACAACATCTATAGACGACGCTAGAGGGGTTGGCACACCGAGCTGTGCAATAAGGACATAAGACTTCTGTGCAGCAATGAGGACAATCCTCAGATCACGGACCCAGTCCGCAATATTGCTACCATCATCTTTCAGCTCTATTTCTCTGGGAACATATAAAAATTAAGGGAGCTACAGTGCGAGCTAGTAATCTACAACATAATTTGCAAAGACACTATTGACTATGTTCATGATAATGAGTTCAATTAATCATATTACTTAAGAACTCCCACTCAAATTGACATCCCTCCGGTCATTCGAGTGATAGATGATCCAAATTTCACCAACTCAAGTCCGATCATCACGTGAGTTGAGGTGGCTGCAATGGTGAACATCATCATGTTGATCATATCTGCGATATGACTCATGTTCGACATTTCGGTCTCTTGTGTCCCGAGGCCATGTCTGTACATGCTAGGCTCATCAAGTTTAACCCGAGTGTTCTGCATGTGCAACACTGGCTTGCACCCGTTGTATGTGAACGTAGAGTCTATCACACCCGATCATCACGTGGTGTCTCAACACGACGAACTTTTGCAACGGTGCACACTCAGGGAGAACACAATTTATCTTGAAATTAAGTGAGTGATCACCTTATAATGCTACAATCGTAGTAAGCAAAACAAGGTGCATAAAAAGGATTAACATCACATGCAAATCATAAGTGACATGATATGGCCATAAACTTGTGCTTTTGATCTCCTTCTAGAAAGCACCGGCATGATCTCCATCGTCACCGGCATGACACCATGATCTCCATCATCTTGATCTCCATCAACGTGTCGCCATCGGGGTTGTCACGCCCTGCATGCTTCTACTACTATTGCTACCGTAGCGATAAAGTAAAGCATTACATAGCGCTTAATGATTGACACGCAGGTCATATAATAATTAAAGACAACCCTATGGCTCCTGCCGGTTGCCGTATTCATCGACATGCAAGTCGTGATAATCTATACATCACAAGATCATCTCATATATCACACATATCACATCATGTATTTGGCCATATCATATCACAACATACCCTGCAGAAACAAGTTAGACGTCCTCTAATTGTTGTTGCATGTTTTACGTGGCTGCTCCGGGTATCTAGCAAGAACAATTCTCATCTACGCAAAAACCACAACGGTGATACACTAGTTGCTTTTCAACCTTCTCATGGACCGCCTTTGTCGAATCCGATCCAACTAAAGTGAGAGAAACTGTCACCCGCAAGCCATCTATGCAACAAGTTGCGGTTGAGGGAACCGGTCTCTCGTAAGCGTACGAGTAATGTTGGTCCGGGCCGCTTCATATCACAATACCGCTGAACGAAAATCCGACCAAGGAAGGAAGCAATCTAAGCATCAATGCCCACAAACCTTTTGTGTTCTACTCGAGATCTCATCTACACATAGACCTAGCTCATGATGCCATTGTTGGCAAACGTCGCATGGGAAACAAAAAATTTCCTACGCACACGCAGATCTATCCATGGTGGTGAGCATCTACGAGAGGAAGAGTGGATCTACATACCCTTGTAGATCGCCAAGCGGGAAGCGTTAAGAAACGCGGTTGGTGTAGTCGAACATCTTCGCGATCCAAACCGCCGAGCGTCCCATGATCTCATCACGATCCGTCCCGCGATCCTATCACGATCCGTCTCGTGAACTCATCATGATCCGTCCCGCGATCTCATCACGATCCGTCTCACGATCTTGATCACGATCTGTCCCGCGAACTCATCACCATCCGTTCCGCGATCTCATCACGAACCGTCTCGCGATCTCGATCACGGTCCTTCCGATCTAGCGCCGAACGGACGACACCTCCGCGGTCAGCACACGTACAGCTTGATGACGATCTCCACCTTCTCGATCCAGCAAGAGGGGCAGAGAGGTAGAAGAGTTCTCCAGCAGCGTGAAGGCGCTCCGGCAATGGTGGTGGAGCTATTTCGGCAGGGCTTTGCCTAAGCACTGCGGAAATAGTCTAGTCTAGAGGAACTTGATCTAGAAGTAGGGTTTAGACGTGGCTGAAATTCCTTGTCCAAAAAACCCTAATTCCACTCATATATATAGGAGGAGGGGAGAGGAGGCTGCGCCCAAAAGGAGAGCTCTCCTTTGGTTCGGCTGAACCTAGTGGGGAGGAGTCCTCCTCCTAGTAGGACTCCTCCTCCCACAAGAGAGGTGGAGTTTGGGGAGGTTTCCACCCCAATTCGGTTTGCCTCCCTTTCCTACTACACATAGGACTCCTTGGACGACCCAACTGGCCCACTATGGGCTGGTGGGTTGCCACATAGGCCCATGGGGTGGGGTGGCCCCACTGGTGGGCCCCTGGGACCCATTCGTCACTCCCGGTACACTACCGAAAGTGCCCGAAACATTCCAGAGTCCAAACACCACCTACCTATATATTAATCTTTGTCTCCGGAACATTCCGGAACTCCTCTTGACGTCCAGGATCTCATCCAGGACTCCGAACAACCTTCGGTTACCACCATACATAACTCTACACTACCGAAACATCACCAAACCTTAAGTGTGCAGACCTTGCGGGTTCGAGAACTATGTAGACATGACAGAGACACCTCTACGGTCAATAACCAATGGCGGGACCTGGCTGTCCACATTGGTTCCTACATATTCTATGAAGATCTTTATCGGTCGAACCTGTATGTCAAGGATTCAGTTAATCCCGTATGATGTTCCCTTTGTTCTTCGGTATGTTACTTGCCCGAGATTCGATCGTCTGTATCTCCATACCTAGTTCAACCTCATTACCGGCAAGTCTCTTTTACTCGTTCCATAATACAAAATCCCGTGACCAACACTTAGTGACGTTGCTTGCAAGGCTCATTGTGATATTGTATTACCGAGTGGGCCCTGAGATACCTCTCCGTCACACGGAGTAATAAATCCCAGTCTTGATCCATGCCAACTCAACAAAAACCATCGGAGATAACTATAGAGCACCTTTATAGTCACCCAGTTACATTGCAACGTTTGAAACACACAAGGCACTCCTCCGATGTCCGTGAGCTGCATGATCTCATGGTCATAGGAACATATACTTGACATGTAGAAAACAGTAGCAATAAAATGAAACGATCATATGCTATGTTTGTAGTTTGGGTCTTGTCCATCACATCATTCGCCTCATGAAGTGATCCCGTTATCAAATGACATCTCATGTCCATGTCTAGGAAACATTAACCATCTTTTGATCAATGAGTTGGTCTATTAGAGGCATACTAGGGACATGGTTTTGTCTATGTATCCACACATGCATTTAAGTCTTCGATCAATACAATTATAGCATGGATAATAAACGATTATCATGAACAAGGAAATATGATAATAACTAATTTATTATTCCCTCTAGGGCATATTTACAATAGCCTCTTGGGTCGAAATCCCTCTCCCGATGGTCCCCCGGTACACTACCGGCACTCCCGATACACTACACATGAGCCCGAAACTTTTCCGGCAACCAACATAGGACTTCCTATACATCAATATTTACCTCTGGACCATTATGGAGCTCCTCATGATGTCCAGGATCTCATCCGAGAGTTCGAACAACCTTCGTTCACCACCATACATAACTCTATACTACTGAAACGTCACCGAACCTTAAGTGTGCAGACCCTGCAGGTTCGAGAACTATGCAGACATGACCGAGACACCTCTACGGTTAATAACCAATAGCGGGACCTGGCTGTCCACATTGGTTCCTACATATTCTACGAAGATCTTTATCGGTCGAACCTCTATGTCAAGGATTCAGTTAATCCCGTATGATGTTCCCTTTGTTCTTCGGTATGTTACTTGCCCAAGATTCGATCATTGGTATCTCCATACCTAGTTCAACCTCGTTACTGACAAGTCTCTTTACTTGTTCTGTAATACAAGATCCTATGACTAACACTTAGTCACATTGCTTGCAAGGCTTATTGTGATGTTGTATTACCGAGTGGGCCCTGAGATACCTCTACGTCACACGGAGTAACAAATCCCAGTCTTGATCCATGCCAACCCAACAGACACCCTCGGAGATACCTGTAGAGCACCTTTATAGTCACCCAGTTACGTTGCGAGGTTTGATACACACAAGCCACTCCTCCGGTGTCAGTGAGGTGGATCATCTCATGGTCATAGGAACAGATACTTGACATGCAGAAAACAGTAGCAATGAACTGACATGATCATATGCTACGTTAGTAGTTTGGTTCTTGTCCATCACACCATTCTCCTAATGATGTGATCCCATTATCAAATGACATCTCATGTCCATGGCTAGGAAACTTTAACCATCTTTGATCAATGAGCTAGTCTATTAGAGGCATACTAGGGACGTGGTGTTGTCTATGTATCCACACATGTATCAGAGTTTCCGATCGACACAATTATAGCATGTATAATAAACGATTATCATGAACAAGGAAATATGATAATAACCAATTTATTATTGCCTCTAGAGCATATTTCCAACAGTCTCCCACTTGCACTAGAGTCAATAATCTAGTTCACTTCACCATGTGATTCACATTGTTATGAATCTAACACCCAATGAGTTCTGGGGCTTGATCATTCTTTTCATGTGAGAGAGGTCTTATAGTCAACGGGTCTGCGACATTCAGATCCGTGTGTACTTTGCAAATCTCTATGTTAAACTGTAAACAGTGCTACCACACTCCACTTGGTAATATTCCAAATGGCCGCTCCACTATATGTATCCAGATTGCTACTACGAGTCGTCCGGATTGGTGTTAAAGCTTGCATCGACGTAACTCTTTACGACGATCTCTTTATCACCTTGATAATCGAGAAACATCTCCTTAGTCTTTTAGTTACTCAGGATAATCTTGACCGGTGTCCAGTGATCCACTCCTGGATCACTTTTGTATCCCTTGACAGACTCATGGCAAGGCACACACCAGGTGCGGTACACAACATGGCATAATATAGAGCCTATGGCTAAGGCATAGGGGACGACGTTCGTCCTTTCTCTTTCTTCTGCCATGGTGGAGCTGTGAGTCTCACTCAACTTCACACCTTACAAAACAGGCAAGAACTCTTTCTCTGACCGATCCATTTTGAACTCTTTCAAAATCTTGTCAAGGTATGTACTCATTGAACGTCTCATCAATCATATTGATCTATCTCTATATATCTTGATGCTCAACAATTAGGTACCTTTATCTAGGTCTTCCTTTGAAAAACTCTTTTCAAACAACCGTTTATGCTTTCCAGAAATTCTACATCATTTCCGATCAACAATATGTCAACCACATATGCTTACCAGAAACTCTATAGTGCTCCCACTCACTTTATTGTAAATACAAGTTTCTCATACACTTTGTATAGACTCAAAAAATTTGATCACCTCATCAAAGTGTATATTCCAACTCCGAGATGCTTGCTTCAGTTCATAGAAGGATCACTGAAGCTTGCACACCTTTTAGCATCCTTAGGACTGACAAAACCTTCTGGTTGTATCTCATACAACCTTTCCTTAAGGAAGGAAACGATGTTTTGGCATCCATCTGCCAGATTTCATAATTGAAACATGCAGCAAATGCTAACATAATTCCAACACACTTTAGCATCGCTACGAGTGAGAAAGTCTCATCGCAGTCAACTCCTTGAACTTGGCGGAAACTTCTTTGCGAGAAGTCGAGTTTTATAAATGGTAACATTTACCATCAGCGTCTGTCTTCATCTCAATGGTCCATTTGTACTCGACGACCAGCCGTCCAACGAGCAAGTCTACCAAAGTCTATACTTGGTTTTCATACATGGATCCTATCTCGGATTTCATGGCCTCTAACCATTTGTCAGAATCCAGGCCCATCACCGCTTCTCCACACCTCGTAGGTTCATCGTTGTCCAACAACATGACCTCCAAGACAGAGTTGTCGTACCGCTCAGGAGCAGTACACATCCTTGTCGACCTACGAGGTTTGATAGTAACTTGATCCGAAGCTTCATGATCATCATTATTTACTTCCTCTTCAACTGACGTAGGTTCCACAGAAACATCTTTCTGCGCTGTGCTACTCTCTGGTTGAAACAAAGGTTCAACAACCTCATCAAGTTCTATCTTCCTCCCACTCAATTCTTTCGAGAGAAACTTTTTCTTGGGAAAGGATCCATTTTAGCAACAAACACTTTATGCTTGGATCTGAGATGGAAGGTTCACCCAACTGTTCTTAGGGTAATCTATGAAGATGCATTTGTCCGCTCTGGGTTCGAGCTCATTAGGTGAAAACATTTTTCCACACAAGCTTCGCAGCCCCAAACATTAAGAAATGACAGCTTAGGTTTCTATCAAACCATAATTCACACGGTGTTATCTCAACGGATTTAGATGGTGCCCTATTTAAAGTGAATGTAGTTGTCTCTAATGCATAACCCCAAAATTATAGTAGCAAAATGATAAGAGACATCATAGCATGCACCATATCCAATAGAGCACGACTATGAAATTCGGACACACCATCACGCTATGGTGTTCCAGGTGGCGTGTGTTGTGAAACAACTTTCACATGGTCTAAAGTTGTATGCCAAATTAGTAACTTAGATATTCACCTCCACGATCATATCCCATAAATTTCTTCTTGCCACGATGATCTTAAACTTCACTTTGAATTTGCTTGAACCTTTCAAACGATTCAGACTTGTGTTTCATTAAGTAAATATACACTATATCTACTCAAATCATTAGTGAAGGTAAGAAAATAACGATATCCACCGCACGCTGTCAGACTCATTGGATTGCAAACATCAACATGTATCATTTCCAATAAATCACTTGCCCGCTCCATCAATACGGAAAACGGGGTCCTTAGTCTTCTTGCTCAAGAGGCATGGTTCGCATGTCTCAACCGATTCGAAATCGAATGAGTCCAAAGATCCATCAACATTGAGTTTATTCATGCGCTTTATACCAATATGACATTTAGCGGCACTGCCACAAGTATGTGGTACTATCATTATTAACTTTGTATCTTTTGGCATCAATGTTATGAACATGTGTATTACTACGATCAAGATTCAACAAACCATTCTCACTGGGTGAATGACCATTGAAGGTATTATTCATGTAAACAGAATAACCATTATTCTCTAACTTAAATGAATAACCGTGTTGCAATAAACACGATCTAATCACATTAATTCTCAACCAAAAAACCAAATAACATTTATTTAGGTTCTTCACTAATCCCGAAGGTAGAGGGAGCGTGCAATGTTGATCACATCAACCTTGGAAACATTTGCAACCCACATCGTCACCTCACCCTTAGCTAGTTCTCCATTTATTCCGTAGCTCTTATTTCGAGTTACTAACATTTAGCAACCAAACCGGTATCCAATACCCAGGTGCTACTAGGAGTACTATCAAGGTACACATCAATAACACGTATATCAAATATACTTCTGTCGACGTTCCCAGCCTTCTTATCTATCAAGTATCTAGGGTTGTTCCGCTTCAGCGACCTCTCTCCTCATAATTGAAGCACTTAGTCTCGGGTTTGGGTTCAACTTTGGGTTGCTTCACTAGAGCAGCAACTGACTTGCTATCCATGAAGTTTCCCTCCTTGCTCCTGCCCTTCTCGAAACTAGTGGTTTGACTAACCATCAACACTTGACGCTCCTTCTTGATTTCTACCTTCGTGGTGTCAAACATCGAGAACAGCTCAGGGATCATTATTTCTATCCCTGGCGTTATATAGTTCATCACCAAGTTCTAGTAGCTTAGGGACGGTGACTTGGAGACCTATATCAACCACTATCTGTTGGGGAACGTCGCATGGGAAACAAAAACTTTCCTATGCACACGCAAACCTATCCATGGTGATGAGCACCTATGAGAGGGAGAGTGGATCTACGTACCCTTGTAGATCGCTAAGCGAGAAGCATTAAAAAACGTGGTTGGTGTAGTCAAACTTCTTCGCGATCCAAATCGCTGAGCGTCCCGCGATCTAATCACGAACTGTCCCGTGAACCAATCACGAACCATCCCGCGATCTCGACACGATCCATCCCACGACCCGATCACGAACGTCCCGTGGCCTTGATCACGATCCTTCCGATCTAGTACCGAACGGACGGCACCTCCGCGTCCAGCACACATGCAGCTTGATGATGATCTCCACCGTCTTGATCCAGCAAGAGGAGGTGGAGAGGATGAAGAGTTCACCGGCAGCGTGACGGCGCTCTAGCGATGGTGGTGGAGTGATTCCGGCAGGGCTTCGCCTAAGCACTGCAGAAAACCGATCTAGAGGAGTACCGGTGGAATGGGTAGCATGTGGCTGAAAACTTGTGCCCAAACCCTACAAATCCACTAGTATATATAGGAGGAGAGGAGGAGGCTACCTTGGCACAAGGGAAAAGCCCTTTGCAGCCGGCCAAGCCAAGAAGGAGAAGTCCCACTTCTCCTCCACTCCTAGTAGGAGTAGGACTCTTCCTTTTTGCCTTTTCCCACCTTTTTCTTTAGGTATTTTTCCTCCTGGCGCCATGGGACTTTTGTGTCTGTTCCACCATCCCACTAAGGGCTGGTTATTATTCTCCCACAGCCCATGGACCTTCTAGGGTCGAAATACCTCTCTCGGAGGTCTCCCGGTACACTACCGGCACTCCCAGTACACTACCGATGAGCCCGAAACTTTTCTGGCGACCAAACTGGGACTTCCTATATATGAATATTTACCTCCGAACCATTACGGAGCTCCTCGTGACATCCGGGATCTCATCCGTGACTCCGAACAACCTTCGGTCACGACCATACATAAATCTACACTACCGAAACTTCACAAAACCTTAAGTGTGCAGACCCTACGGGTTCGAGAACTATGTAGACAGGACCGAGACACCTCTATGGTCAATAACCAATGGCGGAACCTGGACGTCCACATTGGTTCCTACATATTCTACGAAGATCTTTATCGGTCGAACCTCTATGTCAAGGATTCAGTTAATCCCGTATAACGTTCCCTTTGTTCTTAAGTATGTTACTTGCCCGAGATTCGATTGTCGGTATCTCCATACCTAGTTCAACCTGTTACCGGCAAGTCTCTTTACTCATTCTGTAATACAAGATCCCGCAACTAACAATTAGTCACATTGCTTGCAAGGCTCATTGTGATGTTGTATTACCGAGTGGGCCCCGAGATACCTCTCCGTAAGACGGAGTAACAAATCCCAGTCTTGATCCATGCCAACTCAACAGACACCATCGGAGATACCTATAGAGCACCTTTATAGTCACCCAGTTACATTGCGACGTTTGATACACAGAAGGCACTCCTTCGATATCCGTGAGTTGCATGATCTGATGGTCATAGGAACATATACTTGACATACAGAAAACAGTAGCAATAAACTGACACGATCATATGCTACATTTGTAGTTTGGGTCTTGTCCATCACATCATTCTCCTAATGATGTGATCCAGTCATCAAATGACATCTCATGTCCAGGGTTAGGAAACCTCAACCATCTTTTGATCAACGAGCTAGTTCACTAGAGGCACACTAGGGATATTGTGTTTGTCTATTTATCCACACATGTATCCATGTTTCCAATTAATACAATTCTAGCATGGACAATAAACAATTATCATGAACAACGAAATATAATAATAAACACTTTATATATTGCCTCTACGGCATATTTCCAACACTATCTTATCTGGAAGATCAACTCCCACTCGATTCAAGCGATTGTAGCACCTAGACAATTTGAGCACATGCTCAATGATTGAGCTATTCTCCTTCATCTTGTAGGCAAAGAATCGTGTTGGAGATCTCATATCTCGCAACACGGCCACGAGCCTGAGATCCTAATTTCAGCTCTTAGAACATCTCATATGTCCTGTGACGTTCAAAACAATTCGGAGCCTCAATTCTAAGCCGTAATGCATGACACACTAAACTATCAAGTAGTCCTCAAAACGTGTCTGTCAGATGTTCACAACATCTACAGACAACGCTAGAGGGGTTGGCGCACCGAGCAGTGTATTAATGACATAAGCCTTCTTTGCAGCAATGAGGACAATCCTCAGATCACGGACCCAGTCCGCAATATTTCTACCATCACCTTTCAAATCTATTTCTCTAGGAACATATAAAAATTGAAGGGAGCTACAGCATGAGCTAGTTGTTGGGGAACGTTGCATGGCAAACAAAAATTTTCCTACGCACACGCAAACCTATCCATGGTGATGAGTATCTAGGAGAGGGAGAGTAGATCTACGTACCCTTGTAGATCGCTAAGCGGGAAGCGTTAAGAAACGCGATTGGTGTAATCGAACTTCTTCGCGATCCAAATCGCCGAGCGTCCCGCGATCTAATCACGAACTGTCCCGTGAACTAATCACGAACTGTCCCGCGATCTCGTCACGATCCGTCCCGCGTTCCGATCACGAACGTCCCGTGGCCTTGATCACGATCCTTCCGATCTAGTACCGAGCGGACGGCACCTCCACGTTCAGCACAGATGCAGCTTTATGACGATCTCCACCATCTTGATCCAGCAAGAGGAGGCGGAGATGAGGAATAGTTCTCCGGCAGCATGACGGAGCTCCTGCGATGGTGGTGGAGCTATTCCGACAGGGCTTTGCCTAAGCACTGCAGAAAACCGATCTAGAGGAGAAGCTATGCACTAGAGGAACGGGTGGCAGGTGGCTGAAAATCTTGTGCCAAAACCCTAAAATCCTCTAGTATATATAGGAGGAGAGGAGGAGGAGGATTGTGTGCCAAAAAGGCAGCCCTTGGGTCGGCCAAACCAAGGAGGGAGGAGTCCTGTTCCTTCTCCTCCAAGTAGGATTAGGACTCCTTCCTTATAGCCCCTTTTTGTCTTTTTCCACCTTTTCTCCATTTGGTATTTTCTTCCCAGCCTCATGGGCTTTGTGTAGGACATCCACCATCCCACTAAGGGCTGGTATTCACCATCCTACAGCCCATGTAGGCTCTTGGGTCAAAATACCCCTCCCGGAGGTCTCCTGGTACACTACCGGCACTCCCGATACACTACCGATGAGCCCCAAACTTTTCCGGCAACCAAACTGGGACTTCCTATATATGAATATTTACCTCCGGACCATTCCGGAGCTCCTCGTGATGTCCGGGATCTCATCCGGGAGTCCGAAAAATCATCGGTCACCACATACATAACTCTACACTACCGAAACGTCACCGAACCTTAAGTGTGCAGACCCTGCGGGTTCGAGAACTATGTAGACATGACCGAGACACCTCTATGGCCAATAAACAATGGCAGGACCTGGACGTCCACATTGGTTCCTACATATTCTATGAAGATCTTCATCGGTCGAACCTCTATGTCAAGGATTCAGTCAATCCCGTATAACGTTCCCTTTGTTCTTCGGTATGTTACTTGCCCGAGGTTCGATTGTCGGTATCTCCATACCTAGTTCAACCTCATTACCGGCAAGTCTCTTTACTCGTTCCGTAATGCAAGATCCCGCGGCTAACATATTAGTCACATTGCTTGCAAGGCTTTTTGTGACGTTGCATTACCGAGTGGGCCCTGAGATACGTGTCCGTCGCACGGACTAACAAATCCCAGTATTGATCCATACAAACTCAACAGACACCTTCGGAGATACCTGTAGTGCACTTTTATAGTCACCCAGTTACGTTGCGACGTTTGATACACACAAAGAATCCCTCTGGTGTCAGTGAGTTAAATGATCTCATGGTCATAGGAACATATACTTGACATGCGGAAAACAACAGCAATAAACTGACACGATCATATGCTACGTTTGTAATTTGGGTCTTGTCCATCACATCATTCTCCTAATGATGTGATCTCGTTATCAAATGACATCTCATGTCCATGGCTAGGAAACCTTAACCATCTTTTGATCAACAAGCTAGTCTATTAGAGGCATACTAGGGACATGGTTTTGTCTATGTATCGACACATGCATTTAAGTCTCCGATCAATACAATTATAGCATGGATAATAAACGATTATCATGAATAAGGAAATATGATAATAACTAATTTATTATTGCCTCTAGGGCATATTTCCAACAGTCTCCCACTTGCACTAGAGTCAATAATCTAGTTCACATCACCATGTGATTCGCATTGCTATGAATCTAACACCCAATGAGTTCTGGGGCTCGATCATGCTTTGCACGTGAGAGAGGTCTTGTAGTAAACGGGTCTTCAACATTCATATCCATGTGTACATTGCAAATCTCTATATCAAACCGTAAACACTGCTACCACACTCCACTTGGTACTATTCCAAATGGCTGCTCCGTTATACGTATCCAGATTACTACTACGAGTCATCCGGATTGGTGTTTAAAGCTTGCATCGATGTAACTCTTTACGACAAACTCTTTATCACCTCCATGATCGAGAAACATCTCCTTAGTCTTTTAGTTACTAAGGACAATCTCAGGCTCCATTCCAGGATCACTTTGAAACCTACTGGCCATACTTATGGCAAGGCTGACATCGGGTCTTGTGCACATCATGGCATACATTATAGAGCCTATGGCTGAAGCATAGGTGATGACACTCATCTTTTCTCTATCTTCTGCAGTCACTAGGCATTGAGTTTTACTCAACTTTATACCTTACAAATCAGGCAAAAACTCTTTCTCTAACTAATCCATTTTGAACTCTTTCAAAATCTTGTCTAGGTATGTACTCATTGAAAGTCTCATCAAGTATCTTGATCTATCTATGTAGATCTTGATGCTTAACAATTAGGTAGCTTTATCCAGGTCTTCCTTTTAAAAACTTCTTTTCAAACAACCGTTTATGCTCTCCAGAAATTCTACATCATTTCCGATCAACAATATGTCAACCACATATGCTTACCAGAAACTCCATAGTGCTCCCACTCACTTTATTGTAAATACTAGTTTCTCATAAACTTTGTATAGACTCAAAACTTTGATCACCTCATCAAAGATTATATTCCAACTCCGAGATGCTTGCTTCAGTTCATAGAAGAATCATTGAAGCTCACACACCTTTTAGCATCCTTAGGACTGACAAAAACTTCTGGTTGCATCTCATACAACCTTTCCTTAAGGAAGGAAACGATGTTTTGGCATCCATCTGCCAGATTTCATAATTGAAAAATGCAGCAACTGTAACATAATTCCAACAGACTTTAGCGTCACTACGAGTGAGAAAGTCTCATCGTAGTCAACTCCTTGAACTTGTCGAAAACTACTTTGCAACAAGTCGAGCTTTACAAATGAAAACATTTACCATTAGCGTCTGTCTTCATTTTAAAGATCTATTTGTAATTAACGACCTGCCGTCCAACGAGCAAGTCCACCAAAGTCTATACTTGGTTTTCATACATGGATCCTTGCTCAGATTACATGGCCTCTAACCATTTGTTGGTTTTCGGGCCCATCATCGCTTCTCCATAGTTTGTAGGCTCATCGTTGTCCAACAACATGACCTCCAAGACAGGGTTGTCGTACCACTCAGTAGCAGTATACATCCTTGTCGCCCTACGAGGTTTGATAGTAACTTGATCCTAAGCTTCATGATCATCATCATTAACTTCCTATTCAACTAACGTAGGCTTCATAGAAACAACTTCCTGCGCTGCGCTACTCTCTGGTTGAAGTAAAGGTTCAATAACCTTATCAAGCTCTAATTTCTTCGTAGTCCGATAGTAACTTGATCTGAAGCTTTCATGATCATCATCATTAACTTCCTCTTTAACTGACGTAGGCTTCATAGAAACATCTTTCTGTGCTGCGCTACTTTCTAGTTGAAGCAGAGGTTTCAACAACCTCATCAAGTTCTATCCTCCTCCCACTCAACTCTTTCAAGAGAAACCATTTCTCGAGAAAGGAACCAGTTTTAGCAACAAACATTTTATGCTTGGATCTGAGATAGAAGGTTCTCCCAACTGTTCTTAGGGTATTCTAAGAAGATGCATTTGTCCGCTTTGGGTTCGAGCTCATTAGGTGAAAACTTTTTCCACACAAGCGTCACAGCCCCAAACATTAAGAAATGATAGCTTAGTTTTCTATCAAACCATAGTTCACACGGTGTCATCTCAACGGCTTTAGATGGTTCCCTATTTAAAGTGAATGTAGTTGTCTCTAATGCATAACCCCGAAATTATAGTAACAAAACGATAATAGACATCATAGCACGCACCATATCCAATAGAGCACGACTAACGTTTGGACACACCATCACACTATGGTGTTCCAGGTGGCGTGAGTTGTGAAACAACTTTCACATTGTCTAAAGTTGTATGCCAAACTCGTAACTCACATATTCACCTCCACGATCATATCGCAAACATTTTTATCTTATTGTCACAATGATCTTAAACTTCACTCTGAATTTGCTTGATCCTTTCAAATGATTCAGACTTGTGTTTCATTAAGTAAATATACACTATATCTACTCAAATCATCAGTCAAGATAAGAAAATAATGATATCCACCGCTCGCTACAAGACTCATTGGATTGCATACATCAACATGTATTATTTCCAATAAATCACTTGCCCGCTTCATCAAAACAGACAACGGGGTCCCTAGTCATCCTGACCAAGAGGCATGGTTCGCATGTCTCAACCGATTCGAAATCGAATGAGTCCAAAGATCCATCATCATGGAGTTTCTTCATGCGCTTTATACCAATATGACATTTTACCGGCAGTGCCACAAGTATGTGGTACTATCATTATTAACTTTGTATCTTTTGGCATCAATGTTATGGACATGTGTATTACTACAATCAAGATTTAACAAACCATTCTCTCTGGGTGCATGACCATTGAAGGTATTATTCATGTAAACAGAATAACCATTATTCTTTAACTCAAATGAATAACCGTGTTGCAATAAACATGATCTAATCACGTTCATGCTCAACGCAAAACACCAAATAACATTTATTCAGGTTCATCAGTAATCCCGAAGGTAGAGAGAGCGTGCGATGTTGATCACATCAACCTTGGAAACATTTACAACACACATCGTCACCTCACCCTTAGCTTAGTGCTCCGTTTATTCTGTAGCTTTTTATTTCGAGTTACTAACATTTAGCAACCGAACCGGTATCCAATACCCAGGTGCTACTTGGAGTACCAGCAAGGTACACATAAATAACACATATATCAAATATACTTCTATTGACGATGACAACCTTCTTATCTACCAAGTTTCTAGGGTTGTTCCGCTTCAGCGACCGCTCATCTCATAACAGTTTCACTTAGTCTCAGGTTTGAGTTCAACTTTGGGCTGCTTCATTGGAGCAGCAACTGACTTGCTATCCATGAAGTTTCCCTCCTTGCTCTTGCCCTTCTCGAAACTAGTGGTTATACTAACCATCAACACTTGATGCTCCTTCTTGATTTCTACCTTCGCGGTGTCAAACATCAGGAACAGCTCAGGGATCATTAATTCTATCCCTGGCATTCAATAGTTATCACCAAGTTCTAGTAGCTTAGTGAAAGTGAATTGGAGACCTATATCAATCACTATCTTATGTGGAAGATGAACTACCACTCGATTCAAGAGATTGTAGCACCCAGACAATCTGAGCACATGCTCAACGATTGAGCTATTCTCGTTCATCTTGCAGGCAAAGAATCTTGTTGGAGATCTCATATCTCGCAACACGGGCACGAGCCTGAGATCCTAATTTCAGCTCTTAGAACATCTCAGATGTTCCGTGACGTTCAAATCGTTTCGAAGCCTCAATTCTAAGCCGTAATGCATGACACACTAAACTATCAAGTAGTCATCCGAATGTACCTGTTAGATGTTCACAACATCTATAGACGACGCTAGAGGGGTTGGCGCACCAAGCGGTGCATTAAGGATAAGCCTTCTGTGCAGCAACGAGGACAATCCTCAGATCACGGATCCAATCCGTAATATTGCTACCATCATCTTTCAACACTATTTCTCTAGGAACATATAAAAATTCAAGGGAGCTACAGCACGAGCAAGTAATCTACAACATAATTTGCAAAGACACTACTGACTATGTTCATGATAATGAGTTCAATTAATCATATTACTTAAGAACTCCCACTCAAATTGACATCCCTCCGGTCATTCGAGTGATACATGATCCAAATTCACCAACTCAAGTCCGATCATCACGTGAGTTGAGGTGGTTACAATGGTGAACATCATTATGTTGATCATATCTACTATATGACTCATGTTCGACCTTTCGGTCTCTTGTGTTTCGAGGCCATGTCTGTACATGCTAGGCTCGTCAACTTTAACCCGAGTGTTCCACATGTGCAACACTGGCTTGCACCCATTGTATGTGAACGTAGAGTCTATCACACTCGATCATCATGTGGTGTCTCAACAAGATGAACTTTCGCAATGGTGCACACTCGGGGAGAACACAATTCATCTTGAAATTTAAGTGAGGGATCACCTTATAATGCTCCCGTCGTCCTAAGCAAAACAAGGTGCATAAAAGGATTAACATCACATGCAAATCCTAAGTGACATGATATGGCCATGAACTTGTGCTTTTGATCTCCATCTTGAAAGCACTGGCATGATCTCCATCGTCACCGGCACGACACCATGATCTCCATCATCTTGATCTCCATCAACGTGTCGCCATCGGGGTTGTCGCGCCCTTCATGCTTCTACTACTATTGCTACCGTTTAGCAATAAAGTAAAGCATTAGATAGCGCTTAATGATTGACACGCGGGTCATACAATAATTAAAGACAACCATATGGCTCCTGCCGGTTGCCGTACTCATCGACATGCAAGTCGTGATATTCTATACAACACATGATCATCTCATACATCACATATATCTCATCATGTAATTGGCCATATCACATCACAACATACCCTGCAAAAACAAGTTAGATGTCCTCTAATTGTTGTTGCATGTTTTACGTGGCTGCTACGGGTATCTAGCAAGAACAATTCTCACCTACGCAAAACCACAACGGTGATACATAAATTGCTTTTCAACCTTCTCAAGGACCGCCTTTGTCGAATATGGTCCTACTAAAGTAGGAGAAACAGACACACGCCAGCCATCTTTGTGCAACGAAGATACACGTCAGTCGATGGAACCGATCTGTCGTAAGCATACGAGTAATGTTTGTCTGGGCTGCTTCATCCCACAATACCGCTAAACCAAAACATGACCAAAAGGAAACAATCTAAGCCTCAATGCCCACAAACTCTTTGTGTTCTACTCGAGGTCTGATCTACACATAGACCTAGCTCATGATGCCACTTTTGGGGAACATTGCCTGGGAAAAAAATCCTACGCACACGCAAGATCTATCCATGGTAATGAGCATCTACGAGAGGGGGAGTGGATCTACGTACCCTTGTAGATCGCTAAGCGGGAAGCGTTATGAAACGCGGTTGGTGTAGTCGAACGTCTTCGCGATCCAAATCGCTGAGCGTCCCGCGATCTCATCACGATCCGTCCCACGATCCAATCATGATCTATCCCGCAAACTCATCACGGTCCGTCCCGCGATCTCATCATGATCCTTCTCGCAATCTTGATCATGGTCCTTCCGATCTAGCGCCGAACGGACCGCACCTCCGCGTTCAGCACACGTACAGCTCGATGACGATATCTGCCTTCTTGATCCAGCAAGAGGGAGCGGAGAAGTAGAAGAGTTCTCCAGTAGCATGACGGTGCCGCGGTGATGGTGGTGGAGAAATTCCGGCAGAGCTTCACCTAAGCACCGTTGAAAACCGATCTAGAGGAGAAACTGCGATCTAGAGGAGAGGTAGCACGTGGCTATTAGGGTTAGCTTTTTCTTCTAAATCCTCTAGTATATATAGGAGGGAGGGAGGGGCGGAGGCAGCCTCAAACCCTCAAGGTTTGGTCGAAATTGGAGGTGGAGGAGTCCTACTCCAATCCTATTAGGAGTAGGATTCCTCCTTTCCACTTGGAAACTCTTTCCACCTCTCCACTTTTGCATTTTTTTCCTTCTCAAACCACTCCAGCCGCATGGGCCCTTAGAGGAAACCTGGATCGTGGTCACACACACAAGCAGCTTGATTGATTTTCTGCCTAGTGCTGATACTTGATTTTGGAAAAACATTATTAAAATGGATTCAAATGAAGAAGTACTCTACATGAAAAGGTTTTGCGGTGTTGACATGAATATCTTTGAAGTTTGGGTCAATCGCTGTTCGATTTCAGTTCGAAGGCCGAAACTATGTTCAAAGTACTAAAATTTTATATTCAGAATACTATTCGGCCGATTAAGCCGTCAAGACTATCTCATATGAGAAAATGGTCTACACGGATTGTCTTCGTCTCGTCTAAACGATTTATTTTGAAAAAAAAACATCTCAATCCATGGTCATAGGCAAAAGTTAGACCCATTCGAATGTAGCCGTACCACGAGGCAAAAAGTGGCGCGTCAAATCAAACATATGTCTCATAGGTAGCGCCATCGATTGCTTATTTCGCGCGGGTGTTTTGATCCAAAATATGTCCTCCAATCAAAAAATGTTCAACACAAAAGTTGTTCCTATTGTCGAAACTGTTAAAGTTTTTTATGGCTCATCTTCATTCAAGGTAGTAGGCAAACCTGCCCACCATCGGCCACAAGAGCCCACCAGCCGCCTGCTCCCACACTGTCCACAACCCGCACTGTTCGCATCGCAACCCGCATTCGCAACTAGATTTGATTCCCACAACACGGGTGACCACACCGAGACCCCGACACCATGGCGTTGCGCCCCATGAGCAGCGACGCGCCATAGTGCGGCAGCACCGTCACGCGTCGACCACCACCAAGGAGGGAGGAGGAACACCCCCCCCCCCCCCGCCGCCGTCGTCGATACCATGTAGGCTTTTCCCGACAACGTCCTTCGGCGATGAGGAGTGAGGAGGCAGGGGTAGGGGAGACCGGTGACGACGGATAGGGTTGCCTCCCGGTCGCTCGCAAGGGCGACGCAGGAAGGCCAAAGCAAGCCGGTTGGCCACTATGTTTGTATTCCTCGCCTGTGCTCCTTGATGCTATATATTCATAACATCTTTTCATGATTATTTTTTATTTATATGCTATGCCACTTAACTGTAATGGACTGAGATATAACCACACTCATAGCTGATTTACTTGACTCATCATCCGGCCACCTAATTGAGAGTTGCAAGCTGAGAGAGCCCATTATACATCTGGTCGATGGTTATGCACTGGACTCAAAGGAAAGTTAACTAGGTAGGTCCATAGATCGGCGAGGTGCAGCCGCGACATGGATGGGATGTAGACCTTGTGAAAGGCCGCCCTCTGCTTGACACCGTTCGCCACATGGTGGGTGCATCTTGAATTCAGGACCAAGACCATGCCGTCGCAGCGCCCGCTTGACTACGCCCAGCGATGCCCTTGCAGCGGCCAGAGCTACCTCCACCGACCTGACGGCCATGCGAAGAAGCAACCACGGGACCCCATGCTCGTTGCGACGCTGAGCCCCTTTGCTCCATCAACATTGTGTATGAATTCAGGCAACTATGTGTATGTGGCTGCAGCGGCTAGCACCATCAACATTGGCGGAAAGGCGTCCGGGCGATGGTCGGCACGGGAGCCAATTACATCATCTCACCACTGTCCATCCGCGTGGCGCTCGCGCTGGTAGCCGCTGGCACGCGGGGCGAAATGCGTCAGGAGCTCATGGGACGTCCTTCGCCTGCAGCCTGTGGGTCGACCGGGGCTGGACCCTGGAGCCAGAGTTCATGGCCATGGCCGCGTCAAGGTACGCCGCCAGTGCACAGTCCGTGGATTTTGTCCAGCATGCCGAGCAGGCGAGGCGGCGGGTGAACACCTTCGTCGCCGACGCGACCAACAAGCTCATCTGCCACGTCCTCCCTCCCCGCTCCGTCGACTCAACCACGGTCGTGGTCCTCGCCAACGCGCTCTACTTCAAGGGGCGTGGTCTTAGCCGTTCGACCAGTCGGCCACCTTCATTGCGCCCTTCCATGTACCCGACAACAACACCGTGCACATGCCGTTCATGATGACCGGCCGGTTCGAGTGCAAGCAACACATCGCCATGTATCAAGGCTTGATGGCCCTCAAGCTTCCCTACAAGAACGACGACAGCGACCACACGGCCGTGTTCTACATGCTTCTCCTTCTCCCGGACGACGGCAACAACCTCAGCATCGTCGATCTATACGACAAGGCGGTCGCGGCGCTAGAATTCATCAAGCGCCACAGGCGGGCACAACAGATTCCGGTGGGGCGGTTCATGGTCCCGAAGTTCATGTTCATGTTCGAGTTCGAGGCGTCGGCGGACATGCAGAAGCTCGGAGTCAGCAGGGCTTTCCAGGGTGGCGACTTCTCGGGCATGGTGAGCGGTGGCGATGGGCTCTTCATCTCGGGGGTGCACCACGAGGCCACCATCGAGGTCGACGAGCCGGGCACCATGGCCGCCACAGCGACGGCCGTGGTCATCGCTCAGAGTACAAGCACACCATGGCCTCCGGTGGATTTCGTGGCCAATCGGTCGTTCCTATTCGGCAAGGCTGCCCGATGTCACCTTACTTGTTTGTCATTGCAATTAATGAGCTTTCCATTCTGCTCTATGAATCTCTTGCTGCCCATCAGCTGCAGGGCATTTCTGTCGAACCAAATTGCCGCTTGATTCATTCTCTTCTCTTTGCTGAAGACTTATTGGTTTATGGGCAAGCTACGCTGCAGGAAGCTTCTACTATGGCTAATTTTATTCACCGGTTTTTCTTGATCTCTGGCCAGACCCCGAATTGGACTTAATCCGCCATTCTTTTTAGTTCTCATGTTTCTCAACCTATCATTAATGATATTTTGCATTTTTTTCCGGTGGCACTATTGGATGCAAATTTTACTCATTTGGGTCGCCCTTTGATTCTTCCTGCAAAGAATCGGGTTGCTGCTTACAATTTTGTGCTAGACAAATTTATACAAAAGCTGCCTTCTTATAAGGCCAATAAGCTTTCTCACGCAGCCAGACTCGAGTTGATTCGTTTCGTGTTTTCAGCCATCCATGTCTACTACATGGCTAACATTTTATTTACCAAAAAAATTATAGCTAAACTCACAGTTGTCATTAGGAATTTCTGGTGGACAGGGGTTAGGGAAAATGATTCCAATAAAGCGCTTTGTCTTCGTGCTTGGAAAGACATTTGTAATTCTAAAAAATATGGAGGTTTAGGTATTAGGAATTTGAAAGCTGTCAATCAGGGCCTCTTGTTGGCTGCTGCTTGGAGACTTGCTGCAGACCCATTTTCTCATTTGCATATGGTCTTAAAGGCTAAGTATTTTCCTGATGCTTCAATTTGGAAAACCACTGGATCTCCTCCTAACTCTGCTTTTTGGGCTTCTATTTTGAAAGTGTTACCTAAGCTTCGATAACACTCTTTTTACCAATTGACTCAAGGTAAGATTTCTATTTGGAGCACTCCCTCGTGAACTAATTGGATCTCAATTCATGATCAACTCATTGTTCAACAACCTGGCTTTGTTTATCCCTCTTTTGTTAAAGAACTTTGGAACTCCGGCCAAAAGAGCTGGAATCATGAACTTATTTTTAAACTTTTTCAGCAACCTATGGCCTTTTATTGAAACTGACATTCTTGAAGATGACAGTCCCGATCTACTTTGTTGGGCTTTTTCTCCTAATGGCATTTGTTCCTCTAAATCAGCTTATAAATTATGCTTACAGGAAATTCAAGCCAACCCTACCAATATGCCTTCTGCCATTCCTTTGGATTTGAAAGATCTCCTTCGAGTTATCTGGAAACAGAAGAATTTACTTCCAAGGGTACAAACTTTTGCTTGGAGGTTTCTTCGTAAAGCTTTGCCTACGGGTTTGCGAGTTGGTCGTTTCTCCGTTCATATCTTGCAAACTTGTTGTAGATGTGGTCTTCCAAAGGATGAATTCCATCTTTTCTTTCTTTGTCCATTTGCGCGTGCAGCTTGGTTCTTCCATCCATGGTCTATTAGATCCGATGTTTTACTCCAGGGCCAATCCACTATGCATGCAGTGATCATTGATTTTCTTGGTTCGGCTCATTCTCATGCTTTTATTTTAAATGTGCTTAACTTCTTGTGGTGTCTCTGGAAGGCTCGGAATGATTTTCTTTTTGACAGATGTAAATCTCTCCCTACCAAGTTTAGGTTGCTGCTGCTGCTTTAACTACATATGTTTGTGATGTTTCATGCATTTCTGATAGTAAGCACCAGAAGGACGTGGAGTTATTGGGCTCGAGCACATATGAGCTCGGTATCCTGACCGTTCTGTAGCGCACTGTGCACAAATACGTACGCCATGGACGTTGGTGGTGGGCCATAATTTAACAGCATCGTGGACGGCCGTTTGTAAGACGAGGCGAGCCGAAGCCCAGACCAGACCTGGCCAAACGGACTGGGCTTAACGGGCCGGCCCAGCGGCACGCCGCGCCGGCACTGCACGAGCTAAACGGGCCTCGCTAGAACCGCAGCCCGCCTTGGGTCGTGCCTGGGCCGCCACCACCAGCACGCGGACCGGCACGGCACGGCCCAATTATCTTAATTTTTTTATACGGCCCAACAAGTAAAAATAGACTAAAAACGTCCAATGCGTCAAATAGTAGGCATATTAGCCGACCCGATTAGCAACCGGGTCGTGCCTGGACCGCAAGGCTGCGTACGCGGGCCGGCATGGCATGGCCCGTATACTAATCGTGCCGAGGCGGGCCGTGCCGTGCCAGGCACGTTTTACGGCGGGCCTGGCCGGGCCGGGCCGTTTGGCCAGGTCTGGCCCAGACTGTGGGTGCACGCCTGATTCGTGGGACAAGAAGTTACCTTTTCCGTCTGGTGGGGTCACTGAGTAAATTGGATACAGCGTCCAGTGTCTTCTACCCCTGTTGCGGCTCTGAATCAGGTCTTTGGGCAGTGGTTCTTGGAGACAGGGGCTGCCGGCGGCGACGCAGCATCCCCTCTCTCGTGGTTCAGTATGTAGATTACGGCCCCTGGATTAAGTGATCGTAAGGGATTTGGTCTGTCCTGGAACAGATCCACTTTCTTGGAGGAAGTAGGCGAGAGTATGGTGCCGCCTCCGGTGTCAGAACACGAGTTGCCGGACCAGGGTGTGGCAGAGCAGGCGCAGTCGAGGGGGGAGGCATGGTGGCGGAGCACCCAGTACCGGAGCACGTTGTGCTGGAACTCGCGCGGACAGTGGACAGCGCGGATGCTCAGATCTTGGCGGCCGGAGAAGCGGCGGCAGAAAGGGGACATAGCTCTCCAGCGGCTTAGAATTTGTGACGGGACACCTGGATGGAACAGAAGGTTAGTGCTTAAGTTGGTCATGCAGTTTGTTAGGCCACGGGTAGAATTTTTGATGGTTTTGCAGTAATTGGTGCAGGATTCGATGTTGCCGTGTACAGTCTACTAGAGTATCGTAGAGATACAAAAGGTTTGCTGGATTGGAACACGTGTGGAATTACATTCAGTTAACGAGTTGCTGAACCACTTGAAAACAGTCCGGGAAAAAATGTAAAATAAAAATGGTTTTTGGATTGGAACAAGTATGAAATTACATTCAGTTAGCTAGTGTGTGAAAACTTGTAAGCTAACATTTTGGATGTTGCCTGGTTTCGAAGGCTTAGGATTGGATCATTGGAACTGCAGCACCTAGCAGACCACCTTGCCCAAACCGCATTAGCGTGTTTGAGAAGGCTTTTAGGAGTTTTGCTGAGACCCCAACTGAGAATGTGATCGCACCAGCTATTGGTCCTCATTGCCCACCTCCTCCTCGCAACTGCCTTCATCCGACAACTTGCCTGCAGCATTGATTCGAAAATTAAAACCTACCATTATGGACAATAATAAAATTTGGTACAGAGGATTCCAGAGTATTGGAATACACATTGGCTTTATCTCTGATATACACTTATGAAAAAAATGGATCCTATGCAGAGTGCTCGTTGTTTCCAAAAAAATATTCAATACAGTATGCATGTGTAGACAGTGTGTGATTTGAGAGTTGTGAACCTTTTGATTCTCATGGTCTGAAACTATAAAACTGCAGTTCCGTACTGAAGTTTCAGACTAAATGTATGTGGCCATATGCATGTCAGGGGGATGGATTCCTGTAGGCCAGTGTGAATCCTGGACGTGATGTAATATACTAGCAACCAGTACCACACTATGAACCTGTATTAATTTTCAACCGGTCGATCTATTTAACAGCATCTATCATTGCATGCATTTTTCATTGGCAAAAACCTAGAGAAAATTAAATATGTGAACCTACGAGTCTAAAAACAGTATTAATCTGGAACTAGACATTTGCTACGTACACTTGGATCAACAAGAAAAAATGCATGTGTGAAAAATTCGTGAACGCGAATCGCCTTTGAGATGGGGATTGAAATAAATAAGATGAGATAGGGGAAACCTGTAAGGCGACCGTCTGTGGGTGTGCCAACACTTCGTAAATACATATTGATTTCGTGGAGCCTTTTCTTTGAGAATTTTTAGCCATGAACCTATGAAATTTTCAGTACATATGCCATGGCTTTGCAAATAAATGACAGAGATCAATGTATGTAAAATCTGAAAGTGTAGTGTTCTTGTGTGCTTAAGTACTTCTATTCGTTTTGGTAGTTCATTTTTGTTTATTCTTTTACATATTTTAAAATATGTATTGTATCCCCTCACTTCATATAATTTCGTCTAACAGCTGTTCTGCTATGCCTTATTATGGCAATTGGAATATCTGCACAAATTCTTGGGTTATGGCCTGTGCAGTCTGATTTGGATATACTAGTGCATCACCAGGTAAAATGTGAATCTTCTGCAGTTTCACTTTTAGCAAGCACATTAATATGCGCCAAAATGCTGATATTATGCGGCCTCATTTTCTCGAAGACAGGACCAGAATGGTTGGACCTCCATTAAACCTCTTACCTCTAATTGCTGCCACTGTGATGTTTGTCTTATGGTCGATATTTGGCATCCTGGAAAGTGTGCTTTTACTGGATTATTATATGGCGTTCTATCACCAATAATGGCCACATTTTATGTAGTTGGATAGGCCATTTGTTCATTGTTTCGTGGTACATTTTTCTCTTCTTCAAACATGCTATTTGTTTGTGTTTATGCCATTCCTGCTCTGTTAGAGCATATTTTACATGTCTCATACCATCTCAAAACTTTAGGATGGAACATGGAGTAGAATTATTGAAATTTGTATAGTGGTCAAGGATTTGAAGAAAATGATTTGCCGCTCCTATTTTTCAATGATGGATTACCTTGTCTTCAGACACTTACCGATTGAAAGCCATATCAGATATGGTTTGCTTCTTGTTTGTGTCTAGTAGCTCTTTACCCTTGTGCCTCAAGATCACAAAACTTTTCTGTGTCACCTTTCCTCTTTGGTCGTTTTAACATATATGACCTTCATCACATATGCAAACTAGCACGTTTTATGCCTGACCTCACAGTTGAGAGAAATGAGCCCTAGATGCAATGCTCTGTATTTAGGCAGCACATTTGTGTTCTTCCTTGAAGAATTATAAATTGTAAATTTTGAGGACAATTATCTATCTGGAGATTACTTCATATTCCTGCGACATCATTACTGCTGCTTTGTGGACAATTCACCGATATGTTGTATGAGTGTGGGGTGTAACAATTTGTATTGGTGGCGTGTGAACTTGTGTGATGTGTTATTTGCCTGGTGGTATTAGTTGTATGCTTAGAGTTTTGTACTTTGTTGGGAGGACCATGTACTAAGTTTTTATTGAATTCTGCAGTGTCATATTGCCACTGTTTTCTTAAGACGCTTATTCTTTTCTGAACATAAGGGGATGAAGGCAGAGGGGATCTTCCAGACCAAGGGTGTGGTGTGTTGACTGGTTTGGAGGCCACCGTTTGGTTTGTAACGGCAGAGCCATGAACCACTATGCTAAGGTCCATCTGAGCCGCCTCGCTCTGGATGACGGACATCGAAATAAATGTGTTTGGTGAGTGGACCCTGGTCTGGACAACAGCAGACCATACGTTTGAGAATACAGACTAAAATACAAGCCATGGTGCGAATCTAAGAGTCAGACAACGGCTGAGATATAGACTCCATATGAGCTCGAGCTCAGAAGAGGACTTTCCGTACCAGAAGGCTCAAGATCAGCTCACGGATAACATGCTTCCTCCTCAAGGTAATACTCTTAAGACAGATTTACTAGTATCTGGAGCTAAGATCTTCTCTGATGCAGTCTTTAGGTCCAAGAAAGTCTCGGGGTTAAAGGCAGGTGAAGTAGCTACAGGAATTGGTGTGTTTATCTCAGTGCCATCTCAACAAGGAGAGTTGAATGTGCAGATTCAAGCTTCTGCTCCACCTACTCTTACTCCCCTTCAGGCCGAAACCCTTTCCCTCTATTGTGCAGCTACTTATGCCTCTCAGCTCAATATTACCAGCCCTACTTTCTTATTGGATTGCCTCTCTCTTGCTAAATTTGCTGCTTTAAAAAATATCTCTAACATCTCAATTCCTTGGAATATTAGAAAGGAACTAGCTAAGTTTTTTTAAATCACCATTGGCATGAATGCTCAAGTTTTTCACATTTCCCGTAACATCAATGGTGTTGCTCACAATCTTGCTCAAAGGGTTTATCGGTCTCATGGTGATGCCCAAATCTATTGTTTTGCTCATTCTCATGATCATTCTTCTTGTCCAGTGCTTTCCCTTCTTTCTCACTTTCATGTTCAGGGTATCAAACTGCATTCCATTCACTGCTTTTAACTAAGTTGTAGGTTTGCTTTGGAAAAATTCTTCCTTGTAGTTCGGGTACTACAAGGATTTGGGACCTTTCTTCATATCTATGCAGATTCAGTTGCGGATACATGCTAAGCTGTAGCTGCAACTCTAACGCGCCTGGATAGACAAGTGTCTGGCATTGTTTGTTGCCTTGCGTGTTTCTCTTCAAGACTCTTGGCATGCAGTATTTTGTTGGCTGAAAAGGCTGTTCCTTAGCTTCATCTTTGTTGCAGATGGATCTTGCTGTTTCTTCAGGACTTTTCCCTCCTTGCTTATAGTTTGATGGTCTAGTAGTAAGGTAGCTATAAGCATCGGCAGTTCCTAGTTTCAGATTCAGAGTGTTCCTCTGCTTGTTCTGACCATGTTGATCATGGTGTAGCGGTTAGTGTAGGATCACTAGAAGAATGTCTAGAGGGGGGTGAATAGACTACTAGCAGGAATTTAAAAACTAACATTTTCCCAAGTTAATTGGTTGGCAGATTTTAATAGTTTTAGCAAGTCTAGCAAGTCTAACAGCCCTACACATGCATGTCTACAAATATGGCAGTAGAAAGTAAAGACATTGCACATGAAGTAAAGAGATGGGACAGGAAGCTCAAACGCAATAGGATACGCAAAGATTTTTCCCGTGGTTCCGATAGGTGGTGCTATTGTACGTCCACGTTTATGGATTCTTCAACCCACGGAGGGTAACGTTCGCGAGAGTCCACGAAGGGCTCCACCCATAAGAGTCCACGAAGTAGCAACCTTGACTATTCCATAAGTCTTCCGTTCAGGAAGGACTAGCCTCACTATGGTAGATCTTCACGAAGTAGGCGATCTTCTTGCCCTTACAAACTTCTTGGTTCACTCCACAACACGAAGTAGGAGGCTCCCAAGCGACACCTAACCAATCTAGGAGGCACCACCCTCCAAAAGGTAATAGGCTGGATAGTGACGGTGAACTCCTTGCTCTTGTGCTTCAAGATGATAGACTCCTTAACACACAATCACTCTCTCATAGATTTGGCTTGCTAGAAGAGATGGGATTGGTGGAAAGCAAGTTGGGGAGGCTAGAAATCAAGATCCATATGATAGGAGTGGAATATCTTGATCTCAACACAAGGGTAGGTGGCTCTCTCTTAGAAAACTGAGTAGGATCGGTATGGAATAGTTCTGCGTGCTTCTCTTTCGAATAGGTGGTGGTGGAGGGGTATGTATAGGCATCTCCAAAAATCCAACCGTTACACACAATAAGTCAGACTCAGTGACACCGATGTGTAAATCTCGGTGGTATCGAAGCGAATTAAAGTTAGCAACTTTTGAATCTCGGTGAGACCGATATATAAATCTCGGTTGCACCGACAAGGTGACAAACGATCAGATTTACCAAACTCGGTGACGCCGATTCACTATTTTCGGTGGGACCGAAAATGAGAAATCTGCATACCAGTAACTTGGCAACCCGACTCGGTGGCACCGAGTGCAGTGTCGGTTACATCAAAGTGTTAGGGTTTGGCTGGGTCTGTATTAGGATAGAATTGGTGGCGCCGAGATAGTAATGTTGGTTGCACCGATTTTGCATATGTGGCTTTGGACAGACTTTGGTGGGAGAGTTTGTGGATGTTTTGGTGACTTGTCACTTGTGCACGTTTGAGCATATTGTCCATCATCAAAACTTTATCCCTTTTTAATAGTATTGGCTTTCCTATGTACTCAAAGTGATTTCTCACAAATGTAAAATGTAGAGTCCACTTGCTTGAAGTTTGGCCAACCTTTTTCCTTCTCCTTCTTCTTCTTGAAGATACACTCCACACTCCTTAGCCAACCTTCTTTGTGGACCTTATCTGAAATACACTACATGAAGGTATTAGTCCAAGAGACAATGTATGTTGTCATCAATTACCAAAACCACCAAAGAAGCATTTTGTGCTTTCAGTTAGTTCCACTTTGCCTCATATAGGGTCTTTCTTCAGCTCTCTTCTCAAGATTATGCTCCTCCTCCTCTCTTTATCTTCAGCAGATCTATGTAATTCACTCTGTACTTCTCTATGAGCTGAATGGAAATGGCACTTCGATGCCTTTGCTTATTCAAAAAAAAAGAAAACGAGTGTGATGTTGTTCCTTGGGCATGTGGTCAATCCTCTAGCTGGCTCAAATGAGCCATTGACTAGATCTGTGTAGATGCTTCGTGAAAACATG
The DNA here is from genome assembly GCA_022496015.1 of Hordeum marinum. NCBI lineage: Eukaryota > Viridiplantae > Streptophyta > Magnoliopsida > Poales > Poaceae > Hordeum > Hordeum marinum. The sequence continues at coordinate 20,030,025 of CM039673.1, read as the reverse complement.
GCGTGGTATGATTGTTGAAGATTGTATGGATTGTTTAATTGATTTTGATGCTATGTACGATCTGCATGATCAGGTATCGGGACCATTGTACACAGCCGATGCAGACGACACTGACATTTCGTTAGTGATGCACCAATACGTTGTGATTAAAAATGTTTTGTTTTTCCGACAAAAGGATTGAAAAGGTGATATTAAGATCTACTTCCTCCGTTCATAAATATTATTTTTGAGCTTTCACTATGGACTACTAAATACTTTTATCTCAAATTAATTATTTTAATTGTTGCCCTGTTTTTGTATAATAATATATTCCAATTTAACTTTTAGGGTTTCAATGATATCTGGGTTTTATGAAGATCATTTACAACCCAAAATTACTTCATAGTAGTCACACATATTTTTATAGCTTAATTTTGGTTTTATAAATAATCCCTATATGATAATTTACAGTTATGAATAATTCCATAAAAAATGAGCCACAATTTCACGCATTTCAAGCAACTCCTTTTCAAATTCATCTGAGATGAAGCAATCACAAAGCAATCTTTTTGTAAAAAAATCGACCCTATTTATTTTCCACATATTTGTAAAACCAAATATTTATATTACTGGTGCTGGCGAGGCGACCGGTCGCGGATTGCGTTGATGGATTGACGCATATTCTTGACCGAATATTTCCACATCATGAAATTATATATTAAGCACGCCATCCCAAAGGGACAAAATCTCATTCGTTTGAAGTATCTTTATTAAGATGTAAGAAAGTTCTTTTTGAGAAAAAAGATAAGAAAGTTAAACGAAGAAAAGATATCATTCGCTTGGAGTATCTTGCTCGTGGGCCTTAGTAGGCCAACTAAACTAGGAAGCAGGTGCCTCCACTCCACAGACTGGTCTCCACAATCCACTTCACACGCCACCCAATTTCTCAAAAAAAAGAAAAAAAATTCACACGCTGCCGTTCACCGACGTGTACCGGGACACGGCAGCGGGACTGCAGCTTCACCCCGCGCGAGCTAGACTGATCCACGGAGGAGCTGCATGCATACATCCGTACCTAGCTCCTCCCTGTGTCGCCCGTCTCCGACCCCCCCCCCCTGCACAGCCTCGTCATCACCGACGCCGTCCTCCCCGACACCGACGGCTTCGACCGCATCATCGCCCTCCTGCGCAACATTATCTTGCGCCTCCCCATCCTGGAAGCCCCCGCGTACGACCTCGTCATTACCGACACGGTGCGCGACCCCGCCCTCCCCGCCGCCGACGGTGTCGACCGCATCAGCGCCCTCCCTGACACCCTCCTGCGCCACATTGTCTCGCACCTCCCGATCACGGACGCTGCACGCACTTCCGCGCTCGCCTCGCGATCGTGTCGGGTCTGGCTATCCATGCAGTCCATCGTGGCCGACGCCTCCCTCCATCCCGATGAGTACCTCTGGCCTCCCAGCCCTGCCAACATATCGGCCATCACCGCCGCCGTCTCCGGCACCCTAGAAGCGCACCCGGGGCCCTTTCGCTACGTCCACCTCACCTGCAGCCACATGGGCGCGCACCAGGCCTAGCTCGCACACTGGCTCCGGCTCCTCTCCGCCAAGGGCGTCCAAGAGCTCGTGCTTGTCAACCGGTTGTGGCCGTTCGATGTGCCCCTCCCAAACACGCTCTTTAGCATCAGCACGGTCGTCTGCCTCTACATTGGCCTATGGAAGCTCCCAGGCATGGCCGACCTGTTGAGTATATAGGAAATTTTCCTATCAAATTAATCCACAAGATAATGACTAGCATGACATTGACTAGATTAACAACATACTAATAACTAACGAGACTAGCATGTACTACATAAAGAGTAGACACATCTATGCTTATTGCTAGTACCGGGAAAACTAAAATAAGAAGGAGCAGATATACCCTCCGATGGGCCAATTGGCCATAGCAGCAGCATTGGCGGCAGCGGCGTCCTTGGCCGCCTTCTTGTCGGCTTCGGGCTTCTCGGCAGCGGCCCGATCGGCATCAGTTGGGGGCGACAAGGAGCAATAGCGAGCATTCGCGTAGTCGCTCCCCAAAAACCTAATCTCCCCTCTCCCGTACAGGATCCAAAGAGGCGGGGTTTCGGAGGCCTGCTCTCCCGTCGGCCGTGTACGCCGCGAACGGGACGGAGTCGTCGGTGGTAGCAGAAGCAAAGGAACGACGTGGGCAGAGTGCGCGTAGATGAAGATGTGATATGTTTTTCCGTGGTGGCTATGGTTAGTCGAAGCCCTGCTTATGTAGGCAGCGTCTATGTGGAGGGACGTGGGCTGGACCCACATCCGAGTCGGTAGCCCACGATCCAACGTCTTAGATCGAGGCGTTACTTATTCTCCATTCCCGAGTGACAAAAATAAGCACGTAGGTATGAGCTCGGCTCGGCTCAATCCCACAACCCGCGACGCGTCACGTAGGCTCGTAACGAGGCGGGCGGCGGAGGAGACAGACCATTATAAGGAGGTCCAACTCCTCCTCCACTAACGAGGTGGGACTAAACTTCCCACCATCCCTTGTCATGCCACCTTCATGGGCCCTTAGGGATTTTTCTGAAATTCTCTTATGGACCCAAAGCCCATCTCAAATTTCAAAAATCCCCCATGATATCTCAAGGGCCTCTTTTGTCCTTTGTTCCAATTACTGTTTGATATACCATCATTTCAGTGAAGACCTATTAAGGTTGAGCTTCACATAGAGCAAGTAGCTACACTCCTTTACAACTGAACAATGAACTATGCCTTGAATTGTCCGTTTGGCATCAAGAAGTTTCACCACAAGTCTTACTAGTACTAGGCCGTCGAAGGCTAACCCCTCGGGTGGAGCATATTAATCACACTCCTGTCCTATTCATGAATTTACTAGAGATCACCCCAATCTCATAGACCGTGATCAGTAGTCAGGCTCATATAGGTGTGTTCCTCCAAAGATCTCTCTGTAGGATAGCATCTTGCTTACATATAAACTTTGGAACACATTAAGATAGTAGTCATCCTACCATACAGTATCCAAGAGTATTACATATCCAACGGAGTGGGTTAGTAAAGTTACTCTCCTCAGTTCACCAGTGGCTTGTTTTCCCAAGTCCTACTTCACAGGATCTCTGATCACATAGGTTGGGTTACTACCATGGCAACTCATGTGGGTCTCATACCCATCTCCCTCTATGCATTATCTATCACAACACATGATAGCCCTTTAGTAAAGGGATCTGCCAGATTATTAGCCGTGTAGATGTAATCTGACGCTATCACTCCGGAGCTTCTTCAACGTTTGACAACTTTCAATCTCATTCTTATATGTTTGGTGGAGTTCATGTTGTCCTTTGAACTCTTCACTTTGACAATGACTGTCTGGTTATCGCAGTTCATAAGGATAGTCGGAACCGGCTTCTCAACCACTTGCAAGTCCATCAAAAGATCTCGAAGAAATTATGCTTCGACACCAGAAGTATCTAATGTTGTTAATTCTGCTTTCATTGTCGATCTCGTGAAGATCATTTGCTTGCAAGACTTCCAGGAAACAACACCACCTCCACGGGTAAACATATACCCAGTAGTGGTATCTCATCAGCATCAGAGATCCAATTTGCATCACTATACCCTTCAAGTACCGACGGGTATCCTGTATAGTGAATTCCGTGATTCATAGTACCTTTCAGATAGCGCATAACTCTTTCAACAACATGTCAATGAACATCACCCGGATTGGCGACAAACCGACTCAGTTTGCTAACAACAAACGCGATGTGAGGCCTCGTTGCGCTAGCTAGATACATAAGTGAACCAATGATTTGAGAGTATCTCAATTGATCTTTAGATGTTCCTATGAACTTTCGAACCAGCACACTAGTATCATATGGTGTTTGAGAAACTTTGCAGTCCAAATATCCAAAATGACTCAAAATCTTCTCAACGTAATGGGATTGCAGAAGTGTAGTCCCACCCTCACCATCTCTCAATAGCTTGATGTTCAAGATAACATCAGCCACTCCAAGGTCCTTCATCTCAAAGTTCTGAGAAATAAAAGACTTAACATCCTCAATCACTTTGAGATCGGTTCCAAATATCAGTATGTCATCAACATACAAGCACAGTATAACTCCTTCGCCCCCACCATGGCGATAGTATACACATTTGTCAACTTCATTAACAACGAAGTCAACATATGTCAGAGTTGTATTAAACTTCTCATACCATTTCTTAGGTGCTTGTCTCAGGCCATATAAATATTTCAACAACTTACACACCTTTCCTTCCTGACCATCTATCACAAAGCCATCTGGTAGTTGCATATAGATTTCCTCCTCTAGCTCTCCATTAAGGAAAGCCGTCTTGACGTCCATTTGATGGACAAGAAGACCATGCGAGGACGCCAACGAGAGTAGTACTCGAATGTTGGTCAGTCTGGCCATAGGTGAATAAGTATCAAAGAAATCCTCTTCTTTCTGGGCATAGCCCTTGGCCACAAGCCTAGCCTTATACTTTTCAATTGAACCATCGGGCCTAAGCTTCTTTTTGAGCACCCACTTACATCCCAATGGTTTGCAACCATAGGGACACTTAGTTATTTCCCATGTTCCGTTAGCCATGATGGAATGCATCTCGCTACGGACCGCTTCTTTCCAGTAGTGAGCATCAGGAGATGCATAGGCTTCCGAAATAGAAGTGTGATTATCATCCACGAGGTACACAAGGAAGTCATCACCAAAGGTCTTTGTAGTCCTTTGTCTCTTGCCCCTACCAAAGGTTTCCTCGTCATCCTCCAAAGTATTTTCATCATGTGGCAGGCTCAGGAGTCTCCTCTGATTCCTGTCTAGAAGTGCTTTGCACATCTCTCATGGGGAATATATCCTCAATGTAGCATCCTTAGACTCCATAATTGTACCGACCTTCACGTCAGGTACCTTAGATTTAACTAGTAGAAATCTATAGCCAACGTTGTTCTTAGCATAGCGCAAATTAACGCAATCTACGCTCTTTGGTCCAAGCTTACGCTTTTTGGGGATCAGCACATTGACTTTCGCCAAACAGCCCCAAGTACGTAAGTAGGAGAGCGTCGTCCTTCTCTTCGACCACTTCTCATAGGGAGTGACCTCATTATCTTTTGTCAGAACTTTATTCAAGACATGACACCAAGTCAATATAGCCTCCCCCCACAATGCCTTGGATAAACCCGATGTATCTAACATGGCGTTAACCAAATCAGTTGGAGTATAGTTTTTCCCCTATAAAAACCTTGAGTTTAAGAGGTATTTTGACTTTCTAGAAAAAATTATGAGGAAATCCAAGAGCTGGCTCAGCGCGCTTCGTATATAAGGAACATAATGAGAACAATTTGCTATGTTTTCTTTCTGAAACCATTCAGAGTCTGAAGCTGACTAGGGCCTTGTTCGGATACTCTCCGCTCCCCAACTGCAGCTCCCGAGAGGAGGGAGCGCCAAGACAATTGCAGGGAGTGGGTCGAACACAGCTCCTCGCGCGAAGCAGAGTTACGAGACTGGAGAACTTCCGAACATGCACTAAATCACCTTGCACAGTCGCTCTTGATGATTGAACTGAAATCCACCACACGGCCATTGAGATCACCTATAGTTTAGGCTTCAAAGCTGCGTATGAACACATGCACACTTCACCCTCAGTAAATGTGCTTTGCCTGACTGTCATTTCATTTCTTTAGCAACTAAGCACAAAACCCATCGTAAGAGTGACAGAGAAGAACAACGCCACCTAATCGCTAGTGTCCAATAAGTACTGAATTTTTTTATTTCAAGTATCTGTTGGAAATATGCCCTAGAGGCAATAAATAAAGTGTTTATTGTTATATTTCCTTGTTTATGATAATCGTTTATTATCCATGCTATAATTGTATTGATTGGAAACACATTACATGTGTGGGTAAATAGACAACACTCTGTCCCTAGTATGCCTCTAGTGAACTAGCTCGTTGATCAAAGATGGTCAAGGTTTCCTAGACATTAACATGAGATGTCATTTGATAACAGGATCACATCATTAGGAGAATGATGTGATGGACAAGACCCAAACTACAAACGTAGCATATGATCGTGTCATTTTATTGCTACTGTTTTCTGCATGTCAAGTATGTGTTCCTATGACCATGAGATGATGCAAATCACGGACATCGGAGGAGTGCCTTGTGTGTATCAAACGGCGCAACGTAACTGGATGACTATAAAGGTGCTCTATAGGTATCTCCGAAGGTGTCTGGTGAGTTGGCATGGATCAAGACTAGGATTTGTTACTCCGTGTGACGGAGAGGTATCTTAGGGCCCACTCGGTAATACAACATCACAATAAGCCTTGCAAGCAATGTGACTAAGTGTTAGTTGCGGGATCTTTATTACGGAATGAGTAAAGAGACTTTCTGGTAACAAGGTTGAACTAGGTATGGAGATACCGACGATCGAATCTCGGGCAAGTAACATACCGAAGAACAAAGGGAACATCATACAGGATTAACTGAACCCTTGACAAAGAGGTTCGACCGATAAAGATCTTCATAGAATATGTAGGAACCAATATGGGCATCCGAGTTCCGGTATTGGTTATTGATCGTAGAGGTGTCTCGGTCATGTCTACATAGTTCTCGAACCCGCAGGGTCTGCACACTTAAGGTTTGGTGACGTTTCGGTAGAATAGAGTTATGTATGGCGGTGGCCGAAGGTTGCTCGGACTCCCGGCTGAGATCCCGTACATCACGAGGAGCTCCGGAATGGTCCGGAGGTAAATATTCATATATAGGAAGTCCTCTTTTGGTCGCCGGAAAAGTTTGGGGATCATCGGTAGTGTAGCGGGAGTGCCGGGAGTGTACCAGGAGACCATCGGGAGGGGTATTTTGACCCAAGAGGCTACATAGGCTATGGGAGAGTGAATACCAGCCCTTAGTGGGCTGGTGGAAGTCCCACACAAAGCCCATGCGGCTAGGGAGAAAAATCCCAAAGAGAAAAAGTGGAAAAAGGCAAAAATAGGGTGAATCCTAGTCCTACTAGGATTGGAGGTGGATTCCACCTATCCCTCTTGGTTCGGCCAACTCCTTCGAGGCTTGGCCCTTGGCTCAACCCTCCTCCTCTCTTCCTCCTATATATACTGGTGGTTTTAGGGTTTTTGCACTAGATTTTCAGCCACGTGCTACCCATTCCTCCAGTGCATAGTTTTTCCTCTAGATCGGATTTTTGCAGTGCTTAGGCGAAGCCCTGCCGGAATAGCTCCACCACCATCGCCGGAGCGTCATCACGCTGCCGGAGAACTTTTATTCCTCTCCATTCCCTCTTGCTGGATTAAGAAGGCGTAGATCGTCATCAAGCTATACATGTGCTGAACGCGTTGATGCCGTCCGTTCGGTGCTTGATCGGGACGGATCGTGAGGACGGTTCGTGATTGGATCGCGGGACACTCGGCGATTTGGATCGCGAAGACGTTCCACTACACCAACCACATTTCTAAAAGCTTCCCGCTTAGCGATCTACAAGGGTACGTAGATCCACTCTCCCTCTCGTAGATGCTCATCACCATGGATAGATCTTGCGTGTGCGTAGGAAATTTTTTGTTTCCCATGTAACGTTCCCCAACAGTGGCATCATTAGCTTGGTCTATGTGTAGATGAGATCTCAAGTGGAACACAAAGGGTTTGTGGGCGTTGATGCTTAGATTTCTTCCTCCCTTGGTCGGATTTTGGTTCAGCGGTATTGCAAGATGAAGCGGTCCGGACCAACATTACTCGTACGCTTACGAGAGACCGGTTCCCTCGACCGCGACTTGTTGCATAGATGGCTTGCGGGTGCCAGATTAGCTCACTTTAGTTGTATCGGATTCGACAAAGGCGGTCCTTGAGAATGTTGAAAAGCAACTAGTGTATCACCGTTGTGGTTTTTTCATAGATGAGAATTGTTCTTGCTAGATACCCGTAGCAGCCACGTAAAACATGCCACAACAATTAGAGGACGTCTAACTTGTTTTTGCAGGGTATGTTGTGATGTGATATGGCCAATTACATGATGTGATATATGTGATGTATGAGATGATCATGTGGTGTATAGATTATCACGACTTGCATGTCGATGAGTACGGCTACCGGCAGGAGCCATAGGGTTGTCTATAATTATTGTATGACATGCGTGTCAATCATTAAGCGCTATGTAATGCTTTACTTTATCGCTAAACGGTAGCAATAGTAGTAGAAGCATGTTGGGCGTGACAACCCCAATGGTGACACGTTGATGTAGATCAAGATGATGGAGATCATGGTGTCGTGCCGGTGACGATGGAGATCATGCACAAGGTCATGGCCATATCATGTCACTTATGAATTGCATGTGATGTTAATCCTTTTATGCACCTTGTTTTGCTTAGGATGACGGTAGCATTATAAGGTGATCCCTCACTTAAATTTCAAGATAAATTGTGTTCTCCTCGAGTGTGCACCATTGCGAAAGTTCGTCGTGTCCAGACACCACGTGATGATTGGGTGTGATAGACTCTACGTTCACATACAACGGGTGCAAGCCAGTGTTGCACATGTAGAATACTCGGGTTAAACTTGACGAGCCTAGCACGTACAAACATGGCCTCGGAACACAAGAGACCGAAAGGTCGAACATGAGTCATATAGTAGATATGATCAACATGGGATGTTCACCATTGAAGCCACCTCAACTCACGTGATGATCGGACTTGAGTTGGTGAATTTGGATCATGTGTTACTCAGATGACCTGAGGGATGTCAATTTGAGTGGGAGCTTTAGTAATTTGATTAACTAAACTCATTATCTTGAACAATAGTCTAAGTAAACTTTGCATATTTATGTTGTAGATCAATGGCTCGCGCAGTAGCACCCCTGAATTTTAATGCGTTCCTAGAGAAAGCTAAGTTGAAACATGATGGAAGTAACTTTGTTGACTGGGCCCATAAACTAAGGATTATCCTCATGACTTCCCAGAAATCATATGTCCTTGTTGCACCTCTTGGTGACCAACCAGAAGACATGACCTCCGAAGATGTTAAGAACGCTTGGGAGGCACGTACTGGAGATTACTCAATAGTTCAGTGTGCAATATTGTATGGCTTAGAACCGGGACTTCAAAGACGTTTTGAAAGTCATGGAGCATATGAGATGTTCCAGGAGTTGAAGTTTATCTTTCAGAAGAATGCTCGGATCGAGAGGTACGAGACCTCCGATAAGTTCTATGCTTGCAAGATGGAGGAGAACGGGTCTATCAATGAGCATATACTCAGAATGTCTGATTATTCAAATCGTCTAGCAGAGTTGGGTATTACCCTTCTGCCAGAGGCAATCACTGACAGAGTTCTTCAATCACTGCCACCTAGTTACAAGAGCTTTGTGATGAACTATAACATGCACGGGATAAACAAGTCAGTCGCCGAGTTGTTTGCGATGCTGAAAGTCGCTGAGTCTGAAATCCAGAAAGAACATCAAGTGTTGATGGTCAATAAAACCACTTGTTTCAAGAAGAATGGCAAGGGCAAGGGCAAGAAGGGTAAAACCAAGAAGGATGGCAAAGCATTTGCTACTCCTGTAAAGAAGCCTAAGCATGGACCTAAGCCAGAAACTGAGTGTTTTCATTGCAAGGGAACTGGTGACTGGAAGCGGAACTGCCCCAAGTACCTGGCTGACAAGAAGGCAGCCAACGACAAACAAGGTATATATGATATACATGTTATTGATGTGTACCTTACTAGCTCTCGCAGTAGTGCCTGGGTATTTGATACCGGTTCGGTTGCTCACATTTGCAACTCAAAGCAGGAACTACGGAATAAACGAAGGCTGGCGAAGGACGAAGTGACGATGCGCGTGGAAAATGGTTCCAAGGTTGATGTGATCGCCGTCGGCACGCTCTCTCTTAGATTACCATCGGGATTAGTGATGAACCTGAATAATTGTTATTTAGTGCCTACGTTAAGCATGAACATTATATCTGGATCTTGTTTATTGCGAGACGGTTACTCATTTAAATCCGAGAATAAAGGTTGTTCTATTTATATGAGTAATATCTTTTATGGTCATGCACCCAATGTTAGGGGTTTATTCATATTGAATCTTGATAGTGATGACACACATGTTCATAACATTGATGCCAAAAGATGTAGAGTTGATAATGATAGTACCACTTTCTTGTGGCACTGTCGTTTAGGTCATATTGGTATAAAACGCATGAGGAAGCTCCATGCTGATGGACTTTTGGAGTCACTTGATTTTGAATCACTTGACACATGTGAACCATGCCTCATGGGAAAGATGACTAAAACGCCGTTCTCTAGAACAATGGAACGGGCAAGTGACTTATTGGAAATCATACATACTAATGTGTGCGGTCCAATGAATGTTACAGCGCGTGGTGGATGTCATTATTTTCTCACCTTCACTGATGAGTTAAGTAGATATGGTCATATTTACTTAATGAAACACAAGTCTGAAACGTTTGAAAAGTTCAACCAATTTCAGAGTGAAGCTGAGAATCATCTTAACAAGAAGATTAAGTTCCTACGATCTGATCAAGGAGGTGAATATCTGAGTTATGAGTTTGGCAGTCACTTAAGACAGTGTGGAATTGTTTCACAGTTGACACCGCCTGGAACACCACAGCGTAATGGTGTGTCCGAACATCGTAATCGAACCTTATTAGATATGGTGCGTTCTATGATGTCTCTTGCTGATTTGCCACTATCGTTTTGGGGTTATGCATTAGAGACAGTTGCATTCACTTTAAATAGGGCACCATCGAAATCCGTTGAGACAACGCCATATGAACTATGGTTTTGCAAGAGGCTAAAGTTGTCGTTTCTTAAAGTTTGGGGATGTGATGCTTATGTCAAAAAGGTTCACCCTGTAAAGCTGGAACCCAAAGCGGAGAAATGCGTCTTCATAGGATACCCGAAAGAGACAGTCGGGTATACCTTCTATCTCAGATCCGAAGGCAAAGTGTTTGTCGCTAAGAACGGAACATTTCTTGAGAAATAATTTCTCTCGAAAGAATTGAGTGGGAGGAAGATAGAGCTTGATGGGGTTATTGAACCTTTACTTCAACCAGAAAGTAGCGCATCGTAGAAAGATGTTTCTGTGGAACCTACAACGCTAGAAGACGAAGTTAATGATGATGATCATGAAGCTTTGGATCAAGCTACTATTAAACCTCGTAGGTCGACAAGGTCGCGTACTACTCCTGAGTGGTACGACAACCCTGTCTTAGAGGTCATGTTATTGGACAACAATGAACCTACGAGCTATGGAGGAGCAATGTGTTGGGAGACGTAGTAGTAAATCAAAATTTTCCTACGTGTCACCAAGATCTATCTATGGAGAAACCAGAAACGAGAGGGGAGAGATTGCACCTTCATATCTTTGAAGATCGCTAAGAGGAAGCGTTACAAGAACGTGGTTGATGGAGTCGTACTCGTAGCGATTCAGATCGCGGTGGATTCCGATCTTAGCACCGAACAACGGTGCCTCCGCGTTCAACACACGTGCAGCCCGGTGATGTCTCCTACGCCTTGATCCAGCAAGGAGGAAGGAGAGGTTGGGTAAGGGCTCCAGTAGAAGCATGACGGTGTGGTGGTGGTGGAGTAACAAGGTATCCCGGCAGGGCTTCGCCTAAGCGCTGCGGAGGAGGAAGAAGAGAGGTAGGGCTGCGCCAGAGAGAGAGAGTTCAGATCTGTTCTCAAGAGGCAAAACCCTTGGATATATATAGGAGGAGGGAGAGGGAGGGATGCCTTGGGCCCTCCTCTAAGGAGGAGAGGTTCGGCCGAAGTAGGGGGAGAGTCCACCTCCTACAAGGGAGGTGGACCTCCTCCTTTTAAACTTTTCAGCCCTTATCACTAGATCCCTAGCCGCATGGGCCTTTATAGAAGGTCTTGGACAGCCCAATATGGGCTGGCACACCTCCTCTAAGGGCCCATGAAGTCCTATGGTCGTCACACCCCTCCCGGGGGTCCTCCGGCACCCTCCCGGCACTCCCGGTACAATACCGATGAGCCCGAAAACTTTGCGGTGACCAAAACTGGACTTCCTACATATCAATCTTTACCTCCGGACCATTCCGGAGCTCCTCGTGACATCCGGCATCTCATCTGGGACTCCGAACAACTTTCGGTAATCACGTATACCATTTCCCTATAACCTTAGCGTCATCGAACCTTAAGTGTGTAGACCCTACGGGTTCGGGAGACACGTAGACATGACCGAGACACCTCTCCGGTCAATAACCAACAGCGGGATCTGGATACCCATGTTGCCTCCCACGTACTCCACGATGATCTCATCGGATGAACCACGATGTCGGGGATTCAATCAATCCCGTATACAATTCCCTTTGTCTATCGGTATGGTACTTGCCCGAGATTCGATCGTCGGTATCCCTATACCTTGTTCAATCTCGTTACCGGCAAGTCTCTTTACTCGTTCCGCAATACATCATCCCGTGGCTAACTCCTTAGTCACATTGAGCTCATTATGATGATGTCTTACCGAGTGGGCCCAGAGATACCTCTCCGTAACACGGAGTGACAAATCCAAGTCTCGATTCATGCCAACCCAATAGACACTTTCGGAGATACCCGTTGTGTACCTTTATAGCCACCCAGTTATGTTGTGATGTTTGGCACACCCAAAGCATTCGTACGGTATCCGGGAGTTGCACAATCTCATGGTCTAAGGAAACGATACTTGACATTGAAAACCTTTAGCAACCGAACTACACGATCTTGTGCTATGCTTAGGATTGGGTCTTGTCCATCACATCATTCTCCTAATGATGTGATCCCGTTATCAACAACATTCTATGTCCATGGTCATGAAACCGTGACCATCTATTGATCAACGAGCTAGCCAACTAGAGGCTCACTAGGGACATGTTGTGGTCTATGTATTCACACATGTATTACGGTTTCGGGTCAACACAATTATAGCATGAATAATAGACAATTATCATGAACTAGGAAATACAATAATAACCATTTTATTATTGCCTCTAGGGCATATTTCCAATAGTCTCCCACTTGCACTAGAGTCAATAATCTAGTTACATTGTGATGAATCGAACACCCATAGCATTCTGGTGTTGATCATGTTTTGCTCGTGAGAGAGGTTTGGTCAATAGATCTGCGACATTCAGATCCGTATGCACTTTACAAATATCTATGTCTCCCTCCTGAATGTAATCACGGATGGAGTTGAAGCGGCCCTTGATGTGTCTTGTCTTCTTGTGAAACCTGGGTTCCTTCGTAAGGGCAATAGCTCCAGTGTTGTCATAGAGTGGAGTCATTGGGCCCGACGCATTTGGAATCACTCCTAGGTCGGTGATGAACTCCTTCATCCAGACTCCCTCCTTTGCTGCTTCCGAAGCAGCTATGTACTCCACTTCACATGTAGATGTCGCCACGACGCTTTCCTTGCTGCTGCTCCAGCTGACTGTCCCTCCATTCAAAATATACACGTATCCGGTTTGCGACTTGGTGTCGTCCGGATCAGTGTCGAAGCTAGCATCGACGTAACCCTTTACGACAAGCTCTTAGGCACCTCCATATACGAGAAACATGTCCTTTGTCCTTTTCAGGTACTTCAGGATATTCTTGACCACTGTCCAGTGTTCCGCTCCGGGATCACTTTGGTACCTCCCTACCAAACTTATGGCAAGGTTCACATCAGGTCTGGTACACAGCATGGCATACATAATAGATCCTATGGCTGAAGCATAGGGGATGACACTCATCTCTTCTCTATCCTTTGTCGTGGTCAGGCATTGAGTCGTACTCAATCTCACACCTTGTAACACAGGCAAGAACCCCTTCTTGGACTGATCCATATTGAACTTCTTCAATATCTTTTCAAGGTATGTGCTTTGTGAAAGACCAATGAGGCATCTCGATCTATCTCTATAGATCTTAATACCTAATATGTAAGCAGCTTCTCCAAGGTCCTTCATTGAAAAACACTTATTCAAGTAGGCCTTTATACTTTCCAAGAGTTCTATATTATTTCCCATTATCAGCATGTCATCCACATACAATATAAGAAATGCTATAGATCTCCCACTCACTTTCTTGTAAATACAGGGTTCTCCATAAACCTGTACAAACCCAAACGCTTTAATCACCTCATTAAAGTGAATGTTCCAACTCCGAGATGCTTGCACCAGCCCATAGATGGAGCGCTAGAGCTTGCATACCTTGTTAGCATCTTTAGGATCGATAAAACATTCCGGCTACATCATATATAGTTCTTCCTTGAGGAAGCCATTAAGGGATGCCGTTTTGATGTCCATTTGCCAGATCTCATAATCATAAAATGTGGCAACTGCTAACATGATTCGGACTGACTTTACCATCGCTACGGGTGAGAAAGTCTCATCGTAGTCAACTCCTTGAACTTGTTGATAACCCTTAGCGACAAGCCGAGCCTTATAGGCGGTCACATTACCGTCCGCCTCAGTCTTCTTCTTAAAGATCCATTTATTTTCAATGGCTCGCTTATCATCAGGCAAGTCCACCAAAGTACACACTTTGTTCTCATACATGGATCCTATCTCGGATTTCATGGCCTCAAGCCATTTGTCGGAATCCGGGCCCGCCATCGCTTCTTCATAGTTCGAAGGTTCACCGTTGTCCAACAACATGATCTCGAGGACAGGATTGCCATACCACACTGGTGCGGAACGTGTCCTAGTGGACCTTCAAATAGCAACTTGATCAGAAGCTTCATGATCATCATCATTAACTTCCTCTCTAGCCGGTGTAGGCTCCACAGAAACAACATCCCGTGCTGTGCTACTCTCCGGTTCGAGTGGAGGTACAATTACCTCATCAAGTTCTATTTTCCTCCCACTTACTTCTTTTGAGAGAAACTCTTTCTCAAGAAAGCAACCATTCTTCGCAACAAAGACTTTGCCCTCGGATCGTAGGTAGAAGGTATACCCAATAGCCTCTTTGGGATATCCTATGAAGACGCACTTTTCCGCTTTGGGTTCAAGCTTCTCAGGTTGAAGTTTCTTCACATAAGCATCGCATCCCCAAACTTTTAGAAACGACACCTTAGGTTTCTTTCCAAACCATAATTCATACGGTGTCGTCTCAACGGATTTAGACGGTGCCCTATTTAAAGTGAATGCGGCAGCCTCTAATGCATATCCCCAAAATGATAGCGGTAAGTCGGTAAGAGACATCATAGACCGCACCATATCCAATAGAGTGCGATTACGACGTTCAGACACACCATTTCGATGAGGTGTGCCGGGCGGCATGAGTTGTCAAACAATTCCACATTTCCTAAGGTGTGTGCCAAACTCGTGACTTAAATATTCTCCGCCGCAATCAGATCGTAGGCATTTTATTTTCCTGTCACGTTGATTCTCGACCTCACTCTGAAATTCCTTGAAGCTTTCAAAGGTTTCAGACTTGTGTTTCATTAAGTAGACATAACCATATCTACTCAAGATATCAGCGAGGGTGAGAACATAACAGTAGCAACCACGAGCCTCAATGCTCATTGGACCGCATACATTGGTATGTATTATCTCCAACAAGTCAGTTGCTCGCTCCATTGTTCTGGAGAACGGAGTCTTGGTCATCTTGCCCATGAGGCATGGTTCGCACGTGTCAAATGAGTCGAAATCAAGTGACTCCAAAAGTCCATCAGCATGGAGCTTCTTCATGCGTTTGACACCAATATGGCCAAGGCGGCAGTGCCACATGTAAGTGGGACTATCGTTATCAACTTTACACTTTTTGGTACGCACACTATGGACATGTGTAACATCACGTTCGAGATTCATCAAAAATAAACCATTGACCAGCGGGGCATGAGGATAAAACATTTCTCTCATATAAATAGAACAACCATTATTCTCGGATTTAAATGAGTAGCCATCTCGCATCAAGCGAGATCCAGATACAATGTTCATGCTCAAAGCTGGTACTAAATAACAATTATTAAGGTTTAAAACTACTCCTGAGATAGATGTAGAGGTAGCGTGACGACGGCGATCACATCAACCTTGGAACCATTCCCGACGCGCATCGTCACCTCGTCCTTTGCCAGCCTCTGCTTATTCTGCAGCTCCTGCTTGGAGTTACAAATGTGAGCAAATGCACCGGCATCAAATACCCAGGAGCTACTACGAGCGCTGGTTAGGTACACATCAATAACAAGTATATCACATATACCTTTAACGTTGCCGTCCTTCTTATCCGCTAAGTACTTGGGGCAGTTCCGCTTCGAGTGACCGGTACCCTTGCAATAAAAGCACTCAGTCTTAGGCTTGGGTCCATTCTTGTTCTTCTTCTTCCCGACAACTTTCTTACCGGGCGCGGCAACAACTTTGCCGCCCTTCTTGAAGTTCTTCTTACCCTTGCCTTTCTTGAAACTAGTGGGTCTTATTCACCATCAACACTTGATGCTCCTTTTTGATATCGACCTCCGCTGATTTCAGCATTGAGTACAACTCAGGAATGGACATCTCCATCCCTTGCATGTAGTAGTTAATCAAAAACCTCTTGTAGCTAGGTGGAAGCGACTTGAGGATTCTGTCAATGACCGAGTCATCCGGGAGATTAACTCCCGGCTGAGTCAAGCGGTTTTGAAGCCCAGACACCTTGAGGATGTGCTCACTAACAAAACTGTTCTCCTCCATCTTACATCTCAAGCCGTGGACCCAGTCCGCATAGTTGCTTCCATCATCTTTCAGCTTGGTTTTCTCTAGGAACGCGTTGAAATTGAGGGTGACATTTGCGTTGGCCATTGGATCTACAATATAGATAGTAAAGGCAATTTTAGACTAAGTTCATGATAATCGAGTTCAGATAATCAAATTATTCAATGAAATCCCACTTAGATAGACATCTCTCTAGTCATCCAAGTGACACATGATCCATGTCAACTAGCCCGTGTCCGATCATCACGTGAGACGGACTAGTCATCCATGGTGAACATCTTCATGTTGATCGTATCTTCTATATGACTCATGTTCGACCTTTCGGTCTTCCTTGTTCCGATGCCATGTCTGTACATGCTAGGCTCGTCATGTCAACCTAAGTGTTTCGCGTGTGTAAATCTGGCTTACACCCGTTGTATGCGAACGTTAGAACCTATCACACCCGATCATCACGTGGTGCTTTAACACAACGATCCTTAGCAACGGTGTACAGTTAGGGTGAACACTTCTCTTGAAATTTTATTGAGAGATCATCTTATTTACTACCGTCGTTCTAAGCAAATAATATGTAAACATGATAAACATCACATGCAATCAATATAGTGACATGATATGGCCAATATCATCTTGCTCCTATGATCTCCATCTTCGGGGC
The DNA here is from genome assembly GCA_022496015.1 of Hordeum marinum. Lineage (NCBI taxonomy): Eukaryota > Viridiplantae > Streptophyta > Magnoliopsida > Poales > Poaceae > Hordeum > Hordeum marinum. Next base: position 20,012,676 of record CM039673.1, on the reverse strand, counting down.
ACCATGATCATCACTGTCACCGGCACGACACCATGATATCCATCATCATGATCTCCATCATTGTGTCTTCATGAAGTTGTCTCGCCAACTATTACTTCTACTACTATGGCTAATGCTTAGCAATAAAGTAAAGTAATTACATGGCGTTTATGATTGACACGCAGGTCATACAATAAAATAAGACAACTCCTATGGCTCCTGCCGGTTGTCATAGTCATCGACATGCAAATCGTGAACCCTATTACAAGAACATGATCAATATCATACATCACAATGCATCACATCATATCCTTTTGGCCATATCACATCACGAGGCATATGCTGCAAAAACAAGTTAGACGTCCTCTAATTTGTAGTTGCAAGTTTTTACGTGGCGGCTATAGGTTTCTACCAAGAACGTTTCGTACCTATGCCAAAACCACAACGTGATATGCCACTTGCTATTTACCCTTCATAAGGACCCTTTTCATCGAATCCAATCCGACTAAGGTGGGAGAGACAGACACCCGCTAGCCACCTTATGCAACTAGTGCATGTCAGGCGGTGGAACCGGTCTCACGTAAGCGTACGTGTAAGGTTGGTCCGGGCTGCTTCATCCCACAATACCATCAAATCAATATAAGACTAGTAAAGGCAAGCATATTAACAAGATCGACGCCCACAACTGCTTATTGTTCTACTCGTGCATAGATTCTACGCATAGACCTAGCTCATGATGCCACTGTTGGGAGACGTAGTAGTAAATAAAAATTTTGCTACGTGTCACCAAGATCTATCTATGGAGAAACCAGAAACCATAGGGGAGAGATTGCATCTTCATACCTTTGAAGATCGCTAAGCGGAAGCGTTACAAGAATGCGGTTGATGGAGTCGTCCTCGTAGCGATTCAGATCGCGGTGGATTCCGATCTTAACACCGAACAACGGTACCTCCACGTTCAACACACGTGCAGCCCGGTGACGTCTCCTACGACTTGATCCAGCAAGGAGGAAGGAGAGGTTGGGGAAGGGCTCCAGCAGCAACACGATGGCGTGGTGGTGGTGGAGTAACAAGGTATCCCGGCAGGGCTTCGCCTAAGCGCCGCGGAGGAGGAAGAAGAGAGGTAGGGCTGCGCCAGAGAGAGAGAGAGTTCAGATCTGTTCTCAAGAGGCAAAACCCTTGGATATATATAGGAGGAGGGAGAGGGAGGGCTGCCTTGGCCCCTCCTCCAAGGAGGAGAGGTTCGGCCGAACTAGGGGGACAGTCCACCTCCCACAAGGGAGGTGGACCTCCTCCTTTTAAACTTTTCAGCCCTTATCTCTAGATCCCTAGCCGCATGGGCCTTTATAGAAGGTCTTGGCCAGCCCAATATGGGCTGGAACACCTACTCTAAGGGCCCACAAAGTCCTATGGTCGTCACACCCCTCCCGGGGGTCCTCCGGCACCCTCCCGGCACTCCCGGTACAATACCGATGAGCCAGAAAACTTTCCGGTGACCAAAACTGGACTTCCTATATATCAATCTTTACCTCCGGACCATTCCGGAGCTCCTCGTGACATACGGGATCTCATCCGGGACTCCAAGCAACCTTCGGTAATCACATATACCATTTCCCTATAACCCTAGCGTCATCGAACCTTAAGTGTGTAGACCCTACGGGTTCGGGAGACACGTAGACATGACCGAGACACCTGTCCGGTCAATAACCAACAGCGGGATCGAGATTACCATGTTGGCTCCCACGTACTCCACAATGATCTCATCGGATGAACCATGATGTCGGGGATTGAATCAATCCCATATACAATTCCCTTTGTCTATCGGTATGGTACTTGCCCGAGATTCGATCGTCGGTATCCCTATACCTTGTTCAATCTCGTTACCGGAAGTCTCTTTACTCGTGCCGCAATACATCATCCCATGGCTAACTCCTTAGTCACATTGAGCTCATTATGATGATGTCTTACCGAGTGGGCCCAAAGATACCTCTCCGAAACACGGAGTGACAAATCCCAGTCTCGATTCATGCCAACCCAACAGACACTTTCGGAGATACCCGTAGTGTACCTTTATAGCCACCCAGTTACGTTGTGATGTTTGTCACACCCAAAGCATTCCTACGGTATCCGGGAGTTGCATAATCTCATGGTCTAAGGAAACGATACTTGACATTGAAAAGGTTTAGCAAATGAACTACATGATCTTGTGTTATGCTTAGGATTGGGTCTTGTCCATCACATCATTCTCCTAATGATGTGATCCCGTTATCAACGACATCCTATGTCCATGGTCATGAAACCGTGACCATCTATTGATTAACGAGCTACTAGAGGCTCACTAGGGACATGTTGTGGTCTATGTATTCACACATGTATTACGGTTTCTGGTCAACACAATTATAGCATGAATAATAGACAATTATCATGAACTAGGAAATACAATAATAACCATTTTATTATTGCCTCTAGGGCATATTTCCAACACAATGATGGGCCCGGATTCCGAGAAATGGTTAGAGGCCATGAAATCCGAGATGGGATCCATGTATGAAAAGAAAGTATGGACTTTAGAAGTATTACCTGAAGGGCGAAAGGCCATTCAGAACAAATGGATCTTTAAGAAGAAGACAGACACAGACGGTAATATCACCGTCTATAAAGATCGACTTGTGGCAAAGGGTTTTTCACAAGTTAAAGGAGTTGACTACAATGAGACATTCTCACCCGTAGCGATGCTCAAGTCTGTCAGAATCATGTTGCCAATAGCTGCTTATTTTGACTATGAAATTTGGCAGATGGATGTCAAAACGGCGTTCCTCAATGCTTTCCTTGAGGAAGAGTTGTATATGATGCAACCCAAAGGTTTTGTCGATCCAGAGAATGCTGACAAAGTTTGCAAACTCCAGAGATCCATTTATGGACTAGTGCACGCATCTCGGAGTTGGAATAAGCGGTTTGATGAGGTGATCAAAGCGTTTGAGTTTATAAAAGTTTATGGAGAAGCTTGTATTTACAAGAAAGTGAGTGAGAGCTCTATACGGTTTCTAATATTATATGTGGATGACATATTGCTGATTGCAAACTATATAGAAATGCTGGAAAGCGTGAAGGAATATTTGAACAAGAGTTTTACAGTGAAGGACCTAGGAGAAGCTGCTTTCGTATTAGTCATTAAGATCTATAGAGATAGATCGAGATGCTTAATAGCACTTTCACAGAGCACGTACCTTGATAAAGTTTTGAAGAAGTTCAAAATCGATTAGTCCAAGAAGGGGTTCTTGCATGTGTTACAAGGTGTGAAGTTGAGTAAGACCCAATGCCCAATGACTGTAAAAGATAGAGAAAAGATGAGTGTCATCCCCTATGCTTCAGCCATAGGCTCTATCATGTATGCAATGTTGTGCACAAGACCCAATGTCATCCTTGCCATAAGTATGGCCGGAAGGTTTCAAAGTGATCCTGGAATGGAGCACTGGGCAGCGGTCAAGAATATCCCTAAGTACCTGAAAAGGACTAAGGAAATGTTTCTCGTTTATGGAGGTGATGAAGAGCTCGTCGTAAAGGGTTGCGTCGATGCAAGCTTTGACACTGATCCGGACGACTCTAAGTCACAAACCGGATACGTATTTGTTGTTAACGGGGGAGCGGTAAGCTGGTGCAGTTCCAAGCAAAGCGTGGTAGCTGATTCTACGTGCGAAGCGGAGTACATCGCAGCCTCGGAGGTGGCGAAGGAACGTGTCTGGATGAAGCAGTTCTTGACAGATCTTGGAGTAGTGCCCAATGCACTGAATCCAATGAATCTGTTCTGTGACAACATTGGTTGCATTGCTCTGGCCAAGGAACCAAGGTTTCACAAGAGGACCAGACACATAAAGCGACACTTCAACTCCATCCGCTATTACATCGAGGAGAAGGACATAAATATTTGTAAAGTGCACACGGATCTAAATGTTGCAGGCCCATTGACTAAACCTCTTCCAAGGGTTAAACATGATCAACACCAGAACTGCATGGGTGTTCGATTTATTACCATGTAAATCACATAGTGATGTGAACTAGATTATTGACTCTAGTGCAAGTGGAAGACTGTTGGAAATATGCCCTAGAGGCAATAAATAAAGTGTTTATTATTATATTTCCTTGTTTATGATAATCATTTATTATCCATGCTATAATTGTATTGATTGGAAACACATTACATGTGTGGGTAAATAGACAACACTCTGTCCCTAGTATGCCTCTAGTGAACTAGCTCGTTGATCAAAGATGGTCAAGGTTTCCTAGCCATTGACATGAGATGTCATTTGATAACGGGATCACATCAGTTTATTGCTACTGTAATCTGCATGTCAAGTATGTATTCCTATGACCATGAGATCATGCAACTCAAGGACATCAGAGGAGTGCCTTGTGTGTATCAAATGTCGCAACGTCACTGGGTGACTATAAAGGTGCTCTACAGGTATCTCCGAAGGTGTCTATTGAGTTGGCATGGATCAAGACTGGGATTTGTTACTCCGTGTGATGGAGAGGTATCTCAGGGCCCACTCGGTAATACAACATCACAATAAGCCTTGCAAGTAATGTGAATAAGTGTTAGTTGCGGGATCTTGTATTACGGAACGAGTAAAGAGACTTGCTGGTAACGAGGTTGAAGAAGGTATGGAGATACCGACGATCGAATCTCGGGCAAGTAACATACCGAAGAACAAAGGGAATATCATACAGGATTAACTGAATCCTTGACATAGAGGTTCGACCGATAAAGATCTTCGTAGAATATGTAGGAACCAATATGGGCATCCAGGTTCCGCTATTGGTTATTGACCATAGAGGTGTCTCGATCATGTCTACATAGTTCTCGAACCTGCGGGGTCTGCACACTTAAGCTTTGGTGACGTTTCGGTAGAATAGAGTTATGTATGGTGGTGACCGAAGGTTGTTCGGAGTCCCGGATGAGATCCCGGACATCAAGAGGAGATTCAGACTGGTCCGGAGGTAAAGATTCATATACAAGAAGTCCTGTTTTGGTCGCCGAAAAAGTTTCGGGCTCATCGGTAATGTACCGGGAGTGCCGGTAGTGTACCGGGAGACCATCGGGAGGGGTATTTCGACCCAAGAGGATACATGGGCTGTGGGAGAGTGAATACCATCCCTTAGTGGGCTGGTGGAAGTTCCACACAAATCCCATGCGGTTAGGGAGAAAAAGCCCAAAGAGAAAAGGTGGAAAAAGGCAAAAATAGGGTGAATCCTAGTCCTACTAGGATTGGAGGTGGATTCCACCTCTCCCTCTTGGTTTGGCCGACTCCTTGGAGGCTTGGCCCTTGGGCCAACCCTCCTCCTCTCTTCCTCCTATATATACTAGTGGCTTTAGGGGTTTTGCACTACATTTTCAGCCACGTGCTACCCGTTCCTCCAGTGCATAGTTTATCCTCTAGATCGGATTTCTGCAGTGCTTAGGCAAAGCCCTGCCGGAATAGCTCCACCACCATCGCCGGAGCGCCATTATGCTGCCGGAGAACTCCTCTTCCTCTCCGCTCCCTCTTGCTGCATCAAGAAGGCAGAGATCGTCATCAAGCTGTACGTGTGCTAAACGCGAAGGTGCCGTCCGTTCGGCGCTTGATCGGCACGGATCGTGCAGACGGTTCGTGATTCGATCGCGGGATGCACGGCGATTTGGATCGCGAAGACGTTCGACTACGCCAACCGCGTATCTTAACACTTCCCTCTTAGTGATCTACAAGGGTATGTAGATCCACTCTCCCTCTCGTAGATGCTCATCACCATGGATAGATCTTGCATGTGCGGAGGAAAATTTTTGTTTCCCATGTAACATTCCCCAACAGTATCTTAGTTACTATTTTTACTGAGACTGCTATCAGGCCCAAAATGGAATAAGAAAACCATTCAAATATAATGACTTCGGAACAATGAACAATGCATGGCCATTTTGTTGAGGAATACATTCTTTCGGCAATAATAGGCTCATAGTCTGCTAATAAGGCAATTATGTCTATTTTGAGGAGAGAGACATGAAAAAGTAAGGGGAATGGGTTCTCATGCAAGAGCCTACCTGTAAGCGTACTCCTATAGTCAGATATAATAAATTTGAAGTAAAGAGATGGAGAGGAGGTAGAAAAGAGCACAAGTATTGTAGCCAACTTTACCGTGGGTCACTATATGTGATGCCATGGCTATCTCATATAACCACAGTTGATTGTATTATTTACCATGTGTTGGGGAACGCTGCATGGGAAACAAAAAATTTCCTACGCACACGCAAGATCTATCCATGGTGATGACCATCTACGAGAGGGAGATTGGATCTACATACCCTTGTACATCGCTAAGCAGGAAGCGTTAAGAAATGCGGTTGTTGTAGTTGTACGTCTTCGCAATCTAAATCGCCGAGCGTCCCGCGATCCAATCATGATCCGTCCCGCGAACTCATCACGATCCATCCCGCGATCTCATCACGATCCGTCTCGCAATATTGATCACGGTCCTTCCGATCTAGCACCGAACGGACGGCACCTCCGTGTTCAGCACATGTACAGCTCGATGGCGATCTCTGCCTTCTTGATCCAGCAAGAGGGAGCAGAGAGGTAGAAGAGTTCTCCGGCATCATGACAGTACCGTATTGATGGTGGTGGAGCAATTCCGGCAGGGCTTCGCCTAAGCACCGTTGAAAACCGATCTAGAGAAGAAACTGCGATCTACAGGAGAGGTAGCACGTGGCTATTAGGGTTAGCTTTTTCCTCTAAATCCTCTAGTATATATAGGAGGGAGGGAGGGGAGGAGGCAGCCTCACCCCCTCAAGGTTTGGTCGAAATTGGAGGTGGAGGAGTCCTACTCCAATCCTATTAGGAGTAGGATTCCTCCTTTCCACTTGGAAACTCTTTCCACCTCTTGACCTTTGGATTTTTTCCTTCTCAAACCACTCCAGCCGCATGGGACCTTAGAGGAGGCTTTGGACAGCCCACCAGGGGCTGCTTTACCTCCACCCACATCCCATGTAGCCTCTGTTGGGAAACGTCGCATGGGAAACAAAAAAAATTCCTACGCACACGCAGATCTATCCATTTTGATGAGCATCTACGAGAGGGAGAGTGGATCTACATACCCGTGTAGATCGCTAAGCGGGAAACGTTAAGAAATGCGGTTGGTGTAGTCGAACATCTTCGCGATCCAAATCGTCGAGCGTCCCGCGATCTCATCACGATCCGTCCCGCGAACCAATCACGATCCGTCTCGTGAACTCATCACGATCCGTCCCGCGATCTCATCACGATCCGTCTCATGATCTTGATCACGATCTGTCCCAGAAACTTATCATGATCCGTTTCGCGATCTCATCACGAACCGTCTCGCGATCTCGATCACGGTCCTTCCGATCTAGCGCCGAACGGACGGCACCTCCGCATTCCACACACCTACAACTTGATGACGATCTCCGCCTTCTCGATCCAGCAAGAGGGGCAGAGAGGTAGAAGAGTTCTCCGGCAACGTGACGGCGCTCCGGCGATGGTGGTGGAGCTATTCCGGCAGGGCTTCGCCTAAGCACTACGGAAATAGTCTAGTCTAGAGGAACTTGATCTAGAAGTAGGGTTTAGACGTGGCTGAAAATCCTTGTCCAGAAAACCCTAATTACACTCATATATATATAGGAGGAGGGGAGAGGAGGCTGCGCCAAAAAGGAGAGCTCTCCTTTGGTTCGGCCGAACCTAGTGGGGACGAGTCCTCCTCCTAGTAGGACTCCTCCTCCCACAAGAGAGGTGGAGTTTGGAGATGTTTCCACCCCAATTGGTTTTGCCTCCCTTTCCTCCTGCGCATAGGCCTCCTTGGCCGACCCAACTAGCCCACTATGGGCTGGTGGGTTGCCACATAGGCCCATGGGGTGGGTTGCCCCACTGGTGGGCCCTCAGGACGCATTCGTCACTCCCAGTACACTACCGAAAGCGCCCGAAACATTCCAGAGTCCATACACCACCTACGTATATATTAATCTTTACCTCCTGACCATTCTGGAACTCCTCATGATGTCCGGGATCTCATCCGGGAGTCCGAACAATCTTCGGTCACCAGCATACATAACTCTATACTACCGAAACGTCGCCGAACCTTAAGTGTGCAGACCCTGCGGGTTTGAGAACTATGCAGACATGACTGAGACACCTCTACGGTCAATAACCAATAGCGGGACCAGGATGCCCATATTGGTTCCTCCATATTTTGCGAAGATCTTTATCGGTCGAACCTCTATGTCAAGGATTCAGTTAATCCTGTATGATATTCCCTTTGTTCTTCGGTATGTTACTTGCCCAAGATTCGATCGTTGGTATCTCCATACCTAGTTCAACGTCATTACCGGCAAGTCTCTTTACTCGTTCCGTAATACAAGATCCCGTGACTAACACTTAGTCACATTGCTTGCAAGGCTTATTGTGATGTTGTATTACCGAGTGGGCTCTGAGATACCTCTCCGTCACACGGAGTAACAAATCCCAGTCTTGATCCATGCCAACCCAACAGACACCCTCGGAGATACCTGTAGAGCACCTTTATAGTCACCCAGTTACGTTGAGACGTTTGATACACACAGGGCACTCCTCCGGTGTGAGTGAGTTGCATGATCTCATGGTCATAGGAACAGATACTTGACATGCAGAAAACAGTAGCAATAAACTCACACGATCATATGCTACGTTTGTAGTTTGGGTCTTGTCCATCACACCATTCTCCTAATGATGTGATCCCGTTATCAAATAACATCTCATGTCCATGGCTAGGAAACTTTAACCATATTTGATCAATGAGCTAGTCTATTAGAGGCATACTAGGGACATGGTTTTGTCTATGTATCCACACATGTATCTGAGTTTCCGATCAACACAATTATAGCATGGATAATAAACGATTATCATGAACAAGGAAATATGATAATAACCAATTTATTATTGGCTTTAGGGCATATTTTCAACACCATGCTCTTCGGGAGTCTCATGTAATTCCTAGCATTTGAAACAACCAAGCATGCAAGATCGGTCCCACTAATTACTTGATGGGGTCTAGTGAACAGCCAGACTTGTCTGGGTGGCTCTTGGACCCTCGAGACACGGATGAAGGGAGAGGTATTCCGTCTGTTTTATAACATTGGTTATGGTCAGCCGGCTGGCCGGAGTTTCTGTTGTAAACATAGCATAGGTTGAAGGAGACCAACAATTAAGATAATCTAGCCAGAAAGCTTGTCTATCTATATTAGGTAGGGAGAAAAAGTCGATGGGTCCATGGCCACAACTTTTATTTTTGAATGAATGTTGTGGCCACAACTTAATTAGGGAGCTCCTCCTCATTTCCTCAACTGCCTGTGCCGAAGTAGGACGAGGTACTAAAATGAGGCGTCCAGAAGAAAGCAAGCAAACATGCATGAGCTGCCATCTCTCTATCTAGTGTATGTGTATGAGTATATAAGAAGGGGAGCACCAACAAGCTAATTTTCTCTCTCGCTGCGCCATCTGACCAAATCTATATATCCATCATTCACCCATCCATTCCATTCATCACCAACATGGCCATGATGCTGACATACACCTACACCTTGGCTCTGCTCCTCATGGCCGTTGCCGTGCAAGCAGACCCAGAGCCCGGGCCAAGCATCGAAGCTATCAATGCTACTTGTTCGACGAGTAGTTCGGTCCGATTTTACTGCAACAAGCTGCTACTGGAAAACCTGGATGTCAGGACGCCTCAAGTGAAGGATGTGATCACAATGTTAGTCCAAGTGGCCGCCAAGAAGGCGGCGAAGGCGGAAGCATTCGCCAAGACCATCAAGAATAAACCCTCTAAGTGTGTCACCGACTACCTCCAGGACCTCGCCGTGCTATCCAAACTCATCGAGACGCTCCCGGCGACGCTCAAAACCGCCAAAGCCGAGGACTTCTTTGAGAATTTTGACGGAAAGACCAAATATGATGATTGTTGCTCGCACCATATGTTAGATGAGACATGCGAGGCATATAGCAAAATCAGTGAGGTGGAATTCGCTCTTAGTGTCACACAAGGCCTGTTGTCTGAGAGGGCGTATTCCAAGAGGCAGCAGCAGCAACTCGACAACAAAACAACATCACCAAACTCTAACTGAAGAGGACGGCCTGTGTGATTGTTATGTGATTTTTTTTATATTTCTGTTACTGATTTTTATATTGATATCACATGCCTGAATAATGGTACAATGGAATTGGGAGCTCCTTATTCCCAAGATGCATGTAAGCCCACTATTAGTCCAATGCCTCGCTGCCTGAACTGGATCGGTTTCCAGTTGTTTTTGTAATATAATAATTGTCATTTTTGCACTGTACGTTCCATTTGTTCTTCTTTTTTGCGGGAATAAAACCTGTATTACTCAATCGTAATGTCCGTCCCATCGTTTTAGACTATCTCCGGGACTTCTGGCGGTCCATATCCAATCCAAGTCCATAATCCTACCTTCATCAATTCTAATAGCAAAAGTAGATAAACGATCACTACTCTATTCGAGTACGAGAGACATGAGTAATACAAGACTTATTACAAAGATTCCTTACATACTTATTAATCTACATCTCTATACTTCCATATATCTATACTTTTATATGAGAGGGGAGTTTTAGGACCATGGTTCAGCGGAACCTATGGTCAACACCCTTCGATGTAACACGCCTCCCATGGGGATCTGGGCCTTATTAACATTCAAATTTCTATGATCTAGTACTGTTTAAGTTAATGCATCATTTAGTCAGATTGCTCATAGGCCTGCCTCGGCCCAACTTCCAATGGAAAATGATAGGCTGGCATACATCCCAATAATGCAGTAGCTCACAAGCCCAAACAAGAGAATTTAAAAAGAGTTTTGACCTCTCAATAGTACTGCAGCCATGCAGAAAAGAAGGTGAAAAAAAGAATACGTATGAATACAACAGAAAAGTGAACAAATAAAGGAAAATAAACAAATAAAAAGAAAAGAAAAATGAAATACACAAGAATAGCAAGTCTGACGTCTGGTGGCAACAGAGCAGAATCTGTCAGCAAAAACACAAAATTTGACATGATTTTGATTTCTCTGGAAGACTATCGCTCCATTTTCTTTTTGCTGGCATGAATAGAAATATGAGAGTATTTGAAGCACTAAAACATGATTCAGCATCCATGTAAACCTGGGGCCACAAGATGTTGTGCATCACAAAGCAATAAAGAATAAAGAATGTGAACAGTACATGCATATGGAGCAACGTTGGTTATTTTATTCCCACTACCGTTAACATGCAGTACTACGATGTAGGTTTTATTAGCACCTATAGGCTTCCTGATTGTTTTTTGATGATTCCCGCCACACTATACCATGGGCGTCATGCACAAGCATGGACCAATCGCTTAATCTCACGCAATTCAATATGTACATGATCCGTGTGTAGGCTTTTTGAATGCTGGATCGATTCAACCGAGCGCAACGCAGGTACGTGCAGACCTGGATCGTAGTCACACACACAAGCAGCTTGATTGATTTTCTGCCTAGTGCTGATATTGATTTTGGAAAAACATTATTAAAATGGATTCAAATGAAGAAGTACTCTACATGAAAAGGTTTTGCGGTGTTGACATGAATATCTTTGAAGTTTGGGTCAATCGCTGTTCGATTTCAGTTCGAAGGCCGAAACTATGTTCAAAGTACTAAAATTTTATATTCAGAATACTATTCGGCCGATTAAGCCGTCAAGACTATCTCATATGAGAACATGGTCTACACGGATTGTCTTTGTCTCCTCTAAACGATTGATTTTGATATAAAAATCATCTCAATCCATGGTCGTAGGCAAAAGTTAGACCCATTCGAATGCAGCCGTACCACGAGGCAAAAAGTGGCACGTCAAATCAAACATATGTCTCATAGGTAGCGTCATCGATTGCTTATTTCGTGCGGGCGTTTCGGTCCAAAATATGTCCTCCAGTCAAAAAATGTTCAACACAAAAGTTGTTCCTATCGTCGAAACTGTTAAAGTTTCTTTTGGGCTCATCTTCATTTGAGGTCGTTTGCGGCCTATGAGACACAAAAACCGAATTGTTATCTTATACTTACCCAAAACCGAACCGCTGCGGGTAGTAGGCAAACCTGCCCACCATCGGCCACAAGAGCCCACCAGCCGCCTGCTCCCACACTGTCCACAACCCGCACTATTCGCATCGCAACCCGCATCCGCAACTAGATTTGATTCCCACAACACGGGTGACCACACCGAGACCCCGGCACCATGCCGTTGCGCCCCATGAGCAGCGACGCGCCATAGTGCGGCAGCACCGTCACGCGTCGACCACCACCAAGGAGGGAGGAGGAACTCCCCCCTCCCCCGCCGCCGTCGTCGATACCGTGTAGGCTTTTCCCGACAACGTCCTTCGGCGACGAGGAGTGAGGAGGCAGGGATAGGGGAGACCGGTGACGACAGATAGGGTTGCCTCCCGGTCGCTCGCAAGGGCGACGCAGGAAGGCCAAAGCAAGCCGGTTGGCCACTATGTTTGTATTCCTCGCCTGTGCTCCTTGATGCTATATATTCATAACATCTTTTCATGATTATTTTTTATTTATATGCTATGCCAGTTAACTGTAATGGACTGAGATATAACCACACTCATACTTGATCATCCGGCCACCTAATTATGAGTTGCAAGCTGAGAGAGCCCATTATACATCTGGTCGATGGTTGTGCACTGGACTCAAAGGAAAGTCAACTAGGTAGCTCCATAGATCAGCGAGGTGCAGCGGCGACATGGATGGGATGTCGACCTTGTGGAAGGCCGCCCTCTGCTTGACACCGTTCGCCACATGGTGGGTGCATGTTGAATTCAGGACCATGACCATGCCTTCGCAGCGCCCGCTTGACTACGCCCAGCGATGCCCTTGCAGCGGCCAGAGCTACCTCCACCGACCAGACGGCCATGCGGAGAAGCAACCACTGGACTCCATGCTTGCTCCGACGATGAGCCCCTTTGCTCCAGGTCACAACTATGTGTCAGTGGCTGCAGCGGCTAGCACCATCGACACTAGCGGAAAGGCGTCTGGGCGATGGCCCGCACGGGAGCCAATTACATCATCTCACCACTGTCCATCCATGTGGCGCTCGCGCTGGTAGCCGCTGGCACGCGGGGCAAAATGCGTCAGGAGCTCATGGGACATCCTTCGCCTGCGGCCTGTGGCTCGACCGGGGCTGGACCATGGAGCCAGAGTTCATGGCCATGGCCGCGTCGAGGTACGCCGCCAGTGCGCAGTCCGTGGATTTCGTCCAGCATGCCGAGCAGGCGAGGCGGCGGGTGAACACCTTCGTCGCCGACGCGACCAACTAGCTCATCCGCGACGTCCTCCCTCCCCGCTCCGTCGACTCAACCACGGTCGTGGTCCTCGCCAACGCGCTCTACTTCAAGGGGTGTGGTCTTAGCCGTTCGACCAGTCGGCCACCTTCATTGCGCCCTTCCATGTACCCGACAACACCACCGTGCACATGCCGTTCATGGCGACCGGCCAGTTCGAGTGCAAGCAGCACATCGCCATATATCAAGGCTTGATGGCCCTCAAGCTTCCCTACAAGAACGACGACAGCGACCACACGGCCATGTTCTACATGCTTTTCCTTCTCCCGGACGACGGCAACAACCTCAGCATCGTCGATCTGTACGACAAGGCAGTCGCGGCGCTAGAGTTCATCAAGCGCCACAGGCGGGCACAACAGATTCCGGTGGGGCGGTTCATGGTCCCGAAGTTCATGTTCATGTTCGAGTTCGAGGCGTCGGCGGACATGCAGAAGCTCGGAGTCAGCAGGGCTTTCCAGGGCGGCGACTTCTCGGGCATGGTGAGCGGTGGCGATGGGCTCTTCATCTCGGGGGTGTACCACAAGGCCACCATCGAGGTCGACGATCTGGGCACCATGGCTGCCGCAGCGACGGCCGTGGTCATCGCTCAGAGCACAAGCACACCACGGCCTTCGGTGGATTTCGTGGCCAATCGGTCGTTCCTATTCGGCAAGGCTGCCCGATGTCACCTTACTTGTTAGTCATTGCAATTAATGAGCTTTCCATTGTGCTTAATGAAGCTCTTGCTGCCCATCAGCTACAGGGTATTTCTCTTGTACCCAATTGCCGCTTGATTCATTCTCTTCTCTTTGCTCAAGACTTATTGGTTTGTGGGCAAGCTACGCTGCAGGAAGCTTCTACTATGGCTAATTTTATTCACCGGTTTTGCTTGATCTCTCGCCAGATCCCGAATTGGACTTAATCCGCCATTCTTTTTAGTTCTCATGTTTCTCAACCTATTATTAATGATATTTTGCAATTTTTTTCCGGTGGCACTATTGGATGCAAATTTTACTCATTTGGGTCACCCTTTGGTTCTTCCTGCAAAGAATCGGGTTGCTGCTTACAATTTTGTGCTAGACAAATTTATACAAAAGCTGCCTTATTATAAGGCCAATATGCTTTCTCATGCAGCCAGACTCGAGTTGATTCGTTTGGTGTTTTCAGCCATCCATGTCTACTACATGGCTAACATTTTATTTACCAAAAAAATTATAGCTAAACTCACAGCTGTCATTAGGAATTTCTGGTGGACAGGGGTTAGGGAAAATGATTCCAATAAAGCGCTTTGTCTTCGTGCTTGGAAAGACATTTGTAATTCTAAAAAATATGGAGGTTTAGGTACTAGGAATTTGAAAGCTGTCAATGAGGGCCTCTTGTTGGCTGCTGCTTGGAGACTTGCTGCAGCCCCATTTTCTCATTTGCATATGGTCTTAAAGGCTAAGTATTTTCCTGATGCTTCTATTTGGAAAACCACTGGTTCTCCTCCTAAATCTGCTTTTTGGGCTTCTATTTTGAAACTGTTACCTAAGCTTCGATAACACTCTTTGTACCAATTGACTCAAGGTAAGATTTCTATTTGGAGCACTCCCTGGTGAACTAATTGGATCTCAACTCATGATCACCTCATTGTTCAACAACCTGGCTTTGTTTATCCCTCTTTTGTTAAAGAACTTTGGAACTCCGGCCAAAAGAACTGGAATCATGAACTTATTTTTAACCTTTTTCAGCAACCTTTGGCCTCTTCCATTACTCAAACTGACATTCTTGAAGATGACAGTCCCGATCTGCTTTGTTGGGCTTTTTCTCCTAATGGCATTTGTTCCTCTAAATCAGCTTATAAATTATGCTTACAGGAAATTCTAGCCAACCCTACCAATATGCCTTCTGCCATTCCTTTGGATTTGAAAGATCTCCTTCGAGTTATCTGGAAACAGAAGAATTTACTTCCAAGGGTACAAACGTTTGCTTGGAGGTTGCTTCGTAAAGCTTTGCCTACGGGTTTGCGAGCTGGTCGTTTCTCCGTTCATATCTGGCAAACTTGTTGTAGATCTGGTCTTCCAACGGATGAATTCCATCTTTTCTTTCTTTGTCCATTTGCGCGTGTAGCTTGGTTCTCCCATTCATGGTCTATTAGATCCGATGTTTTACTCCAGGGCCAATCCACTATGCATGCAGTGATCATTGATTTTCTTCGTTCGGCTCATCCTCATGCTTCTATTTTAAATGTGCTTAACTTCTTGTGGTGTCTCTGGAAGGCTCGGAATGATTTTATTTTGACAGATTTAAATCTCTCCCCTACCAAGTTCAGGTTGCTGCTGCTGCTTTAACTACAGATGTTTGTGATGTTTCATGCATTTCTGATAGTAAGCACCAGAAGGACGTGGAGTTATTGGGCTCGAGCACATATGAGCTCGGTATCCTAACCGTTCTGTAGCGCATGGGGATGTGGATCATTTCTTTATCCAGCTGCCGGTGGGCTGTCGAAAAAGAACGCACTGTGCACAAATACGTACGCCGTGGACGTTGGTGGTGGGCCATAATTTAACAGCATCGTGGATGGCCGTTTGTAAGACGAGGCGAGCCGTGGCCCAGACCAGACCTGGCCAAACGGGCTGGGCTTAACGGGGCGGGCCAGCGGCACGCCGCGCCAGCACTGCACGAGCTAAACGGGCCGCGCTAGAATCGCAGCCCGCCATGGGCCGTGCCTGGGCCGCCACCACCAGCACGCGGGCCGGCACGGCACAGCCCGATTATCTTATTTTTTTATACGACTCAACTAGTAAAAATAGACTAAAAAACGCCCAATGCGTCAAATAGTAGGCATATTAGCGGGCCCGGTGTGCCGACGGGCCGACCCGATTAGCAAACGCGCCGTGCCTGGACCGCAAGGCTCCGTACGCGGGTCGGCATGGCACGGCCCGTATACTAATCGTGCCGAGGCGGGCCGTGCCGTGCCATGCACGTTTTACGGCGGGCCGGGCCGGGCCGTGCTGGGCCGGGCCGTTTGGCCAGGTCTGGCCCAGACTGTGGGTGCACGCCTGATCCGTGGGACAGGAAGTTACCTTTTCCGTCTGGTGGGGTCAGTGAGTAAATTGGGTACAGCGTCCAGTGTCTTCTACCCCTGTTGCGGCTCTAAATCAGGTCTTTGGGCGGTGGTTCTTGGAGACAGGGGCTGCCGGCGGCAACGCAGCTTGGAGTTTCGAGTACATACATCCTCCCCTCTCTCGTGATTCAGTATGTAGATTACGGCCCCTGGATTAAGTGATCGTAAGGAATTTGGTCTGTCCTGGAACAGATCCACTTTCCTGGAGGAAGTAGGCGAGAGTATGGTGCCGCCTCCGGTGTCAGAAGACGAGTTGCCAGACCAGGGTGTGGCGGAGCAGGCGCAGTCGAGGGGGAGGCATGGTGGCGGAGCACCCAGTACTGGAGCACGTTGTGCTGGAACTCGCGCGGACAGTGGGTAGCGCGGATGCTCAGATCTTGGCGGCCGGAGAAGCGGCGGCAGAAAGGGGACATAGCTCTCCCGCGGCTTAGAATTTATGATGGGACACCTGGATGGAACAAAAGGTTAGTGCTTAAGTTGGTCATGCAGTTTGTTAGGCCACGGGTAAAATTTGTGATGGTTTTGCAGTAATTGGTGCAGGATTCGATGTTGCCGTGTACAGTCTACTGGAGTATCGTAGAGATACAAAAGGTTTGCTTGATTGGAACACGTGTGGAATTACATTCAGTTAATGAGTTGCTGAACCACTTGAAAACAGTCCAGGGAAAAAAATGTAAAATAAAAATGGTTTTTGGATTGGAACAAGTATGAAATTACATTCAGTTAGCTAGTGTGTGAAAACTTGTAAGCTAACATTTTGGATGTTGCCTGGTTTCGAAGGCTTAGGATTGGATCATTGGAACTGCAGCACCTAGCAGACCACCTTGCCCAAACCGCATTAGCGTGTTTGAGAAGGCTTTTAGGAGTTTTGCTGAGACCCCAACTAAGAATGTGATCGCACCAGCTATTGGTCCTCATTGCCCACCTCCTCCTCGCAACTGCCTTCATCCGACAATTTGCCTGCAGCATTGATTCGAAAATTAAAACCTACCATTATGGACAATAATAAAATTTGGTACAGAGGATTCCAGAGTATTGGAATACACATTGGCTTTATCTCTGATATACACTTATGAAAAAAATGGATCCTATGCAGAGTGCTCGTTGTTTCCAAAAAAATATTCAATACAGTATGCATGTGTAGACAGTGTGTGATTTGAGAGTTGTGAACCTTTTGATTCTCATGGTCTGAAACTATAAAACTGCAGTTCCGTACTGAAGTTTCAGACTAAATGTATGTGGCCATATGCATGTCAGGGGGATGGATTCCTGTAGGCCAGTGTGAATCCTGGATGTGATTTAATATACTAAAAACCAGTACCACACTATGAACCTGTATTGATTTTCAACCCGTCGATCTATTTAACAGCATCTATCATTGCATGCATTTTTCATTGGCAAAAACCTAGAGAAAATTCAATATGTGAACCTACGAGTCTACAAACAGTATTAATCTGGAACTAGACATTTGCTACGTACATTAATATGCGCCGAAATGCTGATATTATGCGGCCTCATTTTCTCGAAGACAGGTCCAGAATGGTTGGACCTCCATTAAACATCTTACCTCTAATTGCTGCCACTGTGATGTTTGTCTTATGGTCGATATTTGGCATCCTGGAAAGTGCTTTTACTGGATTATTATATGGCGTTCTATCACCAATAATGGCCACATTTTATGTAGTTGCATAGGCCATTTGTTCATTGTTTCGTGGTACATTTTTCTCTTCGTCAAACATGCTATTTGTTTGTGTTTATGCCATTCCTGCTTTGTTAGAGCATATTTTTCATGTCTCATACCATCTCAAAACTTTAGGATGGAACATGGAGTAGAATTATTAAAATTTGTATAGTGGTCAAGGATTTGAAGAAAACGATTTTCTGCTCCTATTTTTCAATGATGGATGACCTTGTCTTCAGACACTTACCGATTGAAAGCCATATCAGATATGATTTGCTCTTGTTTGTGTCTAGTAGCTCTTTACCCTTGTGCCTCAAGATCACAAAACCTTTCTGTGTTACCTATCCTCTTTGGTCGTTTTAACATATATGACCTTCATCACATATGCAAACTAGCACGTTTTATGCCTGACCTCACAGTTGAGAGAAATGAGCCCTAGATGCAATGCTCTGTATTTAGGCAGCACATTTGTGTTCTTCCTTGAAGAATTATAAGTTGTAAATTTTGAGCACAATTATCTATCTGGAGATTACTTCATATTCCTCCGACATCATTACTGCTGCTTTGTGGACAATTCACCGATATGTTGTATGAGTGTGGGGTGTAACAATTTGTATTGGTGGCGTGTGAACTTGTGTGATGTGTTATTTGCCTGGTAGTATTAGTTGTATGCTTAGAGTTTTGTACTTTGTTGGGAGCACCATGTACTAAGTTTTTATTGAATTCTGCAGTGTCATATTGCCACTGTTTTCTTAAGACGCTTATTCTTTTCAGAACATAAGGCGATGAAGGCAGAGGGGATCTTCCAGACCAAGCGTGTGGTGTGTTGACGAGTGCATATAGGAGTATTAAAATAACTGGTTTGGAGGCCACCGTTTGGTTTGTAACGGCAGAGCCGTGAACCACTATGCTAAGGTCCATCTGAGCCGCCTCGCTCTGGATGACGGACATCGAAATAAATGTGTTTGGTGAGTGGACCCTGGTCTGGACAACAGCAGACCATACGTCTGAGAATACAGACTAAAATACAAGCCATGGTGTGAATCTAAGAGTCAGACAACGGCTGAGATATAGAGTCCATCTGAGCTCGAGCTAAGAATAGGACTTTCCGCACCAGAAGGCTCAAGATCACCTCGCGGATAACATGCTTCCTCCTCAAGGTAATACTCTTAAGACAGATTTACTAGTATCTGGAGCTAAGATCTTCTCTGATGCAGTCTTTAGGTCCAAGAAAGTCTCGGGGTTAAAGGCAGGTGAAGTTGCTACAGGAATTGGTGTGTTTATCTCGGTGCCATCCCAACAAGGAGAGTTGAATGTGCAGATTCAAGCTTCTGCTCCACCTACTCTTACTCCCCTTCAGGATGAAACCCTTTCCCTCTATTGTGCAGCTACTTATGCCTCTCAGCTCAATATTACCAGCCCTAGTTTCTTATTGGATTGCCTCTCTCTTGCTAAATTTGCTGCTTTAAAAAATAACTCTGACATCTCAATTCCTTGGAATATTAGAAAGGAACTAGCTCAGTTTTTTTAAATCACCATCGGCATGAATGCTCAAGTTTTTCACATTTCCCGTAACATCAATGGTGTTGCTCACAATCTTGCTCAAAGGGTTTATCGGTCTCATGGTGATGCCCAAATCTATTGTTTTGCTCAGTCTCATGATCATTCTTCTTGTCCAGTGCTTTCCCTTCTTTCTCACTTTCATGTTCAGGGTATCAAACTGCATTCCATTCACTGCTTTTAACTAAGTTGTAGGTTTGCTCTGGAAAAATTATTCCTTGCAGGTTGGGTACTACAAGGATTTGGGACCTTTCTTCATATCTATGCAGATTCAGTTGCGGATACATGCTAAGCTGCAGCTGCAACTCTAACGCGCCTGGATAGACAAGTGTCTGGCATTGTCTGTTGCCTTGCGTGTTTCTCTTCAAGACTCTTGGCATGCAGTATTTTGTTGGCTGAAAAGGCTGCTCCTTAGCTTCATCTTTGTTGCAGATGGATCTTGCTGTTTCTTCAGGACTTTTCCCTCCTTGCTTATAGTTTGATGGTCTAGTAGTAAGGTAGCTATAAGCATCGGCAGTTCCTAGTTTCAGATTCAGAGTGTTCCTCTGCTTGTTCTGACCATGTTGATCATGGTGTAGTGGTTAGTGTAGGATCACTAGAAGAATGTCTAGAGGGGGGTGAATAGACTACTAGCAGGAATTTAAAACCTAACATTTTCCCAAGTTAATTGGTTGGCAGATTTTAATAGTTTTAGCAAGTCTAGCAAGTCTAACAGCCCTACACATGCATGTCTACAAATATGGCAGTAGAAAGTAAAGACATTGCACATGAAGTAAAGAGATGGGACAGGAAGCTCAAACGCAATAGGATACGCAAAGATTTTCCCCGTGGTTCTGATAGGTGGTGCTATTGTACGTCCACGTTTATGGATTCTTCAACCCACGGAGGGTAACGTTGGCGAGAGTCCACGAAGGGCTCCACCCATAAGAGTCCACGAAGTAGCAACCTTGACTATTCCATACGTCTTTCGTTCAGGAAGGACTAGCCTCACTATGGTAGATCTTCACGAAGTAGGCGATCTCCTTGCCCTTACAAACTTCTTGGTTCACTCCACAACACGAAGTAGGAGGCTCCCAAGCGACACCTAACCAATCTAGGAGGCACCACCCTCCAAAAGGTAATAGGCTAGATAGTGACGGTGAACTCCTTGCTCTTGTGCTTCAAGATGATAGACTCCTTAACACAAAATCACTCTCTCATAGATTTGGCTTGCTAGAAGAGATGGGATTGCTGGAAAGCAAGTTGGGGAGGCTAGAAATCGAGATCCATATGATAGGAGTGGAATATCTTGATCTCAACACAAGGGTAGGTGGCTCTCTCTCAGAAAACTGAGTAGGATAGGTATGGAATAGTTCTGCGTGCTTCTCTTTCGAATAGGTGGTGGTGGAGGGGTATATATAGACATCTCCAAAAATCCAACCGTTACACACAATAAGTCAGACTCGGTGACACCGATGTGTAAATCTCGGTGGTACCGAAGTGAATTAAAGTTAGCAACTTTTGAATCTCGGTGAGACCGATATATAAATCTCGGTTGCACTGACAAGGTGACAGACGGTCAGATTTACCAAACTCGGTGACGCCGATTCACTATTTTTGGTGGGACCGAAAATGAGAAATCTGCATACCAGTAACTTGGCAACCCGACTCGGTGGGACCGAGTGCAGTGTCGGTTACACGAAAGTGTTAGGGTTTGGCTGGGTCTGTTTGAGGATAGAATCGGTGGCGCCGGGATAGGAATGTTGGTTGCACCGATGTTGCATATGTGGCTTTGGACAGACTTTGGTGGGAGAGTTTGTGGATATTTTGGTGACTTGTCACTTGTGCCCGTTTGAGCATATTGAGCATAGTATTAGCTTTCCTATGGACTCAAAGTGATTTCTCACAAATGTAAAATGTAGAGGCTACTTGCTTGAAGTTTGGCCTGTTGGGAGACGTAGTAGTAAATCAAAAAAATTCCTACGATCACCAAGATCTATCCATGGAGAAACTAGCAACGAGTTGGGAGAGATTGCATCTTCATACCTTTGAAGATCGCTAAGCAGAAGCGTTACAAGAACGCGGTTGATGGAGTCGTACTCGCAGTGATTTAGATCTCGGTAGATCCGATCAAGTGTCGAACGGACGACACCTCCACGTTCAACACACGTGCAGCCCGGTGACGTCTCCTACGCCTTGATCCAGCAAGGAGGAAGGAGAGGTTGGGGAAGGGCTCCAACAGCAGCACGCCGGCATGGTGGTGGTGGAGTAGCAAGGTATTCCGACAGGGCTTCGCCTAAGCGCTGCGGAGGAGGAAGAAGAGAGGTAGGGCTTCGCCGTGAGAGAGAGATCAAATCTTGTCTCAAAACAGCCAAAACCTCCAGTATATATAGGAGGAGGGACGTGGAGGGATGGCTTGGCCTCTACTCCAAAGAGGAGAGGTTCGGCCGATTTAAAGGGAGGGTCCACCTCCCACAAGGGAGGTGGATCCCCTCCTTTTAAATCCTTTTTGGCCCTATCTCTTATCCCTAGCCGCATGGGCCTTTAGCAAAAGTCTTGCACAGGCCAATAAGGGCTGTGCCCATCTAACAGCCCATGTGGTCCTTTGGTCGTCACACCCCTCCCGGGGGTCCTCCGGCACCCTCCCGGCACTCCCGGTACACTACCGATGAGCCCGAAAACTTTCCGGTGACCAAAACTGGACTTCCTATATATCAATCTTTACCTCCGGACCATTCCGGAGCTCCTCGTGACGTTCGGGATCTCATCCGGGACTCCGAAAAACCTTCGGTAATCACGTATACCATTTCCCAATAACCCTAGCATCATCGAACCTTAAGTGTGTAGACACTACGGGTTCGGGAGACACGTGGACATGACCGAGACACTTCTCCGGCTAATAACCAACAGCGGGATCTGGATACCCATGTTGGCTCCCACATTCTCCACGATGATCTCATCGGATGAACCACGATGTTGGGGATTCAATCAATCCCGTATACAATTCCCTTTGTCTATCGGTATGATACTCGCCCGAGATTCGGTCGTCGGTATCTCTATACCTTGTTCAATCTCGTTACCGGCAAGTCTCTTTACTCGTTCCGTAATACATCATCCCGTGACTAACTCCTTGGTCACATTGAGCTCATTATGATGATGTCTTACCGAGTGGGCCCAGAGATACCTCTCCGTCACACGGAGTGACAAATCCCAGTCTCGATTCGTGCCAACCCAATAGACACTTTCGGAGATACCCGTCGTGCACCTTTATAGCCACCCAGTTACGTTGTGACGTTTGGCACACCCAAAGCATTCCTATGATATCTGGGAGTTGCACAATCTCATGGTCTAAGGAAACGATACTTGACATTGAAAAGCTTTAGCACACGAACTACACAATCTAGTGCTATGCTTAGGATTGGGTCTTGCCCATCATATCATTCTCCTAATGATGTGATCCCGTTATCAACAACATCCAATGTCCATGGTCATGAAACCTTGACCATCTATTGATCAACGAGCTAGTCAACTAGAGGCTCACTAGGGACATGTTGTGGTCTATGTATTCACACATGTATTATGGATTCCGGTTAACACAATTATAGCATGAACAATAGACAATTATCATGAACAAGGAAATACAATAATAACCATTTTATTATTGCCTCTAGGGCATATTTCCAACAGTCTCCCACTTGCACTAGAGTCAATAATCTAGTTACATTGTGATGAATCGAACACCCATAGCATTCTGGTGTTGATCAGGTTTTGCTCGTGAGAGAGGTTTAGTCAACGGATCTGCGACATTCAGATCCGTATGCACTTTACAAATATCTATATCTCCCTCCTGAATGTAATCACGGATGGAATTGAAGCGGCGCTTGATGTGTCTTGTCTTCTTGTGAAACCTGGGCTCCTTCACAAGGGCAATAGCTCCAGTGTTGTCATAGAATAGAGTCATCGGGCCCGACGCACTTGGAATCACTCCTAGGTCGGTGATGAACTCCTTCATCGAGACTCATTCCTTTGTTGCTTCCGAAGCAGCTATGTACTCCGCTTCACATGTAGATGGCACCACGACGCTTTGCTTGCTGCTGCACCAGCTTACTGGCCCTCCGTTCAAAATGTACAGGTATCCGGTTTGCGACTTGGAGTCGTCTGGATCTGTGTCGAAGCTAGCATCGACGTAACCCTTTACGACGAGCTCTTCGGCACCTCCATATACGAGAAACATGTCCTTTGTCCTTTTTAGGTACTTCAGTATATTCTTGACCGATGTCCAGTGTTCCGCTCCGGGATCACTTTGTTACCTCCCTACCAAACTTATGGCAAGGTTCACATCAGGTCTGGTACACAGCATGGCATACATAATAGAGCCTATGGCTGAAGCATAGGGGATGATACTCATCTCTTCTCTATCCTTTGCCGTGGTCGGGCATTGAGTCGTACTCAATCTCACACCTTGTAACACAGGCAAGAACCCCTTCTTGGACTGATCCATATTGAACTTCTTCAATATATTTTCAAGGTATGTGCTTTGTGAAAGACCTATGAGGCGTCTCGATCTATCTCTATAGATCTTAATACCTAATATGTAAGCAGCTTCTCCAAGGTCCTTCATTGAAAAACACTTATTCAAGTAGGCCTTTATGCTTTCCAAGAGTTCTATATTATTTCCCATTATCAGTATGTCATCCACATATAATACGAGAAATGCTACAGAGCTCCCACTCACTTTCTTGTAAATACAAGGTTCTCCATAAACCTGTACAAACCCAAACGCTTTAATCACTTCATTAAAGCGAATGTTCCAACTCCGAGATGCTTGCACCAGCACATAGATGGAGCGCTGGAGCTTGCATACCTTGTTAGTATCTTTAGGATCGACAAAACCTTCCGGGTGCATCATATACAGTTCTTCCTTGAGGAAGCCATTAAGGAATGCCGTTTTGAAGTCCATTTGCCAGATCTCATAATCATAAAATGCGGCAATTGCTAACATGATTCGGACAGACTTCAGCATCGCTACGGGTGAGAAAGTCTCATCGTAGTCAACTCCTTGAACTTGTCGATAACCCTTAGTGACAGGCCGAGCCTTATAGACGGTCACATTCCCATCCGCGTCAGTCTTCTTCTTAAAGATCCATTTATTTTCAATGGCTCGCTTATCATCAGGCAAGTCCACCAAAGTCCATACTTTGTTCTCATACATGGATCCTATCTCAGATTTCATGGCTTCAAGCCATTTGTTGGAATCCGGGCCCGCCATCGCTTCTTCATAGTTCGAAGGTTCACCATTGTCTAACAACATGATCTCTAGGACAGGGTTGCCGTACCACTCTGGTGCGAAACGTGTCCTAATGGACCTTCGATGTTCAATAGTAACTTGATCCAAAGTTCATGATCATCATCATTAACTTCCTCTCCAGCCGGTGTAGGCTCCACAGAAACAACTTCCTGTGCTGCGCTACTCTCTGGTTCGAGTGGAGGTACAATTACCTCATCAAGTTCTATTTTCCTCCCACTTACTTCTTTCGAGAGAAACTCTTTCTCGAGAAAGGATCCATTCTTGGCAACAAAGATTTTGCCCTCGGATCGTAGGTAGAAGGTATACCCAATAGTCTCTTTGGGATATCCTATGAAGACGCACTTTTCCGCTTTGGGTTCGAGCTTCTCATTTTCAAGTTTCTTCACATAAGCATTGCATCCCCAAACTTTTAGAAACGACAACTTAGCTTTCTTTCCAAACCATAATTCATACGGTGTCATATCAATGGATTTTGACGGTGCCCTATTTAAAGTGAATGTGGCAGTCTCTAATGCATATCCCCAAAATGATAGCGGTAAGTCGGTAAGAGACATCATAGATCGTACCATATCTAATAGAGTGCGATTACGACGTTCAGACACACCATTTCGCTGAGGTGTGCCAGGCGGCATGAGTTGTGAAACAATTCCACATTTCCTTAGGTGCGTGCCAAACTCGTGACTTAAATATTCTCCGGCACGATCAGATCGTAGGCACTTTATCTTCCTGTCACGTTGATTCTCTACCTCACTCTGAAATTCCTTGAACGTTTCAAAAGTTTCAGACTTATGCTTCATTAAGTAGACATACCCATATATACTCAAGTCATCAGTGAGAGTGAGAACATAACGGTAGCCACCACGAGCCTCGACACTCATTGGACCGCATACATCGGTATGTATTATTTCCAACAAGTCAGTTGCTCGCTCCATTGTTCCGGAGAACGAAGTCTTAGTCATCTTGCCCATGCGGCATGGTTCGCACGTGTCAAATGATTCGAAATCAAGAGACTCCAAAAGTCCATCAGTATGGAGCTTCTTCATACGTTTGACACCAATATGACCAAGGCGGCAGTGCCACATGTAAGTGGGACTATCGTTATCAACCTTACACTTTTTGGTACTCACACTATGGACATGTGTAACATCACGTTCGAGATTCATCAAAAATAAACCATTGACCAGCGGGGCATGACCATAAAACATTGCTTTCATAGAAATAGGACAACCATTATTCTCAGATTTAAATGAGTAGCCATCTCGCATCAAGCAAGGTCCAGATACAATGTTCATGCTCAAAGCTGGTACTAAATAACAATTATTAAGGTTTAACACTAATCCCGAAGGTAGATGTAGAGGTAGCGTGCCGACGATGATTACATCGACCTTGGAACCATTCCCAACGCGCATCGTCACCTCGTCCTTTGCCATCCTCCGCTTATTCCGCAGCTCCTGCTTGGAGTTACAAATGTGAGCAACTGCACCGGTATCAAATACCCAGGAGCTACTACGAGCGCTGGATAGGTACACATCAATAACAAGTATATCACATATACCTTTAATGTTGCCGTCCTTCTTATCGGCTAACTACTTGGGGCAGTTCCGCTTCCAGTGACCGGTACCCTTGCAGTAAAAGCACTCAGTCTTAGGCTTGGGTCCATGCTTGTTCTTCTTCTTCCTGGCAACTTGCTTACCGGGCGCGGCAACAGCTTTGCCGTCCTTCTTGAAGTTCTTTTTACCCTTGCCTTTCTTGAAACTAGTGGTCTTATTTACCATCAACACTTGATGCTCCTTTTTGATCTCGACCTCTGCTGATTTCAGCATCGAGTACAACTCAGGAATGGACTTCTCCATCCCTTGCATGTTGTAGTTCATCACAAAGCTCTTGTAGCTAGGTGGAAGCGACTGGAGGATTCTATCAATGACCGAGGATTAACTCCCAGCTGAGTCAAGCGGTTGTGTAGCCCAGACATCTTGAGGATGTGCTCACTGACAGAACTATTCTCCTCCATCTTACAACAGAAGAACTTGTCGGAGACATCATATCTCTCGACCCGGGCATGAGCTTGGAAAACCAGTTTCATCTCTTGGAACATCTCATATGGTCCGTGTTGCTCAAAACGCTTTTGGAGCCCCGGTTCTAAACTGTAAAGCATGCCGCACTGAACAATGGAGTAATCATCGCAGCGAGAATGCCAAGCGTTCGCAACGTCTTGCTCTGCTGGGAGAAGGGGTGGGTCACCTAGTGGTGCATCAAGGACATACAATTTCTTGGAAGCTATGAGGATGATCCTCAAGCCACGGACCGAGTCCGCATAGTTGCTTCCATCATCTTTCAGCTTGGTTTTCTCTAGGAGCGCGTTGAAATTGAGGGTGACATTCTCGTTGGCCATTGGATCTACAATATAGATTGTAAAGATAATTTTAGACTAAGTTCATGATAATTAAGTTCACATAATCAAAATTTAATGAACTCGCACTTAGATAGACATCTCTCTAGTCATCCAAGTGACACATGATCCATGTCAACTAGCTCGTGTCCGATCATCACGTGAGACGGACTAGTCATCCATGGTGAACATCTCCATGTTGATCGTATCTTCCATACGACTCATGTTCGACCTTTCGGTCTTCCGTGTTCTGAGGCCATGTCTGTACATGCTAGGCTCGTCAAGTCAACCTAAGTGTTTTGCATGTGTAAATCTGGCTTACACCCGTTGTATGCAAACGTTAGAACGTATCACACCCGATCATCACGTGGTGCTTCGGAACAACGATCCTTAGCAATGGTGCACAGTTAGGGTGAACACTTTTCTTGAAATTTTAGTGAGAGATCATCTTATTTACTAACGTCGTTCTAGGCAAATAAGATGTAAACATGATAAACATCACATGCAATCAATATAGTGACATGATATGGATATTATAATCTTGCTCCTTTGATCTCCATCTTCGGGACGCCATGATCATCACTGTCCCCGGCACGACACCATGATCTCCATCATCATGATCTCCATCATTGTGTCTTCACGAAGTTGTCTCGCCAACTATTACTTCTACCACTATGGCTAACGTTTAGCAATAAAGTAAAGTAATTACATGGCGTTTATGATTGACACGCAGGTCATACAATAAAATAAGACACCTCCTATGGCTCCTGCCGGTTGTCATACTCATCGACATGCAAGTCGTGAATCCTATTACAAGAACATGATCAATCTCATACATCACAATGCATCACATCACATCCTTTTGCCATATCACATCACAAGGCATATGCTGCAAAAACAAGTTAGACGTCCTCTAATTTGTTGTTGCAAGTTTTTACGTGGCTGCTATAGGTTACTAGCAAGAACGTTTCTTACCTACGTCAAAACCACAAAGTTATATGCCAATTGCTATTTACCCTTCATAAGGACCCTTTTCATCGAATCCAATTCGACTAAGGTGGGAGAGACAGACACCCGCTAGCCACCTTATGCAACAAGTGCATGTCAGGCGATGGAACCAGTCTCATGTAAGCGTACGTGTAAAGTCGGTCCGGGCCGCTTCATCCCACAATGCCGCCGAATCAACATAAGACTAGTAGTGGTAAGCAAATTAACAAAATCGACGCCCACAACTGCTTTGTGTTCTACTCGTGCATAGATTCTATGCATAGACCTAGCTCTGATACCAATTTTTGGGAGACGTAGTAGTAAATCAAAAAAATTCCTATGATCACCAAGATCTATCCATGGAGAAACCAGCAACGAGTGGGGAGAGATTGCATCTTCATACCTTTGAAGATCGCTAAGCGGAAGCGTTACAAGAACGCGGTTGATGGAGTCGTACTCGCAGTGATTCAGATCGCCGTAGATCCTATCAAGTGCCGAACGGACGACACCTCCGCGTTCAACACACGTGCAGCCTGGTGACGTCTCCTACGGCTTGATCTAGCAAGGAGGAACGAGAGGTTGGGAAGGGCTCCAAAAGCAGCACGACGGCGTGGTGGTCGTGGAGTAGCAAGGTATTCCGATAGGGCTTCGCCTAAGCGCTTCAGAGCAGGAAGAAGAGAGGTAGGGCTTCGCCGTGAGAGAGAGAGAGATCAAATCTTGCCTCAAAACAGCCAAAACCTCAAGTATATATAGGAGGAGGGACGTGGAGGGCTGGCTTGGCCTCTACTCCAAAGAGGAGAGGTTTGGCCGATTTAAAGGGAGAGTCCACCTCCCACAAGGGAGGTGGATCTCCTCCTTTTAAATCCTTTTTGGCCCTATCTCTTATCCCTAGCCACATGGGCCTTTAGCAAAAGTCTTGCCCAGACCAATAACGGCTAGCACACTTTAGCTAACAGCCCATGTGGTCCTTTGGTCGTCACACCCCTCCCGGGGGTCCTCCGGCACCCTCCCGACACTCCCGGTACACTACCGATGAGCCCGAAAACTTTCCGGTGACCAAAACTAGACTTCCTATATATCAATCTTTACCTCCGGACCATTCCGGAGCTCCTCGTGACGTCCG
The DNA here is from genome assembly GCA_022496015.1 of Hordeum marinum. Lineage (NCBI taxonomy): Eukaryota > Viridiplantae > Streptophyta > Magnoliopsida > Poales > Poaceae > Hordeum > Hordeum marinum. The sequence continues at coordinate 19,983,190 of CM039673.1, read as the reverse complement.
GGATCTCATCCGGGACTCCGAACAACCTTTGGTAATCACGTATACCATTTCCCTATAACCCAAGCGTCATCAAACCTTAAGTGTGTAGACCCTACGGGTTCGGGAGACACGTGGACATGACCGAGACACTTCTCTGGCCAATAACCAACAGCGGGATCTGGATACCCATGTTGGATCCCACATGCTCCACGATGATCTCATCGGATGAACCACGATGTCGGGGATTCAATCAATCCCGTATACAATTCCCTTTGTCTATCGGTATTATACTCGCCCGAGATTCGATCGTTGGTATCTCTATACCTTGTTCAATCTCGTTACCGGCAAGTCTCTTTACTCGTTCCGTAATACATCATCCCGTGACTAAATCCTTGGTCACATTGAGCTCATTATGATGATGTCTTACCGAGTGGGCCCAGAGATACCTCTCCGTCACACGGAGTGACAAATCCCAGTCTTGATTCGTGCCAACCCAACAGACACTTTCGGAGATACCCGTAGTGCACCTTTATAGCCACCCAGTTACATTGTGAAGTTTGGCACACCCAAAGCATTCCTACGGTATCCGGGATTTGCACAATCTCATGGTCCAAGGAAATGATACTTGACATTGAAAAGCTTTAGCAGACGAACTACACGATCTAGTGCTATGCTTAGGATTGGGTCTTGTCCATCACATCATTCTCCTAATGATGTGATCCCGTTATCAACGACATCCAATGTCCATGGTCATGAAACCGTGACCATCTATTGATCAACGAGCTAGTCAACTAGAGGCTCACTAGGGACATGTTGTGGTCTATGTATTCACACATGTGTTATGGTTTCCGGTTAACACAATTATAGCATGAACAATAGAAAATTATCATGAACAAGGAAATACAATAATAACCATTTTATTATTGCCTCTAGGGCATATTTCCAACATGGCCAACCTATTTCCTTCTCCTTCTTCTTCTTGAAGATACTCTCCACACTCCTTAGCCAACCTTCTTTGTGGACCTTATCTGAAATACACTACATGAAGGTATTAGTCCAAGAGACAATTTATGTTGTCATCAATTACCAAAACCACCAACGAAGCATTTTGTGCTTTCAGTTAGTTCCACTTTGCCTCATATAGAGTCTTTCTTCAGCTCTCTTCTCTAGATTATGCTCCTCCTCCTCTCTTTATCTTCCGCAGATCTATGTAATTCACTCTGTACTTCTCTATGAGCTGAATGGAATTGGCACTTCGATGCCTTTGCTTATTCAAAAAAAAAGAAAACGAGTGTGATGTTGTTCCTTGGGCATGTGGTCAATCCTCTAGCTGGCTCAAATGAGCCATTGACTAGATCTGTGTAGATGCTTCCTGAAAACGTGGCGTGGTATGATTGTTGAAGATTGTATGGATTGTTTAATTGATTCTGATGCTACGTACGATCTGCATGATCAGGATTCGGGACCATTGTGCACAGGCGATGCAGACGCGACTGACATTTCGTTACTGATGCACCAATACGTTGTGATTAAAAATGTTTTGTTTTTCCGACAAAAGGATTGAAAAGGTGATATTAAGATCTACTTCCTCCGTTCATAAATATATATTTTTTGAGCTTTCACTGCGGACTACTAAATACTTTTATCTCAAATTAATTATTTTAATTGTTGCCCTGTTCTTGTATAATAATATATTCCAATTTAACTTTTAGGGTTTCAATGATATATGAGTTTTATGAAGATCATTTACAACCCAAAATTACTTCATAGTAGGCACACACATTTTTATAGCTTAATTCTGGTTTTATAAATTATCCCTATATGATAATTTACAGTTATGAATAATTCCAAAAAAATTGAGCCACAATTTCACGCATTTCAATCAACTCCTTGTCAAATTCAGCTGAGATGAAGCAATCACAAAGCAATCTTTTTATTAAAAAATTGACCCTACTTATTTTCCACATATTTGTAAAACCAAATATTTATATTACTAGTGCTGGCGAGGCGACCGGTCGCGGGTTGCATTGATGGATTGACGCATATTCTTGACCGAATATTTCCACATCATGAAATTATATATTAAGCATGCCATCCCAAAGGGACAAAATCTAATTTGTGTGAAGTATCTTTATTAAGATGTAAGAAAGTTTTCTTTGAGAAAAAAGATAAGAAAGTTAAATGAGAAAAGAAATATCATTCGCTTGGAGTATCTTGCTCGTGGGCCTTAGTAGCCCAACTAAACTAGGAAGCAGACGCATCCACTCCACAGACTGGTCTCCACAATCCACTTCACACGCCGCCCAATTTCTCAAAAAAAGAAAAAAAACTTCACACGCCGCCGTTCACCGACGTGTACCGGGACACGACAGCAGGCCTGCGGCTTCACCCCGCGCGAGCTAGACTGATCCACGGAGGAGCTGCATGCATACATCCATACCTAGCTCCTCCCTGCGTCGCCCGTCTCCGACCCCCCCACTGCATAGCCTCGTCATCACCGACGCCGCCCTCCCCGACACCGACGGCATCGACCGCATCATCGCCCTCCTGCGCAACATCATCTTGTGCCTCCCCGTACTGGAAGCCCCCGCGTACGACCTCGTCATCACCGACACGGTGCGCGACCCTGCCCTCCCCGCCGCCGACTGTAACATCCCAAAATTTCATTTTGGAATGTTATGATTATAGCTATGCATCTATCATCATCATTGCTTGAATGTATGTGTTTGTTGAAATGCCTTTTCTGACTTTCTGAAAGTCCCTTCTACTTTTTCCTATGTGGCTTTTACCTATTGGAAATTTTGGTTAAAAGTTCAAATAAGAGAGGAGGAACATGACACTCCACACCAGGGTCAAATTGGTGAATTATTTGAACAAAAATAACCAGGAGTTATTTTGAAAATATTTGCAAAAAGGATTTAAAACAATTAGACAATTTCTGAAAATATTATTTTTTTCAAAATGTTCAAATGACAGAATAGAAATGTTCATTAAATAGCATTTATTATTTTGTTAATTTTGATATATAATACCCCTATATTTAGAGACGATTTGAATGCTTTAAATGTATTTGAATGTCTCTAGAAAATTATTAAAAAGAAACGGTAACCGTTTCCGGTATTAAACGGGCCGGCCCACGGCAGTTATTTCGCGCTTTTACTACGAGCCGGCCGACCGCGCGCAACGGACACGTCGCTCTCTCACTGACGCTGGACCCCACCCCCTGACCGACCGTTACCCTCGCTCGGTCATCCCCTTCCCCCGCACGCGCCGGAGATCCCGACGCCGACCGTTTCCCCCTCGCCGGATCTCTCTCCTCTCTCCTCCCCCGCACCCCTCGAGCGCCCTATAAATACCGGACACCTCCCCGCATCCATTTCCCCCCGAGTCCCCCTTTTCTCTCTCGCCGAGACGCTGTCAATTGCTCGCCGGAGCTATTTCCCCACCGGAGCTCGCCGTCGAGCGTAGCCACCGTCTCCGTCCACCGTTCGCCCCACCGTCGCCACCCATCGACTCCGGAGGACCGTCGCCGTTGCCCGGACCACTTCCCCGTCCTCCCCGACCACCGGAACGCCTCACCATCGTCCTCGCCGCCTTCGGACTCGCCGGAATACCCCCGACGCCGATGACCTTTCCCCGTAAGCCCCCTCGACCATCGGATCCCGAACCAACGTCCGTGATTAGAACAGACTTAAGTCCGAACCGGTACCCACTACCGATCGGTCGCCCGCTCTAATTCACCTACCGCACGCCCCCTTAGCCAATCGGATTGTGCCACGTAGCCCCCTGACCGACGCATATCTTTTTTTTCATTTTCTGTTTTGTTTTAATCAACAGAATGTTTTCAAATTTTGTTTTGCTTATATCTTTTAATCTGTTTAGAGTTTTGAGTTGATTCTTTTTGCAATAGCTCACAATTTTCATGTAGTTTTACCCTGTACTTTTAAATTTCAAATTTGAACTATAAAATTTGAACTTAATCAAATTTGCTCAAAATCTTCAAATCTGTATAACTAGAGTTTGAAAATAGATTTTGACATGATTCTTTTTGCTACTGTTTGGTATTGGTTAGGACTATCTCCATGTTTAGTTTGAGGATTTTTAGGATGATTTTGAATAGTGTTTTAGCTATAAACAGAATCTGCCTAGTATTATAATATAGTCTTATATACTTAATTTTACTTAGTTTGATTTAGAATTGGTTTTATTTGTTTATTAGGTTCTGTTAGGAAACATTTAGTGTTTTCACCCACTGATAATAAAAATATAAATTTTCTTAGTTTAATTTTAATTAACATGGAATCAAAATTTCTTTTCAATTAGGCTTAATTTGACTAAAACAACTAATTAGTAATAGTTTTGCTTTCAAACAAAGTTTCGTATATTTTGATTCTGTTTTCTAAGACAGATTTAATTGTAAATTATTTTCTGTTAAGAACATGTTTTACTAATAAATAATAAGTTAGTTTTTCATTTCTTTTGTTAGTACAACTATAGTTGATTCATATAGTGTTTATCAAAACTTTTACAAATTTTACTAAAGTTTTCCCAACAAAATTAAATTGATTTTGTTTTGTTTAATATTAAAATATTCTATTGTTGCCTTGCTATCAACAATTGTCTTTTTATTTCAAAATGGTTTCATTATGTGAGTAGTGTTTTCACCTCTCACCTTTTTGAAAACAAAATCTTGTGTGTTTTTCTTGTTAGTGATTTTTGTGCATTGTTTGCCTTGTTTGTTTAATACTTCTTTGCTGAATGTTATGAGTTGTTATTTTTTTTGTATGCTTATTGAGTGCTTGTTTGTTTCGTTAGATTATCCGGAGTGCGAAGCTTGTTACTTAGAGTCACTCACGTATGAAGATCATCAATCAGGCAAGTCACTTTGATCATGTTTTACCCATGTTTTATATGCATTAGTTCTACCATCTCCCCAGTTGCATGCAAGATAGGTTAGTTGGAAACTTGGTTACATTGTAGTAGTATCATGTGGTAGATACCCCTCTCAACCCTCTTTGACAACATTGGCCCCCGGGAAACGTTGTTTTACTTTTGCTATGCTAATAGTAGACGGGGTTGATTGTGTGATTCATGGGAGTTGAGAGAGTTAATAATTTCAAGACCTACATAATGAGCAAGATTTCAAGACTCCAAGTTTTCAACATACCTCTGGGTGGATGATGGTTGAACGGCGCCCTGGAGAAACCAGTGGTTAGCCTAGGTGATGCTGGAGATGGCCAGTATTCACGCGGAAAGGTCCACCCAGGTACAAAGAGATGGATGGATGCTTTAAAACCCAAGGCTTACCTGCACAGCCACAAGTCATTATGGGCTCTGGCTTGGTTGGATATCGTGGTGACCCTGGACAGGCGGTGCTACGAGAGGTAGAAGAACGGTAGGAAAGGATGGGCACCGTCAGAGTCGCAGGGAAACCCTTTGGAAGACCATGTTTTGGTCATCCGTTTCTCAAACACCCTGAAGTGCGAGAAATCAAACGGAGGCGACCAAATCTTGTGGGGAACGTGTGCAAAACTCTGCAGAGTACTAAACCTAATCGATTAGCCGTGTCCACGGTCATGGACGACTTGAGCCAAAGGAATTGGAACTTCCGGAACTCTCAACACAATTAATATGATGATGTGGGTATTAATAATTTTGGGTATGAGAATTGGTTGGTGGAACCATCTCATTAATCAACCAACTTAGTAATATTTGCTTAATCCCTCCCTTGATGTACGAAAAACTTGGCTTTACGCAAAAACTTACCACCCCACCTGCCATATATGCATATAGACTAGATGATTATCTTTTCACCCCTCTCTTGTGACTTTGCCGGCATATTCCATATGCTGACCTACATGGCTGCAACATATCATGTTGCAGAGTACTTTTCCGACAAGGAGTGAGGACACGTTCTATGCTCAGTGAGATGCCCTTGGAGTCGGATGGACTCATCTACCTTCGACGCTTCCGCAAGATTTAGATATTCTCATGAGTTGGCTTTTAGCCACTTTATTGTAATTTTTATTGTAATAAAGGACTCGATATGAGATTTCGATTAATATAATGCTGTGTGATTTACCTTTGATATATACATTGATGTACCGTGTGTGTACCAGCATGATCTTGGGATGGTACGGAAACACCGAAGACTTGACCTTCCAGGTCGGGTCGCTACACCGACGGTGTCGACCGCATTAGCGCCTACCCTGACACCCTCCTGCGCCACATTGTCTCGCGCCTCCCGGTCACGGACGTTGCATGCACTTTCGCGCTAGCCTCGCGATCATGTCGAGTCTGGCTATCCATGCAGTCCATCGTGGCCGACGCCTCCCGCCATCCCGATGAGTACCTCTGGCCTCCCAGCCCTGTCAACATGTCGGCCATCACCGCCGCCGTCTCCGGCACCCTAGAAGCGCACCTGGGGCCCTTCTGCTACGTCCACCTCACCTGCAGCCACATGGGCGTGCACCAGGCCCAGCTTGCACGCTGGCTCCGGTTCCTCGCCGCCAAGGGCGTCCAAGATCTCGTGCTTGTCAACCGGTTGTGCCCCTCCCAAACACGCTCTTCAGCATCAGCACGGTCGTCCGCCTCTACATTGGCCTATGGAAGCTCCGAGGCATGGCCGGCCTGTTGAGTATATAGGAAATTTTCCTATCAAATTAGTCCACAAGATAATGACTAGCATGACATTGACTAGATTAACAACATACTAATAACTAACGAGACTAGCATGTACTACATAAATAGTAGACACATCTACGCGTATTGCTAGTACCGGGAAAACTAAAATAAGAAGGAGCAGGATATACCCTCCGATGGGACAGTTGGCCGTAGCAGCAGCATTGGCGGCAGCGGCGTCCTTGGTCACCTTCTTGTCGGCTTCGGCCTTCTCGGCAGCGGCCCGATCGGCATCAGTTGGGGGCGACATGGTGATGTTGACGTAGACGACACGGACATAGAGGAAATAGACAAAAGGAACAATAGCGAGCAGTCGCGTAGTCGCTCCCCAAAAAACTATTCGCCCCTCTCCCGTACAGGATCCAAAGAGGCAGGGTTTCGGAGGCCTGCTCTCCCATCGGCTGTGTACGCGGCGAACGGGACGGAGTCGTCAGTGGTAGCAGAAGCAAAGGAACGACATGGGCAGAGTGCGCGTAGAGGAAGATGTGATATGTTTTTCTATGGTGGCTATGGTTAGTCAAAGCCCTGCTTATGTAGGCGGCATCTGTGTGGAGAGACGTGAGCTAGACCCACGTCCGAGTCGGTAGCCCACGATCCAACGTCTCAGATCGAGGCGTTACTTATTCTCCCTTCCCGAGTGACAAAAATAAGCACGTAGGTATGAGCTCGGCTCGGCTCAATCCCGCAACCGCAGCACGACACGTACCATCGTAACGAGGCGGGCGGCGGAGGAGTGCGTGCGGGCATCTTCTCTTCTCAAGGTCGAATAGCATGTAGAAGATAGACCATTATAAGGAGGTCCAACTCCTCCTCCACTAACGAGGTGGGACTAAACTTCCCACCATCCCTTTTCATGCCACCTACATGGGGCCTTAGAGATTGTTCTGAAATTCTCTTATGGGCCCAAAGCCCATCTCAAATTTCAACAATCCCCCACGATATCTCAAGGGCCTATTTTGTCGTCTGTTCCAATTACTGTTTGATATACCATCATTTCAGTGAAGACCTATTAAGGTTGAGCTTCACCTAGAGCAAGTATCTACACTCCTTTACAACTGAACAATGGACTATGCCTTGAATTGTTAGTTTCACCACAAGTCTTACTAGTACTAGGCTATCGAAGGCTAACCCCTCGGGTGGAGCATATTAGTCACACTCCTGTCCTATTCATGAGTTTACTAGAGATCACCCCAATCTCATAGACCGTGATCAGCAGTCGGGCTCATATAGGTGTGTTCCTCCAAAGATCGCTCTGTAGGATAGCATATTGCTTACATATAAACTTTGGAACACATTAAGATAGTAGTCATCCTACCATACAGTATCCAAGAGTATTACATATCCAACGTAGTGGGTTAGTAAAGTTACTCTCCTCAGTTCACCACTGGCTTGTTTTCCCAGGTCCTACTTCACAGGATCTCCGATCACATAGGTTGGGTTACTACCATGGTAGCTCATGTGGCTCTCATACCCATCTCCCTCTATGCATTATCTATCACAAAATGTGATAGCCCTTTAGTAAAGGGATCTGCCAGATTCTTAGCCTTGTAGATCTAATCCCACGCTATCACTCAGGAGCTTCTTCAACGTTTGATAACTGTAAATCTCATTCTTATATGTTTGTTGGACTTCATGTTGTCCTTTGAACTATTCACTTTGACAATGACTGTCTGGTTATCGCAGTTCATAAGGATAGTCGGAATCGGCTTCTCAACCACTTGCAAGTCCATCAAGAGATCTCGAAGAAATTCTGCTTCGACCCCAGAAGTATCTAATGTTGTTAATTCTGCTTTCATTGTCGATCTCGTGAAGATCATTTGCTTGCAAGACTTCCAGGAAACAACACCATCTCCAAGGGTAAACATATACCCAGTAGTGGCATCTCATCAGCATCAGAGATCCAATTCGCATCACTGTACCCTTCAAGTACCGACAGGTATCCGGTATAGTGAATTCCGTGATTCATAGTACCTTTCAGATAGCGCATAACTCTTTCAACAACATGTCAATGAACATCACCCGGATTGGCGACAACCCGACTCAGTTTGCTAACAGCAAACGCGATGTGAGGCATCGTTGCGCTAGCTAGATACATAAGTGAACCAATGATTTGAGAGTATCTCAATTGATCTTTAGATGTTCCTATGAACTTTCGAACCAGCACACTTGGATCATATGGTGTTTAAGAAACTTTGTAGTCCGAATATCCAAAATGACTCAAAATCTTCTCAACATAATGGGATTGCAGAAGTGTAATCCCACCCTCACCATCTCTCAATAGCTTGATGTTCAAGAGAACATCAGCCACTCCAAGGTCCTTCATCTCAAAGTTCTGAGAAAGAAAAGACTTAACATCCTCAACCACTTTGAGATTGGTTCCAAATATCAGTATGTCATCAACATACAAGCACAGTATAACTCCTTCGCCCCCACCATGGCGATAATATACACATTTGTCAACTTCATTAACAAAAAAGTCAACAAATGTCAGAGTTGTATTAAACTTCTCATGCCATTGCTTAGGTGCTTGTCTCAGGCCATATAAATATTTCAACAACTTACACACCTTTCCTTCCTGACCATCTATCACAAAGCCATCTGGTTGTTGCATATAGATTTCCTCCTCTAGCTCTCCATTAAGGAAAGCCGTCTTGACGTCCATTTGATGGACAAGAAGACCATGCGAGGCCGCCAACGAGAGTAGTACTCGAATGTTGGTCAGTCTGGCCACAGGTGAATAAGTATCAAAGAAATCTTCTTCTTTCTGGGCATAGCCCTTGGCCACAAGCCTAGCCTTATACTTTTCAATTGAACCATCGGGCCTAAGCTTCTTTTTGAGCACCCACTTACACCCAATGGTTTCCAACCATAGGGATGCTCAGTTATTTCCCATGTTCCGTTAGCCATGATGGAATGCATCTCGCTATGGACCGCTTCTTTCCAGTAGTCAGCATCAGGAGATGCATAGTCTTCCGAAATAGAAGTGTGATTATCATCCACGAGGTACACAAGGAAGTCATCACCAAAGGTCTTTGTAGTCCTTTCTCTCTTTCCCCTACCAAAGGTTTCCTCGTCATCCTCCAAAGGATTTTCATCATGTGGCAGTTCAGGAGTCTCCTCTGATTCCTGTCTAGAAGTGCATCGCACATCTCTCATGGGGAATATATCCTCAATGTAGCATCCTTAGACTCCATAATTGTACCGACCTTCATGTGAGGTACCTCAGATTTCACTAGTAGAAATCTATAGCCAACGTTGTTCTTAGCGTAGCCCAAATTAACACAATCTACGCTCTTTGGTCCAAGCTTACGCTTTTTGGGGATCGGCACATTGACTTTCGCCAAACAGCCCCAAGTACGTAAGTAGGAGAGCGTCGTCCTTCTCTTCGACCACTGCTCATAGGGAGTGACCTCATTATCTTTTGTCGGAACTTTATTCAGGACATGACACGAAGTCAATATAGCCTCCCCCCACAATGCCTTGGATAAACCCGATGTATCTAACATGGCGTTAACCAAATCAGTTAGAGTATAGTATTTCCCCTATAAACACCTTGAGTTTAAGAGGTATTTTGACTTTCTATAAAAAATCATGAGGAAATCCAAGAGCTGGCTCAGCGCGCTTCCTATATAAGGAACATAATGAGAACAATTTGCTATGTTTTCTTTCTGAAACCTTTCAGAGTCTGAAGCTGACTAAGGCCTTGTTCGGATACTCTCCGCTCCCCAACTATAGCTCCCGAGAGGAGGGAGCACCAAGACAATTGCAGGGAGCATCCCGAACACAGCTCCTCGCGCGGAGCAGAGTTACAAGACTGGAGAACTTCCGAACATGCACTAAATCACCTTGCACAGTCGCTCTTGATGATTGAACTGAAATCCACCACACGGCCACTGAGATCACCTATAGTTTAGGCTTCAAAGCTGCGTATGAACACATGCACACTTCACCTCAGTAAATGTGCTTTGCCTGACTGTCATGTCATTTCTTTAGCAACTAAGCACAAAACCCATCGTAAGAGTGACAGAGAAGAACAACGCCAACTAATCGCTAGTGTCCAATAAGTACTGATTTTTTTTATTTCAAGTATCTGTTGGAAATATGCCCTAGAGGCAATAAATAAAGTGTTTATTATTATATTTCCTTGTTTATGATAATCGTTTATTATCCATGCTATAACTGTATTCATTGGAAACACATTACATGTGTGGGTAAATAGACAACACTCTGTCCCTAGTATGCCTCTAGTGAACTAGCTCGTTGATCAATGATGGTCAAGGTTTCCTAGACATTGACATGAGATGTCATTTGATAATGAGATCACATCATTAGGAGAATGATGTGATGGACAAGACCCAAACTACAAACATAGCATATGATCGTGTCAGTTTATTGCTACTGTTTTCTGCATGTCAAGTATGTGTTCCTATGACCATGAGATCATGCAAATCAGGGACATCGAAGGAGTGCCTTGTGTGTATCAAACGTCGCAACATAACTTTGTGACTATAAAGGTGCTCTACAGATATCTCCGAAGGTGTCTAGTGAGTTGGCATGGATCAAGACTTGGATTGTTCCTCCGTGTGACGGAGAGGTATCTAAGGGCCCACTCGGTAATACAACATCACAATAAGCCTTGCAAGCAATGTGACTAAGTGTTAGTTGCGGTATCTTGTATTACGGAACGAGTAAAGAGACTTGTCGGTAACAAGGTTGAACTAGGTATGGAGATAACAACGATCGAATCTCGGGCAAGTAACATACCGATGAACAAAGGGAACATCATACGGGATTAACTGAATCCTTGACACAGAGGTTCGACCGATAAAGATCTTCATAGAATATATAGGAACCAATATGGGCATCTGGGTTCTGGTATTGGTTATTGATCGTAGAGGTGTCTTGGTCATGTCTACATAGTTCTCGAACCCGCAGGGTCTGCACACTTAAGGTTTGGTGACGTTTCGGTAGAATAGAGTTATGTATGGTGGTGGCCGAAGGTTGCTCGGAGTCCCGGCTGAGATCCCGAATGTCACGAGGAGCTCCGGAATGGTCCGGAGGTAAAGATTCATATATAGGAAATCTTGTTTTGGTCGCCAGAAAAGTTTTGGGCTCATCGGTAGTGTACCGGGAGACCATCGGGAGCTATCAGGCCCAAAATGGAATAAAAAACCCATTCCCCAACAGTATCTTAGTTACTATTTTTACTGAGACTTCTATCAGGCCCAAAATGGAATAAAAAAACCATTCAAATATAATGACTTGTGAACAATGAACAATGCATGGCCATTTTGTTGAGGCATACATTCTTTCGGCAATAATAGGCTCATAGTCTGCTAATAAGGCAATTATGTCTATTTTCAGGAGAGAGACATGAAAAAGTAAGGGGAATGGGCTCTCATGCAAGAGCCTACCTGTAAGCGTACTCCTATAGTCAGATATAATAAATTTGAAGTAAAGAGATGGAGAGGAGGTAGAAAAAAGCACAAGTATTGTAGCCAACCTTAACGTGGGTCACTATATGTGATGACATGGCTATCTCATATAACCACAGTTGATTGTATTATTTACCATGTGTTGGGGAACGTTGCATGGGAAACAAAAAATTTCCTATGCACACGCAAGATCTATCCATGGTGATGAGCATCTATGAGAGGGAGAGTGGATCTACATAACCTTGTAGATTGCTAAGCAGGAAGCGTTAAGAAACGCGGTTGGTGTAGTTGTACGTCTTCGCAATCCAAATCGCCGAGTGTCCCGCGATCCAATCACGATCCGTCCCGCGAACTCATCACGATCCGTCCCGTGATCTCATCACGATCTATCTCGCAATCTTGATCACGGTCCTTCCGATCTAGCGCCGAACGGACGGCACCTCTGTGTTCAGCACACGTACAGCTCGATGACGATCTCTGCCTTCTTGATCCAGCAAGAGGGAGCATAGAGGTAGAAGAGTTCTCCGGCATCATGAAAGTGCCGCAGTGATGGTGGTGGAGCAATTCCGGCAGGGCTTCGCCTAAGCACCGTTGAAAACCAATCTAGAGGAGAAACTGCGATCTAGAGGAGAGGTAGCACGTGGCTATTAGGGTTAGCTTTTTCCTCTAAATCCTCTAGTATATATAGGAGGGAGGGAGGGGAGGAGGCAGCCTCAAACCCTCAAGGTTTGGTCGAAATTGGAGGTGGAGGAGTCCTACTCCAATCCTATTAGGAGTAGGATTCCTCCTTTCCACTTGGAAACTCTTTCCACCTCTCGACCTTTGGATTTTTTCCTTCTCAAACCACTCCAGCTGCATGGGCCCTTAGAGGAGGCTTTGGCCAGCCCACCAGGGGCTGCTTTACCTCCACCCACAGCCCATGTAGCCTTTGTTGGGAAACGTCGCATGGGAAACAAAAAATTTCCTACGCACATGCAGATCTATCCATGGTGATGAGCATCTACGAGAGGGAGAGTGGATCTACATACCCTTGTAGATCGCTAAGCGGGAAGCGTTAAGAAATGCGGTTGGTGTAGTCGAACATCTTCGCGATCCAAATCGCCGAGCGTCCCGTGACCTCATCACGGTCCGTCCCGCGAACCAATCACGATCCGTCTCATGAACTCATCACGATCCGTCCCGTGATCTCATCACGATCCATCTCACGATCTTGATCATGTTCTGTCCCACGAACTCATCACAATCTGTTCCGTGATCTCATCACGAACCGTCTCGCGATCTCGATCACGGTCCTTACGATCTAGCGCCGAACGGACGGCACCTCCGCGTTCAGCACACGTACAACTTGATGACGATCTCCACCTTCTCGATCCAGCAAGAGGGACGGAGAGTTAGAAGAGTTCTTCGGCAGCGTGACGGCGCTCCGGTGATGGTGGTGGAGCTAGTCCGGCAGGGCTTCGCCTAAGCACTGCGGAAATAGTCTAGTCTAGAGGAACTTGATCTAGATGTAGGATTTAGACGTGGCTGAAAATCCTTGTCCAAAAAACCCTAATTTCACTCATATATATAGGAGGAGGGGAGAGGAGGCTGCGCCAAAAAGGAGAGCTCTCCTTTGGTTCGTCCGACACTAGTGGGGAGGACTCCTCCTCCTAGTAGGACTCCTCCTCCCACAAGAGAGGTGGAGTTTGGGGAGGTTTCCACCCCAATTCGGTTTGCCTCCCTTTCCTCCTGCGCATAGGCCTCCTTGGCCAACCCAACTAGCCCACTATGGGCTGGTGGGTTGCCACATAGGCCCATGGGGTGGGCTGGCCCCACTGGTGGGCCCTCGGGACCCATTCGTCACTCCCGGTACACTACCGAAAGTTCCCGAAACTTTCCAGAGTCCAAACACCACCTATGTATATATTAATCTTCGTCTCCGGACCATTCTAGAACTCCTCATGACGTCTAGGATCTCATCCAGGACTCCGAACCTCTATGTCAAGGATTCAGTTAATCCCGTATGATGTTCCCTTTGTTCTTCCGTATGTTACTTGCCCGAGATTCGATCGTCGGTATCTCCATACCTAGTTCAACCTCGTTACCGGCAAGTACCTTTTTCTCATTCCATCATACAAGATCCCGTGACCAACACTTAGTCACGTTGCTTGCAAGGCTCATTGTGATGTTGTATTACCGAGTGGGCCCTGAGATACCTCTCCGTCACACGGAGTAAAAAATCCCAGTCTTGATCCATGCCAACTCAACAGACACCATCGGAGATACCTGTAGAGCACCTTTATAGTCACCCAGTTACGTTGCAACCTTTGATACACACAAGGCACTCCTCCGATGTCCGTGAGCTACATGATCTCATGGTCGTAGGAACACATACTTGACATGCAGAAAATAGTAGCAATAAGCTGACACGATCATATGCTACGTTTGTAGTTTGGGTCTTGTCCATCACATCATTCTCCTAATGATGTGATCTCGTTATCAAATGACATCTCATGTCCATGGCTAGGAAACCTTAACCATCTTTTGATCAACGAGCTAGTCTATTAGAAGCATACTAGGGACATGGTTTTGTCTATGTATCGACAAATGCATTTAAGGCTCCGATCAACACAATTATAGCAGGGATAATAAACGATTATCATGAACAAGGAAATATGATAATAACCAATTTATTATTGCCTCTAGAGGATATTTCCAACAGTCTCCCACTTGCACTAGAGTCAATAATCTAGTTCACATCACCATGCGATTCGCATTGTTATGAATCTAACACCCAATGAGTTCTGGGGCTTGATCATTCTTTTCATGTGAGAGAGGTCTTATAGTCAACGGGTCTGTGACATTTAGATCCGTGTGTACTTTGCAAATCTCTATGTCAAACTGTAAACGGTGCTACCACACTCCACTTGGTAATATTCCAAATGGCCGCTCCACTATATGTATCCAGATTGCTACTACGAGTCATCCGGATTGGTGTTAAAGCTTGCATCGATGTAACTCTTTACGATGAACTCTTTATCACCTCCATAATCGAGAAACATCTCCTTCGTCTTTTAATTACTAAGGATAATCTTGACCGATGTTCAGTGATCCACTCTTGGGTCACTCTTGTACCCCTTGATACACTCAGGGCAAAGCACACACAGGTGCGGTACACAGCATGGCATAATATAGAGCCTATGGCTAAAGCATAGGGGACGATGTTCGTCCTTTCTCTTTCTTCGGTCGTGGTCGAGCTTTCACTCACCTTCACACCTTACAAATCAAGCGAGAACTATTTCTCTGACTGATCCATTTTGAACTCTTTCAAAATCTTCTCAAGGTATGTACTCATTGAAAGTCTCATCAAGCATCTTGATCCATCTCTATAGATCTTGATGCTCAACAATTAGGTAGCTTTATCTAGGTCTTCCTTGAAAATCACTTTCAAAACAACCGTTTATGCTTTCTAGAAATTCTACATTATTTCCGATCAACAATATGTCATCCACATATACTTATCAGAAATTCTATAGTGCTTCCACTCACTTTATTGTAAATACAAGTTTCTCGTAAACTTTGTATAAACTACAAAACTTTGATCACCTCATCAAAGTGTATATTCCAACTCCGAGATGCTTGCTTTAGTCTATAAAAGGATCACTGAAGCTTGCACACCTTTTAGCATCCTTAGGACTGACAAAACCTCTTGGTTGTATCACATACAACCTTTCCTCAAATAAACCGTTAAGGAAACGATGTTTTGACATCCATCTGCCAGATTTCATAATTGAAAAATGCAGCAACTGCTAACATAATTCCAACACACTTTAGCACCGCTAAGTGGGAAAGTCTCATCGTTAGTCAACTCCTTGAACTTGTCACAAACATCTTTGCAACAAGTCGAGCTTTACAAATGGTGACATTTACCATCAGTGAATGTCTTCATTTTAAAGATCCATTTGTACTCAACGACCTGTCGTCCAACGAGCAAGTCTACCAAAGTCTATACTTGGTTTTCATACATGGATCCTATCTCGGATTTCATGGCCTCCAACCATTTATCAGAATCCGGGCCCATCATCGCTTCTCCATAGCTCGTAGGTTCATCGTTGTCCAACAACATGACCTCCAAACCAGGGTTGTCGTACCGCTTAGGAGCAGTACACATCCATGTCGACATACGAAGTTCGATAGTAACTTGATCCTGAAGCTTCATGATCATCATCATTAACTTCCTCTTCAACTAACGTAGGCTTCACAGAAACATCTTTCTGCGCTGCGCTACTCTCTAGTTGAATAAAGGTTTAACAACCTCATCAAGTTCTATCTTCCTCCCACTCAATTCTTTTGAGAGAAACCTTTTTCTCGAGAAAGGATCCGTTTTAGAAACAAACACTTTGCACTTGGATCTGAGATAGAAGTATCACCCAACTGTTCTTAGGGTATTCTCTGAAGATGCATATGTCCGCTTTGGGTTTGACCTCATTAGGTGAAAACATTTTACACAAATGCGTCGAAGCCCCAAACATGAAGAAATGACAGCTTAGGTTTCTATCAAACCATAATTCACACGGTGTCATCTCAACAGATTTAGATGGTGCCCTATTTAAAGTGAATGTAGTTGTCTCTAATGCATAACACCAAAATTATAGTAGCAAAACGATAAAAGACATCATAGCACACACCATATCCAATAGAGTACGACTATGACGTTCGGACACACCATCACACTATGGTGTTCCAGGTGGCATGAGTTGTGAAACAACTTTCACATTGTCTTTAAGTCGTATGCCAAACTCGCAACTCAGATATTCACCTCCACGATCACATCGAAGACATCTTGATCTTCTTGTCACGATGATCTTTAAACTTCAATTTGAATTTGCTTGAACCATTCAAACGACTCGGACTTGTGTTTCATTAAGTAAATATCCACTATATCTACTCAAATCATTAGTGAAGGTAAGAAAATAACGATATCCACTGAATGCTACAAGACTCATTGGATTGCATACATCAACATGTATCATTTCCAATGAATCGCTTGCCCGCTCCATCCAACGGGGTCCTTTAGTCATCTTGCCGAAGAGGCATGGTTCGCATGTCTCGACCGATTCAAAATTGAATGAGTCCAAAGATCCATCTGCATGGAGTTTCTTCATGCGCTTTATACCAATATGACCTTTAGCGGCAGTGCGACAAGTATGTGGTACTATCATTATTAACTTTGTATCCTTTGACATCAATATATGAACATGTGTATTACTATGATCAAGATTTCAACAAACCATTCTCACTGGGTGCATGACCATTGAAGGTATTATTCATGTAAACACAATAACCATTATTCTCTAACTTAAATGAATAACCATATTGCAATAAATATGATCTAATCATGTTCATGCTCAACGCAAAACACCAAATAACATTTATTTAGGTTCGTCACTAATCCTGAAGGTAGAGAGAGCGTGCGATGTTGATCACATCAACCTTGGAAACATTTCCAACACACATCGTCAGCTCACCCTTTGCTAGTTCTCCGTTTATTCTGTAGGCTTTATTTCGAGTTACTAACATTTTGCAACCGAACCGGTATCCAATACCTAGGTGCTACTAGGAGTACTAGAAAGGTACACATCAAGAACTCATATATCAAATATACTTCTGTCGATGTTGCCAGCCTTCTTATCTACCAAGTATCTAGGGTTGTTCCGCTTCAGCGACCGCTCACCTCATAATAGAGGCACTTAGTCTCGGGTTTGAGTTCAACTTTGGGTTGCTTCACTGGAGCAGCAACTGACTTGCTATCCATGAAGTTTCCCTCCTTGCTCTTGCCATTCTCGAAACTAGTGGTTTGATTAACCATCAACACTTGACGCTCCTTCTTGATTTCTACCTTCGCGGTGTCAAACATCGCGGACAGCTCAGGAATCAATATTTCTATCCCTGGCGTTTTATAGTTCATCACCAAGTTCTAGTAGCTTTAGTGATAGTGACTTGGAGAACTATATCAATCACTATCTTATTTGGAAGATCAACTCCCACTTGATTCAAGCGATTGTAGCACCCAGACAATCTGAGCACATGCTCAACGATTGAGCTATTCTCTTTCATCTTGCACGCAAAGAATCTTCTTGGAGATCTCATATCTCGCAACACGGGCACGAGCCTGAGATCCTAATTTCAACTCTTAGAAACATCTCATATGTTCCGTGACATTCAAAACATTTTGGAGCCTCAATTCTAAGCCTTAATGCATGATGCACTAAACTATCAAGTAGTCATTAGAACGTGCCTGCCACATGTTCACAACATCTACAGACGACGCTAGAGGGGTTGGCGCACCGAGCTGTGCAATAAGGACATAAGCCTTCTATGCAGCAATGAGGACAATCCTCAGATCACGGACCTAGTCTGCAATATTTCTACCATCATCTTTCAACTCTATTTCTCTAGGAACATATAAAAATTAAGGGAGCTATAGTGCGAGCTAGTAATCTACAACATAATTTGCAAAGACACTATTGACTATGTTCATGATAATGAGTTCAATTAATCATAGTACTTAAGAACTCCCACTCAAATTGACATCCCTCCGGTCATTCGAGTGATACATGATCCAAATTTCACCAACTCAAGTCCCATCATCACGTGAGTTGAGGTGGCTGCAATGGTGAACATCATCATGGTGATCATATCTTCTATATGACTCATGTTCGACCTTTCGGTCTCTTGTGTCCCGAGGCCATGTCTGTACATGCTAGGCTCGTCAAGTGTAACCCGACTGTTTTGCATGTGCAACACTGGCTTGCACCCATTGTATGTGAACGTAGAGTCTATCACACCCGATCATCACGTGGTGTCTCAACACGACGAACTTTTGCAACGGTGCACACTCGGGGAGAACACAATTTATCTTGAAATTAAGTGAGGGATCACCTTATAATGCTACCATCGTCCTAAGCAAAACAAGGTGCATAAAAAGGATTAACATCACATGCAAATCATAAGTGACATGACATGGCCATGAACTTGTGCTTTTGGTCTCCTTCTAGAAAGCACCGGCATGATCTCCATCATCACCGGCATGACACCATGATCTCCATCAACGTGTCGCCATCGGGGTTGTCACACCCTACATGCTTCTACTACTATTGCTACTGTATGGCTCCTACAATAATTAAAGACAATCCTATGGCTCCTGCCGGTTGCCGTATTCATCGACATGCAAGTCGTGATAATCTATACATCACATGATCATCTCATATATCACACATATCACATCATGTATTTGGCCATATCATATCACAACATACCCTGCAAAAACAAGTTAGACGTCCTCTAATTGTTGTTGCATGTTTTATGTGGCTGCTACGGGTATGTAGCAAGAACAATTCTCATCTATGCAAAAACCACAATGGTGATACACTAGTTGCTTTTCAACCTTCTCAAGGACCGCCTTTGTCGAATCCGATCGAACTAAAGTGAGAGAAACTGTCACCCGCAAGCCATCTATGAAACAAGTTGCGGCTGAGGGAACCGGTCTCTCGTAAGCGTATGAGTAATGTTGGTCCAGGCCGCTTCATCTCACGATACCGCTGAACCAAAATCTGACCAAGGGACGAAGCAATCTAAGCATTAACGCCCACAAACCTTTTGTGTTCTACTCGAGATCTCATCTACACATAGACCTAGCTCATGATGCCACTGTTGGGAAACGTCGCATGGGAAACAAAAAATTTCTTACGCACACGCAGATCTATCCATGGTGGTGAGCATCTACGAGAGGGAGAGTGGATCTAGATACCCTTGTAGATCGCTAAGCTGGAAGCTTTAAGAAACGCGGTTGGTGTAGTCGAACATCTTCGCGATCCAAATCGCCGAGCGTCCCGCAATCTCATCATGATCCGTCCCGCGATCCAATCACGACCCGTCTCATGAACTCATCACGATCCGTCCTGCGATCTCAGCACGATCCGTCTCACGATCTTGATCATGATCTGTCTTGCGAACTCATGACGATCCGTTCTGCGATCTCATCACGAACCGTCTCGCGATCTCGATCACGGTCCTTCCGATCTAGCGCCGAACAGACGGCACCTCCGCGTTCAGCACATGTACAGCTTGATGACGATCTCCGCCTTCTCGATCCAGCAAGAGGGGCGAAGAGGTAGAAGAGTTCTCCGACAGCGTGACGGCGCTCCGGCGATGGTGGTGGAGCTATTCCGGCAGGGCTTCGCCTAAGCACTTCGGAAATAGTCTAGTCTAGAGGAACTTGATCTGGAAGTAGGGTTTAGACGTGGCTGAAATTACTTTTCCAAAAAACCCTAATTCCACTCAAATATATAGGAGGAGGGGTGAGGAGGCTGCGCCCAAAAGGAGAGCTCTCCTTTGGTTCGGCTGAACCTAGTGGGGAGGAGTCCTCCTCCTAGTAGGACTCCTCCTCCCACAAGAGAGGTGGAGTTTCGGGAGGTTTCCACCCCAATTCGGTTTGCCTACTTTTCCTCCTATGCATAGGCCTCCTTGGCCGACCCAACTGGCCCACTATGGGCTGGTGGGTCACCACATAGGCCCATGGGGTGGGTTGGCCCCACTGGTGGGGCCCCGGGACCCATTCGTCACTCTCGATACACTACTGAAAGTGCCCGAAACTTTCCAGAGTCCAAACACCACCTTCCTATATATTAATATTTCTCTCTGGACCATTCCGGAACTCCTCTTGACGTCCAGGATCTCATCCAGGACTCCGAACAACCTTCGGTTACCACCATACATAACTCTACACTACCGAAACGTCACCAAACCTTAAGTGTGCAGACCCTGCGGGTAAGAGAACTATGTAGACATGACCGAGACACCTCTACGGTCAATAACCAATGGCGGGACCTGGCTGTCCACATTGGTTCCTACATATCCTACGAAGATCTTTATCGGTCGAACCTCTGTGTCAAGGATTCAGTTAATCTCGTATGATGTTCCCTTTGTTCTTCGGTATGTTACTTGCCCGAGATTCGATCGTTTGTATCTCCATACCTAGTTCAACCTCGTTACCAGCAAGTCTCTTTTACTCGTTCCATAATACAAGATCCCGTGACCAACACTTAGTCACGTTGCTTGCAAGGCTCATTGTGATGTTGTATTACCGAGTGGGCCCTGAGATACCTCTCCGTCACACGGAGTAACAAATCCTAGTCTTGATCCATGCCAACTCAACAGAAACCATCGGAGATACCTGTTGAGCACCTTTATAGCCACCCAGTTATGTTGCGACGTTTGATACACACAAGGCACTCCTCTGATGTCCGTGAGCTGCATGATCTCATGGTCATAGGAACACATACTTGACATGCAGAAAACAGTAGCAATAAACTAACACGATCATATGCTACGTTTGTAGTTTGGTACTTCTCCATAACATCATTCTCCTCATGATGTGATCCCATTATCAAATGAAATCTCATGTCCATGTCTAGGAAACATTAACCATCTTTTGATCAACGAGCTTGTCTATTAGAGGCATACTAGGGACATGGTTTTGTCTATGTATCCACACATGCATTTAAGTCTCCGATCAATACAATTATAGCATGGATAATAAACGATTATCATGAACAAGGAAATATGATAATAACTAATATATTATTGCCTCTACGACATATTTCCAACAGCCTCTTGGGTCGAAATCCCTCTCCCGATGGTCCCCCGGTACACTACCGGCACTCCCGGTACACTACCGATGAGCCCGAAACTTTTCCGGCAACCAAAACAGGACTTCCTATATATCAATCTTTACCTCTGGACCATTATGGAGCTTCTCATGATGTCTGGTATCTCATCCGAGAGTCCGAACAACCTTCGGTGACTGTTGGGGATATAAGCCTGTGATATGACCCGGCTAGAAGGTTCCGGTTGATAAGCATTGGTTATGAGCCGGCCCACGAAGACATGTATCAGCTGGAGGCCCAAGAACTTTGGCGGTTCTCGAGGTGGGCCGGATAAAAGAGACCCGGATGCGCAAGACCTTCCAAAGTATAACTTGGTTGGTAAGATAGAGATGGATTCGGAGATGTAAAGCATGATCCGGTTGTACAATTGTAAGACCCGACGGCTCTGACCTCTGATATAAAGGTAGAGCTGGGGCGGCTTAGAGGGAGGTGATCTAAAACTAGGTCAAGCGTTCTAGCCCCTTGTAATATATACAACAAGCAATAACAACACAAGTAGAACGTAGGCTTTTACCTTAGCTTGAGGGGCCGAACCTGGGTAAACTCGTGTCCTTTGTCTCAATCAACCCCTTTGAGTCCACTACCATGGCAATGGCTCCGAACTCAAGTCTGGTAACTCGAACATCTGCCGTGACAAAACCACGACAGTTGGCGCCCACCATGGGGCACGCGTTCGGTGGTGTTGAGTTCTCAAAGGGCTCCCTTCCAGAGCCCGAAGGATACATAGTTTGGAGGATGAGCAAGAGTCGCCGCGGCCGGCTCTACATCGACGACGCCGACTAGGGGCTTGATGCTGCTTCCGTGGAGTATGGTTTCAGGGTTCCGTACAGCGGGATCTAGGTGTTCATCGGAAAGATCGACGGATCTACACCCGGGCCAGACGTCTGCGCCAACATCGTCGAGCAGGCTCGGCGTCTCCAGCTCGCACGTAAGGTAGGCCCTGCCTGTGTTAACCCGGTTCAGGAGCATGTCTTCGTGGGCTTCATTCAAGGTATGGATCTGGAAGCATCCGGATCTCAAGGGACTCCCGTGCAGTCCGATGATGAGTCATCAAGTGGGGAAACTGAATCTGTGTACCAGCTCAGCAATGGTGGCCTTGGGGCTACTGTGATACTCGCCCCGAGTCAGAGCACGGTGAATCAGATGAGCCGGAGCGGCCGTCTCATGCGGCGGTATTCATGGCAGGGCCAGGGGCAGCCGAGTCGGAAGCTAACCCTCCCCCGCTGCCGGCTTAGGGCCTTGTGGAGTTGATGGATGAGCTTGAGGCTTTGCTAGCTACAGAGCTGACACCAGATAATCAGGTGGCTCGTAACACAGAGATCACAAGGATCAAGGGCCGGATGGCCAAGGAGTGTCAGAGGCTAACTGATTTAACCTCCCAGATGGAGGCAGAGGTAGCACGGCTCAAGGCCGACGCTTTCCGTTTGGGGCTGGAACAGTTTTCAGCGGCGGCTATGCACCGCAGGAGGCATCAATCTCATCTACCGGAGCGCTATGAGGCGAGGAATCTCTTCAACACCCCCGGCTATGGGAGAGTGGCGGCTGCCCCTGGGGAAGGGCGAGCAGTGGCTCACATGGCCCCACCCGGAGGGTTTACGACACCGGCGGGTCATTATTCTAGCCCGACCGAGAACATGGTAGCAGCAGCTACCCAGCTTGGAACGATCCCTATACCAGATGAGGCACCCTTTGCGGAGGAGGTGAGGAACGCTATCGGATATTTACAGACGGCCGTGGCTCAACAAGAGAAATATACTCACAGCCGGAGCCGGATCCACTCCACCCCTCTCCATAGTCGAAGTTTCAGCCAGCGCTATGAGTCGCCGGCGGTTTCAAGCAGTGGCCCACATCATGGGCAAGGGGGACGCGTGGCGCTAGATGCGCAGGCCCTGGTGGACCGGGCAAGAAACAGGCGAGAACAAGAGGCAGCAATAGTTCCCCCGGGTCTTGGGCCCTTAGTGTTGACAGAGGCCGGAGCGGTTGGTAGCGCTAGAGCCGTGGGAGTTCCATGCTTAACTCCTGCTCTACGGAGCGAGTGGTTTCCTACGGATTTCAAGGGGCCTCGAAAGGTTCCAAATTACACGGCGGATCTCCCTCCCGAGGCTTGGGTCGAGAGCTATGAGCTAGCTATGGAGATGCTAGACGTCGGTGAGGCTGTTTTTGCAAAATATTTTATCATGAAGCTCGAGGGTCCGGCTCGCACATGGTTAAAGGGTTTACCACCCAACACTATAAGTTCTTGGGCCGAATTGAGGGCAAAGTTCATCAAAAATTTCCAAGGGACTTGCAAGCAGCCTATGACCATTGTGGATTTGGATCATTGCGTTCAGCAGGAGAATGAGTCGGCTCATCATTTCCAAGGGACTTGCAAGCAGCCTATGACCTATGACCGTCATCCACTCGTCAGAACAGATCACGGCAGCTCAAGCGGTGCTCATTCTGGAGATGAATTGTCATTTCGTCCCACTAAAGCAGAAGCTTGGCCGACTTAAATGTACGTGTCAAGACATGGGAGAGATCATGACGGCTCTAACGAAGTACGCCGACTCAGACAACACCAAAGATCCGGGTTCGGATGAGGAGAAGTCTAATCAGGGAAAGAAGAACAACCAAGGCAAGAGTTTTGGGAACAATGGGAATCAAAGCAGACAGAGGAACGCTGGCGGCGGGTCAGAGCTGGTGGCAAATGCTAACACAGGGCCGAATGTTCCTAAGGGGAACGGGCATTACAAGCTGTACCAGCGGGATAACAGGCCCCCTTTCAATTTGGAAGCGGTGCTTAGGAAACCCTGCCCAGAGCACAGCACACCTGATAAACCAGCAACGCATGCGTGGGGTGATTGTTTTATCATGCATAGATTTAAGAATCAACACTTTCAACCACCTCATAATCAGGGCGGTGGGCCGCCTGGCGGATCAGGGCCTGGCGGTTCAAGCAACGGCGGGTCAGGTGCCGGCTTTGGTGATGGCGGCTCAGGAGCGGGTCATCCGGGTCACAATAATCAGCAGCATCAAAAGCATCCTGGCAACAACAATCATAATAACCAGTAGCAGCAGCAGCAACAGCAGCAGCAGCGCAATCAGTCTGGATTCCAGAGTAACCCGAAGCAGCTCAGTTCGGGGCAGTATCATGTGTTTACGACTGGTAACAGGAAGCGAGATGAGAAACTACAAAGGCGAGCGGTTAATACAATCGTGCCGGCTCTCCCACGATACCTGCCGTGGTCAGAGTATGACATAACGTGGAGCAGGCAAGATCACCCGCCACGGGTGGATGACCTGGGCCGGCTTGCTCTGGTGGTGAACCCTCAGATACATGGTTATGGAGTAAATAAAGTGCTCATGGACGGAGGTAGCAGTATCAACATCTTGTATTATGACACCTTCCGGTGGATGAAGTTGCTAGACAAAGATCTCAAAACTTCTTCTACTGTGTTTCATGGCGTGGTGCCTAGTAAGTTGGCATACCCAGTAGGAAAAATCTCTTTGGAAGTGGCTTTCGGCGATGAGTATAATTACAGGGTGGAGACCTTATGGTTCGAGGTGGTCAAGATCAAGAGCCCTTATAATGCGTTGTTCGGGCGGCCGGCTTACGCTAAGTTCATGGCTAGGCCTTGTTATGTTTATTTGTAGCTTAAGATGCCCAGCCTAAATGGCATGATTATGGTTCATGGAATTCGAAAAAACGGCTCTTGAGTGCGCGGAAGGTGATGCGGCTTATGCTGAGGCTAGTTGTGCACAAGAGGAGCTGAAGTTCTATAAGGAGAACGTCGACCCGGAGGACATGACCCCGTTGAAGAAACCAAATACAGAGGGAGAGCCGCCACTCAAGTTTTCAACGGATGATACTAAAACAGTGGACTTTACTCCGGGCGACTCTTCCAAGCAGTTCATCATCGGGGCTCACATGGATCCCAAATAGGAAAGCGCGCTCATCGAATTCATCCGTGAGAATCGGGACATCTTTGCATGGAAACCTTCTGACATGCCGGGTGTACCAAGAGAGTTTGCTGAGCACAATCTTAATGTGAATCCGAAGTTTAAGCCGATCAAGCAGTTTCTGCGGCGGTTCAATGAGGAGAGGCGCAAGGCTATTGGGGAAGAGGTTGCCCGGCTCTTAGCCGCTAGGTTCATAGTTGAAGTTTTTCACCCGGAATGGTTGGCTAATCCAGTATTGGTGCTTAAAAAGAATGGTACGTGGCGTATGTGCATAGATTACACGGACCTTAACAAGGCTTGTCTAGCTGATCCCTTCGCACTCCCTTGCATTGATCAGATCATTGATGCAACAGCCGGTTGTGAGAATTTGTGTTTTTTGGATTCAGGGTATCATCAGATCAAAATGGCAGTCATGGACCAGGAGAAGACATCGTTTATCACACCGTTTGGGGCGTTCTGCTACGTCTCCATGCCTTTTGGGCTCAAGAGTGCCCAGGCGACTTACCAGTGGTGTGTGCAGAACTGTCTCCACGGCCAGATTGGTCGTAATGTTCATGCTTATGTGGATGACATAGTGATGAAGTCTAGGAAGAAGGAAACCCTCTTGGAGGACCTGAAGGAAACTTTTGACAATCTCCAGGTGTACAAAATGAGGCTTAACCCGGCAAAATGTGTCTTTGCTGTCCCTGCAGGAATGCTTTTGGGCTTCTTGGTTTCTGAGCGTGGCATCGAGGCTAACCCGGATAAAATCAAGGCTATCACCTCTTTGTGAGAGCTGACATGCATCAATAATGTTTAGCGTATTGCAGGCCGGATTGCGGCGCTGAGCCGGTTCATAAGCCGGCTTGGGGAGAAGGCCATCCCCTTGTATCAGATGAGGAAGAAGACGAACAAGTTTAAGTGGAGCAAGGCAGCCGCAGAGGCGCTGGAAGCTCTTAAGAAGCAATTGACTGAGCCGCCAGTATTAGCCGCTCTGGCTGAGAAAGAGTCGCTACTCCTATATGTAACAGCTAACAGCCGGGCGATCAGTATGGCGATTGTTGTTGAACGTAAGGAAGCAGGGAAAGAGTATGCCATTCAGAGGCCTATTTACTACATCAGTGAGGTCTTGGCTGAGTCCAAGCAGCGATATCCGCGTTGGCAGAAGCTTGTATACGGGGTCTTTATGGCTA
Source organism: Hordeum marinum (assembly GCA_022496015.1). Classification (NCBI taxonomy): domain Eukaryota; kingdom Viridiplantae; phylum Streptophyta; class Magnoliopsida; order Poales; family Poaceae; genus Hordeum; species Hordeum marinum. The sequence continues at coordinate 19,956,277 of CM039673.1, read as the reverse complement.
ATCGTAAGCTGAAGCACTACTTTTTGGGCCATCCAATAACTGTAGTAAGCTCTGCCCCGTTGGGGGATATTATTCAGAACAGAGAGGCTATGGGAAGGATTGCCAAGTGGGCTTTAGAGTTGGGGCCTCTTAACATCAGTTACACCCCTCGTAGAGCAATTAAGTCTCAGGCCTTGGTGGATTTCATAAATGATTGAACAGAGTGCCAGGCGCCTGAAGAGAAGCCGGAGAACACATACTGGACTATATATTTTGACGGGCCTAAACAGGTTGAGGGGTCTGGTGCCGGTGTGGTTCTCACCTCCCCGAAAGGTGATAAGTTTTGTTACGTGCTCCGGTTGATGTTCCCCTGTAATAATAATGCTGCTGAGTATGAAGCTTTGCTCCATGGTTTGAGAGTCGCTAAAGAGGTGAATTTAAGACGGGTTAGATGCCTGGGCGACTCAGACCTTGTGGCTTAGCAAGTTTCAGGTACCTGGGATTCTAAGGACCCACGGATGGCGGCTTATCGGCAGGCGGTTGATGTTGTTGCAGGTTATTTCAAAGGGTATCAAGTGGATCATATTGATCGTCGGCGGAACGAGGCGGCTGATGCATTATCACAACTCGGATCTCAGCGTAAGCCGGTGTCGCCTAATGTTTTTCTTGATGTGTTATATCATCCGACTGTCAAGATGCCTTCTGAGGAGGATCTGGCAATTCCTGACCCGGGGGCGGCTCTAGTGGCGGCTCTACATGTTATTTCGGATTGGACTACTCCTTATTTAGCATACTTGACGCGCGGCAAGATGCCAGATGATGAGAGCCGGGCTCGGGAGATCGTCCGCCGTTCTAAGTCCATGACAATTATCAACGGTGAGTTACACAGATGCAGTGTGACAAGTGTTTTCCAACACTGTGTGTCACCAGAAGAGGGCCAGTAGATCTTAAATGAAATTCATTCTGGCGACTGTGGACATCATGCCGGGTCAAGGTATTTAGTGGCCAAAGCTTTTCGGCATGGATTTTTCTGGTTGACGGCTCACAAGGATGCAGAGGATCTCATTCGTAAGTGTGACTCTTGTCAAAAATTTGGTCGACGTGCTCATGTTCCGGCTCAAGAGTTGAGGATGATACCTATCACTTGGCCGTTTGCGGTCTGGGGGCTTGATATGGTAGGACCCTTCAAGAGGTCCAAAGATAAGAAAATGCACCTCTTGGTGGCGGTTGATAAGTTTACCAAGTGGGTTGAGGCTGAGCCAGTAGGCAAGTGTGATGCAGCTACAGCGGTTGAGTTTGTCAGGAAATTGATCTATCGTTTTGGCTATCCACACAGTATTATCACTGATAATGGTACAAATTTGTCCAAGGGGGCTATGAAGGTGTTCTGTGAGAAGCAGCATATCCGGCATGATGTTTCAGCCGTGGCACATCCACAGTCCAATGGCCAGGCTCAGCGGGCTAATCAGGAAATCCTGCGAGGGGTTACACCCCGGCTCATGGTCCCTTTGAAATGGATGGCCGGGTGTAGGGTTGATGAGTTGCCTTCCGTCTTATGGAGCATCCGGACTACACCTAACAGGTCTACGGGTTTTACACCTTTTTTCATGGTCTACGGGGCTGAGGCGGTTCTACCCAGTGACATCCGACATGATTCACCAAGGGTGGCGACTTATGTTGAGACGGACAATGAGCTGGCACGTCAAGATGCGTTGGATGCCTTGGACGAAGCACGAGAGTTAGTAGCGACCAGACCAGCAATTTACCAGCAAGACCTGTGACGCTATCATAGCCGCAGGGTGAAGACCCGTACGTTCCAGGAAGGTGACCTGGTGCTCCGGCTTATTCAAGACCAAACTGGGATGCATAAACTCTCTCCGCCGTGGGAACGGCCCTTTTGTGGTTAGCAGAAACCTCAACAACGGGTCATACTATCTCATTGATATTCATCATGAGTCGGACACGGCGAGTCAGGAGACTTTGCGGCCATGGAACGTGGCACACTTGCGGCCATATTATACTTAAGAGATGATGCAGATCCATTATCATTATATATATCATATTTATATAGAGTAGTACTACTACCAAAGATTGGAGCCCTGGCTCTTATGGGTATCTTTATGATCTCAGGATGAAATTCTTCAATACCAGCAAATTTGCGGTTCCTGTGGTTCTTTGACCCGCCAAGGTCTTGCCGGTTAATCTCCTTTGGAGACCCTGAACCAGTTAAAGTGACGTGTTAAAAGTACTCCAGTCAATCTCACTTTAGAGACCCTGAGCCGGTTCACAGAGTTGACGGCCAATCTCGCTTTAGAGACCCTGAACTGATGTCAATACAATAAGTTCTTCTCGGTCAATCTCGCTTTAGAGACCCTGAGCCGGTTCACAAAGTTGATGGCCAATCTCGCCTTAGAGACCCTGAACTGATATTACTCTTACCAGTCAATCTCGCTTTAGAGACCCTGAGCCGGTTCACAAAGTGGATGGCCAATCTCGCTTTAGAGACCCTGAACTGTTGTAAGTTAAAAGTTAAGCTCTTATCAGTCAATCTCGCCTTAGATACCCTGAGCCGGCTCACAGAGTTGACGGACAATCTCGCTTTAGAGACCCTAAACTGGTATGATGCGCAATTGGCTTTATGCCTAGTTTGAGTACATTAAGCCCTATTATTGATGGAGGCTTCCTACCTTTGGCATAGCTTAAAAAATGCCCCTAAGGTAACAGTGTGTACATCAAATTCCAGTTGCTTATCAACGGCGGCCATCGAAGGGGGGCTTCTTACCGACGGGTATCGCTTATCTCACCCTAATGGTCGGCTTTATGCCACTTCCGATTACTTATTAACCGCAGTTGTCGAAGGGGGATTCTTACCGACGGGTTCGCTTATCTCACCCTAACAACCGGCGTTTAGGCGAAAAATAGTTGCGGAAGGAGGCTTCTTGCCCTTGGGCATAGCTTACATAAGCCCTTCACGCAGCCGGCTAGTACAATTACTAGTCGCGGCTGTCGAATGGATGCTTCTTGCCATAAGGTATAGCTTACATAATACCATTGGCAGCCGGCCCTATTCAACATTTGCTGATTGGAGGAGGCTTCTTGCCTTCGGGTATAGCGTACATCACCTTCCAACAGCAGCCGGCTCTTCCATGGCATCTCATTATAAGAAAAGGGAAGTCATGCTGCTCCGGTTGATGGAGTAAATTTAATGACTCAGGGTGAAGGACAGGCGTCTCGGAAAAATTACGCATTGGTTTATCAACAGCCGCGTTTGTTCATGGAGGCTATTTGTCAACAGAGGTATTATCCGGTTCTAAAAAGAGTTTTGAAGACTTCCAAGTGCCTCTCATGAATCATTGGCAGATTTATCAAAGATGGAAGCAAAGAGCTGAGAAAGATGATTGCCAGTACTATAAAGTAAACCGCTGGCAAGTGCATTCAGATGTTAAAAGGTTGTTACAAAAGATGTTCTCAGAGGGAACAAACGATGTTTCTGACAAAGTTTCAAAACACCATGGGCGGATGATTACAAGAGCCAATACTTGCTCTGACTATTACAAGGTTCGGTCACTCGGTCGGCTCATCCTGCTTCGGATCTTCTGCGGTTTGGATCTGAAGATTGCCGAGTTCCCAGTTGCAGTTAGAGACGGCAGCAAATGACCCTTCAAAGAAAGGCGCGATGTTAAGCTCACCAGGGAAGAGATCTTTGCTTCTGGCGGGTGTTAGGTCTTTACACTCGTAAAGAGGCCCGTGGATCCATTTATCTTCCTGGTCGTATGCTGCTTGGTAGTTCTTCAAGTCATCTTCCGCCTCATCAGCCATTACAGACGCTAGATAGCGAGAGTCCTTGACAACTTTGAAATAGTCTTCGTTAGAAAATTCTAAGCCGTCCACCTTCTTCGAAGGATATCCACCCATCATATCATCTGGTGTGAGATCCGGCGCGAAGGCCATGGCCCGACTCAAACCCGCAACGGCTCCAGAGCGGAAAGCTGACTTCTTCAGTTCTTGTATTTGCTTGGGCACGGTGGAGAATAGTTCTAACACCCCTTTCAGGGCCTTGGGAATCTTCTCCTTATACTGTATGCTTTTGACGGTGAACATTGCTCCGCAATACAGCTGCTCTGTAAAGGTGTATATGGCCTTCAGTGACAGGATGCTGTCGTCTGCAAGCTGCCGGCTCAAAGGTCCTACGTGAGCCGAAAGAGACAGGTTTGTCGTTAGTTGTTTCATAAAAGATATTAAGTAAAGGAGTACAGGAATGATGGATTTACCAAATAAGGCGGCAGACATCTTAGCGATGTGTCGTTTGAGCCCTTGGAGCTCCTCAGCAACGGCGATGAGGCGCTGATCGGCATCATCTGCCTGTTTGATCAGTGCGGCTTTTTCAGACTCAGTTGTTTCTTTCAATATTGTTAGCTCGGAGGTGATCTTGGCTACTTCTTCGGCTAAGAGCCGGCATCTCTTGTCAGCAAGGCTTCGTGCTTCCTGTTGAGCTGCCAAGTTGGCTTTGAGGTCCGCCAGCTGAGAGCCGGTGGTGTTCAGAGCGTCCTGTGCATATCAAAGGCAAAGTATAAGCTATTGCAGCAACAAGAGTATTGATATGCATAAAGGTTCACAGTTCAAGTTCTACAAGTCTCAAACAGATTGCAAGCAATATATTTGACACTTGGGGGCTAATGTATATTTGATCTGTTCACATCTACAGTTCTGGCTCATCTTCCTGAAAATTGACCCGAAACTTGGGGGCTACACATTGGCTCTCTTTTAAACACAAAAGTCCTGACTCAAATAAATTTGAGCCGGCCCTTGGGGCCTACATTATGGCTCTTTTCTAATCTCAAAAGTTTCGGTTCAAATAAATTTGAGCCGGCCCTTGGGGCTGCAATTGGCAGTATGCAAGTGTTGATAGTATTTAAAGCAAAGTGTTTTCTACATAACCTTCGAAAGAAGACCCGAATTCAACTCTATGTTAGATTAAATCCGGCCCTCTGGGGCTGGGGAAGGTTATGGCTGAAGAAAGGTAACATACCTATATTTTGCCTTCATCATGCTTACCAGCCGGGGTTCGATGTCTCGGTTGGTGTTGACCCGGTTCATGTAGCCGGAGTGGAGTTCTTCAGCTGTCATTTTGTTGTACGACGAGTCAAACTCAAGTTTCCACGAAGCTTCAGACGGCTCTGTATGCCGGGTTAAGACATGCGCTGGTGAAGGAGGTTTTTGAGAAGACCCGGTGATGATAACATCCGGAGTCGCCGGGGTCCTGGCGGGTATAACCGGCCTTGAAGGAGCAGCTGGGGAGTTGTCCATTATGACGTCATCTGCCGCCGGCTCAGTAGAAGCCGCTGGTGGAGTCTCTTCTTCCGCTGGAGTTTCCTCCGGCTGTTCAATATCCGGTTGAGACGAGGTCGGCTACTTAGGCTCTTGATTGTCAACGACAGGGCTGGAGGAAGGTTGATGGGTCTTGCGGCGTTTCGCCTGAGCACTGCAAAGTAAAGGGTTAGCATTTAAAGGAGATTGGTATCTCATCAAAGACATCCGGATATTTTAACACTTACAGAGGATTAATCTTTGGTGGAGGTATGACTGAGGCTGAAGAGTCGCCCGATGAGGGTGTTTTCTGAAAAATCAAGACACGAAAATGATAAGACATTCGGACATGAAGAGAAACGAAAAAGGGAAGTACGGATACTAACCTGTGCAGGCCGTTTCTTAGGAGTTGGCGAATTTGGTAGTCCTGATGCAAGCTCTCTAGAGCCGCCGCTCCGGGTGTGACGTCGTTCAGCTTGCTGTTGTTTTTTCTGAAAGGAAGTCAGGAGCCGGATGAGCGAGAGGGTCAGATAGAGGAAATTTTCTAACAACCCGCCGCGGCTTTTGGAAGAAATATTCTAAGACGGAGTACATGCAAGTTACCTCAAGAGCGCTGGCGTGACTGGTTTCTACTTCGTCCCGTGAGACACGAAAAGATATTATTAAAGAGCCGGCAAGAGAAAAAGTCAAGTAAGTAAAGTTCAAGGATCTTACCTCCGACTCTGAAGAAGTCGGGTATTCGAACCAGTTCTCTTGAGCTGCCTTCTTTTGTTTCTTGGCAGCGACTTTCTTCTTGGTTGTCTTCGGAAGAGGAACGTATTCCTTCTTCCAGAACTCGGAGTCAGCCTATGCAAATTGAGCCGGAGGAAGAATATCAAGCTTTGAAAAGGAGTATATAAATATACAACGGGCGGAAGAAAGGTAAAAATACTTACAAGAGGCGCCAGGTTGGTCGCGCAGAAGGGCGCTAGGCCGATGGTGCACAAGACTTCGGACGGTCATACAGATGTCATCCTCAGTCAAAGTGGTGGCGCTGAAGCACAGTTCGCTGTCATAAAATCCTGGATATTCATACATGAGCCGGTTACGGCGGCTCAGAGGCATGATCCGCCATTATACCCAGCAGCGGATAAGGTCCATTCCAATAAGGCCGTTGGCCAGGAGAGCCTTCACTCTGGCATGGGGCTTCTCATATCTAGCACGGTCGGTAGCTGAGAGCCGGTCGGGCAGTGAAGTGTCAGTTGAGAGCCGGGAAGCACGATAACCCGGTAGACGATGTTCCGAGTCCGGAGACGTGTCTTTGCAATAGAACCACGTCTTGTTCCAATATTTTGGGTGGCTGGGCATCTGAACAGCCGGAAAGGTGATACCCCTCCGACGCTGGATGGTGATTCCTCCAAGTTCCAAGCTTGGCCTGCTCTTGTATTCAATCTGGCGGTTGGCGTAGAAGAACTCTCTAAAGAATCCGACTGACGGCCTTGATTGAAGGTATGCCTCGCAGAGGACTTGAAAGTGGCAAATGTTTGATACAGAGTTCGGCGCCAGATCTTGGGGATGCGGCTTGTACAGGTGCAGAATATCGCGAAAGAATTTTGACCTGGGTGGCACGAATCCTTGTTCGATATGATCTGTAAAGACTATAACCTCCCCTTTCTTTGGGGCGGGGCGGGTCTCACCAGTCGGAACATGCCAGTTGATCACTTCCTTTGGAGGAAGGGTGCCAGCGGCTACTAAATCAGATAAATACTCTTCGGTCACACAGGAGCCGGCCCAATTGCAAGAATTAGTGGCACGTGACATCTTGGCGGCTTAAAAGTACTGTGCAAAAATAACATGGCGACTAATCAAACAAAGAGCAGATAGTAAATGGCGGCTTACAAGTTACGGGGTTCTAAAAATTAAGGCCTTAAGAGGTCCGGCTGACAAAGAGCCAGAGGGGGTCTAGCGGCTCACTATGGGTGGAAGAGCCGGAAGTCATCAAGACTCGGACAAACAAGTTTCACAAATCGATACTAAAGTTTTGGATCTACCGAAGCAAAAAAGGAATTTCTACGTCAACCTAAGCCAAGAACAGTGAAAGTGAAAAATCGACCTACAACCTTAACCGACCGCACATTGCGCACGGGCGGGCCATGTACGGTGGCGGCGATGACAATGCAGCCTAAGAGGAGGCGCGGCGGGCCCCGAGACTTGATCGTGCGACCGTGCCGAAGAACGAAATGCACGGCAGAGGTATGCCGGCGGAAACCCTATTTTGCTACCGATCTAAAAGTTGTGGGAAGAGGTACTTACCGGAGGCGGAGACGGCGGCGGGCGAGATTCTGGTGCAAACAGGTTGATGCGGCGGCCTGGGTTGGTGACGGACGAGCGGCGGCGTCGGAGCGGAGCGGACGAGCTCAAGCGAGGGACGGGCAATAGGAAGAAGAAGAAGAGGCGCACGAGCGGGAATGCATTGGTTTGACTCGTGTGGGTCCTATTTAACAGGGAAACAGTGTGGGTTCCCAGGCGTCAGCACCGATCTTGCCGAAACGGACGCCTCGATTTTTGGGAAACAGTTAAATGTGAGAGATTTGGTGATACGTCAGTGTATCTATGACGTCACGCCGGGTCATTCCTGGCAACTCTCAGACAATTTCAACAGACGGATGAAATGAGCTGGCTCACTTCAGCCTGGGGCCTAATGTTGGGGATATAACCCCATGATATGACCTGGCTGGAAGGTTCCGGTTGATAAGCATTGGTTATGAGCCGGCCCACGAAGACATGTATCAGCTGGAGGCCCAAGAACTTTGGCGGTTCTTGAGGTGGGCGGGACGACAGAGACCCGGATGCGCAAGACCTTCCAAAGGATAACTTGGTTGGTAAGATAGAGATGGATTCGGAGATGTAAAGCGTGATCCGGTTGTACAATTGTAAGACCCGACGGCTCTGACCTCTGATATAAAGGCAAAGCCGGGGCGGCTTAGAGGGAGGTGATCGAAAACTAGGTCAAGCATCTAGCCCCTTGTAATAGATACAACAAGCAATAACAACACAAGCAGGACGTAGGCTTTTACCTCGGCTTGAGGGGCCAAACCTGGGTAAACTCGTGTCCTTTGTCTCAATCAACCCCTTTGAGTCCACTACCATGGTGATGGCTCCGAACTCAAGTATGGTAACCCGGACATCTGCCGTGACAAAACCACGACAGTCACCACCATACATAACTCTATACTACCAAAACGTCACCGAACCTTAAGTGTGCAGACCCTGCGGGTTCGAGAACTATGCAGACATGACCGAGACACCTCTACGGTCAATAACCAATAGCGGGACTTGGATGCCCATATTTGTTCCTACATATTCTACGAAGATCTTTATCGGTCGAACCTCTATGTCAAGGATTCAGTTAATCCCGTATGATGTTCCCTTTGTTCTTCGGTATGTTACTTGCCCAAGATTCGATCCTGACTAACACTTAGTGACATTGCTTGCAAGGCTTATTGTGATGTTGTATTACCGAGTGGACCCTGAGATACCTCTCCGTCACACGGAGTAACAAATCCGAGTCTTGATCCATGCCAACCCAACAGACACCCTCGGAGATACCTGTAGAGCACCTTTATAGTCACCCAGTTACGTTGCAACGTTTGATACACACAAGGCACTCCTCTGGTGTCAGTGAGGTGCATGATCTCATGGTCATAGGAACAGATACTTGACATGCAGAAAATAGTAGCAATAAACTGACACGATCATATGCTACGTTTGTAGTTTGGTTCTTGTCCATCACACCATTCTCCTAATGATGTGATCCCGTTATCAAATGACATCTCATGTCCATGGCTAGGAAACTTTAACCATCTTTGGTCAACGAGCTAGTCTATTAGAGGCATACTAGGGACATGGTGTTGTCTATGTATCCACACATGTATCTGAGTTTCCGATCAACACAATTATAGCATGGATAATAAACGATTATCATGAACAAGGAAATATGATAATAACCAATTTATTATTGCCTCTAGAGCATATTTCTAATAGTCTCCCACTTGCACTAGAGTCAATAATCTAGTTCACATCACCATGCGATTCGCATTGTTACGAATCTAACACCCAATGAGTTCTGGGGCTTGATCATTCTTTTCATGTGAGAGAGGTCTTATAGTCAACGGGTCTGTGACATTCAGATCCGTGTGTACTTTGCAAATATCTATGTCAAACTGTAAACAGTGCTACCACGCTCCACTTGGTAATATTCCAAATGGCCGCTCCACTATATGTATCCAGATTGCTACTACGAGTCATCCGGATTGGTGTTAAAGATTGCATCGACGTAACTCTTTACGACGAACTCTTTATCACCTCCATAATCGAGAAATATCTCCTTAGTCTTTTAGTTGCTAAGGATAATCTTGACCGCTGTCCAGTGATCCGCTCCTGGATCACTTTTGTACCCCTTGACAGACTCATGGCAAGGCACACACCAGGTGCGGTACACAACATGGCATAATATAGAGCCTACTGCTAAGGCATAGGGGACAACGTTCGTCCTTTCTCTTTCTTCTGTCGTGGTGGAGCTTTGAGTCTCACTCAACTTCAACCTTACAAATCAGGCAAGAACTCTTTCTCTGACCGATCCATTTTGAACTCTTTCAAAATCTTGTCAAGGTATGTACTCATTGAAAGTCTCATCAAGCATCTTGATCTATCTCTATATATCTTGATGCTCAACAATTAGGTACCTTTATCCAGGTCTTCCTTTGATAAACTCTTTTCAAACAACCGTTTATGCTTTCCAGAAATTCTACATCATTTCCGATCAACAATATGTCAACCACATATGCTTACCAGAAAGTCTATAGTGCTCCCACTCACTTTATTGTAAATACAAGTTTCTCATAAACTTTGTATAGACTCAAAAACTTTGATCACCTCATCAAAGTGTATATTCCAACTCCGAGATGCTTGCTTCAGTTCATAGAAGGATCACTGAAGCTTGCACACCTTTTAGCATCCTTAGGACTGACAAAACCTTCTGGTTGTATCTCATACAACCTTTCCTTAAGGAAGGAAACGATGTTTTGGCATCCATCTGCCAGATTTCATAATTGAAAAATGCAGCAACTGCTAACATAATTCTAACAGACTTTAGCATCACTACGAGTGAGAAAGTCTCATCGCAGTCAACTCCTTGAACTTGGCAGAAACTTCTTTGCGACAAGTCGAGTTTTATAAATGGTAACATTTACCATCAGCGTCTGTCTTCATCTCAAAGGTCCATTTGTACTCGATGACCTGCCGTCCAACGAGCAAGTCTACCAAAGTCTATACTTGGTTTTCATACATGGATCCTATCTCGGATTTCATGGCCTCTAACCATTTGTCGAAATCCAGGCCCATCACCACTTCTCCACAGCTCATAGGTTCATCGTTGTCCAACAACATGACCTCCAAGACAGGGTTGTCGTACCGCCCAGGAGCAGTACACATCCTTGTCGACCTACGAGGTTTGATAGTAACTTGATCTGAAGCTTCATGATCATCATTATTTACTTCCTCTTCAACTGACGTAGGTTCCACAGAAACATCTTTCTGCGCTGCGCTACTCTCTGGTTGAAACAAAGGTTCAACAACCTCATCAAGTTCTATCTTCCTCCCACTCAATTCTTTCGAGAGAAACTTTTTCTCGGGAAAGGACCCATTTTGGCAACAAACACTTTATGCTTGGATCTGAGATAGAAGGTTCACCCAACTGTTCTTAGGATAATCTATGAAGATGCATTTGTCCGCTCTGGGTTCGAGCTCATTAGGTGAAAACATTTTTCCACACAAGCTTCGCAGCCCCAAACATTAAGAAATGATAGCTTAGGTTTCTATCAAACCATAATTCACACAGTGTTATCTCAATGGATTTAGATGGTGCCCTATTTAAAGTGAATGTAGTTGTCTCTAATGCATAACCCCAAAATTATAGTAGCAAAATGATAAGAAACATCATAGCACGCACCATATCCAATAGAGCACGACTATGACATTCGGACACACCATCACGCTATGGTGTTCCAGATGGCGTGTGTTGTGAAACAACTTTCACATGGTCTAAAGTTGTATGCCAAACTAGTAACTTAGATATTCAGCTCCACGATCATATCCCATGCATTTCTTCTTGCCACGATGATGTTAAACTTCACTTTGAATTTGCTTGAACCTTTCAAACGATTCAGACTTGTGTTTCATTAAGTAAATATACACTATATCTACTCAAATCATCAGTGAAGCTAAGAAAATAACGATATCCACCGCACGCTATAAGACGCATTGGATTGCATACATCAACATGTATCATTTCCAATAAATCACTTGCCCGCTCCATCAATACGGAAAATGGGGTCCTTAGTCATCTTGCTCAATAGGCATGGTTCGCATGTCTCAACCGATTCGAAATCGAATGAGTACAAAGATCCATCAACATTGAGTTTATTCATGCACTTTATACCAATATGACATTTAGCGGCAGTGCCACAAGTATGTGGTACTATCATTATTAACTTTGTATCTTTTGGCATCAATGTTATGAACATGTGTATTACTATGATCAAGATTCAACAAACCATTCTCACTGGGTGCATGACCATTGAAGGTATTATTCATGTAAACAGAATAACCATTATTCTCTAACTTAAATGAATAACCGTGTTGCAATAAACACGATCTAATCACATTCATGCTCAATGCAAAACACCAAATAACATTTATTTAGGTTATTCACTAATCCCGAAGGTAGAGAGAGCGTGCAATGTTGATCACATCAACCTTGGAAACATTTGCAACCCACATCGTCACCTCACCCTTAGCTAGTTCTCCATTTGTTCCGTAGCTCTTATTTCGAGTTACTAACATTTAGCAACCAAACCGGTATCCAATACCCAGGTGCTACTAGGAGTACTATCAAGGTACACATCAATAACACGTATATCAAATATACTTCTGTCGACATTGCCATCCTTCTTATCTATCAAGTATCTAGGGTTGTTCCGCTTCAGCGACCGCTCTCCTCATAATCGAAGCACTTAGTCTCGGGTTTGGGTTCAACTTTGGGTTGCTTCACTGCAGCAGCAACCGACTTGCTATCCATGAAGTTTCCCTCCTTGCTCCTGCCCTTCTCGAAACTAGTGGTTTGACTAACCATCAACACTTGACGCTCCTTCTTGATTTCTACCTTCGCGGTGTCAAACATCGCGAACAGCTCAGAGATCATTATTTCTATCCCTCGTGTTATATAGTTCATCACCAAGTTCTAGTAGCTTAGTGACAGTGACTTGGAGAACTATATCAACCACTATCTGTTGGGGAACGTCGCATGGAAAACAATAAATTTCCTACGCACACGCAAACCTATCCATGGTGATGAGCATCTATGAGAAGGAGAGTGGATCTACGTACCCTTGTAGATCGCTAAGCGGGAAGCATTAAGAAACGCGGTTGGTGTAGTCGAACTTCTTCGCGATCCAAATAGCCGAGCGTCCCGCGATCTAATCACGAACTGTCCCGCGAACCAATAACGAACCGTCCCGCAATCTCGTCACGATCCGTCCCGCGATCCGATCACGAACGTCCCGTGGCCTTGATCACGATCCTTCCGATCTAGTACCGAACGGACGGCACCTCCGCGTTCAGCACACATGCAGCTTGATGACGATCACCACCGTCTTGATCCAGCAAGAGGAGGTGGAGAGGAGGAAGAGTTCACCAGCAGTGTCACGGCGCTCCGGCGATGGTGGTGGAGTGATTCCGGCAGGGCTTCGCCTAAGCACTGCGGAAAACCGATCGAGAGGAGCACCGGTGGAACGGGTAGCATGTGGCTGAAAACTTGTGCCAAAACCCTAGAAATCCACTAGTATATATAGGAGGAGAGGAGGAGGCTACCTTGGCGCAAGGGAAAAGCCCTTTGCAGCCGGCCGAGCCAAGGAGGAGAAGTCCCACTTCTCCTCCACTCCTAGTAGGAGTAGGACTCTTCCTTTTTGCCTTTTTCCACCTTTTTCTTTAGGTATTTTTCCTCCTGGCGCCATGGGTCTTTTGTGGATGTTCCACCAGCCCACTAAAGGCTGGTTATTATTATCCCACAGCCCATGGACCTTCCAGGGTCGAAATACCTCTCCCGCAGGTCTTCCGGTACACTACGGGCACTCCTGGTACACTACCGATGAGCCCGAAACTTTTCCGGCGACCAAACTGGGACTTCCTATATATGAATGTTTACCTCCGGACCATTCCGGAGCTCCTCGTGACGTCCGGGATCTCATCCGGGACTCGGAACAACCTTCCGTCACCACCATACATAACTCTACACTACCGAAACGTCACCAAACCTTAAGTGTGCAGACCCTGCGGGTTCGAGAACTATGTAGACATGACCGAGACACCTCGGCGGTCAATAACCAATGGCGGGACCTAGACATCCACATTGGTTCCTACATATTCTACGAAGATCTTTATCAGTCGAACCTCTATGTCAAGGATTCAGTTAATCCCGTATAACGTTCCCTTTGTTCTTCGGTATGTTACTTGTCCGAGATACGATCGTCGGTATCTCCATACCTAGTTCAACCTCGTTACTGGCAAGTCTCTTTACTCGTTCCGTAATACAAGATCCTGCAACTAACAATTAGTCACATTGCTTTCAAGGCTCGTTGTGATGTTGTATTACCGAGTGGGCCCCAAGATACCTCTTCGTAACACGGAGTAACAAATCCCAGTCTCGATCCATGCCAACTCAACAGACACCATCGGAGATACCTGTAGAGCACCTTTATAGTCACCCAGTTACGTTGCGATGTTCGATACACACAAGGCACTCCTCCGATATCCGTGAGTTGCATGATGTCATGGGCATAGGAACATATACTTGACATACAAAAAACAGTAGCAATAAACTGACACGATCATATGCTACATTTGTAGTTTGGGTCTTGTCCATCACATCATTCTCCTAATGATGTGATCCCATCATCAAATGACATCTCATGTCCATGGTTAGGAAACCTCAACCATCTTTTGATCAACGAGCTAGTTCACTAGAGGCACACTAGGGACATTGTGTTTGTCTATGTATCCACACATGTATCCATGTTTCCAATTAATACAATTCTAGCATGGACAATAAACAATTATCACGAACAACGAAATATAATAATAAACACTTTATATATTGCCTCTAGGGCATATTTCCAACACTATCTTATCTGGAAGATCAACTCCCACTCGATTCAAGCGATTGTAGCACCCAGACAATCTGAGCACATGCTTAATGATTGAGCTATTCTCCTTCATCTTGCAGGCAAAGAACCTTGTTGGAGATCTCATATCTCGCAACACGGCCACGAGCCTGAGAACCTAATTTCAGCTCTTAGAACATCTCATATGTCCCATTACGTTCAAAACAATTCGGAGCCTCAATTCTAAGCCGTAATGCATGACGCACTAAACTATCAAGTAGTCCTCAGAACATGTCTATCAGATGTTCACAACATCTACAGACAACGCTAGAGGGGTTGGCACACCGAGCGGTGCATTAATGACATAAGCCTTCTGTGCAGCAATGAGGAAAATCCTTAGATCACGGACCCAGTCTGCAATATTGCTACCATCACCTTTCAACTCTATTTCTCTAGGAACATATAAAAATTTAAGGGAGCTGCAGCGTGAGCTAGTAATCTACATAATTATTTTTCAAAGACACTACTGACTATGTTCATGACAATGAGTTCAATTAATCATATTACTGAAGAACTCCCACTCAAATTGACATCCCTCCGGTCATTTGAGTGATACATGCTCCAAATTCACTAACTCAAGTCAAATCATCACGTGAGTTGAGGTGGTTTCAATGGTGAACATCATCATGTTGATCATATCTACTATATGACTCATGTTCGACCTTTCGGTCTCTTGTGTTCCGAGGCCATGTCTGTACATGCTAGGCTCGTCAAGTTTAACCCGAGTGTTCTGCATGTGCAACACTGGCTTGCACCCGTTGTATGTGAACGTAGAGTCTATCACACCCGATCATCACGTGGTGTCTCGTCACGACGAACTTTCGCAACGGTGCACACTCGGGGAGAACACAATTCATCTTGAAATTAAGTGAGGGATCACCTTATAAAGCTACAGTCATCCTAAGCAAAACAAGGTGCATAAAAGGATTAACATCACATGCAAATCATAAGTGACATGATATGGCCATGAACTTGTGCTTTTGATCTCCATCTTGAAAGCACTGGCATGATCTCCATCGTCACCGGCACGACACCATGATCTCCATCATCTTGATCTCCATTAACGTGTCGCCATCGGGGTTGTCGCGCCCATCATGCTTCTACTACTATTGCTACCGTTTAGCAATAAAGTAAAGCATTAGATAGCGCTTAATGATTGACACGCGGGTCATACAATAATTAAAGACAACCATATGGCTCCTGTCGGTTGCCGTACTCATCGACATGCAAGTCGTGATATTCTATACAACACATGATCATATCATACATCACATATATCTCATCATCTAATTGGCCATATCACATCACAACATACCTTGCAAAAACAAGTTAGACGTCCTCTAATTGCAGTTGCATGTTTTACGTGGCTGCTACGGGTATCTAGCAAGAACAATTCTCACCTATGCAAAACCACAACGGTGATACATAAATTGCTTTTCAACCTTCTCAAGGACCGCCTTTGTCGAATCTGGTCCTACTAAAGTAGGAGAAACAGACACACGCCAGCCATCATTGTGCAACGAAGTTACACGTCAATTGATGGAACCAGTCTCCCGTGAGCATACGAGTAAGGTTTGTCCGGGCCGCTTCATCCCACAATATCGCTGAACCAAAACATGACCAAAAGGAAACAATCTAAGCCTCAACGCCCACAAACTCTTTGTGTTCTACTCGAGATCTCATCTACACATAGACCTAGCTCATGATGCCACTGTTGGGGGACATTGCCTGTGAAGAAACATCCTACACACACGCAAGATCTATCCATGGTGATGAGCATCTACGAGAGGGGGAGTGGATCTACGTACCCTTGTAGATCGCTAAGCGGGAAGCGTTAAGAAACGCGGTTGGTGTAGTCGAACGTCTTCGCAATCCAAATCGCTGAGCGTCCCGCGATCTCATCACGATCCGTCCCGCGATCCAATCACGATCTGTCCCGCAAACTCATCACGATCCGTCCCGCGATCTCATCATGATCCTTCTCGCAATCTTGATCATGGTCCTTCCGATCTAGCGCCGAACGGACGGCACCTCGGCGTTCAACACACGTACAGCTCGATGACGATATCTGCCTTCTTGATCCAGCAAGAGGGAGCGGAGAAGTAGAAGAGTTCTCCAGTAGCATGACGGTGCCGCGGTGATGGTGGTGGAGCAAGTCCGGCAGGGCTTCACCTAAGCACCATTGAAAACCGATCTAGAGGAGAAACTGCGATCTAGAGGAGAGGTAGCACGTGGCTATTAGGGTTAGCTTTTTCTTCTAAATCCTCTAGTATATATAGGAGGGAGGGAGGGGCGGAGGCAGCCCCAAACCCTCAAGGTTTGGTCGAAATTGGAGGTGGAGGAGTCCTACTCCAAACCTATTAGGAGTAGGATTCCTCCTTTCCACTTGGAAACTCTTTCCACCTCTCCACCTTTGGATTTTTTCCTTCTCAAACCACTCCAGCCACATGGGCCCTTAGAGGAGGCTTTGGCCAGCCCACCAGCGGCTGGTTTACCTCCTCCCACAGCCCATGTAGCCTCTTGGGTCGAAATCCCTCCCCCGATGGTCCCCCGATACACTACCGGCACTCCCGGTACACTACCGATGAGCCTGAAACTTTTCCGGCGACCAAAACAGGACTTCCTATATATCAATCTTTACCTCCTGACCATTCTAGAGCTCCTCATGATGTCCGGGATCTCATCCGGAAGTCTGAACAACCTTCGGTCACCAGCATACATAACTCTATACTACCGAAACGTCACCGAACCTTAAGTGTGCAGACCCTGCGGGTTCGAGAACTATGCCGACATGACTGAGACACCTCTACGGTCAATAACCAATAGCGGGACCTGGATGCCCATATTGGTTCCTACATATTTTACGAAGATCTTTATCGGTCAAACCTCTATGTCAAGGATTCAGTTAATCCCGTATGATGTTCCCTTTGTTCTTCGGTATGTTACTTGCCCAAGATTCGATCGTTATTATCTCCATACCTAGTTCAACCTCATTACCGGCAAGTCTCTTTGCTCGTTCCGTAATACAAGATCCCGTGACTAACACTTAGTCACATTGCTTGCAAGGCTTATTGTGATGTTGTATTACCGAGTGGGCCCTGAGATACCTCTCCGTCACACGGAGTAACAAATCCCAGTCTTGATCCATGCCAACCCAACAGACACCCTTGGAGATACCTGTAGAGCACCTTTATAGTCACCCAGTTACATTGCGACGTTTGATACACACAGGGCACTCCTCGGTGTCAGTGAGTTGCATGATCTCATGGTCATAGGAACAGATACTTGACATGCAGAAAACAGCAGCAATAAACTGACACGATCAAATGCTACGTTTGTAGTTTGGGTCTTGTCCATCACACCATTCTCCTAATGATGTGATCCCATTATCAAATGACATCTCATGTCCATGGCTAGGAAACTTTAACCATCTTTGATCAACGAGCTAGTCTATTAGAGGCATACTAGGGACATGGTGTTGTCTATGTATCCACACATGTATCTGAGTTTCCGATCAACACAATTATAGCATGGATAATAAACGATTATCATGAACAAGGAAATATGATAATAACCACTTTATTATTGCCTTTAGGGCATATTTCCAACACCATGCTCTTAGGGAGTCTCATCTAATTCCTAGCATTTGAAACAACCAAGCATGCAAGATTGGTCCCACTAATTACTCGATGGGGTCTAGTGAAAAGCGAGACTCGTCTGGGTGGCTCTTGGACCCTCGAGACACGGATGGAGTGAGAGGTATTCCGTCTGTTTTATAACATTGGTTATGGTCAGTCGGCTGACCGGAGTTTGTGTTATAAACATAGCAAAGGTTGAAGGAGACCAACAATTAAGATAATCTAGCCAGAAGGCTTGTCTATCTAGATTAGGTAGGGAGAACAAGTCGATGGGTCCATGGCCACAACTTTTATTTTTGAATGAATGTTATGGCCACAACTTAATTAGGGAGCTCCTCCTCATTTCCTCAACTGCCTGTGCCGAAATAGGACGAGGTACTAAAATTAGGCGTCCAGAAGACCATCAAGAATCAACCCTCTAAGTGCTTCATCGACTACCTCCAGGACCTCGCCGTGCTATCCAAACTCATCGAGACACTCCCGGCGACGCTCAAAACCGCCAAAGCCGAGGACTTGTTTGAGAATTTTGACGGAAAGACCAGATATGTCAGATGAGACATGCGAGGCATATAGCAAAATCAGTGAGGTGGAATTCGCTCTTAGTGTCACACAAGGCCTGTTGTCTGAGAGGGCGTATTCCAAGAGGCAGCAGCAGCAACTCGACAACAAAACAACATCACCAAACTCTAACTGAAGAGGACGGCATGTGTGATTGTTATGTGATTTTTTTTATATTTCCGTTACTGATTTTTATATTGATATCACATGCATGAATAATGATGCAATGGAATTGGGAGCTCCTTATTCCCAAGATGCATGTAAGGCCCTCTATTGGTCCAATGCCTCGCTGCCTGAACTGGATCGGTTTCCAGTTGTTTTTGTAATATAATAATTGTCGTTTTTGCACTGTACGTTTCATTTGTTCTTCTTTTTTGCGGGAATAAAACCCGTATTACTCAATCGTCATGTCTGTCCAATGGTTTTAGACTATCTCTGGGACTTCTGGCGGTCCATATCCAATCCAAGTCCATAATCCTACCTTCATCAATTCTAATAGCAAAAGTAGATAAACGATCACTACTCTATTCGAGTACGAGAGACATGAGTAATACAAGATTTACTATAAAGATTCCTTACATAATTATTAATCTACATCTCTGTACTTCCATATATCTATACTTTTATATGAGAGGGGAGTTTTAGGACCATGGTTCAGCCGAACCTATGGTCAACACCCTTCGATGTAGCACACCTCCCATGGGCAGCTGGGCCTTATTAACATTCAAATTTCTATCATCTAGTACTCTTTAAGTTATTGCATCATTTAGTTAGATTGCTCATAGGCCTGCCTGGGCTCAACTTCCAATGGAAAATGATAGGCTGGCATACATCCCAATAATGCAGTAGCTCACAAGCCCAAACAAGAGAATTTAAAAAGAGTTTTGACCTCTCAATAGTACTGCAGCCACGTAGGAAAGAAGGTGAAAAAAAGAATACGTATGAATACAACAGAAAAGTGAACAAATAAAGGAAAATAAACAAATAAAAAGAAAAGAAAAATGAAATACACAAGAATAGCAATCAGTTAGAGCTGGCAGTGAAATAGCAAGTCTGACATCTGGTGGCAACAGAGCAGAATCTGTCAGCAAAAACACAAAATTTGACATAATTTTGATTTTTCTGCAAGACTCGCTGCATTTTCTTTTTGCTGGCGTAAATAGAAATATGAGAGTAACTGAAGCACTAAAACATGATTCAACATCCATGCAAACCTGAGGCCACAAGATGTTGTGCATCACAAAGCAATAAAGAATAAAGAATGTGAACAGTACATGCCTATGGAGCAACGTTGGTTATTTTATTCCCACTACTGTTAACATGCAGTACTACGATGTAGGTTTTATTAGCACCTATAGGCTTCCTGATTGTTTTTTGATGATTCCCGCCACACTGTACCATGGCCGTCATGCACAAGCATGGACCAATCGCTTAATCTCACGCAATTCAATATGTACATGATCCGTGTGTAGGCTTTTTGAATGCTGGATCGATTCAACCGAGCGCAACGCACGTACGTGCAGACCTGGATCGTAGTCACACACACAAGCAGCTTGATTGATTTTCTGCCTAGTGCTGATACTTGATTTTGGAAAAACATTATTAAAATGGATTCAAATGAAGAAGTACTCTACATGAAAAGGTTTTGCGGTGTTGACATGAATATCTTTGAAGTTTGGGTCAATCGCTGTTCGATTTCAGTTCGAAGGCCGAAACTATGTTCAAAGTACTAAAATTTTATATTCAGAATACTATTCGGCCGATTAAGCCGTCAAGACTATCTCATATGAGAAAATGGTCTACACGGATTGTCTTCGTCTCGTCTAAACGATTGATTTTGATATAAAATCATGTCAATCCATGGTCGTAGGCAAAAGTTAGACCCATTCAAATGCAGCCGTACCATGAGGCAAAAAGTGGCGCGTCAAATCAAACATATGTCTCATAGGTAGCGCCATCGATCGCTTATTTCCTGCAGGCGTTTCGATCCAAAATATGTCCTCCAGTCAAAAAATGTTCAACACAAAAGTTGTTCCTATCATCGAAACTGTTAAAGTTTCTTTTGGGCTCATCTTCATTCGAGGTCATTTGCGGCCTATGAGACACAAAAACCGAACTGCTGTCTTATACTTACCCAAAACCGAACCGCTACGGGTAGTAGGCAAACCTGCCCACCATCGGCCACAAGAGCCCACCAACCGCCTGCTCCCACACTGTCCACAACCCGCACTGTTCGCATCGCAACCCGCATCCGCAACTAGATTTGATTCCCACAACACGGGTGACCACACCGAGACCCCGACACCATGCCGTTGCGCCCCATGAGCAGCGACGCGCCATAGTGCGGCAGCACCGTCACGCGTCGACCACCACCAAGGAGGGAGGAGGAAACCCTCCCCTCCTCCCCCTGCCGCCGTCGTCGATACCGTGTAGGATTTTCCCGACAACGTCCTTTGGCGACGAGGTGTGAGGAGGCAGGGATAGGGGAGACCGGTGACGACGGATAGGGTTGCCTCCCGGTCGCTCGCAAGGGCGACGCAGGAAGGCCAAAGCAAGCCGGTTGGCCACTATGTTTGTATTCCTCGCCTGTGCTCCTTGATGCTATATATTCATAACATCTTTTCATGATTATTTTTTATTTATATGCTATGCCACTTAACTGTAATGGACTGAGATATAACCACACTCATACTTGATTTACTTGACTCATCATCCGGCCACCTAATTAAGAGTTGCAAGCTGAGAGAGCCCATTATACATCTGGTCGATGGTTGTGCACTGGACTCAAAGGAAAGTCAACTAGGTAGCTCCATAGATCGGCAAGGTGCAGCGGCGACATGGATGGGATGTCGACCTTGTGGAAGGCCGCCCTCTGCTTGACACCGTTCGCCACATGGTGGGTGCATGTTGAATTTAGGACCATGACCATGCCGTCGCAGCGCCCGCTTGACTACGCCCAGCGATGCCCTTGCAGCGGCCAGAGCTACCTCCACCGACCTGACGGCCATGCGGAGAAGCAACCACGGGACCCCATGCTTGTTGCGACGCTGAGCCCCTTGCTCCAGGTGGCAACTATGTGTTAGTGGCTGCAGCGGCTAGCACCATCGACACGGGAGCCAATTACATCATCTCACCACTGTCCATCCATGCGGCGCTCGCGCTGGTAGCCGCCGGCACGCGGGGCAAAATGCGTCAGGAGCTCGTGGGACGTCCTTTGCCTGCGGCCTGTGGGTCGACCGGGGCTGGACCATGGAGCCAGAGTTCATGGCCATGCCCGCGTTGAGGTACGCTGCCAGTGCGCAGTCCATGGATTTTGTCCAGGATGCCGAGCAGGCGAGGCGGCGGGTGAACACCTTCGTCGCCGACGTGACCAACAAGCTCATCCGCGACGTCCTCCCTCCCCGCTCCGTCGACTCAACCACGGTCATGGTCCTCGCCAACGCGCTCTACTTCAAGGGGCGTGGTCTTAGCCGTTCGACCAGTTGGCCACCTTCATTGCGCCCTTCCATGTACCCGACAACACCACCGTGCACATGCCATTCATGACGACCGACCGGTTCGAGTTCAAGCAGCACATCGCCATATATCAAGGCTTGATGGCCCTCAAGCTTCCCTACAAGAACGAGGACAGCGACCACACGGCCGTGTTCTACATGCTTTTCCTTCTCCCGGACGATGGCAACAACCTCAGCATCGTCGATCTGTACGACAAGGCAGTCGCGGCGCTAGAGTTCATCAAGCGCCACAGGCGGGCACAACAGATTCTGGTGGGGCGGTTCATCGTCCCAAAGTTCATGTTCATGTTCGAGTTCGAGGCATCGGCGGACATGCAGAAGCTCGGACTCAGCAGAGCTCAGATTCAGAGTGTTCCTCTGCTTGTTCTGACCATGTTGATCATGGTGTAGTGGTTAGTGTAGGATCACTAGAAGAATGTCTAGAGGGGGTGAATAGACTACTAGCAGGAATTTAAAACCTAACATTTTCCCAAGTTAATTGGTTGGCAGATTTTAATAGTTTTAGCAAGTCTAGCAAGTCTAACAGCCCTACACATGCATGTCTACAAATATGGCAGTAGAAAGTAAAGACATTGCACATGAAGTAAAGAGATGGGACAGGAAGCTCAAACGCAATAGGATACGCAAAGATTTTTCCCGTGGTTCCGATAGGTGGTGCTATTGTACGTCCATGTTTATGGATTCTTCAACCCACGGAGGGTAACGTTCGCGAGAGTCCACGAAGGGCTCCACCCATAAGGGTCCACGAAGTAGCAACCTTGACTATTCCATACGTCTTCCGTTCACGAAGGACTAGCCTCACTATGGGTAGATCTTCACGAATTCGGCGATCTCCTTGCCCTTACAAACTTCTTGGTTCACTCCACAACACGAAGTAGGAGGCTCCCAAGCGACACCTAACCAATCTAGGAGGCACCACCCTCCAAAAGGTAATAGGCTGGATAGTGACGGTGAACTCCTTTCTCTTGTGCTTCAAGATGATAGACTCCTTAACACACAATCATTCTCTCATAGATTTGGCTTGCTAGAAGAGATGGGAGTGGTGGAAAGCAAGTTGGGGAGGCTAGAAATCAAGATCCATATGATAGGAGTGGAATATCTTGATCTCAACACAAGGGTAGGTGGCTCACTCTCAGAAAACTGAGTAGGATAGGTATGGAATAGTTCTGCGTGCTTCTCTTTCGAATAGGTGGTGGTGGAGGGGTATATATAGACATCTCCAAAAATCCAACCGTTACACACAATAAGTCAGACTCGGTGACACCGATGTGTAAATCTCGGTGGTACCGAAGTGAATTAAAGTTAGCAACTTTCGAATCTTGGTGAGACCGATATATAAATCTCGGTTGCACTAACAAGATGACAAACGGTCAGATTTACCAAACTCGGTGACGCCGATTCACTATTTTCGGTGGGACCAAAAATGAGAAATCTGCATACCAGTAACTTGGCAACCCGACTCGGTGGCACCGAGTGCAGTGTCGGTTACACCAAAGTGTTAGGGTTTGGCTGGGTCCGTTTGAGGATAGAATCGGTGGCGCCGGACTAGGAATGTTGGTTGCACCGATTTTGCATATGTGGCTTTGGACAGACTTTGGTGGGAGAGTTTTTGAATGTTTTGGTGACTTGTCACTTGTGCACGTTTGAGCATATTGTCCATCATCAAAACTTTATCCCTTTTTAATAGTATTGGATTTCCTATGGACTCAAAGTGATTTCTCACAAATGTAAAATGTAGAGTCTACTTGCTTGAAGTTTGGCCTGTTGGGAGACGTAGTAGTAAATCAAAAAAATTCCTACGATCACCAAGATCTATCCATGGAGAAACCAGCAACGAGTGGGGAGAGATTGCATCTTCATACCTTTGAAGATCGCTAAGCAGAAGCATTACAAGAACGCGGTTGATGGAGTCGTACTCGCAGTGATTCAGGTCGCGGTAGATCCGATCAAGTGCCGAACGGACGACACCTCCGCGTTCAACACACGTGCGGCCCGGTGACGTCTCCTACGCCTTATTCCAGAAAGGAGGAAGGAGAGGTTGGGTAAGGGCTCCAACAGCAGCACGACGGCGTGGTGGTGGTGGAGTAGGAAGGTATTCCGACAGGGCTTCGCCTAAGCGCTGCGGAGGAGGAAGAAGAGAGGTAGGGCTTCGCCGTGAGAGAGAGAGATCAAATCTTGTCTCAAAACAGCCAAAACCTCAAGTATATATAGGAGGAGGGACGTGGAGGGCTGGCTTGGCCTCTACTCCAAAGAGGAGAGGTTCGGCCGATTTATAGGGAGAGTCCACCTCCCACAAGGGAGGTGGATCTCCTCCTTTTAAATCCTTTTTGGCCCTATCTCTTATTCCTAGCCGCATGGGCCTTTAGAAAAAGTCTTTCCCAGGCCAATAAGGGCTGGCACACTTTATCTAACAGCCCATGTGGTCCTTTGGTCGTCACACCCCTCCCGGGGGTCCTATGGCACCCTCCCGGCATTCCCGGTACACGACCGATGAGCCCGAAAACTTTCCGGTGACCAAAACTGGACTTCCTATATATCAATCTTTACCTCCGGACCATTCCGGAGATCCTCATGATGCCCGGGATCTCATACGGGACTCCGAAAAACCTTCGGTAATCACGTATACCATTTCCCTATAACTCTAGCGTCATCGAACCTTAAGTGTGTAGACCCTACGAGTTCGGGAGACACATGGACATGACCGAGACACTTCTCCGGCCAATAACCAACAAAGGGATCTGGATACCCATGTTGGCTCCCACATTCTCCATGATGATCTCATCGGATGAACCACGATGTCGGGGATTCAATCAATCCCGTATACAATTCCCTTTGACTATCGGTATGATACTCGCCCGAGATTCGATCGTCGGTATTTCCAACACCTAGAGATACCTCTCCATCACACGGAGTGACAAATCCCAGTCTCGATTCGTGCCAACCCAACAGACACTTTCGGAGATACTCGTAGTGCACCTTTATAGACACCCAGTTACGTTGTGACGTTTGGCACACCCAAAGCATTCCGACGGTATCCGGGAGTTGCACAATCTCATGGTCTAAGGAAACGATACTTGACATGGAAAAGCTTTAGCAGACGAACTACACGACTAGTGCTATGCTTAGGATTGGGTCTTGTCCATCACATCATTCTCCTAATGATGTGATCCCGTTATCAACAACATCCAATGTCCATGGTCATGAAACCGTGACCATCTATTGATCAACGAGCTAGCCAACTAGAGGCTCACTAGGGACATGTTGTGGTCTATGTATTCACACATGTATTATGGTTTCCCATTAACACAATTATAGCATGAACAATAGACAATTATCATGAACAAGGAAATACAATAATAACCATTTTATTATTGCCTCTAGGGCATATTTCCAACAGTCTCCCACTAGCACTAGAGTCAATAATCTAGTTACATTGTGATGAATCGAACACCCATAGCATTCTGGTGTTGATCAGGTTTTGCTCGTGAGAGAGGTTTAGTCAACGGATCTGCGACATTCAGATCCGTATGCACTTTAGAAATATCTATATCTCCCTCCTGAATGTACTCACGGATGGAATTGAAGCGGCGCTTGATGTGTCTTGTCTTTTTGTGAAACCTGGGCTCCGTCACAAGGGCAATAGCTCTAGTGTTGTCACAGAATAGAGTCATCGGGCCTGACGCACTTGGAATCACTCCTAGGTCGGTGATGAACTCCTTCATCCAGACTCCTTCCTTTGCTGCTTCCGAAGCAGCTATGTACTCCGCTTCACATGTAGATGCCGCCACGACGCTTTGCTTGCTGCTGCACCAGCTTACTGCCCCGCCGTTCAAAATGTACACGTATCCGATTTGCGACTTGGAGTCGTCTGGATCTGTGTCGAAGCTAGCATCGATGTAACCCTTTACGACGAGCTCTTCGGCACCTCCATATACGAGAAACATGTCCTTTGTCCTTTTTAGGTACTTCAGGATATTCTTAACCGCTGTCCAGTGTTCCGCTCCGGGATCACTTTGTTACCTCCCTACCAAACTTATGGCAAGGTTCACATCAGGTCTGGTACACAGCATGGCATACATAATAGAGCCTATGGCTGAAGCATAGGGGATGACACTCATCTCTTCTCTATCCTTTGCCGTGGTCGGGCATTGGGTCGTACTCAATCTCACACCTTGTAACACAGGCAAGAACCCCTTCTTGGACTGATCCATATTGAACTTCTTCAATATCTTTTCAAGGTATGTGCTTTGTGAAAGACCTATGAGGCGTCTCGATCTATCTCTATAGATCTTAATACCTAATATGTAAGCAGCTTCTCCAAGGTCCTTCATTGAAAAACACTTATTCAAGTAGGCCTTTACACTTTCCAAGATTTCTATATCATTTCCCATTATCATTATGTCATCCACATATAATACGAGAAATGCTACAGAGCTCCCACTCACTTTCTTGTAAATACAAGGTTCTCCATAGACCTATACAAACCCAAACGCTTTAATCACTTCATTAAAGCGAATGTTCCAACTCCGAGATGCTTGCACCAGCCCATAGATGGAGCGCTGGAGCTTGCATACCTTGTTAGTATCTTTAGGATCGACAAAACCTTCCGGCTGCATCATATACAGTTCTTCCTTGAGGAAGCCATTAAGGAATGCCGTTTTGACGTCCATTTGCTAGATCTCATAATCATAAAATGCGGCAATCGCTAACATGATTCGGACAGACTTCAGCATCGCTACGGGTGAGAAAGTCTCATCGTAGTCAACTCCTTGAACTTGTCGATAACCCTTAGCGACAAGCCGAGCCTTATAGACGGTCACATTCCCATCCGCGTCAGTCTTCTTCTTAAAGATCCATTTATTTTCAATGGCTCACTTATCATCAGGCAAGTCCCCCAAAGTCCATACTTTGTTCTCATACATGGATCCTATCTAGGATTTCATGGCTTCAAGCCATTTGTTGGAATCCGGGCCTGCCATCGCTTCTTCATAGTTCGAAGGTTCACCGTAGTCTAACAACATGATCTCTAGGCAGGGTTGCCGTACCACTCTGGAGCGGAACGTGTCCTAATGGACCTTCGACGTTCAATAGTAACTTGATCAGAAGTTCATGATCATCATCATTAACTTCCTCTCCAGCCGGTGTAGGCTCCACAGAAACAACTTCCTGTGTTGCGCTACTCTCCGGTTCGAGTGGAGGTACAATTACCTCATCAAGTTCTATTTTCCTCCCACTTACTTCTTTCGAGAGAAACTCTTTCTCGAGAAAGGATCCATTCTTGGCAACAAAGATTTTGCCCTCGTATCATAGGTACAAGGTATACCCAATAGTCTCTTTGGGATATCCTATGAAGACGCACTTTTCCGCTTTGGGTTCGAGCTTCTTAGTTTGAAGTTTCTTCACATAAGCATTGCATCCCCAAACTTTTAGAAACGACAGCTTAGGTTTCTTTCCAAACCATAATTCATATGGTGTCGTATCAACGGATTTTGACGGTGCCCTATTTAAAGTGAATGCGGCAGTCTCTAATGCATATCCCCAAAATGATAGCGGTAAGTCGGTAAGAGACATCATAGATCGTACCATATCTAATAGACTGCGATTACGACGTTCAGACACACCATTTCGCTGAGGTGTGCCGGGCGGCGTGAGTTGTGAAACAATTCCACATTTCCTTAGGTGCGTGCCAAACTCGTCACTTAAATATTCTCCGCCACAATCAGATCGTAGGCACTTTATCTTCCTGTCACGTTGATTCTCTACCTCACTCTGAAATTCCTTGAACCTTTCAAAAGTTTCAGACTTATGCTTCATTAAGTAGACATACCCATATCTACTCAAGTCATCAGTCAGGGTGAGAACATAAGGGTAGCCACCACGAGCCTCGACACTCATTGGACCGCATACATCTGTATGTATTATTTCCAACAAGTCAGTTGCTCGCTCCATTGTTCCGGAGAACGGAGTCTTAGTCATCTTGCCCATGAGGCATGGTTCGCACGTGTCAAATGATTCGAAATCAAGAGACTCCAAAATTCCATCAGTATGGAGCTTCTTCATACGTTTGACACCAATATGACCAAGGCGGGAGTGCCACATGTAAGTGGGACTATCGTTATCAACCTTACACTTTTTGGTACTCACACTATGGACATGTGTAACATCACGTTCGAGATTCATCAAAAATAAACCATTGACCAGTGGGGCATGACCATAAAACATTTCTCTCATATAAATAGAACAACCATTATTCTCGGATTTAAATGAGTAGCAATCTCGCATCAAGCAAGATCCAGATACAATGTTCATGCTCAAAGCTGGTACTAAATAACAATTATTAAGGTTTAACACTAATCCCGAAGGTAGATGTAGAGGTAGCGTGCCGACTGCGATGATTCCCGACGCGCACCGTCACCTCATCCTTTGCCAGCCTCCGCTTATTCCGAAGCTCCTGCTTGGAGTTACAAATGTGAGCAACTGCACCGGTATCAAATACCCTAGGAGCTACTACGAGCACTGGTTAGGTACACATCAATAACAAGTATATCACATATACCTTTAATGTTGCCATCCTTCTTATCCGCTAACTACTTGGGGCAGTTCCGCTTCCAGTGACCGGTACCCTTAAAGTAAAAGCACTCAGTCTCAGGCTTGGATCCATGCTTGTTCTTCTTCTTCCTGACAACTTGCTTACCGGGCGCGGCAACAGCTTTGCCGTCCTTCTTGAAGTTCTTTTTACCCTTGCCTTTCTTGAAACTAGTGGTCTTATTTACCATCAACACTTGATGCTCCTTTCTGATCTCGACCTCTGCTGATTTCAGCATCGAGTACAACTCAGGAATGGACTTCTCCATCCCTTGCACGTTGTAGTTCATCAAAATCTCTTGTAGCTAGGTGGAAGCGACTGGAGGATTCTATCAATGACCGAGTCATCCGGGAGATTAACTCCCAGCTGAGTCAAGCGGTTGTGTAGCCCAGACATCTTGAGGATGTGCTCACTGACAGAACTATTCTCCTCCATCTTAGAAGTGAATAACTTGTCGGAGACATCATATCTCTCGACCCGGGCATGATCTTGGAAAACCAGTTTCAGCTCTTGGAACATCTCATATGCTCCGTGTTGCTCAAAACGCTTTTGGAGCCCCGGTTCTAAACTGTAAAGCATGCCGCACTAAACAATGGAGTAATCATCGTAGCGAGAATGCCAAGCGTTCGCAACGTCTTGCTCTGCTGGGAGAAGGGGGTGGGTCACCTAGTGGTGCATCCAGGACATACAATTTCTTGGAAGCTATGAGGATGATCCTCAAGCCAAGGACCCAGTCCGCATAGTTGCTTCCATCATCTTTCAGCTTGGTTTTCTAGGAACGCGTTGAAATTGAGGGTGACATTCGCGTTGGCCATTGGATCTACAATATAGATTGTAAAGATAATTTTAGACTAAGTTCATGATAATTAAGTTCACATAATCAAATTATTTAATGAACTCCCACTTAGATAGACATCTCTCTAGACATCCAAGTGACACATGATCCATGTCAAGTAACCCGTCTCCGATCATCACGTGAGACGGACTAGTCATCCATAGTGAACATCTCCATGTGGATCGTATCTTCCATACGACTCATGTTCGACCTTTCGGTCTTCCGTGTTCCGAGGCCATGTCTGTACATGCTAGGCTTGTCAAGTCAACCTAAGTGTTTTGCGTGTGTAAATCTGGCTTACACCCGTTGTATGCGAATGTTAGAACCTATCACACCCGATAATCACGTGGTGCTTCGGAACAACGATCCTTAGCAATGGTACACAGTTAGGGTGAACACTTTTCTTGAAATTTTAGTGAGAGATCATCTTATTTACTACCGTCGTTCTAGGAAAATAAGATGTAAACATGATAAACATCACATGCAATCAATATAGTGACATGATATGGCCATTATCATCTTGCTCCTTTGATCTCCATCTTCGGGACGCCATGATCATCACTGTCCCCGGCACGACACCATGATCTCCATCATCATGATCTCCATCATTGTGTCTTCATGAAGTTGTCTCGCCAACTATTACTTCTACCACTATGGCTAATGTTTAGCAATAAAGTAAAGTAATTACATGGCGTTTATGATTGACACGCAGGTCATACAATAAAATAAGACAACTCCTATGGCTCCTGCCGGTTGTCATACTCATCGACATGCAAGTCGTGAATCCTATTACAAGAACATGATCAATCTCATACATCACAATGCATCACATCACATCCTTTGGCCATATCACATCACAAGGCATATGCTGCAAAAACAAGTTAGACATCCTCTAATTTTAGTTGGAAGTTTTTACGTGGCTGCTATAGGTTACTAGCAAGAATGTTTCTTACCTACGTCAAAACCACAACGTGATATACCAATTTCTATTTACCCTTCATAAGGACCCTTTTCATCAAATCCAATCCGACTAAGGTGGGAGAGACAGACACCCGCGAGCCACCTTATGCAACAAGTGCATCTCAGGCGGTGGAACCAGTCTCACGTAAGCGTACGTGTAATGTCGGTCCGGGCCAATTCATCCCACAATGCCGCCGAATCAAGATAAGACTAGTAGTGGTAAGCAAATTAACAAAATTGACGCCCACAACTGCTTTGTGTTCTACTCGTGCATAGATTCTATGCATAGACCTAGCTCTGATACCACTGTTGGGAGACGTAGTAGTAAATCAAAAAATTTCCTACGATCACCAAGATCTATCCATGGAGAAACCAGCAATGAGTGGGGAGAGATTGCATCTTCATACCTTTGAAGATCGCTAAGCGGAAGCGTTACAAGAACGCGGTTGATAGAGTCGTACTCGCAGTGATTCAGATCACAGTAGATCCGATCAAGTGTCGAACGGACGACACCTCCGCGTTCAACACACGTGCAGCCCGGTGACGTCTCCTACGCCTTGATCCAGCAAGGAGGAAGGAGAGGTTGGGTAAGGGCTCCAACATCAGCATGACGGCGTGGTGGTGGTGGAGTAGCAAGGTATTCCGACAG
This sequence comes from Hordeum marinum, assembly GCA_022496015.1. NCBI lineage: Eukaryota > Viridiplantae > Streptophyta > Magnoliopsida > Poales > Poaceae > Hordeum > Hordeum marinum. Next base: position 19,924,993 of record CM039673.1, on the reverse strand, counting down.
GGCTTCGCCTAAGCGCTGCGGAGGAGGAAGAAGAGAGCTAGGGCTTCACCGTGAGAGAGAGAGAGATCAAATCTTGTCTCAAAACAGCTAAAACCACAAGTATATATAGGAGGAGGGACGTGTAGGGCTGGCTTGGCCTCTACTCCAAAGAGGAGAGGTTCGGCCGATTTAATGGGAGAGTCCACCTCCCAAGAGGGAGGTGGATCTCCTCCTTTTAAATCCTTTTTGGCCCTATCTCTTATTCCTAGCCGCATGGGCCTTTAGCAAAAGTCTTTCCCAGGCCAATAAGGGCTGGCACACTTTATCTAACAGCCCATGTGGTCCTTTGGTCGTCACACCCCTCCCGGGGGTCCTCCGGCACCCTCCCGACACTCCCGGTACACTACCGATGAGCCCGAAAACTTTCCTGTGACCAAAACTGGACTTCCTATATATCAGTCTTTACCTCCGGACCATTTCGGAGATCCTCGTGACGCCCGGGATCTCATACGGGACTCAGAACAACCTTCGGTAATCACGTATACCATTTCCCTATAACACAAGCGTCATCGAACCTTAAGTGTGTAGACCCTATGGGTTCGGGAGACACGTGGACGTGACCGAGACACTTCTCCGGCCAATAACCAACAGCGGGATCTGGATACCCATGTTGGCTCCCACATGCTCCACGATGATCTCATAGGATGAACCACGATGTCGGGGATTCAATCAATCCCGTATACAATTCCCTTTGTCTATCGGTATGATACTCGCCCGAGATTTGATCGTCGGTATCTCTATACCTTGTTCAATCTCGTTACAGGCCAGTCTCTTTACTCGTTCCGTAATACATCATCCCGTGACTAACTACTTGGTCACATTGAGCTCATTATGATGATGTCTTACCGAGTGGGCCCAAAGATACCTCTCCGTCACACGGAGTGACAAATCCCAGTCTCGATTCGGAGATACCTGTAGTGCACCTTTATAGCCACCCAGTTACGTTGTGACGTTTGGCACACCCAAAGCATTCCTACGGTATCTGGGAGTTGCACAATCTCATGGTCTAAGGAAACGATACTTGACATTGAAAAGCTTTAGCAGACGAACTACACGATCTAGTGCTATGCTTAGGATTGGGTCTTGTCCATCACATCATTCTCCTAATGATGTGATCCCGTTATCAACGACATCCAATGTCCATGGTCATGAAACCGTGACCATCTATTGATCAACTAGCTAGTCAACTAGAGGCTCACTAGGGACATGTTGTGGTCTATGTATTCACACATGTATTATGGTTTCTGGTTAACACAATTATAGCATGAACAACAGACAATTATCATGAACAAGGAAATATAATAATAACCATTTTATTATTGCCTCTAGGGCATATTTCCAACATGGCCAACCTATTTCCTTCTCCTTCTTCTTCTTGAAGATACTCTCCACACTCCTTAGCCAACCTTCTTTGTGGACCTTATCTGAAATACACTACATGAAGGTATTAGTCCAAGAGACAATGTATGTTGTCATCATTTACCAAAACCACCAAAGAAGCATTTTGTGCTTTCATTTAGTTCCACTTTGCCTCATATAGGGTCTTTCTTCAGCTCTCTTCTCTAGATTATGCTCCTCCTCCTCTCTTTATCTTCAGTGGATCTATGTAATTCACTCTGTACTTCTCTATGAGCTGAATGGAATTGGCACTTCGATGCCTTTGCTTATTCAAAATAAAAGAAAACGAGTGTGATGTTGTTCCTTGGGCATGTGGTCAATCCTCTAGCTGGCTCAAATGAGCCATTGACTAGATCTGTGTAGATGCTTCCTGAAAACGTGGCGTGGTATGATTGTTGAACATTGTATGGATTGTTTAATTGATTCTGATGCTACGTACGATCTGCATGATCAGGATTCAGGACCATTGTGCACAGGCGATGCAGACGCCACTGACAATTCGTTACTGATGCACCAATACGTTGTGATTAAAAATGTTTTGTCTTTCCGACAAACGGATTGAAAAGGTGATATTAAGATCTACTTCCTCCGTTCATAAATATAGATTTTTTGAGCTTTCACTACGGACTACTAAATAATTTTATCTCAAATTAATTATTTTAATTCTTGCCCTGTTTTTGTATAATAATATATTCCAATTTAACTTTTAGGGTTTCAATGATATATGGGTTTTATGAAGATCATTTACAACCCAAAATTACTTCATAGTAGTCACACACATTTTTATAGCTTAATTTTGGTTTTATAAATAATCCCTATATGATAATTTACAGTTATGAATAATTCCAAAAAAATTGAGCCACAATTTCACGCATTTCAATCAACTCCTTGTCAAATTCAGCTGAGATGAAGCAATCACAAAGCAATCTTTTTATAAAAAAATCGACCCTATTTATTTTCCACATATTTGTAAAACCAAATATTTATATTACTGGTGCTGGCCAGGCGACCGGTCGCAGGTTGCATTGATGGATTGACGCATATTCTTGACCGAATATTTCCACATCATGAAATTATATATTAAGCACGCCATCCCAAAGGGACAAAATCTCATTCGTGTGAAGTATCTTTATTAAGATGTAAGAATGTTTTTTTTGAGAAAAAAGATAAGAAAGTTAAACAAGAAAAGAAATATCATTCGCTTGGAGTATCTTGCTCGTGGGCCTTAGTAGCCCAACTAAACTAGGAAGCAGACGCCTCCACTCCACAGATTGGTCTCCACAATCCACTTCACACGCCGCCCAATTTCTCAAAAAAAGAAAAAAAACTTCACACGCCGCCGTTCACCGACGTGTACCGGGACACGGCAGCGGGCCTGCGGCTTCACCCCGCGCGAGCTAGACTGATCCACGGAGGAGCTGCATGCATACATCCGTAACTAGCTCCTCCCTGCGTCGCCCATCTCCGACCCCCCCCCTGCACAGCCTCGTCATCACCGATGCCGCCCTCCCCGACACCGACGGCGTCGACCGCATCATCGCCCTCCTGCGCAACATCATCTTGCGCCTCCCCGTACTGGAAGCCCCCACGTACGACCTCGCATCACCGACACGGTGCGCGACCCTGCCCTCCCCTCCGCCGACGGTGTCGACCGCATCAGCGCCCTCCCTGACACCCTCCTGCGCCACATTGTCTTGCGCCTCCCGGTCACGGACGCTGCACGCACTTTCGCACTCGCCTCGCGATCGTGTCGAGTCTGGCTATCCATGCAGTCCATCGTGGCCGACGCCTCCCTCCATCCCGATGAGTACCTCTGGCCTCCCAGCCCTGCCAACATGTCGGCCATCACCGCCTCCGTCTCCGGCACCCTAGAAGTGCACCCGGGGCCCTTCCGCTACGTCCACCTCACCTACAGCCACATGGGTGCGCACCCGGCCCAGCTCGCACGCTGGCTCCGGTTCCTCGCCGCCAAGGGCGTCCAAGAGCTCGTGCTTGTCAACCGGTTATGCCCCTCCCAAACACGCTCTTCAGCATTAGCACGGTCGTCCGCCTCTACATTGGCCTATGGAAGCTCCCAGGCATGGCCGGCCTGTTGAGTATATAGGAAATTTTCCTATCAAATTAATCCACAAGATAATGACTAGCATGACATTGACTAGATTAACAACATACTAATAACTAACGAGACTAGCATGTACTACATAAATAGTAGACACATCTACGCGTATTGCTAGTACCGGGAAAACTAAAATAAGAAGGAGCAGGATATACCCTCCGATGGGCCAGTTGGCCGTAGCAGCAGCATTGGCGGCAGTGGCGTCCTTGGTCGCCTTCTTGTCGGCTTCAGACTTCTCGGCAGCGGCCCGATCGGCATCAGTTGGGGGTGACATGGTGATGTTGACGTAGACGACACGGACATACAGGAAATAGTCAAAAGGAACAATAGCGAGCAGTCGCGTAGTCGCTCCCCAAAAAACTAATCGCCCCTCTCCCGTACAGGATCCAAAGAGGCAGGGTTTCGGAGGCCTGCTCTCCCATCGGCCGTGTACGCGGCGAACGGGACGGAGTCGTCGGTGGTAGCAGAAGCAAAGGAACGACGTGGGCAGAGTGCGCGTAGAGGAAGATGTGATATGTTTTTCCGTGGTGTCTATGGTTAGTCAAAGCCTTGCTTATGTAGGTGGCATCTATGTGGAGAGACGTGAGCTAGACCCACGTCCGAGTCGGTAGCCCACGACCCAACGTCTCAGATCGAGGCGTTACTTATTCTCCGTTCCCGAGTGACAAAAATAAGCACGTAGGTATGAGCTCGGCTCGGCTCAATCCCGCAACCCGCAGCGCGACACGTAGCATCGTAACGAGGCGGGCGGCGGAGGAGTGCGCGCGGGCATCTTCTCTTCTCAAGGTCGAATAGCATGTAGAAGATAGACCATTATAAGGAGGTCCAACTCCTCCTCCACTAACGAGGTGGGACTAAACTTCCCACCATCCCTTTTCATGCCACCTACATGGGGCCTTAGAGATTTTTATGAAATTCTCTTATGGGCCCAAAGCCCATCTCGAATTTCAACAATCCCCCACGATATGTCAAGGGCCTATTTTGTCGTCTGTTCCAATTACTGTTTGATATACCATCATTTCAGTGAAGACCTATTAAGGTTGAGCTTCACCTTGAGCAAGTATCTACACTCCTTTACAACTGAACAATGGACTATGCCTTGAATTGTTAGTTTCACCACAAGTCTTACTAGTACTAGGATATCGAAGGCTAACCCCTCGGGTGGAGCATATTAGTCACACTCCTGTCCTATTCATGAGTTTACTAGAGATCACCCCAATCTCATAGACCGTGATCAGCAGTCGGGCTCATATAGGTGTGTTCCTCCAAAGATCGCTCTTTAGGATAGCATCTTGCTTACATATAAACTTTGGAACACATTAAGATAGTAGTCATCCTACCATACAGTATCCAAGAGTATTACATATCCAACGTAGTGGGTTAGTAAAGTTACTCTCCTTAGTTCATCACTGGCTTGTTTTTCCAGGTCCTACTTCACAAGTTCTCCGATCACATAGGTTGGGTTACTACCATGGCAACTCATGTGGGTCTCATACCCATCTCCCTCTATGCATTATCTATCACAACATGTAATAGCCTTTTAGTAAAGGGATCTGCCAGATTCTTAGCCGTGTAGATGTAATCTGACGCTATCACTCTGGAGCTTCTTCAACGTTTGATAACTTTCAATCTCATTCTTATATGTTTGTTGGACTTCATGTTGTCCTTTGAACTCTTCACTTTGACAATGACTGTCTGGTTATCGCACTTCATAAGGATAGTCAGAACCGGCTTCTCAACCACTTGAAAGTCCATCAAGAGATCTCGAAGAAATTCTGCTTCGACACCAGAAGTATCTAATTTTGTTAATTCTGCTTTCATTGTCGATCTCGTGAAGATCATTTGCTTGCAAGACTTCCAGGAAACAACACCACCTCCAAGGGTAAACATATACCCAGTAGTGGCATCTCAGCAGCATCAGAGATCCAATTCGCATCACTGTACCCTTCAAGTATCCACGGGTATCCGGTATAGTGAATTCCGTGATTCATAGTACCTTTCAGATAGCACATAACTCTTTCAACAACATGTCAATGAACATCACCCGGATTGGCGACAAACCGACTCAGTTTGCTAACAGCAAACGCGATGTGAGGCCTCGTTGCGCTAGCTAGATACATAAGTGAACCAATGATTTGAGAGTATCTCAATTGATCTTTAGATGTTCCTATGAACTTTCGAACTAGCACACTAGGATCATATGGTGTTTGAGAAACTTTGCAGTCCGAATATCCAAAATGACTCAAAATCTTCTCAACATAATGGGATTGCAGAAGTGTAATCCCACCCTCACCATCTCTCAATAGCTTGATGTTCAAGATAACATCAGCCACTCCAAGGTCCTTAATCTCAAAGTTCTGAGAAAGAAAAGACTTAACATCCTCAATCACTTTGAGATTGGTTCCAAATATTAGTATGTCATCAACATACAAGCATAGTATAACTCCTTTGCCCCCACCATGGCGATAGTATACACATTTGTCAACTTCATTAACAATGAAGTCAACAGATGTCAGAGTTGTATTAAACTTCTCATGCCATTGCTTAGGTGCTTGTCTCAGGCCATATAAATATTTCAACAACTTACACACCTTTCCTTCTTGACCATCTATCACAAAGCCATCTGCATGTTGGATATAGATTTCCTCCTCTAGCTCTCCATTAAGGAAAGTCGTCTTGACGTCCATTTGATGGACAAGAAGACCATGCGAGGCCGCCAACGAGAGTAGTACTCGAATGTTGGTCAGTCTGGCCACAGGTGAATAAGTATCAAAGAAATCTTCTTCTTTCTCGGCATAGCCCTTGGCCACAAGCCTAGCCTTATACTTTTCAATTGAACCATTGGACCTAAGCTTCTTTTTGAGCACCCACTTACATCCCAATGGTTTGCAACCATAGGGACGCTCAGTTATTTCCCATGTTCCGTTAGCCATGATGGAATGCATCTCGCTACAGATCGCTTCTTTCCAGTAGTCAGCATCAGGAGATGCATAGTCTTCCGAAATAGAAGTGTGATTATCATCCACGAGGTACACAAGGAATTCATCACCAAAGGTCTTTGTAGTACTTTGTCTCTTGCCCCTACCAAAGGTTTCCTCGTCATCCTCCAAAGGATTTTCATCATGTGGCAGGCTCAGGAGTCTCCTCTGATTCCTGTCTAGAAGTGATTCGCACATCTCTCATGGGGAATATATCCTCAATGTAGCATCCTTAGACTCCATAATTGTATCGACCTTCATGTCAGGTACCTCAGATTTCACTAGTAGAAATCTATAGCCAACGTTGTTCTTAGCGTAGCCCAAATTAACACAATCTATGCCCTTTGGCCCAAGCTTACGCTTTTTTGGGGATCGGCACATTGACTTTCGCCAAACAGCCCCAAGTACGTAAGTAGGAGAGCGTCGTCCTTCTCTTCGACCACTACTCATAGGGAGTGACCTCATTATCTTTTGTCGGAACTTTATTCAGGACATGACACGAAGTCAATATAGCCTCCCCCCACAATGCCTTGGATAAACCCGATGTATCTAACATGGCGTTAACAAATCAGTTAGAGTATAGTTTTTCCCCTATAAACACCTTGAGTTTAAGAGGTATTTTGACTTTCTAGAAAAAATCATGAGGAAATCCAAGAGCTGGCTCAGCACGCTTCCTATATAAGGAACATAATGAGAACAATTTGCTATGTTTTCTTTCTGAAACCTTTCAGAGTCTGAAGCTAACTAAGGCCTTGTTCGGATACTCTTCGCTCCCCAACTGCAGCTCCCGAGAGGAGGGAGCACCAAGACAATTGCAGGGAGCATCCCGAACACAGCTCCTCGCACGGAGCGGAGTTACGAGACTGGAGAACTTCCGAACATGCACTAAATCACCTTGCACAGACGCTCTTGATGATTGAACTGATATCCACCACACGGCCATTGAGATCACCTGCAGTTTAGGCTTCAAAGCTGCGTATGAACACATGCACACTTCACCTCAGTCAATGTGCTTTGCCTGACTGTCATGTCATTTCTTTAGCAACTAAGCACAAAACCCATCGTAAGAGTGACAAAGAAGAAGAACGCCAACTAATCGCTAGTGTCCAATAAGTACTAAAAAATTTATTTCAATTATCTCTTGGAAACATGCCCTAGAGGCAATAAATAAAGTGTTTATTATTATATTTCCTTGTTTATGATAATCGTTTATTATCCATGCTATAATTGTATTCATTGGAAACACATTACATGTGTGGGTAAATAGACAACACTCTGTCCCTAGTATGCCTCTAGTGAACTAGCTCGTTGATCAATGATGGTCAAGGTTTCCTAGACATTGACATGAGATGTCATTTGATAACGAGATCACATCATTAGGAGAATGATGTGATGGACAAGACCCAAACTACAAACATAGCATATGATCGTGTCAGTTTATTGCTACTGTTTTCTGCATGTCAAGTATGTGTTCCTATGACCATGAGATCATGCAAATCACGGACATCGGAGGAGTGCCTTGTGTGTATCAAACGTCGCAACATAACTGGGTGACTATAAATGTGCTCTACAGGTATCTCCGAAGGTGTCTGGTGAGTTGGCATGGATCAAGACTGGGATTGTTACTCCGTGTGACGGAGAGGTATCTAAGGGACCACTCGGTAATACAACATCACAATAAACCTTGCAAGCGATGTGACTAAGTGTTAGTTGCGGGATCTTATATTACAGAATGAGTAAAGAGACTTGCCGGTAACAAGGTTGAACTAGGTATGGAGATACCGACGATCGAATCTCGGGCAAGTAACGTACCGATGAACAAAGGGAACATCATACGGGATTAACTGAATCCTTGACACAGAGGTTCGACCGATAAAGATCTTCATAGAAAATGTAGGAACCAATATGGGCATCTGGGTTCTGGTATTGATTATTGATCGTAGAGGTGTCTCGGTCATGTCTACATAGTTCTCGAACCCGTAGGGTCTGCACACTTAAGGTTTGGTGACGTTTTGGTAGAATAGAGTTATGTACGGTGGTGGCCGAAGGTTTCTCGGAGTCCCGGCTGAGATCCCAGAGGTCACGAGGAGCTTCGGAATGGTCCGGAGGTAAAGATTCATATATAGGAAGTCTTGTTTTGGTCGCCGGAAAAGTTTTGGGCTCATCGGTAGTGTACCGGGAGACCATCGGGAGGGGTATTTCGACCCAAGAGGCTACATGGGCTATGGGAGAGTGAATACCAGCCCTTAGTGGGCTGGTGGAAGTCCCACACAAAGCCCATGCGGCTAGGGAGAAAAAGCCCAAAGAGAAAAAGTGGAAAAAGGCCAAAATAGGATGAATCCTAGCCCTACTAGGATTGGAGGTGGATTCCACCTCTCCCTCTTGGTTCGGCCAACTCCTTGGAGGCTTGGCCCTTGGGACAACCCTCCTCCTAACTTCCTCCTATATATAATGGTGGTTTTAGGGTTTTTGCACTATATTTTCAGCCACGTGCTACCCGTTCCTCCAGTGCATAGTTTTTCCTCTAGATCGGATTTCTGAAGTGCTTAGGCGAAGCCCTTCCGGAATAGCTCCACCACCATCGCCGGAGCACCATCATGCTGCCGGAGAACTCTTCTTCCTCTCCACTCCCTCTTGCTGGATTAAGAAGGCGGAGATTGTCATCAAGTTGTACGTGTGCTGAACGCGGAGATGCCATCCGTTCGGTGCTTGATCGGGATGGATCGTGAGGACGGTTCGTGATTGGATCGCGGGACGCTCGGCGATTTGGATCGCAAAGACGTTCGACTACACCAGACGTGTTTCTAAAAGCTTCCCGCTTAGCGATCTACAAGGGTATGTAGATCCACATGTCCCTCTCATAGATGCTCATCACCATGGATAGATCTTGCATGTGCGTAGGAAATTTTTTGTTTCCCATGTAACGTTCCCCAACAGTGGCATCATTAGCTAGGTCTATGTGTAGATGAGATCTCAAGTAGAACACAAAGGGTTTGTGGGCGTTGATGCTTAGATTGCTTCCTCCCTTGGTCGGATTTTGGTTCAGCAGTATTGTGAGATGAAGCGGCCCGGACCAACATTACTCGTACGCTTACGAGAGACCGGTTCCCTCGACCGTGACTTGTTGCATAGATGGCTTGCGGGAACCAGTTTATCTTACTTTAGTTGGATCGGATTCGACAAAGGCGGTCCTTGGGAAGGTTGAAAAGCAACTAGTGTATCACCGTTGTGGTTTTTGCGTAGATGAGAATTTTTCTTGCTTGATACCCTTAGCAGCCACGTAAAACATGCAACAACAATTAGAGGACGTCTAACTTGTTTTTGTAGGGTATGTTGTGATGTGATATGGCCAATTACATGATGTGATATATGTGATGTATGAGATGATCATGTGGTGTATAGATTATCACGACTTGCATGTCGATGAGTAAGGCTACCGGCAGGAGCCATAGGGTTGTCTTTAATTATTGTATGACCTGCGTGTCAATCATTAAGCACTATGTAATGCTTTACTTTCTCGCTAAACGGTAGCAATAGTAGTAGAAGCATGTTGGGCGTGACAACCCCGATGGTGACACATTGATGGAGATCAAGATGATGGAGATCATGGTGTCGTGCCGGTGACGATGGAGATCATGTCGGTGCTTTCTAGATGGAGATCAAAAGCACAAGTTCATGGCCATATCATGTCACTTATGAATTGCATGTGATGTTAATCCTTTTATGCACCTTGTTTTTCTTAGGATGACTGTAGCATTATAAGGTGATCCCTCACTTAAATTTCAAGCTAAATTGTGTTCTCCCCGAGTGTGCACCGTTGCGAAAGTTTGTCGTGTTGATACACCACGTGATGATCGGGTGTGATAGACTCTACGTTCACATACAACGGGTGCAAGCCAGTGTTGCACACGCAGAATACTCGGGTTAAACATTACGAGCCTAGCATGTACAAACATGGCCTCGGAACACAAGAGACCGAAAGGTCGAACATGAGTCATATAGTAGATATGATCAACATGAGATGTTCACCATTGAAGCCACCTCAACTCACGTGATGATCGGACTTGAGTTGGTGAATTTGGATCATGTGACACTCAGATGACCTGAGAGATGTCAATTTGAGTGGGAGCTTTAGTAATTTTATTAACTAAACTCATTATCTTGAACAATAGTCTAAGTAAACTTTGCATATTTATGTTGTAGATCAATGGCTCGCGCAATAGCACCCCTGAATTTTAATGCGTTCCTAGAGAAAGCTAAGTCGAAACATGATGGAAGTAACTTTGTTGACTAGGCCTATAATCTGAGGATTATCCTCACGGCTTCCCAGAAATCATATGTCTTTGATGCACCGCTTGGTGACCAACCACAAGACATGACCTCCGAAGACGTGAAGAACACTTGGGAGGCACGTACTGGGGATTACTCAATAGTTCAGTGTGCAATATTGTATGGCTTAGAACCGGGACTTCAAAGACGTTTTGAAATTCATGGAGCATATGAGATGTTCTAGGAGTTGAAGTTTATTTTTCAGAAGAATGACCGGATCGAGAGGTACGAGACCTCCGATAAGTTCTATGCTTGCAAGATGGAGGAGAACGGGTCTATCAGTGAGCATATACTCAGAATGTCTGGGTATTCAAATCGTCTAGCAGAGTTGGGTATTACCCTTCTGCTAGAGGCAATCACTAACAGAGTTCTTCAATCACTTCCACCTAGTTACAAGAGCTTTGTGATGAACTATAACATGCATGGGATGAACAAGTGAGTCGCCGAGTTGTTTGCGATGCTGAAAGTCGCTGAGTCTGAAATCCAGAAAGAACATCAAGTGTTGATGGTCAATAAAACCACTTGTTGCAAGAAGAATGGCAAGGGCAAGGGCAAGAAGGGTAAAACCAAGAAGGATGGCAAAGCAGTTGCTACTCCTGTAAAGAAGCCTAAGCATGGACCTAAGCCAGAAACCGAGTGCTTTCATTGCAAGGGAACTGGTGACTGGAAGCGGAACTGCCCCAAGTACCTGGCTGACAAGAAGGCAGCCAACGACAAACAAGGTATATATGATATACATGTTATTGATGTGTACCTTACTAGCTGTCGTAGTAGTGCCTGGGTATTTGATACCGGTTCGGTTGCTCACATTTGCAACTCAAAGCAGGAACTACGGAATAAACGAAGGCTGGTGAAGGACGAAGTGACGATGCGCGTGGGAAATGGTTCCAAGGTTGATGTGATCGCCGTCGGCACGCTCTCTCTTCGATTACCATCGGGATTAGTGATGAACCTTAATAATTGTTATTTAGTGCCTACGTTAAGCATGAACATTATATCTGGATCTTGTTTATTGCGAGATGGTTACTCATTTAAATCGGAGAATAAAGGTTGTTCTGTTTATATGAGTAATATCTTTTATGGTCATGCACCCAATGTTAGGGGTTTATTCATATTGAATCTTGATAGTGATGACACACATGTTCATAACATTGATGCCAAAAGATGTAGAGTTGATAATGATAGTACCACTTTCTTGTGGCACTGCCGTTTAGGTCATATTGGTGTAAAACGCATGAGCAAGCTCCATGCTGATGGACTTTTGGAGTCACTTGATTTTGAATCACTTGACACATGTGAACCATGCCTCATGGGCAAGATGACTAAAACGCCGTTCTCTGGAACAATGGAACGAGCAAGTGACTTATTGGAAATCATACATACTGATGTGTGCGGTCCAATGAATGTTACAGCGCGTGGTGGATATCATTATTTTCTCACCTTCACTGATGACTTAAGTAGATATGGGTATATTTACTTAATGAAACACAAGTCTGAAACGTTTGAAAAGTTCAAGCAATTTCAGAGTGAAGTTGAGAATCATCATAACAAGAAGATTAAGTTCCTATGATCTGATCAAGGAGGTGAATATCTGAGTTATGAGTTTGGCAGTCACTTAAGACATTGTGGAATTGTTTTACAGTTGACACCGCCCGGAACACCACAGTGTAATGGTGTGTCCGAACGTCGTAATTGAACCTTATTAGATATGGTGCGTTCTATGATGTCTCTTGCTGATTTGCCACTATCGTTTTGGGGTTATGCATTAGAGACAGCGGCATTCACTTTAAATAGGGCACCATCGAAATCCGTTGAGACGATGCCATATGAACTATGGTTTGGCAAGAGGCCAAAGTTGTCGTTTCTTAAGTTTGGGGATGTGATGCTTATGTCAAAAAGCTTCACCCTGAAAAGTTGGAACCCAAAGCGGAGAAATGCGTCTTCATAGGATACCCGAAAGAGACAGTCGGGTATACCTTCTATCTCAGATCCGAAGGCAAAGTTTTTGTCGCTAAGAACGGAAAATTTCTTGAGAAAGAATTTCTCTCGAAAGAATTGAGTGGGAGGAAGATAGAGCTTGATGGGGTTATTGAACCTTTACTTCAACTAGAAAGTAGCGCATCGCAGAAAGATGTTTCTATGGAACCTACGACGGTAGAAGAGGAAGTTAATCATGATGATCATGAAGCTTCGGATCAAGCTACTATTAAACCTCGTAGGTCGACAAGGTCGCGTACTACTCCTGAGTGGTACGACAACCCTGTCTTAGAGGTCATGTTGTTGGACAACAATGAACCTACGAGCTATGGAGGAGCAATGCGTTGGGAGACGTAGTGGTAAATCAAAATTTTCCTACGTGTCACCACGATCTATCTATGGAGAAACCAGCAACGAGATGGGAGAGATTGCATCTTCATACCTTTGAAGATCGCTAAGCGGAAGCGTTACAAGAACGCGGTTGATGGAGTCATACTCGCAGCGATTCAGATCGCGGTGGATTCCGATCTTAGCACCGAACGACGGTGCCTCCGCGTTCAACACACATGCAGCCCGGTGACGTCTCCTACGCCGTGATCCAGCAAGGAGGAAGGAGAGGTTGGGGAAGGGCTCCAGCAGCAGCACGACGGCGTGGTGGTGGTGGAGTAACAAGGTATCCCGACAGGGCTTCGCCTAAGTGCTGCGGAGGAGGAAGAAGAGAGGTAGGGCTGTGCCAGAGAGAGAGTTCAGATCTGTTCTCAATAGGCAAAACCCTTGGCTATATATAGGAGGAGGGAGAGGGAGGGCTGCCTTGGCCCCTCCTCCAAGGAGGAGAGGCTCGGCCGAACTAGGCGGAGAGTCCACCTCCCACAAGGGAGGTGGACCTCCTCCTTTTAAACTTTTCAGCCCTTATCTCTAGATCCCTAGCCGCATGGGCCTTTATAGAAGGTCTTGGCCAGCCCAATATGGGCTGTCACACCTCATCTAAGGGCCCATGAAGTCCTATGGTCGTCACACCCCTCCCGGGGGTCCTTCGGCACCCTCCCGGCCAAAAACTTTCCGGTGAGCCCGAAAACTTTCTGGTGACCAAAACTGGACTTCCTATATATCAATCTTTACCTCCAGACCATTCCGGATCTCCTCATGACATCCGGGATCTCATCCGGGACTCCGAACAACCTTCGGTAATCACGTATACCATTTCCCTATAACCCTAGCGTCATCGAACCTTAAGTGTGTAGACCCTACGGGTTCGCGAGACATGTAGACATGACCAAGACACCTCTCTGATCAATAACCAACAGCGGGACCTGAATACCCATGTTGGCTCCCACATACTCCACGATGATCTCATCGGATGAACCATGATGTCGGTGATTTAATCAATCTCGTATACAATTCCCTTTGTCTATCGGTATGGTACTTGGGCGAGATTCGATCGTCGGTATCCCTATACCTTGTTCAATCTTGTTACCGGCAAGTCTCTTTACTCGTTCCGCAATACATCATCCCGTGGCTAACTCCTTAGTCACATTGAGCTCATGATGATGATGCCTTACCGAGTGGGCCTAGAGATACCTCTCCGTCACACGGAGTGACAAATCCCAGTCTCGATTCATGCAAACCCAACAGACACTTTCGGAGATACCCGTAGTGTACCTTTATAGACACCCAGTTATGTTGTGACGTTTGGCACACCCAAAGCATTCCTACGGTATCTGGGAGTTGCACAATCTCATGGTCTAAGGAAACGATACTTGACATGGAAAAGCTTTAGCAAACGAACTACACGATCTTGTGCTATGCTTAGGATTGGGTCTTGTCCATCACATCATTCTCCTAATGATGTGATCCCGTTATCAACGACATCCTATGTCCATGGTCATGAAACCGTGACCATCTATTGATCAACGAGCTAGCCAACTAGAGGCTCACTAGGGACATGTTGTGGTCTATGTATTCACACATGTATTATGGTTTCTGGTCAACACAATTATAGCATGAATAATAGACAATTATCATGAACTAGGAAATACAATAATAACCATTTTATTATTGCCTCTAGGGCATATTTCCAACAGTCTCCCACTTGCACTAGAGTCAATAATATAGTTACATTGTGATGAATCGAACACCCATAGCATTGTGGTGTTGATCATGTTTTGCTCGTGAGAGAGGTTTAGTCAACGGATCTGCGACATTCAGATCCGTATGCACTTTACAAATATCTATGTCTCCCTCCTGAATGTAATCAGGGATGGAGTGGAAGCGGCGCTTGATGTGTCTTGTCTTCTTCTGAAACCTGGGCTCCTTCGCAAGGGCAATAGCTCCAGTGTTGTCACAGGGTAGAGTCATCGGGCCCGACGCATTTGGAATCACTCCTAGGTCGGTGATGAACTCCTTCATCCAGACTCCCTCCTTCGCTGCTTCTGAAGCAGCTATGTACTCCGCTTCACATGTAGATGTCGCCATGACGCTTTGCTTGCTGCTGCTCCAGCTGACTGCCCCTCCATTCAAAATATACACGTATCCGGTTTGTGACTTGGAGTTGTTCAGATCTGTGTCAAAGCTAGCGTCGACATAACCCTTTACGACGAGCTCTTCGGCACCTTCATATACGAGAAACATGTCCTTTGTCTTTTTCAGGTACTTCAGGATATTCTTGACCGTTGTCGAGTGTTCCGCTCCGGGATCACTTTGGTACCTCCCTACCAAACTTATGGCAAGGTTCACATCAAGTCTGGTACATAGCATGGCATACATAATAGAGCCTATGGCTGAAGCATAGGGTATGACACTCATCTCTTCTCTATCCTTTGCCGTGGTCGGGCATTGAGTCGTACTCAATCTCACACCTTGTAACACAGGTAAGAACCCCTTCTTGGACTGATCCATATTGAACTTCTTCAATATCTTTTCAAGATATGTGCTTTGTGAAAGACGAATGAGGCATCTTGATCTATCTCTATAGATCTTAATACCTAATATGTAAGCAGCTTCTCCAAGGTCCTTCATTGAAAAACACTTATTCAAGTAGGCTTTTATACTTTCCAAGAGTTCTATATTATTTCCCATTATCAGCATGTCATCCACATACAGTATAAGAAATGCTATAGAGCTCCCACTGACTTTCTTGTAAATACAGGGTTCTCCGTAAACCTGTACAAACCCAAACGCTTTAATCACCTCATTAAAGCGAATGTTCCAACTCCGAGATGCTTGCACCAGCCCAAAGATGGAGCGCTGGAGCTTGCATACCTTGTTAGCATCTTTAGGATCGACAAAACCTTCCGGCTGCATCATATACAGTTCTTCCTTGAGGAAGCCATTAAGGAATGCCGTTTTGACATCCATTTGCCAGATCTCATAATGATAAAATGCGGCAACTGCTAACATGATTCGGACTGACTTTAGCATCGCTACGGGTGAGAAAGTCTCATCGTAGTCAACTAACTTGTCGATAACCCTTAGCGACAAGCCGAGCCTTATAGGCGGTCACATTACTGTCCGCGTCAGTCTTCTTCTTAAAGATCCATTTATTTTCAATGGCTCGCTTATCATCAGGCAAGTCCACCAAAGTCCACATTTTGTTCTCATACATGGATCCTATCTCGGATTTCATGGCCTCAAGCCATTTGTCGGAATCCGGGCCCGCCATCGCTTCTTCATAGTTCGAAGGTTCACCGTTGTCCAACAACATGATCTCTAGGACAGGATTGTCGTACCACTCTCGTGCGGAGCGTGTCCTAGTGGACCTTCGAATAGCAACTTGATCTGAAGCTTCATGATCATCATCATTAATTTCCTCTCTAGCCGGTGTAGGCTCCACAGAAACAACTTCCCGTGCTGCGCTACTCTCCAGTTCGAGTGGAGGTACAATTACCTCATCAAGTTCTATTTTCCTCCCACTTACTTCTTTCGAGAAAAACTCTTTCTCGAGAAATGATCCATTCTTGGCAACAAAGACTTTGCCCTCGGATCGTAGGTAGAAGGTATACCCAATAGTCTCTTTGGGATATCCTATGAAGACGCACTTTTCCTCTTTGGGTTCGAGCTTCTCAGGTTGAAGTTTCTTCACATAAGCATCGCATCCCCAAACTTTTAGAAACGACAGCTTAGGTTTCTTTCCAAACCATAATTCATACGGTGTCATCTCAACGGATTTAGACGGCGCCCTATTTAAAGTGAATGCGACAGTCTCTAATGCATATCCCCAAAATGATAGCGGTAAGTCGGTAAGAGACATCATAGACCGCACCATATCCAATAGAGTGTGATTTCGACGTTCAGACACACCATTTTGCTGAGGTGTGTCGGGCGGCGTGAGTTGTGAAACAATTCCACATTTCCTAAGGTGCATGCCAAACTCGTGACTTAAATATTCTCCGCCACGATCAGATCGTAGGCATTTTATTTTCCTGTCACATTGATTCTCGACCTCACTCTGAAATTCCTTGAACCTTTCAAAGGTTTCAGACTTGTGTTTCATTAAGTAGACATAACCATATCTACTCAAGTCATTAGTGAGGGTGAGAACATAACAGTAGCCACCGCGAGCCTCGACGCTCATTGGACCGCACACATCGGTATTTATTATCTCCAACAAATCAATTGCTCGCTCCATTGTTCCAAAGAATGAAGTCTTGGTCATCTTGCCCATGAGGCATGGTTCGCACGTGTCAAATGATTCGAAATCAAGTGACTCCAAAAGTCCATCAGCATGGAGCTTCTTCATGCGTTTGACACCAATATGGCCAAGGCGGCAGTGCCACATGTAAGTGGGACTATCGTTATCAACCTTACACTTTTTGGTACTCACACTATGGACATGTGTAACATCACATTCGAGATTCATCAAAAATAAACCATTGACCAGCGGGGCATGAGCATAAAACATTTCTCTCATATAAATAGAACAACCATTATTCTCGGATTTAAATGAGTAGACATCTCGCATCAAGCGAGATCCAGATACAATGTTCATGATCAAAGCTGGTACTAAACAACAATTATTAAGGTTTGAAACTATTCCCGAAGGTAGATGTAGAGGTAGCGTGCCGACGGCGATCACATCGACCTTGGAACCATTCCCGACACGCATCATCACCTCGTCTCTTGCCAGCCTCCGCTTATTCTGCAGCTCCTGCTTGGAGTTACAAATGTGAGCAACTGCACCGGTATCAAACACCCAGGAGCTACTACGAGCGCTGGTTAGGTACACATCAATAACAAGTATATCACATATACCTTTACCGTTGCCGTCCTTCTTATCCGCTAAGTACTTGGGGCAGTTCCGCTTCTAGTGACCGGTACCCTTGCAATAAAAGCACTCAGTCTCAGGCTTGGGTCCATTCTTGTTCTTATTCTTCCCAGCAACTTGCTTACCGGGCACGGCAACAGCTTTGCCGTCCTTCTTGAAGTTCTTCTTACCCTTGCCTTTCTTCAAACTAGTGGTCTTATTCACCATCAACACTTGATGCTCCTTTTTGATCTCGACCTCCGCTGATTTCAGCATTGAGTACAAATCAAGAATGGACTTCTCCATCCCTTGCATGTTGTAGTTCATCACAAAGCTCTTGTAGCTAGGTGGAAGCGACTAGAGGATTCTGTCAATGACCGAGTCATCCGGGAGATTAACTCCTAGCTGACTCAAGCGGTTGTGAAGCCCAGACATCTTGAGGATGTGCTCACTAACAGAATTGTTCTCCTCCATCTTACAGCTAAAGAACTTGTCAGAGATGTCATATCTCTCGACCCGGGCATGAGCTTGGAAAACCAGTTTCAACTCTTGGAACATCTCATATGCTCCATGTTGCTCAAAACGCTTTTGGAGCCCCGGTTCTAAGTTGTAAAGCATGCCGCATTGAACTAGGGAGTAATCATCGCAGCAAGAATGCCAAGCGTTCGCAACGTCTTGTTCTGCTGGGAGAAGGGGTGGGTCACCTAGCGGTGCATCAAGGACATACAATTTCTTGGAAGCTATGAGGATGATCCTCAAGCCACGGACCCAGTCCGCATAGTTGCTTCCATCATCTTTCAGCTTGGTTTTCTCTAGGAACGCATTGAAATTGAGGGTGACATTTGCGTTGGCCATTGGATCTATAATATATATAGTAAAGGCAATTTTAGACTAAGTTCATGATAATCGAGTTCACATAATCAAATTATTCAATGAACTCCCACTTAGATAGACATCTCTCTAGTCATCCAAGTGACACATGATCCATCTCAACTTGCCCGTGTCCGATCATCACGTGAGACGGACTAGTCATCCATGGTGAACATCTTCATGTTGATCGTATCTTCTATATGACTCATGTTCGACCTTTCGGTCTTCCATGTTCCGAGGCCATGTCTGTACATGCTAGGCTCGTCAAGTAACCCTAAGTGTTTCACGTGTGTAAATCTGGCTTACACCCGTTGTATGCGAATGTTAGAACCTATCACACCCGATCATCACGTGGTGCTTCAGAACAACGATCCTTAGCAACGGTGCACAGTTAGGGTGAACAGTTCTCTTGAAATTTTATTGAGAGATCATCTTATTTACTACCGTCGTTCTCAGCAAATAAGATGTAAACATGATAAACATCACATGCAATCAATATAGTGACATGATATGGCCAATATCATCTTGCTCCTATGATCTCCATCTTCGGGGCACCATGATCATCACTGTCACCGGCACAACACCATGATCTCCATCATCATGATCTCCATCATTGTGTCTTCATGAAGTTGTCTCGCCAACTATTACTTGTACTACTATGGCTAATGCTTAGCAATAAAGTAAAGTAATTACATCACGTTTATGATTGACATGCAGGTCATACAATAAAATAAGACAACTCCTATGGCTCCTTCCGGTTGTCATAGTCATCGACATGCAAATCGTGAACCCTATTACAAGAACATGATCAATCTCATACATCACAATGCATCACATCACATCCTTTTGGCCATATCACATCACGAGGCATATGCTGCAAAAACAAGTTAGACGTCCTCTAATTTGTAGTTGCAAGTTTTTACGTGGCTGCTGTAGGTTTCTAGCAAGAACGTTTCTTACCTACGCCAAAACCACAACGTGATATGCCAATAGCTATTTACCCTTCATAAGGACCCTTTTCATCAAATCCAATCGGACTAAGGTGAGAGAGACAGACACCCGCTAGCCACCTTATGCAACTAGTGCATGTCAGGCGGTGGAACCGGTCTCACGTAAGCGTACGTGTAAGGTTGGTCCGGGACGCTTCATCCCACAATACCGTCGAATCAAGATAAGACTAGTAACGGCAAGCATATTAACAAGATCGATGCCCACAACTGCTTTGTGTTCTACTCGTGCATAGATTCCACGCATATACCTAGCTCATGACGCCACTGTTGGGAGACGTAGTAGTAAATCAAAATTTTCCTACAAGGGAGGTGGACCTCCTCCTTTTAAACTTTTCAGCCCTTGTCTCTAGATCCCTAGCCGCATGGGCCTTTATAGAAGGTCTTGTCTAGCCCAATATGGGCTGGAACACCTCCTCTAAGGGCCCATGAAGTCCTATGGTCGTCACACCCCTCCCGGGGGTCCTCCGACACCCTCCCGGCACTCCCGGTACAATACCGATGAGCCCGAAAACTTTCCGGTGACCAAAACTGGACTTCCTATATATCAATCTTTACCTCCGGACCATTCTGGAGCTCCTTGTGACATCCGGGATCTCATCCGGGACTCCGAAAAACCGTCGGTAATCACGTATACCATTTCCCTATAACCCTAGCGTCATCGAACCTTAAGTGTGTAGACCCTACGGGTTCGGGAGACACGTAGACATGACCGAGACACCTCTCCGGTCAATAACCAACAGCGGGATCTGGATACCCATGTTGGCTCCCACGTACTCCATGATGATCTCATCGGATGAACCATGATGTCGGGGATTCAATCAATCCCGTATACAATTCCCTTTGTCTATCGGTATGGTACTTGCCCGAGATTCGATCGTCGGTATCCCTATACCTTGTTCAATATCGTTATCGGCAAGTCTCTTTACTCGTTCCGCAATACATCATCTCATGGCTAACTCCTTAGTCATATTGAGCTCATTATGATGATGTCTTACCGAGTGGGCCCAGAGATACCTCTCCGTCACACGGAGTGACAAACCCCAGTCTCGATTCATGCCAACCCAACAGACACTTTCGGAGATACCCGTAGTGTACCTTTATAGCCACCCAGTTACATTGTGACGTTTGGCACACCCAAAGCATTCCTACGGTATCCGGGAGTTGCACGATCTCATGGTCTAAGGAAACGATACTTGACATTGAAAAGCTTTAGCAAACGAACTACACGATCTTGTGCTATGCTTAGGATTGGGTCTTGTCCACCACATCATTCTCCGAATAATGTGATCCCGTTATCAACGACATCTTATGTCCATGGTCATGAAACCGTGACCATCTATTGATCAACGAGCTAGCCAACTAGAGGCTCACTAGGGACATGTTGTGGTCTATGTATTCACACATGTATTACGGTTTCTGGTCAACACAATTATAGCATGAATAATAGACAATTATCATGAACTAGGAAATACAATAATAACCATTTTATTATTGCCTCTAGGGCATATTTCCAACACAATGATGGGCCCGGATTCCGAGAAATGGTTAGAGGCCATGAAATCCGAGATGGGATCCATGTATGAAAAGAAAGTATGGACTTTGGAAGTATTACCTAAAGGGCGAAAGGCCATTAAGAACAAATGGATCTTTAAGAAGAAGACAGACGTAGACGGTAATATCACTGTCTATAAAGATCGACTTGTGGCAAAGGTTTTTCACAAGTTCAAGGAGTTGACTACTATGAGACATTCTCACCCGTAGCGATACTCAAGTCTGTCAGAATCGTGTTGGCAATAGTTGCTTATGTCGACCATGAAATTTGGCAGATGGATGTCAAAACGGCGTTCCTCAATGGTTTCCTTGAGGAAGACTTGTATATGATGCAACCCAAAGGTTTTGTTGATCCAGAGAATGCTGACAAAGTTTGCAAACTCCAGCGATCCATTTATGGAGAAGTTTGCAAACTCTAGTGATCCATTTTTGTCGATCCAAAGTTTGCAAGCATCTTGGAGTTGGAATAAGCGCTTTGATGAGGTGATCAAAGCGTTTGAGTTTATACAAGTTTATGGAGAAGCTTGTATTTACAAGAAAGTGAGTGGGAGCTCTATACCGTTTCTAATATTATATGTGGATGACATATTGCTGATTGGAAACTATATAGAAATGCTGGAAAGCGTGAAGGAATATTTGAACAAGAATTTTTCAGTGAAGGACCTAGGAGAAGCTGCTTTCATATTAGGCATTAAGATCTATAGAGATAGATCGAGACGCTTAATAGCACTTTCACAGAGCACATACCTTGATAAAGTTTTGAAGAAGTTCAAAATGGATCAGTCCAAGAAGGGGTTCTTGCCTGTGTTACAAGGTGTGAAGTTGAGTAAGACTCAATGCCCAATGACTGCAGAAGATAGAGAAAAGATGAGTGTCATCCCCTATGCTTCAGCCATAGGCTCTATCATGTATGCAATGTTGTGCACAAGACCCGATGTCATCCTTGCCATAAGTATGGCCGGAAAGTTTCAAAGTGATCCTGGAATGGAGCACTGGGCAGCTGTCAAGAATATCCCTAAGTACCTGAAAAGGACTAAGGAAATGTTTCTCGTTTATGGAGGTGATGAAGAGATCGTCGTAAAGGGTTGCATCGATGCAAGCTTTGACACTGATCCGGACGACTCTAAGTCGCAAAACAGATACGTATTTATTGTTAACGGGGGAGCGGTAAGCTGGTGCAATTCCAAGCAAAGCGTGGTAGCTGATTCTACGTGCGAAGTGGAGTACATTGCAGCCTCGGAAGCGGCGAAGGAAGGTGTCTGGATGAAGCAGTTCATGACAGATCTTGGAGTAGTGCCCAGTGCACTGAATCCAATGAATCTGTTCTGTGACAACACTGGTGCCATTTCTCTGGCCAAGGAACCAAGGTTTCATAAGAGGACCAGACACATAAAGCGACGCTTCAACTCCATCCGCTATTACATCGAGGAGAAGGACATAAATATTTGCAAAGTGCACACGGATCTGAATGTTGCAGACCCATTGACTAAACCTCTTCCAAGGGTTAAACATGATCAACACCAGAACTGCATGGGTGTTCGATTCATTACCATGTAAATCACATAGTGATGTGAACTAGATTATTGACTCTAGTGCAAGTGCAAGACTGTTGGAAATATGCCCTAGAGGCAATAAATAAAGTGTTTATTATTATATTTCCTTGTTTATGATAATCGTTTATTATCCATGCTATAATTGTATTGATTGGAAACACATTACATGTGTGGGTAAATAGACAACACTCTGTCCCTAGTATGCCTCTAGTGAACTAGCTCGTTGATCAAAGATGGTCAAGGTTTCCTAGCCATTGACATGAGATGTCATTTGATAATAGGATCATATCATTAGGAGAATGATGTCATGGACAAGACCCAAACTACAAACGTAGCATATGATCATGTCAGTTTATAGCTACTGTTTTCTGCATGTCAAGGATGTGTTCCTATGACCATGAGATCATGCAACTCAAGGACATAAGAGGAGTGCCTTGTGTATATCAAACGTTGTAACGTAACTGGGTGACTATAAAGGTTCTCTACAGGTATCTCCGAAGGTGTCTGTTGAGTTGGCATGGATCAAGACTGGGATTTGTTACACTGTGTGACGGAGAGGTATCTCAGGGCCCACTCTGTAATACAACATCACAATAAGCCTTGCAAGCACTATGACTAAGTGTTAGTTGCGGGATCTTGTATGACGGAACGAGTAAAGAGACTTGCTGGTAACGAGGTTGAAGTAGGTATGGAGATACCGACGATCAAATCTCGGGCAAGTAACATACCGAAGAACAAAGGGAATATCATACGGGATTAACTGAATCCTTGACATAGAGGTTCGACCGATAAAGATCTTCGTAGAATATGTAGGAACCAATATGGGCATCCAGGTTCCGCTATTGGTTATTGACCGTGGAGGTGTCTCGATTATGTCTACATAGTTCTCGAACCCGCGGGGTCTGCACACTCAAGGTTTGGTGACGTTTCGATAGAATAGAGTTATGTATGGTGGTGACCGAAGGTTGTTCGGAGTCCCGGATGAGATCCTGGACATCAAGAGGAGATCCGGAATGGTCCGGAGGTAAAGATTCATATACAGGAAGTCCTGGGGTAGTGTACCGGGAGTGCCGGGAGTGTACCGGGAGACCATCGGGAGGGGTATTTCGACCCAAGAGACTACATGGGCTGTGGGAGACTGAATACCATCCCTTAGTGGGCTGGTGGAAGTTCCACACAAATCCCATGCGGGTAGGGAGAAAAAGCCAAGAGAAAAAGTGGAAAAAGGCAAAAATAGGGTGAATCCTAGTCCTACTAGGATTGGAGGTGGATTCCACCTCTCCCTCTTGGTTCGGCCGACTCCTTGGAGGCTTGGCCCTTGGGACAACCCTCCTCCTCACTTCCTCCTATATATACTGGTGGCTTTAGGGTTTTTGCACTACATTTTCAGCCATGTGCTACCCGTTCCTCCAGTGCATAGTTTATCCTCTAGATCGGATTTTTGTAGTGCTTAGGCGAAGCCCTGCTGGAATAGCTCGACCACCATTGCCGGAGCGCCATCACGCTGCTGGAGAACTCTTCTTCCTCTCCGCTCCCTCTTGCTGGATCAAGAAGGCGGAGATCGTCATCAACCTGTATGTGTGCTAAACGCGAAGGTGTCGTCCGTTCGGCGCTTGATCGGGACGGATCGTGAGGCCGGTTCGTGATTGGAATGCGGGACGCTCGGCGATTTGGATCGCGAAGACGTTCGACTATACCAACCGCATTTCTTCACGCTTCTCGCTTAGCGATCTACAAAGGTACATAGATCCACTCTCCCTCTCGTAGATGCTCATCACCATGGATCGATCTTGTGTGTGCGTAGCAAATTTTTTGTTTCCCATGTAACATTCCCCAACAGTATCTTAGTTACTATTTTTACTGAGACTTCTATCAGGCCCAAAATGGAATAAAAAAACCATTCAAATATAATGACTTCTGAACAATGAACAATGCATGGCCATTTTGTTGAGGCATACATTCTTTCGGCAATAATAGGCTCATAGTCTTCTAATAAGGCAATTATGTCTATTTTCAGGAGAGAGACATGAAAAAGTAAGGGGAATGGGCTCTCATGCAAGAGCCTACCTGTAAGCGTACTCCTATAGTCAGATATAATAAATTTGAAGTAAAGAGATGGAGAGGAGGTAGAAAAAAGCACAAGTATTGTAGCCAACCTTACCGTGGGTCACTATATGTGATGACATGGCTATCTCATATAACCACAGTTGATTGTATTATTTACCATGTGTTGGGGAACGTTGCATGGAAAGAAAAAAATTCATACGCACACGCAGGATCTATCCATGGTGATGAGCATCTACGAGAGGGAGAGTGGATCTACATACCCTTGTAGATCGCTAAGCAGGAAGCGTTAAGAAACACGGTTGGTGTAGTTGTACGTCTTCGCAATCCAAATCGCCGAGAGTCCCGCGAGCCAATCACGATAGGTCCCGCGAACTCATCACGATCCGTCATGCGATCTCATCACGATCCGTCTCGCAATCTTGATCACGGTCCTTACGATCTAGCGCCGAACGGACGGCACCTCTATGTTCAGCACCCGTACAGCTCGATGACGATCTCCGCATTCTTGATCCAGCAAGAGGGACCAGAGAGGTAGAAGAGTTCTCCGGCATCATGACAGTGCCGCAGTGATGGTGGTGGAGTAATTCCGGCAGGGCTTCGCCTAAGCACCGTTGAAAACCGATCTAGAGGAGAAACTGCGATCTAGAGGAGAGGTAGCACGTGGCTATTAGGGTTAGCTTTTTCCTCTAAATCCTCTAGTATATATAGGAGGGAGGGAGGGGAGGAGGCAGCCTCAAACCCTCGAGGTTTGGTCGAATTTGGAGGTGGAGGAGTCCTACTCCAATCCTATTAGGAGTAGGATTCCTCCTTTCCACTTGGAAACTCTTTCCACCTCTCGACCTGTGGATTTTTTCCTTCTCAAACCACTCCAGCCGCATGGGCCCTTAGAGGAGGCTTTGGCCAGCCCACCAGGGGCTGCTTTACCTCCACCCACAGCCCATGTAGCCTCTGTTCGGAAACATCGCATGGGAAATAAAAAATTTCCTACGCACACGAAGATCTATCCATGGTGATGAGCATCTACGAGAGGGAGAGTGGATCTACATACCCTTGTAGATCGCTAAGCGGGAAGCGTTAAGAAATGCGGTTGGTGTAGTCGAACATCTTCGCGATCCAAATCGCCGAGCGTCCCGCGATCTCATCACGGTCCGTCCCGTGAACCAATCACGATCCATCCCATGAACTCATCACGATCTATCCCGCGATCTCATCACGATCCTTCTCATGATCTTGATCACGATATGTCCCATGAACTCATCACGATCTGTTCAGTGATCTGATCACGAACCGTCTCGCAATCTCGATCACGGTCCTTCCGATCTAGCGCCGAACGGACGGCACCTCCGCGTTCAGCACACGTATAGCTTGATGACGATCTCCACCTTCTCGATCCAGCAAGAGGGGCAGAGAGGTAGAAGAGTTCTCCAGCAGCGTGACGGCGCTCCAGCGATGGTGGTGGAGCTATTCCGACAGGGCTTCGCCTAAGCACTGCGGAAATAGTCTAGTCTAGAGGAACTTGATCTGGAAGTAGGGTTTAGACGTGGCTGAAAATCCTTGTCCAAAAAACCCTAATTCCACTCATATATATAGGAGGAGGGGAGAGGAGGCTGCGCCAAAAAGGAGAGCTCTCCTTTGGTTCGGCCGAACCTAGTGGGGAGGACTCCTCCTCCTAGTAGGACTCCTCCTCCCACAAGAGAGGTGGAGTTTGGGGAGGTTTCCACCCCAATTCGGTTTGCCTCCCTTTCCTCATGCGCATAGGCCTCCTTGGCCGACCCAACTAGCCCACTATGGGCTGGTGGGTTGCCACATAGGCTCCTGGGGTGGGTTGGCCCCAGTGGTGGGCCCCCAGGACCCATTCGTCACTCCCGGTACACTACCAAAAATGCCCGAAACTTTCTAGAGTCCAAACACCACCTACCTATATATTAATCTTCGTCTCCGGACCATTCCGGAACTCCTCATGACATCTAGTATCTCATCCAGGACTCCGAACAACCTTCGGTTACCACCACACATAACTCTACACTACCGAAACGTCACCAAACCATAAGTGTGCAGACCCTGCGGGTTCGAGAACTATGTATACATGACCGAGACACCTCTACGGTCAATAACCAATGGCGGGACCTGGATGTCCACATTGGTTCCTACATATTCTACGAAGATCTTTATCGGTCGAACCTCTATGTCAAGGGTTCAGTTAATCCCGTATGATGTTCCCTTTGTTCTTCGGTATGTTACTTGCCCGAGATTCGATCATCGGTATCTCCATACCTAGTTCAACCTCGTTCCCAGCAAGTCTCTTTTACTCATTCCATAATACAAGATTCCGTGACCAACACTTAATCATGTTGCTTGCAAGGCTCATTGTGATGTTGTATTACTGAGTGGGCCCTGAGATACCTCTCCGTCACACAGATTAAAAAATCCCAGTCTTGATCCATGCCAACTCAACAGACACCATCGGAGATACCTGTAGAGCACCTTTATAGTCACCCAGATACGTTGCGACTTTTGATACACACAAGGCACTCCTCCGATGTCCGTGAGCTGCATGATCTCATGGTCATAGGAACACATACTTGACATGCAGAAAATAGTAGCAATAAACTGACACGATCATATGCTACGTTTGTAGTTTGGGTCTTGTCCATCACATCATTCTCCTACTGATGTGATCTCATTATCAAATGACATCTCATGTCCATGGCTAGGAAACCTTAACCATCTTTTGATCAATGAGCTAGTCTATTAGAGGCATACTAGGGACATGGTTTTGTCTATGTATCGACAAATGCATTTAAGTCTCCGATCAACACAATTATAGCATGGATAATCAATGATTATCATGAACAAGGAAATATGATAATAACCAATTTATTATTGCCTCTAGAGCATATTTCCAACAGTCTCCCACTTGCACTAAAGTCAATAATCTAGTTCACATCACCATGCGATTCGCATTGTTATGAATCTAACACCCAATGAGTTCTAGGGGTTGATCATTCTTTTCATGTGAGAGAGGTCTTATAGTCAACGGGTCTGTGACATTCAGATCCGTGTGTACTTTGCAAATCTCTATGTCAAACTGTAAACAGTGCTACCACACTCCACTTTGTAATATTCCAAATGGCCGCTCCACTATATGTATCCAGATTGCTACTACGAGTCATCCAGATTGGTGTTAAAGCTTGCATCGACGTAACTCTTTACGACGAACTCTTTATCACCTCCATAATCGAGAAACATCTCCTTAGTCTTTTAGTTACTAAGGATAATCTTGACCGCTGTTCAGTGATCCACTCCTGGGTCATTCTTGT
This sequence comes from Hordeum marinum, assembly GCA_022496015.1. NCBI lineage: Eukaryota > Viridiplantae > Streptophyta > Magnoliopsida > Poales > Poaceae > Hordeum > Hordeum marinum. The sequence continues at coordinate 19,896,546 of CM039673.1, read as the reverse complement.
ACCCCTATACTCATGGCGAAGCACACACAGGTGCGGTACACAGCATGGCATAATAAAGAGCCTACGGTTAAAGCATAGGGGACGATGTTCGTCCTTTCTCTTTCTTCTGCCGTGGTCGAGCTTTGAGTTTCACTCAACTTCACACCTTACAAATCAAGCGAGAACTATTTCTCTGACTGATCCATTTTGAACTCTTTCAAAATCTTCTAAAGGTATGTACTAATTGAAAGTATCATCAAGCATCTTGATCCATCTCTATAGATCTTGATGCTCAACAATTAGGTAGCTTTATCTAGGTCTTCCTTGAAAATCACTTTCGAAACAACCGTTTATGCTTTCCAGAAATTCTACATTATTTCCGATCAACAATATGTCATCCACATATACTTATCAGAAATTCTATAGTGCTCCCACTCACTTTATTTGAAATACAAGTTTCTCGTAAACTTTGTATAAACTACAAAACTTTGATCACCTCATCAATGTGTATATTTCAACTCCGAGATGCTTGCTTCAGTCTATACAAGGATCACTGAAGCTTGCACACCTTTTAGCATCCTTAGGACTGACAAAACATCCTGGTTGTATCACATACAACCATTCCTCAAATAAACCGTTAAGGAAACGATGTTTTGACATCCATCTGCCAGATTTCATAATTGAAAAATGCAGCAACTGCTAACATAATTCCAACAGACTTTAGCACCGCTAAGTGGGAAAGTCTCATCGTTAGTCAACTCCTTGAACTTGTCACAAACATCTTTGCAACAAGTCGAGCTTTACAAATGGTGACATTTACCATGAGTGTCTGTCTTCATTTCAAAGATCCATTTGTACTCAACGACCTGTCGTCCAACGAGCAAGTCTACCAAAGTCTATACTTGGTTTTCATACATGGATCCTATCTCGGATTTCATGGCCTCCAACCATTTGTCAGAATCTGGGCCCATCATCGCTTCACCATAGCTCGTAGGTTCATCGTTGTCCAACAACATGACCTCCAAAATAGGGTTGTCGTACCGCTTAGGAGCAATACACATCCATGTCGACATACGAAGTTCGATAGTAACTTGATCCTGAAGCTTCATGATCATCATCATTAACTTCCTCTTCAACTAACGTAGTCTTCACAGAAACATCTTTCTGCGTTGCGCTACTCTCTAGTTGAACAAAGGTTTAACAACCTCATCAAGTTCTATCTTCGTCCCACTCAATTCTTTTGAGCGAAACCTTTTTCTCGAGAAAGGATCCGTTTTAGCAACAAACACTTTGCACCTGGATCTGAGATAGAAGGTTCACCCAACTGTTCTTAGGGTATTCTATGAAGATGCATATGTCCGCTTTGGGTTCGACCTCATTAGGTGAAAACATTTTCCACACATGCGTCGAAGCCCCAAACATTAAGAAATGACATCTTAGGTTTCTATCAAACCATAATTCACACGGTGTCATCTCAACGGATTTAGATGGTGCCCTATTTAAAGTGAATGTAGTTGTCTCTAATGCATAACCCCAAAATTATAGTAGCAAAACGATAAAAGACATCATAGCACACACCATATCCTATAGAGTACGACTATGACGTTCGGACACACCATCACACTATGGTGTTCCAGGTGGCGTGTGTTGTGAAACAACTTTCACATTGTCTTTAAGTCATATGCCAAACTCGTAACTCAGATATTCACCTCCACGATCACATCGGAGACATCTTTATCTTCTTGTCACGATGATCTTTAAACTTCACTCTGAATTTGCTTGAACCTTTCAAACGACTCAGACTTGTGTTTCATTAAGTAAATATCCACTATATCTACTCAAATCATCAGTGAAGGTAAGAAAATAATGATATCCACTGAATGCTACAAGACTCATTGGATTGCATACATCAACATGTATCATTTCCAATGAATCGCTTGCCCGCTTCATCCAACGGGGTCCTTTAGTCATCTTGCCCAAGAGGCATGGTTCGCATGTCTCGACCGATTCAAAATTGAATGAGTCCAAAGATCCATCTGCATGGAGTTTCTTCATGCGCTTTATACCAATATGACATTTAGCGGCAGTGCCACAAGTATGTGGTACTATCATTATTAACTTTGTATCTTCTGACATCAATGTATGAACATGTGTATTACTATGATCAAGATTTCAACAAACCATTATCACTGGGTGCATGACCATTGAAGGTATTATTCATGTAAACAGAATAACCATTATTCTCTAACTTAAACGAATAACCATATTGCAATAAAAATGATCTAATCATGTTCACGCTCAATGCAAAACACCAAATAACATTTATTTAGGTTCGTCACTAATCCTGAAGGTAGAGAGAGCGTGCGATGTTGATCACATCAACCTTGGAAACATTTCCAACACACATCGTCAGCTCACCCTTAGCTAGTTCTCCGTTTATTCTGTAGCTTTTATTTCGAGTTACTAACATTTAGCAACTGAACTGGTATCCAATACCCAGGTGCTACTAGGAGTACTAGCAAGGTACACATCAATAACTCGTATATCAAATATACTTCTGTCGATGTTGCCAGCCTTCTTATCTACCAAGTATCTAGGGTTGTTCCGCATCAGCGACCGCTCACCTCATAATAGAGGCACTTAGTCTTGGGTTTGAGTTCAACTTTGGGTTGCTTCACTGGAGCAGCAACTGACTTGCTATCCATGAAGTTTCCCTCCTTGCTCTTGCCCTTCTCGAAACTAGTGGTTTGATTAACCATCAACACTTGACGCTCCTTCTTGATTTCTACCTTCGCGGTGTCAAACATCACGAACAGCTTAGGAATCAATATTTCCATCCCTGGCGTTTTATAGTTTATCACCAAGTTCTACTATCTTTAGTGACAGTGACTTGCAGAACTATATCAATCACTATCTTATTTGGAAGATCAACTCCCACTTGATTCAAGATATTGTAGCACCCAGACAATCTGAGCACAAGCTCAATGATTGAGCTATTCTCTTTCATCTTGCACGCAAAGAATCTTGTTGGAGATCTCATATCTCACAACACGGGCACGAGCCTGAGATCCTAATTTCAACTCTTAGAAACATCTCATATGTTCCGTGACATTCAAAACATTTTGGAGCCTCAATTCTAAGCCTTAATGCATGATGCACTAAACTATCAAGTAGTCATCAAAACGTGCCTGCCAGATGTTCACAACATCTACAGACGACGCTAGAGGGGTTGGCGCACCGAGCTGTGCAATAAGGACATAAGCCTTCTATGCAGCAATGAGGACAATCCTCAGATCACGGACCCAGTCCGCAATATTGCTACCATCATCTTTCAACTCTATTTCTCTAGGAACATATAAAAATTAAGGGAGCTACAGTGCGAGCTAGTAATCTACAACATAATTTGCAAAGACACTATTGACTATGTTCATGATAATGAGTTCAATTAATCATAGTACTTAAGAACTCCCACTCAAATTGACATCCCTCCGGTCATTCGAGTGATACATGATCCAAATTTCACCAACTCAAGTCCCATCATCACGTGAGTTGAGGTGGCTGCAATGGTGAACATCATCATGTTGATCATATCTGCTATATGACTCATGTTCGACCTTTCGGTCTCTTGTGTCCCGAGGCCATGTCTGTACATGCTAGGCTCGTCAAGTTTAACCCGAGTGTTCTGCATGTGCAACACTGGCTTGCAACCGTTGTATGTGCACGTAGAGTCTATCACACCCGATCATCACGTGGTGTCTCAACACGACGAACTTTTGCAATGGTGCACACTCAGGGAGAACACAATTTATCTTGAAATTAAGTGAGGGATCACCTTATAATGCTACCATCGTCCTAAGAAAAACAAGGTGCATAAAAAGGATTAACATCACATGCAAATCATAAGTGACATGATATGGCCATGAACTTGTGCTTTTGATCTCCTTCTAGAAAGCACCGGCATGATCTCCATCATCACCGGCATGACACCATGATCTCCATCATCTTGATCTCCATCAACGTGTAGCCATCGGGGTTGTCACGCCCTGCATGCTTCTACTACTATTGCTACTGTATGGCTCTTACAATAATTAAAGACAACCCTATGGATCTTGCCGGTTGCCGTATTCATCGACATGCAAGTCGTGATAATCTATACATCACATGATCATCTCATATATCACACATATCACATCATGTATTTGGCCATATCATATCACAACATACCCTGCAAAAACAAGTTAGACATCCTCTAATTGTTGTTGCATGTTTTACATGGCTGCTACGGGTATGTAGCAAGAACAATTCTCATCTACGCAAAAACCACAATGGTGATACACTAGTTTCTTTTCAACCTTCTCAAGGACCGCCTTTGTCGAATCCGATCCAACTAAAGTGAGAGAAACTGTCACCCGCAAGCCATCTATGAAACAAGTTGCGGCTGAGGGAACCGGTCTCTGTAAGCGTACGAGTAATGTTGGTCCAGGCCGCTTCGTCTCATGATACCGCTGAACCAAAATCCGACCATGGGACGAAGCAATCTAAGCATCAACGCCCACAACCCTTTTGTGTTCTACTTGAGATCTCATCTACACATAGACCTAGCTCATGATGCCACTGTTGGGAAACGTCGCATGGGAAACAAAAAAATTCCTACGCACACGCAGATCTATCCATCGTGGTGAGCATCTATGAGAGGAAGAGTGGATCTACATACCCTTGTAGATCGCTAAGCAGGAAGCGTTAAGAAGCGCGGTTGGTGTAGTCGAACATCTTCGCGATCCAAATCGCCGAGCGTCTCGCTATCTCATCACGATCCGTCCCGCGATCCAATCACGATCCGTCTCGTGAACTCATCACGATCCGTCCCGCGATCTCATCAGGATCCGTCTCACGATCTTGATCACGACCTGTCTCGTGAACTCATCACGATCCGTTCCGCAATCTCATCACGAACCGTCTCGCGATCTCGATCACGGTCCTTCCGATCTAGCGCCGAACGGACGGCACCTCTGCGTTCAGCACACGTACAGCTTGATGGCGATCTCCGCCTTCTCGATCCAGCAAGAGGGGCGAAGAGGTAGAAGAGTTCTCCGACAGCATGACGGCGCTCCGGTGATGGTGGTGGAGCTATTCCGGCAAGACTTCGCCTAAGCACTACGGAAATAGTCTAGTCTAGAGGAACTTGATCTAGAAGTAGGGTTTAGACGTGGCTGAAATTCCTTTTCCAAAAAACACTAATTCCACTCAAATATATAGGAGGAGGGGAGAGGAGGCTGCGCCCAAAAGGAGAGCTCTCCTTTGGTTCGGCTGAACCTAGTGGGGAGGAGTCCTCCTCCTAGTAGGACTCCTCCTCCCACAAGAGAGGTGGAGTTTGGGGAGGTTTCCACCCCAATCCGGTTTGCCTCCCTTTCCTCCTATGCATAGGCCTCCTTGGCCGACCCAACTGGCCCACTATGGGCTGGTGGGTTGCCACATAGGCCCATGGGGTGGGTTGGCCCCACTGGTGGGCCCCCGGGACCCATTCATCACTCCCGGTACACTACCGAAAGTGCCCGAAACTTTCCAGAGTCCAAACACCACCTTCCTATATATTAATATTTGTCTCCAGACCATTCCGGAACTCCTCTTGATGTCCAGGACCTCATCCAGGACTCCGAACAACCTTCGGTTACCACCATACATAACTCTACACTACCGAAACGTCACCAAACCTTAAGTGTGCAGACCCTGCGGGTTCGAGAACTATGTAGACATGACCGAGACACCTCTACGGTCAATAACCAATGGCGGGACCTGGCTGTCCACATTGGTTCCTACATATTCTACGAAGATCTTTATCGGTCGAACCTCTGTGTCAAGGATTCAGTTAATCCCGTATGATGTTCCCTTTGTTCTTCGGTATGTTACTTGCCCGAGATTCGATCGTCTGTATCTCCATACCTAGTTCAACCTTGTTACCAGCAAGTCTCTTTTACTCGTTCCATAATACAAGATCCTGTGACCAACACTTAGGCACGTTGCTTGCAAGGCTCATTATGATGTTGTATTACCGAGTGGGCCCTGAGATACCTCTTCGTCACACGGAGTAACAAATCCCAGTCTTGATCCATGCCAACTCAACAGAAACCATCGGAGATACCTGTAGAGCACCTTTATAGTCACCTAGTTACGTTGCGACATTTGATACACACAAGGCACTCCTCCGATGTCCGTGAGCTGCATGATCTCATGGTCATAGGAACACATACTTGACATGTAGAAAACAGTAGCAATAAACTGACACGATCATATGCTACGTTTGTAGTTTGGTACTTGTCCATCACATCATTCTCCTCATGATGTGATCCCGTTATCAAATGACATCTCATGTCCATGGCTAGGAAACATTAACCATTTTTTGATCAACGAGCTAGTCTATTAGAGGCATACTAGGGACATGGTTTTGTCTATGTATCCACACATGCATTTAAGTCTCCGATCAATACAATTATAGCATGGATAATAAACGATTATCATGAACAAGGAAATATGATTATAACTAATTTATTATTGCCTCTAGGGCATATTTCCAACAGCCTCTTGGGTCGAAATCCCTCTCCCGATGGTCCCTCGGTACACTACTAGCACTCCCGGTACACTACCGATGAGCCCGAAACTTTTCCGGCGACCAAAACAGGACTTCCCATATATCAATCTTTACCTCCTGACCATTATGGAGCTCCTCATGATGTATGGGATCTCATCCGGGAGTCTGAACAACCTTCGGTCACTGTTGGGGATATAACCCTGTGATATGACCCGGCTGGAAGGTTTCGGTTGATAAGCATTGGTTATGAGCCGGCCCACGAAGACATGTATCAGCTGGAGGCCCAAGAACTTTGGCGGTTCTTGAGGTGGGCCGGACAACAGAGACCAGGATGCGCAAGACCTTCCAATGGATAACTTGGTTGGTAAGAAAGAGATGGATTCGGAGATGTAAAGCTTGATCCGGTTGTACAATTGTCAGACCCGACGGCTCTGACCTCTGATATAAAGGCAGAGCCGGGGCGGCTTAGAGGGAGGTGATCGAAAACTAGGTCAAGCGTCTATCCCCTTGTAATAGATACAACAAGCAATAACAACACAAGCAGGACGTAGGCTTCTACCTTGGCTTGAGGGGCCGAACCTGGGTAAACTTGTGTCCTTTGTCTCAATCAACCCCTTTGAGTCCACTACCAAGGCAATGGCTCCGAACTCAAGTCTGGTAACCCGGACATCTGCCGTGACAAAACCACGACAGTTGGCGCCCACCGTGGGGCACGCGTTCGGTGGTGTTGAGTTCTCAAATGGCTCCCTTCCAGAGCCCGAAGGATACATAGTTGGGAGGATGAGCAAGAGTCGCCGCGGCCGGCTCTACATCGACGACGTCGGCTGGGGACTTGATGCTGCTTCCGTGGAGTATGGTTTCAGGGTTCCGTTTGGCGGGATCCAGGTGTTCATCGGAAGGATCGACGGATCTACACCCGGGCCGGACGTCTGCACCAACATCGTCGAGCCGGCTCGGCGTCTCCAGCCCACACTTAAGGTAGGCCCTGCCCGTGTTAACCCGGTTCAGGAGCATCTCTTCGTGGGATTCATTCAAGGTATGGATCTGGAAGCATCCGGATCTCAAGGGACTCTCGTGCACTCCGATGATGAGTCATCAAGTGGGGAAACTGAATCTGTGTACCAGCTCAGCAATGGTGGCCTTGGGGGCTACGGTGATACTCGCCCCGAGTCAGAGCACGGTGAATCAGATGAGCCGGAGCGGCCGTCTCATGCGGCGGTATTCATGGCAGGGCCAGGGGCGGCCGGGTCGGAAGCTAACCCTCCCCAGCCGCCGGCTCAGGGCCCTGTGGAGTTGATGGATGAGCTTGAGGCTTTGTTAGCTATAGAGGTCACACCAGATAATCAGGTGGCTCGTAACACAGAGATCACAAGGATCAAGGGCCAGATGGCCGAGGAGCGTCAGGGGCTAACTGATTTAAACTCCCAGATGGTGGCAGAGGCAGCACGGCTCAAGGCCGATGCTTTCCGTTTGGGGCTGGAACAGTTTTCAACGACGGCTGTGCACTGCAGGAGGCATCAATCTCGTCTGCAGGAGCGCTATGAGGCAAGGAATCTCTTCAACACCCCCGGCTCTGGGAGAGCGGCGGCTGCCCCTGGGGAAGGGCGAGCAGCGGCTCACATGGCCCCACCCGGAGGGTTTACGACACCGACGGGTCATTATTCTAACCCGGCCGAGAACATGGTAGCAGCAGCTACCCAGCTTGGAACGATCCCTATCCCAGATGAGGCACCCTTTGCGGAGGAGGTGAGGAACGCTATCGGATATTTACAGACGGTCGTGGCTCAACAAGAGAAATATACTCACAGCCGGAGCCGGATCCACTCCACCCCTCTCCATAGTCGAAGTTTCAGCCAGCGCTATGAGTCGCCGGCGGTTTCAAGCAGTGGCCCGCATCATGGGCAAGGGGGACGTACGGCGCTAGACGCGCAGGCCCTGGTGGACCGGGTAAGAAACAGGCGAGAACAAGAGGCAGCAATAGTTCCCCTGGGTCTTGGGCCCTCAGTGTTGACAGAGGCCGGAGCGGTCGGTAGTGCTAGAGCCGTGGGAGTTCCATGCTTAACTCCTGCTCTACGGAGCGAGAGGTTGCCTAAGGATTTCAAGGGGCCTCGGAAGGTTCCAAATTACACGGCGGATCTCCCTCCCGAGGCTTGGGTCGAGAGCTATGGAGATGCTAGACGTCAGTGAGGCTGTTTTAGCAAAATATTTTATCATGATGCTCGAGGGTCCGGCTCGAACATGGTTAAAGGGTTTACCACCCAACACTATAAGTTCTTGGGCCGAATTGAGGGCAAAGTTCATCAAAAATTTCCAAGGGACTTGCAAGCAGCCTATGACCATTGTGGATTTGGATCATTGCGTTCAGCAGGAGAATGAGTCGGCTCATCATTGGGTTCGGTGAGTGTCGACCGTCATCCACTCGTCGGAACAGATCATAGCGGCTCAAGCGGTGCTCGTTCTGGAGAACAATTGTCATTTCGTCCCACTAAAGCAGAAGCTTGGCCAACTTAAGCGTACGTGTCAAGACATGGGAGAGCTCATGACGGCTCTAACAAAGTACGCCGACTCAGACAACACCAAAGATCCGGGTTCGGATGAGGAGAAGTCTAATCTGGGAAAGAAGAACAACCAAGGCAAGAGTTTTGGGAACAATGGGAATCAAAGCAGACAGAGGAACGCTGGCGGCGGGTCAGAGCTGGTGGCAAATGCTAACACAGGGACGAATGTTCCTAAGGGGAACGGGCGTTACAAGCCGTACCAGCGGGATAACAGGCCCCCTTTCAATTTGGAAGCGGTGCTTAGGAAACCCTGCCCAGAGCACAGCACACCTGATAAACCAGCAACGCATGCGTGGGGCGATTGTTTTATCATGCATAGATTTAAGAATCAACACTTTCAACCACCTCATAATCAGGGCGGTGGGCCGCCTGGCGGATCAGGGACTGACGGTTCAAGCAACGGCGGGTCAGGTGCCGGCTTTGGTGCTGGCGGCTCAGGAGCGGGTCATCTGGGTCACAATAATTAGCAGCATCAACAACATCCAGGCAACAACAATCATAATAACCAGTAGCAACAGCAGCAACAGTAGCAGCGCAATCAGTCTGGATTCCAGAGTAACCCGAAGTAGCTCAGTTCGGGGAAGTATCATGTGTTTATGACTGGTAACAGCAAGCGAGATGAGAAACTACAAAGGCGAGCGGTTAATACGATCGCGCCGACTCTCCCACGATACCTGTCGTGGTCAGAGTATGACATAACGTGGAGCAGGCAAGATCACCCGCCACGGGTGGATGACCCGGGTCGGCTTGCTCTGGTGGTGAACCCTCAGATACATGGTTATGGAGTAAATAAAGTGCTCATGGACGGAGGTAGCAGTATCAACATCTTGTATTATGACACCTTCCGGCAGATGAAGTTGCTAGACAAAGATCTCAAAACTTCTTCTACTGTGTTTCATCACGTGGTGCCTGGTAAGTCGGCATACCCAATAGGAAAAATCTCTTTGGAAGTGGCTTTCGGCGATGAGTATAATTATAGGGTGGAGACCTTATGGTTCGAGGTGGTCAAGATCAAGAGCCCTTATAATGCGTTGTTCGGGCGGCCGGCTTACGCCAAGTTCATGGCTAGGCCTTGTTATGTTTATTTGCAGCTTAAGATGCCAGGCCTAAATGGCATGATTACGGTTCATGGCAATCGAAAAACGGCTCTTGAGTGAGAGGAAGGTGATGCGGCTTATGCTGAGGCTAGCTGTGCACAAGAGGAGCTGAAGTTCTATAAGGAGAACGTCGACCCGGAGGACATGACCCCGTTGAAGAAACCAAATATAGAGGCAGAGCCGCCACTCAAGTTTTCAGCGGATGATACTAAAACAGTGGACTTTACTCCGGGCGACTCATCCAAGCAGTTCATCATCAGGGCTCACATGGATCCCAAATAGGAAAGTGCGCTCGTCGAATTCATCCATGAAAATCGGGACATCTTTGCATGGAAATCTTTTGACATGCCGGGTGTACCGAGAGAGTTTGCTAAGCACAATCTTAATGTGAATCCAAAGTTTAAGCCGATCAAGCAGTTTCTGCGGCGGTTCAATGAGGAGAGGCGCAAGGCTATTGGGGAAGAGGTTGCCCGGCTCTTAGCCGCTGGGTTCATAGTTGAAGTTTTTCACACAGAATGGTTGGCTAATCCAGTATTGGTGCTTAAAAAGAATGGTACGTGGCGTATGTGCATAGATTATACGGACCTTAACAAGGCTTGTCCGGCTGATCCCTTCGCACTCCCTCGCATTGATCAGATCATTGATGCAACAGCCGGTTGTGAGAATTTGTGTTTTTTGGATTCAGGGTATCATCAGATCAAAATGGCAGTCAAGGACCAGGAGAAGACATCGTTTATCACACCGTTTGGGGCGTTCTGCTACGTCTCCATGCCTTTTAGGCTCAAGATTGCCCAGGCGACTTACCAGCAGTGTGTGCAGAACTGTCTCCACAGCCAGATTGGTCGTAATGTTCATGCTTATGTGGATGACATAGTGATGAAGTCTAGGAAGAAGGAAACCCTCTTGGAGGACATGAAGGAAACTTTTGACAATCTCCGGGTGTACAAAATGATGCTTAACCCAACAAAATGTGTCTTTGGTGTCCCTGTAGGAAAGCTTTTGGGGTTCTTGGTTTCTGAGCGTGGCATTGAGGCTAACCCGTATAAAATCAAGGCTATCACCTCTTTGCGAGAGCCGACATGCATCAATAATGTTCAGCGTATTGCAGGCCGGATTGCGGCGCTGAGCCGATTCATAAGCCGGCTTGGGGACAAGGCCATCCCCTTCTATCAGATGATGAAGAAGACGGACAAGTTTAAGTGGAGCAAGGCAGCCGCAGAGGCGCTGGAAGCTCTTAAGAAGCAATTGACTGAGCCGCCAGTATTAGCCTCTCCGGCTGAGAAAGAGCTGCTACTCCTATATGTAGCAGCTAACAGTCGGGCGGTCAGTGTTGTTGCTGAACATAAGGAAGCAGGGAAAGAGTATGCCATTCAGAGGCCCGTTTACTACATCAGTGAGGTCTTGGCTGAGTCCAAGCAGCGATATCCGCATTGGCAGAAGCTTGTATGCGGGGTCTTTATGGCTAATCGTAAGCTAAAGCACTACTTTTTGGGCCATCCAATAACTGTAGTAAGCTCTGCCCCGTTGGGGGATATTATTCAGAACAGAGAGGCTACGGGAAGGATTGCCAAGTGGGATTTAGAGTTGGGTCCTCTTAACATCAGTTACACCCCTCGTACAGCAATTAAGTCTCAGGCCTTGGTGGATTTCATAAATGATTGAACAGAGTGCCAGGCGCCTGAAGAGAAGCCGGACAACACATACCGGACTATATATTTTGACGGGTCTAAATAGCTTGAGGGGTCTGGTGCCGGTGTGGTTCTCACCTCCCCGAAAGGTGATAAGTTTTGTTATGTGCTCCGGTTGATGTTCCCCTGTACTAATAATGCTGCTGAGTATGAAGCTTTGCTCCATGGTTTGAGAGTCGCTAAAGAGATGAATTTAAGCCGGGTTAGATGCCTGGGCGACTTAGACCTTGTGGCTCAGCAAGTTTCAGGTACCTGGGATTCTAAGGACCCACGGATGGCGGCTTATCCGCAGGCGGTTGATGTTGTTGCAGGTTATTTCAAAGGGTATCAAGTGGATCATATTGATCGTTAGCGGAACGAGGCGGCTGATGCATTATCACGACTCGGATCTCAGCGTAAGCCGGTGTCGCCTAATGTTTTTCTTGACGTGTTATATCATCCGACTGTCAAGATGCCTTCTGAGGAGGATCTGGCAATTCCTGGCCCGGGGGAGGCTCTAGTGGCGGCTCTACATGTTATTCCGGATTGTACTACTCCTTATTTAGTGTACTTGACGCGCGGCGAGTTGCCAGATGATGAGAGCCGGGCTCGGGAGATCGTCCGCCGTTCTAAGTCCATGACAATTATCAATGGTGAGTTACACAAATGCAGTGTGACAGGTGTTTTCCAACGCTGTGTGTCACCAGAAGAGGGCCAGCAGATCTTAAATGAAATTCATGTTGGCGACTGTGGACATCATGCCGGGTCAAGATCTTTAGTGGCCAAAGCTTTTCGGCATGGATTTTTCTGGTTAACGGCTCACAAGGATGCAGAGGATCTCGTTCGTAAGTGTGACACTTGTCAAAAATTTGGCCGACGTGCTCATGTTCCGGCTCAAGAGTTGAGGATGATACCTATCACTTTGCCGTTTGCGGTCTGGGGGCTTGATATGGTAGGACCCTTCAAGAGGTCCAAAGATAAGAAAACACACCTATTGGTAGCGGTTGATATGTTTACCCAGTGGGTTGAGGCTGAGCCCGTAGGCAAGTGTGATGCAGCTACAGTGATTGAGTTTGTCAGGAAATTGATCTATCGTTTTGGCTATCCACACAGTATTATCACTGATAATGGTACAAATTTGTCCAAGGGGGCTATGAAGGTGTTCTGTGAGAAGGAGCATATCTGTCTTGATGTTTCAGCCGTGGCACATCCACAGTCCAATGGCCAGGTTGAGCGGGCTAATCAGGAAATCCTGCGAGGGGTTAAACCCCGGCTCATGGTCCCTTTGAAACGGACGGCCGGGTGTTGGGTTGATGAGTTGCCTTCCGTCTTATGGAGCATCCGGACTACACCTAACAGGTCTACAGGTTTTACACCTTTTTTCATGGTCTACGGGGCTGAGGCGGTTCTACCCAGTGACATCCGACATGATTCACCAAGGGTGGCGGCTTATGTTGAGACGGACAATGAGATGGCACGTCAAGATGCGTTGGATGCCTTGGACGAAGCACGAGAGTTAGCAGCGACCAGATCAGCAATTTACCAGCAAGACCTGTGATGCTATCATAGCCGCAGGGTGAAGACCCGGACGTTCCAGGAAGGTGACCTGGTGCTCCGGCTTATTCAAGACCAAACTGGGATGCATAAACTCTCTCCGCCGTGGGAAGGGCCCTTTGTGGTTAGCAGAAACCTCAACAACGGGTCATACTATCTCATTGATATTCGTGATGAGTCGGACACGGCGGGTCAGGAGACTTTGCGGCCATGGAACGTGGCACACTTGCGGCCATATTATACTTAAGAGATGATGCAGATCCATTATCATTATATATATCATATTTATATAGAGTAGTACTACTACCAAAGATTGGAGCCCCGGCTCTTATGGGTATCTTTATGATCTCAGGATGAAATTCTTCAATACCAGCAAATTTGCGGTTCCTGTGGTTCTTTGACCCGCCAAGGTCTTGCCGGTTAATCTCCTTTGGAGACCCTGAACCAGTTAAAGTGACCTGTTAAAAGTATTGCGATCAATCTCGCTTTAGAGACCCTGAGCCGGTTCATAGAGTTGACGGCCAATCTTGCTTTAGAGACCCTGAACTGATGTCAATACAATAAGTTCTTCTTAGTCAATCTCGCTTTAGAGACCCTGAGCCGGTTCACAAAGTTGACAGCCAATCTCGCCTTAGAGACCCTAAAACTGATGTTACTCTTACCAGTCAATCTCGCTTTAGAGACCCTGAGCCGGTTCACAAAGTGGACGGCCAATCTCGCTTTAGAGACCCTGAACTACTGTAAGTTAAATGTTAAGCTCTTATCAGTCAATCTCGCCTTAGAGACCCTGAGCCGGCTCACAGAGTTGATGGCCAATCTAGCTTTAGAGACCCTGAACTGGTATGATGCGCAATTGGCTTTATGCCTAGTTTGAATACATTAAGCGCTGTTGTTGATGGAGGCTTCCTACCTTTGGTATAGCTTAAAAAATTCCCCTAAGGCAACAGCGTGTACATCAAATTCCAGTTGCTTATCAACCGCGGCCATCGAAGGGGGCTTCTTACCGACGGGTATCGCTTATCTCACCCTAATGGTCGGCTTTATGCCACTTCCGATTACTTATTAACCGCGGTTGTCGAAGGGGGCTTCTTACCGACGGGTTCGCTTATCTCACCCTAACAACCGGCGTTTACACCAAAAATAGTTGCAGAAGGAGGCTTCTTGCCCTTGGGTGTAGCTTACATAAGCCCTTCACGCAGCCGGCTAGTACAATTACTAGTCGCGGCTGTCGAATGGATGCTTCTTGCCATAAGGTATAGCTTACATAATACCATTGGCAGCCGGCCCTATTCAACATTGGCTGATTGGAGGAGGCTTCTTGCCTTCGGGTATAGCGTACATCACCTTCCAACAGCAGCCGGCTCTTCCATGGCATCTCATTATAAGAAAAGGGAAGTCATGCTGCTCCGGTTGATGGAGTAAATTTCCCGGGTCTAATGACTCCGGGTGAAGGACAGGCGTCTCGGAAAAATTACGCATTGGTTTATCAACAGCCGCGTTTGTTCATGGAGGCTATTTGCCAACAGAGGTATTATCCGGTTCTAAAAAGAGTTTTGAAGACTTCCAAGTGCCTCTCATGAATCATTGGCAGATTTATCAAAGATGGAAGCAAAGAGCTGAGAAAGATGATTGACAGTACTATAAAGTAAACCGCTGGCAAGTGCATTCAGATGTTAAAAGGCTGTTACAAAAGATGTTCTCAGAGGGTCTTAAACTGCTGTCACACGACCGGCTCATCCTGCTCCGGATCTTCTGCGGTTTGGATCTGAAGATTGCCGAGTTCCCAGATGCAGTTAGAGACAGCACCAAATGACCCTTCAAAGAAAGGTGCGACATTAAGCTCACCAGGGAAGAGATCTTTGCTTCGGGCGGGTGTTAGGTCTTTACACTCGTAAAGAGGCCCGCGGATCCATTTATCTTCCTGGTCGTATGCTGCTTGGTAGTTCTTCAAGTCATCTTCCGCCTCATCAGCCATTACAGACGCTAGATAGCGAGAGTCCTTGATGACTTTGAAATAGTCTTCGTCAGAAAATTCTGAGCCGTCCACCTTCTTCGAAGGATATCCACCCATCATCTCATCTGGTGTGAGATCCGGCGCGAAGGCCATGGCCCGACTCAAACCCGCAACGGCTCTAGAGCGGAAAGCCGACTTCTTCAGCTCTTGTATTTGCTTGGGCACGGTGGAGAATAGTTCTAACACCCCTTTCAGGGCCTTGGGAATCTTCTCCTTTCACTGTATGCTTTTGATGGTGAACATTGCTCCGCAATACAGCTGCTCTGTAAAGGTGTATATAGCCTTCAGCGACAGGATGCTATCGTCTGCAAGCTGCCGGCTCAAAGGTCCTACGTGAGCCAGAAGAGACAGGTTCGTCGTTAGTTGTTTCATAAAAGATATTAAGTAAAGGAGTACAAGAATGATGGACTTACCAAATAAGGCGGCAGACATCTTAGCGATGTGTCGTTTGAGCCCTTGGAGCTCCTCAGCAACGGCGATGAGGCACTGATCGGCATCATCTGCCCATTTGATCAGTGCGGCTTTTTCAGACTCAGTTGTTTCTTTCAATATTGTTAGCTCGGAGGTGATCTTGGCTACTTCTTCGGCTAAGAGCCGGCATCTCTCGTCAGCAAGGCTTCGTGCTTCATGTTGAGCTGCCAAGTTGGCTTTGAGGTCCGCCAGCTGAGAGCCGGCGGTGTTCAGAGCGTCCTGTGCATATCAAAGGCAAAGTATAAGCTATTGTAGCAACAAGAGTATTCATATGCATAAAGGTTCATAGTTCAAGTTCTACAAGTCTCAAACAGATTGCAAGCAATATATTTGACACTTGGGGGCTAATGTATATTTGATCTGTTCACATCTACAGTTCCGGCTCATCTTCCTGAAAATTGACCCGGAACATGGGGGCTACACATTGGCTCTCTTTTAAACTCAAAAGTTCCGACTCAAATAAATTTGAGCCGGCCCTTGGGGCCTACATTATGGCTCTTTTCTAATCTCAAAAGTTTCGGTTCAAATAAATTTGAGCCGGCCCTTGGGGGCTACAGTTGGCAGTATGCAAGTGTTGACAGTATTTAAAGCAAAGTGTTTTCTACATAACCTTCGAAAGAAGACCCAAATTCAACTCTATGTTAGATTAAATCCGGCCCTTGGGGGCTGGGGAAGGTTATGGCTGAAGAAAGGTAACATACCTCATATTTTGCCTTCATCATGCTTACCAGCTGGGGTTCCAAGTCTCGGTTGGTGTTGACCCGGTTCATGTAGCCGGAGTGGAGTTCTTCGGCTGTCATTTTGTTGTACGACGAGTCAAACTCAAGTTTCCGCGAAGCTTCAGACGGCTCTGTATGCCGGGTTAAGACATGCACTGGTGAAGGAGGTTTTTGAGCAGACCCGGTGATGATAACATCCGGAGTCGCCGGGGTCCTGGGGTATAACCGGCCTTGAAGGAGCAGCTGGGGAGTTCTCCATTATGACGTCATCTGCCGCCGGCTCAGTAGAAGCCGCTGGTGGAGTCTCTTCTTCCGCTGGAGTTTCCTCCGGCTGTTCAATATCCGGTTGAGACGGGGTCGGCTGTTCAGGCTCTTGATTGTCAACGACAGGGCTGGAGGAAGGTTGATGGGTCTTGCGGCGTTTTGCCTGAGCACTACAAAGTAAAGGGTTAGCATTTAAAGGAGATTGGTATCTCATCAAAGACATCCGGATATTTTAACACTTATAGAGGATTAATCTTTGGTGGAGGTATGACTGAGGCTAAAGAGTCGCCCGATGAGGGTGTTTTCTGAAAAATCAAGACACGGAAATGATAAGACATTCGGACATGAAGAGAAACGAAAAAGGGAAGTATGGATACTAACCTCTGCAGACCGCTTCTTAGGAGCTGGCGAATTTGGTAGTCCCGATGCAAGCTCTGTAGAGCCGCCGCTCCGGGTCTGACGTCGTTCAGCTTGCTGTTGTCTTTTTGAAAGGAAATTAGGAGCCGGATGAGCGAGAGGGTGAAATAGAGGAAATTTTCTAACAACCCACCGCGGCTTTCGGATGAAATATTCTGAGTCAGAGTACATGCAAGTTACCTCAGGAGCGTTGGCATGACTGGTTTCTACTTCGTCCTGTGAGACACAAAAAGATATTATTAAAGAACTGGCAAGACAAAAAGTCAAGTAAGTAAAGTTCAAGGATCTTACCTCCGACTCTGAAGAAGTCGGGTGTTTGAACCAGTTCTCTTGAGGAGCTGCCTTGTTTTGTTTCTTGGCAGCGACTTTCTTCTTGGTTGTCTTCGGAAGAGGAACATATTCCTTCTTCCAAAAGTCGGAGTCAGCCTGTGCAAACTGAGCCGGAGGAAGAATATCAAGCTTTGAAAAGGAGTATATAAACATACAACAGGCAGAAGAAAGGTAAAAATACTTACAAGAGGCGTCGGGTTGGTCGCGCAGAAGGGCGCTAGGCCGATGGTGTTGCATGAGCCGGAAGTCTCGTGCACAAGACTTCGGACGGTCATACAGATGTCATCCTCGGTCAAAGTGGTGGCGCTGAAGAACAGTTCGCTGTCGTGAAATCCTGGATATTCATACATGAGCCGGTTACGGCGGCTCAGAGGCATGATCCGCCATTATACCCAGCAGCGGATAAGGTCCATTCCAATAAGGCCGTTGGCCAGGAGAGCCTTCACTCTGGCATGGGGCTTCTCATATCTAGCACGGTCGGCAGCTGAGAGCCGGTCGGGCAGTGAAGTGTCGGTTGAGAGCCGGGAAGGACGATAACCCGACAGATGATGTTCCGAGTCCGGAGACGTGTCTTTGCACTAGAACCACATCTTGTTCCAATCTTTTGGGTGGCTGGGCATCTAAACAGCCGGAAAGGTGATAGCCCTCCGGCGCTGGATGGTGATTCCTCCAAGTTCCAAGCTTGGCCTGCTCTTGTATTTAGTCTGGCGGTTGGCGTAGAAGAACTCTCTAAAGAATCCAACTGACGGCCTTGATTGAAGGTATGCCTCGCAGACGACTTGAAAGTGGCAAATGTTTGATACAGAATTCGGCGCCAGATCTTGGGGACGCAGCTTGTACAGGTGCAGAATGTCGCGAAAGAATTTTGACCCGGGTGGCACGAATCCTCGTTCGATATGATCTGTAAAGACTATAACCTCCCCTTTCTTTGGGGCGAGGCGGGTCTCACCAGTCTGAACACGCCAGTTGATCACTTCCTTTGGAGGAAGGGTGCCAGCGGCTACTAAATCAGATAAATACTCTTCGGTCACATAGGAGCCGACCCAATTGCAGGAATTAGTGGCACGTGTCATCTTGGCGGCTTAAAAGTACTGTGCAAAAAGAAAATGGCGACTAATCAAACAAAGAGCAGATAGCAAATGGCGGCTTGCAAGTTACAGGGTTCTAAAAATTAAGGCCTTAAGAGGTCCGGCTGACAAAGAGCCGAAGGGGGTCTAGCGGCTCACTATGGGTGGAAGAGTCGGAAGTCATCAAGACTCGGACAAACAAGTTTCACAAATCGATACTAAAGTTTTGGATCTACCGAAGCGGAAAAGGAAGTTCTACATCAACCTAAGCCAAGAACAGTGAAAGTGAAAAATCGACCTACAGCCTTAACTGACCGCACATTGCGCACGGGCGGGCCATGTACGGTGGCGGTGATGACAATGCAGCCTAAAAGGAGGCGCGGCGGGCCCCGAGACTTGACCGTGCGACCGTGTCGGAGAACGAAACGTGCGGCGGAGGTCCGCTTGCGGAAACCCTATTTTGCTACCGATCTAAAAGCAGCGGGAAGAGGCACTTATCGGAGGCGGAGACGGCGGCGGGTGAGATTCTGGTGCAAACAGGTTAATGCGGCGGCCTGGGTTGGTGACGGACGAGCAGCGGCGCCGGAGCGGAGCGGACGAGCTCAAGCGAGGGACGGGCGATAGGAAGAAGAAGAAGAGGCGCACGAGTGGGAATGCATTGGTTTGACTCGTGCGGGTCCTATTTAACAGGGAAACAGTGTGGGTTCCCAGGCGTCAGCACCGATCTTGCCGAAACGGACGCCTCGATTTTCAGTAAACGGTTAAATGTGAGAGATTTGGTGATACGTGAGCGTATCTGTGACGTCACGCCGGGTCATTCCTGGCAACTCTCAGACAATTGCAACAGACGGATGAAATGAGCTGGCTCACTTCAGCCTAGGGCCTAATGTTGGGGATATAACCCCGTGATATGACCCGGCTGGAAGGTTCCGGTTGATAAGCATTGGTTATGAGCCGGCCCACGAAGACATGTATCCGCTGGAGGCCCAAGAACTTTGGCGGTTCTTGAGGTGGGCCGGATGACAGAGACCAGGATGCGCAAGACCTTCCAAAGGATAACTTGGTTGGTAAGATAGAGATGGATTCGGAGATGTAAAGCGTGATCCGGTTGTACAATCGTAAGACCCGACGGCTCTGACCTCTGATATAAAGGCAGAGCCAGGGCGGCTTA
The DNA here is from genome assembly GCA_022496015.1 of Hordeum marinum. Taxonomy (NCBI): domain Eukaryota; kingdom Viridiplantae; phylum Streptophyta; class Magnoliopsida; order Poales; family Poaceae; genus Hordeum; species Hordeum marinum. The sequence continues at coordinate 19,876,652 of CM039673.1, read as the reverse complement.
GAGGGAGGTGATCGAAAACTAGGTCAAGCGTCTAGCCCCTTTAATAGATACAACAAGCAATAACAACACAAGCAGGACGTAGGCTTTTACCTCGGCTTGAGGGGCCAAACCTGGGTAAACTCGTGTCCTTTGTCTCAATCAACCCCTTTGAGTCCACTACCATGGCGATGGCTCCGAACTCAAGTCTGGTAACCCGGAAATCTGCTGTGACAAAACCACGACAGTCACCACCATACATAACTCTATACTACCGAAATGTCACCGAACCTTAAGTGTGCAGACCCTACGGGTTCGAGAACTATGCAGACATGACCAAAACACCTCTACGGTCAATAACCAATAGCGGGACCTGGATGCCCATATTTGTTCCTACATATTCTACGAAGATCTTTATCGGTCGAACCTCTATGTCAAGGATTCAGTTAATCCCGCATGATGTTCCCTTTGTTCTTCGGTATGTTACTTTCCCAAGATTCGATCGTTGGTATCTCCATACCTAGTTCAACCTCGTTACCGGCAAGTCTCTTTTACTCATTCCATAATACAAGATCCCGTGACCAACACTTAGTCACGTTGCTTGCAAGGCTCATTGTGATGTTGTATTACTGAGTGGGCCCTGAGATACCTCTCCGTCACACGGAGTAAAAAATCCCAGTCTTGATCCATGCCAACTCAACAGACACCATCGGAGATACCTGTAGAGCACCTTTATAGTCACCCAGTTACGTTGCGACTTTTGATACACACAAGGCACTCCTCCGATGTCCATGAGCTGCATGATCTCATGGTCATAGGAACACATACTTGACATGCAGAAAATAGTAGCAATAAACTGACACGATCATATGCTACGTTTGTAGTTTGGGTCTTGTCCATCACATCATTCTCCTACTGATGTGATCTCATTATCAAATGACATCTCATGTCCATGGCTAGGAAACCTTAACCATCTCTTGATCAACGAGCTAGTCTATTAGAGGCATACTAGGGACATGGTTTTGTCTATGTATCGACAAATGCATTTAAGTCTCCGATCAACACAATTATAGCATGGATAATAAACGATTATCATGAACAACGAAATATGATAATAACCAATTTATTATTGCCTCTAGAGCATATTTCCAACAGTCTCCCACTTGCACTAGAATCAATAATCTAGTTCACATCTGTTGGGGAACGTCGCATGGGAAACAAAATTTTCCTACGCACACGCAAACCTATCCATGGTGATGAGCATCTACGAGAGGGAGAGTGGATCTACGTACCCTTGTAGATCGCTAAGCGGGAAGCGTTAAGAAACGCGGTTGGTGTAGTCGAACATCTTCGCGATCCAAATCGCCGAGCGTCCCGCGATCTCATCACGATCCGTCCCGCGATCCAATCACGATCCGTCCCGTGAACTCATCACGATCCGTCCCGCGATCTCATCACGATCCGTCTCACGATCTTGATCACGATCTGTCCTACGAACTCATCGCGATCCGTTCCGCGATCTCATCACGAACCGTCTCGCGATCTCGATCACGGTCCTTCCGATCTAGCGCCGAACGGACGGCACCTCCGCGTTCAGCACACGTGCAGCTTGATGACGATCTCCACCATCTTGATCCAGCAAGAGGAGGTGGAGAGGAGAGAGAGTTCACCGGCAGCGTGACGGCGCTCCGGTGATGGTGGTGGAGTGATTCCGGCAGGGCTTCGCCTAAGCGCTGCGGAAAACCGATCTAGAGGAGAAACTGTGCACCGGTGAAACGGGTAGCACGTGGCCGGAAATTCTGTCCAAAAACCACCCAATCCACTAGTATATATAGGAGGAGAGGAGAGGAGAGGCAGCCAAGGCCTTTGGGTCGGCCGAAATAGGAGGTGGGAAGAAATCCTACTTCACCTCCAATCCTAGTTGGAGTAGGATTGCCTCCTATTGGCTGATTTTCCACTTTTTGCTTTAGGACTTTCTCTCCTGCGCCATGGGCCTTTGTGGCTGTTTTCCCAGCCCAATAAGGGCTGGTTATTATTCTCCCACAGCCCATGGACCTCTTGGGGTCGAAGTACCCCTCCCGGAGGTCCTCCGGTACACTACCGGCACTCCCGGTACAATACCGATACTCCCGGTACACTACCGATGAGCCCGAAACTTTTCCGGAAACCAAACTGGGACTTCCTATATATGAATCTTTACCTCCGGACCATTCCGGAGCTCCTCGTGACGTCCGGGATCTCATCCGGGACTCCGAACAACCTTCGGTCACCACCATACATAACTCTACACTACCGAAACGTCACCGAACCTTAAGTGTGCAGACCCTGCGGGTTCGAGAACTATGTAGACATGACCGAGACACCTCTACGGTCAATAACCAATGGCGGGACCTGGACATCCACATTGGTTCCTACATATTCTACGAAGATCTTTATCGGTCGAACCTCTATGTCAAGGATTTAGTTAATCCCGTATAACGTCCCCTTTGTTCTTCGGTATGTTACTTGCCCGAGATTCGATCGTCGGTATCTCCATACCTAGTTCAACCTCGTTACTGGCAAGTCTCTTTACTCGTTCCGTAATACAAGATACCGTGACTAACACTTAGCCACATTGCTTGCAAGGCTTGTTGTGATGTTGTATTACCGAGTGGGCCCTGAGATACCTCTCCGTCACACGGAGTAACAAATCCCAGTCTCGATCCATGCCAACTCAACAAACACCATCGGAGATACCTGTAGAGCACCTTTATAGTCACCCAGTTACGTTGCGACGTTTGATACACACAAGGCACTCCTCCGATATCCGTGAGTTGCATGATCTCATGGTCATAGGAACATATACTTGACATGCAGAAAACAGTAGCAATAAACTGACACGATCATATGCTATGTTTGTAGTTTGGGTCTTATCCATCACATCATTCTCCTAATGATGTGATCCCGTTATCAAATGACATCTCATGTCCATGGCTAGGAAACCTTAACCATCCTTTGATCAACGAGCTAGTCCATTAGAGGCATACTAGGGACATGGTTTTGTCTATGTATCCACACATGCATTTAAGTCTCCGATCAATACAATTATAGCATGGATAATAAACGATTATCATGAACAAGGAAATATGATAATAACTAATTTATTATTGCCTCTAGGGCATATTTCCAACAGTCTCCCACTTGCACTAGAGTCAATAATCTAGTTCACATCACCATGTGATTCGCATTGTTATGAATCTAACACCCAATGAGTTTTGGGGCTCGATCATGCTTTGCATGTGAGAGAGGTCTTATAGTCAACGGGTCTGCGATATTCAGATCCGTGTGTACTTTGCAAATCTCTATGTCAAACCGTAAACACTGCTACCACACTCCACTTGGTACTATTTCCAAATGGCTGCTCCACTATACGTATCCAAATTGCTACTACTAGTCATCTGGATAGGTGTTAAAGCTTGCATCGACGTAACTCTTTACGACGAACTCTTTATCACCTCCATAATCAAGAAACATTTCCTTAGTCCTCTGGTTACTAAGGATAATTCCGACCGCTGTCCAGTGATCCACTCCTGGACCACTCTTGTACCCCCTGACAGACTCGTGGCAAGGCACACATAGGTGTGGTACACAGCATGGCATAATATAGAGCCTATGGCTAAGGCATAGGGGACGACATTCATCCTTTCTCTTTCTTCTGCCGTTGTCGAGCTTTGAGTCTCACTCAACTTCACACCTTACAAATCAGACGAGAACTATTTCTCTGGCTGATCCATTTTGAACTCTTTCAAAATCTTGTCAAGGTATGCACTCATTGAAAGTCTCATCAAGCATCTTGATCTATCTCTATAGATTTTGATGCTCAACAATTAGGTAGCATTATCCAGGTCTTCATTTGAAAAACACTTTTCAAACAACCTTTTATGCCTTCCAGAAATTCTACATTATTTCCGATCAACAATATGTCAACCACATATACTTATCAGAAACTCTATAGTGCTCCCACTCACTTTATTGCAAATACAAGTTTCTCGTAAACTTTGTATAAACTACAAAAACTTTGATCACCTCATCAAAGTGTATATTCCAAATCCGAGATGCTTGCTTCAGTCCATAGAAGGATCACTGAAGCTCTCTCATCTTTTAGCATCCTTAGGACTGACAAAACCTTCTGGTTGTATCACATACAACCTTTCCTTAAGTAAACCGTTAAGGAAACGACGTTTTGACATCCATCTGCCAGATTTCGTAATTGAAAATGCAGCAACTGCTAACATAATTCCAACAGACTTTTAGCATCGCTACGAGTGAGAAAGCCTCCTCGCAGTCAACTCCTTGAACTTGTCACAAACAACTTTGCAACAAGTCGAGCTTTACAAATGGTGACATTCACCATCAGTGTCTGTCTTCATTCTAAAGGTCCATTTGTACTCAACGACCTGCCGTCTAACGAGCAAGTCTACCAAAGTCTATACTTGGTTTTCATAAATGGATCCTATCTCGGATTTCATGGTCTCTAACCATTTGTCGGAATCCGGGCCCATCATCGCTTCTCCATAGCTCGTAGGTTCATCGCTGTCCAACAACATGACCTCGAAGACAGGGTTGTCGTACCGCTTAGGAGCAGTACACATCCTTGTCGACCCACGAAGTTCGATAGTAACTTGATCCTGAAGCTTCATGATCATCATCATTAACTTCCTCTTCAACTAACGTAGGCTTCACAGAAACATCTTTCTGCGCTGCGCTACTCTCTGGTTGAACAAAGGTTTAACAACCTCATCAAGTTCTATCTTCCTCCCACTCAATTCTTTCGAGAGAAACCTTTCCTCGAGAAAGGATCCGTTTTAGTAACAACCACTTTGCACTCGGATCTGAGATAGAAGGTTCACCCAACTGATCTTAGGGTATTCTATGAAGATGCATTTGTCCGCCTTGGGTTCGACCTCATTAGGTGAAAACATTTTTCACACAAGTGCCGCAGCCCCAAGTATTAAGAAACGACAGCTTAGGTTTCTATCAAACCATAATTCATATGGTGTCATCTCAACGGATTTAGATGGTGCCCTATTTAAAGTGAATGTAGTTGTCTCTAATGCATAACCCCAAAATTATAGTAGTAAAACGACAAGAGACATCATAGTACGCACCATGTCCAATAGAGCATAACTATGATGTTCGGACACACCATCACACTATGGTGTTCCAGGTGGCGTTTAGTTGTGAAACAACTTTCACATTGTCTTAAGTTGTATGCCAAACTCGTGACTCAGATATTCACCTCCACGATCATATCGCAGTCATTTTTATCTTCTTGTCACGATGATCTTTAAACTTCACTCTGAATTTGCTTGAACCTTTCAAACGATTCAGACTTGTGTTTCATTAAGTAAATATACACTATATCTACTCAAATCATCAGTGAAGGTAAGAAAATAACGATATCCACTGCACTCTACAAGACTCACTAGATTGCATACATCAACATGTATCATTTCCAATGAATCACTTGCCCGCTCCATCCAACGGGGTCCTTTAGTCATCTTGCCCAAGAGGCATGGTTCGCATGTCTCAACCGATTCGAAATCGAATGAGTCCAAATATCCATCAGCATGGAGTTTCTACATGCGCTTTATACCAATATGACATTTAGCGGCAGTGCCACAAATATGTGGTACTATCATTATTAACTTTGTATCTTTTGACATCAATGTTATGAACATGTGTAATACTACGATCAAGATTTCAACAAACCATTCTCACTGGGTGCATGACCATTGAAGGTATTATTCATGTAAACAGAATAACCATTATTCTCTAACTTAAATGAATAACCGTATTGCAATAAACATGATCTAATCATATTCATGCTCAACGCAAAACACCAAATAACATTTATTTAGGTTCGTCACTAATCCTGAAGGTAGAGAGAGCGTGCGATGTTGATCACATCAACCTTGGAAACACTTCCAACACATATCGTCACCTCACCCTTAGCTAGTTCTCCGTTTATTCCGTAGCTTTTATTTCGAGTTACTAACATTTAGCAACCGAACCGGTATCCAATACCCAGGTGCTACTAAGAGTACTAGCAAGGTACACATTAGTAACTCGTATATCAAATATACTTCTATCAATGTTGCCAGCCTTCTTATCTACCAAGTATCTAGGGTTGTTCCGCTTCAGCGACCTCTCACCTCATAATAGAAGCACTTAGTCTCGGGTTTGAGTTCAACTTTGGGTTGCTTCACTGGAGCAGCAACTGACTTGCTATCCATGAAGTTTCCCTCCTTGATCTTGCCCTTTTCGAAACTAGTGGTTTGATTAACCATCAACACTTGACGCTCCTTCTTGATTTCTACCTTCGCGGTGTCAAACATCGCGAACAGCTCAGGGATCAATACTTCTATCCCTGGTGTATTATAGTTCATCACTTAAGTTCTAGTAGCTTTAGTGACAGTGACTTGGAGAACTATATCAATCACTATCTTATCTGGAAGATCAACTCCCACTTGATTCAAGCGATTGTAGTACCCAGACAATCTGAGTACATGCTCAACGATTGAGCTATTCTCCTTCATATTACAGGCAAAGAATCTTGTTGGAGATCTCATATCTCGCAACACAGGCACGAGCCTGAGATCACAATCTCTGCCCCTAGAACATCTCATATGTTCCGTGACGTTCAAAACGTTTCGGAGCCTCAATTCTAAGCCGTAATGCATGACGCACAAAACTATCAAGTAGTCATCGAAACGTGCCTGTCAGATGTTCACAACATCTATAGACAACGCTAGAGGGGGTGGCGCACCGAGCGGTGCATTAAGGACATAAGCCTTCTGTGCAGCAATGAGGACAATCCTCAGATCACGGACCCAGTCCGCAATATTGCTACCAACATCTTTCAATTCTATTTCTCTAGGAACATATAAAAATACAAGGGAGCCACAACGCGAGCTAGTAATCTACAACATAATTTGCAAAGACACTTTGACTATGTTCATGATAATGAGTTCAATTAATCATATTATTTAAGAACTCCCACTCAAATTGACATCCCTCCGATCATTCGAGTGATACATGATCCAAATTCACCAACTCAAGTCCGATCATCACGTGAGTTGAGGTGGCTGCAATGGTGAACATCATTATGTTGATCATATCTACTATATGACTCATGTTCGACCTTTCGGTCTCTCGTGTTCCGAGGCCATGTCTGTACATGCTAGGCTCGTCAAGTTTAACCCGAGTGTTCTGCATGTGCAACACTGGCTTGCACCCGTTGTATGTGAACGTAGAGTCTATCACACCCGATCATCACGTGGTGTCTCAACACGACGAACTTTCGCAACGGTGCACACTCGGGGAGAACACAATTTAGCTTGAAATTAAGTGAGGGATCACCTTATAATGCTACCGTCGTCCTAAGCAAAATAAGGTGCATAAAAAGGATTAACATCTCATGCAATTCATAAGTGACATGATATGGCCATGAACTTGTGTTTAAGATCTCCATCTTCGAAACACCGGCATGATCTCCATCATCACCGGCACAACACCATGATCTCCATCATCTTGATCTCCATCAATGTGTTGCCATTGGGGTTGTGGCGCCAGCCCTGCTTCTACTTCTATTGCTACTGCTTAGCGATAAAGTAAAGCATTACATAGCGCTTTAATGATTGACACGCAGGTCATACAATAATTAAAGACAACCCTATGGCTCCTGCCGGTTGCCGTACTCAACGACATGCAAGTCGTGAAATTCTATACATCACATGATCATCTCATACATCACATATATCTCATCATGTAATTGGCCATATCACATCACAACATACCCTGCAAAAACAAGTTAGACGTCCTCTAATTGTTGTTGCATGTTTTACGTGGCTGCTACGGGTATCTAGCAAGAACGATTCTCACCTACGCATAAACCACAATGGTGATACATAGATTGCTTTTCATCCTTCTCAAGGACCGCCTTTGTCGGATCCGATCCAACTAAAGTGAGAGAAACTGTCACCCGCAAGCCATCTAAGCAACAAGTTGCGTCGAGGGAACCGGTCTCTCGTAAGCGTACGAGTAATGTTGGTCCGGGCCGCTTCATCTCACAATCCCGCTGAACCAAAATACGACCAAGGGAGGAAGCAATCTAAGCATCAACGCCCACAAACCTTTTGTGTTCTACTCGAGATCTCATCGAACCATCAACCTAGCTCATGATGCCACTGTTGGGGAACGTCGCATGGGAAACAAAATTTTCCTACGCACACGCAAACCTATCCATGGTGATGAGCATCTACGAGAGGGAGAGTGGATCTACGTACCCTTGTAGATCGCTAAGCGGGAAGCGTTAAGAAACGCGGTTGGTGTAGTCGAACATCTTCGCGATCCAAATCGCCGAGCGTCCCGCGATCTCATCACGATCCGTCCCGCGATCCAATCACGATCCGTCCCGTGAACTCATCACGATCCGTCCCGCGATCTCATCACGATCCGTCTCACGATCTTGATCACGATCTGTCCTACGAACTCATCGCGATCCGTTCCGCGATCTCATCACGAACCGTCTCGCGATCTCGATCACGGTCCTTCCGATCTAGCGCCGAACGGACGGCACCTCCGCGTTCAGCACACGTGCAGCTTGATGACGATCTCCACCATCTTGATCCAGCAAGAGGAGGTGGAGAGGAGAGAGAGTTCACCGGCAGCGTGACGGCGCTCCGGTGATGGTGGTGGAGTGATTCCGGCAGGGCTTCGCCTAAGCGCTGCGGAAAACCGATCTAGAGGAGAAACTGTGCACCGGTGAAACGGGTAGCACGTGGCCGGAAATTCTGTCCAAAAACCACCCAATCCACTAGTATATATAGGAGGAGAGGAGAGGAGAGGCAGCCAAGGCCTTTGGGTCGGCCGAAATAGGAGGTGGGAAGAAATCCTACTTCACCTCCAATCCTAGTTGGAGTAGGATTGCCTCCTATTGGCTGATTTTCCACTTTTTGCTTTAGGACTTTCTCTCCTGCGCCATGGGCCTTTGTGGCTGTTTTCCCAGCCCAATAAGGGCTGGTTATTATTCTCCCACAGCCCATGGACCTCTTGGGGTCGAAGTACCCCTCCCGGAGGTCCTCCGGTACACTACCGGCACTCCCGGTACAATACCGATACTCCCGGTACACTACCGATGAGCCCGAAACTTTTCCGGAAACCAAACTGGGACTTCCTATATATGAATCTTTACCTCCGGACCATTCCGGAGCTCCTCGTGACGTCCGGGATCTCATCCGGGACTCCGAACAACCTTCGGTCACCACCATACATAACTCTACACTACCGAAACGTCACCGAACCTTAAGTGTGCAGACCCTGCGGGTTCGAGAACTATGTAGACATGACCGAGACACCTCTACGGTCAATAACCAATGGCGGGACCTGGACATCCACATTGGTTCCTACATATTCTACGAAGATCTTTATCGGTCGAACCTCTATGTCAAGGATTTAGTTAATCCCGTATAACGTCCCCTTTGTTCTTCGGTATGTTACTTGCCCGAGATTCGATCGTCGGTATCTCCATACCTAGTTCAACCTCGTTACTGGCAAGTCTCTTTACTCGTTCCGTAATACAAGATACCGTGACTAACACTTAGCCACATTGCTTGCAAGGCTTGTTGTGATGTTGTATTACCGAGTGGGCCCTGAGATACCTCTCCGTCACACGGAGTAACAAATCCCAGTCTCGATCCATGCCAACTCAACAAACACCATCGGAGATACCTGTAGAGCACCTTTATAGTCACCCAGTTACGTTGCGACGTTTGATACACACAAGGCACTCCTCCGATATCCGTGAGTTGCATGATCTCATGGTCATAGGAACATATACTTGACATGCAGAAAACAGTAGCAATAAACTGACACGATCATATGCTATGTTTGTAGTTTGGGTCTTATCCATCACATCATTCTCCTAATGATGTGATCCCGTTATCAAATGACATCTCATGTCCATGGCTAGGAAACCTTAACCATCCTTTGATCAACGAGCTAGTCCATTAGAGGCATACTAGGGACATGGTTTTGTCTATGTATCCACACATGCATTTAAGTCTCCGATCAATACAATTATAGCATGGATAATAAACGATTATCATGAACAAGGAAATATGATAATAACTAATTTATTATTGCCTCTAGGGCATATTTCCAACAACATCACCATGCAATTCGCATTGTTATGAATCTAACACCCAATGAGTTCTGGGGCTTGATCATTCTTTTCATGTGAGAGAGGTCTTATAGTCAACGGGTCTGTGACATTCAGATCCGTGTGTACTTTGCAAATCTCTATGTCAAACTGTAAATAGTGCTACCACACTCCACTTGGTAATATTCCAAATGGCCGCTCCACTATATGTATCCAGATTGCTACTACGAGTCATCCGGATTGGTGTTAAAGCTTGCATCGACGTAACTCTTTACGACGAACTCTTTATCACCTCCATAATCGAGAAACATCTCCTTAGTCTTTTAGTTACTAAGGATAATCTTGACCGCTGTCCAGTGATCCACTCCTGGATCACTTTTGTACCCCTTGACAGACTCATGGCAAGGCACACACCAGGTGCGGTACACAACATGGCATAATATAGAGCCTATGGCTAAGGCATAGGGGACGACATTCGTCCTTTCTCTTTCTTCTGCCGTGGTGGAGCTTTGAGTCTCACTCAACTTCACACCTTAGAAATCAGGCAAGAACTCTTTCTCTGACCGATCCATTTTGAACTCTTTCAAAATCTTGTCAAGGTATGTACTCATTGAAAGTCTCATCAAGCATCTTGATCTATCTCTATATATCTTGATGCTCAACAATTAGGTACCTTTATCCAGGTCTTCCTTTGAAAAACTCTTTTCAAACAACCGTTTATGCTTTCTTGAAATTCTACATCATTTCCGATCAACAATATGTCAAACACATATGCTTACCAGAAACTCTATAGTGCTCCCACTCACTTTATTGTAAATACAAGTTTCTCATAAACTTTGTATAGACTCAAAAATTTTGATCACCTCATCAAAGTGTATATTCCAACTCCGAGATGCTTGCTTCAGTTCATAGAAGGATCACTGAAGCTTGCACACCTTTTAGCATCCTTAGGACTGACAAAACCTTCTGGTTGTATCTCATACCACCTTTCCTTAAGGAAGGAAACGATGTTTTGGCATCCATCTGCTAGATTTCATAATTGAAAAATGCAGCAACTGCTAACATAATTCCAACAGACTTTAGCATCGCTACGAGTGAGAAAGTCTCATCGCAGTCAACTCCTTGAACTTGGCAGAAACTTCTTTGCGACAAGTCGAGTTTTATAAATGGTAACATTTACCATCAGCGTTTGTCTTCATCTCAAAGGTCCATTTGTACTCGACGACCTGCCGTCCAACGAGCAAGTCTACCAAAGTCTATACTTGGTTTTCATACATGGATCCTATCTCGGATTTCATGGCCTCTAACCATTTGTCGAAATCCAGGCCCATCACCACTCATTGGATTGCATACATCAACATGTATCATTTCCAATAAATCACTTGCCCGCTCCATCAATACGAAAAACGGGGTCCTTAGTCATCTTGCTCAAGAGGCATGGTTCGCATGTCTCAACCGATTCGAAATCGAATGAGTCCAAAGATCCATCAACATTGAGTTTATTCATGCGCTTTATACCAATATGACATTTAGCGGCAGTGCCACAAGTATGTGGTACTATCATTATTAACTTTGTATCTGTTGGCATCAATGTTATGAACATGTGTATTACTACGATCAAGATTCAACAAACCATTCTCACTGGGTGCATGACCATTGAAGGTATTATTCATGTAAACAGAATAACCATTATTCTCTAACTTAAATGAATAACCGTGTTGCAATAAACACGATCTAATCACATTCATGCTCAATGCAAAACACCAAATAACATTTATTTAGGTTCTTCACTAATCCCGAAGGTAGAGAGAGCATGCAATGTTGATCGCATCAACCATGGAAACATTTGCAACCCACATCGTCACCTCACCCTTAGCTAGTTCTCCATTTATTCCGTAGCTCTTATTTCGAGTTACTAACATTTAGCAACCAAACTGGTATCCAATACCCAGGTGCTACTAGGAGTACTATCAAGGTACACATCAATAACACGTATATCAAATATACTTCTGTCGACGTTGCCAGCCTTCTTATCTATCAAGTATCTAGGGTTGTTCCGCTTCAGCGACCGCTCTCCTCATAATCGAAGCACTTAGTCTCGGGTTTGGTTTCAACTTTGGGTTGCTTCACTGGAGCAGCAACTGACTTGCTATCCATGAAGTTTCCCTCCTTGCTCCTGCCCTTCTCGAAATTAGTGGTTTGACTAACCATCAACACTTGACGCTCCTTCTTGATTTCTACCTTCGCGGTGTCAAACATCGCGAACAGCTCAGGGATCATTATTTCTATCCCTGGCGTTATATAGTTCATCACCAAGTTCTAGTAGCTTAGTGACAGTGACTTGGAGAACTATATCAAGCACTATCTGTTGGGGAACGTCGCATGGAAAACAAAAAATTTCCTACGCACATGCAAACCTATCCATGGTGATGAGCATCTACGAGAGGGAGAGTGGATCTACGTACCCTTGTAGATCGCTAAGCGGGAAGCATTAAGAAACGCGGTTGGTGTAGTCGAACTTCTTCGCGATCCAAATCGCCGAGCGTCCCGCGATCTAATCACGAACCGTCCCGTGAACCAATCACGAACCGCCACGCGATCTCGTCACGATCCGTCCCGCGATCCGATCACGAACGTCCCGTGGCCTTGATCACGATCCTTCCGATCTAGTACCGAACGAACGGCACCTTCGCGTTCAGCACACATGCAGCTTGATGACGATCTCCACCGTCTTGATCCAGCAAGAGGAGGTGGAGAGGAGTAAGAGTTCACCGGAAGCGTGACGGCGCTCCGGCGATGGTGGTGGAGTGATTCCGGCAGGGCTTCGCCTAAGCACTGCGGAAAACCGATCTAGAGGAGCACTGGTGGAACGGGTAGCATGTGGCTGAAAACTTGTGCCAAAACCCTAGAAATCCACTAGTATATATAGGAGGAGAGGAGGAGGCTACCTTGGCGCAAGGGCAAAGCCCTTTGCAGCCGTTCGAGCCAAGGAGGAGAAGTCCCACTTCTCCTCCACTCCTAGTAGGAGTAGGACTCTTCCTTTTTGCCTTTTTCCACCTTTTTCTTTAGGTATTTTTCCTCCTGGCACCATGGGCCTTTTGTGGCTGTTACACCAGCCCACTAAGGGCTGGTTATTATTCTCCCACAGCCCATGGACCTTCTAGGGTCGAAATACCTCTCCCGGAGGTCTCCTGGTACACTACCGGCACTCCTGGTACACTACCGATGAGCCCGAAACTTTTCCGGCGACCAAACTGGGACTTCCTATATATGAATCTTTACCTCCGGACCATTCCGGAGCTCTTCGTGACGTCCGGGATCTCATCCGGGACTCCAAAAAACCTTCGGTCACCACCATACATAACTCTACACTACCGAAACGTCACCAAACCTTAAGTGTGCAGACCCTGCGGGTTCGAGAACTATGTAGACATGACCGAGACACCTCTACGGTCAATAACCAATGGCAGGACCTGGATGTCCACATTGGTTCCTACATATTCTACGAAGATCTTTATCGGTCGAACCTCTATGTCAAGGATTCAGTTAATCCCGTATAACGTTCCCTTTGTTCTTCGGTATGTTACTTGCCCGAGATTCGATCGTCGGTATCTCCATACCTAGTTCAACCTCGTTACCGGCAAGTCTCTTTACTCGTTCCGTAATACAAGATTCCGCAACTAACAATTAGTCACATTGCTTGCAAGGCTCATTGTGATGTTGTATTACCGAGTGGGCCCTGAGATACCTCTCCGTAACACGGAGTAACAAATCCCAGTCTCGATCCATGCCAACTCAACAGACACCATCGGAGATACCTGTAGAGCACCATTATAGTCACCCAGTTACGTTGCGACGTTTGATACACACAAGGAGCTCCTCCGATATCCGTGAGTTGCATGATCTCATGGTCATAGGAACATATACTTGACATACAGAAAACAGTAGCAATAAACTGACACGATCATATGCTACATTTGTAGTTTGGGTCTTGTCCATTACATCATTCTCCTAATGATGTGATCCCGTCATCAAATGACATCTCATGTCCATGGTTAGGAAACCTCAACCATCTTTTGATCAACGAGCTAGTTCACTAGAGGCACACTAGGGACATTGTGTTTGTCTATGTATCCACACATGTATCCATGTTTCCAATTAATACAATTCTAGCATGGATAATAAACAATTATCATGAACAACGAAATATAATAATAAACACTTTATATATTGCCTCTAGGGCATATTTCCAACACTATCTTATCTGGAAGATCAACTCCCACTCGATTCAAGCGATTGTAGCACCCAGACAATCTGAGCACATGCTCAATGATTGAGCTATTCTCCTTCATCTTGCAGGCAAAGAATCTTGTTGGAGATCTCATATCTCGCAACACGGCCACGAGCCTGAGATCCTAATTTCAGCTCTTAGAACATCTCATATGTCCCATGACGTTCAAAACAATTCGGAGCCTCAATTCTAAGCCATAATGCATGACGCACTAAACTATCAAGTAGTCCTCAGAACGTGTCTGTCCGATGTTCACAACATCTACAAACAACGCTAGAGGGGTTGGCACACCGAGCGGTGCATTAATGACATAAGCCTTTTGTGCAGCAATGAGGACAATCCTCAGATCATGGACCCAGTCCGCAATATTGCTACCATCACCTTTCAACTCTATTTCTTTAGGAACATATAAAAATTTAAGGGAGCTGCAGCGTGAGCTAGTAATCTACAACATTATTTTTCAAAGACACTACTGACTATGTTCATGACAATGAGTTCAATTAATCATATTACTGAAGAACTCCCACTCAAATTGACATCCCTCCGGTCATTTGAGTGATACATGATCCAAATTCACTAACTCAAGTCCGATCATCACGTGAGTTGAGGTGGTTTCAATGGTGAACATCATCATGTTGATCATATCTACTATATGACTCATGTTCGACCTTTCGGTCTCTTGTGTTCCGAGGCCATGTCTGTACATGCTAGGCTCGTCAAGTTTAACCCGAGTGTTCTGCATGTGCAACACTATCTTGCACCCGTTGTATGCGAACGTAGAGTCTATCACACCCGATCATCACGTGGTGTCTCGACACGACGAACTTTCGCAACGGTGCACACTTGGGGAGAACACAATTCATCTTGAAATTAAGTGAGGGATCACCTTATAATGCTACCGTCATCCTAAGCAAAACAAGGTGCATAAAAGGATTAACATCACATGCAAATCATAAGTGACATGATATGGCCATGAACTTGTGCTTTTGATCTCCATCTTGAAAGCACTGGCATGATCTCCATCGTCACCGGCACGACACCATGATCTCCATCATCTTGATCTCCATCAACGTGTCGCCATCGGGGTTGTCGCGCCCATCATGCTTCTACTACTATTGCTACCGTTTAGCAATAAAGTAAAGCATTAGATAGCGCTTAATGATTGACACGCGGGTCATACAATAATTAAAGACAACCATATGGCTCCTGCCGGTTGCCGTACTCATCGACATGCAAGTCGTGATATTCTATACAACACATGATCATCTCATACATCACATATATCTCATCATGTAATTGGCCATATCACATCACAACATACCCTGCAAAAACAAGTTAGACGTCCTCTAATTGTTGTTGCCTGTTTTACGTGGCTGCTACGGGTATCTAGCAAGAACAATTCTCACCTACGCAAAACCACAATGGTGATACATAAATTGCTTTTCAACCTTCTCAAGGACCGCCTTTGTCGAATCCGGTCCTACTAAAGTAGGAGAAACAGACACACGCCAGCCATCTTTGTGCAACGAAGTTACACATCAGTCGATAGAACCGGTCTCTCGTAAGCATACGAGTAAGGTTTGTCCGGGCCGCTTCATCCCACAATACCGCTGAACCAAAACATGACCAAAAGGAAACAATCTAAGCCTCAACGCCCACAAACTCTTTGTGTTCTACTCGAGATCTCATCTACACATAGACCTAGCTCATGATGCCACTGTTGGGGGACATTGCCTGGGAAAAAACATCCTACGCACACGCAAGATCTATCCATGGTGATGAGCATCTACGAGAGGGGGAGTGGATCTACGTACCCTTGTAGATCGCTAAGCGGGAAGCGTTAAGAAACGCGGTTGGTGTAGTCGAACGTCTTCGCAATCCAAATCGCCGAGCGTCCCGCGATCTCATCACGATCCGTCCCGCGATCCAATCACGATCTGTCCCGCAAACTCATCACAATCCATCCCGCGATCTTATCATGATCCTTCTCGCAATCTTGATCACGGTCCTTCCGATCTAGCGTCAAACGGACGGCACCTCGGCGTTCAACACACGTACAGCTCGATGACGATATTTGCCTTCTTGATCCAGCAAGAGGGAGCGGAGAAGTAGAAGAGTTCTCCAGTAGCATGACGGTGCCATGGTGATGGTGGTGGAGCAATTCCGGCAGGGCTTCACCTAAGCACCGTTGAAAACCAATCTAGAGGAGAAACTGCGATCTAGAGGAGAGGTAGCACGTGGCTATTAGGGTTAGCTTTTTCTTCTAAATCCTCTAGTATATATAGGAGGGAGGGAGGGGCGGAGGCAGCCTCAAACCCTCAAGGTTTGGTCGAAATTGGAGGTGGAGGAGTCCTACTCCAATCCTATTAGGAGTAGGATTCCTCCTTTCCACTTAGAAACTCTTTCCACCTCTCCACCTTTGGATTTTTTTTCCTTCTCAATCCACTCTAGCTGCATGGGCCCTTAGAGGAGGCTTTGGCCAGCCCACCAGCGGCTGGTTTACCTCCTCCCACAGCCCATGTAGCCTCTTGGGTCAAAATCCCTCTCCCGATGGTCCCCTGATACACTACCGGCACTCCTGGTACACTACCGATGAGCCCGAAACTTTTCCGGCGACCAAAACAGGACTTCCTATATATCAATCTTTACCTCCTGACCATTCTAGAGCTCCTTATGATGTCCGGCATCTCATCCGGGAGTCCGAACAACCTTCGGTCACCAGCATACATAACTCTATACTACCGAAACGTCATTGAACCTTAAGTATGCAGACCCTGCGGGTTCGAGAACTATGCAGACATGACTGAGACACCTCTACGGTCAATAACCAATAAAGGGACCTGGATGCCCATATTGGTTCCTACATATTTTACGAAGATCTTTATCGGTCGAACCTCTATGTCAAGGATTCAGTTAATCCCGTATGATGTTCCCTTTGCTCTTCGGTATGTTACTTGCCCAAGATTCGATCGTTGGTATCTCCATACCTAGTTCAACCTCATTACCGGCAAGTCTCTTTGCTCGTTCCGTAATACAAGATCCCGTGACTAACACTTAGTCACATTGCTTGCAAGGCTTATTGTGACGTTGTATTACCGAGTGGGCCCTGAGATACCTCTCCGTCACACGGAGTAACAACTCCCAGTCTTGATCCATGCCAACCCAACAGACACCCTTGGACATACCTGTAGAGCACCTTTATAGTCACCCAGTTACGTTGCGACATTTGATACACACAGGGCACTCCTCCGGTGTCAGTGAGTTGCATGATCTCATGGTCATAGGAACAGATACTTGACATGCAGAAAACAGTAGCAATAAACTGACACGATCATATGCTACGTTTGTAGTTTGGGTCTTATCCATCACACCATTCTCCTAATGATGTGATCCCGTTATCAAATGACATCTCATGTCCATGGCTAGGAAACTTTAACCATCTTTGATCAACGAGCTAGTCTATTAGAGGCATACTAGGGACATGGTGTTGTCTATGTATCCACACATGCATCTGAGTTTCCGATCAACACAATTATAGCATGAATAATAAACGATTATCATGAACAAGGAAATATGATAATAACCAATTCATTATTGCCTTTAGGGCATATTTCCAACACCATGCTCTTAGGGAGTCTCATGTAATTCCTAGCATTTGAAACAACCAAGCATGCAAGATTGGTCCCACTAATTACTCGACGGGGTCTAGTAAAAAGCCAGACTCTTCTGGGTGGCTCTTGGACCCTCGAGACACAGATGGAGGGAGAGGTATTCCGTCTGTTTTATAACATTGGTTATGGTCAGCCGGCTGGCCGGAGTTTGTGTTATAAACATAGCAAAGGTTGAAGGAGACCAACAATTAAGATAATCTAGCCAGAAAGCTTGTCTATCTATATTAGGTAGGGAGAACAAGTCGATGGGTCCATGGCCACAACTTTTATTTTTGAATGAATGTTATGGCCACAACTTAATTAGGGAGCTCCTTCTCATTTCCTCAGCTGTCTGTGCCGAAATAGGACGAGGTACTAAAATTAGGCGTCCAGAAGAAAGCAAGCAAACATGCATGAGCTGCCATCTCTTTATCTAGTGTATGTGTATGCGTATATAAGAAGGGGAGCACCAACAAGCTAATTTGCTCTCTCGCTGCGCCACCTGACCAAATCTATATATCCATCATTCACCCATCCATTCCATTCATCACCAACATGGCCATGATGCTGACATACACCTACACCTTGGCTCTGCTCCTCATGGCCGTTGCCGTGCAAGCAGACCCAGAGCCCAGGCCAAGCATCGAAGATATCAATGCTACTTGTTCGACGAGTAGTTCGGTCCGATTTTACTGCAACAAGCTGCTACTGGAAAACCTGGATGTCAGGACGCCTCAAGTGAAGGATGTGATCACAATGTTAGTCCAAGTGGCCGCCAAGAAGGCGGCGAAGGCGGAAGCATTCGCCAAGACCATCAAGAATAAACCCTCTAAGTGCGTCACCGACTACCTCCAGGACCTCGCCGTGCTATCCAAACTCATCGAGACGCTCCCAGCGACGCTCAAAACCGCCAAAGCCGAGGACTTCTTTGAGAATTTTGACGGAAAGACCAAATATGATGATTGTTGCTCGCACCATATGTCAGATGAGACATGCGAGGCATATAGCAAAATTAGTGAGGTGGAATTCGCTCTTAGTGTCACACAAGGCCTGCTGTCTGAGAGGGCGTATTCCAAGAGGCAGCAGCAGCAACTCGACAACAAAACAACATCACCAAACTCTAACCGAAGAGGACGGCATGTGTGATTGTTATGTGATTTTTTATACATTTCCATTACTGATTTTTATATTGATATCACATGCATGAATAATGATACAATGGAATTGGGAGCTCCTTATTCCCAAGATGCATGTAAGGCCCACTATTGGTCCAATGCCTCGCTGCCTGAACTGGATCGGTTTCCAGTTGTTTTTGTAATATAATAATTGTCGTTTGTGCACTCTACGTTCCATTTGTTCTTCTTTTTTGCGGGAATAAAACCTGTATTACTCAATCGTAATGTCCGTCCAATCGTTTTAGACTATCTCCGGGACTTCTGGCGGTCCATATCCAATCCAAGTCCATAATCCTACCTTCATCAATTCTAATAGCAAAAGTAGATAAACGATCACTACTCTATTCGAGTACGAGAGACATGAGTAATACAAGATTTATTATAAAGATTCCTTACATACTTATTAATCTACATCTCTATACTTCCATATATCTATACTTTTATATGAGAGGGGAGTTTTAGGACCATGGTTCAGCCGAACCTATGGTCAACACCCTTCGATGTAGCACACCTCCCATGGGGATCTGGGCCTTATTAACATTCAAATTTCTGTGATCTAGTACTCTTTAAGTTAATGCATCATTTAGTCAGATTGCTCATAGGCCTGCCTGGGCTCAACTTCCAATGGAAAATGATAGGCTGGCATACATCCCAATAATGCAGTAGCTCACAAGCCCAAACAGGAGAATTTAAAAAGAGTTTTGACCTCTCAATAGTACTGCAGCCACGTAGAAAAGAAGATGAAAAAAAGAATACGTATGAATACAACAGAAAAGTGAACAAATAAAGGAAAATAAACAAATAAAAAGAAGAGAAAAATGAAATACACAAGAATAGCTATCAGTTAGAGCTGGCAGTAAAATAGCAAGTCTGACATCTGGTGGCAACAGAGCAGAATCTGTCAGCAAAAACACAAAATTTGACATGATTTTGATTTTTCTGGAAGGCTATTGCTGCATTTTCTTTTTGCTGTCGTGAATAGAAATATGAGAGTAACTGAAGCACTAAAACATGATTAAGCATCCATGCAAACCTGGGGCCACAAGACATTGTGCATCACAAAGCAATAAAGAATAAAGAATGTGAACAGTACATGCATATGGAGCAACGTTAGTTATTTTATTCCCACTACTGTTAACATGCAGTATTACGATGTAGGTTTTATTAGCACCTATAGGCTTCCTATTGTTTTTTTATGATTCTCGTCACACTGTATCATGGCCGTCATGCACAAGTATGGACCAATCGCTTAATCTCACGCAATTCAATATGTACATGATCCGTGTGTAGGCTTTTTGAATGCTGGATCGATTCAACCGAGCGCAACGCAGGTACGTGCAGACCTGGATCGTAGTCACACACACAAGCAGCTTGATTGATTTTCTGCCTAGTGTTGATACTTGATTTTGGAAAAACATTATTAAAATGGATTCAAATAAAGAAGTACTCTACATGAAAAGGTTTTGCTGTGTTGACGTCAATATCTTTGAAGTTTGGGTCAATCGTTGTTCGATTTCAGTTCGAAGGCCGAAACTATGTTCAAAGTACTAAAATTTTATATTCAGAATACTATTCGGCCGATTAAGCCGTCAAGACTATCTCATATGAGAACATGGTCTACACGGATTGTCTTTGTCTCCTCTAAACGATTGATTTTGATATAAAAATCATCTCAATCCATGGTCGTAGGCAAAAGTTAGACCCATTCGAATGCAGCTGTACCACGAGACAAAAAGTGGCGCGTCAAATCAAACGTATGTCTCATAGGTAGCGCCATCGATTGCTTATTTCGCGTGGGCGTTTCGATCCAAAATATTTCCTCCAATCAAAAAATGTTCAACACAAAAGTTGTTCCTATCGTCGAAACTGTTAAAGTTTCTTTTGGGCTCATCTTCATTCGAGGTCGTTTGCGGCCTATGAGACACAAAAACCGAACTGTTGTCTTATACTTACCCAAAACCGAACCGCTGCGGGTAGTAGGCAAACCTGCCCATCATCGGCCACAAGAGCCCACCAGCCGCCTGCTCCCACCCTGTCCACAACCCGCACTGTTCGCATTGCAACCCGCATCCGCAACTAGATTTGATTCCCACAACACGGGTGACCACACCGAGACCCCAGCACGATGTCGTTGCGCCCCATGAGCAGCGACGCGCCATAGCGCGGCAGCACCGTCACGCGTCGACCACCACCAAGGAGGGAGGAGGAACCCCCCCCCCCCACCGGTCGTCGATACCGTGTAGGCTTTTCCCGACAACATCCTTCGGCGACGAGGAGTGAGGAGGCAGGGGTAGGGGAGACCGGTGACGACGGATAGGGTTGCCTCCCGGTCGCTCGCAAGGGCGACGCAGGAAGGCCAAAGCAAGCCCGTTGGCCACTATGTTTGCATTCCTCGCATGTGCTCCTTGATGCTATATATTCATAACATCTTTTCATGATTATTTTTTATTTATATGCTATGCCACTTAACTGTAATGGACTGAGATATAACCACACTCATACTTGATTTACTTGTCTCATCATCCGGCCACCTAATTAAAGAGTTGCAAGTTGAGAGAGCCCATTATACATCTGGTCGATGGTTGTGCACTGGACTCAAAGGGAAGTCAACTCCACAGATCGGCGAGGTGCAGCGGCGACATGGATGGGATGTCGCCCTTGTGGAAGGCCGCCCTCTGCTTGACACTGTTCGCCGCATGGCGGGCGCATGTTGAATTCAGGACCATCACCATGCCGTCGTGGCGCCCGCTTCGCGCTGCCAATGCAGCGGCCAGAACTACCTCCACCGACCTTACGGCCATGCGGAGAAGCAACCACGGGACCCATGCTTTCTGCGACGCCGAGCCCCTTCGCTCCAGGTGGCGACTATGTGTCCATGGCGGCAGTGGCTGACAGCATCAACGCTGGCGGGAAGGCGTCGTGCCTGCCTCTGGCCTGGCCAGGGAGGTCGACGTCCGGGGGTGGCCGGCAGGGGAGCCAACTACATCGTCTCGCCACTGTCCATCCACGCGGCCCTCGCGCTGGTGGCCGCGGGCACGCGGGGCGAGACGCGTCAGGAGCTCATGGGCTTCCTCGGCTTTGCGTCAGGCTGCCTGACGCAGACGTCCTTCGCCTGCGGCGTGTGGGTCGACCGGGGCTGGACCCTGGAGCCAGAGTTCATGGCCATGGCCGCGTCGAGGTACGCCGCCACTGCATAGTCCGTGGATTTTGTCCAGGACGCCGACGCGACCAACAGGCTCATCCGCGACGTCCTCCCTCCCCGCTCCGTCGACTCGACCATGGTCGTGGTCCTCGCCAACGCGCTCTACTTCAAGGGGGCGTGGTCTTAGCCGTTCGATCAGTCGGCGACCTTCATCGTGCCCTTCCATGTACCCGACGGCACCACCGTGCGCATGCCGTTCATGACGACCGGCCGGTTCGAGTTCAAGCAGCACATCGCCGTATATCAAGGCTTCATGGCCCTCAAGCTGCCCTACCAGAACGACGATGGCGACCACACGGCGTGTTCTACATGCTTCTCCTTCTCCCGGACGACGGCAACAACCTCAGCATCGTCGATCCGTACGACAAGGCAGTCGCGGCGCCGGAGTTCATCAAGCGCCACACGCGGGCACAGCAGGTTCCGGTGGGACGGTTCATGGTCCCGAAGTGAGTTCGAGGCGTCGACGGACATGCAAAAGCTCGGAGTCAGCAGGGCTTTCCAGGGCGGCGACTTCTCGGGCATGGTGAGCGGTGGCGATGGGCTCTTCATTACCACAAGGCCACCATCGAGGACGACGAGCTGGGCATCGTGGCTGCCGTAGCGACGGCCGTGGTCATCTCTCAGAGCACAAGCGCACCATGGCCTCCGGTGGATTTCGTGGCCGATCGGCCGTTCCTGTTTGCCATTGTCGAGGAGAAAACGAGTGTGGTGCTGTTCCTTGGGCATGTGGTCAATCCTTTAGCTGGCTCAAATGAGCCATTGACTAGATCTGGGTAGAGCGTGGTATGATTGTTTAAGGATTGTAGGGATTGTTTAATTGATTTCGATGCTACATACGATCTGCCTGCGTGATCAGTATTCAGGATCAGTATTCAGGATCATTGTGCTCAGGCGATGCAGATCCCATCGACATATTTCTCCCCTTTAGGGAGACTACATTCTACTCCCTCCTTTTCAGTTTAAAGCACTCATTTTAAAATTTTGAGACTTCCAATGTACTAGGCTCATTTTGAGTCTAGTTAAGTTAAATAGCTTTGATGAAGTTTAACTAGCTTTGAGTCACACACCACGCTTAATGAAAGTGAAGGAATCAGTGATCATGCATGCATCTTATTCTACATAGAGGTAATTATCTCACCGGTGCTTGAACTTGTAAAATACATTAATCTGATTTCGTAACTTGACATGAACATGCAAATACGGTTCAAATCACATTTGTATACATCCATGCCACTAATGAGGCACGTCAGCCTAGTAGGGAGCCCACTGTCAGCGACCGGACGACATGAAGGAGGACGTGGGGCCTAGTTTTCTGCGGAACACCCCTCGAATAATTTTCCTCTTACAAAAAAGCTCTCGGATAGGAATAACACAATTTGTATAAAATTAAAAACTGGTCAAACGAGGGTTCGAACCCATGGTCTGTCGCTCGCTTGACTGAACATATTTGCATACTTTAGACACTTTAGACATATAAAGGTTCGTGTGTTTTCAGAAAAAAGGATCCCAGTGCGCCCTCAGATTGCAGATCCTCACGTGAATAATATTTGAATCATACAAACATTTTTCTAATTCATAAGTATTTCAAATTATATGAATATGTTTTAAAATACAGTAACATGTAAAAATTTAAATTATACTCCCTCGGTCCCAAAATAAGTGTTGCTAATTTTATAGTAAGCTAGTACAGATTTTGTACTAGATCATCGCACTTATTTTTGGAACAAGGGAGTACTTGTTATACAGTCATAAATACTACTTATACTTTAGAAACATGAGACCTTCTGGTTGGAGTAGCATCTGAGGCTGCTATATAACCATTGGTCAGATGTATAAGTCACAAATCTGACACTCTATTTTGCTGGATTAAATTCCTTTAATTTATGTTGTTCCTGCATGGTGTGTATAAAGCATATGAATCCTTTTAATACATGATTTGTAAATGTTCGATTGTCTAGCCATGTGTGCATGTTAATTGCAAATCACAAGTTCAAACCCCCGACAGACCAGATTTATTTATTTTTCTCTACGAGGGCCTACTTAGAAGAAAAAATAATTTCAGGTAGTTTTCCAAAAAACTAGGCCACATGCCCTATTTTCATACGCCTAGTCGTTGATAGCGGGCGACATGGCATGCCGAAACTCCTCGTCAACGTATATAGATGAGATCCAAACCGTATTGGCACGTCCATGCCAAGTTATGTAACCAGTTCGATGTATTTTTCAAGTTCAGACACTAAAGTGAACATCCGTGGCAACTTCAAGCACCACCGTGTATTTATATCCACAGAGAGGGAGAGTGTTGCATTTATTGCCTCGGGGGTTGAAGAAGTGGGTAATATTGCACTAGGCAATTTTATATCCATAAAACTAGTGTCATCCATTCATAATATACCTTGATTGATGAGATTTCAGATTTAAGCCCTCTAAACTGGAAGAGAAGGAGTATCTCCTAAGAATAGGATTTGAGAGTGCATTTATGCTAGGGTTTTAGCTATAATGGTGATTGTAGGTTATCCAGGATCCAGTTATTAAGTTCTATTACATGGGTTTGACTTTATACAAAATCTTAATGGACGTATATAGTATATGCTAAGCACTTCCTGCAGAGAAGCCGAGTGCTCCATCAGGGAAAAAAGAAAAGAGAAGAGAAAGGTACTAAAGGAAAAGAAGGAAACAAATGACCACAATGCTCGGGCATTACTTTGTGTTTTGTGGTTGTGTGAAAATAAATCAAAACAATTAGCCTCATCTTTCATTTAACTAGGGAATTAAATACTTTTCCTTGCTCTTGAGATTTTTTTTCCGGTGGATTGGCTGGGGCAACACCTCCATAGCTCATGCCCTTAGAGCATCTTCAACGGACGCACGCTAAAAAAAATTATACAACGCTAAAATATCGGGTTTTTTTTTGCATGCTAGAGGGCGTTTGCTCCAACAGACGCTGTAATATATGACGCCCAATCCTACGGCCCCACCTGTAGCAACCCAAATTTTGTAGCGCGGGGACACACCAAATACGCAGCGCGCGATACCATTTTACCCAACGCGCCGAACCTTGTTTACCATGTCCGGGATTTTAGTGCGGCTGCTGGAGCTTTAGTTTTGATCGTGCGCGTTATATAGTTTTTTCCAAC
The DNA here is from genome assembly GCA_022496015.1 of Hordeum marinum. Classification (NCBI taxonomy): domain Eukaryota; kingdom Viridiplantae; phylum Streptophyta; class Magnoliopsida; order Poales; family Poaceae; genus Hordeum; species Hordeum marinum. The sequence goes on along the minus strand of CM039673.1, from coordinate 19,851,020 downwards.
GCGTGGCTTATCTGACGCGTATGTTGAAGATGCTCTTAGAGCATAATTTTCACAAGTCGCTGGACTAACTAGATGACCTGAGGCTTCGGTGCGACGCCATCATGTCATTGGTCTTCGTCTTCCTCGCCATCCTCCTGGTGGCGCACGACTTTGCGCTGTCACCATGGTGGTGTAAATCATGCCCGCGGAAAAGTAAACGATTTAGAACAAGGCCCTGAATGTGTGGACATCATCGAATTCACAACAGTCTCGTCATTCATGTATCGTGGGTACATGCCGATGAATAAGAACATATATGTGTTCAAACAGGACACCTGGTTGCAATTGCTTCTTGTGCGACATATGCTGGTCGGGTGCGTGCGCATCGCTCCTGTGCGTGCTAACTGCTTACTCGTCGGTGTGGTTGTGGCGAACGTGTGAGCATCGAGTTGGGTGTCCCATTGTGGGGATGATCCGATGGAAGAAGATGGCGATACCATGTATGATGGATTATGCTTTGATGCTTTAAATC